>CM031237.1:79909579-82367079 GCA_018340775.1 Taxus wallichiana var. yunnanensis | reverse complement strand
TATTTAAACCTAGTTGGTGGTTATCTCGTCACAGTAACCTTTTTCAAACAAAAAAATATTCTATATTTTTTCTAATTAATTATTGAGTTTTGCTTTGGGTTTTGTACGTCAAAAATGTGGGCATTACAAGGAGGAGATTTAGAGAAGTAATTAATTTCTTAGGAGTTGCTGCAATGGAACCTTTGAACTACTGATTGTTCACAAACAACGCGTTGCATTCACCTTGAGGAAGTGCTCTAATTTGATGCATGTGAATCTTTGAAACTCTTATCTTCTAACGTGTTGTTGTAATTCGAGAGATGTGAAAGGAGTTTTTAATTGTTGTGTTAGCACTGCTTTTCCTCGATTCTGCTAAAGATTGTAATAACATCTAAATTTGAGACCAATCAAGTTAAAGATAAATAGATTTTATAATTTTTTTGTTACAAATTGTGCAAGTTTATTAATGTAAATAGGCTATACTTGTGTACAAGAATTAATAATAATGTCTTATTGGTTAACAAGTACAAATAATAACAACAATTTAAGCAAAAGTGAAGGCTATAGAATATATTGCCTTTGACAATGTTAATAACAAAATTCATACCAATTATTAATAAAGATATTAATAATAAAATATTAATTTTATTTACTAAATATAAATCCCAACAATTAATACATTTTGTGAATAGTCACAACTAGAATCACTTAATAAATTTCAATATATTCTTGAGCAAAATTAAACTATTACATAACAATTCTTATTTTAAAAGATATGAAATTGAAAAACTCTAAAATCACACAACATTCATCTCAAAATATCATACCACAACATTAAATTATTACAATTTTCTTTTGGGTAAAGAATGACCCATATATTGATCATAAAAGAGCCAATCTATTAAACATAAAGAGCAAGGGGAAAAAATATATAAACTTCCACAATTTTTAAAAAAATCCCCACTAACCATAGAAAAGCTATAGCCATAATATAAATTAAAAACAGTCCAACATCAAACCCTTCACACACGACATACAAAGGCAAAAGCAATGCAACCTAGCAAACCCATACTTACCACAAAGTAAACCAAACCAAAAGACTGATAAAAATTCTAGAACACTTTAGGCACGCTCCGTATTCTTCAAAACATTACTTGGAAACTTCTATGAGTGCTTGCACCAAAGGCAAGTTTATAATATTGTAGCTTTTGAAGCCTTCTTTATAAAACAACTCCTTAAATTCTTCTTCCGTTCTCTCTTTTCCACTAGAGGAATAACCTATCATACAAACATCGTATAATAATCCCAATTACCTATTCTACCTTCTTTTTCATCAACAAGCGCATCAACGACTAACACCTTCCCATTCTCGAGTATTGCCTCGTAACACTTCTTCAAGAAGCCATTTCACACACCGCTCATCGGCCTGATCATGCAAAATCCACTCGCAATAACAACATAAAGGTCATGGATTCCTTTTCGTATAATGGAATGAAATGAAATACCTTAATAAAAACTACATCGGTAGGAGGAATTCTCTCGAACATGTTTCCCTCCACATGCTCTACTCCTACCATCAATTCTTTGCGAACCGGATCATAAGCATGCAAGATCTCGACTTATTTTCACTGTGGCTCTAAAATTTTGAGAAATAAAATTTTAGTTACCGTGTATGGGAGGTGCAGATGCAATGACTTGAGGTAGATCAAAGTTAATCCCATTAATGTGGGGATATTCTTCAATGATTGTGGCTAGTCCGGAGCCTACGCCTCCTCCAACATCAACCACACTCTTCACACTTTTAAAACCATCATACATCTTCACCATGGAAGCCACCAAGCATTTTGTATGACTCGCCATGCCCTCATTGAAAACCCTGCTAGCTTTAGGATTGTTGCTCAAATATTTCCACAAATCCATGCCATGTGCTTTGATGAATGCATTGGAGCCATCTATGATAGATTCATGAAGATGTTGAAATGCATCAACAACCATCTTGTGGTTTTCCACTAACACAAGTGGAGCACAAGATTGCTTATTATCCTTGTTTACCAACAATTTTGAAATGTTGGTCAGCCCGTATTTGATTTGAGCAAGACTAATATTAACCATTGTGGCATCTTGGTGAAAACACCCATGGATGCAAGAAGTCTCATAATTTTGTAGAGGTAGTCCATGTTGACATGTTTGTTGGTGGAAGCGAAATATATGAAGCAATTTCCTCTAAAGTAAAGAGAACTTTGGCTGCCATGAATGGCAATAATATCATGAATGCTTAGGAAAAGGGCAGCTTGAAGAGTCATGGGCTTAGCCACTATAAGAAATATTTCATGGATTTGAAGATTTTCTTCCATGGAAGACTCAGAGGAAGCCATGTTTAACTCAATCCATTGCAAATGCCATTTTATATAAGCAAAAATAATATCTTCTCCACCTTAAAACGTGCTCAACTACCCCAAGGTTGGTGGGGAAACCGATTGGTTTTAATTATGTCGATTAAGGTTGCAGCCACCGATGTGATTGCTTTGACAAACTTATTAATTTGACTCATTATACGAAAGTGCAAAAGGCCCACCAATTACACTAATGGTAGGACACGAGGACCATTTAGAGTTGGATTTTGACGTTCAATGTTACATCTCACAATAAAATGACTTTAGTGGTATAGAAAATTATATGGATGTCATTTGGCATTCAAAATTTAATGTGTTTATCAAAAAAAAATTATAATAACTATTATTAAATATATAATTTTTCCCAAAATTTTGTATGGATGTTGTTTTAAAATTATTTTTGTAGTTATGAGATTTTTATTTCGAGTAATCAATTTCATTGTTTTTGACATATTTATTTTTCCCATGAAAATTTAATTTTGCACTAATTAATTTGAACATCCATAAACACCATTGAAGTTGATGACAATATTAGAATAGAATTTCAAATTACAATTTAGAAAAACTTTACAAAAATAGGATGATAGAAATGATTCGGTTAGAATTATTGGTGCAAACTTGCAATTCTCAGCAGAAAATGAGTTCACTTCCAACTTCTAAGCTTTGAGTTGAATTTAAAATTTCACCTTTCTTTCAAAATCTCGAATCTATTGCGTTTGTCCACTAGCTAATCTTTATTTATAAGAAATCAAACAAATAAAAATAAAAACCCAATTACAAATCAAAATAAATAAAATTAAGCTAAACAAGAAATTTAAAAAAAAAAAAGAAAAAAAAAAAAAAAAACTAAAAATGAAATAAAACAAAACTAATTAAAAATCAAAATTTATAGATACTTTTATTTTATCAATGAGATAGGAAGATGTTTATATTTCATTAATAATATATTAAGATAATTCTAATATTTTTATTTGTATTTACATTCCAAAGTTTTAATCAATTCAGTTATGTTATATTTATCATGAATCTATAAATTTATAATGTATAATGTTTGTGTAATAAATATGTGTATATATATATATATATATATATATATCTGTGTGTGTGTGTGTGTGTGTGTGTGTGTGTGTGTGTGTGACGGTTAAAATTTAATGTAGCCAAATTCTAAACAAACTTGATATCTATGCAAATAATATGAACTCCAAAGAAAATAGATCTCCTTCTTCATTCTTGAATAATGAATTACAATGTTTCCTAAATAGGAAAACAACTCCCAATTTGACTTTCCAAGAAACATATAGCTAACCTTGACTAAATCTACTCTAGGTGGCGAAATTACTATTTTTAGCGAGTTTACTAGAACTGCTTATTCTTAGTAAGTTCGCATGCTTATTAAATGCAGACACGAAATTGCCACGCATCTTCTACATTACTAAATTAGAGGAATTGCCAACTTTCTAACTCATAATGCAACTAATAGACTAAAATTAATTAATGCCCAAAAATAGGAAAAAATAGAACTACAACTTAAATCCTAATTTTCGGCCTCAAGATGATGGATTTAGGGCTCAAAAATGTGCTAAAACATGGTCCAACCAGTAGAATGGATTGACCAAAGTGCATTCTTCTCATCAAAACATGTGGTTTCAAAAAAATGGACTCAAACGGACACCCGAAGCTCAAGTTATGACCTTGTCAAGTTCCTACTAATTTTGGCACATCATTCTCCCCTGGTTGAAAAAAACGCTGCTCCTCCAAGTTGTCTTCTTCAAACTCCTTCCATTTATCTGCATCCAACTTCTTAATCTCCCACTATGTGACCCAAGTATTGTCCTCTTGTTCCAGTCCTTTCCAATGGACCAAATATTTGTTGTATTTCCCATGTCACGTGTCCATTGTTTTCTTATCTAGAATCGATCCACGTCTTTATTCTTCCGGAACCTACTACCTCCAATCTACTACTTCATCAATAACATCCCCTTCGCACCATCCTCATGAAAAGAATACAAATCTGAAACATTAAACATTGGAGAAATATCCAAATTCCCTGGCAATTCTACCTCATAAGCATTATCATTTATTTTTTTCATGATTTTGCAAGGACCTATCTTCTTGTATTTCAGCTTGGTATAGGTTCCTTTTGGAAACCTTTTCTTCCATGAGATATACCACAAACCACTCACTAGCTGTAAGTACCTTTCACTATCTGTGCACATCTTCTATTTCCTTAAACTTATCATTACTATTCTGTAGCTTCTTCCACACTTCTTCTTGCAATTGTTGTATATGTTCGGCAAATGCTTCTACATCATCATTGACTCTGCCATCAACTGGTAGTTGTACCAAATATAACACCCCATTTGGATTACTCCCATACATAATTGAAAATGGAGACTTTCTTGTGGATCTATTTATGGAACTGTTATATGCAAACTCAACTTGTGGTAATGCTAAGTCGCATTGTTTTGTCTTTTCCCCAACGATGCACCTTAACAGGTTTCCCAAACTCCGATTTACCACCTTTGTTTTCCCATAAGTCTGAGGATGATAGGCACTATTGAACTGTAGTTGAGTTCCTAATTTCTAACATAAAGTCTGCCAGAAATGACTTAAGAACCTTGTGTCCCTATCTGAAGTAATGGTTTTTGGAACACCATGCAAATGAACAACTTCTCTGAAAAAAAATTTGCTACGCTTGTCACATCACTTATTTTCTTGTAGGCAATAAAATGAACCATCTAAGAAAACCTATTGTTATCCCAAATTCACCCCTCAAGGTAATTCGATTAACTTGCATAATTTCCTTATGCTCGAAAGGGGAAGAAGTGGTCTAAGGCCAAAAATCAGGTTTTGAATTCCCTTGCCTTCCTCTAACTTCCTGTCCAAGAAAAAATCCAAGAAGTTAGAATAAATTGCAAAAAATACAAAAAATTGGCTTGAGACAGTGTATTGCGGCTAAATCAGGTCAAAGTGGCCTAGGCCACATAGGTACACACGAAGGATTTGGGACTCGATAAACCCAAAATGGCCGCATTCCTTGTTATGTGGTGAATTCGAGATATCTTTGAGTGCATGTGGTCCATGAGACATTGGGACATGTAGGACCCGTAGAGCCGAAATGGCTGCATTCCTTTGTTATGTGGAAAAGTCAGGTCGAAGTGGCCTAGGTAGCACAAGTATGTGTGGGACGGTTGGGATCCGAAAACCGACTTGCGATTTTGCATGCCGGGTCGAAGGCTTACGGGTTAAGTGGCAATCAATGGCCCTCACGACCGGTCAACGTTGGGACAAGCGGGATGCGAGGACTCGATTTTCCAAAAATTCCAACAGAAGGAGACTTGTGGGTGGATCAAAGGTTCTTTTCCCTGGACATCCAGGACACAAGGAAGGAATCGAAATACATGACATAGCCGCATGCGAGGAAAATAGTGCAAATCGGACTCGAACTTCAAACGGCCATAACTTTTGACCCCGAGCTCGATTTTCACAAAATTTGACTTTTCAGAATGGGCATGACATCCTCTACCTCATAAAATTTTGATGAGGGTAGATTTATGAAAATAAAGGAAACATATTCAGCTCCATTCAATCAGATGTTTATTCCGTTGAATGACAGAAATGTCCATGGACCCAAAATAGTTGTCGACGCTAAGGCCATAACTTTTGTAATTCTCATAAAAATGTACAAAATTGGTACGGTTGGAATCATGGTTCCGAGACCGATGCACCAAAATCAAGAAATTTTGATTTTAGTGAGGAATCATTGGTGATTTTATAGAAAACGTGCGGATTCGAATAATGATTTTATTTGCTAGTTGAGATGCATTAATGAAGCATGGGCTGACATTTCTCATTTCTGCAAGTTATGGGACAATATGGGGAGCATTTTACAAGAAAAATAACATAATTTCACTCCATTTACTACATATTGCAAGTGGTGAGAAGAAATATTTTGGGATTTTCATTTTTCTATCTCTCTCTCGTACTCAAATTTCTATAAATTAGAGTGTTGGGATCATTGTAAAAGGAGGTAGTTTTTGAGTAGAAAAACTCTATCAAAATTTCTTTGTGAAGCCAATGTGTTGTAGGCCCTTGTAGTGGACTCCTTGCATGGTGATCCAAGCCCTTATCTTGTAATAGATTGAATTGTGCATACTTATGAAGCAATAGATGCAAGTTTGTGGATGTATCTTCCCTATTGTGTTTGTTTGCATTCTTCTTTCCCTTTCAATATCATTACAAATATATTGTGTCTATTTTATGATTTTTCAGGGATCTATTATTAGTGTGTATGTATTAAATGTTGTGGTGAATTCACTTGTTGGATTATGGTGAATTGTTATCACCTCTCCTAGCATGCATTTTGCTTCTAATTTTCACACATGGGAAGGATATCCTCTCACTCCTTTTTCTCGGTGTATCACCATTTTAGTGTAGGCTTTATTTTCATGCACTCTCTCTCCCTGGTCCCTTGTAAAGTTAGATTAGGATTAGATAGGTTTTCCTGCATTAGAGTATAGATTGTGGCAAGTAGTTTAGGAGCAAGAACCAACTTTCTCTAGAGGTCTATCTCAAGTAGCAAGTCCCACAACTTGGAGATAGTACCCATATTATCCAATCACACTATGAGCTCAAGCACACACACTTTTGAAAAACATAGGGTGTTGCGATTCGGTGATAACACCTATCAACAACCATAAAAATTGATTCATTACCTCGTTGTGGTTTTGGTAATCCCAAAACAAAATCCATACTCATATCTGTCCATGACCCTTTACGAACAAGAAACGGCATATACAACCCTATATTCTGTGCATGGCTTTTTGAGACTCGAAAAATTCGACACCTCTTCACATATCTTACCACATCTCTTTTAATCTTTGGCCAATAGTATTTCTCTGCTACAAAGGCTATCATATTTTCTTTACCAAAATGCCCACCAATCCTCTTGTCTGCAACTCTTTCACTATATTCTCTCTCGTAGATCCAACTAGAATACATAGTTGGCGTCCCTTGAATAGGTAGCTATCTTGTAAAATGTACTCATCCAAGAAATCTCATGCATTGTTTGACAATGGATGAATTAACCTTTCAACAATATCCTTGAAATCAGAATCAGAAGAATACAAACCCTTTATTGCTTCAAAACCTACCACCTCATTTTCCATAGTGGTAAACAAAGTCACACACCTACTCAATGCATCTGAAACTTGATTGTGTTTTCCTGATTCATGTTTTAGAGAAAAAGTATAACCTATTGGTATTCAAATTGATTCTCCTTTACAAGCCAAGCAACATCACAGATTTAATAAGAAGCCTAGATACCAACAAATAATCATGTATGTTGTTTTGTAGCTAGGGAGGTGATTCAATTGGCTCTTTTTCACTCAGATGTTGGAGAAATGGATAGCACCTTTAAAAGGATTTGATCTATCGTCACTACTTTAGGTTGTGCCTTTCAACCAGGAGGTGAGAGGACCCATTTTGTAACATCTGTTGGTGAAGGAGAAAATAATATGTCAATGCACCACAATTTAACTCTCACAAGTTATCACTTCTAAAAGAATGGTGATATTTTCTAAACAAGGTTAACGTTACTAAAGACATCATGGAATCCCGATTGCTTTCGCATATTTTGGCAAAGTATAATTTACTCATTTGTGGAAATACAAGGTAAACAGGGTAGTTCAACTAGGATTCATTTGATTTTTGAATTTTTTTGGTGGGAGATTAAGGAGGATAAATTTTATTTTTCCAGATCTTTGAGAACCTTCACAACAAATGGAAAACTAAATGATAGAATGCTTTAGAATAGCTAAAATATTCCTTTAACCAGAAGGTGTGCATCAATGGAGGCCCATATTTGCACGGTTTCACACAATCTCTAATAATTTAACACGAAGGCTCGAGTTAAAAGGCTCAATTAAACATTATCAATCTCTGGTTCATCATGTCTAAGATACACTCAAAGACTTACAGACAATCTTTATCAACAAAATGAGAGTAAAGTGATTTTAAATTGTTTATCTCATTACAGGATGAAGGCTCTTCTCATAATGAAATTGCAAATGCCACTAAACTATCACAAGGATGAGATCCTGTGTGATTCAGAGAGATTATAATATAAGATTGCAATAGGAACAAGAAATACTATTTATAGACATTCTGAAATAAAGCAGACACAAATTTTCCCAAGATTAACACAGATTAATTTGAATTTGATTAGATTCATCAGCAGGGGAAGGTTTCTTTAACAATCTCAGAGATTTTTAATGGATGTACACTTGCAACCAACTTGACATGATAAAATGTAAGACATAAGAGATTAACAGGTTTCTCAGATGGTCTCTCAAGAAGATGGGCTTTCTCAAATTTTCTCTTAAAAATTCAACCCCGACCATTTGCATGACTAATTCATGCCCTTTATAGCACTCATTTACATTAAATCTTTTCCCCAAAACAAATAATATCCAAGGAACCTTTTTACTATTACATATTTGATCATGATTTCCAGAAAGTGATGTTTAACATATTTACAACAAAAAGTTGATAGGTATTCAAAAGGTGAATCATTTCATATATTTCCATCATTGTTTTAACTGGGGCATCTAGTCATCTCCTTTGGAAACATGTTTTTCATCCTTTGTGCCTATAGCTTCCTTCTCCTCATTCTTTCCTCTGTAATTTTCTCTGTTGGATCTGGCAATTCATTTTCTGCAGGTGCTTGAGTAACTCTGTTTCAAAATATCAACTCTTGCACTTCCTCAAACTCACAAATTTGAGCTCCACAACACTTCAATTGCACTTTGCTGATAGAAATGACAAGAAATCATTCAGATTCACCATGAAAAATGATGTATATTTGCATCCCCTGAAGTCGTGGAACGTTAATGGTGGTAAAACCAAATGCATCGTGCCATAACCATTGATTATGCCCTTTCACAACTTTAAATTAGAGCCATCCACGTGGAAGATTAGAGCCGAAATGGGTGTGGGGGTGTCTTTTGCATTTTATGAATTTTGGAGAAAATGTGCAATTTTCACATTTTGCCCTACCCCATTGCGCTTTGAAATACGGGCTCAACACGTGGCTTAATCTAGGCCTTTGATGGAGTCATGGCTCATTTCTTCAATTTTACCCCTTTTTACAAAAAGGAAAACTTTCCAATTTTCCTCCAGTGACCCGCTTCCCACTTTTATCTTTTGATGTGGGCGAAAAAGGAGTCACGCTTAATTTTTATACTTTTCTCCTTTTCACAATAAGGCAAAAATCTTCAAAACCTCCAACGACCCGCCTCCCTACTTTGAATTTTCAATACAGACTTCATTTATTTCCTGGTGGGGTCGTGCTTCACTTTTATACTTTATCCCTTTTTCATAATAAAGAAAAAAGTTCCAAATTTCTCCCAGCGCTCTACCCTCCTAATTTGATTTTTCAAATGTTGACTCAAACATGTGACATCACTTTGTCCCCTGCGGGGTTGCAGATCAATTCATAACTTTGCTCCCTCATACAAAAAAGGCAAAAAACTTCAAAATGTTCCGTCGACCCGCCTTTTTCTTTAAAAGCGCCACGTGGCCATCTTTGGGGTCAAAGTAAGACTTCTTCCCTGTCGCTTCATATTTACTAAATAGCAAATCGAGACTATCGCTGCCATAGGGCCAATTTGGTATTTTCTAAAAATGTGACCAAAGTGGAAAATTTTACCAAAAAGACCCCTTTGGGCCGCAACCAGATTAAAAATGAACACGTATACACCTTCGGGGTGAAAAAGTGAAATTTGCTTCGCCTTTACAAATTTGACCGGCCAATCAAAACTCAATGGGGCTGCATTACCAAATTGATATTTTTAAAAACATATCAAAAAGTTACAAGTTATAAAATAGAACTAACTTGCCTCATCCAATCAAAAGAGACCACGTAGCTTAAGATGCTAAGGTATAATTTGATGGGGAAAACATGCCTATCAAATCGTAAAATGTAGGGAAATCACCATTTGCGCCCAAAATTGAATTTTTCTTTAAGGACAAAGAATTTTGAAATGATACAAGGCCCAAATGTGATCCACAACCATGGAGAAGGATCTTCAACAACATACAAATGAATAAAACCTTTCACGCATCCATTCAAGGAAATTGAAAATACAACAGAACCTGTAGATTGAAAAATTTCAAGGGCAAACAAGGGCACGATCAAATCGAGCACCAACATCAGCTTCGACTTGGGGATGGGAACTCTAAGTGAGTGCCACAAGAACAAATAACAAACCTAGTGCCAAAAATAAACCATTGGGAAACAGAGTCACCAACCAACCCTCTAGGAACAAACTGAGAAACCAAAAACATGGCCGCCGAGGACCAAGGCAAACCAAAATCGATAAAATGCAAAAGCAAGACAAAAACAAGAAACTATACACTTTGTATAATGATGCATGCCTTGATTATGAGAAATGAGTTGAGGAGATTTTTCAAGAGCCTTCGATTACGGATATGAACATGCTAAGTAGTTTTGATACGTCTTTAACAACTGGTCATATGATTGTCTTTCTTTTTCATCCAAGTTGCTATCGACCACATTTTTTTAGGATTATCCTTTGTGCCTAGGTCAAGTATTTCAACATCTCTTGAGGCTGCATCAAACATCAAAGTCCCGGGAAAATCAACTCCGCGGGATATCTACATTGACCAATTTCATACTCCTTGAAAACAACATAGCTCATGAGTTTTCAACATCAATATCTCTGTGTGCAAAACTTCATAAGAAGCATTTTTGGGGTCCTTAATGAGATATAACATTTTATTTTCACCATATAACTTCACAAGGATGCCCTCAATTGGTATGGTTGCATAAGACATGTTTATTTGCACACTCCCACCCACACTAACATCCCATTTTTTTGATGACATCATTCCCCATTTGGTAGGGCAATCAACAATAACAACATCTAGTTTTAAGTTCTTTCTTGGGTAACCTACAAGTTACACTATCAAACCCTTGACACATCCAACCATTGGTACCTCTCTTGAATCCATTGCAGTGCACTTCCCATAAGTTGTTGTCACTTTGATATCTAATTCATGACATGAAGAGGCATAACATTGCACGATGCTCGAGAATCAAACATACGGTTGTGTAACAACTCCGTCCCTAATAATCAAAGTAGTTAAAAATGGATCTACATTCATATGGGACTCAACCAAGGATGTTTCCAAATATACTTCAAGTGGCTCACGTAGTTCTTCCATTACTTGGGGTTTTTCCAAGTCTGCAATGGTAGGAGGAGTCTCAACATTGTTTACATTTTTGCCTTGGGTAATCTTTTCTTCTTTCAATCCCAAATACTCAAAGGACCTTTTCTTGTGCTTAGGAATCCTAAGCAGCTCAACAATTGGAACAAAAATCTTGATCTAACTCAAGACTTGCGCAATATCATAAGGCACGTATTAGGGAAAGGCAACATTTGGAGAAATAATGACAAACTCATCTGACAGCAAAGGATTTTTCACGATCTGAGAATGGGATGGGATACCAATTCTGTTTGGGGAAACAAGACCTTTTCCAAATGTATCTTTCTTAGGAGTTTCTTTTTGGATATTGGTGAGAATTGGATTTTTTGGTTTGGCCTGAGGCCCTGCCCCTTTGACAACTTTACTCCTAGTGTTATATTATTTTTCTTGGGCAACAACAACATTCATTAACAACTGCGCCTATCCTCATAAGGGACTCCTTCATCATACTTTTTAATCATTAATTCCCTTAAGTATTCAAAATCATCATTAGGAAATTCAAAAGCTTATACCATATCTATTTCAAAATTATGAGAGGGAGAAAGGGAAATACCCGGTGAATGCAATCCCTAACACCTGATTAATTTAGTTGAAGTTGCTCCTTGCCATGAGCTTATAGAGCACCCCATCATGTACACATCATCATCGGTGTCATCATCGCATCCTCACATTCTTTTTCATAATCACATGGGGCATTTAGAAAGAAACATTTGTCACACCACTCAATTTCATTGGCTTCTTCCACAACAACAACTCTGGTAGTGAAATGATTAGGCATGATTCTTTTTCACGAGCTTGGGGTTTTCTATTTCCCGACCCCATGGGTCCTTTTCCTCTGTCATCGATCTCTCGATCACCCGTAGAATGATTTGTAAATATTTCTTAACCTTGTGCTTTATGATGACCTTGGGAATTTTTTCCAATTCCTTTCTCTTCTTTGGCTAACTTGTAAGATATTTATTTAACAAATGACTTCAGAAGTTTTTTTACAACCTCTTCTAGATCAACAGACTTACTCGACTAAGGCTTCTCGGATTGATCACTTGATACCTTCCCTCTAAGAGGCTTACCAACTACCTTGATGTTATTTTAAATCAGACATCCATGTTGAAGGCCTTCCTCAATGTTCTTGAGTTCTTGTCCCTCAAATAATAGGAATCTTTTTTTGTCAAAAGCATCAAAGTATTTTATTAGACAAGAAACACACCTTTCTTTAGGATCACGGGTAGCCTATTCAAGGTCTTATTGAACCAAGTATTGAAGTCATGAATAGATTCATTAGGATTCTTCTTAATATTTTCAAATTCAAACAAAAGAAACCGGGATCTGTTTTATCCCTATATTGCAATCTAAAAGTATTCTTCATTTCTGTCCATGAATCAATGGAGTTGTCAGGTAAAGATTTATACCAATCTCATGCATCCTCCTCTAGACTATGAATAAACAATTTTATGTACACATCCTCAAATTCGATCTCAAAGTCTTCCATCATATTGAAAAAAAGCTTTAAGTGTTGATCACCAAGTAATAGCATTATTTCCATGAAATTTAGGCATTCTATTTCTAACATCTTGGGGCATAACATTTGGATACCACAAAAATAGGTCCGGAGTTCAAATACTCCCTGACAATGGTGTCATTCAGGTGTTTTTTCCACACAAATAAGTCCTGGAGTTCAAATAATCCCCAGCAATGAAAAAAAGATCCCTGGCAACGGTACCAATCTGGGTGTTTTTGCAAGTACAAATATGTTCGGAGGTCAAATTACTCCCGACAACATAAAAAAGCTCCCTAGAAATGGCTGAAATCTTGTGTTGGTATCCAAATTGATTCTCCTTTGCAAGCTAAGCAACATCACAGATTTAACAAGAAGCCTAGAGATAGATAAATCATCATGTATGTCGTTTTGTAGCCAGGGAGGTGATTCAAATTTGCCTCTTTTTCACTCAAATGTTGCGAATTGGATAGCACCTTCAAAAGGATTTGATATATCCTCACTACTTAGTGTTTTACCTTTCAACCAAGGTGAGAGGACCCATTTTGTAACCTCTTTTGGTGAAGGATAAATGAAGATATCCTTCTTTGCACAAATTTGAAAGGAAACATTGAGAAAATATGATCAATGAACCACAATTTAACTCTCACGAGTTGTCATCAATAAATCATCATGTATGCCATTTTGTAATTGGGGAGGTGATTCATCCGGATCTTTGTCACTCAAATGTTTGAGAAATGGATAACACCTTCAAAAGGATTTATCTATCATCACTACTTTAGGTTGTGCCTTTCACCTGTGGTGAGAGGACCCATTTTGTAACCTCTGTTGGTGAAGGAGAAATGAAGATATCCTTCTTTGTACAAATTTGAAAGGAAACCTTGAGAAAATATGACCAATACACCACAATTTAACTCTCACGAGTTGTCACTTCTAAAAGAATGGTGATATTTTCTAAACAAGGTTAAGGTCACTAAAGACATCATGAAATCCCGATTGCTTCTACATATTTTGGTAGTAGAATTTATTCATTTGTGGACCATACAGGGAAAACAAGGGTAGTTTAGGTAGGATTCATTCATTTTTTGAATAATTTTTGTGGGAGATTAAGGAGGATAAACTTGATTTTTCCAGATCTTTGAGAACCTTCACAACAATTGGAAAACTAAATGACATAATGCTTCATAATAGCTAAAATATTCCTTCAACTAGAAGGTGTGCATCAATGGAGGCCCAAATTTACATGTTTTCACACAATCTCCAAGAATTTAACATGAAGGCTCGAGTTAAAAGGATCAATTAAACATTATCAATCTCTGGTTCATCATGTCTAAGATACACTCAAATACTTACAAACAACCTCTATCAACAAATGAGAGTAAAGTGATTTTAAATTGTTTATCTCATTACGGTCCATTCAAAGGCTCTTCTCATAATGAAATTGTGCATGCTACTAAACTATCATAGGGACGAGATCCTATGTGATTAAGAAATATTATAATATAATATTGCAATAGGAACAAGAAATACTATTCACAAACATTATGAAATAAATAAGACACAAATTTTCCCAAGATTAACACAGATTAATTCAAAGTTGATTAGATTCATTAGTAGGGGAGGTTTCTTCAACAATATCGAGCTTATCAATGGTTGTACACTTGCAACCAATTTGACATGATCAAATCTAAAACATAAGAGATTAACAAGTTTCTCAAATGGTCTCTCTGAAAGATGGGCTTTCTCAAATTTTCTCCTAAAAATTCAACCCTTGACCATTTTCATGACTAATTCATTCCCTTTATAACATTCATTTACATTAAAGCTTTCCCCCAAAACAAAGAATATTCGAGGAACCTTTGTTTGTTACATATTTAATCATGATTTCTAGAAAGTTATGTTTAACATATTTACAATAAAAAGTTGTCAGGTGTTCAAAAGGTGAATCATTTCATATATTTCCATCATTGTTATAAGCTGGTGTATCCAGTCATCTCCTCTAAAGCAACATGTTTTTCATCCTTTGTGCCTATAGATTTCTTCTCGTCATTATTTCCTATGTAATTTACTCTACTAGATCTGGTAATTCATTTTCTGTAGGTTCTCGAGTAACTCTGTTTCAAAATATCAACTCTTGCACTTCCTCAGATTCACAAATTCGAGCTCCACAACACTTCAATTGCACTTTGCTGATAGAAATGACAAGAAATCATTTAGATTCACCATGAAAAATGATGCGTATTTACATCCCTGAAGTCGTGGAATGTTAATGGCGGAAAAACTAGATGCATCGCACCATAACTATTGATTCTTCCCTTTCACAACTTTAAATTAGAGTCATCCATGTGGAAGATTAGAGCCAAAACGGGCCTGGGAGTTCCTTTTGCATTTTATGAATTTTGGAGAAAACACATAATTTTCACATTTTTTCCCACCCCTCTACCTTTGAAATATGAACTCAACACTTGGCTTAATCTGGGCCTTTGATGGAGTCGCAGTTCATTTCTGCAATTTTACCCTTTTTACAAAAAGAAAAACTTTCCAATTTTCCTTTGGTGACACTGTCGCTTTTATCTTTTGATGTGGGCCCCATGGGAGTCACACTTCATTTTTATACTTTCCTCCTTTTCACAAGAAGGCAAAAATCTTCAAATAACCTCCAATGACCCACCTCCCGATTTGAATTTTCAACACGGATCTCATTTATTTCTTAGTGGGGCCACGCTTCACTTTTATACTTTATCCCTTTTTCATAATAAAGCAAAAAGTTCCAAATTTCTCCCGGTGCTCTGCCCTCCCGATTTGACTTTTCAAATGCTGACTCAAACATGTGACATCACTCTGTCCCTGCGGGATTGCGAGATCAATTCATAACTTTGCTCCCTCGTAAAAAAAGAAAAAAACTTCAAGATGTTACAACCCGCCTTTGTCTTGAAAAAAATTCCACGTTTCCATCTTCGGGATCAAAGTATGACTTTTTCCCTGCCGCTTCATATTTCTTTGAATAGCGAATCGAGACTATCGGTGCCATGGGGGCAATTTGGTATTTTTACAAATGTGGCCAAAGTGGAAAATTTTACCAAAATTCCCACCGGCCGCAACCAGTTAATAATGAACACGTATACACCTTCGGGGCAAAAAGAGAATTTCTCTCCTCCTTTACAAATTTGAATAGCCAATCAAAACTCAAGGGGGCCATGTGGCCAATTTAATCTTTTCGCAAACATAGAAAAAAGTTACAAGTTATAAAATAGACCTAAGACACCTCATCCAATCAAAAGAGACCACATAGTGAAGATGAGATATAATTTGATGGGGAAAACAGCTGTCAAATCGTAAAATGCGGGGAAATCAACATTTGCACCTGCACTGAATTGAATTTTTATTTAAGGAAAAATAATTTGGAAATGATAAAAGGCCCAAATGTGATCTATGACCATGAAGAAGGATCTTCAATAGCATACAAATGAAGAAAACCTTTCACGCATCCATTCGGGGAAATATAAAATATGACAGAGCCTGCAAATTGAAGAATTTCAAGGGCAGACTAGGGCATGATCAAATCGAGCACCAACATAACCCCCGTAGAAGTGATACACACTTTGCATGCCTACTATTCAAATGATTTTGTGTATTCACATACTTGTGGCTATGTCGTCTGTATATAACAAAAACTCCTTAGACACCAAGTAATGCCTCCAATTCCTTAATGCTTGTATAATTGCATAAAATTCCACATCATAAGTAGAGTAGTTATTGCTTACCTCATTTAGTTTCTCACCGAAGAAATTGTTAGTGTAGAATCACAACTCCCATGAATGTCTCGCAACTCAATGGGTTGAGAATCTTAGTGTGATTGCATAGCATGGAGCATCTCTCAAAGTGTGGAAATTTGAAATCAAGAGAGCTCCTGGATGAAGGCCAGTTCCTATTCCTCTATTCAGTGCACACATAAAATATGCAGAGGATCTATTCTAAAATCTATTCTAACTTTCCAAGGAGACAAGTTTAAGATGCAAGAAATTAAAACTAAACTAACAAAGGTGATGCACCAAGGAAATTTTGAACACCAGCATTGCTATCAAACACAAAAATTAAAATGTAATACAACCACCATGCAGATAACCAATATTGCAATGAAAGATCAAATAAAGGTAATGAATACAAGTGAGGGTTGAAAACATCCACAGACATGTATTATTACTTCAAAAATATATATAGAACATTACAATGGCCAAGAGGCGAAAAACTTGCATTATAGTCTTAATAGAAGGTTTGAGCTCCAAAAATTAATCTACAGACCAGAGAAGAAGGGAGGGTGCAAAAACAAAATATCCAACTCTTTACAAAGAGCCAAACTCTTACCTTTATAGATGAAGCTAAGAGAGGAGAAGAAAAGGAGGCAGAAAATATGATTTGGAAGCTCAACTACCACCATCAATGCCCTTACAAATATGCCTAAAATATGCCAAGTTTACCTCTCCATATCTATTTGGCGTTTTGAATAAGGAAGAATGACGAATCAAATCAAATCTGATCTAGTTTTTGAATCAATCAGATCATACATTAATGTCATGAAATACGTGTTCCTATTTTTCACCCATCTAACCTTTTCAAAATTAAAGTTTCAGGATTTCATGGCATAGAGGAGGTTGAGACCTTTCCAATTATACCAAAATTGTTGAATTCCGAGCACCTTTGGATCGAAAGTTATGCCCATTTGAATGTTTGAATCAAGTCCATACAAAAATTCCAAAAAAAACAAGTTTTTAAACTAGATCCGCATGGCCCGAAATTCACTTGGCGCCTTTTGCGAAAAAATGAAAAATTATAAAAACCTCCCACAGCCCCACAACCTTCTCATGTTCCATTTTTCTTCCTCAAGCCCGCCTTCCCACTTTATCAACTTTGGCAAAGAGTCTTCCTTCCCGGGATCACGGGCCCACAATTCACTTTGTGCCTTTTACGAAAATTACAAAATGCTAAAATTTCTCCCACCAACCCATCGGTCCACAATGTTCCGCTTACCCAAAATTATTCCTTGGGCCCGATGGCCTACTTTCTTCCCTTTGGCAAAAGGTCTCCCTAGGCCTCTGTCGGTCCGCTTTTGGAAAAAAATTCTTCCAAGGCCCGCCTTTGTTTAGAATTTTCAACGACCGTCTAGATTTTGAGATCTAGACACATGGAGAGTTGGCACTCATTTGAGTTTCCTCTTTGTATTTACCTCTTGAAATAGTGCCCAAGAGACACGTGGCTCCTTATGTGGCTTTGCTCTATTTCTTCGTGTTTTGGCTAAGTCCCTTTTGTTTGGCAGGGCCATATGTCTAACCCTGGACACGTGGAGGCTCAACGCACATTTGGGACCTGCCTCAGAATTTCCCTTTGAAGTCACATGGATGAGGCACATGGAGGCTTCTGTTGTTTCTCCTTTCCTTATCCGATTAAACAACTGACTCTTTCCCTTTTTTTGACTTTGGACATGCGGAAGTGAAGCGCACATTTGGAGACCACCTTTTGGGCTTGACCTTTGGGGTTGTGCCATTAAGGCATTGTTATCACCGAATCACAGCACCCTTATGTTTATACAAGTGCATATACTTGAACTCACAGTGTGATTGGATAACATGGGTACTATCTCCAAGTTGTGGGACTTGCTACTTGAGATAGACCTCCAGAGAAAGTTGGTTCTTACTCCTAAACTACCTGCCACAATCTACTCTAATGCAGGGGAAAATAACTATTCTAATCTAAATTTCCAAGGGACCAGGAGAGAGAATGCATAAAATGAAAGCCTACACTAAAGCGGTGATACACCAGAAAAGGAGGGTGTGAGAGTAGTCTCCAAATGCGTGAAATATAGAAGCAAAGTGCACACTAGAAGGGGTGATGACAGTTCTCCACAATCTAGCAAAATACATTCACAAAAATATCTCAAACATGCACAATGATAATGGATCCCTGCAAGAGCATAAAAATAGACACAATATTCTTGTAGAAAGATTAAAGGGGCAAGAAGAATGCAAGAAAACACAGCAGGGGAAGATATATCCACAAACTGATATTTTATTGCTTCATGATATGCACAGTTCAATCTATTACAAGATAAGGGCCTGGATCACCATGCAAGGAGTCCACTACAAGGGCCTACAGAAAATTGGCTTCACAAAGTAATTTTGACAGAGCTTTTCTATCTGAAAACTCTCCTCCTTTACAATGAGCCCAACACTCCAATTTATAGAAAAATGAGAAGAGAAAGAGAAGGGAAAATGAAAATCCCGAAATATGTCCTTCAACCACTTGTAAGAGGCATTAAATGGAGTAAAATGATTATATATTACTTTCAAAAGGCTCCCCATACTGTCCCATGTGCTGCAGCAGAGAAAGAATGATGACCATGCCTCTTAATTGCACTCCCAACTACCAAATAAAACACTGTTATGAACTCGGCCACGTTTTATAAAAAATCTCCATTGATCTCTCACCAAATATGGAATTTCTTGATTTTTTTCGTTGGGCTCGGAGCCACGATTCCAATGGTACCAATTTTGTGTGATTTCATTGAGAAATGCAAAAGTTATGGCCTTCTGAGTGCGGGCAGCTATTTTGGGCCTGGCAGGCGTTTTCTGTCATTTGACGGGAATGAGCATTAACTGACTGGAGCCGAATATGTTTCTCTTATTTAAATATATCTACCAAATTTTTGTGCTCATTCCAGAAAGTCCAATTTTATGAAAATCGGAGCTCGGAGTCAAAAGTTATGGCAGTTTGAAGTTTCACGGTTCAAACGTTGACTTTTCTTCCTTGCCTTCGGCCGCTTCGGCTTTTCGCGCCCGCGCGTACCTTTGTCCTGGATGTCCCAAATGAAAATCTCTTGCTTCGGCCGATTCGGGATTCCTTCTTCCTATTTGAGGTGAAGACACGTGGCGAGATTCCATTCGCTGGCGGCTCTTTCGGCTTTCTGCGTCCCACACGTACTTTTGGCCCAACTGTCTCAGACGAAATTCCCCTATTTCGGCCGAATCTGCCGACCCGCGTCCCACGTGTACTTTTGTCCCAGATGTCCCAAACTGTCTGGGACAAATATCTCCGAACCACCTGAAATGGATAGACCTACACCAAACCGGTCGATTCAAGGCGTCCCGCGTGTACTTTTGTCCCAGCTGTCCCAAACCGCGCGAACAGCACTTAGTCGATTTTTTCCACTTTTCAGCCAGCTTCACCTTTTCGTCCAGATATCCCTACTGTCCCAAATGTTGTGCAGACCACCTGGTGGCTTTTCGGCTGATTCGTGCCCCGACGTCCCAACTGTCCCAAGGACCGCCTGGACTAGGACTTAGCTGATTTTCATCATTTTTTCGGCCCCAAGCTTGGTTTTTGCAATTTTTTCACATTTTAAAACCTTCTTGGGTTTTCTTCTTGGATAGGAGAGTTAGAAAGAAGCGGAGGGGACCCCAGAAACACAATTTTTTTCCTTGAATCAATATACTTTCTTGGGACTGAATAATCTGATGCATGTTATCAAAATTACCTTGAGGGGGTGAATTTTGGATAACAGGCACGTGGTACCTTCCCCAAATCTGCTCTATACTTATTCGATTCGGGGCCTTGAGTGAACACATATGCGCTGAAGTCCAAAACTTCAAGCTCCTTTCCTCACTTTTCTCTTGTTGAGCCTTATGGTATCTTTTAATAGTTATTGGTCTCCTCTGCCGACCCCGCTACTCCATTATCGAGTCTTCTGTCCCTTGATTGTTGGATTTGAATGTGAGCTTGTGAGATAGAGAAGGCCCTTATGATTTTCTCACGCAAAGTCATGTTTGATCCATTTTTTTGGGGGAATTAGGATAACAATTTGGCAACTCACGGGGACATCTACCTACTAGATGAAGAGACCAGTAGCCTTGTTGCATCTATTGGGCATGGACTCATGAATGAGATCTTGCATCGACCTTTTCCGAAACTTGAGTCGATGCTTGCATTAGGTGACCCTCAGCTTTCCCCACTGTTTGAAACATTATTGGGACCGGGAAATCCCACCAAATGCTACCTCGATGTACTTTGAAAGAGCAATAAAACACCACAAAGACACTATGTACAAAAACCAAAAACCATACACGCTCCAAGTGGAACATGCAGAGTGTGAAAAGGAAATTCTTCTACTAAAATAAAATCTACTCCTACTCCTACACTAACCCTAACAAAGAAAATATAAACAAAACCTGCCATAGGCAAGGAGAAATCGCTTCCCTTTCTCATCAAGGGAAGCCATGCAAATGATTTGAAACTGGATATGACTTCTTGTACAAGTGAAAATTGACTATAAGCCGATCCTCCACCCAAAACATCAAGGTATCAACATCAATCAACAATACCTCCTCAATTTGATTGACATTGGACTCTGGAGGCGTATATGGTGACTTTTGGTACTTTGATACTCATCCTCATGCTCAAGTGGGCATGACTGGTCTTGGCTTCTTCCTTGGCTCCAATGAAGCTAAGTACCGATATGGCATAGTCTGATCCTTTGAATGTGCCCATGGTTCTAAATTCCAACTCCATAGATGGAGTCTTCTTATGGACCTTCCCTGGACGGATGATGTGAGGGAGATGCGAGAGATGGGATCCTTATGCCCTTTTCCTTCCTCTGTAGTAGGTGTGGATTTTGGAAGATAAAAATCTTCCAAATTTTATTCAAGAGACATGTTGCAAACCGCAGGTTGTGTTTGCACGTTCTCTTCCATGGCGAAGGTTCATGTGTTTAGAGGGTGGATGATGGAGGAGAAAATGATTTTATCTCCTCAAGCTCATTTCCATCAAAGAAATCTTCCAATTTTGAAATATTGTATGCCTCCTTTTTGTCCCACCGTATGTGCTCGACCTCCTCTATGGTGTCTTCCTGATCTGCAACTTGCTCACCATGGTTCCCTTCATCCTTAAACATGAAGTTTTAAATATCAAACTCTTCTTTAACATCAGAGCTCGAAGGGGATGAAGTGGGTAGAAGAACTGAAGGTTCTTTTGTGGCCTGATCTGCACCTAAAGTTTTTGGAACCGTATGGTCCTCCTCTGTCATGGGTTCATCAATAAAATCAAGACCTTCAAATGAAAGCAAAAAATCTTCAAATTTGCTTTCTTCATTAAGTGGCCTCAACTCTGATTTGATCTCCTCTAGTTTCTCCTCTTCAACAGGAATTTGAGCTGGTTATTCTTCCTCCTTAACTGGTTGTGCAGTTTGGATTAGATCAGCATCCTCTTTAGATAAAGTACCATTATGGAAACTTCATTTAGAGCATACAAATTTTTGGTATTCTTCTTCTGCTTTTGTAAACTCAACCTTAGCCACTAATGGCTCTTCAAACTTGACCTCCTCATGTTGGCTTAACCATCAAGGGGATATTTGTAAACCCAAATCTAGTAGCCCAACTCTTCAGATTTTCTATCATTTCTTCTCTCTTGGGTTCCTCTTCTTGTTGTTCTCCTTGAATCATTTCTTGAGTCTCTTCCCAAGATGGACTTGGGAAAGCAGGAGGAGTGGTAGGTTGGGATTCAACCAGTTTTGTTATTGTTTATGGTGGACAGGGAAATGGACATTCTTGTTTGCTTGGAGGGAACAACTTCTTAGGAGGGAAAAGGGTGGAAGAAATGGGGTGAGATATAATATTAGAAGATGGAGAGAGAAAATCAACACTTGGGACATAAAGTGAGGGGCTTGACTCTTGACCATGTTGAAATGATAAAGTTTGGGATGGAGAAAAGGGAGCATAAGGAGCTAGTGATTGACTTACCCATTGACAAGGTTATCTCACACTTTTCTCATATGCCTCAATATCCTCAATTCACTTTGCAAGTTGGGGCATCATTTATACCATGAAGTCAACCTTCTCATGAGGGGTATAATGTCTTGGCATAAGGCTGACCCATGGACAAGGTGCCCTATAGCAAATTCTGAATGCTTTCATCTTAGTGTGGCCCTTGATTATACCATGCGTGCCTCAATCCCTTGAATCTTCTCTAGAAAATCAACATTTTCCATGTAGTTTTTATCGTTATATGCATACCCTTGTTATTGATAAGCTCCATAGCCAAACTGGTTTTGGCACTTCTCATATGGGTAAGCGTGATTATTATGGATTTGATTATAATGCTGATTTAGAGGATTCGTGAAATACATCGAGGAGGCATCGCCTGCCACCGCAGCAAGTGTGAGTTCTAAGTTGGAAATGAAGTCATGATTGCAAAGATTCATGGAATGGTAGAAAGTGAAAGATGTGGAAGGAATAATGGATGAAAATGGATGGGAGAAGGTATGCAACTTAAGAGAGTGGGTTGTTGACTAGATAGAATTTCCAGATGTGTTTTGCATGTGCCTCTAAAGGATGGATCTCACCAAGAACACATCAACTTGATGAAATGAAGTAGAAAGGTGCTTCATACCTATCCCACTTGGATGTGCCAAAAGCTGTTAGTGCATAATCACAACACCCGTGTTGGTGCTCAATTTGATCTTGACCTATTTGCTCTAAAAATTCTTCAATCTGTGGGCTTTGTCATATTTTCTATTTCCCCAAATGGATGTGTGAAATGTTTTCTTCATTTGTATGTTGTTAAATATCCTTCTCCATGGTTGTGGATCACATTTGGGCCTTGTATCATTTCCAAATGAGTTGTCCTTAAAGAAAGATTCAATTCTGGGTGCAAATGGTGAAGTTATCGAATGGTGAAGTTCCCCGCATCTTATCATTCGATGGGCATTTTTTCCCGTAAAATTATATCTTAGCATCTTCGTGTACGTGATCATTTTTATTGGATATGGCCTGGCGGGTCTTTTTGGTGAAATTTGCCACTTTGGTCACATTTGTAAAAATATCAAATTGGCCTGCGGCCCCGATAGTCTCTGATTGGCTATCCAACAAATATGAAGAGGCAGGAAAAAGTCTTACTTTGACCCCGAAGAAGGACACGTGGCATATTTAAAAATTTAGAAGCGGAAGGTGGGTCACTGGGGCATTTTGAAGTTTTTTTCCTTTTGTAAAAAAGGAGCAAGTTATAAATTGATCTACAACCCCGCAGGGAAAAGTCTTACTTTGACCCCGAAGAAGGACACGTGGCATATTTCAAAAGTTAGAAGTGGAAGGTGGGTCGTCGGGGCATTTTGAAGTTTTTTTCCTTTTGTAAAAAGAGAAAAGTTATAAATTGATCCACAACCCCAGCAGGAAAAAGTCTTACTTTGACCCCGAAGAAGGACATGTGGCATATTTCAAAAGTTAGAAGCGGAAGGTGGGTCGTCGGGGCATTTTGAAGTTTTTTTCCCTTTTGTAAAAAGGAGAAAAGTTATAAATTGACCCGCAACTCGCTTGGGCCCACATCAAAAGTTACAAGTGGGAAGGTGGGTCAACGGAGGAAAATTGGAAATTTTTCCTTTTTGTTAAAAAGGGTAAAATTACAGAAATGAGCCATGACTCCATCAAAGGCCCAGATTAAGCCACGTGTCAAGCCCGATTTTCAAAGGTGGAGGGGCGGGGAAAATGTGAAAATTGCACATTTTCTCCAAAAGTCATAAAATACAAAAGGCAACCCTAGGCCCGCTTCGAATCAGATTTTTCCACGTGGATGGCTCTAATCTAAAGTTGAGAAAGGGCATCTAATTTTTACGCCATTCTTGCTCCAAGACTCTCTGGAGATGTGAATACACATTTTTTTCATTGTTTTCTCGATGAAATTTTTGTCGCTTTTGTCTCAAAGTGAAATTGAATGGATTTAGAGCTTAATTTCTAAGTCCGAGGAATGTAAAGGTTGACATTTTGAAGTTTGAATTTATCGGGAAATTGCAAAAGGAGAATTACTAGAGAAGTTGGATGCAGAGAGCAAAGAAAGGGAAAAGGATGAAATGATGAAGGTTGCAGGCGCAAAGGATGAAAAACATGTTGCCAGAGGGAATGAATGGGTGCCCCAGTTAAAAAAATGATGGAAATATTTGCAATGATTCACCTTTTTGAACAACTAGATACTTTTTGTTACAAACCTGTTAAACGTCGTTTTTGGAAATCATGATCAAACATGTAACAAACAAAGGTTCCTCGAATATTCTTTTCTTGGGGGTAAATTTTGGATGTAAATTGAGTGTTATAAAAAGCATGCTCTAGTCATGTACAAAAAGGGGGTTGAATTCTTACGAGAAAATTTGAGAAATCCCTCCTTCCTGAGAGACAATCCGAGAAACTGTTAATCTCTTATGTTTTATATTTTATCATGTCAAGTGGTTGTAAGTGTATAACCATTGACAAGCTCTGAGATTGTTTAAGAAACCTTCCCCTGCTGATGAATCTAATCAACTTCGAATTAATCTTTGTTAATCTTTGGAAAATTTGTGTCTCGCTTTATTTTGGAATGTCTCTGCAAATAGTATGTCTTATTCCTATTTCAATCTTGTGTTAAAATACCTCCGAATCACACAGGATCTCGTCCCTATAATAGTTTAGTGGCATTTGCAATTTCATTAAGAGAAGATCCTTCATCCTGTAATGAGATAAACAATTTAAAATCACTTTATTGTAATTTTTTTGATAAAGATTGTCTCGTAATCCTTTGAGTGTATCTTAGGCATGAGGAATCGGGGTCTTTAATGTTTTATTGAGTCTTTAGCTTGAGCCTTCATTTTAAATTCTTGGATATTGTGTGAAATCATGTAAATACGGGCCTCCATTGTTGCACACCTTCTAGTTCAAGGAGTATTTTATCTATTCTGAAGCATTCTGTCATTTAGTTTTCAAATTGTTGTGAAGGTTCTCAAAGATCTCGTGAAAATAAAGTTTCTTCGCTTAATCTCCCACCAAGATTATTAAAAAAAACAATGAATCCTACCCGAACTACAATTGTTTACCCTATATGTCCATAAATGAATAAATTTTGCTGCTAAAATATGTAGAAGCAATCAGGATTCCATAATGTCTTTAGTAACCTTAACCTTGGTTAGAAAATATCACCATTCTTTAGACGTGACAACTCGTGAGAGTTAAATTGTGGTGCATTGATCATATTTTCCCAAGGTTTCCTTTCGAATTTGTGCAAAGAAGGATATATGCATTCTCCTTCACCAACAGAGGTTACAAAATGGGTCCTCTCACCCTTGTTGAAAGGCACAACCTAAAGAAGTGAGGATGGATCAAATCCTTTTGAATTTTCTATCAATTTCTTCAACATCTAAGTGACAAAGATCATGTGAATCATCTCCCCAACTACAAAATGACATACATGATGATATATTTGTCTCTAGGATTCTTGTTAAATCTATGATACCGCTCATCTTGCAAAGAAGAATCAATTTGGATACAAACACCCTCAATGTTTACAACTCAATGGGTTGAGACTATTAGTGTGATTGCATAACATGGAGCATATCTCAAAGTGTGGGACTTTGAAATTGAGAGAGCTCTCTGGATGAAGGCCGGTTCCTATTCCTCTGTTTAGGTGCACACATAAAATTTGCAGAGGATCTATTCTAAAATCTATTCTAACTTTCCAAGGAGACATGGTTAAGAAGATGCAAGAAATTAAACCTAAACTAATAGAGGTGATGCACCAAAGGAATGTTGAACACCAGATTTTCTATTAAACATAGACCATTAAAATGTAATACAACCACCATGCACAAATAACCAATATTGAAATGAAATATCGATAAAGGGAATGACTACAAGAGAGGGTTGAAAACATCCACAGACATGTATTATTGCTTCACAAATTGATACAGAACATTACAATGGCAAAGAGATAGAAAACTTGCATTATAGTCTTAATAGAAGGTTTGAGCTCCTCGAATTCATATGCAGACCAGAGAAGAAGGGAGGGTGGAAAACCAAAATATCTAACCCTTTACAAAGAGCCAAGCTCTTACGTTTATAGATGAAGTGAAGAGGAGAAGAAAAGGAGGCAGAAAATCTGATTTGGAAGCTTAGCTACCAAGCACCAATGCCCCTGCAAATCCACCTACAATCCGTCAAGTTATCCTCTTCATATCTATTTGGCGTGTTGAAGAAGGAAGAATGGTGAATCAAATCAAATCTGATCTGGTTGTTGAAGCAATTGGATCATACATTAATGACATGAAAGACATGTTCTTATTTTTCACCCAACTAACCTTGTCAAAATTAAAGTTTCAAACTTCCATGGCATAGTGGAAGTTGAGACCTTTCCAATGATATAAAATTTGTTGAATTCCGAGCACTTGATCGAAATTTATGCCCATTTTAATGTTTTAATCGAGTCCGTACATAAAAATGGCAGTAAAAACAAGTTTTATAAAATGGATCCGCGGGCCTAAAATTCACTTGGCGCCTTTTGCAAAAAAATGCAAAATCAGTAAAACCTCCAGCAGCCCCACAACCTTCTCATGTTCCATTTTTCTTCCTCGGGCCCGCCGGCTCGCTTTTTCCATGTTGGCAAAGATTCTTCCTTCCCGGTCTCGTGGGCCCGTAATTCACTTTGTGTCTTTTATAAAAAGAATAAAATGCCAAAATTTCTCCTGCCACCCCACCGGCCTGCAATCTTCCACTTACCCTAAATCCTTCATTGGGCTGTTGGCTTGCTTTCTTCACTTTGGAAAAAGGTCTTCCCTGGGCCCACTGGTCCTCTTTTGGAAGAAATTCCTTCCAAGTCCCGCCTCTGTTTAGAATTTTCAACGGAAGATTCTACCCTTTTGGGATCTAGACACGTGGAGATTTGGCACTCATTTGAGTCTCCACTTTGGATTCACCTCTTGAAAGAGTGCCAAAGAGATACATGGCTCCTTTAGCAGATTTTCTCTGTTTCTTTGTGTTTTGGCTAAGTCCCTTTTGTTTAGTGGGGCCACATGTCTAACCCTTGACACGTGGAGGCTTAGCACACATTTGGGACCTACTTCCAGAGTTTCCCTTTGAAGTCACGGAGATGAGGCATGTCGAGGCTTCTGATGTTTCTCCTTTCCTTAGCCAATTAAACGGCCGAATCTGCCACTTTTTCAGACTTTGGACACACGGAAGCTCAGCGCACATTTGGAGAATTCCTTTTGGGCTTAACCTTTGGGGTTGTGCTATTGAGGCACGTGGCACATTCCATGACTCTACTCTATACTTAGCCAATTCATGTCCTCGAGTGAACACGTATGCAGAAAATTCCAAAACTTCAAGCCCCTTTCCCCACTTTCTCTCCCGTTGATCCTTTTGGTCTCTTTTAATCATTATTGGCCTCCTCTACCGAACCCTACTACTCCATTATTGATTCTTCCTACCCCTCGATTGTTGGATTTGAATGTGAGCTCACGAGATAGAGCAGCCCTTCCGATTTTCTCGTGTAAATTCATGTTTTATCCATTTTGTTGGGGGAGAAATTTGGGGTAACAGAAACCTACTGGCTTTCCACCTTGACTTAGAACAGTACTAATACCCACATGTGAGGCATCATAGTCAACCTCAAACACATTATCAAAATCTGGTAGTGCCAAAATGGGTGAATCTTTCACCTTCTTCATTAAAAACCTAAAACTATCCTCGAGTTGCGTTTGTCCACAAAACCTCCCTTCATTTTTTGGAATCGGTTATAGGTGCTACAATAATGCTGAATTTTTTTATAAAATTTCTGTAAAATGTTGCTAGACCATGAAATCTTCTTACCTCTATTATAATTCATGGAGTAGGCCATTCAATAATTGCCTTTATCTTTTCTCGAGTCAATCTGCACTACCCCATACACTAAAATAATAAAGCCCAAGAATATCAATCTCTCTTGCATAAATGTGCACTTCTTCATATTTGTATAGAGTTTCTCTTTCCTTAACACTTCAAAAATCACTGTTATCTCTCAAAATTGCACCTGTAGAGAGATGGTTGCAGGTGTTCTAAGCTTGCAAATTTTATCTCTCTCTTTCATAGATACAATGGAAACACCTCAAGTCTGTGGGTATACCTATTTTGAGGTGAGTCTTGAGATCAAGGTCGGTTCCTTATTGATGTATCCTAAACTAATTTTTTGGGGTTTAAGGGTAAAAGATGACTGTAAAAGGAAATTAAAACTGAGGTGATACAACAAAATTGTATGAGGTATTTGACTAAGTACATGCATAATCGATATGGAATGAATTTATGATGCAAAGGACGACGCTTTTTTCAAGATAATTAATGGTAAACACTTTGATGTATTGAAGGACAAAATCACAACAATTACGTATACACATTAATAACATACAGAAATACTAAACTTGCAACAGGGTAAGATGATTAATCATGGAATTCATCATTCACAAGATTAATGGAAACATACACAAGACTGTAAATAATTGGAAAGGTAGAAAATACTTCACATTAAAAGGGAAAACCTTGCAGAAAATTTCTTTAGCACTACTGTATCTATAAAAGTCCTTGTTTGTGTTTTTCTAAGGCACACAATATATAGCAAAATTGATTCAATCACCCTACCTAAAAATAGACTGAGGCTATACTCACCCATGCATCCTATTTTTATCCTTTATTTAATAATAAATAAAGGAATAAAATAAAGCAAACTAGTATAAAGAGGCATTAATAGCCTTTGATTACATCACAGTCAAACTGCAGTTGACTCTCATATTTTTAAGAAAAGAATGGGTGAATAATTTGCTAAGACTAAACCTTGGTTAATGAGCAAGTGTCCTCTTAGTGCATACGAATTTTGTCCTCTTGTTGATCTGTCCTTTTGTGAAGGCATGCAAAAATACTCTTGTGTATTGAGCAAAATAAAAAATACAATGTTTGCAATACTTGCAAAAATAATTCATTCAAATGTCCACTTGATGGGGACCACCTTCAAGCTTAGGCTCTGATGTTGAAATTCCTTGTCTAATCTTGTGATCACATGAAAATTTTCAGTCCAAGTCATAACCAATTCATCAAATCAGTGGGGACCACCCTTGTACTTGATCATTAGTCTCCATTTTGGTTTGGCCACCTTTGTGGACTTAGCACATTATTGGTTTTGAAATAAGATAAGGGGCACTTTGTTTTAAAAAGGTCACCACAATACACTTGGCCACCTTTGCATATTTGACCACACATATATCACAGACCTTAAAAGGTCAAAGCAATGATTTTAAAAAATTGGGTTGGCCCCCTTCATGATGGTCTGACCCTTCAATCGATTGTCGGTGGTGTCTTACTCGGGTCAAGTTAGTTGTAACCCTGAGTATGCATTGATAACTAAAAACCAATGTTGGTTGTTGATCTCCTGAATAGCTTTGGTACCAACCGTTGATCTTGATATTTGATTAGGGTTTCGATTTGGATTTTAATGTGATTGGTGACAATAACTTTGAGCTTTAATTGCATTGAGTTGCGAACCAGATTATGAGTCTTTGATCCTTTTACACGATGTGATCTTAGTTGTTGGTTTTTTTGGGAATTTTACTTGCATCAATTGAGAAATTATGATTTATTCTCGGCCTTTCAATATCTTTCCTATTTGATTTGGAGTTGTTGATATGTAGCCTAGTAGTTGGCTTGGGTTAGTTTTTAAAATTGTGGTTAAGTTTCATTAACTCATTCTTGATCTCGTGCGGTAAAAGTAACTTGAACCCTAATGATTGTTCCATTTTTGCTCGTGCTCTCTTGGCAAAGCACTAGAAAAACAATTACATGAATGCCATTGTTGAATCTTTTGAGCTTGATTCAATTCCTTTTTCAGTCTCTACAGTGAACTTTACAAGCATATATTTGATTCTTCTGTGATTTTTTAACCTTTACAGGCTCTGTGTATTTTATTTTCTAATATTTCTTCAAAGATATTAATCTTTTCTTGGTCTATGGACCTCTATTTCTTTGTCGAGGCTTCTATGGAAGGAATTATGTAGAAATCTTCGATGTGTGGCCACCATTCCTAATCATTTTTGAGCTTTGGCTCTAGTTCATTTGCTGAGATGTATATGGCTGAGCTTTCTCCCTTCAGCTTTGACCTGAAGTTTGGCCTGGATGTTGAAGGTTTCAAACATTGTGGACTCGGTTTCATGCTATTCTAAGTCACTATGATTGTTGTTATATCTTCATGGGGTTTGCATGTGCTAAAAAAACGTGGAGCTCTGGGTTCTGCTCGAAATGATTATCTTATTGATATCCATCATTTTTAGAGGTAAGACTCTGCTCGCCTTTTCCGTTGTATGAGATTCTTATGCTATGATATTTTCATCATTCCTGCTTCTGATGATATGGAGACATACTTTTATTTCTTGGTAAATACTCATCTCTGTTTATAGTTTTAGAGTCTCCCATTTCAGAGCTTTGGGTTCTTTTTGATTTGTGTATTCCATTCCTTGACTGAAATTATTGAAGCTATCTAATGTCGTTTCCCCTTTTATCTTTAGGTAAGTGCTTGGAAAACCTAATCTACCAATACCCATCAATGGGTTTGTGATTATTTGACCTAGGTATGCATGTGTCTTTGATTCGAAGCTTGAACTTCTATATTGTTTACTCTATTGAAATAATTTTAGACTGAAAACATGAAAGTATCAACTTTGCTCCCCTCCATTCTTTGGTTTGATCATTCTATTTTGAGATATTGAGTATCTGATATATTATTTTTGTTTCCATTTAAATCTGCCTCAATCGAGGAGAAAGTACACATTTCTAGGTCTGAAATTCTTTCGTTGGAATCGCTGACTCAATGCTTTCCAAAACGTAAGGTTTTTGATGTTCGAGATAACATTGTTCATGTACATCTTTCCATTTTTACTCATTTCAAAGTTTTGGTCTATATGAATCTCCATCTGAGTGCAATATGGCACCATTTAGAAGGTTACTGAGGTTTGACTTTCTTGTTTTCCAGAAAAATTTTGTATTCACCCACTACTTTTCTAGATTTGAGAGCTCTATCAAAGATTTTATGTATTTTGATTTCATTCTTCACTTGAGCCTCTAACTTATTGTAGCAAGGTTGTCATTTCAAGGGTTTTGAAAGTAGGCTATGTCATTCTTTTCAAGAAATAAATTTTGAATCATCCCTTTTCAACTACATACATTCTAAAATATGAGGTCTTTAGCTACTTAGACCATTATATTGTGTCGCTCGAATAGTATGCATGTTTATTTGTATCTTAACTTGTACATGGCTTCTTTTTTGACTGGGGTTTTTTCCATTATTGTTGTTATCCTTACTTTGTATGCTACCTACTTGAATGCCAAGATCATTTTCTACCTGTTGGATATTTGTATTTTAGTTGTTCGGATAGAGATGAACTGTGTTTGAAGCTTTACTTCCTTGCATACCTGAAAAGGCTCGTATTCAAGCTTCTGGGTTTCTTCTCCATTGAAAGATTCTAGTATTTTGTTCCAATGGCCACCGTGTATGATTTGCATCTGACTTTGTAACCTGGACGTCATTTACTATGTTGAAATAATGTATGTTTGGATTAAAACACAACTTTGGAAACTGAAATGAGGATTTGGCATATTTTAGCTCCATTTGCTTTAGCAGAGCTTTGCGAAAAATTATCTTCGGCCATTGATGAAACTTGAAGCTCTGTATTTTGTACTTCTACAGCTTTTGGTTTTTATGAATATTTTCTTCGATATTGGCTATAACTCATGTATTACTTTTTACAAACCTGTTGGCTTGAAGTGACTATGGCATCATAAGTCTTTCTTCTAGTATTGCACTTGATCAATTGATTGTTGTCATGGCATCATGAGCTCAAATCTGTTTCTATACTTATGTTGATCTGAAATTTGTACTACTAAATGGCTTACATGCCTCTTTGATGAAAGATGATAACTCTGATTTGATTGATAGCATGTTCTTTCCATTTGATGGCTATAATTATGACTGTAGACACTTCATGAATAAATTTCTCTTGTTTCATTGCATTCAATGTTTGAAGAAAGAAAAATCTTCCTGGAACTTCTGAATTATTGGACATTCTGAAAATGATTTGTGTCTAAAATTTGTACCTTTTTACAAGTTGTATGGCTTTGTTTATTTTGTCTTCTTTCTGAGTACATTTGAAACTGAAAACTTGTACTTCCTTCTCCTTTTGAAAACAATGGTATTAAGGATCTATTGTGCCATACTTAGATGTATCATGCAAATGCATTCCATTATGTCCTATCCTTTTGAAAGTAATGCTTACTTTGCTTCATTAATGATGTTGCTTGCTTGTTCATTTTGGAAATGTAATTACTGACCTTTGTAATCATGATCCTTTAGTGGCTTTGAGCTAGAAATACAGTCCATTCCTTGAAGCTTTTATTTGTATCATTTCCTATAATTCGTATTCACTATAACCTAGCCCACTTCTATTCCTTTAAGCAAGTTATCCTAGTTTTGATAAAATATGTACCTAAGAATGGCTTACCTAGAACTCTGTATTGGGTGATGGATCTACATCACTTCCTCTAGCTAGTAATTTCAGTCCATTTATTGCATTTGTGTAAGACAACTTCCATTGAACAAATGATTCTTGTGAAAAGTAATGATCCACTAAAAATTGTAAAACTTCATCTTTGTTTCTTGAAAAGATACACATTGGTTGAATTTTCACCTTTATCCTTTGGCATGATTGTACTTTATTTAATTGAACTTTTAGATGGATGACAATAGATGCATAATATTTTTGTACTGTCTATAATTTCAGGTATGCTTGTTTAGAAAGTCCGTCTTTTTTATTTTGTCATGCTTTCTAAAGGACATTTTGATTATCAATTACTTTTGTACTTGATCTATTGATTCTCATGACTAAATTCATTGATATGCACTATGTGATTATTTTGTACTTTGATCATCTATTTGATCCCATCTGCCATACTTTCTAAAAATGGAATTCTTCTATGCATTTTATTGTACTTGTTTTTGCTCCATCTATACTATGAGATGTTCTTCCTGATTCTATCCTTTATGTATCTTATATGTGCCTTCCTTAAAATATTCGAGTTACGTTAAACCGAAAACACGTGGATATAAATCGAACTGGATCTCTAACAATATATATTGTATGTTCACAGTGTACCTATTGCTAGGAACTGGAGATGAGGATGAAGCAACTGAAAATGAAAAAAGCTAGAAGCACAAGAGAACCGACCCAAATAGGAAATGATGGGTTTTTTCTCTCTCCATTTTCTTATAGTTTTAAGTACATGCATCTTTTATTTCTAGTGCATACAAGATACGTCCCATGGCTTGTGTGGGTTCACTATACTTTTATTTCATATGAATAAATGAACTATTTTTGTGTAATGAGATGTATATCTTTATTTTATGTACTTCCTTTCATTTGAATGGATAATAATGAACTTGTACAACTCAAGACACTTAAATAATTCACCTATGTATAGAAATAAATAAAAATCAAATGTACCTTTTGATGTTCATGGATGACAAAAAATTTTCCGCACCCTATCCGCAGCTTCGTAACTTCATGTCTGATACATGTTGCCCTTCCTTCCTTCCTCGGGCCTTGCAATGGTTGTTTACAGCTATTGCACAGTTCTGACAAGGGTTTCAAATGGAATGGCTACATCTATGAGACATGGCATTCTATAACTGTAGCCTATTTGGAGTTGATCCAAATGTGACTTCCAAGACTATCCAAAACCAAACAATTAAAATCTATATGTTTTTCCCAGATGGCTGTCCCAAACATAGCCAAACTCATAACTCGACCAATCTGAGAAACTAAAAAAATCGAGTTGACCTTTTTTACACAGGGTGTGAGAAATGTCAACATTTCTAGTGATCCTGTGGGGAAAGCTACTGCTAGCTTATATACCAGGTGCCTTGCTCTTATTGATTGGGCATGGAGTCTAAAGCATGTAACCAAAATCTTCCTTCCTGAAGGTCCAACCCTTCCAAAATGAACTAAAATTGGGAAAGGATCTGGTGAACTAGATCATGTGTACAGTACACTTATTGAATTTAAAAACATTACAATGTGTAGGGACTGCACTTGTTTAAGGGAAATCTTACTCTAAAAGACATTGTAGGATTTTCAAGAATAGTGTTTGAGAAACATACCATTCACAAGAATGGGAAGTTCCTCTCCATTCAGCCTTTAGAGCTGAAAAGCATTGTGTTCTTTGTAAGCTGAAATCATGTAAGGACCACTCCAGATTGTATCAAACTTCGTGTGTCTTCTTGGCTTTGCATGATCAGCATCCCACTTTAACACAATATCTCCTTCATTGAAGATTATGGATTTTGCTTTCTTATCAAAAGTCTTCTTCATCTGTTTCTGATTCTTTTCCATGTTTAAATGAGCTTGATCTCTTAGCTCTTGTAATTCCATTAATTCTACATAACAAACCTGCAATGGTTCATTTTCAAGCAGCTCCATTTGATGCAAAAATCTAGTGCGGGTAACTCAACTGAAATAGGAATTATTTCTTCTCTTCCATAAACAAGATTATATGGTGAATTGCCAACTGATCTTTTAGGATTCACTCTATCAGCCCAAAGTGCTAAATTCAACATTAGATGCCAAGCTCTCTGGTTACCTTGGAGTGTTCTTCGATCATCTTTACAATATTCTTGTTAGTACTATCGTCTAACCCATTACCTTATGGGTAATAGTTAGATGAAGAACTTAGATAAATTCCATGATTAATGCCCAATCTATTACCTTTGCACCAAGAAATGCTAAAACATTATCTGATATGATAGTTGCTAGAACACCAAATCTACAAACTATACCTTCATAAAAGGATAGTATCAAAGTTTCATTAGCATCTTTCAAGGCTATTGCTTCATTCCAACATGTAAAGTAATTTGTAGTAGTCAAAATCCACTTGTGTCCTTATGACGAAGGCGGGTTTATCATGCCAATAAAATCAAGGCCCCACTGCATAAAAGGATGATCAACTAAAATAGGCTGTAAAGGAAGAGAAGCCAAACATTCTTTTCCAACAAAGAAAGCACATTTCTTACACTTCCTAATCCATTCGAAATAGTCCTTAAATATACTTGGGCCAATAGTAACCAACTTTCATAATTTTTAAGGCTATGGTACGTGCTGAGAAATGACCTCCTGTAGGTCCTTCGTGGAATTCTGATAATAATTGTTGAATTTTGTCATAGTCAACACATCACAACAAGATTCCATTTATATCCCTTTTGAATAATACACCATCAATGAAAACATAGGGTACAACTTGTAATCTGAAATACCTTCATTTATTCTTGTCCATACCTTTTAGATAGATGCCATGCTATAGATAGTTAACTAAATCAGTCATCCATCTTGATTCTTGGACTTCTTGAGAAAGTTTAGGTTGCTGATTTTCTGGCTGAACCATAATGTCTGATTGTTGATACGTAATTTCAGCATGCTATTTTGAATCTTCAGGTTCTGTAGTTTGTTGTTTTTCCATATCAGCAATTAGATGTTCACACAAGCCTTTTCCTCAAACTATCTTTGCAACATGAATATCAACATCATATTCCATGACCTTCGTTATCTAGCCTACTCTTTTCTCATTCAATTATTTATTTAACAAGAAAGATTTCACACTTGGATGAGAAACAAGAACATGAATTTTGTTGTTTGAAAGCATGTACTTAAAATTATTTATCCCTCTGACTACTGAAAGTACTTATTTTTCAAGAAATGTGTACCTTGTTTTGTAATCGTGCAAGCTCTGTCCAAAGAAAGTAATTGGTTGTTCAACATTTTCATCATTAACCTGAGTTAATATGGCTGAGATTGTTTCATCTCTTGCAAGTGTATACATTGTAAAATCTTTATCAAAATTTAGATTTGCAAGAGTAGGAGCTTGAGGGATGACCTCTTTGATTGCTTCAAATCCTTCTCTCCCTTTGTTGGTCCAAAAGAAAGTCTTATCTTTCTTTAGCATAGTTGTCAATGGTTTCACCAATGTCAAAATCTGGAACAAATCTTCTAACAAAGTTGATTTTTCCAAGAAAACTCTGTAATACCTTCTTATGATGAGGCAATGATAGCTATGATATGGATTCGATTCTGAAAGGATGACTTGCTAAACCTTGCTTAGAAACAATATGACTAAGTAATTTCCTTTGATGTACTGAAAAGATAGACTTTAAAGGATTCAAATATATCCCAAATTTTCTGCATAACTGAAAAGTATGCCTTAGGTGTATTAGATGTTCTTCTAATTTTTTGAGAATACAGTAACATCATCTAAATATACAAGGATGCATTTATTTAACAAGCTATAAAAATCCATGTCCATTACGCGTTGAAATGTTGCACCAAGCATTTGAAAGGCCGAAAGGCATTATTTTGTAAGCGTAAGTACCCCACTTAGTGGTGAAAGTTGTTTTGTACCTATCTTCCTCTCGAACTAAAATCTGATTGTATCCCCTATAACCATCTAGAAGAGATAGTCTATCAGAACCAGAAATTGTTCTTAAAATCTGATCCATATTTGGAAGTGGGTGGTGATCTTTTAATGAAACTTTATTAAGATCTCTAAAATCCACACATAATCTAATGGCGGAGACCATATTTGTAGAATAAAATTCATGCAATAATGATCTATCATTCAATTCATTCTGGAAGTTTACACAACATACAACTCTCCATATAAATAGAATTTTACATCCCTAGAATTCAAGAAACTGCTTGAACTACCCAACCCACAAATATCTCACATTTCCTATATACGTAAGTTATTTATTAACAACTTCACATATAAACAAAGATAATAACAACCATAACAATTAATAATGTGAGCACTAATAATATAATTTCCTAACATTCCCCCCTTAGTGCGAACATGGGGAAAACCTACCTTTATACTTACACCTACTCATGATCTGGTAATTTTCACAGGATGATCACAAACCTCAGGGATGGTTTTGTAAACGGTTGACCACAAACCGAGAATGGTGGTTTTGTAATTGGTTTACCACAAACCACAAAGTGATGGTTTTGTGAATGGATTACCAACAACCAAGAATGGTGGTTTTGCTTATTGGTTTACCACAAACCACAAATGAAGGTTTTCAAGTGGTTTACCTACAACCAAATCATGATATTCCAAGTACTATTCTCGGCCTCTCATCACATCTCACTCCAGGAATAACCTAGGAAATTTCATTTGAAATCTTATGTTTGTACATACATAGAAAAAAATGACATAATGGAAATGGAACATTAGATCATGTTCCCCCTTAATGTGAAATTTCCACTTATTGAAAACATGAACACTACAAATTGAAGCAAACACATAGGTGAAAGCACATACCCACACTACATAGATGTCACCATAGTTGAAGTGGCCCTATCGTTGCAGGATCGATGAGAGGTCATTGAATGACCTCCAACCTCTTGTGCCACCATCCTCCATTTCTCTGTTGCTTAACTCAGCTAATATTGTCTATGAATCTCAATGATTTTCACATTGTTTATTATTCCCACCAAAATGTGAAATAATTTATTTTCTAAACGTCAAGAAACACTAAAAATGCGTCCGTAAGGCAATATTTTTAAATTTTTCTAATAATTTTTTAGTAACTTTTACAAAAATTATTCGATTTACATGACTTTTGACTCAGAGAAGAGGACTCAACTAGGAATTTAAAAAGTAATAAAATAAGATTACTTTTTAAATTAAAATGATTCTTTTACTATAAAACTTTGAACCTATGATTTGACTAATCATATGCAAAATGACAAGACAATAAACAAGGCTTTAACGGTGTTTAGACTATAATAGTGGACTTTGACATTTGACTTACACTTTAATTTGACACCATATATAAATTTCACATCGACACAAGTTTTTGTGAAACTTTTAGGCTTCAATACGACTTTAGATGTATTGACCAAAAAACATGTACATACTAACAAAAAAATCCACGAAACTTAAAAAGCAAGACTTAAAAACAAACCATTAACACATACCATGGAAGGTGAGATAAAATATTGGTGGAAGATGTGTATGGCGAGGTTGTTGGTAGATATTAGAGAGGCTATGCATATGAGGATTTAATGCTTCGACATGCCACAAGTGCATGTGACTCAGATCTGTAAAAATTGATAGGAGATTTATTGATGGTTGATGCTTGCGAATAACAAAGATCACACAAGAGTTAATGCAACCAAATTTGTATGTGGTTTCTAACTATCAATGCATGGACATTGGGTGGCATAAAAAAATCAATAGATGTCTGGGCAATTAGAAAAATTGTCAGAGCTTTCAATATGCCGTAAAAATCTATGCAAGGTGATATGGAGAGTAAACCGTAGCTTTTGAGTAGTTTCAGTATCAATCAGAACGATGTATGTCGATTACCGATACAGAATCTTGGCTTAATTCCTCAACGTGTGGATAGAGAACCAATTTTTCTTGCTTTTTGAACCCGATGCCAACTTGAAAATGGGCGATCTAGTTGGGATTTCTATAAATATAAATCCGTGTGCGTAGGAATATTATCAGGAAAGCTTTCAATGCATAAAATCCACTCCTTCACTTTCACGAGGAAATTTTACTTGAACTCCAGCAATATATAGTTTAGCCTTCCAAACAATTCTTTTGTATTTAACAGGCACATCCAAAGAAATAGAGCTAAAAAAATTGTTGCTCAAGCAGGTATCTGTCTATGTATTCAATAGTTGCATCCACTGAAGTAGAATCACAAAACATGTGCTGTGAAAAAATCCACAACACCAAATGACTGAATTCCCTCTAAATTAAAGAATGTAGGTGGCCATAGAAGATGATTTGTGGTGTAAATAATGCTTAGAATTCGCGCCAGGTAGGACAATATACAAGCAATTCTAATGCTCCACCAAATAAGAAATAAAAATAATATTATGACCAAATCTATAAATGAGTTTTTTTTAACAGGGTAGATAATACAGAAATTCTACCCCTTCAACACTATTAAAAACTCATAATAATCCGTAGTTTAGCTCACTCGGATACCAAATAATGGCGGAGACCATATTTGTAGAATAAAATTCACGGAATAATGATCTATCATTCAATTCATTCTGGATGTTTACACAACATACAACTCTCCATATAAATAGGATTTTACATCCCTAGAATTCAGGAAACTGCTTGAACTACCCAACCCACAAATATCTCACATTTCCTATATACGTAAGTTTTTTATTAACTTCACATATAAACAAAGAAAATAACCATAACAATTAATAATGGGAGCGCTAATAATATAATTTCCTAACTTAATTTGATTTTTCCATTTTTCTTCCTAACAGGAACAAGATTGGCTACCCAACTTGAATGCTTAACTGGAAAGATAATACCTGATTCAATCAACTTAGATAACTCTTTCCTCATTAGAGGTTCTATTTTGGGATTTACAGGCCTTTTTTTTGCCTAACTGGCTTAGAATTTGGCTGTAATTCAATAGTATGATGGGCTAAACTGGGATCAAACCCTTTCAAGTCTTGGTATTTCCAAGTGAAAACATCTTTAAATTCTTTGCAAAGATTAATAAAAGAGTGTTTTTCAGCTAAAGAACATACCTTTCCGAGAAACAATTTTTTCCCTTCATCAACTGAGATTTCTTCATAGTTATCAAGCATGTGTTGACATCTTAGTCTTGACCTTCCTTAACTGATCGTCAATGCTGAAGATGTATTCTAATGTGACCAGACCTCGGGGCAATTTATTTGTCTTTAATTGAACAATATGGTCACCATATAAGTGTTGTAATTTATCTTGATTTACTGCATGGAAAATTTAGCTTCTTGCTACAAAAACTTATAGATTTGATCATCACTTTCAAAAACTTTCCAATTCAAGTCATTATCAGGTATTGAAGGCCTAACAATCAGCTTTATATGAGGTTGAATTTTGTTATTTTCAATCTATTCTAGCACTTCAAAACTAGCACCAATTCTTTGCAAGTCTATCTGCATGCTTATTTTCTATTCTAGGAATGGATTGGATGTTAATAGCTTTGAAATCTTCCATTAAGTCTGAAACTCTATGTCTATAAGACTTCATTAATGGATTCTTACAAACATTGAAATTTCTTACTTGATTGATAACCAACTCAAAATCACCAAAAATATGCAAAGCATGCTAATACCTATGTTTCTGGCCCAAAGTAAGCAATGAATTAATGCTTCATATTCAACTATGTTACAAGTGCATGAAAATTGGAGACTCAAAGATGAGAAATACCTCTCGTTTGTTGGGGAAGTGAGCATAAAATGTGATCCTTGTCCTTTCTTATTTTTATCTCCATCGAAATGAAGCTTCCAAATCCCTTCCGTTGCATTTTCTATTTTGGACAGCAAGGGAATTGGTGTATTTTCTTCATGCGAGCAATACACACTAAACAGTGTTCTTCAAACTTTTTGAAAGGATCATGAATGTGTTCTTCATGTGTCTTTTCATCCATAAACAGGTTAGAAAAACCATCTAATGATGATACATGAGCTATATTATTAAAATCAGACTAGTCTAAGGCTGCATTAGAAGTGTGAGGCTCAATGTGAAATTTGGCCAACATTACTCAATTGAGAGTAACCTTGATCGATAAAAAGTAGTGAAAAATAAGAAAGACCAATCTGAAGAGAGATAACCTCCTATCTTTGTTGTGAAGTCTTTTGATAAATATATAGCAAAGTAAGGAGGTAAGTCTACAATAATAATATCTTGTAGAATGGAAACATTTAGGCAAGTATGCAATGCTACCTCTAGATTTCTAATGACACCAATTGTATTAGTTGCAGTTCCATCCAACTGTAGGACACTCTTTTCTATAGGTTCATACTACAAATCCAATTTTTCTGCAATTTCTTTTGGCATAATTATGCTACTTGCACCGCTGTCCACCATACAGTTATGAACAAGATGTTCTCCAATAATCAGTGATAGATAAAATGGTGGTGGATTCTTGATGTCATGAGAATTTAAGACTTTCTGAACCATCCATTTAACTTCTTTGATGTGGTCTTGTTCCATTGTTCTAAGGACCATGTCTACTTTTTGGACTTCCTTTTCTGTTGTTTTAGAAGAAATCTGCAGACTTAGCTAGTTCATGAGAAAGTAAATCTTGCTATCCTGGAATACTTAGAGCATCCCACATTGAGATGTTAACATTATGATTTTTCATTACATCAACAATGTTAAAAGAAGCAATAGTTTTAGAGACAGATTCTACTATTTTGACATAGGCTTTAATGAAACTAATTCTGCTACATGCCTACTTTTGATATCTGAGGTATAAATAACCTTCTTGGATAGCTATTTTTTTTTTGCTATTCTTTACCAGCTGTAACACCTTTTTTTTTTTTAGGAACAGATGCACTATTAGCTATTTTTGGGTTTATAATTGTTGTTTTATTAGTAATAGTAGGTATAACAAGCCTATTCAATTGTTTTTTATTCTCTCGTAGCTTTTTCCTAAGCCCTAGTGGTAAATGCAATGAAATCGTCTTCACCGAAATCGACTAAATTCTATTCAGGTGCCTTCGAACCTGAGTATCTTCCTTCCCACCTTCTATTTAAGGCATGAACAATGTCTCAGATTAAGGTTGTGAAACAAGACTTATGTTTAGAAAATCATTTGGGAAACTTGCAGCTGAATGAGGTTGATTAGAAGGTTGACACCACTCTTTTGTAGCCATATTAACTGAGAATAAATCATTAGACGAACTAGGAGCCTTTTGGTCGAATTCCTTTTGCTAATAAGGCTTCCTCTAATTTTGATTTTGTTGGTAAGGCTTCCTATTTTGCTAATTTAGATGATTTTGCTGATAAGGAGCCTGATAAGGTCTTCTAGGTAATGCAAGCCTATTATCAATTGAAGTAAGCTTGTTCCCCATATTCTGTAAAGCTTTAAATACATCATATAATGGGGGTGTAACAATAGATTCTATAATTGTGATAGGCTGAGGAATAGGTGCTAAATCTGCCAAAAAGGCATTGAAGGCCTTGGTGATAATTTTCTAGCTTGAATAAGACTATTTTCAGCTCGGATGGCAATATCATAGGCTGTTGGGAGCATCTCTCCTCCCATAGACTAAATCATAGTTGAAATATCACTTTTTAATGCCCTAAGATAATAAAGAAAAGTGTGATCAGCTTGAGGCTTGACACTTGCTGGAATTCTTTCCCAAGTTCTGGAAAAACAGATGTTGAAACTAGACATAAATTCATTGGGAGCTCTTTTAATGGTAGAAAGTTGTTCTATGAGAGATAAATGATTTGAATTATCTTGAAATTGTTTCAACAATTTATCACCTAAGTCATCCCAAGTTCTTATGCATCCAATCTCTAGATTTCTATACCATTGCAAGGCTTTTCCTTTAAGAGATGTAGCTAAAAGTCTCAAAGCTACATCCTCATGAGTGATATTATGAACTGCACATAAGGCTACAACATCTTTAATGTGCTCTATAGGTGTAACCTAATTTTCACCAGTGAATGATGGAAAACTTTTCATGGCAGCATTAGGGATGTCATGGTAAATTGGGATTACTAATGGGCTGCCATTAGTAAAGGTCACAAATTCCTTGGTGGTTGAATAACCATTTAAAAACTCGAGATTGACACGTGGTGAAGGAATAGTATGAGGAGGGTTATCAAAACTATGTCTATTATAAGGTAAAGTATTACCAACTCTTCTCCTTCTTGCATAATTCAAAGGTAAAGAAACAAACTCAGGAGGAATTCCTCTTACCGATGATCTTGTAGTCACTTTAGGCATGGAACATGCTACAATACTGGTCTAAAATCAGCCTTACAGAGTCGCCAAATAGATCTTTAAATCATTAGAATAGATTGCTATAGCTTGTTGTCCCAAAGTAACTTTTATCTCATTGTAAAATTTGTTGTAGATATGTTGTAAATATCTATAACTTGCATGTAGATCTGATTCGTGGTCCCACCAGGTGTGCCAAAAATTGTTATCTCTCGAAAGTTCACCCTATAGAGAGATGGTTGCAGGTGTTCTAAGCTTGCAAATTTTATATCTCTCTTTCGTAGATACAATGGAAACACCTCAGGTATGTGGGTATACCTATTTTGAGGCGAGTCTCGGTATCAAGGCCGGTTCCTTATTGATGTATCGTAAACTGATTTTATGGGGTTTAAGGGTAAAATATGACTGTAAAATGAAATTAAAACTGAGGTGATACACCAAAATTGTATGAGGTATTTGACTAAGAACATGCACAATTGATATGGAATGAATTTCTGATGCAAAGGCCAACAATTTTTGAAGATAATTAAGGATAAACACTTTGATGTATTGAGGGACAAAATCACAACAATACTGCTAAGTTACACATACACATTAATATCATGCGAAATATTGAACTTGCAATAGGGTAAGATGATTAATCAGGGAATTCAACATTTACAAGATTAATGGAAATATACACAAGACTGCAAATAACTAGAAAGGTAGAAAATACTTCACATTTAAAAGGAAAAACTGGTAGAAAATTGCTTCATCACTCCTATATCTAAAGAAGTCTTCCTTTGTGCTTTGTCAAGGCAAGGAATATATAGAAAAATTGATTCACCCACCCTTCCTAAAAATAGAATAAGGTTGTACTCACCCATGCATCCTATTTTTATCCTTTATTTAATAATAAATAATGTAATAAAATAAATCAAACTAGTACAAAGAGGCATTAATAGCCTTTGATTACATCACAATCAAACTGCAGTTGACTGTCCTATTTTTAAGAAAAGAATGGGTGAATAATTTTCAAAAAATAAACCTTGTTTGATGAGCAAGTCTCCTCTTAGTGCATGTAAATTCTATCCTCTTTCTCGATCCGTCCTTTTGTGAGCGCATGCAAAAATACTCCTGTATTGAGAAAATAAAAATACAATGTTCGCAATACTTGCAAAAATAATTCATCCAAATATCCACTTGATGGGGACCACCTCCAAGCTTAGGCTTTGATGTTGACATTCCTTGTCTAATCTTATGATCACATGAAAATTTTCAGTCCAAGTCATAACCAATTCATCAAATCAGTGGGTACCACCCTTGTACTCGATCATTAGTCTCCATTTTGGTTTGGACACCTTTTTGAACTTAGCACATTATTGGTTTTGAAATAAGATAAGGGGACACTTTGTTTTAAGAAGGTCATTACAATACACTCGGCCACCTTTGCATATTTGACCATAGATATATCACAGAACTTAAAAGGCTAAAGCAATGATTTAGAAAATAATTGAGCTAGCCCCTTCACGATGGTCTGACCCTTCAATTGATTGTCGGTGGCGTCTAACTCGGCTTGCGTTAGCTATATCCTTGAGTATGCATTGATAACGTAAAACCAACGCTAGTCGTTGATCATCTGAATAGCTTCGGTACCAACCGTTGATCTTGATATTTGATTAGGGTTTCGATTTGGCTTTTAATGTGATCGGTGACAATAACTTCAAGCTTTAACTACATTGAGTTGTGAACCAGATTATGAGTCTTTGATCTTTTGCACGATGTGATCTTAGTCATTGGTTTTCTGGGCATCTTCCTTGCATTAATTGAGAATTTTTGATTTATCCTCAGCCATTCGATCTCTGTCCTAGTTGATTTGGAGCTGTTGATCTGTAGCCTAGTAGTTGGCTTGGGTCAGTTTTTTAAACCGTGGTTATGCTTCATTGACTCATTCTTGATCTCATGCAAGTAAAATTAACTTGAACCCGATGATTTTTCCATTTTCACTCATGCTCTATTAAGAAAGCCTTGGAAAAAAAAACTCACTAATGCCATTGTTAAAGCTTTTGAGCTCGATTCAGTTCCTTTTCATTCTCTATAGTGAATTTTACAAGCATATATCTGATTCTTCTGTGATTTTTTAACCTTTTTGGGCTCTGCATATTGTATTTTCTGCGATTTCTTCAGCATATTAAGCTCTGCTTAGTCTATTGACCTCTTTTTATTTGTCGAGGCTTCTACAGGAGGAAATATGTGGAAATATTTGATGTGTGGCTGCCATTCCTAATCATTTTCAAGCTTTAGCTCTGGTTCATTTGCTAAGATGTATATGGTTAGGCTTTCTCCCTTCATCTTTGACTTGAAGTTTGGTTTGGATGTTGAAGGTTTTAGACATTGCGGACTCAGTTTCATGTTATTCTGAGTCGTTATGATTGCCATTATATCTTCATGGGATTTTCATGTGCTAAAAACAACATGGAGCTCTCTGTTCTACTAAGAAATGATTATATTATTTATATCCATCGTTTTTAGAGGTGAGACCCATTCTACCTTTTCTATTGTATGAGCTTCTTATGTTATGATATTTTCATCATTCCTACCTTCTGATGATATGGATACATACTCTGATTTCTTGATAAATACTCATCTCTATTTATAGTTTTAGAGTCTCCCATTTTAGAGCTTTGGGTGCTTTCTGATCTGTGTATTCCATTCCTTGTAACTGAAATTATTGAAGCTATCTGAGGTTGTTTACCCTTTTATCTTTAGGTAAGTGGTTGCAAAACCTAGATCTACTAATACCCATTAATGGGTTTGTGATTATTTGACTTGGGTATGCATGTGTCTCTGATTCAAAGCTTGAACTTTTGTATTGTTTACTCTGTTGAATAGTGATAGACTGAAAACATGGAAGTATCAACTTTCTCGCCTCTATTCTTTGGTTTGATCATTCTGGTTTAGGATATTGAGAATCTGATATATTATTGTTGTTTCCATTTAAATCTACCTCAATCAAGGAGAAACTACACATTTCTGGGTCTGACTGTCTTTCGTTGGAATCAGTGACTCGAATGCTTTCCCTAAATTGTAAGGTTTTGATGTTCGGATAGCACTTGTTCTTGTGCATCTCACCATTTTTACTCATTTCAAGTTCTGGTCTATATGAATCTCCATCTGAGTGCAATATGACACCATTCAAAAGGTTACTAAGCTCCAACTTTCTTGTTTTCCGGGAAAATTTGTGTATTCACCCACTTCTTTTCTAGATTTGAGAGCTCTGTCGAAGATTTTATGTATCTTGATTTCATTCTTCACTTGAGCCTCTGACTTCTTTAGCAAGGTTTTCATTTCAAGGGTTTTGAAAGTAGGTTGTGTCGTTATTTTCGAGCAATAAATTCTGAATCATCCCTTCTCAACTATACATTCTAAAATATGAGGTGTTTGGCTTCTTAGACCATTATATTGTGTCGTTCTGAATAGTATGCATGTTTAGCTATATCTTAACTTGCACATGGCTTTTGTTTTGACTAAGGTTGTTTCCTTTACTGCTGTTAGCCTTACTTTGTATGTTTCCTACTTGAATGCCAAGATAATCTTCTTCTGTTGGATATTTGTATTTTTGTTGGTCTCGATAGAGATGAACTGTGTTTGAAGCTTTACTTCCTTGCATACCTGAAAAGACTATGTATTCAAGCTTCTGGGTTTCTTCTCCATTGAAATCTTCTGGTATTTTGTTCCAATGGCCATTGTGTATGATTTTCATCTGATTTTGTAACCTGGACATAATTTTTTATGTTGAAACAAAGTATGTTTGTATTAAAACACAACTTTGGAGACTGAAATGAGGATTTGGCATATTCCAGCTCCATTTGCTTCAAAGCAGAGCTTTACAATATTTTTATATTCAGCTATTGATGAAACTTGAAGCTCTTTATTTTGTACTTTCTACAGCTTTCGGTTTGCATGAAGATTTTCTTCGCTATTGGCTATAATTCATGTATTACTTTTTACTAACTTGTTGGCTTGAAGTGACTATTGCATTAGAAGTTTTTCTTATAGTATTGTACTTGATCAATTAATTGTTGTCAGGGCATCATGAGCTCAAATTTGTTTCTGTACTTATGTTGATATGAAATTTGTACCATTGAATGGCTTACATGCCTCTTTGATGAAATATGATAACTCTGATTTGATTGATAACATGTTCTTTCCATTTGATGGCTATAATTATGACTATAGACACTTCATGAATAAATTTCTCTTGTTTCATTGCATTCAATGTTTGAAGAAAGAAAACTCTTTTCTTGGAACTTCTAAATTATTGGACATTCTGAAAACGATCTGTGTCTAAAATCTATACCTTTTTTACAAGTTGTATGGCTTTGTTTATTTTGTCTTCTTTCTTAGTACATTTGAAACTGAAAACTTATACTTCCTTCTCCTTTTGAAAACAATGGTATTAAGGATTTGTTGTGCCATACTTAGATGTATCATGCAAATGCATTCCATTATGTCATGTCCTTCTGAAAGTAATGCTTACTTTGCTTCATTAATGATGTTGCTTGCTTGTTCATTTTGGAAATGTAATTACACCTTTGTAATCATGATCCTTCAGTGGCTTTGAGCTGGAAATACAGTCCATTCCTTGAAGCTTTTATTTGTATCATTTCCTATAAATTGTATTCACTATAACCTTGTCTACTTTTGTTCCTTTAAGTTAGTTATCCTGGTTTTGATAAAATTTGTACCTGATAATGGCTTACTTGGAACTCTCAGTATTGATGACGGATTTGCATCACTTCCTCTAGCTAGTAATTTCAGTCCATTTATTGCATTTGTGTAAGACAACTTCCATTGAACATATGATTCTTGTGAAAAGTAATGATCCACTAAAAATTGTAAAACTTCATCTTTGTTTCTTGAAAAGATACACATTGGTTGAATTTTCACCTTTATCCTTTGGCATGATTGTACTTTATGTACTTGAACTTTTAGCTGGATGACAATAGATGTATATTATTTCGTATTGTCTATAATTTCAGGTATGCTTGTTGAGAAAGTCCATTTGTTTGATTTTGTCATGCTTTCTAAAGGACATTCTACTTATCAATTCCTTTTGTACTTGATCTATTGATTCTCATGACTGAATTCATTGATATGCACTATGTGATTATTTTGTACTTTGATCATCTATTTGATCCCATCTTCCATACTTTTTTAAAAATGGAAATCTTCAATGAATTTTATTATACTTATTTTTGCCTGCATCTCGTACAAAGTGAGATTTTATTCCCGATTATGTCCTTTATGTATCTTGTATGTGCCTTCCTTAAAAGATTCAGTTACGTGAAACTGTAAACACATGGATATAGACCAAACCCGGAGCTCTAACAATATATACTGTATGTTCATAGGTACCTATTGTTGGGAACTGGAGATGAGGATGAAGTAGCTGAAAATGAAACAAAGCCGAAGCATGAGAGAACCGACCCAAACAGGAAATGATGGGTTTTTTCTCTCTCCATTTGCTTGTAGTTTTAAGTACATGCATCTTTTATTTCTAGTACATACAAGTTACGTCCCATGGCTTGTGTGGGTTCACTGTACTTTTATTTCATATGAATAAATGAACTATTTTCATGTAATGAGATGTATATCTTTCTTTTCTATACTTTCTTTCATTTGAATGGATAATAATGAACTTGTACAACTCAACACACTTAAATAATTCACTTATGTATGGAAATAAATAAAAATCAAATGTACCTTTTGATGTTCATGGATGACTAAAATTTATTCTACACCCTATTCATAGCTTTAGAACTTCATGTCTGATACATGTTGCCCTTCCTTCCTTCCTCAGGGCCTTGCAATGGTCATTTACGGATGTTACACAGGATTAATGATGGTTTCAAATTGAATGGCTTCATCTATGAGAAATGGTGTTCAGAATCGCAGCCTATTTGGAGTTGATCCAATGTGTCTTCGAAGACTATCCAAAACCAAACAATTAAAATCTATATGTTTTTCCCATATGGTTGTCCCAAAACATAGCCAAAATCGTAACTCGACCAATTTGAGAACTAAAAAGTTTCGATTTGACCTTTTCACACAGGTGTGAGAAATTTCAACAATTACCCTTAGATGCCTCAAATGTTCTTCCTTAGTTTTACTAAAGATCAAGATATTATAAAAATAAACTACAACAAACTTTCCAGTATACTCCCATAGCACGGTGTTCATCATTCTGATAAAAGTACTAGGTACATTGGATAACCCGAATGGCATCACCAACCACTCATATAATCCATTTCCGTGTTGAATGTTGTTTCCCAATCGTCTCTTTCTCTCGATCCAAATCTGATGGTAACCACTTGGAAGATCAATCTTGGTGAAATACCTAGATCCAAAGAAGCACATCTATCATATCATCAAGGTGTTGTATTGGGAACCTATACTTGATTATAATTTTATTGATTTATCTGCTATCCATGCACATTATCCATGTTCCATCCTTCTTTGGTGTTAATAAATATAGGGTTGCACATGGACTCATGCTCTCCCTCAAGATCCCTTTCTCACGAGCTCGCCACTTGCCTATTTAACTGTGCATGCAATTTCGTGCTCATTTTATAAGCTAATTGATTTGGGATCGAATACCTTGGAATCAAATCAATATGGTGTTAAATATCTCTTTTGGGTGGTAATCTATCTGGTAGCTCATTAGGAATAACATCAGAAAATTCTTTTATTAATTCTTTTGTTTCTACTCGTATTTGTGCACTTGTATGTTCATCCTTATTTGTGACTAGTGCATAACAAAACCAGATTTCCTTTTCCTCCTTCACAAATTCCTTTGTAGAAAGCATATTTAGAGCCTTCCCTCTTCCTTAAGAGGTAGACAAACTATTTTTGTGTCATCCTTCCGTAAATTATAAGTATTGTTTGCCCGTGTCCGAATAAATTTTCTATCAAATTTCCATGGTCTTCCTAGAAACATATGACATGCATCCATGGGATCAACATCACACCAAATCTCATTCATGTAACTATTCCCAATAGAAAAACTATTAAACATATCTTATCAACAAGAACTTCATTACCCTTCTTAAAACATGCAATGCAATAAGGGTTAAGATTATTCTCTCAATGCAGACCCAATTTCTCGACCATCACATTTAAAACCATGTTCTTACAACTACCACCATCAATAATAACATTACATACCTTTCCTCCTAAAGTGCATCTTATTTTGAAAATATTTGTACATAGTCATACATCCCCCTTGATATCCTTTCTTGGAGCAATCATCATCCTCTTGATCATCATATTTTCTCCAACATCTGGTGGAATTTCTAGGTCTTTTTCATCTTCTACTTGTTCAGCTTCAATAATATTTACTCTTGGAGCATCTCCTTGCCTCTTGTCATGTGTATAAGAATGCAGGAATTAAAAATCTTGATGCCCCTCTTCACCACATCTATAAAAAAACATGGTCTTTGTGGAGCCTCCCATCCTCTATCACCAACATATCCTCTACCCCTAGAAAATCCTCTACCTCTTTATTGATTCTGGAAATATTTTCTCGTATCTTCTTACTTTTCCAATCCATGAGATGATTCTCCCCTACCTTGGCTAAAACCAGCTCATCCTCGAAAGGAGGATGAGGCCCCCTATTCATTCTAGGTGATCTCCTAAAACTTTGAAAATTTTGTTTTTCCTCGGCCTTTAAGGCTAATTAATAGGAATCCTCCATTCTTTTAATCCTATGCATACTTATCCCATCTTGAATAGAAAATTTTAATCCATTTACATACCTTGCAGCCATTTTCTCCTTAGTTTCTTCATACTCTATACAAATGGAAAACTTGTAGAACTCATATGTGTATTCGCATCTTTGTTTTGTAAGTTCTGCTTGAGATTCTCAAACCTCTTGTAAAGGGTTTGTGCATAATCCACAGGAGAAATTCAACTTTCAGCTTCTTCTCCATCTTACTCCACATCCTAATTATTTATTTCCCCATTCTTGACCACTCTTTCTATAGGTGATCCCACCATAACATAGCATGACCTGTCACGTGCATGCAAGTTTTACCTTCTTTTCTTCTAACATAGCCTTCCACTCAAAACATTTACCCATTCTAGTCAACTAGTCTATCAGCTACTCTAGTTTTTGACTACCACATACTCTAAAACATCAACTCTTATCCCATCATTATTTCCTATTAATGCTTCAAGCATCCTTTCTTCAAAATCTAATAGTGGTGGTTGCGTTTCCTCCTCTTCACAAACTTCTTCTTCATCTCGTGTCATCTCCACCTTGATTTCCTCTCTAGGTTATCATTGCAGTAGACAAAGCAACTTGCCTCTGTAGATCTTGAATATTTCTATTCATCTAACGAATCGCCTCCTCTTCCTACTCCTCTTCCCGCCATTTTTTTAAAGACTTGAACCAACTATGATACCGTATAATGTAGCCAAATTCTAAATGAACCGAATATACGCAAATAATATGAAATCAAAAGAAAATATATATCCTTATTCGTTCCCAAATAATGAATTACAATGTCTCCTAAATAGGAAAAAAAATCCCAACTCAATTTGCAAAGCAAACTATAGCTAACCTTGACTAAATCTACTCTAGGTGGCAGAAATTACTATTTTTAGTAGTTTACTAGAATGTGCTATTCTTAGTAATTTCGCATGCTTATTAGTACGAGAACATAAATTTCCACACATCTTCTACATTCCTAAATTAGAGTAACTTCCAAATTTATAACTCATAATGCAACTAATAGACTAAAATTAATGAATGCCCAAAAATAGGAAAAAAATGAACTACAACTTAAATCCTATTTGTCGCCTCAAGATGGTAGATTTAGCACCTGAAAATGTGCTGAAACATGCTCCAACCAATAGGGTTGGTCAATCAATGTGTTCTTCTCATCAAAACATGTGGTTTAAAAAACGGACTCAAACAGACACCCGGAGCTCAAGTTATGATGTTGTAAGTCCCCTGTTAATTTTGGCGCATCAAAATTTGAACATACATATTATTTTTAGGTTTTAAGTAAATATTTACCCATCAATTACATCATTATTATTTAAAAATTGGTTCAATTTTAACATCTAAAATTCCTATAAATGTTAATGTAGTGCCACCATTAATATTAACAAAATGTAATTAAATTAAAAAAACAAGGGGGCAAGCATTCGGGAAGGAATTTATTTGGAGTGTTTGAAATGGTAGAGCGAATTGATGGACGGTGGTTGAGTGTTGCAAGGTGAATGGATGAGATTTGCTAGCTGGGCATGTGGGCTTCATAAGGGCTCGTAGTCTGCTGTCATTTTCCTTGTAGAATAATACAAGAACATTAATTGAGACCCGAGGCATTAACCACACATAAAACCAAGGTAATTGGATGGTTAATAGCAAGAAGTGCAGGCACACTCTAAATTAAATAAACAGATTCTCTGGGGATCCATTGAAATTAGAGGTTCTATTATTATCCATCCTAAAATCATCCCTGCCCCTCGGAGTTAATCAGAACCCCAATATCTCCTCGTTTTACTATAGAAAAATTGATCGATCGGTCTCAGATTCGCTTTTAAGTGAATTTATTTGTCAATGAGAGAAAGGTATTTATCCATACCATGTTTTGTTGTTGTGTGTAACAGAGAAAAATAATATTGAGGATTAAAGGGCATTACAAGTTGTTATTATCCCAAATTAACCCCCAAGTTGATTTGGATAACTCATTATAGATGGACTTAGCCTTTTATTTTTTGGGACGTGCGGGAGGTCATAAAATTCAGCCCTAGTATACTGAAGAGAGATTCCTCAAGATGTCTTACAAATCAGAATTGAGAATATTTTTAGTTATTTAGTGAAGGTTCGAACCATCTCCATGTCGCACATCAACCATGCATCAAAGCATTCCTTATTTTTGTACATCAACACCTCTTGCCGACGCATGTCAACCATCCTTACCTATTGTGTGTAGACATCTCTTGATGATGTGCGTCAACCATCCTTCAATATCGCACATCAACCATCCTTCCTTGATGTATGTCAATCATCCTTCCTTTTCATCCTGCCAACACCTCTTGTTGACACGCCGCCAATTTTCCTTCCCTATCACACGTCAATGCCTCTTGTTGATGCATGTCAACCATCCCTCCCTATATTGCATCATCCTTCCTCTATTTTCACGTGTCAATGTCCATTCTTGTTGCACGTCGCGTCCTCCTTGATGTGTGTTAACGTCCTCCTTCACGCACTTCATCAATCTCTCTTATCTCGTGTCGAAATCCCCTCACTTTCACGCGAAAACATTTCTTCGTGTCATGTGACAAGTCATTCTTGCATCCACTAGTGGTTTCGTCGGCTGTGAAAAAAGGTGTTTGAGATACATCCAATCATTAAAGACATCGCATGGTAGCTCAACAACTGGTTTGATGAAGCATGGCACCCATGTCTTTTCTAATAGAAAAGTGCCATTGGAAAGTGGACTGATATGGTTGTCCATACCTTCATACAGAAATTATTGAGGGTTGTCGGTAGCTGAGATAAATTTTCTATATAATTTATTCGACCCCCTCATTTTTTAAGAGAGACATTCTGGGAGCTAGGGAAACTCTTACAAATTTTTCCCTAAACTCCATTTGAGTTGCGATCCTTCTCTTAGGCCTAGAAATCTAATTATGCCTTTATGCATTACATATAATGGTTCCATACATATTTTGAAGCAATAAAAATGTATTTTTTCATGTTTCTTCAACCCTATCTCATATTTATTTTATTTTCTTGCCTCTCCATTATTATTGTTGAATTTTTTGCATGTCTTTCACTTGCAGGTTTATGATGTTGTGTTCCATGGAGTTTTGATGGCAGATTAGGATTTGGTTTTGTGTCACATTGGTCTGACCCCCCTCGGCCCCTTTTCCCTATTTCATCCTCCCTCAAAAAAGTATATTGCCCCTTTTTTTGGTGCTACAACTTCCTTAGTTTAGGAATTTCATTTTTATGCATCACTTTCTTCTTTGGTTACTTGAAAATTCTAAATTATTGTTAGGATAGTTGCATTTCCCTTCTAGGAGTAATTATAGCATTAGGATTAGGTAGAGGAAGCCAACCTTCTCCATAGGGTTATCTCAAGTTCACAAGGTCCCACACTTTGGGAAAAGCTCCATGTTATGCAATCACATAGATGGTCTCAATCCTTTGAATTACAAATAGTCAGGGGTGCTATGATTATGCATCAGCAGTTTTGGCACACCGGTGGGACCAAAGCAGGTGAAATATTCACATTTCACAAGTGTTACACTGTAGATATTTTGTCAGGATATATTTTTAGGTGTGTAGTTCAACATTTGGAGTAGAATTCTTTTCGGAAAGTTGGTTTGTTCTTGTCGAAATTTTAGCCTTTGTAGGCACATACTTAAACACATCTGGTGACTACATCTAGTTAACAAACCCTTCTCTAAATTACAGTAATTTCCACCATTCAATCCATTTCCATTTTCCTTCAATCCCACTCATTTTATTCCATTTCATGAAGTTGTGTAATCTTGAATTCATTCCCCTCATGGAATTCACACTTAAAACATCGCATTCCATCTCCAATATATTTCTCAACTCCCGCAAATCGGTGTTATGAGACAATCCATAGTCATGATGCTTACCCCTATGAGTAGTACCACAATCGGTTCGAATATGGAACCTACCAAGAAGGATTTACATATGTAGTGAAATCAATTAGATGTAGAATGTTGATTTACGGGAGAAGATTAAAAATATGAAGGCATGCATGGTGCAGTCAAGGGCCACAACCCAGATGAAAGCATTTAGAGTTGGCTATAGGACATCTTATCCATGGGTCGGCCCTTTTCCAAGAAATTTCAGCCCACAATAGAATCTTGATTTCATGGTTGAGATGTTTCCCCATCTTGCATGAGACGAAGGAGATAAAGACCTACAAACTTCAAGCTAGGAAACCTTGTCAATGGGTAAGTCCTACACCATCATCTAGTAGTTTTATCTCCATTCACCAAGTAGCACCATCTCATCCCAAGCTTTAATTTCCAAGCTTCCCATCCATTACTTCTATTTTGGAATCCTTTTCTTAATTTTCTAGTCTTCTGTCCCATCTTAATTTCTCTTCCCTTCTCCCTTCCAAACCCAATTCCACTCCATAAGAACAAAATGAAATACCTTCCCTCCCACCACCTTAAGAAATGAAAGCCCCATTTTTGATCCAAACCACCCCTCCTCATGCATTCCCAATTCCATGTGGGGAGAGACCCAAAAGAGCAATCAAGAAGAACACCAAACAAAAGAGGAACCAAAAAAAGAGAAATGATAGAAAATCTAAAAAGTTGGGATGTCAGTTCGAATACGTAAGATCCCCTCAATGGTCAAGCCTTTATAGGAGGTAAGGGTTGAATAAATAGTGATGGAAGTTGATGCTACAAAGAGAGGAGGAGTGCATTTCGGCTATGCATGAGAACCATACAGTTCAAGAGGATTCGAAGACAAAGAAACCCATACAATAACCTTCGCTTCTTCCCCACTTCATCCCCTTCAATCTCTAATTGAAGAAGAGTTTGAGATTTCAAAATCCATGTTCGAGGATAACGGGAAGCATGGTGATCAAATTTCATATTTGGAGGACACCATGCAGAGGCCGCGATAATGCAACAAGACAATGAGGAGGAAAACTATCTATCCGATCGGGAAGTTTTCTTCAACGGAGAGGAGCTCGTGGAGATCACATCATGTACTCCTCCATGATCCACCTTTCAAGCACATGAGCCCGTTACCATAGGGGAGAGAATTAAATTGTATCACCTTGCATTTCATAACAACCCTTTGGAACCAAGTTTGGAGAATCCAAATATTCCATATTCTTCACAGGAGGAGGAAGGGAACAACGATGAAAAACATTGCATATCAATCATCATCACTTAATTTCAATTTTTGTGCATGAGAAACGAATGGAAAATCAGCCCATGGATAACCACTTCTTCTAGGAAGGTCTACAGGAAGACTCCATTTTTGGAGTTGAACTTCAGAGCAATGGACATAACCATCAGATAAGACCATTCCCAATTAGGTACTAAGCTTTATTGGAGCTAAGGGAGAAGCAAAAACAAGTCATTTCCATTTCAGGGAATGAGGACGAGTATCAAAGTACCAAGGGTCACCATCAACACCTCTAGGAGTCCCATGCCAATCAAATTGAGGAGGTATTTTTGATTGATGTTGGTACTTTGGTGATTTGGGTGGAGGATTAGCCTCTTGTTGGTTTTCCATTCATAATAATAGCCATGTTCAACACCAAATCATATACATGGCTTCCTATTTTGAAAAAGGGAAGTTACATCTCCCTGCCAGTTGCAGGAATTATTTGATTTCCCTTTACTTTTGGTTAGTGTAGAGTAGGTTGGTTTATTTTCACTAGAAGAAGTGCTTGTGCACAATCTGCACGCTCCACTTGGGGTATGTATGATTTTCATTTTTGTACATAGTTTTTTGTGTGGTGGTTTCTCTTACATAGTTCATCATGTTGCCAAGAGGGAAATGTTGTAATAAGGGGTTCAATGTTGCAAGACACAATTGCTATCTCCAATCAAATTCAAATACAGAGCAACTAAATAAAATTGGGGGACAATTTTCAATGTTTTCATCTCTTATGTCTCCATAGATCAGTCACAATTGAGCTCCTATGTCTCTTCTTGCATCATAAAATTAGTTTTAGGGGCATTTCTATCTTCATCATTTCGGTCAGTTACATAGTTCATGAGGAAAATCAGATTTTTCATGACAGTCTCACAATACATACTTTTTCCCCCAATAGATCATTGCGGGCTCATAATTCTTCACACCATTTCCTTGATCAAATTTTTTAGTTTTGGGCATACAGGTTTACAAATTTTATTTAAAGCCCCAAAATAAGGTTTAAGAGCATGCTAAGGAGGTTTCATCCCAGATGCTAAGTTCATACAAGCCTAGGGGACAACTTTTAAAATGGAAAGATGAGTCTCCTCAAGGTTAGGCTTGACTCCTTTCCTAATGGATGCTTCAAGTCAACTCGTCACACATCTAGTAGGCAGATGTCCTGGGAGGTCCCAATTATTATCCCAAATTCACCCCCTAGGTTAATTTGGATAACTCATTATAAATGGACTTAACCATTTAAATTCTAGGATGTGTGGGAGGCCATCAAACTCATTCCTAGGATATTAAAGACAAAGATAACTCAAGATGGTTTTTAAATCAGAATTGAGAATATTTTGAGTTATTTGGTCAAGGTTTGGAGCCATCTCATATCACATGTCAACCATGTGTAAACATTCCTTCTCATCATGCTTCAATGCCTCTTGCTGATGTGTGTCAACCATCCTTCCTTTTGCACATGAACACCTCTTGGCCGACACACTCCGGTCGCCCTTCCTTGTCACGTGTCAATTGTCCTTCCATGTAGCGCATCAATTCCTCTTACTGATGTGCATCAACTATCCTTCCTTTATTTGCATCAACCGTCCTTCCTTTTCGGGTGTCAACGCCTCTTGCTGACGCACGCCAATCATCCTTCCATGTCACGTGTCAACTCCTCTTGCTGATGCATGTCAACCATCCCTCCCTTTCATGTGTCATCCTTCCTATCTTGTCGCTTTGGCATCCCTTCTTGTTACGCATCACCTTCCTCCTTGATGTGCGTCAGCATTCTCTCTTATCGTGCATCAACCTCCCTCTTGTCCATTGGTGGTTTCCATCAGGTGATGACAAGGATTTTTAGATACGCCAATCATTAATCAAAATGTAAAAGGTATCTCAAAAACCAATTTAATGAAACACAGTTCCTATGTATTTTTGATAGAAATGTACCCTTGGAAAGTGGACCGGTATGGCTGGCCATACCTACTTGTAGGAAATTAATGAGGGATGTCGATTGGTTAGATGATTTTCTATATAATGTATTCTACCCCCATATTTTTTAAGAGAGATATTATTGGAGTCGGGAAACTCTTACAAATTTTCCCTCAACTCCATTTGAGTCTGCAAGGATTCTTCGGGCCTAGCAATGTAATTATTCCTTTGTGCATCAAATATAATGGTCTCATGCAAACTTTGAAACAATTTAAATTGTGTTTTGTGGTGTCTCTTCAAACCTAACTCATTTTTATTATATTTTCTTACCTCTCCATTATTATTTGTTTATTTTGTGCATGTTCTTTCACTTATAGGTTTATGATGTTGTGTTCCATGGATTTTTGATGGTGGATTAGGAACTCGGTCTATTTCACTTTGGTCCGACCTCCCGAGGCTCCTTTTCCTTGTTTCATCCTCCTCAACAAAGTATCTTACCCCTTTTCTTGGTGTTACCATACCATTAGTTCAATAATTTAATTTTTATGCATCCCTTTCTTTCGTGGTTACTTAGAAATTCTACATTAGTGTTAGGATAGTTGCATTTCCCTTTCTAGGAGTAGTTGTAGCATTAGGTTAAGGTAGAGGAATCCAGCCTTCTCCATAGGATTATTTGAATTTTACAAGGTCCAACAAATTGGGAAAAGCTCCATGTTACTCAATCACACTTTGACAGCCTCAATCCTTCATATTGCAAATAGTCGGGGGTGCTATGATTATGCATCAGCCAGTTGTGTCTCATAATAACTCGATAAATGGGTTCATCTCGCATTAATTAAAATATGGATGCTCTATCTTATTTTCATGAAATGAATAAGGTTGGAATCTCCCCTTATGAATTTATCTATACCACTCTGATGAAGGTGTTTGCAATAAATGGTCAGCTACGGATTGTAGCCAAAGTATTTGAGGAAATGTAGAAGGATTCCAAGGTTAGAATAGATATAGTTTCTTGGAATCGTTAATAGAAAGTTATAGCAAGGAAGGGATGATGGAAATTTCCAAGAAGGTTTTTCATCAATTGAAAGAGTAGGGACTTAATCCTACTGTGGATACATATGGAATTTTTGTTAATGGGATTGTCGGAGCTCTAAATCCAGTTGAGGCATTATTTCTCCGCCGAAATTAAAAGAGGAGAAGAGAAAATGTATGGAAGGAGGATAGAGCCATGATTCCCCCGGTTATATTTCTATGAATAGATTCGGGGATGCATTTGTTAAAAATGTATTCAAATAAGATGTATTATACTATAAAATAACCCGGTCCCCTCGGGAGCAATCTTTCTTAATTATCCTCTTCCGAAACCCAACCCCAACTCTATGAAAATAAATTCACTAAAATCATCAAGCTTTAACATTTTACCAATACAGCTCCACCTTCATCTTCATTTTTCCAATACAAAAAAACATAGATAATCATAGTGCACATAATTCATTTTCTCTTAATCAATAACATGTTTAATTGTATCGATGAATCAACACCCTCCACCTATTTTGTGTATAGAATATCCTTCACAATCTTCAAAATGAGGGAAATTTTGGTCTCTTGGATAACAAATGAATGTGACACTTAGCCATTTCTTTTTCAAAAATGGTGCACCTTGCTATGGAAAAAAATTTAGTTAATGCGAATTGGGTATTTCCCCCTCACATCAAGGCGTGGAGTGCATCGGTAATCCACTTAGATTTTAAAAGATAAGGCCTTAGAGAAATGAATGGAGTATTCATAAAAATGTGTCTAAATAAATTTCATCTCATGGAATGCCATGGTTATGGGTTCTACGAAAATGGGTTCGAGAAAAGGGTCATAAAACCATGAATGGTGCTTTAATATGTCTTCATGGTGTAACCATAAAATAAGAAAAAAATCCTCCTAGTATCAGATATGATACCGGAGCCACTTATTTGGTGAGAATGAGTTGGGCCTTGCAATATGAACAACCATTTCAGGCCTCGTAGATTGTGTGTGTTTTGCTTGTTCAAAGCCACTTTGGTTGATTCGTTGTCCCTCAAGCATGGTCTCCTTACCTTCATGTTTTATAATTTTTGTATAAATTGTTTATTCACTCGAATACTTTTTATCTAGTTTTTCCCCTCAAAAAAAATTGAACAAACATGAACTTGCACACTTAGAAATTGGAGGGATCATTCGGCCATGGGAGCTCACATTTAGATCTACGTGGGTTAGGTTGTAGGTGGGCTCGAGATATGGTGACGATGTGGGAGGAAAGAAATGGAAGATTGGTTCAGCTCCAAGCTCACAGAAAGGAACTTGAACAAAGCGTGTATTTGAGCTAAGTGAAAAAAATGTGGACTTTGGGGTTCGAAGTGTTTCAGACTTTGGAGGTTTTAGGTTTCGAAGTTTCAATGGAGAAGCAGGTAAAAAATAAAGAAAAAGGCCGAAAGCCCGAAATTTTGAATTATGAAAGGCTTCGTGGTTTTTAGGTCAACTCCTTTCAAGGTCAATAGGCGTGTATAGTCAATTTCAGAGTTTGAATTTCGACTTGTTCTAAATTTTAGACTTCGGGGTTGGAGGTTCGAGTCTTCGCCGAGCAAAGTGGAAAAAAACAACCGAATGCCCGAAATCCCGAAAGTTTGAAGTCCGAAAGGGTTTGGATTTCAGAGGTCAAACTTGGTTTTGGGGTCCTTGTAGCAGGGATCTTCAGACTTTCGGATGATCCCGATTTCAGAATTTTGGAGGTCGTGGTTTTGGAGGTTCGGGGTTCGAGTTTTGGAGGTCTCATTAGGATTAGGTGGATGAACAATGTCAAAGGTCCGAAACCTAAAGTCTAAATTTCAGATTTCAAGGTTTTAGATGTTTGGGATTCAGAAATTTGGAGGTTGGGAGGATGAATTATGATGAAAACCTCTAAAAATGCAAAATTCTAAAACCCAAAGTCCATATTTCAAACTCGGAGTTCTAGAGTTACGAAACTCTCAAGTAGAATTAGCGGATGAGCAAGTAACATCAACCTTCAAAGTCAAGATGCCCGAAAGTCTGAATTTCAAGATTTCATAGGTTGCAAGGTATTTGAGTCCAAAGAATAGAGCAAACCACACTCCATTAATGCAATATGGCACCCCAATCTTCATATGGCCATAACTTTTGACTAGGAGCTCGGATTTTCATAAGAAAGGACTTTTTGTAAATACAATTTGCCATTTTAAAGGAATGTTCCAGATTTCTCACCTACTACAATGATGAAGTATGGGATTCTTTTTTTTCCCAAAAATGGAAAGTACAAGGAGATATGGGTTTTCGGTGGTGCCCATCATTGTTGCAGGGAGATTGTAATGCATTTTAGGGTGGTTGAAGCAATATTTTGAATTCTTCTCTCCCCTTTCTCTCATTATTCCTATATATCAGAATGTGAGGGGAATTGTTCTAATGTTGGAAACATTTTCTTTGAACTCTCCTTTATTATCTTTTCTGCAAGTGAATTTGTGGAGTTCAAACCTCTCATCCAAGTAATAATGCAATTTTTTTCCTCTTGGCCATTGTAATGTAAGGTATCAAATTTTTGAGCAATAATCTAAGTTTGTGAATGATCTCAACCTTATCTTGTGTTCGTTTATTTATTTTGATCTCTCATTGCAATCTTGGTTATCTATGCATGGTTTTTTTACATGTTTAAAGGTTAGTGGATTCTTATCATTAAAATGATCGTGGTCTATTTTCACCCTTCTTAACTTTTTTTTTTTGGTTCCTATCCCCATGCAAATTAGGTATTCAACATTCCTTTTGGTGCATCACCTATGTAGTTTAAGTTTAATTTATTGCAGTCTTCTAAACCCCATCTCCTTGGCAAGTTAGAATAGATTTTATGATAGATCCTCTAAAATTTTAATGTGTGCATCAAAATAGAGGAATAGGAACCAACCTTCATCCGGAGAGCTTTCCGAATTGCAAGGTTCCAAATTCGGGAAAAGCTCCATGTTATGCAATCAACCGACAGTTTCAATTTATTGAATTTGTAACAATCGGGGTGATGTGATTATGCATCAACAATATCATAGAAATGTTAAACCATTAGATGCTTAAACATTTCGTTATTTTAAATAGACTTATTTGCAAAACAATAAAATTTCATATTGTAACTTGTGCAATCCAAATAATCCCTTTGTAGTCAAACATGGACATAAAGCCTCATTTTGAGATGATCTAACAAACTTCATAACCAAAATAGATTACTACAACACCCTTTTTTATTGACAAGTTGAGGTTGAGTTCCTTGTAAATATGTCAATCATTTCCTTGTTAAAAAAACCAATAAAACATGATTTTTAGAGACTCACAAAACCACCTTCGGAACCTCAGAAGAGGGTTGTCAAGCATTATATGTGCTCCTTGTTATGAGGAGAGATGCATCAAGATTTATATTGATCCCAATCGACCATTTGTACTCTCCTCACCACTCCTCAAGGATCCCTGTTACTCCATTTTGCACTTTTAAGAAATTGATAAAACTAAAAATTTGGGTTTTGTTTCAGCTTTTCATTTGAATCCTAATTAACGAAATGCTTTTTGCCTTCACAACCCTACACTATGTTTACTAGATAACTTCCTTGAACCTTTAGTTTGGGAAAAAATGCATTCTTAGCTAATTTGGAAAGGGTGATTTGTAGTCCTCTAGTCATTGTTTGAAGTTAAATTAGACCGATTACGACCAAAGTGGCTCGAAAACCTAGTTGTCACTTTAAAACCATTTACCCATTTCAAATTATGTGGGTTCTGTTAATTCATGTTATATAAGAGGACACAAAGGAATTTTCCTATCATACATCACCTAATAGAAGGCATATTTTAAATACTATTTCTTAGCCTTTTTACAACTAGCAAGAAAAAAGAAAAAGAGAAGAACAATAAAGTTGTAGCACCCAAATCAAGTTAGCAAACCATCATGGAAAATTATTAATATTTGTAAATATTTTTTTGGAACTCTATCTTCTGAATTATATTGTGAAATAGGTGTTTTGGAAAATTAGTGTTTTTCTCTCTTCCATATCTCCTTCTTTCTCCTTAGTTGCAAAATGAAGTGAAATGAAATGAAATGAACATGTGTCTCTAACCCTCTTTTTTGAGTGCAAATTATTATTATTACCTAAATGAATAACTAAAAAGTTAATTATGCTAGATTTAGTTGGATGCCATGCTAGCGAATTATCGTTGATTTCGGCTCACATGGTTTTGTAGGATTCAAGTGAGATGGTGAAATGGCATGGTTATAATCCATTGTGTATTATTTTGATTTATATATGTTAATGAAATGTGTGTGTGTGTGTGTGTTACGATAAATTTTGTAATGTGCACGATTTTTAAGTGTTTAGGGTTGCTTTAGGAAATGGGCATTTAACTATAAGTGTTATTTTGATTTAGATTTACATATGGTAAAAAGGGGGTTGGATATATATGTTAAGTGAAATTGTAAAGGATAGTTCAACATTTTTAAAAGTATTGAAAGGTTTATTAGTGAATTTTTGTAACATTTTAAAGATGCTAGTGTTTAAGGGAAATGTTCATCTAAACATGGGTGTTATTTTGATCCCAAAATTTTTATTGTAAAATTTGAATATATATGTTAAATGAAATTGAATTTAATAGCTTATAGTGAAATTCTAATGTGAAATTGATGATTAATTAACTGGTATGTTATGTTCATTATATTAAAAATGTAATAAAGAAATATAAACAAAACAGTAAACCCTAGTATAAAATTTGTGCATAACTATTCTTCATGTGTAATTTTTTTAGCATAAGAAACTAAAACCTTAGGATAAACTTAAATCTTTACACTCGATGACACCTTCTAGTTAAGTAGATAAGAGCCCAAGTTGAGATTTCCATCCTAGCTTGTATGCTTAGCGTCATCATCGTGAAACCATTAGTTAAGAATGACATGGTCAAACATTATCTATGATATGTGGTTTCCTCTAGGATTGGTAATCATGTATGTAGTAAGGAGAATGTGTTCTCTTAAGGTAGTACTCTTGGGAACCAACTTTAAACATAGTGTAAAATCCTCTTGGACTGACATACATGTTGTGTGGTGAGGATTGCCAACTAATCTTGGAAGTCACCTTTGAGAGTTGGGATCATAAATGAACTCGAAACCCAATCTCAATTATCTTTGGGTTTTATGGTGCAATACTAAGAGTTAATTACGAAACTTAACAACATTTTAGTGTATGATTAGTTTGTGAAAACGTAACCATTAGATGATGTCTTTGGAGAAAGGTGAAATTTAGGTCATTCTCATATCATGTTTAAGCCATCTTGTGGTGAGAAGTGAGATCCACATTGTGTAAAATCTAATGTGAACCTTAACCCTTTTAATAATGGACTAATCCATATTTCTCTCCTACTTGACCTATTATAAAATGGATGTATAATGTGAAACTATGTGATCATGTTCTTAGTTATAAATCTCCTAAAAGAGGGACTAGTAGTCTCAAGGGCATAAGAATTCCCTATTATAAAATAGGTTACACAATTTGTTACAAAAGGCATACGAACCTAGTTATGAAAACCTCTTAAGTCATACATAAAATGATACTCAGGAAACCTAATCTAGAAACAAAGATGAGTAAGTGTGTTGCCATGTCTAAAAGTATTCAAATATCTTAAACTAATCTGCTGGAGCATAACTATAGTAAAATTATAGTTGATGCCTTAAGTTGTGAAGTTTAATGGTGGGATGTTATTCAGGGGAAAGTGAAACATGATCTTCCTTGTAATGTGATTAAACCATATTGGTATGGATAAAGAACCTATTTATAATAATACTTATTTTGTACTAACTCAAATATAAATTTATAAATGAATGAAAGAACTTGACCTTAAATCATGTAGAAAAATACGCAAACCTTTCCTCATTTGGACTCACACTTGTTCCATTGCGTAAGCGAGGTACAATATAAGATCAAGATGCATACCCTTAGGAGTGAATCCTAGGGATAAGACCTAGTAGACATGTGAATAACTAATTTCCTATTAAAAAATGAGTGAATTAAACAAGTAATTAATATAATGTAGATGATCCTTATTTAATGAGTTACACCGTAAGTTAAATGTTAAATAGTATAGAGGAAATATAGAAAAAGGAAAAGGAATGTATGATTCTCACATTATGAGCCTTCCTAGAACTTAAGTTAAAGATTGAAACATGATTTTAATAAATGTGTAATCCTAAAAATATCATGTTGTGGGAAGACCCTATCTATAAGTTTATATTGTAGTTGAATCGTTATGTTGTGCCTTGTTGTATGTGAACAAAAGTGACCTTGATGTGCATCACATGTTCTTCATGTTGTCTATGTGGGTTAATGTTTGTGAAAACATATCATGGGTTTTGCCTTTTCCTAAGTGATCTCCTGTAGTATCGTGTAAACTTCAATGTAAGTAAAAAAATATTACCTCGGTATTTTACCTTGTTGTTTTTGTGTGTGTAAAATGTGGGTGTTACATTTTTGGTATCGAGCAGAGGTTCATGTTCTAAAACCTTTGGAATGGATTGGAATTTTGATGATTCTACATGGTGGTGGTAGATATTGGAAGATTAATGTGATATGTGTTGTTATGTGACCAACGTTGTAATTGTGATATAACGAATGCACATGTTGTGCATGTCACTTCATGCATATTTTCTATCCTTTTGATGTGCTTGTAATGAGAGTATTCAATATACTTTTTGTGAATTAAATGAGGAATTTGTGTGTGATTTACCACCTTGTTGTGTGTGAAAATAATGTTATTGTGGATTGAAAAGTGTTGGAGCCTTTTGGAATTATTTGATATGAAGGTGTATTGATGTATTGCATGAAAAAATTGGTGTAAATTTAATTGGATTGTAACGTGATTTCCTCATGGTGTTGTGATGATTCGTGTGTGTCACCATCTTGTAATTGTAATTGACTATATGTTAGAATGTTAGACATTGTGTTCCTCGTATGTATAATTTGTGTAATATGTAATGGTTCATGTCATATTCTAGGGGAGTATGGTGAACATATGATCCCTATTATACAGTGATTACACTTTGGGTACAGTATGTGGTAATGTGATGTATTGTAACCTGTGAATGTAATGATTTTGATTTACCTTGTATAAATACCATGCATAAACACTATGGTTAATGAGTGTGAACAACCATTGTGTTATTCATGTAGTTATATGTTATCTTGTGAACCTTACTCTAACTGACCCTAAGGGAAATAGTTAAAAGGTGTGTGTTTGGAGTGAGGAAAGGCATACTGTTGACAATTTTGGTATGTAAGGAAGTTGAGTCTTGCATAGGCTGAAAAACCCACTTTTGATCATTTGGTATGCATGGAACTTGCTCAACAAATGTCATGCATATTGTGTTTTGTAGACACATTAGGCTCAATAGATGAAGACCTTTACTCTTTTTCTCTCCCTATTTGATTATCATATGGATTCAACTTAAGTGTAGTTACAACTATATTGACCCTTGTGGAAGTGGTAGAGGGATGATTCAAATAGAGATATTTGATATGTTATTGTACGAGGTGAGGCCGATGTCCGAGTGTTAGCAACTCTTTGAGTACCCCTTTAGTGGTTGTATAAGGCCCCATAGTTATTGTGATGTGCTATTTCTCTATAGGTATTTTATTCTTAACTTAAACATTTTTTTTTCTTGCTAGAACAAACAATTTTCTTGATTGATGTGTTCTTATATTTTGGGCATATTTGGTTGTTGCATTAACATTTGGTTTTTGACACTAACTATGGCTATTTGGCCATTTGTTTTACTTATTTTTAAACTTTCTTTTCATGTTTAAATTTTTTATATCCTAGCCCAAGGCTTGGAATTTTTACCACTTGTCATTTGAAATGGATTGTTATGTTGGTTCTATGTCGTAATGTGTGGAAAATAGTCATGGAATGCACCATGGAGTGGTTGAACCTATGGACCCATTTCGTTGTATGGGGATACATCCCAAGGAGTTACAAATAACTAGTGGTATTGTTGAACCTCGAGTTATTATGTCACTTTGGTTAGAGGTGTCTGGACTTTATGAGCCCGGGGCCATAGGGTGACCAACCTCTTTTACGAGTGAAAATGAAAATTTATATTTATTTTATTACTTGGGAGGCATATACAGATGTATTGTGATTCTTTTGGAGATATATGGAGTTGTTTGTGATGTTTTGGGAGGTATATGTAATTATTTTGTGACGCTTTGGGAGGTATAGGTAGTAATTTGTGTTACTTTGGGAGGTATATGGAGTTGTTTTTGTGATGCTTTGGGAGGTATATGGAGTTGTTTTGTGATGCTTTGGGAGGCATATGGAGTTAATTTGTGATGTTTTGGGAGGTATATGGAGTTGTTTTGTGATGTTTTAGGGAGGTGTGTAAAGTTGGTATTATGATTTATGTGTACTCATGTGAGTTTGGTTATGTTTTTGATGTTGAGGATTGATGCTCCTCATTGAAGGTATGATTTTGATCCCCTTTTTGACACTACATAGATTTAGTTAATATTTCGAGTTGTGTGAAAACTTTATATGTGTACCTGTTAGGAATTCCATGTTGTTGTAGTCTTCTTATGGTATGAGTACATTTATGTCGTGAGGCATGTGTGACATGTACTATGTTGAGAGTTCTAAGTATGTTCTTTCCATGGTATGGTTGAGTTCTTGCGGTGTGATATAGTCATGAAGACATAGATCATGATGTCTTGTGAACCATTAGTGTTGTGTTTGGCCATGGTTTGGTATTGTGATGATAGTTCATGTTGGGTACCCATAAAAATAAATAAACTAAAATCTTAAAAACAAATATTAAGAGCTTGAGATTAATAAATATTGTTAAGGGAAAAGAGTAATTAGGTAATAATGTAAAATAAAAACTTCCAATCTTTAGAGAACATCAAGAACTTGCCAAACATCCCTTCTCCCTTATAGTCACGCTTTTGCAACGTGTAGCATTCACCAGAGACATGGTTCGTGATTGTTTCCTCCTTACTTAAGATAACCCACTTCTAATCTTATCCTTTTGTCATATCGAGGATGATGCTTTTATAAGGGGAGGGAAATGTAGTTCCACAATTAATATTAATAAAATGTAATTAAATTAAAAAAGGGTGGGAAGCATTATAGAAGGAATTGATTGGGAGTTGTTGAAATGGCATAGGGAATTGATTGAGGGAAGTTGAGTGTTGCAGGGTGAAGGCATGAGATTTCCTAGCTGGGAACATGGACTTCAAAATAGCCTACATCTTCTCATTTTCCTTGCACAATAATACAAGATCTTTAATTGAGACCCGAGGAATTAACCATAGATAAACCCAAGGTAACATTGCGAACTTAGCAAGTAATGTGATGGTTCGCAGAAAGTGCACCTTTGAAGGGGCACACTCTAAATTAAATAAATAGAATTTTTGGGGGAGTCGTTCAAATTAAATCTTCAACTATTATCCATCCTAAAATCATCCTTATTCCTAGAGGTAATCTTTAACCCAATTATCTCCACATTTTACTATACACAAATTGATCGATATGGGTTTGTATCTACTTTTGAAGAAAGTTTATTTATCTTTGAGAGAATGGAATTTCTTCTTGTCATGTTTTTTTGTTCTATGCAAAGAGAAAAAGGATATTGAGGATTAAAGGGACTTACGGGATGTGTCTTATAACACCCCGATAAATGGGTTCATCCACATTAATGAAAATATGGGTGTTGTTGGTGCTCAATTTAATCTCACCTTGTTTATTTGAAATATTTCTCAGTCTGCATGGTCTGAAGTTTTCTTCGTCTCCCTATATTAATGTGTGAAAGCTTTCTCCTTCATTTGGTTTCCATGGTCATTCCTTTTCTTTGGTCGAGGATCACATTGAGTCTAGATATTATTTACCGTTTCTCTGTCCATGAGAAAGAATTTGTAATTTGGGCATGAATTCAACGTTTCTCCTTCTATTTTTCCACAGTCATGTTTTCCCTATCAAATATTATCCCAACATCCATGGAAACATGGTCCTTTCTTATTAGATGTGGCCCTATGGGTCTTTTTGGTGAAACTTGTCACTTTTTTCACATTTGTAAAAATACCAACTTGGTGCCATGGCCCCAATAGTATCTAATTGGTTATTTAGAAAATATAAAGCGGAAGGGAAAAATTCTTACTTTAATCCCGAAGATGGACACGTGGCCATTTTTCAAGACAAAGGTGGAGGGGTGGATCATCGAACATTTTGAAGTTTTTGCCTTTTTTGAGAAAGGAGAAAATTTATAAATTTATCTACATCCTGCAGGGGACAAAGTGATATCACATGTTTGAGTCAGTATTTGAAAAGTCAAAGTAGGGAAGTGGGTCGGCAAAGCACTTTGGAGTTTTTAAGCTTTGTTTTCAAATGATGTAAATGTATAAAAGTGAGTTGTGACTATGATGGGGCCCACATCAAAATTTAGAAGCAGAGAGGTGGATTGCCGAAGCATTTTGAAGGTTTTGGCCCGCTTCAACTCAAATATTTTCCATGGAGAGGGTTTGTGCTCATTTGAGGATTCATCTCTCGGTTTTACCTTTGTAGTTGCGCCAAGGAGACAAGTGGAAGTTTCCACCTTTGGCCCTACCCATAATTATACTTTTTTCAAGTGGTCGGTGCAACTTTGTCAAACCATGGACACGTGGAGGGCTGCGCTCATTTGAGGATCTCGCCTCTAGGTCCTACCTTGGCGCTTGTGCCAAGGAGACACGTGGAGGGTTGTGCTAGCTCTTCTCTATAATTAAACTTCTCAAACAACTTCTAAGGCTTGGGACATGTGGATATCCTGCGCTCATTTGAAGTCTTGCCTCTAAACTTCATCTTTGGAGTTGAGCCAAGGAGACACATGGAGGTTTCGTTGGATCGCCCATACTTAGACATTTTCAAGTGTCTAGTGTAACTTTGTCAGACCCTAGACACGTGGAAGGCCCATTCTTGTTTGGGATTCCTTCTTTTGAGCTTCATACTAAAGAATCGCCAGAAATACATGTGGAAGATTCTGCTGGCCTTTCCCATACTTAGAATTTTTAACAACCGAGAAGGCTTTCTCGGACCCTAGGCACGTGGCACCTTCCGCTGGTCCTTAAAATCTTTTAACAAGTTTGTCAGACTAAGACACGTGGTAAGGCCACACTTTTTTGGGGTCTCCTATTTGGGGCACCATATCAAAAGTGAGCTTAAGAGACATGTAGAGGCTTCTACCTGGCTCATCTTTATACCGATATTTTTTCAATGGCCGAGGGCACGTGGAGATCTTGCACTCAGTTGAGGTCCCATATCTAAACATCATCTTTGAAGTTAAGAAAAACAGACATGTTGAATCTTCCACTGGACCTTCCCATACTCTAAATTTTCAGCAACTGGTGTAACTCTCTAGGGTTCTGAACACGTGGAAGACCCATGCTCGTTTAGGAGCCTGCCTCTAGATTTTACCTTTTAAGTTCTGCTATGGAAACACGTGGAGGCTTCCACTGGCTCCTCTTTGCACTTGGCTAACTCGGGCTCATAGCACACGAATGTAGGCATCCATGCGAGGGCACTCATTTCTCAAGGTGTATTCTTCAGGGTGAAAATAATTGCTTGTCAGATCCACATATATGGAGCCACCTGAAAATGATTAAAAGGAGATTTCTCGCATGACAAAATGAAGTAATGATTTAGGACTATCAAATAATTACGATACAACATCCCGATCACATTTGAGGGTCTGAGAAATGTGATCAGTTCATGATTCATCCACCTAGAAGCTTTGGGTGTAAATTTTTTAAACATCACTTTCTGAGACAAATTTGTAACAAGCAAAGGATTCCTCGAATATTCTTCTTTTTGGGGGTGGGGAATTTGGGATGAGTGAGAGAGTGAATTATATAAATGCAATGAGAATACTCTCTCAAAAGTTTAGGTGGTTTAATTTTTATGAATTTTTGTTAGAAATCCCATCTTCTTGAGAGACCATTTGAGAAAATTGTGAATTTCTTGTGTTTTAGATTTGAAATATGTCAAGATGGTTGCAAGTGTATAGCCATTGACAAGCTCTGAGATTTTTCAAGAAACTTTCCCCTGCTGATGAATTTGATAAATCTTGAATTAATCTGTGTTGATCTTGGGCAAAATTATGTCTTCTTTTATTTCAGAATGTCTTTCAAATAGTTTTTCTTGTTCTGTTGCAATCTTATATTAAAATATCTTCGAATCACACAAGATCTCATCCATGTGTTAGTATTTTGGAATTTTCAATTTCATTATGAGAAGAGATTTCATCTGGTAATGAAATAAATAATTTAAAATCATTTTACTTCCACTATGTTGATAAAGATTGTTTGTAAGCCTATGAGTGTATCTTAGGCATGATGAACCAGGGGTTGTTAATGTTTAATTGAGTCTTTAGCTCGAGCCTTCATGTTGAATTCTTAAAGATTGTGTGAAAATGTGCAGATCTGGGCCTCCATTGACACACACCTTCTGGTTGAAGGAATATTTTTGCTATTCTAAAGCATTTTGTCTGTTAGTTTTCTAATTATTGTAAAGGTTCTCAAATATCTAGTGAAATCAACTTCATCTTACTTAATTCCCCACCAAAAATTTCAAATAACCATGAATCCTACCTGAAGTACCCTTGTTTGTGTTATGTATCCACAAATGAACAAATTCTACTACCAAAATATACAAAAGAAAGCAGTTTTTAAGTGTCTTTAGTAACCTAAACCTTGTTTCATAAAATATCTCCATTCTTTAGAAGTGACAACTCGTGAGAGTTAAATTATGGTGTATTGATCATATTTTCTCAAGGTTCCCCTAAAAATTGTGCAAAGAAGGATCTCTTTATGTCCTTCACCAACAGAGGTTACAAAATGGGTCCTCTCACCTTGGTTGAAAGGCACGACCTAAAGTAGTGAGGATAGATCAAATTCTTAATGAAGGTGCTATCCATTTCTCCAATGCCTAAGTGACAAAGAGTCAGTTGAATCCTCCCCAGACTACAAAACATCTTATACCATCATTTTTTTCTCGTCTCTAAGTATCTTGTTAAATCTGTGACGTTCCTCGACTTCCAAGGAGAATCAATTTGGATACCAACACCGGATTAACATCATAGTCAAGAACTTATTCACGTTGTCGGGGATTATTTGAACAAGGACCTATTTTTTTTGTGGCAACAACACCAGATTGGTGCCATTTTTGGGGGTTATTTAAACTCGAGACCTTTTTGTGTGGGTAAAACACCGAATGGCATCATTCTTTGGGAATTATTTGTGTTCTTTGGGATTATTTGTACTTTGGGACCTATTTGTGCACTAACAACACCAGATTGGCACCGTTGTCGGGGACTTATTTACGTTGCTATGGATTATTTGAACTCGAGACCTATTTGTGTGGCAACAACACCAGATTGGCACCGCTACCGGGGATTATTTGAACATCGGGACCTATTTGTATGGAAACAACACCCAGATTGGCACCAAGTTGGGGATTATTTGAACACCAGGACCTATTTGTGTGGCAACAACACCGGATTGGCACCATTTCTAGGGATTATTTGAACACTGGGAACTATTTGTGTGGCAACAAAATTAGATTGGCATCGTTGCTAGGGAATATTCAAAGGCATTCTTATATTTGGCCCTAGTAATTTTTCTTACATGGTCTAAGTGCAAATACATTGTTTAAACGTCATCTAAGTACTAAGATTTACGTAATAATTGTGTGAAGTTACAAGTTCTGTGTGCAATATTTCTAGTTTCTAGTGGTTATTGCACTAAATTTATATCATCAGTGATAAATATTGGTAAAGGAAGGTCAGATCTACTAAGATTTGCAGGAATTAAGTGTTGATAGATATTTGATTTGTCATTTATAGTGAATTTGCACAACTAAGGTGAAAATCCTTAGTGGCGACTACGTGTTAATGTAAATTTCGATAAATATCGGTGCCTTCACCTATATTAAGTGAAATCTGTCACTACTCTTTGAGAATCTGGAAGGAAGAAGATATTTCTTCACAAAAGACCCTACCGTGAAGTTGTTTCCAAAGCTCGGGAAAGGAAAATTCGAAGGAAAAGAGTCTAGAAAATAGTTGGAGATCGGGAATCAAGAAAATAGTTATCCAATGTGAAAAGTGATCAACCCGTGGTTTAGGATTACTATTCTTGTTCAAGTGATTGTGAATCGGGTAATTTTTATACAGATATGAATTATCCAACTAGAGAGGGGCCTTCATTTGTGTCTGTTAAGTGTGTTTCTCGACTATCCTGTATTTTCCAAAGTTGATAAGGTTTTACACGAAACAGATTCTTTAGAGGACATTCATTTTTAAAATTATACTCTTGTGTTCCAAAGGTCCTTGTCCCTCATCATTTCATATCTCCTGTAAGATAACCTCCTCAAAAGCAAGTATGGCCCACCTCCACTCATACCACCTTTTGTTTTGAATACTTTTGGTCCTATAAAATTTAGAGGTAAGACTAGATATCCAAATAGAGTGCCACAAGATGTTATAAATAGATTGCACGAATTTCAAGGGAATAATGTTATCACTGGCTATCAACATTTAATATTTTTTTTTCAATATGATGGAAGACTTTGAGATTGAATTTGAGGATGTGTATATAAAATTTTTATTCATAATATTGAGGAGGATACACGTGACTAGTATAAGTCTTCACCAGATAACTCAATAGATTCATGGACAAATGAAAAATGATTTTAGATTGCAATATGGGGATAAGACATATCCCAAGTTTCTTTTGTGTGAATTTGAGAATATTAAGAAGAATCCTAATTAATCTAATCATGACTTTAATACTCAGTTCAATAAGACATTGAATAGGCTACCTGTATTCCTGAGGCCAAGTGATGTTTCTTGTTTAATAAAATATTTTGATGCTTTTGAAAAAAAGGCTACCTATTATTTAAGGGACAAAAACCCAAGAACTTTGAGGCAAGCCTTCACCATGGATTTCTGATTGAAAACAATATCAAAGTAGTTCGTAAGCCTCCTAAGAGGGGAGGTATCAAGTTGATCAATCTAGAGAAGCCTTAGTTAAGTAATTTTGTTGATCTAGAAGAGGTTGTAAAAACTTTGGCTAGAGTTGTTAAGGAAATATCCTATAAACTGACCAGAGTAGAGAAGGGGATTGGAAAATTTTTCCAAGGTCAACACAAGCCACAAGTTCAAGAAAGATTTGTAAATCATCTCCAGAGGTGATCATAGATCAGATGATAGAGGTAAAGGGCCTGTGGGATAAGGAAATAGACAGCCCCAACCCCGGGAAAATAGATTGGTGCCTGATCCTTTAGCTGCAGGAGTTGCTACTATGGAAGAGGTCCGTGATAAAGAGTGATGTGATAGATGTTTCTTTCCCCATTACCCATATAATGAAGAAAAAGACATTGAGGAATCTAATGATGATGATACGGATGATGATGCATGCATCTTTGGATTTCTCTGCAAGTTCACGTAGGGAGCAACCTCAACTGAACTAATAAGTGCTAGAACTACTGGTGATTTCGGGATTGCACTCACCGGGTATTACCTCTTCCTCCCACTCATACTTTTGAAATTTATACGATATAAGATTTTGAGTTGCCTAATAATGATTTTGAGTACTTAAGGGAATTAATGATTAAAAAGTATTATGGAGGAATTCCATCGAAGGGGATAGGAAAGCTGTTAATGAATGTAGTAGTTGTCAAGAAAAAGTATATAATACCAGGAGTAAGGTTGCCAAAGGGGTAGGGCTGTAGGCTAAACCAAAAATTCCAGTTCTTACCAGTATACCTAAGGAAACCCCTAAAAAGATGCATCTGGAAAAGGATTTTCCACCCAAAATAAAACTTGTGTTCCTCCCCATGCTCAGATTTGTGAAATATCTTGTTACATCAGATGAATTTGTAAACCTTCCTCCTAATATTACGTTACCCAAACTTTCTCTTTGTGACATAACCCAAATTTTGAGTCAAATCAAGATTATTGTTCCTATTATTGAATTGCTTAGAATCCCTGAGCATAAGAAGAGGGTGTTTGAGTATTTGGGGATTAAGGAAGAAAATGTCACCTAGGGTAAAAATGTAAACAATGTAGAGGTTCCTCCTGCCATTACAGAATTAGAAAAACCACAAGCATTGGAAGAATTGGGTGAAACACCTGAGGTTTATTTGGGAACTTCTTTGGTTGATGTAGACACCTGTAGTTTGATCAATACACTATTATTTCTAATGGTGCACTAACACTTCTTCCTTTTGCAAATTGACGACACACTACCAGTTAGGCCTATCTAACTCCCTTCTTATGACACCCTTTTTGGTCATTTTTCCTCTTATAAACCATTTAAACAGGCAGTTATAGCCTCGTTCTAACTACATTAGCTTCTTATTCTCTTCTATCTTGCTTCTATTAGCTCCCTAGAAGATCAATCCACTTCATTGGATTGATTAAGCCCTTCAGAACCCTTCCAGAACCCTAATTACTCTCTAAGAGAGATTAATTAGTCTAACCTAGGTTAATTACCCTATAACATAGTCAAATCACACTTTGACTTGCTAAAGTACTTTTGGACTTTAGCCTTTGTCCCACATGCACCCAAATCTCCCTTTTATTCCAAACCAAAATATATAAATAAGGCTATACCCCCTCCCTCATTTCCTAAGAATTCTCTCTTCTTCTTATCACAAATCATAGCAATTTTATTAGGCTTTAGTTTGTATTTCATCTTCTTTCATTTGAACTAAAAGCATTTAATCTTATATTTCATAGCATTAACATAGAGTAAAAGGGAAGATCTATTGGCCTTGAAGCCATTAATTGGGAGATCTCTTTCGCTTAAACACGTAAACCGAATGCTTAGATCCTCTTAAGTTCATTATTTCAAGCTTTCAAAGAATAGAGATTAACTTCATTTGCTTAGTTTTCATGTTTATTTCAAATTAATGTATGCAAAGAAGGAAACCTTGCTCATTTCTTATCACATGGTCCATTGAAAAGATTGTTAAAATTCTTTGGGGTTTCTTTAGAGATTCTTAGCCCAAATCCATGGCTTTTGCAAATTTTCATTGAACACATTTGGCATGCCTGATGGGACACTTATGTCCACCCTCCATTAATGGAGGTCTTTGTAAACACCAAATTTGGGTCTTACGATGCCCTGTGCCCCGCATCTCATCTTGTAACCTAACCCTACCTCACCACCTAAACCTTACACACTTAATTATTTATTAATTACCTTATAATTAATAAATCCACATCTCCAACCCTGCCACCTCACCTCACCACCTCACCATGACCTAGCCCTAACCCTAAACTAACCTAATTAAGACCTATAACTTGGTCCAGACCCACACCCATGACTCATCACCCCTCACCCGCACCAAAATGAACCTAATAATGACTTGACCAAGCCCACAACTGACCCCTTGGGAGAAAAGGAGGGAAAGTTGGCTATTTTACTAAAAATAACCAACTTTGACCTAACTGACATCGGTCCCTACTCGACCGGTGTCGGTTAGGTAACCGCCATCGGTTCCCTGTAAATGACCTCCCCCAACCAAAACCAAAGGATCTCGAATTCATTTGCAAGGATCCAAATTCATTTGCAAGAGAGAGACAAGTGAGAGAGAGAGAAGAGGTTGCAGAGAGGAGTATTGAGCCCAAGACTATAACTGAGCAACTAGATCACTGTCACACTCATCCAAACATTGGGAGAGTCGGAGGATAGCTTCATCAGCTCACTTCCGGGTGCGGATCATCCCAATCGAGCCTTGCCTTTGCCACTGCATTCCTTGGACTTGCATCTGCATCAGAAACTAGTAAGTAGTCTCTTTTATTACCTTGTATGCTTCTAGACACTACTTTGTGAACTTTTGATTCATAGTGATTATAAGCTCACTCCTAGATCTACCACCCAAAGCAGCACCTCGTACCTAACCTTCATTCATCCATCTCTATATTGCCCCAAAGACAACTTTCTCACTCTCTCGAGTCTTCTCTATCACCCTACTACTCCCTAAACAATCTACCAACCTTCTAAACCCCATAACTACCTTATAACCAACCTCCATTTAAAATCCCTAAATCACTACCCCTACTCGATATCGGTTATCCCCCTACTAAATTTACCGGTTTTATAACCACGGTCGGTTATCCAAAGGACAAGCGTCGATACCACTATGACTTATACAAAAACAAAACTTTCACCTATTTACCTCCAAACAATCTCATATCCAGCCTTTTCTATCCCTATAACTTGATCTGAACATATCAATAACTAGTGACCAAACAAACAACATGACATTTTATTATTGGTAGTTTAGTCTCTATTGCTTTTAGTAATGAGGTACCTAAATCGTGATTTTGCAATAGCTTCTTTATTATCATTTGCATTAATTTGTATTAAAAGGGAACTGACCACCTTCGAAAGGAAGTCTAATATTTCTTGGGCCCAAGGCAGTTCCCTCACTTATTGTTTAACGAAAATCTGGTGGTCTTGCATTCTTATTTACAGGTAGTCCTTCCCAGACAAAAAGGAGCTCTTCACAATCAGTCTGATCTCTCTACGGTACGCGCACACCTTCCCAACACTCAACATGTATTCCTCCTAGCCCTAACCCTTATCTGTTTCTCAAGAGAATGAAAAGATAGAAATAACTCTATTCTGGAACAAAATTCTATGTGAAACATTTTTTGGCACGGTGGGACCCTTCTCGGGTTTCTTTCTTTCTTGCTTGTTTTCATATAGGGAGCACACTTGCTGTTTCTTTCTTCTAAATATTCACAAAATATTTTGTCATTTTGGTAAAAGAACTTGTCTTTCTTTCGCATCTTTGCATTAGTGAAAGTCATCTTCTTAACCTCTTCTCTTTCTTGGCTTCATCAAATATCATTTTCGATTTGGGTTTAAAACACGTGCATCACATTCTTGCTTGTTGTTTTTAATTCTAGTGAACGTAGATTAAGTAACAAGTCGTACACATGGGGGTGATATCCACGGTATTGAAGATAAATTAATCTTACTCTCACTGCACAACACATACCAAATCACATCATAATCTACACAACATCTCAAACATCCCCCCTTCCCGCGGTATTCCTCCACCCGATTGAGGTAAACTTACAAGCCAAAACAAACTTGACATCTCCCTTAGGTCTTTTGTTTAGGATTGACATCATCTTGCGTCTAAGGCATAAGCCCAAAGTGATTAAAACTAATCCTAGGGTTAGTCTCTTGATTTTCTTGTGTATCTTGCTTGTTTTTTTCTTTCAATTATGTTTCTCTGTTATACCCTATCTCAGTGATCACTTCAGATAGTTTGGTGGGTATACTAAGCCTTGTTATCCCCAAACCAGCAGCCTCTTACATTCTCTTGTTGCCTTCATAGTGATCGACACTGGTCCTTTTCTACCGAAATCGTTACACTAACCGATGTCGGCTAATTTTCTCGACCGACGCATCGGTTCTTGTGTTTCACAGTTCTTGACAAACCAGCAACCTACCAATTCCAACATTTTGTTGTTGTTTCTATTCTTGATTGACTAATTCCCTACTGTATCCTCTTGTCCATGGTTGTTATCACCCGGCAAAAAGCTGCAGCCATGGTTTCACATGCTTGTTCCGTGTCTTTGCCTAAGTCACCCCCTTTGCATCCTATGGGGAATCCTATGGACACCAGTGCTTTTCCCAAGATCCCTGTAGGAGATCCGGACTTTGCCAAATTTTTGGATGCTAATCCTAGCACCATACAAGTATTATTTGTCTCATACCCCTAACCGTACACCTGACGGTCAGCTACTCTTTGGTATGCCTATTAGTATAGCCGCTCACTTAGCCCCTTCCCCACCTAATAACTCCGCCTCACCGTCTTCATCCTTAGCTCTGTCTCCCACTCGGTGGCTTGGTGGTTCATACTTGCACCAATTGGCATTCCTTTGGTTACTCACGGGGCCCCACATATCACTACCATCCACCGCCCCTACCTCATTTCTCCCACAGATTGCCTCTTTCATAACTCGCTCTCTACCATCTATTCACACGAGCTTTCCCTCGAGCTCCGCCCACCTTTTCATTTCCGAGACTCATCCGGTGGCCTCAATATCTTATATAGGACACCCTTACTCGCCGCCCCATCACATTCATCATCGTTACCTTATCAACATTCAACCCCACCATTGTCTAGTAGTGGATCTTGGCCCAATCCTCCTTCGTTTATGGCGAAAGTACCATCATCTAACCCAACCAATGATTTAATCAAGCGGATGATGGAAAAGATGCAAAATATTGAGGCTTCTGTTTCGGGAAGCCATAACACCCTGACATACGAGAAAGTTTGTCGAGAGCCTATTCATCCTTTTGTCCCCCTTTATACATATCCACCTCAATGGCAATTACTGAAATTTACTCGCTTTAGTAGAAAGGAGGACCCTCAACAACACTTGCGATTGTTTAGACATGCCTGCTATCTGATTGCTCATGACAATGCCTTACTACTCCATACCTTCCCCATGTCCTTATCAGGACCTGCCTTGGAGTGGTACAGTGCTTTAGCCCAGCACTCAATCTTCTCCTTTAACCAGTTAGCCCAATCTTTCTTGGATCACTTCTCCATCAATATTGCCAAGAAAGTATCCCTTACCGACCTCTATGCCATCCGACAATTTGAAGACGAGTCTATCGCAAATTTCGTTGGACGATGGCGAGGCCTCATCAACCAACTTACTTATGCCTTACCTCAGGCTGAGCTCATTGAACTCTTTACGTGGGCCTGCGCTAAACACATTTCTCCCACCCTCCAAATTCAAACTTTCCACACCTTTTATGATGCCTTTACTATGGCTCGGAAAATAGATATTCGAGCCTTAGAGGAGGAGAAATTGAAGTTGCACAACAAAAACTCAAATTTCCGAATCCAAGACTCCACTAACAAACCCAACACCACCAACTCTCACGCATTGGCTGCTTCAAAATCAAAAGGATCCGTACACGTGGTGATGGTCAAATCTCAAGCACCATCTAATACCCAGCCAAAATCCACCTATAAGTATAAAGCCGAGCCCATCAAGTACACTCCCTTGGGAGAAAATTATGATGTGATCTTGGACAAATTGCTTAAAGCAGGAGCTATCACCTTGCCTCCTGTTAAACCTCACTCTGGGTTTGATTCCGCCCATGCTATACCTTCTTGGTATAAAGAAAATGACTTCTTTAACTTCCATCGTATGAAGGGACACAACCATGAAAACTTCAAGATGTTGAAAAACATAGTACAGGAAATGGTTGATGCAGGGGATATAACCCTCGATAATCCTAATGCCCCGGCTAATCGAAATTTAAAAATCTTCAACAAACCATTTCCAAACCATTCATCTAACAAGAATAACACAAACCAAGAAACCTCATCCGAGGAGAAGACTGTGCATGACATCCATGCGGTTTTCAACTCCCAACCAAGGGCTTCCATCGAGGAAATTATGAATCGAGCCTCTTCACCAATACGGGGGTCCTCGCCCCCTTCTCCTTCATCGAGGACAAGAGGACAGCCCCGCTATTCCTTTACCCATAAAGAAATCAACCACCGGAGAGTTATTTTCTCACGAGAAGAGCCTTCTTACACCACATCCTGCAAGAGGCGTGAGTTGATGTTATCCAACCTATCTATTTCCCAAACATCTCCTTCCAACACTCTTGCTTTGTAAAAGAAGAAGGATCCCCACTTTTTCTGTCATCCTTAGAGGAGAAACCCCTAAGCCTACATCACCAAACTCCTTAACCATGATGGATACTCTAGAACATGCCCTCCTCCCTATCAATTCTTCATCACCTAAATCTTTCCAGGTGACGGATGACCTCTTAACACCCATTGATACAAAGTGCCTCATTTTCCCCTTGTATCACACCCACAAAGTGGACCGGAATCACAGCCCACTTCTCTTCCATACCAAAATTCCCATCCACACATGAATATTGTCATCCCCGGAAGATAGACAAGTCTTATGCGAACGTTTGTGTACATAATGCTTTACTCAAATGTAGATGACTAATCCAGGACACCTCTACCATATGCCCAAAGTTTTTACAAAAGATCAAAATGCCTATGTCCTCACCTTCACCCCCTCATCTCTACCGAATACCTCATCCACCTCTACCAACCTAGCCAAACCTTCCCTACACTTGGGACTTCACCAATACCCGACAGCGCACCCACCTAAACAGTTAGATTTATCCAAAAATAAAGCCGTCAATCCACCTAGGAGACAGACCCAATCTCCTCGAGTCCAATCTATGCCTCCGCCACAACTAAAACCCTCACCCCTAATCACACCAAAGGCACAGCAGCCACGGTTTCAACCCTCGCCATCACACCTACCTTCTATATTGGGGCCTCACCCCTCCACCTTGCCTCAATACACCATGCCTCCCACATCTTCTTTAACACAACCTGCACCTTCTACACCCATACAGAAATCCACGGGCATCTCAACACCATCGCCCCAAGTATCCTGCCTACCTACCAACCCTAAGCAAAATCGATCATCGAAGGACTTGTTTTCTATCGCTCCTCTTTCCTCATAGTTGTTTCCTGCCACCACGTCATCTGTGGCCTCATCATCTAACAGTTAAACATGACTTCTGCACAGAAGAAGCCATGCCTAGTTAAACCCAATAATCAAAATGCCTTGCCTAAACCACCACCCGTACAAACCACTCGTACCCAAACATTACCAAAAAAATCAATAATCTCACCCACTCAATCAATAGCCTCATCTTCATCTCGAATTTGACTCGCTCAAAGGAACTTACGCCAAGATCCTTGATATGTTGGTAGGGGATACGAGCATTTCCCTACCCCCACTTAGACCCTATGATCCATCTAAACCTTGACCTATAGGTTATGATGAATCTAAAATCTATGCCTACCACCGCACACCAGGACACAATGTAGAAGGATACAAAGCTTTGAAAGCCATCCTTCACCAGTTGCCTATCTCGGGTGGAAAATATAAGAAAGACAACTTACGGAGGGAAAATCCCTTAGCTTCGATCCCTTCTCCTATACCACCTATCCGCCTCGCCAAAATATATCATCATTACAACCCCACCTCGGAGAACAATGACATATCCTTTTCATCTTCGTCATCTCGTATTCACGAGATCAACATGATTAGCATTTCTACTTGAGGTCGAAAAACAATGGAAAAGCTAAGGAGAGCACACATGTGGCCTCTCTTTCTCCTTCTGCCATCCCGATCACACCACCACCTAAAGTGGTTATTCATGGACCTACCTATCCAGTCTCTGATGGATTTTCCCATCACACCATGATCAAAAAACTTCACCAATCTCCTGTAAAAATGATACTCTATGATCTCATTCAAACATCTGAATCTCATCAACAAGCTCTAATTGAGATCCTCCAAGGGATAGAGGTCCTACCTAATGAAACCCTGCCCGTCACCTCCATATTAACACACAACCACGTCACTTCTCTCACCAAACAACCTACCTCCACAACCACCTCTGTCCATGTACAACAAGTCACTGTTGTCAGTTTTTCCGAAGAAGAAATTATCGTCTTTGGTGCAGAAGATCCTGACCCCACTCTTTTCATCTCATCTTACATCCAGGACATTTGGGTACGTCATGTTATGATCAAAGGGGGTGCTAGCCTAAACATCGTCTCTTCCAAAGCCTTCCAACAGATGAATATCCCTCCTAGTTGCATGTGTGTCAACCCCACCATGTTGCGTTCATTCAATGATGCTATTACTTCTACCCTAGGCACCATGATCCTTAACATTCATTTAGGGAAACATACCTTGCCCAAACTCTTCTATGTCCTTGAGGGAGAGTTCCAATACAACATGTCGTTAAGCCACCCTTGGATCCAGGCTATGGGATGCGTTCCCTCCACCTTACATAGATGCATAAAATTTGAGTATGAGGGGAAGTCATACACCTTCACAGCTGACATTTCCCCCTTCAAAACTTGCAATATGTTATATCACTCGAATGATGTGCTTGTACCAGTCAAGGCATCCATTGATCCGAACCAACCATCTACTTCAACCACGCCTCGGACATCCACCTTAGCCGCACCCACACCTTCGACCAATGAAACCACCGACTAGAATACCTCTTCCTTCCCCACGGACAACATCCCAACCTCGGATCCCTTGATAGCTATTTTTCAACACCTTATGCTGAGGGAGTACCGCCTATACAACATTAGCACCTTCCATACCCCACAAGAGTATGGATAGTTACATGCGCATCCTACCTATGACCGTCGTGTGGGGGAGGTGATCTCCTACGGACCACCTAATTTCCACACCAACCTAACGTATGGGGTGTCGACGCATCCTCTGTCACCCCTGAACCTCCCCTTGGTGTGGTTCCCTTCCAATCTGATTTTCAATATCTAACCAACTGTCATTTCGCCCTCACCTTCCTGACTCACTGTGCTTGGAAAGGTTTTGGTTTCGGTCTTTATGAACAAGGACGACATACGATCATTCCCATGACTACACGCAAATACAAAGATCGTAGTGGTCTTGGATTTTCTGAACCACCTACACTGAATAAACCTCATGTAAATTGTATCAGGACAACGACAAAGTCACCCCTTTTGAACCATCATCGCCCATTTTTCCATCTTCACCCATGGAGTCGATAGACCGGAATCTATCCCTCCTAAAAAAAAAAATCATGAATGATATCTTCCTAGGTCCTCTCACTTATCAACGCGATGGTGAAGACCCATCTTCTCTCCCCTTTTTGTATCCAAACATGATCGAAGAAGACTCACCTTCGATTAATGTTTTGGAGTGCAAGGATGACAACTCCATCCTCACCTACCTTGGTGCAGACGAATCTTATATTCAATGCGCCTTACCATCTGAAACCCAAACCATGTTGAATGAGTCGACTATAGAAATCAACATCCACACAGAGGACGATCCTCACATTGTAAAGATTGGATAATCTCTCGACGCATTAGAACAAGCAGCCTTCACTACCTTCCTCCATGACCGCAATCAATATTTTTCTTGGTCCTACGCCGACATGCCAAGAATCGATCTTGACATTGTTGTCCATAACATCACTCTAAAACTAGACTCCAAACTAGTTAAACAGAAACTGAGAAAAATGCATCCACAGATTGCCCTCTTGGTTAAAGAAGATCTTCAATGATTCCTTTCTGTTTATTTCATCTTACCTATTGACTATCCTTAATCGATTTCTAATGTCTCAGAATATATCTCTAGGATATTCTCACCAATGATGACTTCCACCAAGAGCGGTTAGCCCAATTGGAGCTTCTTGATGAGTTTCGTCTGACTCTTGACCACCTTCAAATTTATTAAAAGCGCATCAAGCGTGCTTATGATAAGTGAATTCATGAGAGTACCTTTAAGATTGGTGATCTTTTCCTCAAAGAGAATCAACATGTAACCAAACTAGAAAAGAGCAAATGTAGAAAATTTGCTCCTAATTGGATTGGGCCTTACATTATCACTCACACTTACGGATCAGGTACTTATCATTTAGCTTCACTTAATGGTAAACGTGAGCTTGAACCCCTTAATTCCTTACATCTCTGACCATTCTCCTATTGAATTTAGTGTTACATCACTTCTTATCTACCTTGCGCTCGTCCCTTGAGCTCATTTACCACCTCATACACCTTGTTTCGTGCATCTCAAAGTAGAATCAAACTCACATGATTTGATCATCACCTCCTCTTAAAGATGCCTTCCCCTTTTTAGTCTGGTCCATGACTTAAAAGTGTCAAAATAACAAGTTCTCAACTATACAATCCTGGGATATTCTTGAGCCAAATTTCCTGCAAAACTAGATGCTTCATGCCGAATGGATGTCTAGACCTCTAAGCTATAAACTAGACTTCTCCCTCGAAGGATAGTTATGTGCAAAGCCGCATCTGCTACTATAAGTAGACTACTCCCTTGAAGGACAGCTATACAAAGTCAGCCTCTATCAGAAGCTTCTCACATTGATCAGCTTCATGAAGACCTCAAGAACAAAAAAATACATATCCCATATAGATTTCCTGCATCGATCAGTCTATATCCAAAAAAATAAAAGTAGTATTCAAAAGCACTTTTGAGTCATGGACTTGTCTATTTAGGTTTGGTTCTCTTTCGTCAGAATAATCACCTTATAACAAGTTCTCTGCACCCCAGCTATACCATCCACCTCACCTCACCATTCTTCAAAACAAAAAAACTCAAGGGACGTGACGTATATCCGATATATTGTGATTATACAACTCTTTTCACCTATCAACTTCTCACCTATGCAAGGTACCTAGGGATTCAAGCTCATCCTACGATAATGTGTGGTTTGTTTAGCTCTTTCCAACTATGGGACACTTTTACCTCTTTTACCCGAATCTAGGATTATGTGTTGACCTTAATTAGGACATGGTTTCCTATGCTTGGGTAAGCTAACCCTCGCTTCACCTATACCCACACCAACACCAACAACATTACCCTACCAACATCAAACTTTTACCAACCAACAAATTGCCTAACCATAACCAAATTGCCTGAATTCACCTCTCCCGATCCTAAGGGAGAACTACATCGGTCTAAGGCCCCTCCTTGCTTTGTGCAATGGGCTATGTAGGTAGCACTTAGGAGACATGGGGTCTCCCAAGGTTAGCTCGACCATCCCCTACCATAACCTATCATGTGTTGTGTTTTCCTTAAAAATATAAATATTTTCGATATCGGTTACCTACTTATTTTAACCTAACTCCTGCCCTTATCCATCAATCTCCATTTTTCACCACATCGCCTACCCCCGGCTTTGCTACATAGCCTTATTTTGAATTCATCAGCCCGACCTAAGGCGCAACTCACCAATCACCCCAACCCAAGGCCGCAACCAACCCATCGGCTCCACCCCAAGGCCGTAACCAACCAATCGGTCTGACCCAAGGCCGCAACCAACCAATCGGCCCGACCAAGGCCGCTGACCAATCAATCGCCCGATGAAGGCCATAACAAATCAATCGGCCCAACCCAAGGCCGTAACCAATCAATCGGCCCAACCCAAGGCCGTAACCAACCAATCGGCTCTACCAGCGGCCACACCCAACCAATCGGCGCAACCCAAGGCCGCACCAATTAAGTACCTTGACCGAGGCCCGCAAATTATGATTCTATCCACCCATCATGTAGCTGTTTGTTCAATTGAGCTCACCTGTTTGTGTTTTAGCATGACTAGGATACTTGAATTGATCGGTGACCAGCTTTTCCTAAACCGCTCGGACGGTGACGTTTATCTCAACCAAACCAACCATTTGGTATCTTGCCGAACATGCCTAAATGTTACGGGACCTTACCGTTATATCCCCTGGAGCTACTTCCTATGCCTTGGGTACCAAGATTATATCAAACTTGTTTGGATAAACTATCGACCTTTACCTATCAATTGCTTGTTTTCTCTTCAAACCGTGTACCCTAGTCGTACTACTACATTTCAACGTGTGTCTGCTTCCTTGAACTTACCCCACCATTTTAACATCATCTCATCGTCATTCACCCTTTATCAACCCTATCCTAATTTCACGTCGCCTCAATGCGTGATAGATTTGAGGGGATTACCTATACCCTTAAGCAGGGTAACCACTTCTTATTATTCGCTTCATCTTTTACAAGACAAGCTACACGAGAATAAGGGGAAAATTTAGACACCAAATTTGGGTCTTACGACGCCCTGTGCCTCGTATCTCATCTCGCAACCTAACCCTACCTCACCACCTAAACCTTACACACTTAATTATTTATTAATTACCTTATAATTAATAAATCCACATCTCCAACCCTGCCACCTCACCTCACCACCTCACCATGACCTAGCCCTAACCCTAAACTAACCTAATTAAGACCTATAACTTGGTCCAGACCCACACCCATGACTTATCACCCCTCACCCACACCAAAACAAACATAATAATGACTTGACCAAGCCCATAACTGACCCCTCGGGAAAAGGAGGGAAAGTTGGCTATTTTACTAAAAATAGCCAACTTTGACCTAACTGACATTGATCCCTACTCGACTGGTGTTACTTAGGTAACTGCCATCGGTTCCCTGTAAATGATTTCCCCCAACCAAAACCAAAGGATCCGAATTCATTTTCAAGGATCCGAATTCATTTACAAGAGAGAGACAAGTGAGAGAGAGAGAGAAGAGGTTGCAGAGAGGAGTATTGAGCCCAAGACTATAACTGAGCAACTAGATCACGGTCACACTCATCCAAACATTGGGAGAGTTGGAGGATAGCTTCATCAGCTCACTTTCGATTGTCGATCATCCCAAATGAGCCTTTCCTTCGCCACTGCATTCCTTGGACCTGCATCCGCATCAAAAACTAGTAAGTAGTCTCTTTTATTACCTTGTATGCTTCTAGACACTACTTTGTGAACTTTTGATTCATAGTGATTATAAGCTCACTCCTAGATCTACCACCCGGCAGCACCCTGCACCTAACCTTCATTCATCCATCTCTATATTTCCCCAAAGACAACTTTCTCACTCTCTGAGTCTTCTCTATCACCCTACTACTCCCCTCAACCATCTACCAACCTTCTAAACCCCATAACCACCTTGACCAACCTCCATTTAAAAGCCCCTAAATCACGCCCCTCTACCGATATCGGTTATCCCCTACCTAAGTCCGGTTTTATAACCACGGTTGGTTATCCGGTGACCAACGTCGATCCACGTGACTTATACAAAAACCAACCTTTCACCTATTTACCTCCAAAAATCTCATATCCGGCCTTGTCTATCCCTGTAACTTGATCTGAACGTATCAATAACTAGTGACCAAACAAATAGCATGACATTTTATTATTGGTAGTTTAGTCTCTATTGCTTTTAGTAACGAGGTACCTAAATCATGATTTCGCAATAGCTTATTTATTATCATTTGCATTAATTTGTATTAAAAGGGAACTGACCACCTTCGAAAGGAAGTCTAATATTTCGGGCCCAAGGCAGTTCCCTCACTTATTGTTTAACGAAAATCTGGTAGTCTTGCATTCTTATTTACATGTAGTCCTTCCCAAACAAAAGGAGCTCTTCACAATCGGTCGATATCTCTACGGTACACACACACCTTCCCAAAACTCAACAGGTATTCCTCCTATCCCTAACCCTATATCTGTTTCTCAAGATAATGAAAAGATAGAAATCACTCTATTGTGGAACAAAATTCTGTGTGAAACAGTCTTTTAGGTTTTTTAAAGCTTATTTTTAAGTTTTTTTCCAAATCACTTATTATTTCCTAATTTTTATTTCTACACCTAGATAAATGACCATCATTTATATACATTTTGTGGGTTTGATCTAGAAATAGGACACTTTGACTAACAACTAACCTGTTTTCTCTTGAAAAATTTTAAATCCGTGTTTTTTGCAGGTTTTTCACAGGGTGCGCGTAGATGTCCAACAAGGGGCGCGTACACGTCGAAACCCCAACATACCCATCATATCAGGAATTTACATATAGGAAGGTGCCCATAATTTTCAAACTAAACCTTTACACGGATGTGCACGCGTCTCCATCATCTTGGGCAAGTGTATGTCTCACTTTGGCTATGCAGCGTAAATAAGTACGACTATGTAAAAAATTAGAAATAACCCATACAAGGAAGTGCACGTGTCTCCATCATATGAGGTGCGTATCTATCTCTCTAGCCATGCAGGTGTAAAATATTTGACTTTGTAAGAATTTTATAGTTCTTTGTTTAGGCTTAGGCACATACACATCGTAACTTGAGCATCCATGTAATTAGAGGCACATTTGTGTTTACTTCATTGGGTTGTATTAATTTTTTGATTGCAGGCATACTCGTCAGGTGGGACACATACCCATCGGACGGGGAGTTCTAGTGTCAGTATAGGTGCACTGGTGTCCGTGTTAAAAATTGAAAAATTTTACAGTCTGTAAAAAAACTTTTCTTCTAATCCATCACTACAGGTTTTTAGGACTAATAATTGGAAAACAGGTTCTTTCTTAAACGTTTCAGTTTACATAGATTAAAAGTGTTTTTGTTTTTAATTAGAAGTAGTTTTTGTAGAAGTGTGTATGCTCTCTCCTCACATCTTCCAAGGTGATCTTGGAGATCAAAAACACTAATACAAAACTCATATAAATTGTTCAAAAAAACACTTGTTTTATAAAAGGTTGGAATAAAACTTTCATGTGATTTCAGTGGAATTTTTCACGTTGTGTATGCTCTTCCTTCACGCCTTTTGGTGATCTTAGGAATCAAAAGAAAAGTGAAAAACTCTCTTTCTTAAACATCAACCTATGAATTGGAAAATTACTGAAACTTGTTGTCTACAGGACCTATCGCTTGTCAAAGAAAGGCGTCAAAAACAAAACACAAACCTTCTAATACACATATTCTTATAGGTTGCCAAATGGTGTGCTACTTGAAACCACATTAAGTTAAACAAGATAAAAACACACCATATTCAAAACATTGTATTGCAGGTTTCAGAAAAGGGTACATCCCTATTCGCTCAACTGGAACATAACCCCTTTGGCATAATGCCTTAAGCTATAACAATGGGGGTGGTACTAAGAACCGTAAATTATTCCACCACTATGTAACCTCATGGATGAAACAGGAAGTGCTCCATTTACCCACTTGACTAGTACCCCTTGTGAGTTAGAGTTACAATTTTTCCGTATTGCAACCTTAGTAAAAGTACATGATGGATGCATTCATTGCCCATTGTATTTGAAAGGGGATAAAGCAGAGATACTCCCAAACTAGTCATTGCAACTTTTTGGGTAAATTGTGCCTCGCTCTTAGATGAATTTGTAACACCTAGTTGAGAGAACTTGTTAAGGAAGCCATTTTGTCAAGGAGCCCACTTTACTAGTCCTTGTTGTGTCAAGCCATCACAAAGTGACGGCTCATCTAGAATCTAAACCTTGTTTGTTGAAACAAGGAAAAGAACCCTTGTGAGTTTGAACTAAGTGTCTTTTCATGATGGAAGCTACATCCCACTTTTGATTAGTTTTATTCTTTTCTTTGGATTAGGTGAAGCTCTGCCTAAGTGTTGCTTAGCTTGTGTCCATATTTTGATCAACACCCTTGCATTCTCATCACCCATTATTCGGGGTGAGAAAGGTGCATACATCGCGCATTTTTATCAGAGATAGTACTCATCACTTTTTGTTTTTTTATGCCCATCCATGTTTGCGGCTGGGTTGTTAAACATCTAAAGTGCATAGGTACACTTTTCACATCATTTATAAAAGTCCTTCCATCTTGATTTCAAGATCATCTTCACCGTTGTGTATTCGGTTCATATTTTGTCTCTTCTTGAGTTAATAGTCTTGTTTACATCTTAGACGTACAATCTCGGTACTTACATCATATTCTCATTTTGTGAGGAAATGGTATAAGTCCCCTTATTGCGCGGTTACGCTGCTCACACTATTAAAAACTCCTTGTTATACTTATTACTTGGTTTCACTCTCAACATCATCATAGTCTTCTTGAAGAGTTTTTATAATGCCTTACATATATCATAATAAAATTACTATGGTGCTAACACCTTGACTACTTGGTTAATGTATCATGGTGATGTTATTACGCTATATCTATTCGTGACTTCCATTTTTCAGAAGGTTTGGATTTTACCGAATTCAAACTAGTTTTAATTATACCTTGTCAAGGGACTATGACAACATGACATCGAGTGCTTAGACCTTGTTGGGGTTCTAACTTGACTTACATATTGGTACATCTTTGTCGTTATCTTAGGGTATAAGCTTGGCAAATAAAAATTGAGTGAATCATAACATTAGATGTGCATATGAATGTTTCTTGGTAAAAATGATTGCATAAAATTACATCTATAATACATTATGTCACAATTCCAACATCTCCTTAAAACGGCTTGTAGAAAACCATACACTTAATGGTTACGCTAGCTACATAAAGACGTCTGCTGGTGATGCCTAAAAACATAAAAATGGTAGCCAAATCAAATGAGCAGCACATGGGAGAAAACCCTTTCAACACCTTCCCATTCAGTGGTCATAATTTAGGACCACTCTTCTCTCAAGTCAAAGATATGGAGACATTAATCAATCATAGTGGAGAAGAGTCGGACTCTTTGGGAGAACAAATAAGGTTAGACCTAAACAGATTTGATGAGCTCTTATATTATAACAAAGATCAAGTACTCACAAGAGTCTTGGCGTTAGGAGATAAACTTCCACACAAGCGCGAAGAAGAAAAAAATATCGCTAACCCTAACTTAGGAGAACGTAGATTTGTCTTAGACATAGATAATCCTTTCGATGTGGGATATGCATCCACTTCTGGGCAACATAAGGCCACTTTCGAAGGTGAAACATCACGTAAACCTCACTTTAAGGCTTCGCGTAAAGTAAAAACTGAGCGGAAGGCCTCCCCTCCTCTGAAATTTGATGAAGAAGAGGATCCCTTGGTTGAGGAGGAGATCCTCCAAAAATAGATCTTGAAGTTGAGTCAGAAATTAGCAAACCTAGGCTCTTCAAAAAGAAACATAGGTAAAGACAAAGACAAAAACAAACTTAACGAGTTTCAATCTGATCTCGCATATAGACTATACCTTTAAGGCAACTCAGGCTCAAAGGTCAATATCACCTACTAAAGAGCAACTCATTCAGGATGAATTGAAATCTATGAAAGATACGCTCACGACATTACAACAGGGAAATGTAGGCCAAAACAGAAAAATATTTGTATGAAGAACTATGTCCTTACCCCTTCGATAAGGACATGCTACAACAGCCTTTCCCAAAACATTTCACTATCCCCAAGTTTGATAAGTATAAGTGCAAAAGTGATCCTCGCGATCATATAAAATACTTTTACATGGCTTGCTAAGAGGTCACATATAGCGATAATTTCTTGATATGACTTTTTCCTCACAGCCTAGGAGTTGTGGGATTGGAATGGTTTTATAGCATACCTAAGGGTTCCATTACAACATGGCCCATGCTAGCAGAGAAATTTGTAAGGCATTACTCCTATAATATGGAGAGTGACATCACGATGAACGATCTATGCAACACAAAACAAAAACCCAATGAGACATTTACAGGATTTTTACAATGATAAAGTGGGTTAGCAAGTCGCTTTCCTTGTGCCTTACCCAAAAATAGTTAGTGAGTATATTCATTCCTAACTTGAACCCATAAATAGCCTTTCACTTGCAAATGCATTATAGCTCAAACTTTGAAGAAGTCATAGAGAAAGGTAGTCAAATTGAGAAAGCGTTCATTGCCAAAGGCACGCTTAAACCGGTTATTAAAAGAAAACGTGAAGCCAAATCCACGAGAAAAAACTAAATTCTTGAATAAGAATAAACATGTTATTGGTGAAGGCATTACAAACTCCAACAGAGTCCAAGTCAGTATAGACAGTCCACTCTTGAAACTTTCACAAGGGCCTCATCCCAAAGTGCCTACAAAATGTACATTCACATCTTTGACAGAATCCTTATCTACCATCCTAAAACAATTAGATGGTGCAAATATGGTAGAATATCCAATGGCAACAATGCCCTACCCAAAAGATGCTCCAAAACTGGTTTGGTTCAAAGACAATGAATATTGTGAATTCCACCGTGTCAAAGGACACAAAACAGATAGATGTTTGAGATTACGCCATTATATCCAAGACCTCATAGAGGAAGGGAAGATTTTTGTAGAGTCTCCCCAGGCTGGTAAAAGTTCAAATGAAAAAATGGGTATTTATAAGGAACCTTTTCCTGACCATGTGGATAAAAAGAAAAAGAAAACAGATCAAGGGAAAACTTCCAACGACTATAGGACTACTACCTATGTGTACCCTACAAATGATAGTCCTTATGATTCCCTCATTAGATGTATTAACTCATCTAATGAATAGATTAACACCATTCGGATCTTAGAAAAGAGCTATACAGTTAGGACAAGATGTGCTCACTTAATCATACCAGATCATGTGCCTACCCCTGAGGAAAGTCAGTATAACTTGATAGAGAAATTAGAAAAAATGTCTGCTAAGATATCTATCCTTGATCTCCTAAATATCTCCAATGCCCATAAAAACATATTGTTCAAAACTTTGCAAAATTTAGGGGTTTCCACATAAATAGATCCCACAAACCTTCAAGCCATGATTGCATGCTTAGATACTAATGATCATATTACTTTTGATCATATTGCAATCCCGCATAATAACCCAGAGCATAACTTGCCATTATATCTCGAAGTGGTGGTTACCTGTCGTAAGATCAAAAGAGTACTTGTAGATGGGGGATCTGGTCTGAATATTTACACCTTGAAGCTAGTAAAGCAGCTGGGCTGGTTAGAAATAGAGCTGGGTGCTAAAACTATCACAATCACAACATATGAAAATGAATAAAGAGATTCAGCAGGGACTATAGTGGTCCCCATGGAGGTAGGACCAACATGTCACAACACAACGTTCCATGTCCTTGACTTGGACCTTCCATACAACATGCTCTTAGGATGCCCATGGATCCATGCCATGCAAGCTATTCCATCAACATTTCATCAGTGCATCAAGTTATATCATGAAGGGCAGGTGGTTACCATTTTGGGTGACCCAGAACCTTTCACACATTGTAGGGATTTGTACAATTTTTCTCATGCAGCTTATGAATGTCCTTCTGTGGATGTTGTTGTCCCTTTACAAATGGAGGCCATGAAGAACCGAGTGGATTCAGAATCCTCACACCTTTCAATCAATATTTTCCCTCACTAGTCAATCCATTTGCTTCATGGGAGGCCACATCAGCAAAATATGGCCCAAGTAGGCCATTCACTCTTGAGCAGGCTCTATTGATATCAGACCTATCAGTATCCCCCAGGACAAGGGGTAAGCCTTATTTTCAGTTCAAGAGCACCCGTAAGCAATGTCCTAAACCTTTGGAGAAATTTGTCCATAGTGGCCTCTTGTCTGAGGAGAAAATGTTAGAAGACCCTACCAATAGAGTACCAGAAGGCACCATGGCTTCATGTAATCAAGCGCCTCAGTACATCAAAGGTCCTCACATGATGTTTATCATGGGCTATGATGGGTTTGGATGTGGCGTTAATGCACAAGGCTGGTTAGAGCCTATCCCTATCCCTCGTTTCAAAACTGATAAACATGGCCTTGGAATAAGGCCCCATGACGCTCGCCTTCTCGAGAAAAATTCCACTTCTTTCGAAAGCGAGGATGTTTTGCCTCATCCGATAAAGGCCTTGCAGATTCCCAATGTAGCCTTTATGAAGATGTTGCCTCCACGAACCTATTCCCAGATTTGTCGGCCCTTACCTTATCTGAATCCATCCCCTAGAAAAATATCCAATAGCCCTTATATATCCTGAGCTTTTAGATTAGGATCAACAACTTCACGTTCCATTGGATTTCTTTGAAAATGATGAGGCATTTGTAGATTTCATGGGACTTAGGGACTTTATTCCGGTTGGAGACCACAAGAAAGGATTTAAGATTTAACTAGACACTTGTGCCTATTTTGGGGAGGAAGCAGAGATGTGTGGATGGTTGAATAAAAAGGTTGTAACTAAAGGTATACCTACCTCTGAGAAACCAAGCAAGAAGGCTCAACAGAAATCCCATAGTGACAAACTCTTTGATGAGCTCATAGACAAACAAAATGAAGAGTCTAAAGATGAAGTGATTTATCCATTCAAAGATGATCATGAATTACCACAAGAGGTTAATCTTACTCTTCCCCCTAATCCTACATGGATGGAAGACACTTCTAAAATGCTTATTGAGGAAAAAATCAACGTCAACATTGGCTCAGAGGAGCAACCTGAATAGTCAAGTTGGGAGCTTCACTCTCATCTCAGGAACAAAAGACCTTTGTAGAGATCTTACAAGAATACGTAGACATATTTGCGTGGACATATATAGATATGCCTGGTTTAGACCCTGAGTTAGTTGTGCATAACCTCGTTGTGCACCCAGAGGCCAAACCAATCAAATAGAAGTTAAGAAAGATGCATCCTAAAGTGGCGCTCTTGGTCAAAGAAGAATTAGAAAAGTTGTTAGCTATTGATTTCATAAAACCTATTGACTATTCAGAATGGATCTCTAACATAGTCCCCGGTATAGAAAAAAAACCTGTTGGAATAAGGATCTGCACGGATTTCCATGACATCAACAAAGCATGTCTAAAATATGATTTTCCCCTACCTAACATCGACATGATAGTTGATTCAACAGCTGGCTATGAAATGTTGTCCTTGATGGATGGTTTTTTAGGTTATAACCAGATACGAATTGTGAGGAAGATCAGCATAAGACAACATTCATCACCCCTTGGGGAACATTCTGCTACAAAGTCATGCCCTTCGGGCTTAAAAATGTTGGGGCTACTTATCAGCAGGCCATGACAGTTATCTTCCATGATATGATAAGTGACATCATGGAGGATTATGTTGATGATATCCTAGAAAAATCTAAGAGTAGAAAATAACACCTTGAAGTGTTGAGGTGTATCTTTCAATGTCTAAGAGACTATAAGGTTCACTTGAACCCTAAGAAATTTGTCTTCGGTGTCTTATCAGGAAAACTCCTAGGGTTTATTGTCTCACAAAGAGGGATTGAAGTTGATCCTGCAAAGGTTATGGCTATCACAGAAATGCCACCACCTACCACACTCAAGTAGCTAAGGAGTCTACAAGGAAATATTCAGGCAATCCATCACTTTATCTCATAACTTGTGGATAAGTGCCACCCCTTTACTCATTTTCTCAAGAAAGATGTCACCTTCAATTAGGGACCTGATTGTCAAAAAGCCTTTCACCTTTGCTCAAACAGTACTTGTCCAACCTGCTTGTACTAATGCCACCTACCCCTGGTGAACCTCTCCTCTTATACATTTCTACTACCCAATTTTCCATTGGTGCATTACTTTCCCAATATGACTTAGCCCATAAAGAGAGAGTAGTTTACTATCTTAGCCACACCTTGATTGCATACAAGCTGAATTATCCCCAAATAGAAAAGGCCTGCTTGGCGGTTGTATTCACATTTCAAAATCTTTGTCATTATCTCCTAAATAATAAGACCAAGCTCATATCCAAAGTTGACCCTCTCAAGTACCTTTTATCCAAACCCGCCCTCACAGGACGAATGGCTAATTGGATCATTCTCTTGAGTGAGTTTGACATTGAGTTTGTAAATCAGAAGTCTTTAAAAGGATAGGTATTGGCTGATCAGTTGGTCAGAAGCTCCTCTCCTAGGAATGGAACCCTTATGCTTAGATTTACCAGATGCATCTATGATGTATATTGAAGAGTCCGTAGAATGGAAGGTTCACTTTGATGGATCTTTTACCTTCCATGGATCTGGAGCAAGAGTGGTCCTCATCACTCCAAATGGCGATGTCATACCATGAGCATTCTGGTTGGGATTCCCATGTACAAATAACATTACAGAGTACAAATCAATCATCACCGCCTCAAAGCTAGCTATTACATGGAATATCAGACAACTACGAGTTATTGGGGACTCTCAACTTATCATAAAACAAGTTAATGACGAGTATAAGGTTAAAGATGAGAAACTTATTCCATACAAGAAAATGGTTGAGAATTTGAAGCAATATTTCATACATGTCATATTTGAACAAAAACCAAGGTCGCATAATAGATCCGCAGATGTTATGGCTATTATTGTGTCTCTCTTACACATAGCACCTAAAGAGAGCAAGATGCCTTTCTTCATGGAACATCTAAAGGTACCTACATATGATATGCCGGAGTCATGTTTGGCATGTGAAGTTATTGGTCCTTTATCCCCTTGGTACGTCCCTATCTTCCAATACCTAAAAGACGGCACCCCTTGCCCCTAACATCACTCATTCTGAAAAGAAAACCCTTATTCACCACATAGCCCGTTATACCCTCCTAGGAGGTACCCTTTATTATGTCGTGACTACGATACGAATCTGATTTGCTATTTGGATGTCATTGATTCTATTTGCGTAATTAAGGAAGTACATAGTGGTATTTGTGGAGCACATACTAGTGGCATGGTCTAAGCTAAAAAGATATTGACAGATGATTCTATTATTGGCCTACCATGGAATCGATTGTTACAACTTTGTAAAGAAGTGTGAACTATGCCAAAAATATGGAAATTTAATACATGCGCCGATGCAACACCTTTACCTATTGCAATGCCTTGGCCATTCTCTAAATGAGGTTTGGATCTCATAGGGAAGCTCCATCCTTCTTCATCAGAAAGTCATACTCATATCATCACCACCACCGAATACTTTACCAAATGGGTAGAGGTTGTCCCTCTTACCTATGTCACTAGTGCATGATTTCAAAATTCATCATGAACCATCTCATATGCCGTTACGGGATCCCTCGCCATTGTCACTGATAATGGTAAATCCTTCAAAAATAAAATGGTTAAAACATTGTGTCAATGCTTCCATATCCAACTTAAGTGGTCTACCCCTTATTACCCTCAAGGTAATGGGACAGAGGAAGCCACCAATAAAACCCTTGTGTGGATTATGGAGAAAATGGTCAGTAAAACCAGCTTTAATTGGCATCTATAGATACATCCCACCCTCTGGGCCTATCGTACTCCATCCGCACTCCTACTAGTGTGACCCCTTATTCACTTGTCTATGGCACTGAAGCCATCATACCTTTGGAAGTGGAGCTTCCCCCTGAGAATATCTCTCGGGAATATCTTGATGATGAAGACTACAAAGTTGCTTGCCTAGCAGAGTTAGAACTATTAGATGAAATTCGTATCAAAGCACTTAATCACCTAAAATTTTATCATAACAAAGTGTCTAAAGGATATAAAAAATGCATCATTCATCAGAAATTTGATGTAGGGGATCTAGTTCTCAAAGAAAATCAGAATAACACCGTTAAAGATAGAGAAAAGAAAGGAAAGTTTGAGGCTAACTTGTTAGGTCCTTATGTTGTAATTGCAAAATATGGATCAGGGGCCTACAAACTTGCATATTCAGATGGTGAAGAGCTTCTAGAACACATGAACACCATGCACTTAAAGCGGATCTACACTTAGGCATGACGAGAATATCAAATAAGAACTAAAAATTGGAAAACAAAGAAAAAACAAGCAAAAAAATGGAAAAATGAGAAAATAGTAAAGAAAAAGCAGGTCGTCCTCATGTGAAAACCATGCAATTGTGGCACGGGGCAGGTATTTGAGTGAAAACCAGTTTTTGGTGGTCAAGGAGGATTCAGGACACAAATTAATCTTACGGAAGGATGGGTAATCATTACCACTTTTTAGATACAACTTTTTCTGCTAGGTCCATGAACCCTACTAGGATCACCTTTTCCTTGCCATGATCTGGTTTCTCTACTCTTATATCTACATGAAGAACATTACCTTTGTATAAGCCCATCTAACATTGAGCATGAAAATCTCATTGCCATCTTCCTACACATACGCACATGGCATTCTGCCCTTTGTATATTCCCACATCATGTTGGGGCATCCACGCTTCATTGTTCTTGTACATTGCTTTCAAAACATGACCTTGGAAAATACAAAAAATGTAGAAAACAATACACAAAAATATAAACATTTGGAAAAATCCCCTTTCCAGGGATAAAGCTACATTCGTCTCACAACACTATCTTTGGGAAACCTAGACAAAACAGTGACAAACGTAGCCGCGAAAACTTATCTTCTTAGATAAACCCAAAAACATTAGAAAATATGTCAATTATGTCCTGCAAAAACAAAGTAGTGCTTTAATTACTTTTAGTTGTCAGTTTGTGTAGTTTTGATGTACTTAGTCCTGTTAAATTGTTAGTTCTTTAAAATGGATCTTTTGGTTATCAAAAGTTGAATCTTGTTTTATTTAAGTTGAGCATTGCATTACATACATTTGAAGGCTATCATGCTTGTAAACAATTGTTGTAGGTTTCTTTGTTTGTTAGTGTGCTTCCTTTTAGGGTTCATTTTTGCTTGCTTAGATTAGATCTCATTTTATCTCTTGTTAGAAGTTTGTACATGTGTTTTTTTAGTAGTAGTATGTGTATATTTGTTTAGTTTTGTTAACTTTTGCTTGTGTGTTCGACACGCTTATTTGTTATCACATATATCACATCTATCACATATCATCTCATCATATTTATAACATCATCCACTACATCATATATATACAAAAATGCTAAGTATTACATCATGCATGTATGCTAAGCTAATAATCAAATATTGTATCATCAATGGGGGCAAGAGGGGTTGCGCATAATCACTAATCTATCCCCCCCCACACCAATATCATCTAGTATCATCCCAAATGCTAGCATAAAAACTTGAAACTAAATCATGAATCTAAAATTTTGGTGCCATCTCAAGATACATCATCAAATATGAAAGCAAGAAGTATACACATTTCTGAATCTAAGATACGCCACATACATGAAAGAAATAACAAACATACATCATGAATCCATCATATAAATGATACATCAAAATGTCCATATATACATGTATAACTATCCGGCAAGTGCTCAAAATGATACATCATCAATATAATATGCCATCAAAAAGGGGCATGCATCAAAAATAATCGGGCCTTCATCACGAGGCATCATCAAAATAATAGTATAAAAAACTATACATCAAAATCAGCCTTCATCAGAGGCATGTATAAAGAATATTTGTAAAACAAAAAGGTAGATCTCAACCACAGCTCTCATCCTCGCTGGGATCCCAGTCTATCACTAGGTTGATGGAAAAAGGTGGTTAAGAAGGAGCTGCACTAGATGAGCCACCAAACCGACTAAATGGTCCCTGTTCACCTGGCTTCTCCGACATGGGCTACCTAATAGATCTTGACAAGTGGCCTGATATCTGTGACCTGCACCCTATCATGCTCATCCCTGACTATTGAGGGAGTACCACTCTCTACTCTGGGGGAACTACCCTAAAGTAGGAAGTCCAATAAAATAGCATCTTGCCACCGAGCCTCGTAGCATCATGGATCAGGTTAGCATCTCCTAAAGCGAGGGTTTCCTAAAGGGAAACATGTCGCTCACTTTTCACTCTACCTAAATCAGCCCCAGCTTGTTTTGAGGAGGCAGCCTCTCAATCTTGCTCTACAATAACAATCTGCACCTGGGCTCGTGCCTCATCCCTTTGTGTTAGAAGACCTTGTGATTGTCTATATACGTGATCCCTCTGGGCTACCACCATACGCACCTGAGTCTGGGACTGGTGTAGGAGGCTCAATATCTGAGCCCCCTGTGTAGCCATCTCTCACACCTGACTCTGCCATACAACACTATCACTGCCCTGAGTGGCCTGTTCCTGGGTCTTATCTCTCTCTGCTGTCAAAAGCTATAATTGTGCCTAATCTTGGTCTCGCTCTAATCTGAGGGCCTATACCTGGGTCCTCATTGTATCTCTCTTACCAACCACATGTAACTGAATAGTGATGGTTTCTTGTAACTACCGCCAAGAGCAGCTCGCTACCCACCAGCGCTACTACTCTTTGGGATATCAAAAGGCAGCCCCTGTGCTGGTAATACCTACTAAAGAGGGGTATAGATCCCCACTGGAATTCCCACCGGGGAAACTCTATGTCCACTACCCTATATACTGTCTCGGTCCGGGCCTAGGCCCTATCCTCGTGGTTGTTGTGGTATGGGACCCTATCCCCTACCTCGGCATCTTTGGTGTGCATCGATCCCACCCTCATCATCATCATCTTCATTTTCATCTCAACCCTTGCCACCACTAGAAGGATCCACTGGAGGAGGCCTCACGCCAACATCATATACCACTTTGGGAATTCTTAAATGGTGCGGGAGCACACCGTGGTATCATGGCCCATACTCCAGCATAGTGCCTGAATCTCTAATCTATCTAAGTGGCACCCAAATAGCATGTGCCACCTGTCAAAAGCTAGCCAGTGCTCTTTCGTGAGAAATATGCAGACCCATATCAAAGTGCTCTTTGGCTCTACGAGCATATCATCTATCTGGCCCAGGCACATCCTGGGTAAGGTCGAACTTCCATTGACATCGATATACTCTGTATAACTCCCACATATAGTTGTGGCTGCCCAAGATAAAGTGCTCAATTATAGCGGTCTTTGAGGTCTAGATCATCCTCCGCCACTGAAAATGTCTGTAAGGCCTCCATGCAATGGAAGCCTGGCGCAAATCATCTAGCTCACACCCGTAGTGGTATGTAACCAACATGAAGGGTAACACATAATCCCCTACTGGGACCCAACCCATCGTAGAAGACTCATCGGGAGCCCGACCTCTCAACACACCTAGGGGGTGACCAATGGTAATATGGTCCCATGCCCAAATCTATAATAAACAAGTAGAACCTACCGTCTTCTGATGGTAGTAAGTGATCAAATAGAGATCCCAATACAAATGTGCTAATATGCACTGACCCCAGTAGTAGGTATGTCCCTCCACCAAGCCAAGAATCACTCCTAGGAGTCCTAGCAGAAATGAAGCACCAATCTTGTCAAGGAGTAGAACTCCACTGATAAGAGCCATCATATAGATCACTACGCAGTCTAACTCTGGATCATCTATGATCGGGATAGTCTGATCGACATCCTATGCTATGGTATGGTAGGAACACCAAAAAAATGTGTGATGTGATGTTGAATGTCACTCCAACGGCTCATCGTCTCGATAAGTTGTCCATAAATCGGGACCCGCGTAATGCACCATACATCCTCTAAAGTATCAGATCATCTCCCCATTCGGGAGGTGAAACACAAGCTCTTCTTGGCTGTGCCACCGCTTCTCGCTATGGCCGTCAAGAGGTCGTGATCTAAAGTAATTTGGGGCATCTCAGCCACGTAAGATAGTCCTCGTCACTCTATCATCCTCATCGAACCGCACCTCTATCACAGCCAAGCGGCGGACGTAGCGCTCGCGATTCAAGAATAGATAACATACGTTTCAAAATCAACACAAGTGTTAGGAATCTAACATTTCTATAATATTTTTCTGAGGAAAATAAATTCTTTTAATACATCTAATTTACTAACTATTCTTTTCTTCTAAGAAAATCTCACCTTTGTTCTTCTATACTTGGCTATTTTTTAGCTAGTTGTCTTTCTCACATGCTTCTAGCACATACGTGCCTCCTTTGGCACCTGCGTTCCCTAACCGACGTGTACACACCCCTGTGGATGTATACGCACCTAGAATTTCTCCTCTTTTTAGCATAGGCCAATGCAGACGCTTACGCATCCTCCATGACGCCAACGTGCCTGTTTCGATGCACATGCATGTGCCTGTCCGTCTAAACCCTAACTTACGCTTGTGTGACCCTTTTTGTATTTTCTATGGGTACGCGTGCACGCATACACCCTTCCCAATGGATACGCATGCATGTACCCACTTATGCCAAATAGGTACGAGTATGCATCCTGCTCCCCGCAAATGGATGCGTGTACACATCCGTGTCCTGTTTTGACGCATGCATGTGTGCGTACCCATCAATCCGACGCATACACCTACGTGCATGCATCAAAATTTCTCCTACCTACCCTAAAAACCCTAAAAGTGGCATTAAATGCGTAATTAATAGGGGGTTAGGGAACTCATGAATGGTCCATCTCGCTAGGTCCCGTATGTACTCCCTGCATGCGATCCATGCACCTCTTCCTCCTTGGTATCATCACCATCTCACTCTAGGGCTCTCATTTTCACTCGTGGTAAAAATTTACAGAGGCTCTGGTTGAAATAAATTGGTCGTGATTGTTTTACCGACCCGGTGAGTATATTAACTCGTCGCGATGCCCCTGGGGCATGCTTTCTCCGCCGTGATCATTCTAACCTTATTCTATCTATTGTGATAATTATTTTTGCATTTAAATAATTATTTTTACTAATTTTCACATGTTCAAGCACTTCATGTCATCCAACGGTCACTTATTCATCAGACCGAGATAATTTACGAACCTTTCGTGCACATTTTCCCACCGTTTCTCTATTTTTCATCTATTTTCCCCGTCGTGATAATTATTTACTAATTTATTTTAAATAAATTATTCTCAACCCGTATTTCTTCTTGTGGGTGTATATTATGAGCTTTTTGATAGCTTTGCCTTCCCACTACCGCTACACGTGTATTTTGGAAGATCTTTGATCTTTTAAAATTCTTCTGACCGATCAAAAACCTAGAAAATGAAAAATATATATATATATATATATTTAAAAACCACTAAAATATTGGAAAGTATCAAAATGGCTTAAAATTAATTAAAACAATCATCTATGGTTGAAATTTGTGTCCATTGCATGGCACTCTTCCCAAATTTTGTTGTCAAAATATTTTGAAACAACGACTCACACATCACCAAAATATGCAATCACATAAACAAGCTATATTTCTTACTTCGTCTCGTACTGGGAACCAATAATCTCCCGGTACTATTTTCATCGTACACATTACTTTTTCATAGGACGGAAGTGTCCTCCATCTTCCCCCTTGCATAATACACCTTGCTTGGGGCATCATTCTTCACCCTAGTCATTTATCATAACATTTGGGACTTCATCTCGATAACAAAATATTTGTGCAACTATCTTGAATGTTGTTGGTTTAAGTGTGTGTGATTGTACTTATTTCCCTGTTAGGTGATTCTGTTTATTTCTCGTATTGCATTGCATTCATGTATGTTGCATGGAGTTGGTCATTTTTTGGCAGAGGACGGTTGTTTGTATCTTGGATTTTAATGTCATTTTACGCTTCCATCACATGCTCACATTTTAATAAGGACCAATGAGGAGGATTCTAAGCATTATGATGATTAAGTATTGTTAGCAATTAATTTGTGGATAGCTCAATATCCCTTTTCCTTCTATTCTCTTCTTCTCGAACACGTTTCTTTTCTATTTTTTTTTTTTGATATTAGATCGAGTTTTTTCATCACCCCATCGACACTTGAGGGCGCATTCGTCGGCCTTCACCGTATTAATTTTTCCGCCACCCCTTCAAAAATTTCTACTTGCTTGTGTTTGTCTACTTTCTTTCAAGTAACGTCACTTACGTCACCTCAAAGAGGGGAAAATGTAGACACTGTAGTTTGATCAATACACCGTTATTTCTAATGGTGCACTAATACTTCTTCCTTTTGCAAATCGACAAAGACACCGTCGTTAGGCCTATCTAATTCCCTTCTGTGACACCCTTTTGGTCATTTTTCCTCTTCTAAACCATTTAAACAGTAGTTATAGCCTCGTTGAACTACATTAGCTTCTTATTCTCTTCTAGCTTGCTTCTATTAGTTCCCCGAAGGATCAATCCACTTTGTTGGATTGATTAAGCCCTTCATAACCCTTCCAAAACCCTAATTACTCTCTAAGAGAGATTAATTAGTCTAACCTAGGTCAATTACCCTATAACATAGTCAAATCACGCTTGACTTGCTAAAGTGCTTTTTGGACTTTAGCCTTTGTCCCACATGCACCCAAATCTCCCTTTTCTTCCAAACCAAAAATATAAATAGGCTATACCCCCTCCCTCATTTCCTAAGAATTGTCTCTTCTTCCAAAGACAAATTATAGCAATTTGATTAGGCTTTAGTTTGTATTTCATCTTCTTTCATTTAAGCTAAAAGCATTTAATCTTATATTTCATAGCATTAACATAGAGTAAAAGGGAAGATCCATTGGCCTTGAATCCATTAATGGGGACATCTCTTTCTCTTAAACACATAAACCGAATGCTTATATCCTCTTAGGTTCATTATTTCAATCTTTCAAAGAATAGAGATTATCTTCATTTTCGTAGTTTGCATGTTTATTTCAAATTAATGTATGCAAAGAAGGAAACCTTGCTAATTTCTTATCACATGGTCCATTGATCAGATTGTTAAAGGCCTTTGGGGTTTCTCTAGAGATTTTTACCCCAAATCCATGGCTTTTACAACTTTTCATTGAACATAGTTGAGTCTTAGCTGAATGTGGATCCATTTTTTACTACTTTGTTTATTAAGGATAGGTTGTTACATAACTACATGTTTGATTCAATAGCCTCATGTCATGTAATGCCTCTTGAGGTCATGAATGAGTTGAATATCAAAGTAAAAAGAGCTTACATCGGAAATGTACTACCATGGATTCAAGAGAGGTGTCGGAGTTGGATGTTTCAAGGGTTTAGTAGTGCAATTGGCAACGTATCCGGGTAAGTACTTAAATTTGAATGTAGTAATTGTGGATTGTCCTGCTGAGTGGGGAATTTTGTTATCGAGAAAATAGGTAGCTAGTGTGGTTGGAAGTGTGCAAATGGACATATCTTATGCAACCATACCAATTGAGGGCAGCCTTGTAAATTTATATGGTGAAAAGAAAATGTTATATCTCATTGAGGACCCCAACAATGCTTCTTGTGAAGTATTGCACATAGATATTGATGTTGATAACTTTGTGAGCTATGTTGTTTTCAAGGAGTATAAAATTGATCAATGTAGATATCCTAAGCATGTTGATTTTCCTAGGACTTTTATGTTTAATTTAGCCTCGAGAGATGTTGAAAACTTGACCTAAGCACAAAGAATAAGCCTTAAAAATGGGTCAAATAGCAACTTGGATAGAAAAGAGAAACAATCATATGACCCGTTGTTAAAGATGTATCGTAATCGCTTAGCATGGTCATATCCAGAATCGAAGGAACTTCAAACATCTCCTTGACTAATTTCTTAGAATCAAGGCATGCATCATTGTACACCGTATACCCTATTGTTTTTTTCATGTTTTCATGTTTTTCTATTTCGATTTCTCCTAGTCCCCCTACACGACCAGCTTTTTTGTGGGTTTCTCGATTCATCTGGGGATTTGGTTATTTTCTTGTTGCTCTATAAGCTTGTTTTTGACTCCGTTTCCCAATGGATTTTTGGCACATGTTCTCGTATGTTTTTCTTGTGGCATTCATAGGGAGTGGCCATCCCGAGTCAAATTGATGTTGGTGCTTAATTTAATCTCTCCTGTTTGTTCAAAATATTTCCTACTCTGCATGGTTTGAAGTTTTCTGTCTCCCGTATTAATGTGTTAAAGATTTCTCCTTCATTTGGTTGACATGGTCATTCATTTCCTTTGGTCGAGGATCACATTGAGTCTAGATATTGTTTATCATTTGTCTATCCATGAGAAAGAATTTGTAATTTGGGCGTGAATTCAGGGTTTCTCCTTCTATTTTTCCACAGTCATGTTTTCCTGTCAACTTTTGTCCCAACATCCATGTAATAATGGTCTTTTCTGATTGGATGCAACCCGACGAGTATTTTTGGTGAAACTTTTCACTTTTGTCACATTTGTAAAAAATACCAAATTGGCCTCACAGCCCCGATAGTATCTAATTGGTTATTCAATAAATATGAAGTGGCAGGGAAAAATTCTTACTTTGACCTCAAAGATGGACATGTGACCATTTTTCAAGACAAAGGTGGAGGGTGGATCGTCAGAATATTTTGAATCTTTTAGCCTTTTGTGAAAAAGGAAAAAAAGTTATAAATTAATCCTCAACCCCACGGGGGATAGAGTGATGTCACATGTTTGAGTCATGATTTGAAAAGTCAAAGTGGGGAAGTGGGTCGGTGGAGCACTTTGGAGTTTTTAAGATCTGTTTTCAAATGATGTATGTTACGAATATATTGTTTGTAACATTATTAATAGTGTGTGTGAGTTACTATTTGTAAAATGTAATATTTAGATATTACATTATGTGAGTGAATGATGAGTTGTAATAGACAACTCATCATGAGGGAATAAAGGGATAGTTGAAATAAAGGTGGAGAGAATCATGTTGGAGAGATAAGTGGGAATGTGATATTGTTTGACTCCATATTCTAAGGATGTCATTCTCCTATATAATGTAACCTCTACCTGTGAATAAAATATCCGGATGAATCAATAATGATGTGTTATCTCTTATTATTTCCGGTGTTATGTGATTAGTTTTTTGTGCATGCAAACTGAACCAACTTCTAGATTTGGTATCAGAGCAGGCAGGGTCGCTGTAAATGATTGTTATTTTTCCATTGATTAGTTGTCTCTTGTTTCTTTCTTCGCACAAGCTTTTGATGCCCTTTGAAGACCAACATGTCTAGATTTGCAGCACCAACATGTGCAGTCTTTGATGTCTTCATTGAATGGTTCAAAATATTTATGCATGTAGTTTTGTATTCAATATACATTGGATTTCTAAAGATTCATCTGCTTGTGACTGGTTTGGATCTGCTGAGAATGAGGATTCAGTTTTGAAAATTCAATTTGTTAATTCTGATTTGGATTATGGTTAGAAAAGGCACGTGGAGTTTGCAAGATCTGAACATGGTACATTGACTGAACAAGCTGTGCAGTTCCCTAGGGCCGTGTATTGAAAAACGTATTGTACTGCCAGTTCGTGATTCAATTTGCATTGAATCTGTTATATACCTGTGCGCTGAGATCTCCTTGTGCTCGTTGATGTCTCTATGGTGCCTGATTTGACTGTCATAGATCTCCAGATCTATTTGCTTGTGTTAAGGAACCTTACGAATCCGATATATGATGATGGGTCTGAGATACAGAAGCTGCTACTAGTGATCATCTTCCTGCATTTTTTTGCATTGGACTGATCTCCATTTACAGCCCATCCGCGGATCTGGTCTACACAGGAGATTCGTGGAATTACATGCAATTCAGCGCCTGATAAAACAATTATTTGGTATAAAGCTTCACGTTTTCTCCAAGTCTATTGTCTTCTCCAAGTCTCCACGTATTTCTCTATCCATGCACAGTCAAAAGTCAGTTCTAATATATTATTGTGTAATGACTTGAGTCTCTAGCCTTCATTTTTAGTGTGTCATAAATGTCCTTGTCAATTTTAGTATAAAGTTAAGTTTTTTTATAATATTTAAAAAGTATTTTTCTTCTATTACTTTTTAAATTGTGTGAGTGTGGGTCAATAGACATTGTCAAATAGAGTCGAAATATTCATATCTCTCCATATTACAGTCATGGCATGTTAACGTCATTGTTGTGTCAAGTCAAGAGTCTAAAGTTGTATTGTCAACATTGTCAAAATTGAGGATTTACCGTCATCAAGAGTCATAATGGATAAATTGGGTTATGTTGAAAAATTTGATGGAAAGGATTTTCACACTTGGCAAGTACGAACTCAGTTGACACTCATTAACAAAGATTTGTGGGATGTTGCGGATGGAACATTCAAGAAACCAACCGATGCTGATGAAGCAACCAAATGGGAGAGTAGAGATCGTAAAAGCAACAAAGCAATCATTGAACTTGGGTTTTCTGATGCATATTTGCATCATATAGACCTTTCAAAAAGTTCAAATTTCATTTGGACAACATTGAACAAGTTGTTTGGATCCCAAACCAGAAGCGCAACAGTGACCTTGAAGTAGAAGTTGTTTGGACTCAAGATGGATGAAGGAGAAAACATGGTACAACATATAAGTAAGTTTCGGTCTATTTTGAATCAATTGTCAGGGATAAAAATTAAAGTAGAGGATGATGATGCAAAAGTTGTTTTGTTGAATAGTATGCCATCTCACTATTCAAACATTGTTTTTACTTTGAGCAAGATCAATCCCAGCCTAGAAGATCTAATTTCTTCACTGATAGATGAAGAAAATAAGAATGTTACACCAGAAGAAACTGCAATGTATGGTAAAAACAAGTCATATGATAAAGGGAGATTTAAATCTTCTTTTAAACAAAGATCAACTTTCAGAGATACAAAGAAACATATCACTTGTTACTATTGTAAACAAGATGGACATCTATCTATAAACTGCAAGAAAAGAGCACGAGATTTACTTGATGGAAAAATAGAAGAAAGTGCCATGGTTGCTAATGAAGAAGAAGACAGTGATAAAGAAGAACCTTTGGGTGATGGTTATAATTGTGATGATTTTCTATTATAAATAAGTAGCAGCAGATGGAGGCAGGAGGCAACGGAGGAAGGAGGACAACCAGCGTCCTCTCGCCAGCCGCAAGTGACGGGGCCGCATAATGAGTTTGTGGCATTTTTCAGTTGTGTGTTTCATTGTTTGTAATAAGAACAGATGTCACATTCCTGTTCAGAGTTGTATTTCCTTTTATAACCTCCTGATGTAAATATGTTGTAGTAGAAAGATAAAAGCACAAGAAAAAGCAGCATCATGTTTTTCTTGAAGAGGATGAACAGAGGTTCATGAGCAGGGGCTCGTACCTAGGACAGAGGTCCATTATTGTCGAACAGGGGTTCGTATTTGGTGAACAGAGGTTCAACGTACCAAGATCATGAGCATGCAGAGGCAGGAAAGCTGTAGAAGACGTGTGAATTTTTTTTCTCTACCTTGTTCACATTAGGGGAGTGTTTAATAGGGATTAATAATGTAAACAATAGGGGAGTGAATGTTACGAATATATTGTTTGTAACATTATTAATAGTGTGTGTGAGTTACTATTTGTAAAATGTAATATTTAGATATTACATTATGTGAGTGAATGATGAGTTGTAATAGACAACTCATCATGAGGGAATAAAGGGATAGTTGAAATAAAGGTGGAGAGAATCATGTTGGAGAGATAAGTGGGAATGTGATATTGTTTGACTCCATATTCTAAGGATGTCATTATCCTATATAATGTAACCTCTACCTGTGAATAAAATATCCTGGATGAATCAATAATGATGTGTTATCTCTTATTATTTTTGGTGTTATGTGATTATTTTTTTGTGCATGCAAACCGAACCAACTTCTAGAATGTAAAGGTATAAAAGTGAGTTGCGACTCGATGGGGCCAACATAAAAAGTTAGAAGTGGAGAGGCGAGTTGTCGGAGCATTTTGAAGTTTTTTGTCTCACTTCAACTCAAATATTTTCCACATGAAGGGTCTGCGCTCATTTGAGGATTTGTCTCTTGGTTTGACCTTTGCAGTTGTGCCAAGGAGACACATGGAGGTTTCTGCTAACCCTACCCATACTTATACTTTTTTTCAAGCGGTTGGTGCAGCTTTATCAGACCATGGACACATGGAGGGCCTACACTCATTTGAGGATCTGCCTCTAAGTCCTACCTTCACAGTTGTGCCAAAGAGACATGTGGAGGCTTCCGCTAGCTCTTCTCTATACTTAAACTTCTCAAACAACTTTCTAAGGCTTGGGACACATGAAGAGCCTACGCTCATTTGAATTCTCACCGTAAACTTATTCTTTGGAGTTGTGTCAGGGAGACACGTGGAGGTTTACATTGGATCTTCCCATACTTAGACATTTTCAAGTGTCTAATGCAACTTTGTCGGACCCTAGACAAGTTAAAGGCTCACGCTTGTTTGAGTCCTTATTTTGAGATTCATACCAAAGAAGCACCGGAAAGACATGTGGAATATTCGTTGGCCTTGCCCATACTTCAACTTTTCAAAGACCAAGAACTCTTTCTCGTACCCTCAAAGCACGTGGCACCTTCTCGTTGGTCCTTAAACTCTTTTAATAACTTTTCCAGACTAAGACATGTGGTGAGCCCACACTTTTTGGGGTCTCGATTTTGGGCACCATATCAAAAGTGTGCTTAAAAGACGCGTGGAGGATTTCGATGGCTCCTCTTTATACCAATAGTTTTTCAATGGCCAAGGGCATGTGGAGAGCTTACACTCATTTGAGGTCCCGTCTCTAAACTTCATCTTTGAAGTTACACCAAACAGACACGTGGAAGCTTCCACTGGACCTTCCCATACTCTAAATTTTTAGCAACTAGTGTAACTCTCTAGGGTTTTGAACACGTGGAAGGCCCATGCTCATTTGGGAACCTGCCTTTGGATTTCACCTTTGTAGTTGCACCAAGGAAACATGTGGAGGCTTCTGCTGGCTCCTCTTTGCACTTGGCCGACTTGGACTCACAAAGTGCACGAATGTAGACATCCATGCGAGGGCACTCATTTCTCAAGGTGTATTCTCGAGGGTGAAAAGGATTGCTTTTCATATCCAACCATATGGAGCCACCTGAAAATGATTAAAAAGGGTATTTCTCACACGAAGTAATGAAAGAATGATTTAGAAGGACTATCAAATAATTATGATATGACATCCCATCTACAATCGAGGGTCTCGAGAAAGCGTGACAGGTTCATGATTCATCCACCTGGAAACTTTGGGTGTAAATTTGTTAAACATCACTTTTTGAGACAAATTTGTAACAAGAAAAGGATTCCTTGAATATTCTTCTTTTTGGGGGGGAAATTTTGGATGAGTGAGCTAATGAATTGTATAAATGAAATGAGAATACTCTTGCAAAAGGTCAGGGGGTTTAATTATTACAATTTTTTTTTAGAAATCCCATCTTCCTAAAAGACCATCTGAGAAACCTGTTAATTTCTTGTTTTTTATATTTCAATCATGTCAAGATGGTTATAAGTGTACAACCATTGAAAAGCTCTAAGATTGTTCAATAAAATTTCCCCTACTGATGAATATGATAAATCTCGAATTAATTTGTGTTGATCTTGGGAAAAATTGTGTCTGCTTTTATTTTAGAATGTCTTTCAAATAGTTTTTCTTGTTCCTGTTGTAATATTATATTAAAATCTCTCCGAATCACACAAGATCTCATCCATGTGTTAGTATTTTTGCATTTGTAATTTAATTATGAGAAGAGCTTTCATCTGGTAATGAAATAAACAATTTAAAATCATTTTACTTCCACTATGTTGATAAAGATTGTTTGTAAGCCTATGAGTGTATCTTAGGCGTGATGAACCAGGGTTGTTAATGTTTAATTGATTCTTTAGCTCGAGCCTTCATGTTGAATTCTTAAATATTGTGTGAAACTATGCAGATCTGGGCCTCCATTGATGCACACCTTCTGGTTAAAGGAATATTTTTTCTATTCTAAAGCATTCTATCTATTAGTTTTCCAATTATTGTAAAGGTTCTCAAATATCTAGTGAAATCAACTTCATCTTGCTTAATTCCCCACCAAAATTTTCAAATAACCATGAATCCTACCCGAAGTACCCTCTGTTTGTGTTGTGTATCCACAAATGAACAAATTATACTGCCAAAATATACAAAAGCAAGCAAGTTTTAAGTGTCTTTAGTAACCTGAACCTTGTCTCATAAAATATCTCCATTCTTTAGAAGTGACAACTCGTGAGAGTTAAATTATGGTGTATTGATCATATTTTCTCAAGGTTCCCATGAAAATTGTGCAAAGAATGATCTCTTCATGTCCTTCACCAACAACAGCTTACAAAATGGGTCTCTTCATGATCTCTTCATGTCCTCTCACCTTGGTTGAAAGGCACGACCTAAAGTAGTGAGGATAGAAAAATCCTTGATGAAGGTGTTATCCATTTCTCTAACGCCTGAGTGACAAAGAGTCGGGTGAATCCCTCCCAAAGTATCCAAAAAAATTTATACCCTGATTTTTTGTCTCTAAGTATCTTGTTAAATTTGTGACGCTTCTTGGCTTCCAAGGGAGAATAAATTTGGATACCAATAGGTGTTCTGTCTTATTTTGATAAAATAAGGAAGGCTCACATCGCTCCTTAAGAATTCAGCTATACCACTATGATGAAGGTGTTAGGAATAATCTCTCACTAAGGATTGTAGACAAATTATTTTAGGAAATGCGTAAGGATTCAAGGGTCCGAATAGATATAGTTCCTTGAAATATTTTAATATAAATTTATAGCAAGGCAGTTGATGATGGAACTTTCTTAAGAATGTTTTCCATTTTAGTGCTCAATAAGCAACCCAATAAAAAAATTTAAAAATGAAATCCAACAAAGTGTGAGGAGATTTATGGCGAGTGGTTGGATGTGGTGTGAATGCATGGCCAACCCGTGAAGCACATGTCAAAGGCTATGGTTGAATCGGTGATGTCACAGAGGAGACATGTGGGTGGAGAAGTCACGGATTTCTAAGATTTTGTAATTTAAAATGCAATGTGTAGGTGTGAAGCTTGAAACCCATTTTTGCATCCACAAAGTGGATAAAGGATATAATATATTTTTTCAGATGTAGTTGTAAATGTTCTAGTGAATAAAATATGAAGTGTGGAAGCAGAAAAAAATCATGTGAACTATTTGCGTAATACCTTTAAGAAATGTTTCAAAGCAAAGTAGGGATGTTTGCACACTTAGTAGAAAATGAATTTATTTAAAATACTTTATAAATTTTCAAGAAAAGACAACCGACATGTGTAAATCCAAACTCCATAACATGTGTAATCATTCTTCCTCCCTATCGTGCCTCTAATCATGTACCCAATCAATATCTAGTGAAGGTAGTTTTTCTTGCTCATTTTTGATGTGGAAGATGTGTGCTTGTAAAATTTCTTAAAGTAACTATGGATTTTTAGAATGCCATTGTTGTTGGTTATCTAGAAAATGAGTTATTTAAAATGACCATTCCAACACCCTTCTTGAATGACCCAAACAGGATTTTTTGAATAAGTACATGCATCCATCACGATTTTAAAAAAATGTTTCTTTGGAATTTTTGTGGTCTCAATGGCCTCGTTGGTTATATATGCAAGATGTGGATGCATTGACAAGGCAAGTGAGATGTTTGATAGGATTCTTTAAGGATATGTGGAGCTATAAACTACTTTGTTCATTTATGTTATGTAAACGGATGAAACAAATATCAAGCTATTGTGATTAGAAGGTCTATAGACATATTCCACAAAGATATGCCAACATACAAGCCCTATAACATTTTCTTCCCTAATACATTTAATCTAATCCTTCACATATATTGTTTATAGGTGGGTGTCATGTATTACTGATGGAATAACCCTTGTAGATATGTATGACAAATGTTAAAACAGAAAGCGTGAATCTCTTGGAAAATTCCTCATATATTTTTAACAAAAAAAATGTATCTTCTCATGGAATACCATAGCTACAAGTTATATAAAAATGGGGTTGTTGATAGACCATATGGGAATCAAATCAAATGCCATTGAGAGTCCTAAATCCAAATCCTGCATCCTTTGAGATCATTTTTACCTTTGTGAAAATGGGGTCTTTTTGATGAGATATGGTTACAAAATATACAACATGTGGATGAAAGAGAACTATTTGTTTGAAAACACCTCAAAAACATTTGATATCTCAATCATCTGTGATTGGGTATGCTAAAATAAATTCAACACCTTCTAGAATGTGGATAAACCGCCATAAACCGTAGACACTATTCTTTCCGTGCATGGTTCATCTCTCCTCATCTCTCATAATTTTTTTTCTTTAGTTTTTATTTTGCAACGGAATAAAATTTTAAACCATAGGATTTTTTTACATTTGATTGTATTAAATAAACTTGTTTTAAAACATTAAAATGTTCTATCATAACTTACAAAATGCATATTCCTTGGTAGACAATGAACTTAAACCCTCACTTTGTGATGATCTAGCAAACATCCCAACTAAACTAGATTGCTACAAGTACCTTTTATTGATAAGTTAAGGTTGAGTTCCTTGTAAATATGTTGATCGTTCCCTTGTTAAAACTAGTAAATCATGATTTTCGAGAGACTCGTAAAACAACCTTCGTAAATCCAAAAAAGAGATGTTAAGTTTATTTTGTGTTCCTTGTTATGTGAGGAGTCACTTTAACACTTAGACTGACCTTGATTGATCATATGTGCTCTTTTCAACAATCCTCTAAGAGCCCTGTTACCCCATGTTGCACTTTTAGGAATCTTTTTAAAATTCAAAACTTGGGTTTCATATCAGTTGTCATTTTAACCCGAATAATGAATTTCTTTCCCTCATTCGAAACCCTCTAGTATTTTTACTAAAAAATTGCCTGGAACCTTCGGTTTGGAAAAAAAATTATGCCTGGAAAGTTTGGAAAGGGGTTTTGTAGGTCTCTACCCACTGTTGAATAAGTTAAATTAGACTGATTATGACCGGTGGCTCCGGAAACCTACCCGCCAATTGAAAACCATTCTCCTGTTCAAATTCTATCAGTTCTTGTGAATTCTTGTTATATAGGAGGACACGTATAAAGTTAATCGTTATATGGTTTCTCAATGAAAGATAACTTTTGAGTGTGGTTTCTTAGCCTCCAAGCTTAAATTGAGCGTTGTTGCAACTAGCAAGAAAATGTAAAATAAATTTGTAGGACCCTAGTCAAGTTAGAAAACCATCATAGAAACTTATTAACACTTTTAAATAACTATTTGAAACTCTATCTTGTCTCTTGACATGTGAAATTTGATTTTTCAAAAATATTGTGTCTCTCTCTTCCTACTCTCTCTCTCTCTCTCTCTCATTGGTTAAGAAATGAAGTAAAATGAAATGGAATAAATATGTGTTTCTAACCCTCTCCTTAGAATGCAAATTATTATTATGTAAATGGGAAACTAAAAACATTAATGATGCTAGATCTAGGTGGATGCCATGCCAGTGATTTATCGTTGATTTCATGCTCACATGGTTTTCGAGGATGCAAGTAAGATGGTGAAGTGGCGTGGGTGTGATTCATTATATATTGTTAGAATTTATGTATGTTAATGGAAAGAAATTTTTATGTATTGTTATGTTATAGTAAATTTATTTATTGAAATTTGGCAATATGAATGAGATACTAGTTTTAGGGGTGCTTTGGGAAACATGCATTTAACTATAGGTGTTATTTTGATCCAAATTTTCAAATACTAAATAGGGGTTGGATATATATGTTAAGTGAAATGGTAGAGGATTGTTCACATTTTTTGGAGTATCGAAGGGTGTATTAGTGAAGTTTTGTAGCATTTTTTGTAGATGCTAGTGTTTTAGGGAAAATTTTCATCTAAAGATGGGTATTGTTTGATTCCAAGTTTAGTATTGTAAAAGTTGGATATTGTGTTAAACTAAATTGAGCTTAATAGCTTATAGTGACATTATATTGTGCAATTGATGATTGAATAATAATTCCATGTTTCTTATTTTTAAAATGTAATAAATAAATCTAACAAACAATTCAACTATAGTATAAAATTCATGCATAACTACTCTTCCTATGTGATTCTTGTAACATAGAAAACTAAAACCTTAGAATGAGTGTATACCTTCATACTCGATGACACCATCTAGCTTAAGTAAATTAGATCCCTTATTTGAATTTATCACCATTTCCTGTATGTTTAGCGACATCATCATGAACCCATCAGTTAAGAACGACATGGTCAAAACTTATCTAGAGTACATGTTTCCCCTCCTAGGTTTTGAAATCATGTGTGTAGTAAGGCGAATGTGATTTTATTAAGGTAGTACTCTATGGGTAACCAAACCCCAAACATAATGTAAGACCCTCTTGGTCGTGAACACATGTAAAGTGAAGGGTGTAGGTGGAAAAGATCACTAACTAAGCATTGAACTCACCTATATGAGTTGGGATCATAATGAACTTGATACCAATTTTCTATCATCATTTTTTTTCTATGATGCAATACTAAGAGTTATTTTTGAAACTTAACCACATTTTAATTTAAATATTTATTTTTGGGAATGTAACTTGTTAGTGCAGAATCGCAACACCCTTAAATGGCCTTGGATTTGAGTGGGGCATCTGGTGTGATTACATATCATTTAGCTTTCCCCAAAGTGTTGGACTTTGTGAATTGGGGAAGCTCTCTGGATGAAGGTCGGCTCCTATTCCTTTGTTTAGGTGCACATGCTCATATTGCAAAGGGTTTAATCTAGACCTATTCTAATTTGCTAAGGAAATAGGTTTGAGAAGGTGCGAAAAATAAAACCTAATCTAACAGAGGTAATGCACCAAAAGAATGTCAAACATTTACATTGACCTTAAACACAAACCATTAGAATGTGACACAATATCCATGCATAGATGACCAAGATTGCAATGAGGGATCAGGAAGAAGAAAATAAACATAAGAGAGGGTTGAAATCATCCACAGACTTATTCTATTGCTCCAAAAATTTGATACAGTCCATTACATTGGCCAAGAGGTAAGATTGCAATACAATTTGAATAGGGGTTTGAAAGACTCCAAAAATTTTCCTACAAGGTAGAGAAGAAGGGAGGGCGCAAAGCAAGAGTGTCCAACCTTTAGAAATTGCCCCTCCTATACAATATATAGGAAGAATGAGAGAGAAAGGAGGGAAATTTGAAACCTATTTCAACCACCCTTTAAGGAGCATTGAATTCCCCTACCACAATGATGAGTCTCACTACAATACCCATGCCCCCATTGTTTTTTATTGCTAGGCAAGAAAGGAGGCCCATTCTTCATCATGGTGGTAGGTGAGGGACTTGACAGCCTCGAAAATGGTAGAATGGATCATTAATGGTGGCAGGTGGGTACTAGGCACCAAGATCTCTCCAAAACATCCCCTCCCACTCAACTCCAAGCTTCTAGTCGAAGGATATGGTTGTCTGAAGGTGCTTCGAGTTTGGAGTCTATTTGCCCAGATCCATATGGCGGCCTCGCGCATCTTGATATTTTTATCCCTCCTTCCGCTCTAAAATTTGCACCATTAGGACACGTGGCATCGTTCACGGGCCTACTCTATTTCATTTGTTTCTACCTAAGCCCCCCTGTTAGCAGAGACACTATGCTTAACCCGAGACACGTGGAGAGATGGCACATGTTTGGGACCTACCTCCGAATTTTGCTTTTGAAAGAGCATTGATCCGACACGTGGCTCCTTTCGTTGGCATTGGACTTTTCAACAGCCAGCTCTATCCCTTTTTTAAGATGACCACGTGGCGAGATGACACTCGTTTAGGGACCGATTTTTGATTCACCCTCAAAGAGCACCGAAGTGAGACATGGGGCTTTCCAACGCCCTACCTTATGCTTAGCCAATTCAGGTCAAAATGAATAATGCCTCGCCTCGTGCCTTTGGGTGAGTAATGGGGGCCCATTATGTATAACACCAAAAACCTTCTATGGGTGAAACCCTTATAACTAGCTCCCGAAATTGTGACGATGGAACAATTGGTATCATCCGTGGGACGCTCCTCCATTTCCTTGTGTTTGGCTTAGTTTGTTTTATTTTTTGGGGGCCATATGTCTAACTCAGACACGTGGGGGCTTCCACATGTTTGTGACCTGACTTTGGGTCCCTCCTTTGAAGTTGTGTTGTTGGGATGTGGCTCCTCCCGCCGGCCTTGGACTTTTCAACGATCGATGAGACCATTTTATGACTCCAACCATATGGTGGGATGGCACCTATTTGAGACCCGCCCCCAAATTTTTCTTTAGAAAGAGCGCCAATTGAATGCATGGAGGCTTCCGTAGGCTCTGTTATATTTGGTCAATTCAACGGTCATCTCTACCCCCATTTAGACTCTTAGCCACGCTGCGAGCTCGCACACACTTGGGGACCAATTTTGGATTCAGCATTTTGGAGATACGCCAATGAGTCCCATACAACCCTCCTATTTCCTTTTCTCTTCTCACTTCTGGAATTCATTTTGGGACCAATTTTGAGTCCACACAACTGAGCTAACCCTTCCATTTAATCTGTAAGGCTCGTGTCCGACCAATTTTTCCTGGGGAAATGGGGATAATAATTTGGTTACTCGCGGGATCACCTACCTGTTAGGTGAACAGATCAGATTCCTTGTTGTATCCATTGGCCACAGAGTTATGGATGGTATCCTGATACTGATCCTATTCTTGAAACTTGAATATGACGCTTGCACTTGGTGACCCTGGACTGGCCCATTTTCCACACCCTCAATTTAAAAAAAAAAACCTTGAAAATGAGATTCGAGAGTTGAAAATTCTTGTCCTAGGGCTTTCACTGTTCTTGAAAATGGACATCCTCAAAACTTGATTTTAGTTTCTATGTATTTGTTTTATTTTGAAATTAGCAACTGTTATAGGAAACTATGGGTTTCCCTACCGTAAAATGTTGAAGGGCCTCGGCGTATTCACTGGAGGTGCATCAACTATACAATGACGTAAACCTGAAGCAATAAAACTTGTGTTAGAGAACTTAGGGAAATAAAACCTATGCTAATAAAAACCACAATATGCGTAAGCACTTGGAAGAATAGGAAATCCTAGACTAATATGTACAAGGGTGAGAATTCTCTTTCTAGTAGAAATGTTTGAGATAGATCCCATTGACTGGAATCTGTAATTCTTCACCATCCAACTTAGTCAGTTGGAAGGCATTGCTACTTTTGCATTCAGTGATCATGTATGGACCACTCCAAATGGCATAAAACTTGGAATGCCTTCCTGGTTTTGCTCGATCTGCATCCCACTTTAGTACTAAGTCCCCTTCTTGGAATGTCTTGGCTTTAGCTTTCTTGTTGAAGCTCTTCTTGATCAATGCTTGATCCTTCTCCAAGGTTTGCACTGCATGTTCTCTTACCTCTTCTAATTCCATCATCTCTGCATACCTGATCTCCATAGGCTCAAACTCAGCTAGTTCCAGTTGTTTCATGAGTTCTAATGCTAACAACTCAAGTGATATAGGTAGAAATGCTTCCTTCCCGCATAAAATCTTGAATGGAGACCTACCTGTAGACATCTTAGGTGTGATTCTATCTTCTCAAAGGGATGATTTGAGTTTTGTGTACTAATCTCTCTGATCCTCCTCAAGATTTCTTCTGATGATTCTCAGTAAGTTCTTGTTTGTGGACTCTGCTTGGCCATTACTTTGAGGGTAATAGTTTGAAGAGGTGCTAAGGTATACACCATTCTTGAAATATCATTGAGTAATTTTTGTGCCAAGGAATGCCAATGCATTTTCTGATATGATAGTAGCAGGGGTACCAAACCTTGTGATTATCCCTTCATAGAAATCTAGAATGCTAGATTCATTTGCCTCCTTAAGTGTTATTGCTTCAGTACACTTGGTGAAATTGTTAGTCACTACGAGTATTCACGTGTCGCCTTGACTTGAATTTGGATTGATCACTCCAATTAAGTCCAATCCCCATTGCATGAATGGTTGATTTACTGAAATGGAATGAAGAGGCAGGTCTGATAATCTTTCTTTCCCGATGAAGAATGCACACTTCTTGCATTTATTGATCCATGAGTAGCAATCCCTAAACATTGTAGGCCAATAGTAACCGCCCTCATAATTTTGAGTGTTGTTACCCATGGAGAAAAGTGGCCTCCTACTTCTCCATCATGGAACTCATGTAATATCTTCTCAACCTAGGATGTCCCAATGCACCTTAATGGGACACCATTGATGTCCCTCTTGAACAAAACACCGTCAACAAGCGCATATGGGATGGCTTGTAGTATAAAGTACCTTAGTTTTTCTCTGCTCATTTTTGGAGGGAACAAACCTGTTTGGAGATAATGCATCAAGTATTGAGTCCAACATGGAATGGGAACATTGTTAGTTGGTTATTCTTGATCATTTTGCAGTAGTAGGACAACCTCTTCCTTATCCGTTGACTCAAAATTTTTGGAATTGATTTTATCGCATGACCTTTGCCACGAACCAGCTTAGTCACTTTGATTTCAATATCACATTCCATTACCTGAGTGATCCAGCCTTCTCTCTTCTCATTCAAATCCTTTTTCAGAAGAAAGTCCTTAACACTGGCATGCAACACTAGTAATTGAATCTTATTGTTCGAGACCAAGTGTCTAAACTTCTTCAAACTTCTAATGACAAAGTGAAGACATGCTTTTCAATGAAAGAATACCTTACTTCATACTCTTCCAAGCTTTGGCTGAAGAACACTATGGTCTGTTCTAAACCTTCCTTATTAGGCTGAACCAAGATAGCTGAGATTGTGTCTGACCCTCCAAAAGCATATAGCATGAAGTCCTTTGAAAATTTTGGGTTAATAAGAGTTGGGGCCTATGATATTGCATGCTTGATAGCCTCAAAAATCTCTTTTCCTTCTGTTATCCATTTGAATGCAAGAATCTTCTTTAGCATCATTGTTAAAGGCTTCACAAGAGTGGAAAAATCAGGCACAAATATGTGGACAAAGTTTATCCTTCCAAGAAGCTTTGGAGATATTTCTTGTGATGTGGCAATGGAAGTGTTCTAATGGCTTCAACTCTTTCAGGGTCAATTTTTAACCCTTATTTTGAGACAATGTGACCCAAAAATTTCCCTCATGTGCCAAAAATACACATTTCTTTGGATTCAGTGACACTCCAAACCTTCTACATCTTTGAAAAACTTTCCTGAGATGGAAGAGGTGGTCTATTGCATTCTTTGAGAAGATAGTGATATCATCTAGATATACCAGCACCATCTTGTTGATTAATCCTTTGAATGTCATATCCATAGCCTACTAAAATGTTTCTCTGGCATTGGAAAATCCAAATGGAATCTTCTTATAAGCATATGTGCCCCATTTCATGGTGAATGCTATCTTGAAATGATCTTCCTCTTTCACCATTATTTGATTATAGCCCGAGTATCCATCTAACAATGAAAACCTTTCAGAGCCAGCTATATCCTACAAGATTTGTTATATTGATGGAAGTGGAAAATGATCCTTTAGTGATGCTCTATTCAGATCACGGAAGTCCACACACATTCTGATTTCTCCATTTATTTTCCTTTGGCACCAAGTTTGCAACCCAACATGAATGTTTGATAAGGAATATGATGCTAGCTTCAATCAGCTTGTTCAACTCTTTCTTCATGAGAGGTTCAATGTGGGGATTTACCACCCTTTGCTTCTGTCTGATAGGTTTAGATCCTGATCCATCTCGATAGTGTGCTATGCCAACTTTGGGTTGAAACCTCTTAAATCTTTGCAAGTCCAAGGAAAGACATCTGGGAATTCTTCAAAAAGTTGAACGAACTCAGATTTTTCTTGTTGGGTACCTACCTTTCCAATTTGCAATGAATTGGCTTTATCTATTGAAATAGGCTCTAAATCTTCATCCTTTACTTGAATATTTTCCTTCTCCTTCCGGAATTGATCATTTGGGTTGAAGATTGACTCCAAAGTTACATGACCCTTTGGTAATTTGTTGGTTCTCAGGTCCACCACTTGTTCACTATACTCGTCATTCCAACTTGTCTTAGTTTTTGGCATAGAACTCAGCTTCTTCTTGTAAAATTTGACAATTTTTTTATCATTCTCAAAGACTTGCTAACTTGTGTTGTTTTTGGGGATAGCTGATCTTATAACAACTTTAATATGGGGTTGAGATTTCTCACTCTTGATACTCTCTACAACATCAAATGCTGCCCGATTGCTGCCAATATGTCTGCTGCTTCATTCCTCTTCCTTGGGATGGAATTGATGCTAAAAGCTTCAAAATATTCAATGAGACCCCATACCCAATTTTTCTAGTTTTTTAACAGATCATTCTTAGCAAAGCATTTTTCCTCGACTTCGTTCACAATTATCTCACTATCGTTGAACACTTGTAAATTTTTAATGCCTCTCTTTCTTTCCCAATGTAATCCATGAATCAAGGCTTCATACTCAGCTATGTTGTTTGAGAAAGAAAACTGGAAATGGAAAGCTGAGTAATATTGTGTACCTTGAGGTGAAACAAGCATAGATCCTGCCTCCAGATCCTTGTCTACTTCTTGAACCATCCGTTGGTGCTCGTTTTGACCTCTCACCATTTTCCCTAATTTTCCTCTAATCTGTGTGTTGTGAAACATTTTATTTCTCGATGTGGATGCTTTGAAAGCTTTTACCTCCTTTTGAGTGCCTCGAGTTGTTTGCAAAATCCATTTTCATGTTCCTCCTTGAAGAAGTGCACGATTTTTCCCTTTTTTGCCCTAATTTCTTAAAAATTCGCTGGCTATGCCATTTTTTATTATTTTTCCTTGACCATGGAAGCTTGAATGATCTATTTATATTTGTATGCCTTTGAAAATCCAAATCCATGGTTGAAAGATGCTCGGAACCATGATCCACATAGTTTTGTTTTGAAAAAAATCATCCTTAGCAAAAATTGAGTTTTAAGCATGAATGGTGAATTTATGTGTTTTGACGGTCTGACGGGTGTATTTTTCCTATCAAAGTTATTCCTCAGTGTTCAATGGTCATGTGGCTTCCTTTGGTTGGTCAAGGGATGGTGGGTGAATGCTTTCACTTATCACTTTTTGATTTTTTAGAAAAAGACAAATTTGGTCCCATAGCTTTGCTGAAATTTGATTGGTTCTTTTGGTGCTTACGTGGCTTCTTCCAATTAGATGGGGTGCGGTGGGTTTGTTTTTGAAATTTTTCTTTTTGGCTACTTTGGAAAAAATTTTAAACTCACCCTGTGGCCCCACCAAGATTTGATTAAAGCAAAATTTAAGTGGCAGGGAAAAAGTCTTAGCTTGACCCTACAAAAGGACACCTAGAAAAGTTAAAGGTAGAGATGCGGGCCTTCGGAGGTAAATTGGATGTTTTGGCTTCTTGACAGAATGGAGTGAAATTCTAAAATGGAAGCGTGCCCCCACCAAATCATTTTTGAAACCTTAAGGGTTTTGACGCCTCCGCTCACTTTGCATTTTCCTTGGAATTTTCAACGGCGAAAAGATATTGCTTGAATCCCGACACTTGGCACCTCCATTGAGCTTTAAGACTTCAAAAAAAAATATTGGGCAGGACACATGCCAATCCTGCACTCATTTAAGGTCTCAACATTTTGGGACCATCTCAATATGTGCCATTGTTACACATGGTAGTTTGAAAAATCAAAGGGGGCGGGAAGCGGACCATCGGGGGTAACTTGAATTTTTTTCCCCTAAGGTTCAAAAGATTAAAACATAAAAATGGCCCGCAAGCCCGATAAAGGAAAGGTCAAAGCTTGCTCCAGTCAAAGGTGGAGGTGTGGACCCGTGGAGGAAATTTGGAAAAAATTATTTTGAGAGAAAATAGTTAAAAGTAAAAAAGGAAGCACAATTCCACTAGGACCCACATTGGGACACGTGTCAGAAGCATTTCTCAAGGGCGGAGCTATAGGGAAAACTTGGAAATTTTTCCTTTTCCAAAAAAGAGGTGAAATGGTAGAATTTGGTCGTGGTTCCTTTGGGACCCACCTCAGGACACGTGTTAGGCTCATTTCTTGAGGGCAGAGGTGCGGAAAAAATGTGAAATATTTCCATTTTTTCCAAAAGTTGTAAAATGTCAGAGGAAACCCCTGGGTCTATTTTTAAATTTGAATCTTCCACATGGATGGTCCAAATTCAAAGTTAAGATCAACGGCAAGTTGAGAGTCAATCGATCTTCCCCCATTTCTTTGAAACATGCCGGAAGTGTGAGTCTTCATGATTTCTTGGTATTTCCTACACGCCAAGAAGAGAGGGGAGTTAATGTTGATATATGAGTTTTGTGGGCAGATCGGAAGACGTATTTTCCATTAAAATGGTCTCGACTATCAAGCTCGATCGAATTTTCTATTTTTCTTCTCCCGAGTAGGAAAGGAACCAAATTTAATGATTAGGGGTGGAAGTGGTTGTTGAACTAGAGAAAGAGTAATCTATTAGAGGAAGGAGTTGAATGTGGGAGATATTTGAAGAGATCTTCCTCGAGCACTGGAAAATTTTTTGCGATTTGATCCCAGCAAATCGATCCCGATCATGGCAAGCATTGGTGACACTCAATGTCTAGTTTTTTGGGGGAAAAAGGGGCTCTGTTTTAAATGTTATAAATGGCACAAATTTTTCATGCAAATGGTTGGAGTGTTAGGGGTCAGGACTTATTTTTCTAATAAAAAGCTTGATAGAGCCCATCTTTTTTAGAATCATTTTGAGAAGCCTGTATATCTCTTTTTGTATCAAATCTGATTGTGTTAAGGTGGTTACGAGTGTACAGCCATTGACAAGCTTTGAGATTGTTCTAGAAACTTTCCCCTGCTGATAAATTTGATCAAATATGAGCTATTATGTGTTGTCTTAAGAAAAATGTGTTTGTTTCATCTCTGAATGTATGTGGGTAGTTTTTCTTGTTTTGTTGCAATCTTGTATTAAAATTTGATTCAATCACACAGGTCTCGATCCTAGTGACAGTTTAGTGACATTTGAAATTTTATTTCTTGAAAGAGACTTCATTTGGGAGTGAAATAAATGATTTAAAATCACTTTTATTTCATTTGTTTGAGAGATTATCCGTAAGCCTCCGGGTGTACCTTAGGTGTGATTTGGTTTAGATCTTGATTCTTTGTTGGGTTCTCTAATTCAAGCCTTCATGTTAAGGTCTCATAGATTGTATGAAACATTTCTAATATGGGCCTCCATTGAAGCACATATTCTAGTTAAAGAAACATTTTAGTTGTTTTGTGGCATTCCGTTGGTCTAACCTTTCATTTTGTAAGATTTCTCAATGATCGATGAATCAAGTTCATCCTGCCTCACCTCCCACAAATTTTTTTATCTAAAAACAACTAATACTACCCGTACTACCCTTATTTTTCCTATGTGTGCACAAATGCATAATTTCCATTACCAAAGCATGTAGAAACAATCAGGATTTCAAATCTCTTTAGTAGCCTGAACCTTGCCTAGAGAATATCTCCACTATCCAGAGTGAAAACTCGTGAGAGTTAGATTTTATTGCATTGATCATATTTTCTCCAAGGCCTCCTTAGCAACTTCACCAGGAAGGATATCTTCATCTCCTCCATAAACAATAGGCTACAAAAGGGTTATCTTACCTTGGTTGAAAGGAACAACCTAAAATAGTGAGGATAGATCAAATCCTCTTGAGGGTGCTATCCATTTCTTCACATTTGAGTGACAGAGGGCCATTTAGATGTTATCCTAGGCTACAAAATGAATCACCATGATCTATCTGTCTCTAAGATTCCTGTCAAACCAGTGATGCTACTCAGAATTTGAGGGAGAATCAATTTGGATACCAACACCATCAAATAATAACTATCATACTTCATTATCATCCTTTGGTATGACTTGGTGATGTTAGGGAGAAGATGATTCTCTTCATGAAAACAATAAAATCCTAGCTCAGATTCTTCCATTTCCTTATAAGGGTCAAAAGCATGCCTCTTGCTTTCCCATTCGTCAAGAGTCAATTCTAGGATGCATCCAACCTTGGTATCGCCTCATAATTTCTTGTGAGATCTTCCCGATCAAATGTTGAACAATTTACATTGATTGGGCTAGGTACGTGAGGGTCAATATGGAAATTCACAATGGGCTCATATTTTATCATAGCCTTAGCTCTATACCTTGTTCTGAAAAGCATGTGTGACCAATTAGTAGAGAAATAGCCCCCAATTTCAGTAGTGAAGTCTCTTGACAAACATAATGCAAAGAGAAGTAGCAAGTCTATGACTGATACATCTTGCAATACATTCACATTGGGACACGTGTGTAATGTGAGGCTCAAATCCTTGATTAATCCAACCGTTGTTACTACCGTCCCATCTAGTTGCACCACACCTTTAGAGATTACTTCATATTGAAGACCCAGTTGATCAACTATTTGTTTCGACATGACTAAGCTACTTGCCCCTAAATAAATCATGCAACTATGCACCAACTTATCTCCGATGATTAATGGAATGTAGAATGGTGGGAGATTCAAATTCTTACCTTGGTGTCTTACATGATTTCCTTCTTGCTGAGTCGTATTGGTGAGAAATGTTTCTTGTTGATTGGGTGGTTGATTGGATGTTGACCAATTAGCTATAGTAGCTTGCAATAGGTCTCTCTGTTGTGGGATATCCAACGACTCCCACATGAAAATTTTTACATTCATTTTCTTCATTTTCTCAATGATGTTGAATGGGGATGATCCATCTTTTTCTGCCCCTTTCCTTGCACATGGGTCATTACAACCGGCAGATCGGAGTGGGTCTAGAAGGTGGCTTGGGCTGACCTTGCATATTGGGGTCTGCACTTTGATTGATAGCACCTTGTGGAGGAAAAGAGAGATGTCGAATGTTTGAATTGGAGGGATCCCCTCTCCAATATTTTTCTTAGACCATGTATTTTCTGATACACTATGAGGAGGTGCTTGATTCATACCACATAAATCTTCAGCCTGCCAATTGATAAGTGTGGTCTCATTTGGAGGTGCCTCCTATGAGTCACCTCCTACTGCTGATTTCCTTCTTAGCTTGTCTCTTGTTCCACACCAGTTGTTGTCACCATAAGAGCTTGATTCAAAGCACCATTGAAACACATTGACTAGTTATGAGGTTGATTACATGGGAAACACAGTCGTATTCTTGAGCCATGTTATTTTGCACTGGTATAAAGCTCTAGATGTGGATGCAACATTAGGATTATAAGGTTGGAATGGTCTATTGGTAGGAGGTCTTCCTTGGTTCTAATTTACAGCTTGGATGGGTGGTTTATTAGGCTGATATGGAGGCTTGTTGGGTTGAGTTTGAGGCTGATATGATCTAAAATTTTGAGCTTGTTGCCTCTTAAGTGTCACCAAATCATTACCCAAGTTTTGTAATTTCTTCATGAATTCTTGGAGCTCATTTGAGGAGATAGAATATGATGTGGAAGCTTCATTTGAACTTTGATTCCTTAGAATAGGTATGGGAGCTAATGTGGGTGTTTGACTAGTGCTTGGAGCTCCTAGTTCTTGATATAGAGGCATAGGTGGCCTAGGTGCAAGTTTACCAACCTAAATTAAGAAATTTTTGGCTCTAATAACAATTTTATAGGATGCGGGTAAAGTTATACCTCCCATGGATTGAATCATCATGGAAATATCAAAATTTAAAGCTTTAAGGAAGTATAGAAAATAACCTTTAGTTGTTGGTCTCACGACCATCGGGAATTATATTCCACGTATGCTTTGGAATATGAAGTTGAAATCATTAAACCGATCATTAGGATCCCTCTTGATTGTTGTCAACTACTCCAACAAGGACAGATTATCCCCCTTTTCTCCAAATTGATTGTGAAGATCCATGCACAAATGGTCCCAATTCTGAATGGATCCTGCGGTTAGACTCCTGAACCACTGTAAAGCTTTACCCTTAAAAGATGAAGCTAACAAATTGACTCGCAACATCCATTTCAATGATCTCATGAATTACACATACATTTGTAATATCCCGGATGTGATCAATTGGAGTCTTCTGGTTCTCTCCAATTAAATATGGGATTTTTTTAGTGCTGGCAGATGGAATCGAATTTTGTGCATTGAGAGCCAATGGGATACTACCAGTGAAGTTGATGTAGGGGTTGGGTTGTGCCATCTAGATTGGTCTTCGAGGACTCTAATCGATTGAAAAAAGGGTCTACCAAGTGGAGGCATTAACAATGTCCTTCTTGGTGGATATGGAGACCTTTGGGATCCTCTTTCTTCTTCTTTCGTATGTGTAGTTTTAGATCTTCTTAAAAGTTGGGGATTCACAAAAAGTGCACATAAATCTTGCTAGAATAGAAATGAAGACTTTTTATCCCACCGGGCATGCCAAACCTGTTAGTGCAGAATCACAGCACCCCTGAATGGCCTCGGATTTGAGTGGGGCATCCGGTGTGATTGCATAACATGGAGCTTTCCCCAAAGTGTGGGAATTTTCAAAATTGGGAATCTCTCTGGATGAAGTTTGGCTCCTATTCCTCTAATCAGTGCACACGTTTAGATTGCATAGGGTTTACTCTAAACCTATTCTAATTTTCCAAGGAGACAGGGTTGAGGAGGTGCGAGAAATAAAACCTAATCTAACAAAGGTGATGCACCAAAGGAATGTTGAACATTTGCATTGCCCTTAAACACAAACCATTAAAATGTGACACAATATCCATGTGCAGATGACCAAGATTGTAATGAGGGACCAGGAAGAAGAAAATAAACATAAGATAGGGTCAAAATTGTCCAAAAACTTATTCTATTGCTCCAATAATTTGATATAGTCCATTACATTGGCCAAGAGGAAAGATTGCATTACAATTTGAATGGGGGGTTCAAATACTCCACAAATTTTCCTACAGGGTAGAGAAGAAGGGAGGAAGCAAAGAATGTTCCACCTTTAGAAATTTCCTCCCTGCATAAATATATAGGAAGAATGAGAGAGAAAGGAGGGGAAATCATACCCTATTTCAACCACCCTTCAAGGAGCACTGAATTCCCCTTCCACAATGATGAGTCTTGCTGCAATACCCATGCCCCCATCACTTTTACTTGCTTAGAAAGAAAGGATGCACATTCTTCATCATGATGGAATGTGAGGTACTTGACAAATTGACCTTGAAAATGGTGGACTAGATCATTAATGGTGGCAAGTGAGTAGCAGGCACCGAGAGCTCTCCAAAATGTCCCCTTCCACTTGATTCTAAGCTTCGGTCGAAGGATATGGCCATCTCAAGGCACTTCAGTTTGGAGTCTATTCACCAGATCCACGTGGCAGCCCCACGCATCTTGACATTTTTCTCCCTCCTTCCACTCTAAAATTTATGCAATTAAGATGCATGGTGCCATTCATGGGCCTGCTCTGTTTCATTTGTTTCTACCTAAGCACCTCCTGTTGGCGGAGACATTGTGCCGGACCCAAGACACATGGAGAGTTGGAACATGTTTGGGACCCGCCTCTCAATTTTTCTTTTGAAAGAGCATTGAGATAACGTGTGGCTCCTTTCACCAGCCTTGGAATTTTCAATGGTCGGCTTTGTCCCTTTTTACTCTGACCACATGGCAAGTTGGCGCTCGTTTAGGGATCGATTTTAGATTCTCCCCTTGAAAGAGTGCTTGAAGGGATAGGTGGGGCTTTCGCTAGCCCCGCCTTATGCTTAGCCGATTCTGTATAAAATGAATAATGATTTCCTCATGCCTTTGGGTGAGTAAGGGGGGCACATTATACATAACGTCAAAAACCCTATATGGGTGGGACCCTTGTAGGCAGCTCCCAAAATTGTGATGGTGGGACACTTGGCATCATCTCGTAGGCCACTCCTCTATTTCCTCATGTTTGACTTAGTCCCTTTAGTTTTGTGGGGGCCATATGTGTGACTCAGGACACGTGGGGGCTTACACATGTTTGGGACCTCCCTTTTGGATCACACCTTTGAAGTTGCACCGTTGGGACGCGTGGCTCCTCCCACCAGCGTTGGAATTTTCAATGGCCGATGAGACCATTTTCTCGACCACCACATGCAGCATAAACTGTTTGAGACCTACCCCCAAATTTTGCTATTGAAAGAGCACCAATTGGATGCATTGAGGCTTCCAGTGCTATGTTCTATTTAGCCAATTTAATGGTCATCTCTGCCCCCATTTGGACTCTTGGCCATGTGGTGAGCTCACGCACACTTGGGGACTGCTTTTCGATGCAACCTTTTGGAGATGTGTCGATGAGGCACGTAGCATCCTCCCATTTCCTTTTCTCTACTCACTTCCGGACTTGGTTTTGGGACCAACTATGAGTCCACACAACTGAGCTGACCCTTCCATTTTTTCTATGAAAGGATCGTGTCTAACCAATTTTTTATGGGGGAAATTTGGATAACATAACCATAATTGGTGCGCTAGGAGAAATGTGAATTCTAGATTGTTTTTATAATTTGTTTAAACCATCTTTTAGTGAGGGACTAAATCCATAACGTGTGATCCCTAATGTAAAATGTAGTCATTTTAAAGAAGTATTCTTCCCCTTATTCCCCACCCTTCCTAGTGCGTAATGTATGTACGTTGTGTAACTAGGTTACCTTTTTGGGAAACTCCCAGGATGAGAGCTAATGGGCTCACGGGCATGCAAATGTCATTATTATCAAATGGGTTAGTCAACAAAATTCAAAACACAAATTAAATCAAATTACATGAAATCATTTTAAGATAAAGGTAAATGATTCAAACAGGTCCTATACTTTAGATACCTAGACATGAGAATATTAACTGTGAATACCCTATAACCACCTCGAAACAATAGTGTCGGATTGACAAGAAATGTTGAATGTACCTTGAGTTACAAGATGATTTTTTAGATAAGCGTGTTCAATCACTCTAGTTGTGACCTTATTAAGGTGGGTAAAAAAATTTATAATTGAATGTCTCCTGATATCATGCATCTAATACTTGTTTCCCAGAAATCCAAATTTGGTTAAGTGTGAAATCATACCCGTTAGTGCCTTGATGAATAAGCAATGTAGTGAAGTAGATGGGATACATGGTTAGTTGTTATAATGTAAAACAAAATAGACTAACCTTATAACTTAAATGCTAATATGAAAAGAATGTGTAATCTACCTACTCTTAACTCAATTAACTCCCTTTGCTTCATGAAAATCCTCCTTGTCAGAACTAAGATAAATGGAAATTCCAATCAAACATGAAAATTAGAAAATAAAACCTTGGAATAAACACTAATAGGATTGTGTAAGTACATATGTTCATACCAACAAAAATTTACAACATTCGGATGTGATGAGGAAAACATGCAAAATTAGATGGGATTACTACAAGTGAAATGTTAAATAAAGTAAAGATAATGGAGTCTAGTTATAAAATAATTGATAAGTGATTTCCAAGAAAATAAGGTCAATAACAAAACATGAATGTAATAAATATGTAAACCAGAAAGTGTTTTCATGGATGGTGCCTATACGGGATTCATAATGTAGTTGAATCATTGTGTTGTGTCTTGTCATTTGGGAAAAGTTGGCCTTGATGTTCATCATGTACTATTCATGTTATCTATATGGGATAAGGGTTGTGCAAACATCTCATGTGTTATGTGTTGTCCTAAGAGATACCTTGCATTGTCATGTGGTGTCGTGTAAATAACAATGTAAGTCAAAAAAAAAAAAAAAATGGTGTTTTTAGTGTAGTAATTATTTGTGTAAATTATGGGTATTACATTTGGTATCAGAGAACAGGTTCATGATCTTGAACCTATGGGATGGATTTGAGTTGTGATGATTTTTTCATGGTGGTGGTGGTAGAGATTGGAAGAGTAATGTGATGTATGTTGTTATGTGACAAACATTGTAATTGTGATATTGTGAATGCACATGTTGTGCATGTCACTTAAAGCATATTTATTATCATGTTGATGTGCTTATTATGATATTATTCACTCTCTGTTTCATGTATTCAATGAGGATTTCACATGTGATGTGTCACCTTGGTGTGTGTGAAAGAATTTTAGTTTGGATTTTGAAGTGTTGGAGCATCTTATCATTTTTTGATATGTAGGTTTGCTTATTTGTTATATGAAAAGATTGGTGTATAATGAATTTTATTGTATCGTAATGTCGCCACAAAGTGTAGTGATGAATTGTGTGTGTCACCATGTTGTCTTACAATTGATTTTATGTTGTAATGTTATTCATTGTTATCATGCATATCATGCATATCATACCAAGAAAGATCAAAGGATCCTATACAAAATAAATGAATTTGTCGGGTTGTTTCCACATCTTAAATCCATTCCCCAAGCCTCAGGTAGACTCAAATATGGGATAGCAGGGTCAGACGAGAAAGAGATATGCCACAAAGGATCTAGAAACAAGAATGGGAAGAATAAATGAAGATTTGAAGTCCCCAGGTTCGAAATGGTTCAGACATGATTGTGTGTGTCACCATGTTGTCTTACAATTGATTTTATGGTGTAATGTTATTCACTATTTTCATCATGTTATACCACTCAAATCTTGCAAATTGGTCGCATAAGGACCCAACCATGAAGTGATGGAGGCCAAGAAAGATCAAAGGATCCTATACAAAATAAACGACTATGTCGGGTCGTTTCCATGTCTTAAATACATTCCCCAAGCCTTAGGTAGACTCAAAGATGGGAAGCAAGGTCGAGACAAGAAAGAGATATGCCGCAGAGGTGATAGAAACAAGAAGGGGAAGAAATGGTGAAGATTCGAATTCCCGGGTTCGAAACGGTTCGGACATGATTGTGTGTGTCACCATGTTCTCTTACAATTGATTTTATGTTGTAATGTTATTCACTATGTTCATCATGCATATAATTTGTGTAATATGAGATGATTCCTGTTGTGAATTAGGGGCATACAGGGATTATATGACCCCTATTGTGAATTACTTTCACCTTTGGTGCATTATGTTAAAACGTGATGTATTGTAACCTGTGAAAGTAATGATTATGTTGTACATTGTATATATATATATACCATGCGTAAGATGTTATGGTTAATGTGCATGAATCGCCATTATGTTAGTGATGTAGTTAGGTGTATGTTTTGAACCCTACACTAGAAGACTTGTTATCCATATTTTTCCCCTATACCAAATATTGGATTGAGTCACGACTTGCATGTAAGGAACCCAAGAAATGTCATTCTAATATTGTAAATTGGTCACAGAAAGACCAAACCATGAAGTGACAGAGGCCAAGAAAGATCAAAGGATCCTATACAAAATAAATGACTCTATCGGGTCATTTCCACATCTTAAATCTGCTCCCGAGCCTCAAGTAGACTTAAAGATGGGATAGCGGGGTTAAACGAGAAAGAGATATGCTGCCGAGGATCTAGAAATAAGAAGGGGAAGAAACAATGAAGATTAGAAGTCTCGGGTTTGAAATGGTTTAGGAAGAATCCCAAAAATGACTAAGTCTAAAGAAGGAAGAAGCGAGAAGAGACCACGTGTCCTAACGACGCTTCCGAAAAGTGAATCCAAAAGAGGGAACTCAAACTTGCACTAGTCCTCGACGTAGTAAATGTCAACAAGAGTCAAGAGGGTAAATAGAAAAGACTTTAAAATTGGCTAAGTATAGAAATGTAAACAGAGAATGCCAAGTGTCAGTGTGGCGCATCTCCAAGAGTTGGTCATAAGGCGGAGACTCAAACGAGGGAAAACTCAACACGTAGCCCAAAGTTGAAAAATGAGGGGACCATCAAAAATTCCACAGATCAGCGGAGGCCGACAAGTATCAACTCGACGCTCCTCTAAAGGTAAGCTTTGGGTCGGGTTTACAAGCAAGCGTGGAGCCTCCACGTGTTTTATTGAGAGGGGGGCGATTTATTTGCATAGTCAATGCGTGAGCCAAGCCGACGGAGGCTACCAAGTGTCCTAATGACATAGATTCAAGGGTTAAATAAAGAAACAGTTCTCGGATGAGCACCAAACCGATGCATGTCCTAGAGGAAAGCGGGGTGTCGAAAAGTTAGTTTTTCACCCTTTTCCCAAAATGTGTAAAAGTACCAAAAGGCACACGAATCTACAAAGAGGCAAAGCTTGCATTTAGGGATGAGTCAAACTCAAGGCAAGGGAGTGGGGAGAAAGGTTAATATTTCCCTTTCGACCAAAAGTCACAAAGGTAAAAGTGGAAGCACATTTCCTAGCTAAGAACAGAGCCACGTGTCCAAAGCGGAGCTTGGAGCTGCGGGATTTTTTAAGCTTTACGTTTTTGTGCAAAAAGGGAAAAAGATAAATTATGGACTCGTGAACATGATTTTTTGTTCCAGTAGTGCTTCCACGTGTCCCATACAAAATGGGGAAGCCATTTTTCAAATTGTTTTCCCACCCATTCATACGGACTTGATACAAACTTCGAAGGGTCATCTCTTTCTACTCATGGCTCAAAATATTATGAATTTGACGCCATTGGAAAGCTCTTAACCTCACCTATGTCGTGGAGGTCTGAAACTTTAATTTGGAGGGGGTTAGGTAAAGAAAAATGGAGGAAATGAGTTTGGGCCTTCAATGCAAGATATTTCCTTACAGCTCCTAGATCGGATTCAATTTGTTCCGCCATTTCCTCTTCCTTCAAGGTGTCGTGCCAAGGATCGATGAAAAAAATATGGACTTGAGGCAAACTTTATCAAAAGCATTAACAACAGTGGTTGAGCTTCGACCTACGTTTCCGCTTCTCTCTCTCTCTTTCTTCTCTCTAATCGAGTCTATAAATATGGGGGTAGTATTCATTGTAAAGGGTTGGACATTCTTTGTTTTGTAGGCTCCCTTCTCCTTCTAGCAAAGGGATTTGTGGGGTTCAGGCCTTCCATTAAAATTGTAATACATTTCTTCCTTTTAGCTACTTTGTAATGAATTGTATCAATTCATAGAGCAATAAAATACATCTGTGATCGATCTTTGATCCTTTCTTGTTTCTTTTTGCTTCCATTTGGTCTTTCATTACAGATCTGGCTATCTGTGCTGGTTTATTGTATGCATTTTATTAGTTTGTGTCAAAGGGAAAACTAAGTGTTCATCATTCCTTTGGTGCATCACCTGGTAGTTTAGTTATTTCTTAGTTCTTGTACTCTTTTATCCATGTCTCCTTGGCAAGTTTTAGATTAAGTATAGAAATAGATCCTCTACAAATCCTTACGTATGCACCTAAATAGAGGAATAAGGAACCAACCTTTAATCTAGAGAGATTTTCCATTTTTGTAAGGTGTTACACTTTAGGAAAAGTTTAATGTTATGTAATCACACCAAATGACCCTGCCTTAGAAAATTAGACTTGTAGAACTCATTTAGGGGTGATGTGATTTCGCACTAATAGGTTTTACATGCCTTGTGGGACTAAGAAGTATCCATATTATTATAGTAGGAATTGATGTACACTTGCTGTGATTATGGATTTTAAGAAGCTTTAAAACTATATATCCGGCGACTCCAAAAGAAACCGATCTCGGTGTCAACAATCCAAGCAAGTTCATGAGAAGAATACAAACATGGTCAAAAACTAGAGAAGAGGGATTGTTTTTCTATTTGGACTTATTCCCAGATAGAGGGAGAAGGAGGAGAAGAGTCCAAAGGTCTTTATCTCCACCAAGCAAAGATTTATCAACACCTCCTCCAAAGAGACCATTCATTCAATCAAGAGGGGCTCCTGCAGGGCCGATCGAATGGCTTAGCCAAATCCTTATGCTAACTTCACCTGGCGTAAGTACACTTGCCTTGAATGCACAAAATCTAGTTTCTTTTACAAAGACTAAAGAGTATCCCATATTTCACTAGGGAAAACCAAACTTCTCCTAGTGATCATGTCCAAGATATTGTAATGTTTGTATAATCCATGAGATTCATGAGATGGACATTGCAGTCAAGCTTATCACCTCTTCACTCAAAGGGAAATCTTCAAAATGGTTCAGAAGTCTCGAGGCGTGGCTCTATCCAAAATTGGAATCAACTTTGCACATGCCCTCCACAACCAGTTTAGAGAGAAAGGTGAAAACTCTTCTTTATTGGAACAACTAACAACTATCAGAGAGAGCCCTGAATGAGTAGCTGAAAGACTTCAACCTCGATTCAAAGCAGGACCTAGGACAAGATTCTAGCAATAGTAAATCCTACAAATGAAGGTGCCTTTTTGTACTTTCTTAGGGCTTTAAATTTTGATATTTCTCTAATGAATCAAGTAAATGGGGGCACTACATTTCCAATAGTCTATATCCTTTCCATAGGGGCCGAGAACCTTTTGATTCAAAGCTAGAAAAAAGCTCCTAGGCCATCCATTCCTCTATACCCTAAGTTAGGAAACCCGGATACTAGCCAAATGTCTATATTAGGTCCTATACCCACCCCAGGAGTCAAAGCTTAGTGAAGCTTCCAATTCATCATCTAACACCTCTAAAGAGCTTCAGAAGTGATGAAGCAATTGCAAAACCTAGGAAATGAGTTAGTGACCATCAAAAGACAGCAGGTTCAGAGGTCCAAGCCATATCAGCCTCAGGCTCAATATCAAACTAGACCCCAGTACCATCAGAATAGGCCACCACCTCAGACTGTAAACCAAAGCCAAAACCAAGGACAACCTCAAGCTATCATATCTTTCAAGTCTTATGATCCAAATATAGCCTCAACATCAAAGGCATTGGTTCTTGCACAGAACAATATGGTACAAGAATATGATTGGTGTTTTCCATGCAGTCAGCCACATAACCAATCAATGTGTTTTAATGGTGCTCTAAATCAGGCTTTGATGGTGCAAACCAGTATGTTGCCAAAAGAATCTACATAGGAAGGAGATCAGCAGCAAGGATCTCAACAAGGTGAACCTCCAGGAGAGACTATGCTTGTCAATTGGTAGGCTGAAGACTTCTATGGGATGAATCAGTCCCCTACTCAAGGTGTGGCTGCCAATACATGGTCCAAAAAGAGAAGTATTGGAGAAGGCCAACCACTGAATTCAGGTGACCCTCAACCTTCCATCACTCCACAAGGTCCTGGTGTTCCAAGTGTAACTCCCAACATGCAGAACCAATCCAAGCCACCTTCCAAATCCCAAGGACTCGGGTGGTTGTAACAAACCATGTGTAAGAAAGAAATGTGCCAGGAAGGGCAGCAAAAAGATAGCTCATTCAATTTTTTGAGAAAATGAAGAAGACAAGTGTGAACATTTCACTATGGGAGTTATTGGCCATTCCAGGGAAGAGGGATCTGTTACAGACTATCATGTAGAATTGGTCAAGTTCAAATCAACCCCCTAACCAACAAGAGAGAGTGCTTGCCAATGCAGTTCAACCTGGGAGGAACCAAGGAGAACAACAAGGTAAGAACCTGAGACCTCCTCCATTCTATGTCTCATTAATTATTGGAGATAAACCAGTTCATAATTGTATGATTGATTTTGGTGCTAGTAGTTTTATGATGCCCAAACAAATAGTTGATCAGTTGGGTCTCCAATATGAAGTCATCTCTAGAGGAGTAATTCAATTAGATGGGATAGTAGTGACCACTGTGGGAATCATTAAGGATCTGAGTCTCACTCTACATGCCTACCCCAATGTGACTATCTTGCAAAACATGTCCATTATAGCTTTTCCACCACATTTTTCTTTGTGTTTGTCTAGGGACTTCACTGCCAAAATTTGAGGATGCCTATCTCGCCGATTAATCACATATGCTCTTTAGGAAAAGGTATGGGAAAAATCCACGATCCGTATCTCGAACGAATTGCGGGCTATCATATTGAATCCTATGTGTCTAGCCCAATTAATGCCAACTGCTCATCTTTTGATCAAGAAGACCTCCTAAGCACTAATGAATCAAATACTAAGTTGAGATGTATCCCAGAGTTGACTCTAGATGAGTGGGCCAACAAAATACATGCTTTTGACCCCTATAAGGAGATGGAAGAATTTGAGTTGGGTGTCTACTATCGACATGAAGAGAATCATCCTCTTCATGCCCTAGTTAAGCCAGAACATAAAGATGACAATGAGGTATGGCAATTATTCTTTGATGGCTCAAGGCGTAGACAAGGGGCTAGAGGAGGAGCTATGATTGTGTCTCCCAAAGGTATGAACTATTATTCAACCTTTAGATTATAGTTTGCTTGCTCAAATAACATTGCTTGAATATGAGGATTTAGTCGAAGGTATTCATTGGCAAGGAAGTCGAGGATCAATAATTTGCAGTGTTTGGTGATAGTGAACTAGTTGTCAATCAAGTCGAGGACTTATGTTGTCAAGAATGACCTACTCAAGAACTATAAGAATAGAGTATGGGATATCATGGAGGATTTTGAAGCCTTTAACATTGTGTCCATACCGTAAAAGAAAATGAAGTTGTTGATAGACTTGTAGCCGTTGGAACAGCCTTTGATTTGGTGGACAACATCAAGAGAGACAAAGGGCAGCCACATATCCATGTGGTTGTGATATCATGCAAAGTGCACTAATAATATGTGTTGGCATGTGTTTGAGAATGATCAAGCAAATCATTAAATTTTTGCAAGAAGAGGCTGAATTCTTAGCTAATAATCAAAGCGATTAGAATAGCAATATGGGAACCAAATAGTGTAGCTACATACAAACAATCTTCATAAAGGCTTAGTTAAACTGGAGTCTATTTTCAATCCTAATGATCAGTTTAGAAAGGAGAAAGATAACATACAAATCAAAGGAGGAGATTCGAGTCAATCGCAGTTGGAGAAGACAAAATACTTCAAATTGGTAAAGTGGCCACCAAGCAAGAAAGGTATGAATTCATACAACTTTGCCAATAATAACTCGATGTGTTTTCTTGGAGTTATGAGGATTTAAGAGGGTTTAATCCAAAACTAGCACAACACACAATTGAACTAGATCCAACCGCTTAGTCCATTAGGAAGAAGCAGAGACCACCAACCCACATATTGAGCCTCGATGAAGAAGGAGTCGAACATGCTAATAGAGGAAAGTATCATATTTTTAATCAAACACTCAAGTTGGGTTGTAAATCGGGTCCCAGTGAAAAGAAAATGAAGAAATTAGGTTGTGTGTTGACTTTAGAGATTTGAACAGAGCCGCTCTTAAAGATCACTACCCACTCCCTTAAATGGAGCAGATCTTGCAAGTAGTGTCTAGGTCGGAGAGATTCTCCTCTTAGATGGTTATTCAGGATACAACCAAATAAATTAGGTTATGTGTTGACTTCAGAGATTTGAATAGAGCCTCTCTTAAAGATCACTACCCACTCCCTTCAATGGAGAAAATCTTGAAAGTGGTATCTAGGTCGAGAGATTCTCCTCTTAGATGGTTATCCAAGATACAACAGATTATGGTGAAAGAAGATGATCGTTTAAAACTTCCTTCACCACCAAATGGGGCATCTATGCATACAAAAAAATTCCATTCAGATTGTCTAATGCTGGTGCTACTTTCCAAAGAGCCATGGATATGGCATTTAAAGGGATAATCAACAAAATAGTGTTGATCTATCTGGATGACATCACTATGTTCTCCTAAAACATAGCAGTAACACCTTTTTCACCTGAGGAAAGTGTTTCAAAGATGTAGGAGATTTGGGGTATCTTTGAAACCTAAAAAATGCATATTCTTGGCCCATGAGGGCAGGCTTTTAGGCCATATTGTGTCTAAGGAAGGTCTAGCAATTGACCCAGAGAGAGTTGAAGAAATAAGAGCACCTGGCATTTCCAAGCCACAAGAAAATTCATCAAAGCTTCTTGGGAAGATCAACTTGTTCAAAGGTTTTCTCCAAACTTTTCTCGCCCTTGTTAAGTGAATGACATTGATGTTGAAGAATAGCTTAGCATTCAGGTGGACAGCTAAAGGAAAGGAAAGCTTTGAAGCTATCAAAGAAGCTATATCACAAGCCCCAACTCTTGTGAATCCAGATTTCTCCAAGGATTTCATATTATATGCCTTTGGTGGCAGTGACACTATCTCTGCAATCTTAGTTCAACAGAACAAAGAAGAAACAAAAAACCAATTGCCTTTTTCAGTCAAGGTCTGGAGGACTACGAAGTAAGATATTCCTTCATTGAAAAGTAGGTCTTGGCAGTGATCAGGGGACTGAAGAAGTTTAAGCATTTGGTTTCAAAAAATCCAACTATTGGTCTCCCATGCAGAAGTCAAATAATTCCTTCTCAACAAGGACCTAAATGAGAAGCATGCAGGATGGATCACTCGTGTCATGGAATATGACATTGAGATCAAGGTCACTAAGCTGGTCCGTGGTAAGGGGTTGTGTGAACAACTAGCCTCAGGACAGCAAGAAGAAGTAAACAAGTGAAAAGAGGTTGTTTTTGTTCTACATAATAGTCAAGAAGAAGAAGATGTTGATGTACCTACTCCTTGTTGGACTCAAGACATGGTGCACTTCCTTCAAATGGGCATGTGTCCTCATTGGATGAGTAAAGAAAAAAGAAGGCATTTTAGACTCCAGGCCATCCCATATGTTTTCATTGATGGTGTCTTGTTTAAAAGGGACATCAATGGTGTTCTGCTAAGATGCATTGGGACAGATCAGGTTGAAAGAGTGTTACAAGAATTCCATGTTGGGGCAGCTGGAGGTCATTTTGCTCCAAGGGTGACAGCACTAAAAATCATGAAAGTAGGATATTATTGGCCCAGAGTGTTTGGTGACTGCTATGCATGGATCAAGAGAGTGTAAGAATTGTGCATTCTTCAAGGGAAAAGAAAAGTTAGCAGCACTTCCATTGCACCCAATTTTAGTTGATCAACCTTTCATGTAATGGGGATTGGACTTCATTGGATTCATCAATCCAAATTCAAGCCAAGGCCACAAATGGATTTTGATAGCAACTGATTATTTCACCAAGTGGATCGAGGCAGTGGCACTTAAGGAAGCTAATGAGTCTAGTATACTAGATTTCTATGAAGGGTTAGTGACCAGGTTTGGAGTGCCAGCTACCATTATATCAGACAATGCATTGGCATTCATAGGTTCCAAGGTCATAGAGTGGGCTATCAAGAATGGGATTTACCTAAGCACTTCATCAAACTATTACCCTCAAGGTAATGGTCAAGTTGAGTCCACAAACAAGAACCTGTGAAGATCATCAAGAACTCTTGATGAAAACTAGAGGACCTAGCACACAAAGCTCAAATCAGCCTTATGGGCTGATAGGACAATGCCCAAAAGATCTACAGGCAGCTCCCCATTCAAGCTTGTCTATGGGAAAGAGGTAGTGTTGCCTATATCACTAGAGTTGTCAGCATTGGAACTCATGAGACAGCTGGAGATGTCTGAATTTGAACCAATGGAGGATATATATGAACCTGATGGAGTTGAAAGAATCCAGGAGCATGCACTTCAAACAATGGAGAAGGATCAAGCCTCAATTAAAATATGCTTTGACAAGAAGGCTATAACGATGACCTTTCAGGAAGGAGACCTAGTTTTGAAATGGGATGCAGATCGAGTAAAACTAGGAAGGCATTCCAAATTTGACGCCATCTGGAGTGGCCCCTATATGATAACAAGATGAAAAATTAGCAATTATTTCTAATTGTCTATGTTGGAGGGTGAAGAGTTGTATATTACAGTGAATGGGATCTATCTTAAGCACTACTACTAAAAGGGAAGTCTCACCCTATACATATTAGTTTAGTTTCTCTTTCCTCTAAGTGCTTATGCATGTTGTCTTGCTATAGTGTAGATTGCTTTTCTCCTAAGTGCTTTGCACACTCTACATGTTCCATTTGGAGCATGTATTATTTTCAATTTTTATATAGTCGTGGTGTTCTTTTTGTTGCCCGTATGTAGTCCATTCAGAGAGACAGATGAATGCCTGGGTTAAAACAATTTTCTACTCTCAGAAACCTTCATTTCAAGATTTTATTATGAAATTTGAGAATGCAAGAAGCTGGGCTCGTGAATCAGAGGCATAATTAGTTTTAGAATGTCATTCTTGACTCCATGCCCAATGGAAACAACAAGGAAATTGGTCTTTTCATCTAGAAAGCAATTACCCCTGTGAGTTGCCAAATTGTTATCCATATTTCACCCATGTGCAAAATATTGGATTGATTCATGGACCTATATGTAAGGAACCTAAGAAAACTCATTCAAATCTTGTAAACTAGTCATAGAAGGACCCAACCATGAAGTGGCAGAGGCAAAGAAAGATCAAAGGATCCTGTACAAAAGAAACGACTCTTTTGGGGTCGCGTTTCCACGTCTTAAATCTGCTCCCCAAGCCTCAAGTAGACTCAAAGATGGGATAGTAGGGTCAGATGAGAAAGAGAGATTCCGCAGAGTAACTAGAAACAAGAAGGGGAATAAATGGAAAATATTCAAATTCCTGGGCTTGAAACGGTTCAGAAGAAGCCCAAAAATGACTAAGTCCGAAGGAGGCAGCGAAAGAGACCACGTGTCCTAACGATGCTTCTCCAAAAGTGAATCCAAAAGGGGGAGCTCAAACTTGTGCCATCCCTCCATGTAGTAAATGGTCAAAAAGATTCAAGGGGTAGACAAAAAAGACTTCAAAATTGGCTAAGTATAGAAATGTAAACGGAGAATGCCAAGTGTCAATGTGGCACATCTCCAAGAGTTGGTCCCAAGGCGGAGACCCAAATGAGTGTGAGCTTGCCACATAGCCCAAAGTCTAAAAATGAGGGGGACTGCCGAAAAGTCCACAAATCAGCAGAGGTCAGCAAGTGTTAACTCGACGCTCCTTCAAAGTCATGATTTGGGTCAGGTTTGCAAGCAAGCGCGGTGCCTTCACGTGTTTTATCGAGAGGGGTAGAGTTAGTTGAATAGTCAATGCAATAGCCAAGCCAACGGAGGCTGCCAAGTGTCCTAATGACACTGATTCAACGGTTAAATAAAGAAAAGGTTCCCGATGAGCGCCAGACTAACACGTGTCCCAGAGGAAAGTGGGGTGTCAAAGAAAATTTAGTTTTTCACCCTTTTCCCCAAAAGGTCTAAAAGTACCAAAATCCCGCAACTCCGCAAAGAGGGAAAAGTCAGCATTTAGGCCCGAGTCAAACTCAAGGCGGGGAGTCGGGAGAAAGGTGAAAATTTTCCTTTCATCCAAAAGGCATAAAGGTAAAAGCGGAAGCACATTTCCCATCCAACCAAAAGGAGCCATGTGTCTAGGTAGAGCTTCGAGGCTGCATGAGTTTTTATGCTTTGCATATTTGCGCAAAAAGGGAAAAAGATAAATTACAGACCCGTGAACCCGATTTTTTGTTCCAATATGGCTGGCACATGTCCCATACAAAATGGGGGGCCCATTTTTCAATTTTTTTTCTCGCCCATTCATACGGACTCGATACAAACTTTGAAGGGGCATATCTTTTGACTTAGGGCTCAAAATATTGTGAATCTAACACCACTTGAAAGCTCTTAGCCTCACCTACGCCATGGAGGTCCGAAACTTTAATTTGGAGGGGGTTAGGTAAATAAAAATGGAGGAAATGAATTTGAGCCTTCCATACCAGATCTTTCCTTCCAGCCTACCAGATCGAATTTGATTTGTTCCACTGTTTCCTCTTCCTTCAATGTGCTTGAGCCAAGGATCAATGTAAAAATATGGACTTGAGGCAGACTTTATCAAAAGCATTAACACCAATGGTTCAGCTTCAACCTACGTTTACCGCTTCTCTCTCTCTTTCTTCTCTATAATCGAGTCTATAAATATGGGCGTAGGATTCATTGTAAAGGGATGGACATTGTTTGTTTTACGGTGCTCCCTTCTCCTTCTAGAAAAGGGATTTGTGGGGTTCAGCTGTCCATTAAAATTGTAATATGTTTCTTCCTTTTAGATACTTTGTAGTGAATCAGTATCAATTCATAGAGAGCAATAAAATACGTCTATGATCGATCTTTCATCCTTTCTTGTTTATTTTTGCTTTCATTTTGTCTTTCATTACAGATCCGGCTATTTGTGCTAGTTTATTACATGCATTTTATTAGTTTGTGTCAAAGGGAAAACTAAGTGTTCATCATTCCTTGGGTGCATCACTGTTAGTTTAGTTATTTCTTAGTTCTTCTACTCTTTTATCCCCTGTCTCCTTGGGAAGTTTTAGATTAAGTATAGAAATAGATCCTCTGCAAATCCTTACGTATGCACCTAGACAGAGGAATAAGGAACCATTCTTTAATCTGGAGAGCTTTTTCATTTTTGTAAGGTCTCATGCCTTAGGAAAAGTTCAATGTTATGCAATCACACCAAATGACCCTTAGAAATTCATACCTGTAGAACTCGGTTGGGGGTGTGATTTCACACTAACAAGACCCTAAGGGGAGAAATTATCAAGAGTGTATGAGTGGAGAGAGGAGGCATGGACCAGGTTTTCATAATATTGAGTTGAGTATGAGTGACAAAGTGGAGTCTTATATAGTTCAAGACACTTCAGGATTTTTCAAGTATATTATGGGTAAACCACCTTAAAGGCTCAAATTATGAAAATTAACATCCCTTTCACTTTCCTATTGGATTCTCCATCGAACAATCCTATTTTATTTTTACTATGTTGATCCTTATGGGAGTATGGATGGATGATTTAGGTAGATATGATGATAATTACATTTTTGATATAATCATTTCAGTTACATGTATATTTTTACAAGATGAGGCTCGGACGTCGAGTTTTAACAACTCGATGAGTACCCATTTTGTGGCCAAATAAGGCCACATAGTCATTGTAATGTATTATTTCTATATACGTATTTTATTCGTAAATTGATCATTATCTCTTTTCTTGTCAGAACCAATAGCTTTTTTATCGATGTGTGTTTATATTTTGGGATTTTATTTGGATGTTGCACTAACTATGGTTAATTATCCCTTTTTACTTATTTTTAATTTTTCTTTTTATGTTTAATAGTTTTATAGCCTAGAGAAAGGCTTTGGATTTTTTTCCACTTGGCATTTGAAACAAATTGTTATGTTGGTTCTAATGTTGTAATGTGTTGGAATAGGGTCATGAGATTCACCATGGAGTGGTTAAACCCATAAACCCTCTTTGTTGTATGGGGGTACGCCCCAAGGAGTTATCGATAACTATCAGGTTATTGAACCATGATTTATTATGTCACTTAGGTTAGGGGTGTTTGGAATCTATGTGCTGAGGGCCATAAGGTGACTGACCTCTTTGAGGGTGACATAAGAGACTTGAGGGAGATATAAGATATTTGAGGGAGGGATAAGAGATTTGTGTGTGTGTGTGATTGATGCTTTGGGTGGTATATAGAATTATTTTTGATGCTTCGGGAGGTATATAGAATTATTTTTGATGCTTTGGGAGGTATATGGAGATATTTTTTATGCTTTGGGAGGTACATGTATTTGTTTTTATGATAATTTTAGAGGTATACAGAGATTACTTTCGATGTTTGGGAGGTATATGTAGTTGTTGGCGATGCTTTGGGAGGTATATGGAGTTGTTTTGTGATGTTTTGGAATGTGTATGTTATTAATATTATGGTTTATGTGTACTCTTGTGATTTTGGGTTATGTCATATGATGTCACTTCCATCATTACACTATATAGATATAGTTATTATTTTGAGTTACGTGAAACCCCTATATGTGTACATGCTTTGGGTATTTCATGTTGTTATAGTCTACTTATGTTACAAGTATATTTTTGTCGGGAGTATGTGTGAAAAGTATTGTGTTGTGAAGGCTATGTATGTTCCTTCCATGGTTTGGCTGAGTTCTTGTGATGTGATATAGTTGTGAAGGTACATATCATTATGTCTTGTTGACCATTAGTGTTGTGTTTGGCCCTAATGTGGTATTATGATGCCAGTTTCTGTTGGGAAACAACCAAAACTAAATGAGCTAAAATCTTGAAACAATGAAATAGTAAGAGCTTGAGATTAATAAATATTTTTATCAAAAACGACTAATTAGGTAATAATGTGAATTGAGAACTACCAATTTTCATAGAACATTAAGAAAATATCAATACTTTCCTTCTTTCTTGTGGTCACACTTTGGAAACAAGTATCTTTTACAAAGTGACATGGGTCATTATTATTTCCTCCTTGCTCATGGGAACCACTTCTTATCTTGGCCCTTTGTCACATCGAGCACGATGCTCTCCTATGGGGAGGGAAATGTAGTTCCCAACATTAAACAAAAAGAGAAATAATAAAAAAATGAATCTAGAAATGCATGGGGAAGTAAGTGATGAGCTATAGGAAGACGTGATGGATATGGTGGGAATGTCAAGCTATGTCAAATGATGGCTTGTGGCAACCTGTCTTCGACAGGATATGGCCACCCATAAGAATTTTTCAGATGGGTCATTTTACTTGCAAAGTAATAAAAGTACTTAACTATAGATCTAAAGGCATTATACACTGAAACTAGATCTTTGTATCATTTTTAATTACGTATTTTTCAAGATATGTGTCTTTCTAGTTAAGACCATGCTTTTGCATCCTTTGGATTTTTTGTTTCCATTTTGGTAAAACTATTTTCTTGTTGTTTTGGGCCAAATTATCGTTCCTCGAGATCTATTCCATTTTGATCGGTATTCTAAAATGGGTTTGTATTTTGCAATATTTCCATATGGATCTATTTATTATGCAATTGCATAGTCGACTCACCACGTAGAGATTGGAATTGTTGGTTTTTTTCCATGGCCTCTTAGAGTTGGGGGTTCTTTTACCACCATGGAATAATTTCAAACTCTATTGTGGGCATTGGTTCATTTCAATTTTTTTACAAATCTTGTTTTGTTCTAGGTTAATTTTTCGTTGGTCATTGGTGAGTTGAAGTTGCTTATGCTACTCGAGTCATCGTGTTTTGTGTTTGAAACCATGATTAGCTCAAGACGATCTTATTTCGATTTCTTTCTCTGAGATGCTCGTGTTAGTACTCTTAGTAGATCGACATGGTGGATTATAGTTATTGATGCATAATCATAACACTTATGAATGTCTGTAACTCGTTGGGTTGAAAATCGTAGTGTGATTGCATAACATGGATCTTTTCCAAAAGTGTGGGACTTTGAAATCCGCAAAGCTCTTCAAAAGAAGGTTGATTCCTATTCCTCCGTTATGATGCACACAATCAAACCCGGAGAGGAGCTACTCTAAAATCTACTCTATCTTTCCAAAGAGATAGGTTTAAGAAGATGCAAGAAAATAAACCTAAACTAAGAAAGGTGATGCACCAAAGGAATGCTGAACACATGTTTTCCATTAAACACAAACCATTAATAATGTAACCTAACCACCATACACAGAGATAACCAGGATTGTAGTGAGAGATCAAATGAAAGTAGTGAACACAAGAGAGGGTTGATATCATCCATGAGACTTATTTTTATTGTTCCACAAATTTGATATAGTCCATTACAATGGCCAAGAGGCACAAACTTGCATTACAACTTGAATGGGAGGTTTGAACTCCACAAATCCACTTACAGATAAGAGAAGAAGGGAGGGTGCAAAGAAAAATTGTCCAACCCTTTTAAAAATGCCCCTCCTTACAATATATAGGAAGAATGAGAGAGAAAAAGAGAGAATAATTTGAATTCTTGCTCCAACCACCCTAAAATGCATTGAATTCACTGTAAAAATGATGGGTTCTACTACAAAACCCATGCCTCCATGTACTATGCCTTGTTGGGCAAGAAAGGAAGCCCATACCTTCATTATTGTGGTAGGTGAGAAACTTGGGACACCCTCTAAAATGGCAGACTATCTTTCTTAATTTTTAATAACTTAGTCTCACTCAAATAGCTACCAGATGCCGAAAGCTTTCCAAAAATTTCTTTCTTGGGTAAATATGAGCTCCGAGTCAAAAGTTATAGACATCTAAAGGTCAGCGTGTCATTATGCAAAAATGGTGGGTTGGTGATCTTCCTTTTCAGAGTCCAAAATGCATGCAACCTCCGAAATCCTGAAATTTTCAATTTTGGACATTTCCATTTCAGATATTGAAACACTGTTAATTTGCCAAATGTGCTTGAGAGTTCCGAAACTCCGAAACCCAAAATTCTGAAATTTTAGACTTTCAGAATTTTGGAACTTCAAACATTTTGTTGTGTTTTTATGTTTTGGGGCTCCAAAATTTTGAAACTCTAAAACCCAAAATTCCAAAATTTCAGACATTTATAATTTCAAACATTTCCATTCCGGACCCTTTTCACTTTGTTCATCCCCAAATCACCTCGAGAGTTCCGAAACTTCAAAAATTTCAACGCATTGACCCCAAACCAAGTTTAAATTTTTGAAATCCAAAACCTTTCGGGTTTTGAACTTTCAAGATTTCAGACATTTTTGGTCACATTTCCTATTTTACTGCTAAAGAATTCAAAACTCCTAATTCCGCATATCCAAACATCAAACTTGAAATTCTGAAATTTCGGACTTTCAAGATTTCAAAAAAATTCATTTTTTGGACATTTTCCACTATTCATCCCTTCACCTTAAATAAAAATCTCCGAAACTTCGAAACCCAAAAGTCCAAAATTTCAGATTTTGGCCTCTTTTCTCACCTTTTTCCGACTTTCCATTCTCTTTCTCTGAAACCCAAAAACCTAAAATTCAGAAATTTTGGACTTTCATAATTTTGGATTTCAAGCTTTTTCTCTTTTCGTACTAGCCATTCATTTGTCAACCCTATATTTCCATTGTCAAGCCTACCTGAAACCTAATTTTTGGAATTGAAATGTGAGCTCGCATGACTAAACCAACCTCTCCATTTCCTCCTATGCAAGGTCGCATTTGATCAAAATTTTCCCAAGGGGAAAAATTAGATAACAATAGTGTTTACTCACCTTACATGCTTGGAGGGATATATCTCTTTCTCTTCGTAAGGTTTCAAACCTTCCTTGATTTGGTCAAGATATAGTCATTTATTCACATCGTTGATTTAATGAGATCATTGGTTTTAATGGATGTATTCAACCCCGCTCGAGAAACATCATTATTTGGTATCTTGTGGCTTTGGTTTCTCAGTCAAGCCACCACTTCAAGTCATTGTTTGCATTGGGCTTAAATTTGTGATGGCTTGTATTTACATTGGATTTGGGTCCGAGTTGTGTTTATTTAGGTATTCAAGGATGCAAAACGTGGGATCAACATGTATTATTCTATTCCTCTATTATTACAAAATTTACAACTCGCCGATATGGTGGTTATGGATTTGATGCCTAATGTTATGTTTAGAGTGCCCTTACTCGAGCCATGAATTTGTTTCTTTGTTGGACCTTTGATGTGAGCCATTGGAATAAATATTTGATAGTTCATGTTTTTTTAATGCGTGTTATTGTAATAACTTGGCCACCACATTCTTATAAACTCCACAACCATTTTTTTGCTCAAGATTTATGTTATTCTACTAAACGGAGATTTGAATTTTTACGTGCTTGAGCTAAAAGATTCGAGCTTAGCTGATTATCATGGAGTTTTATGTTTAGTTTATCTCGTGACCTAGATGAGTTGGATTGGTTATTGTTATGGCTCACTAACTCAAAATTGAAATGTGTTGTATAGTGGCTTAATGAATAAATCTATGGGATTTAACTATGGAGAACCAACATGGAACACTTGAAAAAAACAAAAAGTGAAGACAAAATTTAGGAATATTCAAAGTTGCAGAGCTTGATAAATATGGGGTTGATACATGATTCTACTCACTAATATACACAAGCTTTAAATATGTGAGTTTTTATGGAAATATATAAAGAAAAGAATGACATATATGTGTCACATGAGGAAATTTGGCTATAGACACCCACCGACACACCTCTTACATTGTGAGCGTTAATACTTTCCCCGCATAGTTCATCTCTCCTTATAAAATTTTAAAATGTAGCATTATCATAGAATTGATAGTTTTAAATAAACTTGTTTTCAAAACAATAAGACATCATATCATAACTTTCACAATCTAAATATTCCTTAGTAGATAACCATTAACTCAAACCCTAATTTTGAGATGAACTAGTAAAATTCTTAACCAAACTAGACTACTACAAGTAATATTTTTATTGACAAGTTCAAGTTGACTTCCCTATAAATATGTTGACCATTCCCTTGTTAAAACAGATAAATCACAATTTTAGAGACTTGCAAAACAACCTTCATAAATCCAGAAAAGAAATGTTAAGTTTCTTCTGTGTTCCTTGTTATGTGAGGAGTCACTTAAAAAATTAGATCGACCTTGATTGAATGTATGTTCTCTCTTTGTCACTCCTCTAGGATCCCTATTACCTTGTTTTGCACTTTTAGGAAGTTAAAATTGAAAATATGGGTATTGTTTCGGCTTTCTATTTGGACCCTGGACAATTAAATGCTTGTCCACCTTCACAAACCTCTAGTATTTTTACTAAAAACTTTCCTTGAACCTTTAGTTTGGGAAAAGCACATTCCTAGTTAGTTTGGAAAAATCCATTCGAGAGGGATCCGATTTGTAGTTTGACTACGTATAACTCCACCAATTACAATAGGTGGCTCCGGAAAACCCATCTCCATTTGAAACTCGTTTTCCAGTTCTCATTCCGTCACAAATCTGATGAATTCTCCACATATATGGGAACTTGTAGGAATTTTCTCGTTGGTCGTTCATCCATCAAACATTATTTTTGTATGTGGTTTTTTGAGCCCTCGAGATAGCTTTTTATCATTTGTAACTAGGCCAATTATGACCAAAGGCCTCATAAAATTGGCCGCCAATCGTAGACCATTTGCCAGTTCTAAATTCCATCAACTTGTGAATTCTTGGTGTATAGGAGGACACGTAGAAATTTACCCATGGTGTGTTTTCTCATCGGAATAAAATGATTGAACTTTTTGCTTAGCCACCGATCCTAAATTGAGCGTTTTTTGCAACTAGCAGGAAAACGTAATAAAGAAAGTTTTAGGACCCTTGTCGAGTTACCAAAAAAACGTGAAAACTTGTTGAAACTTATAACTAACTGTTTGAAACTCTATCATGTGACTTTTGTGAAATTTAACTTTTGGTAAAATAGTGGTTCTCTCTCTGTAAAACCCACAATTTTTCCATACAAAATCCAATATAAAACCCAATAATTAGTTAGGAAAATTTACAAAATAATTTTTGTATTGAATGGGTTGTAAGGGTTGACCTCCAATAAGATTTATTTATTTCACAATTAAGAAATCCTTCAGTTTAATTAACAATTAATTATTATTATTTTAAATTCTAGTGTTTTGACTTAAATCCCCTTCAAGGGTTCTCGTTAATTTTCATTAATTAAATCTTATGAACCATTAGTTAAGATACCCCTATTACAAAATTATTTAACTCATCCTTATAGTTCTAAAATCCTTATAGGCTAAAGTCTAAACTTACCCTTATAAAATTTAACTCATCCTTATAGGCTAAAGTCTAAACTTACCCTCCCATAAAATTAAGTTCAATAAATTTAATCCCTATAATAAACATTGTCTAGTTATATTTGCGTAAATTTAATTTAACTAATTTTTTAAAGTCAAGTCCCTTATAAATATCACTCAACTAAGGAAATAAAGGTCAGATTTTAATCCTACCTCTTAACACCCCTTTAGTGGCCCTATACACAAGTTACACATATATTTAATTGAAAAATATATTCCCACAAAAATATCCTCACCTAAATTTCATAGGATGAATTACTAACCATTAAATGGATTCAATTGAAGCTCTAGGATTCTATGTATTTAAACTAACCCTAATCATCCTTATAAAGTGATCTTATTCATTTCTTTTACCCTATTTTCTTATTTTCATTTTGAAGATTTGGGAGGTGAAGGAGAATGGAGGACATGGAAAGTTTGTTTAACTTCAAGGATGGATATGCACATTTTATTGTTTATTTCATTACTAATCCTATATATCCTAGGGTTTGTTCATATTGTTATTTACTATTATGTATTTTATTTACTTTTTCTCTATTTGGGTATGGGCATTTTTGCCCCATTTTTAGTTCTGGTTTAAATAGTGATATATATAAACAAGTTATTTCGGTGTGTGTGTGTGTGTGTGTGTGTGTGTATATATATATATATATTTTTATTTTTTTCTTGTTTAAATAAATATGTTGTAGAATCCGAAACTATGAATTTATATTCACAAACACACACACACACACACACACACACACACACACACACACACACACACACACACACACACACACACACACACATTTTATATTATTTAATATACATATGCAGCCACGGCTAAAAACACGAGCCATAAAGAAAATAGACGGGGTTAATAAAAATTGTAGGCCACGTATACACAAAGTGTCATCCACCTTGTTTAATAACTAGCAAATTTTAAGTTTAGTGGGGAGGACATAGAACCCACCCCCATTCCATATATATGGGGTGGGGGTTGGGTCGGCGACCTCCCCCACCCCTCTCCAAACACAATACAATAAAATAAAAATGCACAGTTTGCCATGTGGCTTATAAACTTGTTCAATAAGTTTTATTTTATTTTATTATACACACACACACACACACACACACACACACACACACACACACACACACACACACACACACACACACACATATATATATGTTTAATATATATAAATAAAATTTAACAAAATTATATAATTAAACCTAATTATAATTACATCTATATATCTTTTAATTTTTTTGTTATAAATGATAAAATTGAGTTATATGGCATACTGAAATACAAAATAAAGTAACTCTTATTTTCTACCTCTTCGTATGAGAGTAAAAATTAAGAAAACTAATAAAATTTCTTATTCAACCTAATATAATTTGCAAGGAGAATATTTTTCCCTATTCTAAAAATTCTAAACAACTATTTTCTTTCTTACAACATAATATGAGATGTAACTATAAAATTTCAATATTTCCAATATGCTAAGTTTTTCAATAAAAACAAGAAACTATTTCTTTTCTTTCACATAGGGCAATTGACATCCATGTCATCCAAACAAGTTTATTTTCATACAATAAATAAGGTATTTAAAATACAAGTTTTCATTCAATACACTCTTGGTAAAGTATACAAGTTGAAGGGATATTCATAGTAAAAAATACAACTTTTTACCTACTTTCCAAATATACATAAATTTTGAAAGCTTAATACAAATCAATCTTTCACAACATATTTACAAGAATTTGAAAATATTTAAAATGCAAGTTACAAGCCCTCCACTTAAGTGGAGACAACATGGAAAATATTTTACAAAGTGGGATCTCTTTTCATTTTCTTCAAGTGAAATTATGACCAAATCTTCCTTTGAGGTCCACCATCTAATCCAAAATCTAAACACAACAACAAAATAGGGAGTAGGAAACACTCTCCACCCAACCAATAATCCAATGAGGAAGAGAATCCTTCTTCCTCATTGGCCCTCGAGCCCCAACAATGAAACAATAAGGGGTATAAGACAACCAAGGAAAATTTACATGGCTTCCACAATCAACATTAAAACAAAAAATTCAACACAATAAACGTAATACATAAATCACAACAAACATGCAAGTTACCAAGCGCAAAGGCTCAATACTCAAGCTAAGAAAGAGAAAATAAACACGGGGACCTAGTTATTCCTCCCAATGGTTTGGGTGCCTACCTTAAAGCCTAAAATAAACTCAATCACATTCAAACAAGACAATTATTCCTCTCTCCGAACCAAAGAACTCTTATGTATCCCTAAAATCTTATGCCTCCCTCAATAAAACATACAAGATAAGAAAAAAATTTCACTTATTTAAAAGGTGGGACACCCCAACCCAACTCCCTCCCAAGATACACAATAATACTCTTATTCCTCCCTCAAAAATATCCCCATTTCCATTTTATCCTACACAACCTAAAGGACATTCTATTTCCAAAAATAAAAACATACAATAATCATTCATTCCCAAACATTTGCACAAGAAAATAGCAAAAGAATACATGGGTGAAGTACCTACCTTGCCATTGCAAGAGTATTCAATCCAAATGCACGAGCTCCAATCCTTTCCAATTCCATAGAAAAATATTACATTTCCAAAGCTTAAAACAACCACTCTAAAAGCAAGCTCCTTTAAAATGCAACAGTCCAAATAAACCACGTAACCCTTGAATCATCAAACAAAATAGAAAAATAGAAAAGAGAGGAGAGAGAGGTGATGTGGCTCCATGTAGGATGCCACATCATTCCTCCTCCACTCCACATCACATGGTCAAACCCCAAACCCAAATCTCAATAAATTGGTGGTTGAGGAAATGACAACCCTCTTACACACACAAACTCTTACCCACACCTATAAAGGAAAAAATTAAAAACTTATGTAATAAAGTGCAATTAATATCACCTTTTTGTCTTAAAATCACATAATGGGGTCTAGTTTTGACCCTTTAATGCATAAGGGTAGTTGGTAGGTTAAATTAATAGGTGTGGGACAAGCTTAACGTGTCCCACGAGCCTCCAAAATGGCCCTTAAGGCCAAATCCCAATTTGACATGAAAGGTTGAGTATACAACATTAAAAAGTAATAAAATCCTTTCAAATCCAACACAAATAAAGATCCACCTACCCACATTAAATATCCCTCTATGGTCACATATCAAATTACAACAATTAATTAAGTTTAATCAACTTAAAATGAGCACTTTAACAAACAATAATAAAGGTGACTCACAATACTAAAATAATTTGAATACTCACAAAAGAAATAACACATTTACTCAAGGTCACATTTGAGGCCACCCCTAGTGGGGACATCCTAACAATCTAACAATAAAAACAACATACTATTACACAAGTTATCAAGGTGACATGTTGTCGATACCCATAATTCCTTCATTTTTGGTCACCTATCCACTTTTGTTTATTGTGTTACAATTTCTGCAAAAATTAAAACAATATCTTTCTGGCCTCTTGGCCATATTAATGACATTGAGACAATAACACACACATATACATATCAATTCACATCATCAAATATCATAACTAAACCATCACTAAAATCAAGTAATTCACCAATTGTTCACAATTTTAAATATTTTGATTCTATCAATTCATCAATTAGCAATAAGATCACAAAACCAACTAAATCATCTAGCAAAATCTATATATCAAATCCAATGTGTCAGTATAGTAGTAACTCTAGATCATCAAATACCGATACGTCAATCCATACATATAATTTGCATCATGTCAAAATTCTAAAACATCCATATTGTCTATCAAATAGGCTAATCAAATATAGTAATGTCCATCTATCAATGTCTAAAGATCAAATATGATAACAATGTCTATGGCTCCAATCCAAAGTAAGCAAAAATCATAGTAAGATCAATGTCGAAGAGGAGTGGGCACTACATCCCCTCCCCTTAGACTTGAATTCCTCCTGGAAGTCACTGGAAAAAGTGTGGGAACTATGCTCTCAAAGGTGTGGCATCCTCCCATGTAGTTTTTGTCTCATCATATCGATCCCACTAGACAAGAACCTAATCAATCTCTCTTCCTCGAAGGCCTAGGGTCTAGTTCTCTAAAATGTGCACGATATACACCATCACCTTCTCCCGATCCTTCACCGCAATGTGATACAATCCAATACATGAGAAGGATCTGGAATATACCTCCAAAGCAAAGAAACATGAAATATGTCATGGACGCGAGACAATCTACGTGGCAATGCTAATCATTAGCCCAACGATCGATCCATTCCAAGATATTAAAGGGATCCATGATCCTATAATCTATCTTATAGTCTTCTCCATGACAGATAGGGATCTTATGAGGCCTAACACAAAGAAACACCTTTTTACCCACCTAAAATATGTGATTTTTTCTCTGTTGATCTCGCTTACTTCTTTTTCTATCCTAAGCCTCCTGTAATCTTTGTCGAATCATGACAACCTACCGGTCCATATCCCGTAATAAATCTAGCCCAAAATGTACCATGCCCTCTAACCTATCCCAACTCATCGGTGTACCGCACTCCCTGCCATACTATGCATAAAATGACACCAAATAAATATGAAAGTCTATCTCACATGGGGCACGTCACCCTAGCAGCTCATTGGGAAAAACATCAGAAAAATCTTACAAAATGGGGTGATCATCAAGTGACGGTCCACTACCCTCATCCTTTGACCTATCACTAACTGTGATAGCATATAATTGACATCCATGCCACACACAACACTTAAATTACATAGCGGAAATAGTGTAAAAAGATATGGGTCTCCAAACTCCAACTATCACTGATTCAAATCCCAAATCGCCTACACAAGATATAACCTTACTATAACAATCATCTATCTTTATGTGTAGATAATCAATCTATGCCCAAGATAACTCCATAACAACCAATAGAAATGATACGACGATCCAAGATAGTGGAGAAGGGTCCTAGGTACACTACACACTCCTTTACTAACAAGTCTACCTTGAGAGGTTAGTTCTAGGAATCCATCTCAACATCCCAACAAAGGACATGTCTAATCGCCACTAGCCTACATGGATATACTAAATATGGTGCGGTAAAAAATAATTATAAGAGCAAGAGTCAAACAATATAGAGATAGGGATACCACCAATGCTACCTATAGTCTCTATCACTGTGCCTTGATGCTCTACCGGTGGTTCTCGATCACCGGATAAATTTCATAGCTACGCCTCATGTAGCCAATCGTAGGCTCTGAAATAGGTTCCTTACCATTGTTATTAGGGTTCTCTGGGCACACTCTCTAACGGATTCCAAGAACATCACATCCAGAGAAACTATTTGGTCCCCTCCAATGACATGCGGCTCTAGTAAGTACTCTATTGGTATGTGTTGTTGATCTTGATGATCATTCCATTGACCGATATGGTCACTTCATACTATCTCATGTTGACTAAGCTCTAGGTGTTCCCTATGTCCTTAATGGTCCTCTAGGAGGAGGACCCATACTCCATCCTCTCTGAGTATCAAATATTTGTGGAGGTCTGAATGGTGGATGAGTATGTTGCTAAGGTGGTTGATGTGGTGTCCTAAAGGAAGAATTTTTTGAACTATGTCTCTGCTACGAGGAGGAGGCGTGACCCCACATCCTACTATCCTACATCTACTAAATTCAGCTCCTCACTCTATCTCTAGCCTGTTACATCTTCCCCTTGGTCTCCTCTGCAATATAGGCCTTCTCAATAGCCTCAACTAAGGTCTGTGGATAATGAATGCATATTGCACCTCCCAAATCCAAATTCAGGCCCTTGATGAACCTGTGAATCCTAACCTACTCATCCTACATGTAGTCGACATATTGAAGCAAGTAAAGAAACCAACTTTCATACTCCGCTACTATCATGGATGCCTAATGCAGGTCATCAAACTCATCTATCCTCTACTAAATAAAACTCCATGATATATATATACTCTTGAACCGCTCCTCGAAGAGATCCAAAGTAACTATCTCTAAGTCTCCACAGATCTTCCGATCCTCTCGGCCCTCCACCAAACACCTACTTTATCCCTCAGAAGATGAATCACAACATGAGCCTTCGTGTTGCTAGTACATGGTCAAATATTGAAGCATCCGCTCAAGCTCACTAACCAATCCTCTTTGTGAAAGCCTCATGTATCACCAACATATTGAGAGGGGCATAGCTTCACGCTCTCCATAATATGATATGCGGTTGATGATTGTTGACACCTAGGTCTCTCTACATGCTCATCCCTTTTCCTAGGGCTCCTAGATTTGTCTTTGTGTCATGTAATCCTATCTCTCTGCCCCATTTGAGGTTAATTTTCACTAGTTGACTCTCGCATGGGAGTTATCTACCATATGTTCATCACTATGTCTCAAATGGTGTTGAGCCTCATGTGATGCCTCCCTATCATACTGGCTAGGTCAATCCCCTACTGCTCCACCTCATATAGCTACATTGACATCCTGTAATGTCTATAGTATCTCTAAGTATAAATGCAATTTATTACTTTCACAGTGGTATATCTAAATCCACACAAAAATCCCCTTGTCTCGGTTTGTGCCTTCCGTAAAAAAGGGGGATTTATTTCATCATAGTCTAGGTTTTACTTTATTTTTCTAGGTTCTCTACATTTTAAAATATGATGAAATATTGTGTGACCTAGTTGTAGGTCAGACTAGGTTATCTATTTATTTTTCCAAGTGTGCCCAAGGGTCCAAGGCTTGAACCCACAACACCGATACCAACTATAGCGCCCATGTTTTTCCCATACAAAACCTAAGATAAAACCTAATAATTAGTTAGGAAAATTTATGGAATAAATTTTTTTCTCGAATGGGTTGCAATGGTTAACCTCCAACTAGATTTAATTATTTCATGATTAAGAAATCCTTTAATTTAATTAACAATTAATTATTATTATTTTAAATTCAATCGTTTTGGCTTAAATCCTTTTCCAGGGTTCCCGTTAATTTTCATTAATTAACCCTTATGAACCATTAGTTAAGATACCCTTGTTACAAATTTATTTAATTCATCCTTATAGTTCTAAAATAATTTATTTATTTATTTAATACTTTAGGGCTAAAGTCTAAACTTACCCTCCCATAAAATTAAGTTCAATAAATTTAATCCCTATAATAAACATTGTCTAGTTATCTTTGTGTAAATTTAATTTAATTAATTTCAAAATTCAAGTCCTCAAAGGTCACTTAACTAAGGCAATAAAGGTCACATTTTAATCCTACATCCTAACACCCCTTTAGTGGCCCCATTCACAAGTTACACATACATTTAATTTAAAAACATATTCCCACCAAAATATCCTCACCTAACTTTTGTAGGATTGATTCCCAACCATTAGATGGATTCAATTAGAGCCCTTGGATCCTAGGTATTCAAACTAACCCTAATCATCCTTATGAAGTGCTCTTATTCATTTCTTTTACCCTATTTTCTTATTTTCATTTTGTAAGTTTGGGAGGAGAAGGAGAATGGAGGCCATGGAAAGTTTTCTCAAACCGAACAATGGATTTACACATTTTGTTGTTTATTTCATTTATAACCCTCTCCTAGGGTTTGTTCATATTGTTATTTGCTATTGTGTATTTTATTTACATTTTCCCTATTTGGGTATGGGAATTTTTGCCCCATTTTTAGATCTGGTTTAAATAGTGATATATACACAAGTTATTTAGGTGTGTGTGTGTGTGTGTATACTTTTCTTGTTTAAATAAATATGTTATACAACACGAAAATTTTAATTTATAATGATATATACACAAATACATATAAACACACAGATATATATATATATATATATATATATATATATATATATATAATTTTTAATATACATAGCACAATAATAGCTTAAAACACAGTCATATAGAAAATAAACAAGCTTAATAAAAATTGTAGGTCGTGTATACACAAAGATTCAACCTCCATATTTAATAAGTGGCAAAGTTTAATTTTTATGGGATGGGAGAGGTCAGTCGACCTTCCTCCCCCCAAACTTAATTTACAAAAAAAAAAATGCACAAGTGCCCCCATCCCTTATATATATGGGATGGGGAGTGGGGTAAGCGACCTTCCTCCACCCCCCCAAACTTAATTTACAAAAAAATGCACAAAGGCACCATGCAACTTATACACTTCTTCAATAAGATTGGTTTTTGTTTTATTATTAGACATACACACACATATATTGTTTTGTTTGTTATAAATGATCAAATTGAGTTATATGGCATAGTGAAACACAAAATAAAGTAACTATTATTTTCTACCTCTACATATGAGAGTAAAATTTAAGAAAGATAATAAAATTTCTTATTCAACCGAATATAATTTGCAAGGAGAAAATGTTTCCTTATTCTTAAATTTCTAAATGACTATTTTCTTTCTTACAACATAATATGAGATGTAACTAAAATTTCAATATTTTCAATATGCTTACTTTTTCAATAAAAACAAGAAACTATTTCCTTTCTTTCACAATAGAGAAAATGACATCCATGTCAAGAAAACAAGTGTATTTTCATACAAGAATACCAATATTTTAAAATGAACATATTACACTTTGAGACAAGTATTTAAGTTGAATATAAGCTTAGATTGAGAGAGCTTCATTTTCATTTCCAAAACCATTTCAAGGTTATTATTTCATCTAAATAATACAAGACTTGATAGTTTCATTTTACAAGAACTAACCTATTTAAAATACAATTTTTCATTCAATACACTCTTGGTAAAGTATACAAGTTGAAGGGATTATCATAGTAACAAATACAATTTCTTTTTCCTACTTTCCAAATATACATACATTTTGAAAGCTTAATACAAATCAACCTTTCACAACACATTTACAAGAAGTTGAAAATCTTTAAAATGCACGTTATAAGTCCACTTAAGTGTAGTCAACATTGTAAATATTTTACAAAGTGGGAACTCTTTTCCTTTTATTCAAGAGCAACTATGAACAAATATTCACTTGAGCTCCACCATCTTCTCCAAAATCCAAACACAACAAAAATATGGGAGTAGGCAACACTCTCCACCCAACCAATAATACAATGAGGAAAAGAACAATTCTTCCTCATTTTCCCCTAAGCCCCAACAAGGAAACAATAAGGGGTTTAAGATAACCAAGGGAACTTTACATGGCTACCAGAATCAACATCAAAACAAAACATTCAACACAATAAACAAAATACCAAAATCACAACAAACATGTAAGTTCCCAAGCACAAAGGCTCGATACTCAAGCCAAGAAAGAGAAAATAAACATGGGGATCTACTTATGCCTCCCAAGGGTTTGGGTGCCCACCTTAAATCCTCCAAGAAACTCAATCACATACCAACAAGACTCTTATGCCTCCCTCCAAAACAAACAACTCTTATGTTTCCCTCAACTGTTATGCCTCCCTCAATAAAACATACATGATAAGCAAAAATTTCACTTATCTACAAGGTGGGACACCCCAACCAAAATCCCTCCCTTGCGATATATAATAATACTCTTATCCCTCCCACCAAAATATCCCCATTTCCATTTTCTCCTACACAACCTAAAAGCCATTCGATTTCCTAAAATGAAAAATATACAAAATTCATTCATTCCCAAACCTTCACACAAAAATAGAAAAATAATACATGGGTGAAATTCCTACCTTTCCATTAAGAGAATCCAATCCAAAAGAACAATATCCAAGTCTTTCAAAGTCCAAATCAAGAACAAGTCAACTCTAAAGCTTCAAAAATCACTCCAAAAATAATCTCATCCAAAATGAAAGAGTCCAAATAAAAAAATTAACCCCAAATCATCAAACAAAATATAATAAATAAAAAAGATAAAAAGAGAGAGAGAGAGAGAGAGAGAGAGAGAGAGGTGACGTGGCTCCATATAGTATGACACATCATTCCTCCTCCACTCACAATCACATGGTCAAACCCCAAACCCAAAGCTCAATAAATTGGTGATTGAGGAAATGACAAACATCTTACCCACACATCTAAAGGATAAAATTAAAAAATTATGTAAGAAAGTACAATTAATAGCACCTTTGTGTCTTACAATCACATAATGAGGTATTTGTTTTATCCCTTAACCCATAATAGTAGATGGTAGGTGAAATTAAGAGGTGTGGGACAAGCTTAACTTGTCCCAAAAACCCTTCAAAAATGACCCTTAAGCCCAAATCCGAATTTTGCATGCAAGGTTGAGTACACAACACTCAAAAGTAATAAAATGCTCTCAAATACAACACAAATCAAGAACCAGCTACCCACATTAAATACCCCCTTATGGTCACATATAAAATTACAACAATTAATTAAGTTTAATCAACTTAAATTGAGCACTTCAACAAACAATAATAAAGGTGACTCACAATACTAAAATAATTCAAATACTGACAACATACCTTAAAAAAAAGGTGAACAACACATTTACCCAAGGTCACATTTGAGGCCACTCCTCTAAGTAGAGACCTCCGACAATCTAACAACAAAAAAAAAAAATATAATTACACAAGTTGCCAAGGTGAATTGTTTCCAATACCCCGGATTCCTTCACTTTTGGTCTCCTATCCCCTTTTGTTTGATGTTTTAAATTTTCCTACAAAAATCAAAACAATACCTTTTGGCATCTTGGCCATATTAACGACATCAATACAATAAAACACACATATACATATCAATTCACATCATCAAATATCATAACTAAACCATCACTAAAATCAAGTAATTCACCAATTGTTCACAATTTCAAATATTTCAATTCTATCAATTCATCAATTAGCAATAAGATCACAAAACCAACTAAATCATCTAGAAAAATATATATATCAAATCCAATGTGTTAGTACAGTAGTAACTCTAGATCATCAAATATTGATATGTCAATCCATGCATATAATCCATCATATAAATCACATCATGTCAAAAGTCTAAAACATCCATATTGTCTATCAAATAGGCTAATCAAATATAGTAATGTCCATCTATCAATGTCTAAAGATCAAATATGATAACAATGTCTATGGCTCCAATCCAAAGTAAGCAGAAATCATAGTAATATCAATGTCAAAGAGGAGTGGGAACTACACTCTCTCCCTATCTCTTTCTCTCTCCTCGATTGATAAATGAAGTGAAATGAAATGAAATAAATGTGTCTATAACCATATCCTTTTGAATGAAAAATATTATTATTATGTAAATGGGAAACTAAAAACATTAATTAAGCTAGATCTAGGTGGATGCCATGCCAAAAAATATCGTTGATTTCATACTAACATGGTTTTGCAGGATGCAAGAAAGATGGCGAAATGGTGTGGTTGTAATTCATTGGGTATTATTGAAAATTATGTATGTAAATGGAAATAATATATATGTATTTCTATGTTACAAGATAAATTTTATTATTGTAATTTTATAATGTGCATGAGTTGTAAGTTTTTAGGGTTGTTGGGGAATATGTATCTAACCATGGGTGTTATTTCAATCCCAAAATTTGTATTGTAAAAGTTGAATATATATGTTAAATGAAATTGAATTTAATACCTTGTAGTGCACTTCCAGTGTGCAATTGTTGATTAAATAATTGGTGTTGTGTTCCTTACCTTAAAAATGTAATAAAGAAATCTAAATCAAATAATCGACCCTTGTTTAAAACTTGTGTTTATCTACCCATTTCACATGATTTATCTTAGCATAGAAGAAAATGAGACCTTTGATTTAAATTTAATCTTTACACTCTATGAAAATTTCTAGCCAAGCAAAAAGCCAAGTTGGAGTTTATCATCATAGTCTGCGTATGATGAGCAACATCTTCGTGAACTTGTCACAAGAAAGAATGAAATTTTCAATATTTATTTAGAGTATATGGTTCCCTTCCAGGATTAGAAATCATGTGTGTAGTAATGAGAATGTAATTTTCTTAAGGTAGTAATCTATGGGTAACCAACTTTAAACATAGTGTAAAATTTTCTTCAGCTTATAACTTACATGTTGTGTGATAGAGATCACCAAATAGCATTGGAGATCATCTTGAAAGGTTGGGATTCTAATTGAAATCGGTACTCAATCTCAATTATCATTTGGGTTCTATGGTGCAATAATAAGAGTCAGTTGTGAAACTCAACAAAAATTTATTTTATGGTTAGTTTGTGAAAATGTAACCGAAAAATGTTGTGCTTGGGAAAAGGTGAATTTTATATTGTTCATATAATGTGTAATAAAAATCTTGTGGCGAGAGAGTAAATTCATGACATTTGATCCCTAAGATGAACCGTAATTTCCTAAATGAAGGAGTATTATATCTTGTTTCACACTTTTTCTAATGCATAATGTATCTACGTTGTGAAACTAGGTAATCATGTTATTTTAGCAATTCCTTGGACAAGAATTAGTAGGCTCACGAGCATGCAAATGTCCTTATTAACAAATGGGTTACTCAAAAAAATTCAAAATGTTATTTAAATGAAATTAACTGAAATAATTTTTAGATGAATGTAAATTATTCGAGCTGGTCTTATGTTTTAGATACCTACACATGAGGATACTAAGTGTGAATTGCTTTTAACCCCTTATCAAAAAGAGTGTCATCTTGACCACAAGTGTCGAATGTACCTATAGTTACAAGATGATTCTTGAGATAAGGGGGTTCAATCACTCTAGTTGTGACCTTAGTATGTTGTGCAAAATTATAATTGAATACCTCCTTAGAACACACATCTAATGCTTAATTATTCAGGAATCCAAACCTGTTGGAGTGTGAAATCATACTTGTTAGTACCTTGATGACTAAGCAATTAAGTGAAGTAGATGAGATACATGGTTAGTTTTCATAACGTAAAACAAAATAGACTAACCTTAGAACTTAAATGCTAATATGAAAAGAACGTGAAATCTATCTACTCTTGAATCAATAAACTTCCTTTGCTTCATGAGAACCTCCCTTGTTGCAACTAAGATAAATGGAATATAAAATCAAGCATGTAAATCATAAAATGAAACCCTAGAACAAACACTAAAAGGATCATGTATGTACATATGTTCATGCAAACAACTAGGTTATAACATTCTATTGTGATGAGGGAAACAAGCAGAATTAGATGCAATTACTACAAGTAAAATTTTAAATAAAATAAAGATAATTTAGTCAAGTTATAAAATAATTGATAAGTGATTTCCATGAAAATAAGGTCAATAACGATATATATATATATATATGTAATAAGTGTGTAAACTAGGAAAAAAAATTCATGGATGGTGCATATACGAGATTCATAATGTAGTTGAATCGTTATGTTGTGTCTTGTCATTAATTTTTTTGATTTGATGTGTGTCACGTGTTTTCATGTTACCTATGTGGGCTAGTGTTTTTGCAAGCAGATCATGTGTTGTGCGTTGTCATAAGTGATCCCATGTAGTATTGGTTGAACTATAATGTGAGTCAAAAAAAATTATTAGAGTCTTTTTATCGTTTTATTTGTGTGTAAATTATGGGTGTTACATGTTTATATGAAGGTGGTTGAGTTGGTCCTTGATCACTTTACGGGTTTGTAGCCTCCTTGTGAGGTTGGTACCTCACTAAAGTGGGGGTTGTTGCTTCATGCACGGTTGGTATTCTACTATAAAAAGGGTTGGTGTTGCTTGTTAAATTGGTGATTCACAAACTTCTTTTTTATTGAGTAATATATTAAATAATTCAAGTGGATTTTCTTCCCTTGATATTTTCCCTATTATATCTTGTGTTCTTGTGTACTCTTTCATGGTTATGCTCTTATGGATGCTTGTTGCATATTGTTAAGATCACATTACTACATGGTTTAATGTGAAATGGTGTATGCAAGTTAATTTTAATTGTTTAAGAGTTTCGAAGGACATATTCACCCCACCATATGTGCATTGTGCTTCCAAAACATGTTATTCTTTCAATGTAACTTGTCACTCCATTTTTGCAAAGATGTAAAGTCCAGGCATGAGATGTATACAAAACTCGCTCACAAGTTCCCGTAATTTGATCTATATGTATGAACAAATAATTATTTCCCATACACAAGCTCCTTGTGATTTTTATTTCTATTTAGTTACATTATTTACATATTTTGTTTAGAGTGCAACTCTACTAATGTCAATGTATTAATGAGATATTTTTGTTGTCTTTCATCTATGAGTGAAATAAATCAAAGAAGAATAATGAAAAGAAAAATAAAAACAATGGGTATCCAATAGCTATAGGAGAGAAGTTGCGCTTGTGATTACCTTTAGCACATCAATTTTACAGGTTGTTTTATCATTTTTGTTTCTTTGGCATGTGTTCTAAGTGAAAATTTTTGTGCTCATGGTTTCTTTAGTGCCCACTTTCCTTTTACACCTTTTTGATATTGATCATGACATTGTTGACTATATCATGGATATTATTATAGTTTTGATTTGGTATGATGTTAGATGTTTGATCATGGATTATTGTTGACTTTGATTCTTATATGATGCATGATGATTATTAGAGACAATTTTTATATATTGTTGTTGATATACTGTTTGACATGGTTATATTATAGAGGTTGTTCGGACTTGTGATAATTGGATATTTTGAGTAGACCTAGAAAATGAAAATTAGATTAAAATTGATGATGATACGGTTATTGATGAAACTGTAAGTGATACTATGGATTGTCTTGATGATTGTTGTGATTCACATATATGTTGATGATCTTGAAATTATATTTATATTCATTTGGATGTTCGATATGGCTATGGGGCCGAAGGAGGTATTTGTATTTTTCAATTTTAAAATATCACAACAAACATCGGGGATCAGAGACCAACCACATTGGAATTCTAGATGAATTCAACAAGGTCACCATGACAACTATATTTATTTTTATGTGTTCATTTGTTGTTAGGGATTCCTGGGGGAATCACCTTCAATGTGACCAAGGGGTTTTATGTATTTCTTTTATTGTTGTCCCTTTGTTAATGTTTGCATGTGGTTATTTTGTGGTGCTTTGACTGTTTTTCATTATTTATTAAATGGTGTGTTATATTGTGAGTAATCATGTTGTTAAGTTAATTAATTAAAATATGTCATAAGAAAGTAATTAATAGGGTTGTTGGCCTTGAATTAAAATCTTGTAAGAAATGTGTAAGTAATGTGTAAGAGATATGTAAGTTGATTTTGGAGTAAGAAACACTCCACCTTCTTTGAAAATTTGAATTTTTCCTTGGAGGCTGATTTTGAAGACTTGTGGGACAAGTTAAACTTGTCTCATGCCTCTTAAATTTACATACCAACCTTACCTAGTTGGAGAGTTAAAATCATCCCTTCATTATGTATTTTGTAAGTCAAGTTGAATGTCTTGTTGCACTCTTATTACATATTTTAAATTTCAGTCCTTATGGGGTGTGGGCTTTCTTGAGTGTGTAAGTAAAATTGTCATATTATTCACCCACCTATTGATTATGCATTGGAGAATGAAGTTGACTTTTGTGTTGGGGTTGAGGATGTGTGATGTGGCATCCTACATAGATCCACCTCATCATCTTCTCTTTCCTCTTCTAATTATTGGAATTCATTGGCTTGTTTTTGGGTTGCTTCACTTTTATCACTTCATTTTTAGGAGACTTATTTTCGTTTTGAGAGCTCTTGCTTTTGGAGAAGATTGGAGATTGTTGCATGCTTGTGGATTGTTGATCTTGGAATCCTTTCCATTAGAATGTTTTGAACTTGGAACAAACTCCATTATGTAGAGGTAGGATCTTGGCTATTGAAATACTCTTCTTTTCCTTTTTATGAATATGTAAATCGTTGAATGTTGTTATTGTTTGTGGGTTGTAGGGTAGATGGCCTAGGAATGGTGTAGGAGAAGGCTATGGGGTTTATTTTATGGGAGGCATAAGTGTTTTGGGGAGGTATCAGTGTGGCGGAGTTGGGATTTGGATTCCACCTTACAAAGAAATAGTGTGCATTTCTTTACTTGTTATGGGGTGCCATAAGAGGTTGGGGAGGCATAATAAAGTGTGAGGTATAAGGGGTACATGGGGAGGCATAAGGGCATAACAGGATTTGAATGTTATATTTTGGGGTTTGTTCTCAATTGGTGATACCCAATTTCCCTTTGGGAGGCATAAGTAGCATCCCCATAGTTTCTTGCTCCTTTGGCTTGCATGAAGATGCCTGAGTTTTTTTAATGTCTTTCATGTGGTTGTAGAAGTGTTGTTCTATTTTGGACTATGTTTTTAATTGTGAATTTTCATGTGAAAGATTTCCTTTGTCATGTGGAAGCTTGTTGTTGCCATGAGTTGAGTCGCATTTCTTATTGCAATGTGGTTGGGGCTTGGGGGCCAATGAAGAAGGATGGATTCTCCTTTCATTGGATGTCTTGGTTGGGTGGAGAGCATTGCCTTTCCCCTGCCTTTGTTGTGATCAAAATTGGAGAATGATGGATTTACATGTTGTTGTTCTGGAGCAAAGGAAAAACATAGTTTTGACAATTCCTTGTTGAGATTATTATTTATTGTAACCCTTTCCCACTTTGAAGTGGATGAACTTGTATATTATTGATGATGGAAAGATGTTTTGTATTGGCTATGAAAGTTGTAATTTGAAATGTAAAAGAGATGCACTTTGTTTTCTATTTTGAATGAAAGAAAAGAAATATTATATCTTTGTAAGTTGTATTTGATCATTGTAAATGAAATCCTTCCAACCAAATAGTTTTTGTTCTACCTTAAAAAGAAGTTACTATTGTTTGAAATCTACTTTGAAATGTATTTGAAATCTCTGTTTGGAAAGTGTAATCAGAATTATTGCACTCTCTGTGTTTGAAAAACATGTTGTTGAAAGAGATAGAAATTGCATTCTTGTTTCTACCTTTATTTGAAGTAAATAATAACATTGTAGTGTTGGATTAGAATGAATTCATATTTTTAAGTTTGGTAAATGCAATTGGATTAATTCGAATTTGAAGTTGTAGAACTCTGTTAGAAAATTACTCATATTGGCAAATATTTTATCTAAAACGTATAGAATGACCCCTACAACAATGAATAAGAAAATGAATCATATTTAGTGAACTTAATATGTCTAAAATGACCCCAAACAAACTAAACCACTTAAGAAATTGTTAAGGAGCCTTTCAAATCGCGTAAAGGTAAGTTTGCAATCATGTTGCTATCAAAAGTTACAAATTTTTGGATTAATCTTCAATAAACAAATTAACCCTCGTAATCCATCCTAAATATACCCTAGTGCAATCCTGTGTTGAGAAATTATTAAGGACGAATTTGAGCAAATCATGTAAGTTAAAATTACCAGTCTTCATTTTATAAACATGTAGAGTGTTTTTCTCAAAATTTACCCTAAAACATTTATCCAAATTAAATTCTTAAGGTCTCTCAGGCAAAGAGGACGTTAAGAGATATCTAAAAATTCCTTGTTTGTAAAAATGGAGTTCCCTATCGAAGTTATGGCATTTTGAATTTTGCAGCAGAGGAAAGGCCTCTCACGTACCCATCTTGTGTGCCTGTCTTGTGCGCCCAGAGCCTCTCACGTGCCCCTCTTGCATGCCCATGAGAAAATTATTCCCTTGCATGCCTTATTTTGTGTCCATTATAAAATTATCCTCTTGCGCACTTGTCTTGTGCGCTTGGACCCGTCTTGCTCACCTGGGAGAGAATAAGTCTCTTCCATGCCCGTCTTGTGTGCCCGGGAGAATAAGAGTTTCTCCCATGCCTCTCTTCCGTGCCTGAAAGAAAATTTTCTTTCCGTGCCTGGGAAAATTTCTTCTACGTGCCCCACAAGAGGATAATCTATCCACGTTAGGGATTATTCTCTCTCTCCTAGTGTTGTGTAGGATGCTTGATAACCTGTTGTAATGGAATTTGGAACTTTATTGGGAACACTTTAAAAAAATTAATCAGAACTTTTCCTAACTAAACCTAGGTTGTTCTTGGTCTCGGGTGGGGAGAATTTAGGTGGTGTTTACACTTAGTATCGAGTCATGGATTCAAATATTGGACCCTTGGGCACACTAGAAAACTTAAGACATGAACTTTAAACCTAGTAAAATATTAAACCTAGCACACTTGTAAATCTAGAGAACAACTTGGTTTGAAATTACATATTTTAGTAAACATAGAAAACCTGTGTAAAATCTAGAAAATGGAACTAACTCTCTCCTTGGTCTATGCAGGAGGTGTAGACAAGATGAGGGGAAATTTCACATAGAAATCGGCTTACCACCACCATATCATGTTGTAGCAGCTATCCTACCATAGATTTTATAGACACTACAGGATGTTAATGCCGCTCTACGCGGAGGGACCATAAGAGCACATTCAGGTGGACACAATAGGGTGACATCCATTGAGGCTCATGCATCTCCCCGACATACGAGGAGCATAGAGGAGAGAAATCCCATGTGGAGTCTCGAGAGAAGAGTCACCACAACGGGACAGGGACCGAGTTTTAGGACATAGAGATATGAGCCCTAGACTTAGAGATGAGCATGCAGGAGGCTAGGAGATATTCAAGTGTGCATGCGCCATTGTTCTAGCAACATGAAAGCTCGTGGTGGTGAGAAGATTCATTCCTTTTAGAAACAAATAAGGTTAGTGGGCTAGGATGGCCAGAACTCCTTTTTGTCTTGGAAGGACTACATGCAAATAAGAACACAAGACCACAAGATTTTGATTAGACAATAAATGAGGAAACCGCTTGGGCCTAGGAAATCTCAAGGTGGCTCGGAATGATTTCGCTAATATGAATTAACACAAAAGACCAGAAATATCAATTAAGTTGCTTCGTTGAACCGGGTAGGGAAAGGCTGGTTTTTTTGGTTTTGAGGAAACGATGCAATTGCGCTTCGTTATCGATAACCGATGCGTTATCGATAACCGATACCGGTGGGTTCGGTGGGTTCTAGGATCTCGTAGGTTAGTTGCTTTGTGGGGTAGTTGTGTTGTTTCAGAAGGTCAGATATAGGTGGTATTAGGAAATAAGGTGATGAGAGGTAGATGAATGATAGTTAGAGGTAATATGCATGCTGGGTAGTGGATTCAGGGATGGATTTATGAGGACTGTAATTCAAAAGGCATAAGAAATGTTATAACAGAGGACATGCAAGATGTGACTTACTGGTTTTGACGAAGATGCAAGCTGATCTCCTTTGTCAAACACTTCTCGGTATTTCCACTGCCTCGCTCTGGCCAAGTGAAGATCTGACTCTTTTTCGCTCCCAATGATCTCTCGTTGATTCAAAATCATTCGACCCGATCCCAAAATGAAATTCCGATCCTTTGTTTTTGGTTCTGGGAGCCCATTTACAGTGGAACCGATGGGTTGCGTAACCGATGGTGGGCCGAGTAGAACCGCATCAGAAGGAAAAAGTAGGCTATTTTTAGTAAAATAACCCACCTTCCCCGCTTTTCTCCCGAGAGATGGGCCATGGGCTTGGTCAAGTGGCTAGAAGGTCGGTTTTGGGTGCGAGTAAGGAGGCATTAGTTATGGATGTGAGTCTGACCAAGCCATAAGTCTTAATTAGGTTAGTTTAGGTTAGGGCTAGGTCATGATGAGGTGGCAAAATGAGGTAAGGTGTAAGGTGATGTGGATTTATCAATTACAAGGTAATTAATAAATAATTGTGTAAGGTTTAGGTGATGAGGTTAAGTCATGAGATGAGATGCGGGTCACAAGGGGTCGTAAGACACAAATTTGGTGTCTACATTATTAGCCTCCCTTATTATTGTCGTGGTAGCTTGTTTTGTAAAGTCGCACTGACAATAATATGAAGTGGTTTCCGTTAAGGGTATAGGTAATCCCTCAAATCTATCATGATTGAGTGAACGGGAAATCAGTGGATAGGGTCGATAAAGGGTAAATGGGGCAGAGGGGATGGTAAGATGGTGGGGTAGGTCCAAGGAAGCAGACGCATGGTAAAATGCAATAGTACGACTAGGGTACATGATTTGACGAGCAAACCAGAAAGGCATAGCAAAGGTCGATAGTTTATCCAAACAAGGGTGATATAATCCCGGTATCCAAGGCATAGGAAGTAGCTCCGTGGTATATAATGGTAAGGTAAGGTACAGAACGTTTAGGCGTGTTCGGCAAGACTCAAATGGTTGGTTTGGTTGAGATAAACGTCACGGCCCAGGTCTAGGCAAAGTTGGTCGACAGATCAAGTCAAGGACCCTAATCATGCTAAAACACGAACAGTGAGCTCGATGGAACAAAAAAGGTACAGGATGGATGGATAAAATAAAAAACGTTGATGTGGGTATGGTATCAAGTGATACGGCCGTGGGTCGGGCCAAGTTGGCTAGGTTGGCCTGGGTCGGGCCAAATGGGTAGGGTGAGGCCTTGGGATGGCCAAAAGTAGGGAGGCCTCTGGGTCGGGCCGGATGGGTAGGGCGAGGCCTCGAGGCCTGGGTCGGGCCAAATGGGTAGGGCGAGGCCTGGGTCGGGCCAAATGGGTAGGCCGAGGCCTGGGTCGGGCCAAATGGGTAGGCCGAGGCCTGGTCGGGCCAACAGGTAGGCCGAGGCCCATAGGGGTGAGGCCTGGTCGGGCCAACAGGTAGGGTAGGCGAGGCCTGGGTCGGGCCAACAGGTAGGCGAGGCCTCTGGGTCGGGCCAACAGGGTAGGCGAGGCCTTGGGTCGGGCCAACAGGTAGGCGAGGCCTGGGTCGGGCCGAACAGGTAGGGCGAGGCCTGGGTCGGGCCAATAGGTAGGCCGAGGCCTGGGTCGGCCTGGTCCGCCAACAGGTAGGCCGAGGCCTCGAGGCCTGGGTCGGGCCGAATAGGTAAACAAATGGTGTTCAAAGAAAGGTGGATATAGGTGATATGTGGTTAAAAAAGGGGCAAATGGTAAATAAGGGCAAAAAATTGGGGGAAAGTTGGCAGAAAAAACCGATGTCGATTCTACATGACCGATATCGTTAAGGGACCGATACCGGTTCATTAGGGCAAAATGAAACCGATATCGCTAAGGGAAAAACCTATAAAAAAAAAAATACGGCTTGTCATTATCATTGTCACTTTGTTATTTTGAAAACCAAATTGACTTGTCTCGACGTGGGAGAGTTGAGATTGGAGGTTTATTGAGTGAGGTGGAGCTATTTTGCTGGAGGAGTGAGTTGTTTCATGGGCCCGAGTGAGGAGGAGGCAAGCAGCTGATTGGTCGGGACCCAAAGCAGAGAATTGGAGCCATGGCACAGCAGAGAGGAGCAGAGGGGCCGGACCAAATGACCGACACCACCACCACCCATCCCACCACGACGACGTGTCGCCGCACGGGTAGGCTCTCGAACTTTTATTTTGTGCATTTGAATGGTATTAAGCTTAAATTGGGGTTTGGGTAGAATTTACATTTTTAGGAAATAATGAGTAAATTGACGTAATTTGAAAAACGAAGAGGATAGAGGGGTAAAATAGGGCAAGTCGGCCGGGTGGGTAGGTTTTTATGGTGTTTGGGTGGGTAGATAAGTATAAAAATGGAAAAATAATGGGGGCCGCGGGGTTCGGCCCCAGAATTACAATGACCGATGTGTCATTGCAAGTTGACCGACATCGGCCGAAATTGTGTGGACAGTGTGGTGTGTGTGGACCTGACCGTCGGCTCAGACGTCTGGCCGGGCCGGTTTGGGCTCAGATGGGTATGGTGGGTGGGTTTGGGGGTGGGTGGGGGGTGGGGTGGGTTGGGTGGGGTTGGCTGGGGTTTGGGTTTGGGTGGGTTGGGTTGGGTTGGGGTGGGGATTGGGTTTGGGGTGGGTGGGTGGGGGGTGGGTGGGGTGGGGTGGGATTTGGGCTTGGGTGGGTGGGGGTAGATTTTGGGCTTTGGGGTGGGTTTTTGGGTGGGGATTTGGGGATTTTGGGTTTGGGTGGGTGGGTGGATTTTGGGTTTGGGGATTTTGGGCTTTTGGGGGGTGGGGTTTTGGGTGGATTTGGGTAGATTTTGGGTGGGTAGTGGTTTGGGTGGGGGGTGGGTGGGTAGGGTGGGTTTGGGTTGGGTGGGGGTGGGTTTGGGTGGGTTGGGTGGTCAAGGTAGGTTGGGCAGAGGGGGGGTGGAGAGTGGGGTGTGGTCGGGGGATAAAAGGGGGTTTAGAGGGTAAAGTAGATGTTGTGATAAAGAGTAGGTCTAAGGATGTGGGTTGGTTTTGCAGCACGCGCAGCTGAGCTGACGATGCGGGATAGATGCCCCCCCGCCGCTGGTGCGGATGAGACCACATGTGTCCGCAGCTCACCGGGGTGATCATGCGCGAGGTGGGACTCAGTGGAGTCCAGAGGTACAGAGCGAGAGAGAGAGATCACACCGATGGTCGCCCTCATCGAGAGATGGGATCCGCGACCAATGTGTTCCATCTCCCGACCGGGAGATGACTATCACGCTGGAGGATGTGTATCGCATCCTTCGACTACCTATCGAGGGAGAGGCGCCTTCCGTAGATTCAGAGACCGCCATGGACAAAGATATTACAAAGTTTTTGGAGATGCAGCACGCTTACTTACCTATCACAACGCGAGCATTGGGTATGGTGACATGTACCGTGCGCATCGACACGAGACACTACCGGGTCGTGGCCGATGATGATCGGGATCACCCGCTTCGCCTCCCTGACTCGAGGGAGGCCGCTTTCCATGGGCGCTGATGGGGGTGTTGCTTGAGATGATCGAGGAGCATACTCATGCATGCGTGGGCACCAGCAGTATCTCGGTGCAAATATATACAGAGCTCGGGGTTATCGCCGATGAGGCGATTCTAAGATCTGCTCGACATTTTTGCTGCATTGTTGGGCATATGAGCACATCATATGCATCAAAGCCAAGAGGGTTACCCCAAAGCAGCTGTGGCCACAGTCATATACGATATGGCTTTCAGAGGTGGTGGGGGTCGTGGGGCAGCCACGAGCAGCTTGCAGGTGAGATGTGGCGTATTATAGACATTTATTAGAGGGCCTGACAGTAGTAGACATCATATGGAGACCTTACAGAGGTCATCACCCGCACAGAGGAGGCCGAGTACAGTTACGCTGGATCCAGTACACTTTCTCGGATAAAGCAGACAGACTGAGGCCGGGAGAGTACGAGAGGATACCCCTAGAGAGGGTACGCAGGCAGATGGGGCTGCGACAGGACGAGCCACCTCCCTTCCCTCAGTACAGGAGGGATGATGTAGAGGCCCCACTGCCTGCACCACAGCCCTTGGATCCAGATTGGGTTGCAGAGAGGCCAGCAGATGATGGCGTAGATGATGCTGGGTGCACGGAGCATACAGGTGGTCTGGTGGGTTGGACAGAGAGCGGCGAGGGAAGAAGACACCCACACAAACTGCACTGGGCAGCGGTGACGGCAGAGAGAGATCAGCTCAGGGGCCAGGTGCAGTTATTACAGGGCAGCACTGTCACGCACAGCAGTACGATAGGGGTCTTACAGGGGCAGCTAGCCCAGCTCAGCACATGACAGCACAAGCAAAGACCACCACCAAGAAGACAAACACAAAAAAGCAGCACAGTGCAGTAGCAAGAAGATTTCAAAGAAGAAGACAACCACAACCCCAGCACAGTATATAGATACCGCCAAAGAAGAAGTGCACAACCACATGTGCACCACCAAAGACAGCACATGGGGGTACCGGGCAAGAGGAGTCCTGGGGGACCAGCCCCAAGACTGACTGACTGGTGGCACGGATAGATACATGGAGGCGAGATGAGGCCCAGACTATCGTGGATGTTCTTGATAGTACCGGAGCTGAGTATCAGCCATATGCGGCACACCGAGCGGAGACCTCGCGTAGTCAGAGATCGCAGGGAGGTGCAGCCACAGCCGGCGTGTCTGTTACAGGCAGGAGGCGAGAGGCGCCACAGGGACCAGCAGGGAGAGGTGCCGAGGGCGGTGGGGAGAGCTGAGGGATCCCTGCATTGTTTTTGTATTTTGTATATTGGATATGGGCACCGGTCTGCGAACCGGTTATGTTGATAGAGGCCTGCGTGCCGTCATTTATTCATGTATGGATTCATTTATTCATTATATACCGGCCTGCGAGTCGAGTACGGGTTGTATATTTGATACCGGCCTGCGAGCCGAGTATATTTTTGATATGAGGGACCGGCCCCGAGCGAGAGTCGAGATTTTGATAGTTATCATGCGCCTCGCGTGCCGGCTTAGTTGTATGATGAGATCACAGAGGCCCCGATGCAGGGCACATTGTATATTTGAAAATTTGTATATATATATAGAGATGATGTTTTGATCCACATGCAGTGTTCAAAAATGTGTTTAAGTATTTCGTCAATGGTTTGTGGTATAGAATATATGATGAGTTTATTTGACGTGTTGATATATGGATGATGTGTTATATGATGAAATGTTGCATGTTTTGGGCTGGTTTTGTGACATTGTTATATATGTATCTGATGAGTTGGATCCAAATGATGAGTTTTTGGTTTTGTGTAGATGTGACTTAGTTGATGGTTTGTTTGTTTTTGTAAAATAGATGATGTTATGGACATTATAATGATATGTGTGGTGGATGGAGAAATATGGATAATGGTGTTGTTATGCAGAAAAAGGGGGGCGCGACAAAAAAATTAGGTAGAAAATGAAGAAAAAGAACCATGTTCAAAAAGATAGGTATATAACCGATATCGGTTAGTTAATGAACCGATGCTCAGAGATCAGCTGCTAGACCGATATCGGCCACATGACCGACCGATACCGTTATTTAGTTATGAGCTTTTCTAAAAATAGAAAAGCTAGGGTGGCAACTTAAGTTCTTATTTTTAGAGCCACGCAAGAGTTAAATACGCGAACGCGACGCTTTTGACGACGATCGAGATGTATTCGCATGAGAGATTTGAGTGATTAGGAGTAAAGAGACAGGAAAGTGATTGTGATCCGAGATTCGTAAGACAGTAAAGGGTTTGAAAAAGGTGGTGATAATGGCAGACGAGGAGAAACATCCAAAGCAGCAGGACAAGAGGGAAGACAAGGGCCACCTCAAGCTACTGCAACCCAAGAGGTAACGTTTTGTTTGTGATTTGACTACTGCATGTTTTGTGAATAAGATGGGGAGAGTATGTGGGTAGATATGAGAAAGAAAAGATGATAACAAGGGTTATAAATGGGGTGAGTGTTACATGGTAGGTAATCAAGGGTTTCAAGTATGTCTGTGTATACAGAGAGGAATAAACGAGCAATTTATTGTCGTAGGTGGTTGTTTTAGGCATAACAGGGACCGATATCGGTTAGGATAACCGGTATCGTTACATTCAACCGCAGACTCTAAGTTAGTCAGTAAACGATACCGGCATGTGAGGAATTTTAGAATTTGAGAAAACCCGGGGATGGAGGAATTGAATGGTTTTTTGTTATTTCGATGTACGCAGCAGAGGGTGGTCGAGGATGAATGATAGTGTACCAACATATTGTTGTCACTTAATCCGAGCGGATGTAACGCCAATTGAATGGACATTGATAAATCGTTTGGGGTTAAGTGGAATCCGCTATTATTCACGAATCGCACGTAACCATGCTATGTTACAAAGCGTTGATCGAGAGATGGAATCCCGAGACAAATACCTTCTATCCGCCAACAGGGAAATGACAAGAATATCGAAGATGTGTTCCGATTTTGAGACTCCCAATTTACAGAAAACCAAGATATCGTGCATTACCTAGCGCGGCTGGGGGAGCGATAACAAAAAGATTTGGTCCATACGCACGAGATTTAACACAACGAGGTTTGTCATTTACGTATGGGGATAATGTATGCAAAGACATCCCGAGGAGACAAGGTTAGCAAAGAATTTTAATGATAGCGGTAGGGTATTATGCATTACCGAGGCGTATGGGGGAAGATTTCCAAAGGCATTGATGTGTGTTATTTGGGGAGATGATAGAAAGGAACGTGACATTTGCATGGGCACCGCATATTTGGTGAGCTATACAGGGGTTTATGGGTCAGAGGTGAAATCACGTAACGACACCGGATTGTTCATACTTATTACATCGCTGGGCCTATGAGCACATTGTTTGTGTGCGACCAAGAGGCCGATCCATCCACCAGAGAAACCGGAGTACGAGGTGGGATTCAGACGATGGGTCCGCATGTAACAGAGGCAAGATCCTGTGCCGTGACGGATGACTTTGAGTATTATAGCAGTGTATGGGAGAGAGTGACGATCATGGATATCTCTGTGGCCTTACGGAAACTATATGGTAACAGAGAATATAGCCGAGGAGTTGAGGGGTGTAGAGATTGAGGTGGATCGCAGGCACAAAGCCGTGTGAGTATGAGAGGATTCCTCTAGATCGCGTGCGGCGACAATTTGATTTGTGCAGATATACCCCAGCTTATAGACCCTATATGAGGATCGATGCAGAGGCAAGATTCTCACCTCCCCACCCAACACCTCCGTAAGGGCCTCAAGAGGTAAAGCAGCCCGATCGCAGGTAATGGATGCAGAACGACAGAGGCCTATAGATTATGGTGGGTAGCAGAATCGCGAGGTGTACGTGATCGTCCCGACATAGCGGTGATTACAGCAGAGAGGGATCTCGCAGCTTTGGTTCAAAGCAGCTCCAAACGCAGTGAATGAGACAAGAGGATCGTTAGTGGTCATGAGTCACAAGGAGAGACTAGAGGCGGAGTCCTCCATGCGAGAGGGCGTATTCATATGTTACAGGAGAGATCGGGCAGATCGCTGGGGCGGTACCAATAGCCGTGGTACCACTGAGGAGGACAGAGAGGCCTCTGGCGAGAGGGGTCGACGATCACGATCATCACCTAGTTCGGGATGAGGCGTGAGGGTCTAAATAAATGTTAGCAAGGTATAAGAATAAATAAGAGTACCGACCTGCGTGTCGATGATAGAGAAGATGTATTTGTTTAACATCTAAATAAAACTGAATATGTATGTTGATTTGAGTTATAATAATAAGAATGTTTTCGTTTTGACTTTTTGTGTTTTGAAAAAGGATAAAGAGGAATGTGATTAAATAGAAATACACAAAAATATTTATATTTACCACACATGATAGGTTATGGTAGGGGATGGTCGAGCTAACCTTGGGAGACCCCATGTCTCCGAAGTGTCGCCTACATAGCCCATCGCACAAAGCAAGGAGGGGCCTCGTGATCGATGTAGTTCTCCTTAGGATCGTGGAGAGGTGAATTCTGTGCAATTTGGTACGGTTTAGGCAATTGGTTGATTGGTAAGAATATTGATATTAATATTGGTAAGGTAAGGTTGTTGTGAAATGAATTGGTGATGTTGTAAAAGGTATAAGGAAGTGAAAGTTAGCCTACCCAAGTGGTAGGGAACCATGTCCTGATTAAGATCAACACACAATCCTAGATGCGAGGCAAAGCGGAAAGAGTGCTCCGTAGGTGAAAAGAGCTAAACAAACCACCAAACGTAGAACGAGCTTCAAGCCCTAGGTACCGTGCATGTGCATAGACGAGAAGTCCATAGGTGAAAAGAGTCAGATGATCACAATATATCGGGTGTAACGTTACGTCCCTTGAGTCAAAACAAATGGTGAGGTGAGGTGGATGATATAGCTGAGGTACAGAGAATTTATTACAAAGTGAGTGTTCTGACGAAAGAGAACCTACCCTAAATAGACAAGTCCATGACCCAAAAAGTTCTTTTTGAATGAGGCTTTTATTTTACTGAATATAGACTGATCGATGCGGGAAGTCTACAAGGGATATTGATTGTGCTATTCTTGAGGTCTTCACGAAGCCGATCAATGCGAGAAGCTTCGATAAAGGTCGACGTGTATAGTCTGTCCTTCGAGGGAGCAATCTATTTATAGTAGCAGATATGATTTTAGTGCATAGTCTGTCCTTCTGGGGAGCAATATATATAATAAAGAAGAATAATTTGGCATATAGTGTCCTTCGAGGGAATACCTATATATAATTTAGATAGCTAGATGTTCTTTTCGCGTGAAGCATCTAGTTTGGTAGGAAGTTTGACTCAAGAAAATCCCATAAGAATACGGCTTATTTTAAAACTTTGAAGTCATGGACTAGACTAAAAAGGGGAAGGCATCGTTTAGGTGAGGTGAGAATCAAACTATGTGAGCTTGATTTTTATTATGAGGTGTAGGAAACGAAGTGCATGTGGTGGTATGTGAGCTCAAGGGACGAGCTGGCAGTAGATAAGAAGTGATATAACACTAAATTCAACAAGAGAATGGTCGAAGATGCAAGGCATTAGGGGTTCAGTGCTCAAAGCTTACCATTGCTTAAGCTAAACGATAAGCGCCCGATCCATAGGTGTGAGTGATTATGTAAGGCCCAATCCAATCGGGAGCAAATTTTCCACGCTTGCTCTTTTCTAGTTTGGTGACATGTTGATTCTCTTTGAGGACAAGATCACCAACCTTAAAGGTACGCTCATGAAGTCGCTTATCATAAGCACGTTTGATGCGTTTTTGATAGATTTGAAGGTGATCAAGAGTCGTAAGACGACGCTCGCCAAGAAGCTCCAATGGGCTAACCGCTCGCGGAAATCATCGCTGGTGAGAATATCCCAAGAGATATTCTAAGGGAGGGTATTTGTATTTCGAGAGGCAAAACAGCCTCTGCACCATATACCAAAGAAAAGGTGTGGCATTAGTAGAGGTACGAATGCTAGTACGATAAGCCCAAAGGGCAAAGGGAATGTGATCGTGCCAATTTCTTCCGGATTCATCGACAACTTTCATGAGGATTTTGGTTAGGGTTTTATTAGAAGATTCAGCCCACCATTGGCCTCTGGATAAGTAAGGCGATGAGAAACTAAGTTTGATACCAAAGTTGTCACAAAGGTCTTCAGAACAACTTGTTTTTAAAGATTTACCATTATCTCGTTATTAGGCGATGAGGAATACCAAAACGACAGATAATGTGATGGTTAATGAATTCGACAATTTTTTCCTTTTTAGTTGAAATGAGTGGAATAGCCTCCACCCATTTTGTGTAATATTCGGTTGCTGTGATAATCCATCGGTGACGTTGTGAAGAGGATGGGTGAATCTCACCAATAAGGTCTAAACCCCATTGTGAGAAGGGCCAAAGATCTCGAGCGACCCGGAGAGAGGGTGGCTAGGAGTATGTCAAGGTTGGCATGTTGTTGACACATAACACAACGCTTAACATATTCGTAGTAGTCATGTTATCGAGAGTAGGCCAATAATAACCGAGGCGAAGGATTCTTTGCTTAGCCAAGCAAGGCCACTAAAATGTCCACCACAAATACCGTCATGGACTTGTTGGATGGTATGGGTGATCTCCGCACCGGTGAGACATCGAAGGAGGATGCCATCAAAGCCACGTTTATAAAGGAGTCCCCCCATAACTACATAACGAGAAACGCGTTTAAGAAAAGCACGTTTACCAAGATTTAGTAAGGTCAAGGGAGAACAGAGGTTGTAAGGTAGTCATGGAATTGGTGATACCTGTGTATCCCGCGAGTTAGCAGTACATACGTATTTATCGCATACAAACAACCGGGCTGAATAAGATGGGGCAAAGAGTTGTTGACCAAGACAAAAATGTCGAGTCACTGATGAGGCTGGAATTTGCGAGGCTAAGCAAGCCATAGTATCCGCAAATTTGTTAGTAGAGCGTGGAATGGTTTGGATAGAATAGTGAGTAAATAAGGCTAGAAGCGAATCCACGTAGTGTTTGTATTTTTGAAGTTCCTCATTTTTGCATTGGTAGATGCCCATAACTTGATTGACTACCAATTGAGAGTCGCCAAAAATATTGATAGATTTGATACCTAAGTGCAGCGCAACCTGGAGACCCAGAACAAGGGCCTCGTATTCCGCTGTATTATTAGTGCAAGGGAAATCGAGTCGGAATGAAAGAGGCATAGGCTCGGCGTCAAGAGGAACGAGAACAACGCCAGCTCCTCCACCGCGTTGGCATTTAGATCCATCGAAGAAGAGGGTCATTTGATACGACTCTTCCCCGAGTGAAAGAGTGGCGATGAGTTCGTCGGGGAATATAAAATTGGTAAATTGTTCCCCAGGTAAAGGGGCTTCCGCAAGTTGGTCTGCGATGGTTTGTCCTTTGATTGATTTCTGGTGGACGAACTCAAGGTCGAGGTCGGCGAGGAGCATGAGCCATCGGGCGATGCGTTGGTTTAGATGAGGTTTGGCATACATGTAATGGATGGGGTCTGTGTTGGTGATGACGAAAGTTTTGTGATTCAGAAGGTAGTGTCGGAGCTTGGTAGCCACGAATGATAGGGCTAGGCACAACTTTTCTACATGTGTATACCTAGTCTCATAATCCACCAAAGTACGACTTATATAATAAACGGCTTGTTCTCGATTTTCAGAGTCACGATGTGCAAGCATGGCCCCTACAAAACAGTGGTCGGGCAAGTGGAAAGGTAAAGGTAGAAAGGGCGGTCGCCTTGAGGTGGGATAAGCACGGGTGGTCTGCAAGAGATAAGTTTTGAGAGCTTCAAAGGCTTGGTGGCACTCTTCACTCCATGAAAATCAATGTCCTTCTTAAGGAGGTGATGGAAAGGTCGACATCGATCCGAGAGTCGGGAGATGAAACGTCGGATAGATCGAGCTTACCTGTAAACTACGCAATTGTTTGAGATGGTAGTGGGGGCATTTCTATGATAGCTTTGACTTTAGATGGATCGACTCGATGCCACGCAAAGAGACGATAAAACCAAGAAGCTTTCCCAAAGGACACCAAAGACACATTTCTTTGGTCAAGACGGATGTAATATTGTAATAAAGTGATCAAAAATAATGGTTAAAACATCGAGATGTTCACCGCGATGTTTAGACTTGCCAAGAAGATCGCCGACGTAATCTTCAAGGATAGTGTGCATAATGTCATGAAAATGTAGGTCATAGCCCGCCGATAGGTCGCACCAAAGATTCTTAAGGCCAAATGGCATTACACGGTAAATGTAAGGTTCCCAAGGAGTTATGAAGGTAGTTTTGTGTTGATCGGCAGGGGCAACCAAAATTTGGTTGTATCCTAAAAAGCCATCCATGAGAGAAAGCATTTCATGACCCGCAGTGAGATCAACAAGTTGATCAATACTAGGTAGGGGGAAGTCATCCTTAGGGCAAGCGAGGTTAAGATCCCGAAATCCGTGCATATCCGAAGTCCCCCCGTCGCTTTTAGTGATGTGTACGATGTTAGAAATCCATGAGGATAGTCAATAGCAAGATGAAGGAAACAGTAAAGGAGTCGCTGGAGCTCTTTGACCAAGAGGGCAATGCGTGGATGCATTTTTCTCAATTTTGTTTAATTGCTTGGAATCGGGTTTAGAGTAATGTTATGGACAGCAATGTCGTAGGATCAATTCCCGCATGTCAGAGGACCAAGCGAAAGCTTGGTCATGAGCACGGAGGAAAGTAGTAAAGGCGACTTGTTCGATGCGTTAAGGGATTGTCCGATCTTCACAATGTGAGGATCCTCCTCCGTGTGGATGTTGATTTCTATAGTAGATTGCTCAAAGATGGTTTGGGTTTCGATGGTAAGGCTCGTTCAATATAAGAATCATCCGCGCCAAGGTAAGTGAGGATGGAGTCATCATCCCGACACTCAACAACATTAATCAAAGGTGAATCCTCTTCGATCATGTCCGGATACGTAAGGGGAAGAGAAGATGGGTCCTCATTATCGCGCGTTGATAAGTGAGAGGACCTATGAAGATAGATAGCATTTATGAAAAAAAGTTAGGAGGGATAGATTCAGTGGTCTATAGATTCTGTGGGTGATGATGGCAAAGTGGGTGATGATGGTTTTGGTAGGGGTGACGCTGCGTCTTCTTCCGTATACAAACCGACACGAGGTGTCTCCTGTGTAGGTGTTTCAGGAAAACCGAGACCACTGCGATCATTATGTTTGCGTGTGGTGATGGGGATGAGCGTATGTCGGCCTTGTTCATAAAGACCAAAACCAAAGCCTTTCCAAGCACAGCGAGTCAAGAAGGTGAGGGCAAAGCGACGATTGGTAAGGTATTGAAAATCGGACTGGAAAGGAACCACACCAAGAGGAGGCTCAGGGGCAACGGAAGATGCGTCGACACCCCCATACGTTAGGTTAGTGCGGCAGTGAGGTGGTCCGTAGGAGATTACTTCCCCCACACGACGGTCATAGTTAGGATGGGCATGTACCTGTCCGTACTCCTGTGGGGTATGGAAAGAACTAACGTTATATAGGCGATACTCCCCCAGCGTAAGGCGCTGAAAAACATCTACTAAGGGGTCTGCATGGTTGGGATGTTAGCTACGGGAAGGGAAGTGGTTTTTGCGACGGTGGTTTCATTAGTTGAAGGCGTAGGTGCGATTGAGGTACATGGTTGAGGCATAGTTGAAGAAGATGGTTGGGTTGAATGAACGGGTGTCTTGATTGGTACCAGCACATCATTTGGGTGGTATAACATATTGCAGGTTTTAAAGGGGGGAGGATCAGCTTTTACGGTGTAGGACTTCCCCTCGTACTCAAATTTTATGCATCTATGTAAGGTTGAGGGAACGCATCCCATGGCCCGGATCCAAGGACGACCCAAAGAATATATTATATCGAACTCTCCTCAAGGACATAGAAGAGTTCGGGTAAAGTACGTGGTCCTACCCGAATGTTGAGGATCACGGTGCCTAAGGTAGAGGTAATAATATTATTGAATGACCGCAACATGATGGGGTCGGGCACACATGTAGCTGAAGGGATATTCATTTGTTGAAAAGCTTTCAAGAGATGATGTTTAGGCTAAGACCCCATCAATCATAACACGACGCATACACGAATGTCCCTGACGTAAGTCGAGATGAATGAACAGGTAAGGTCAGGATCTTCTGTACCAAAATCGACAATTTCATCTTCAGAGAAACTGACTGCAGCAGCTTGTGGTACAGAGACGTATGGTGGGGCGGTGGGTTGTTTGGGTGAGAGAGGCAACGTGATTGGGTGTTAGAATGGAGGCAACAGTGTGGTTTCATTAGGTAAGACCTCGATCCTCAAGAATTTCAACGAGAGTCTTGTCGATGAGATTCAAGTCCGAATGAGATCATATAGTGTCATTTTGACGGTGATGGTGAAGTCGTTTGATCATGGCTCGATGGGCAACTCCATTAGAGACGGGGTAAGCGGGTCCACGAATAACCACTTTGGGTGGTGGTGCAATCGGGATGCTGAGACGGAGAAAGAGAGGACGCAGGTGTGCTTTCTTTCGCTTTCTCGTTGTTTTTCTCGCGCCGAGTAAAGAACACTAATCATATTAATCTCGTAAACCCGAGATGAGGAAGATGGTTGGGATAAATTATGGTCTTCAAGAGGTGGGGTCAGAATAATGATAGATCGTGGTGAGGCGGGGATAGATGGTATAGGAGAGGGAATTGAAGCTAAAGGTCTCTCCCTTCGTAAGTTGTCTTTCTTAACCTTTCTATCTGGGAGAGGTGACTGACGAAGGATGGTTTTTAAAGCTTTGCATCCCTCCACATCATGTCCTGGTGTGTGGTGATAAGCGCAGATTTTAGACTCATCATAACCTATAGGTCGAGGTTTAGACGGGTCATAAGGTCTAAGTGGGGGTAGGGAAATGGTCGCATTATCTACTAACATAGCAAGGATTTTGGCGTAAGATCCTTTGAGTGGGTCAAAATCAGAAGAGGATGAGGGTATTGATTGCATGGGTTTTGGTAATGTTTGGGCGTGGTTAGTTCGTATGGGTGGTGGTTTAACCGAGGGGTGTTGATATGTGTTTTTCACTAAACGTGGTTTTTCGGGCGCAGAGCTACGCTCGGGCTGGTTAGATGATGAGGCTGATGATGACATGGTAATGGGAAACAACCACTGAGAAAGGAGTGACAGTAAAATAAATCCTTTGATGATGGAGTTTGTTTAGGGTTGATGGGTGGACAGGATACGTGGGGTGATAATGTTGATATACCCTTTCGATCCTCGTATGGGTGCAGTATAGGCGAGATCGCTTTTGAAGAAAACGCAGGAGGTATGATATATTGGTGCAAGGTGGAAGGATGAGGTCCTAATATGGAAGGTAGGTATGACGATGATGGTTTTGATTGTGATAGAGGCACGGGTTGAGTGTGTCTCCTAGGTGGCGGGGCGGCTTTATTCTTGGACAAATCTAGTCGCTTAGGCGGGTGTGTTAGACTGGGTATGGGTAAGGTCCCAAGCGTAGGGGAAGATTTGGCTAAGTTAATAGAAGTGGACGAGGCATTTGGTAGAGGTGAGGGGGGTGAAGGTGAGAACATGGGCATTTTAAGCTTCTGTAAACACTTCGGGTATATGGTGGAGTTCTCAGGATCGGTCATTTGCATTTGAGTAGAATATGGCGTACTCAAACGTTCCCATAGGATTTGTCTATCCTCTGGAGAATGACAGTCTTCAGGCTTGAATTGTAAATTTGGTACGGAAGAAAGGTGGGTTGTGATTCCAGTCCACTGTGGGTGTGATACAGTGAGTAGATGAGGTACTGTATCAATAGATGTTAAGAGGTCAACCGGTCGTTGAAAAGATTTAGGCGATGAAGAACTAATAGGTAAGAGGGCGTGTTCGAGAGGATCCGTCATGGTTAAAGAATTTGGTGATGTCGGTGCAAGAGATTTCTCGTCTAAGGATGTCAAAAGGAGTGGTGGTGACCTTCCTCTGTGCAACAAGAGTGGTAGAAGGGGAAGTCTGGGAAATAGATAGATTAGATAACATCCGTCTCGCAGCCTCAGGATGTGGTATAAGAAGCACTCATCGATGGGAAGAGGAGTCTCGGGGCGCTTAACTCCCCTTATGGGTAAAGGAATGATTTCGCTTTTGTTCGATGGTGGTAAAGGAGGTTCGGCCCCGTGTTAGTGAAGAGGCTTGATTCAAAATTTTCTCGATAGAGGCTTTGGGCCGGGTATCAAAGATCGCATGGATCTCATGAACACTCTCTTCGCTAAGATATCCCGGTTTGTGTTATCGCTGGAAGAGTGATTCGGGAATGGTTTGTTGAAGATTTTCAAATTTTGGTCAAGTGGGCATTAGGATTATCGAGGGTTATATCCCCGCACAACCATTTCCCGCACTATGTTTTTCAACATCTTGCAGCTTCTCATGACCGTGTCCCTTCACGCGTGGAAGTTAGGTAAGTCATTTTATTTGTACCAGGAAGGTATGGCGCGAGTGGAATCAAACCCGGAATGAGGTTTAACAGGAGGTAATGTAATGGCTCCTGCTTTGAGCAATTTTTCCAATATCACACCATATGTTTCTCCCAAGGGAGTGTAGTTGATGGGCTCGGCTTTGTACTTATAGGTGGTTTTTGGTGGGGTATTAGACGGTGTTTGAGATTTAACCATCACCGCGTGGACAGCTCCTTTTGATTTAGAAGAAGTGGACGCGTGAGGAGTGGTGGTATTTGGTTTATTGGTAGAATCAGGAGTTCAGAAATTGGGGTTTTTGTTGCGCAACCGCAATTTCTCTTCTTCTAAGGCTCGAATTTCTAGTTTCGAGCCATGGTAAAGGCCTCATCAAATGTGCGGAAAGTTTGAATTTGAAGAGTAGGAGAAATGTGCTTAGCACATGCCCGTGTGAAAAGTTCGATAAGTTCAGCCTGAGGCAAGGCATATGTAAGTTGGTTGATAAGGCCACGCCATCGTCCAACGAAATCTGCGATAGATTCATCTTCGAATTGTCGGATGGCATAAAGGTCGGTGATGGATACTTTCTTAGCAATGTTAATGGAGAAGTGATCCAAGAAAGATTGGGCTAGTTGGTTAAAAGAGAAGATTGAGTGCTGGGTTAAAGCACTGTACCACTCCAAGGCGGGTCCTGATAAGGACATGGGAAATGTGCGGAGTAGCAAGGCATCATCATGGGCAATCAAATAACAAGCATGTCTAAATGATCGCAAGTGCTGTTGAGGATCCTCTTTACTATTAAAACGAGTAAATTTCGGCAACTCCCATTGAGGAGGATATGAATGAAGGGGGACAGAAGGGTGAATGGGCTCCCGACAAACTTGCTCGTATGTCAAGGCGCTACGACTTCCCGACACAGAAGCCTCCAGATTTTGCATTTTGTCCATCATTTGTTTGATGAAATCTGTGGTTGGATGAGATGATGATGCGGTTGTGGCAAACGGAGGCAAATTGGGCCAAGGGCCTCCACTGGACAATGGTGGAGTTAAGTGTTGATAAGGTATGGAGGATGAATATGTTGAGGCGACAGAATAGGGATGTCCCATATAAGGTGTTGAGGTTACTGGATACGTGTATGGGAATGAGAAGGTAGGCGGAGCTTGAGAAGGAAAGCTCGTGTGGATAGGTGGCAGAGAGCAAGTCATGAATGGAGTAGTCTGCAAGAGAGATGAGGTAGGGGCAGTCGGTGGTAATGATATGTGGGGTCCAAGATTAGCCAAAGAAAAGCCAACTGAGTCGTATGAACCTCAAGTCGCCGGATGGGAGACGGGGCTAGAGATGCAGAAGCAAGGCGGTATTATCAAAGGAGTGGGAGCTAAATGAGCAGCTATACTAATAGGCATACTAACAAGGAGCTGACCATCAAAGCGCATTACGGTCGTGGGTATGGGACAAATAGTATTGTACAGCGCTAGAATTAGCATCCAGAAACTTGGCAAAGTCCTTGTCTCCTACAGGAATTTGGGGGATCTCACTGGTGTCTGTAGGATTCCCCACAGAATGTGAAGGGGGTGATTCAGGTAAAGAAACAGAGCAAGCATGTGAAACCATGGCGGCGGCTTGCTTTCGAGTGATAACAACCATGGACAGGTGTTCACAGTAGGGTTTCAATCTATCCGGAACAGAAACAGCCTTAGAATGGTGAAATTGGCAGGTTGCTGGTTTGTCAGGGGTTGTAGAAGACAGTAACCGATATCGGTCTAGTATCCGATGTCGGTTATACTATAGCCGACGTCGGTCAGGTAACCGATGTCGGTGTAAGAAGTCTGGGTTAACAAGATATAAAAGGCTGCTAATTTGATTTTTAACAACGTTTAGTATACGTGTCCAATTATTGATCACAGAAGACAGAGTATGAGAAAGAAAACAGAACTAAAAACAAGCAAGATGCACACACAAATCCAGAGATTAACCCTAGGGTTAATTTTAATTATCGTGGGCTTATGCCTTTAGACGTAGAATGATGTGAGAATCCTAAACAAGAGACTTAGGGGAAATGTCAAGTTGTTTTGGCTTATAAGGTTACCTCAATCGGAGGGAGGAATACCGCGGAAAAAAAAAGGGGGATGTTTGAGTCTGTTGTGTTAATTGTGAAGTGATTCAAGTATGTGTTGTGCAAAGTTGAATGTAAGATTAATTTCCGTCAATACCGTGGATATCACCCCCATGTGTACGAACTGCTACTTAATCTACGTTCACTAGAATTGAAAAAACAACAAGCAGAATGCAATGCACGTGTTTTAAACCCAAATCGAAAATTATGTTCGATGAAGCAAGAGAGATGACTTTCACTAATGCGAAACTAGGAAAGCAAGACAAATTCTTTACGAAATATATAACAAAAGCAAAGAACAACAAGTATGCTTCCTAAAATGAAAATAAGCAAGAGAAACAAACCCAAGATGGGTCCCACGGCGTGCCAAAATGTTTCACTTAATGATTCGCTCCTTTTAGAAACAGATAAGGTTAGGGGGCTAGGAGGAATACCCGTAGAATGTCGAGATGGTGTGTGCTGCATCGTAGAGAAAGATCAGCCGATTGCGAAGAACTCCTTTTTGTCTGGAAGGACTACCCGCAAATAAGAACACAAGACCACAAGATTTTGATTAGACAATAAATGAGGAAACCGCCTGGGCCTGTGAAATATAAAACTTCCTTCGAAGGTGGTCGGGCATTTCTCGCTAATATGAATTAACACAAAAGACTGTAAAATATCAATTAAGTTGCTTCGTTGAACTGGGTAGGGGAAAGGCTGGTTTTCTGGTTTTGATCGGAGGAACCGATGCCGGTTACTGATAACCGATGCCGGTTACTGATAACCGATACCGGTGGGTTCTAGGATCTGTAGGTTAGTTGCTTTGTGGGGTAGTTGTGTTGTTTGTAAGGCTGTATATAGGTGGTATTAGGAAATAAGGTGATGAGAGGTAGATGAATGATAGTTAGAGGTAATGTGCATGCTGGGTAGTGGATTCAGGGATGGATTTATGAGGACTGTAATTCAAAAGGCATAAGAAATGTTATAACAGAGGACATGCAAGATGTGACTTATCGGGTTTTGACGAAGATGCAAGCGATCTCCTTTGTCAGTAAACACTTCTCGGTATTTCCACTGCCTCTCGCTCTGGCCAAGTGAAGATCTCGGACTCTCTTTTCGCTCCCAATGATCTCTCGTTGATTCAAAAATCATTCGACCCGATCCCAAAAATGAAATTCCGATCCTTTGTTTTTGGTTTGGGAGCCCATTTACAGTGGAACCGATGGCGGTTGCGAACCGATGGCGGTCGAGTAGAACCGCATCGGTAAGGAAAAAGTAGGCTATTTTTAGTAAAATAACCCACCTTCCCCGCTTTTTCTCCCGAGAGATCAGCCATGGGCTTGGTCAAGTGGCTAGAAGGTCGGTTTTTTAAGTCTTAAAGGTGTTTAGTAAGGAGGCATTAGTTATGGATGTGTCAATTACCAAGTAATTAATCATAAGTCTTGATGATTATGGTTAGTTTAGGGGTCGTAAGACACAAATTTGGTGCTACCATGAGCCATGAAGTCTTGGAATGGTGTTGGCAAGGCCTGAATCTTGACATTGAGGTGCAGTTTGGATCCATTGTCCACTCAGATGAAGAAGGCCTACCTAGAGGAGACTCAGAAAATACCAGCTAGGAGACCGAGAGCCACATCCAAAGAGATCCAGACAATAGATCAAGGGGGCCGTACCTCCTCCTCATGGGGCCTCCTAGACCACTGGGGTCCCATTAGACCTCCTGAAATTTGATAGGTAGCTAGGGGTCCCATTAGAACATAGAGTAGCTTAGAGTCGGTAGGAGCTTGCCATTAGAGACCTCAACAATCCGTAGCTAGATCATCAGGATCCACACCACATACCTCCAGAGTACCGGTCGGACTTGCTACACATGGGAGAGGATCAGGCGGTTGTTTTGGTTGCGGTGTTGATGGAATTTTTGGAGAGATTTCCCTCAGAACCCTCTTAACAAAGGTAAGACACAAATCTCAGAGCCTACCGTTGATGAAATTAGACATAATGATCAAACTATGCAGTGGTTGAGAACCACCAGGTTGAGCATGAGTACAATTATTGAGACCACAGGTAGCATTGGTGGTATTCCTACCTCTATTTTGTTTGATTCTAGTTCTTCAAATTATTTTATTGCACCATATTTAGTAGAACAACACATGTTGGTGGCAGTTAGGTAGGGTCTTAGTTGGGATGTTGAGATGGCTTCAGGAGCCAATATTTCAGTGGACACCTTAGTCAAGGAGTGTGTAGTGGATTTGGGACCTTTCACCACTACCTTGGATCTTTGTATCCTTCCTTTGGGCTCGTATGGAGTCATCTTGGGTATGGATTGGTTATCTGCACATAGAGCCGAGTGGATTGTTACCATAAGACTATATCTTGTGTATATGATCTAGGAGTTGATTCAATGATCTTAGGGATCAGGAGACCTATTTCCATTCACACCATCTCTGCTATGCATCTTAAGTGGTGTGTGTGCAAGGTTGTCGGATGTTTCTTTGTCTGATCGGTGACCAATTAGAGGATGGGTCTAGTGGACCATCGCTAGATGACCATCCCATTTTGAGAGAGTTTTTTATGTCTTTCCAGGGAGCTACAGGTCACCACCCCACGTGAGATAGATTTTCATATATATCTATTTCCGAGAGCAAAGCCTATCTCACGAGCACCTTACCCAATGAACACACCAGAGCTTTCTAAGCTCAAGTTACAGCTAGAGGGCCTTTTGGAGAAAGGCCTAATCCATCCTCATGTATCCCCTTTGGGTACATTAGTAATTTTTGTGAAGAAGAAGGATGGATCCTTGCGGTTGTGTATTGATTACCACCAGCTGAACAAGGTAACGATCAAGAATCGTTATCCCCTTCCATGCATAGATGATTTGTTTGATAAGATGAAGGGAGCCACAATTTTCTCTAAGATTGATCTTAAGTCAGGCTACCATCAGCTGAGGATTATGGAGGTGGATATTCATAAGGCGCCTTTAAATGTACGAGATATGGGCACTATGAGTTCACAAAGTGGTGCCTTTTGGTTTGATGAATGCCCCTGCAGTATTTATGAGTTTGATGAATGGGGTGTTTAGGAATTTCTTAGATCACTTCATGCTCATCTTCCTTGATGACATTTTGATTTACTCACGCATGCATGAGGAGCATGAAGGGCATGATCACCGAGGTTCTTGATGTCTTCGTGTAGCGACTTTACGGGAACTTTATTTGGGAACATCATTTCGGGGAAGGTATCATAGTCAATCCTTCAAAGATTAGAGCTAATATGGATTGGCCAAGTACCCACACCGTGATGAGAGGCGTGCAGCTATTATCACCAAATCACAAAGACACCCTTATGTTTATACAAGTGCATACACTTGTATTCACGGTGTGATTGGATAACATGGGTACTATCTCCAAGTTGAAGGACTTGCTACTTGAGATAGACCTCCCGAGAAAGCTGGTTCTTGCTCCTAAACTACCTACCACAATCTACTCTAATGCAATGCGGAGAAAATAACTATTCTAATCTAAACTTAAAGGGACCAGGGAGAGAGAATGCATAAAATGAAAGCCTACACTAAAGTGGTGATACACCAGAAAAGGAGGGTGTGAGAGTAGTCTCCAAATGTGTGAAATATAGAGGAAAAATGCACACTAGAAGAGGTGATGACAGTTCTCCATAATCCAACAAAATGCATTCACAACAATATTCCAAGCATACACAATGATAATGAATCCCTGCAAGAACATAATAATAGACACAATATTCTTGTAGAAATATTAAAGGGGCAAGAAGAATGCAAGAAAACACAGCAGGGGAAGATACATCCACAAACTGATATGCATAGTTCAATCTATTACAAGATAAGGGCCTGGATCACCATGCAAGGAGTCCACTACAAGGGCCTGCAGCACATTGGCTTCACAAAGCAATTTTGACAGAGATTTTCTATCTAAAAACTCCCCCTTTTACAATGAGTCCAACACTCCAATTTATAGAAAAATGAGAAGGGAAAGAGAAGGGAAAATGGAAATCCCGAAATCTGTCCTTCAACCACCTGTAAGAGGCATTAAATGGAGTAATATGATTATACATTACTTGAAAAATGCTCCCCATATTGTCCCATGTGCTGCAGAGAGAAAGAATGATGACCATGCCTCTTAATTGCACTCCCACCCACCAAATGAAACACTTTGTTAGTGAACCCGGACACGTTTTCTAAAAATCTCAATCAATTTCTAATAAAATCTGGAATTTCTTGATTTCTGTGCATTGGGATCGGAGTCACAATTCCAACGGTACCAATTTTGTGCAATTTTCTTGAGAAATACAAAAGTTATGGCTCGAGTGCGGGGCAGCTATTTGGGGTCTAGCGCAGCGTTTTTGTCATTTGACGGGAATGAGCATTATCTTGTCATTTTCGGAGCTCGGAGTCAAAAGTTATGGCCGTTTGAAGTTTGTGGACCAACATTGACTTTTCTTCTTCTCCTTCGGCCACTTGGCAAGCTTTCGCGTCCCACACGTCCCTTTTGGATGATGTCCCAAAGATGAAATTCCTCTCTGTTGGTGAACCGGCGGTTTGCGTCCTCTTGTCCTCGCTTGTCCGGACTATTTGGAACAAATTCTTCCGATTCGCTGGTTCGGCCGGTTCGCGTACTCTTGTCCCGCTTGTCCCGGACTGTAGTTCCCTGCCTCGATTCGGGCGGTTCGCGCATTACTGCGTACCTCGGCCCAATTGTTCCAGCTGCCTTAAGTCTTTCAGCCGACCCGCATCCTCCGCGTACTAACTGCCCAGATGTCCCAGACTCCTGTTCAACAGATTAGTCAATTTTTTCATTTTTTCGGCGATTCGGATTTCCGCATCCCACGCGTCCCTTTATCCCAACTGTCCCAAATGCTGCACAGACCACCTGGCGGCCTTTCGGTCGGTTCGTGCCCAGATGTCCCTCATGTCCCGACTGTTGCGAGGACTAGGACTTAGCCATTTTTAATGATTTTTTCTGGCCCGAGCTTGTTTTCTGCAAATTTTTCACCTTTTCTCAGAACTTGCTCTCTTCTACTTGGGACAGGGAGTTAAAAAAATCTGAGGGGACCCTAGAAACATGACTTTTTGCCCTGAATCAATATAATTGCCTGGGACTTGAGAATTTAATGCATGTTATCAAAATTTACCCTGGGGGGTGAATTTTGGATAACATAAGCTTCATGGGGTTAGTAGGTTACTACAGGAGATTTGTTCAGGACTTCTCTCGGATTGCACCCCATTACTTCCCTTCAGCAGAAAGGGAAGAAGTTTGATTGGTTAGATAGATGCGAGTAGGCCTTCAGGACACTGAAGGAGTGCCTCATGATAGCACCCATTCTTGCAGTGTCGAGATCCACAGGGTGAGTTTTTCGTATGCAAGATGCTTCTTTGGTAGGACTTGGAGGTGTTTTGATGCACGAGGGCAGAGTAGTGGCCTTTGAGTCTCACAAACTCAAAGATTATGAGCTTAATTATCCAACTCATGATCTTGAGCTTGCAGCAGTTGTGCACGCCTTGGTTTGATGGAGACACTTTCTTCTTGGTCAAAGATTCACACTCAGGACTGATCACTTGAGTCTTCGCCACCTATTCATGCAACCCAATCTCAATGCTCATCAACGACATTGGATGGAGTTTCTTTGTGAGTATGATATGGAGATAGAGCATGTGAAGGGAAAGGAGAATGTGGTGTAGATGCTCTCATGAGACGGATACATGTGGTTATGGCCATGTTAATGGGCATAAATTTGTGGAGCAATATTCTACAAGTAGCTTCCTCTTGACAGGCTTCTACATTGTAGCGAGAGCAGAGATCGAGTCTCGAGACCCCTTTAAGGGAATTTTAATGGTTTCTCCTTAGAGGTAGATGGACTTCTCGAGGCACATAGGTCAGATTTATGTTCCCAAAGAAGAGAGGCTTGAGACAGGATATTCTGACAGAGGCACATCATGCACCCTATTCATCCCATCCTGGGGTGACGAAGATGCACGCTACTTTGAGACAATTGTACCATTGGAGAGGACTTCATAGAGACGTGGCTCAGTTTGTGTCACATTGTTTAGAGTGCTAGAAAGTGAAGGTTGAGCATCAACATCTAGCTGGCCTTCTCTTTCCTCATGCTATACCAAAGTGGAAGTGGGACACCATTTCCATGGATTTTGTGGTTGGGGGACGATGTCAAGATATCACCATGATGCCATCATGGTCACGGTGGATAAATTGACAAAAGTGGCTCACTTTTCTCTAGTGAAGACCACTTATACAACTAGTGCAATGGCACGGGTTTATCACGGATGGCGTCTTTAGGCTACACGGGATTTCACGGAAGATCATTTGTGACCGTGATCCCTTGTATACTTCCCATTTTTGGACTACCATGTAGCACGCCCTCGAGATGAAGATCAATTTCAGCACAACATATCACCCCGAGACAGATGGATAGACGGAGTGGGTGAATCAGGTTTTAGAGGATATGCTCAAGATGTATGTTATGGATCATCAGTCGAGATGGGAGGAGTACCTATACTTGGTGGAGTTTGCCTACAATAATAGTTTTCAGAGTTCTATAGGCATGGTTCTTTTCAGGCTTTGTATGGAAGAGAGTGTAGGACACCTTTTAACTGGGACAGGTTGGAGGACAGGGTTTCTCTTGGACCAAATTTGTTACAAGACATGGAGCAACATGTGGTTTTGATTAGAAAGAGACTACAGGAGGCACATGATAGGCGAGAAGAATTACACAGACAAGAACAAGACTAACCGTAGTTTTGATATCGGCATGAAGGTTTTCCTTCGTGTCAAGCCACACAAGAGTCATATCCGTTATGGAAAATTTTCTAAGTTAGCAACTAGATTCATTGGTCCTTTTGAGATCTTGGAGCATATCAGCCCTTTGGCCTACCGTCTAGCGTTGCCACCTAGCTTGTCTCATGTACATGATGTGTTTCATGTTTTAGTCCTTAGGAGATATATTGCAAATCCTTCTCATGTGCTAGATTGGACCTCATTGTAGGTGTAGGATCAGGGGAAGGTAATGGTGGAGCTCGTTTGCATCATAGATGCAGAACCTTGGGCCTTCTAGGTAGAGAAATTGATCAGGAGTCCGAGTAAAGTGGGACGAGATATGATGAGACTGCAACTACTTGGGAGGATGTTACATTGTTACGAGTTCAGTTTCCCCATCTATTCCAGTGAATTCCAAGAGGAAGTTGAGTCTAAGGGAAGGGGTTGTAGTGCCCACTTTCCTTTGACACCTTTTTATACTGATCATGACACTGTTGACTATATCATGGACATTATTATAGTTTTGATTTGGTATGATGTTAGATGTTCGATCATGGATTATTGTTGACTTTGATTCTTATATGATGCATGATGATTATTAGAGACATTATTTATATATTGATGTTAATATATTGTTTGACATGGTTATATTATAGAGTTTGTTCGGACTTGTGATAACTGGATATTTTGAGTAGAACTAGAAAATGAAAATTAGAATAAAATTGATGATGATATAGTTATTGATGAAATTGTAAGTGATCTTCGTTGATTGTCTTGATGATTATTTTGATTCACATATATGCTGATGATCTTGAAATTATATTTATATTCATTTGGATGTTTTGATATGGCTACGGGCCGAATGAGGTATTTATATTTTTACAGTTTAAATTATCACAACAAACATCGGGGATCGGAGACCAACCACATTGGAATTCTAGATGAATTCAACAAGGTCACCATGGCAACTATATTTTGTTTTTGTGTATTTGTTTGTTGTTAGGGATTCCCATGGAGGGAATCACCTTCAATGTGACCAAGGGTTTTATGTATTTTCTTTTATTTTGGTCCCTTTGTTAATGTTTGCATGTGGTTATTTTGTGGTGCTTTGACCCCTTTTCATTATTTATTAAATGGTGTGTTATATTGTGAGTAATCATGTTGTTAAGCTAATTAATTAAAATATGTCATACTTGAAACTAATTAATAGGGTTGTTGGCCTTGAATTAAAATGTTGTAAGAAAGGTGTAAGAGATATGTAAGTTGATTTTGGAGTAAGAAACACTCCACCTTCTTTAAAAATTCGAATTTGTCCTTGGAGGATGATTTTGTAGACTTGTGGGACAATCTAAACTTATCCCATGCCTCTTAAATTTACATACCAACCTTACCTATGATTGGAGAGTTAAAATTATCCCTTCATTAGGCATTTTGTAAGTCAACTTGAATGTCTTATTGCACTCTTCTTACATGTTTTAAATTTCAGTCCTTGTGGGGTGCGGGCTTGCTTAAGTGTGTAAGTAAAATTGTCATATTATTCACCCACCTATTGATTATGCATTGGAGAATGAAGTTGACTTTTATGTTGGGGTTAAGGATGTGTGATGTGGCATCCTACATGGATCCACCTCATCCTCTTCTCTTCTCTCTTCTATTTAGTGGAATTCCTTACCTTGTTTTTGGGTTGCTTTATTTTTATCACTTCATTTTTGGGAGACTTCTTTTGGTTTTGAGAGCTCTTGATTTTGGAGAAGATTGGAGATTGTTGCATGCTTGTGGATTGTTGATCTTGGAATCCTTTGCATTGGAAAGCTTGGTGTTTTGAACTTGGAACAAACTCCATTATGGACGGAGTAGGATCTTGGCTCTTAAAATACTCTTCTTTTCCTTTTTATGAATATATAAATGGTTAAATGTTGTTATTGTTTGTGGGTTGTTGGTTAGATGGACTAGGAATGGTGTAGGAGAAGGCTATGGGGTTTATTTTTGGGAGACATAAGTGTTTTGGGGAGGTATAAGTGTGGAGGGAATTGGGATTTGGTTTCCACCTTACAAAGAAATAGCGTGCATTTCTTTACTCTTTATGGGGTGCCATAAGAGGTTGGGGAGGCATAAGAAAATGTGAGGTATAAGGGATGCTTGGGGAGGCATAAGGGCATGTCGGGATTTGAATGTTATATTTTGGCAGTTTTTCTCGGGTGGTGATACCAAATTTCCCCTTTGGGAGGCATAAGTAGCATCACCGATAGTTTCTTGCTCCTTTTTCTTGCATGAAGAAGCCTGAGTTTTGTTTGATGTCTTTAATGTGGTTGTAAAATTGTTGTTCTATTTTGGACTGTATTTTTAATTGTGAATTTACATGTGAAAGATTGCCTTTTCATGTGGAAGCCTATTATTGCCATGAGTTGAGTCGAATTTATTATTGCAATGTGGTTTGGGCTCGAGGGCCAATGAAGAAGGATAGATTCTCCTTTCATTGGATATCTTGGTTGCGTGTAGAGCGTTGCCTTTCCCCTGCCTTTTTGTGATCAAAATTGGGGAATGATGGATTTGCATGTTATTGTTCTAGAGAAAAGGAAAAAGTTAGTTTTGACAGTCCTTGTTGAGATTATTATTTATTGTAATCCTTTCCCACTTTTAAGTGGATGAACTTGTATATTATTGATGATGGAATGGTGTTTTGTATTGACTATGAAAGTTGTAATTGAAATGTAAAAGAGATGCACTTTGTTTTCTATTTTTGAATGAAAGAAAAGAAAGATTATATATTTGTAAGTTGTATTTGATCATTGTAAATGAAGAAGTTGTAAATGAAATCCTTCCAACCGAATAGTTGTTGTTCTACCTTACAAAGAAGTTACTATTGTTGAAATCTGCTTTGAAATGTATTTGAAATCTTTGTTTGGAAAGTGTAATTAGAATTATTGCACTCTCTGTGTTTGAAAAAACGTTGTTGAAAGAGAAAGAAATTGCATTCTTGTTTCTACCTTTTGTTTGAAGTAAATAATAACATTGTAGTGTTGGATTAGAATGAATTCATATTTTTAAGTTTGGTAAATGCAATTGGATTAATTCGAATTTGAAGTTGTAGAACTCTGTTAGAAAATTTCTCATACTGGCAAATATTTTATTCAAAATGTACAGAATGACCCTTGCAACAATGAATAAGAAAATGAATCATATTTAGTGAGCTTAATATGTCTAAAACGACCCCAAAAAAACTAAACCACTTAAGAAATTGTTAAAGAACCTTTCAAATCGCGCAAAGGTAAGTTTACAAATCATGTTGCTTTTCAAAAGTTGTAATTTTTGAATTGATATTCAATAAACTAATTAACCCTCATAATGCATCCTAAATATACCATAGTGAAATCCTCCATGTCTGTTTGGCATGTTGAGAAAGTATTAAGGATGAATTTGAGAAAATTGTGTAACTTAAAATTACCAATCTTCATTTTATAAGCCTGTAGAGCGTTTTCTCAAAATTGACCCTAAAAAATTTATCCAAATTAAATTCTTAAGATCTCTATGCAAAGAGGACATCGAGATCTTTCTGAAAATTCCTCATTTGTCAAAACTAGAGTTCCCTATGAAAATTTATGGTGTTTTGAATTTTGCAGCAGAGGAAAGGCCTCTCGCACGCCCGTCTTGCACGCCTGACTCCCTCGCACGCCGTCTTGCACACCCAGATCCTCTTGCATGCCCGTCTTGCACGCCCATGATAAAATGAGTCCCTTGTGCACCTGTTTTGTGCACCCATTAGAAAATGCGTGCCCGGGAGAGAATGAGTCTCTTCCACACCCATCTTGCACGCCTTGGGAGAATAAGAGTTTCTCATGTGCCTCTCTTCCATGCTTGGAAGAAAATTTTCTTTTCGTGCCTCTTCCACGCCCGGGAAATTTGTTCTGTGCCCCCACAAGAGGATAATCTATCTGCACTAGGGATGATTCTCTCTCTCCTAGTGTTGTGTAGTATGCTTGATAACTATTGTAATGGACTCTAGAACTTTGTTGGGAACACTTTTTTAAAAAAACTAATCCATAACTTTTCCTAAATAAACCTAGGTTGTTCTTGTTCTCGGGTGGGGAGAATTTAGGTGGTGTTTACATTTTCCCTTATGTTTTTTCATTTGTACTATTTTTTTTTAGGTTTTATTTTGTGTCATGTGGTGGATAGGTTTGGTTTGCCATGTATTTTTTCTAGTAGTCTTCCTTTGTATCCCGCATTTGGTCTTTGGATTCATTTTTGGATCTTCTCTTACTTAGGTGTTAGGGTTTTCCTTGCTTGTCATTTCCTTTTTTACTCTTAGATCCTTTTTATTCTAAACAATTTTCCATTTCTCTATGCTCTTAGTTGTGCATATACAATGAGTATTTATTTTCTAGGATTTTAATCATTTACTTGGTTCCTCAAAGAGTAATTGTGTTTTATTCTTTGAATATAGGTTTTGGTTATTATATGTTTCATTTCATCCGATTATCAAGTTGTTCTTTGGGAGGGTTTTTTTATGAATTTATGTTTCCTTAACTATTGAATTGATTTCTCCCTTCATTAAGACAACCCCATATCTCTTACCGAGAAACCTATTTTTGGTGTAATTGTCATTTCAAGCTTATAAATGATCCACTCCAATCAAAAACAAATATGATAGGTCATTATCCTCACATTTAATTTAATACTTTTGAAAGTGTTAATAATTATTGTCTAAAGTATTATGTTCTATCTAATCAAAGTTTAATATTAATATATTACTTGAATATTGTAATGTTTTATATTAAAAATTAAAACATGACCATTTTTGGGGTGTTATTCGAACATTATTTTTATTCATGTCAAAACATATAAATTTTTAGCTAAATTGTTATTGTAGGAATTATTAATAAGCAACAAATTACTTAGTTAATTAGTCTAGTTCTATAGTAATCAATTACGTAACAAATAAAAAATAATATTGTAAATAAAAATACACAATAACATAATTAAAACGTCAGAAATTTGATGTATTACATATTTTTTGTGTTTTAGTGTAATGAAGCGTTTTATACGTTTTTATTTTTCGTTTATTTTAAAAGAGATGTTCCCTTTCAAAACCGATAATTTAACCCTTAAACACAAAATACATAAAAAAATTGTACAAATTATAAACAAATATATTGATATTAGAAAATTAATCCCTAATTTAACCCTTAACCACTAAATACATAACAAAATTTGTACGAATTATTAACAAATATATTTATATAAAAATTGAATCCATAATTTAACCCTTAATTACAAAATACATAACAAAATTTAAACAAATTATTAACAAAGATAGTGATATTAAACATTATTTTTTATTTAAAAATATGCATCTTAACAATCAACATATTTGTAAATAATTATAAACATCCACTTAATAAAATTCAACATATTATTTAACAATAATAAACTATTACATAACACTTCTTATTTTTAAATAAGAGAAATAGAAAAACTCTAGAATCACACCCCATTAAACTCAAAAATGCATACCACAAACATAAAATTATAATAATACCAGATACCTTTCTTTTGGGTAAAGAGTGGCCCATCCATTTATCATAGAAGAACATTTATACTAAACATAACAAGCCATGGGAGAAAAGATATATAAAATTTCACAAGCGATTCACGAAAACCCTATCAAGCATACAAAAGATATAACCATAAAAGTATTGTGAATTTTTTAAAAACATTCGAACATCAAAACCTCACAAGTCACCAAAAAGCAATGCAGCCCACACAAATCCATACTCACCAAAGTAAATAAACCAAACAAAAATAATGAAGAGAATTCTTCTACACACTACTTGGAAACTTCTATGAGTGCTTGCACCAAAGGCAAGCTTAGAATTTTGTAGCTTTTGAAGTCTTCTATGTAAAATGCAGATCCTTAAATTATTCTTCAATTCTCTCTTTTCCACCAAAGGTATAACCTATCATAAAAACATCATTTAATAATGCCACTTGCCTCTTTCGACCTTCTTTTCCATCAACAACCACATCAATCACTAGCACCTTCCCATTCTCTTGGCATTAGGATTCTTGCATGCACTTTGTTGAATGCATAGCTGCCATATAGGACAAATTCATGAGGTTGGTGATAAGAATCAACTACCATCTTGTGGTTTTTCACTAATAGAAGCGGAGCACAAGATTGTTGGAAAGAAGAGTAATTTTTCCCCTAGAAAAGCAAAAAATAATTTGTTTTTACATGCTTTTAATTTTGATTTTAGTTTTAGATGTTCTTAAGTTTAGAAAAATATTTTAAAGAAAATAAATCAAAAGCTTTGTATTGCACAAAAGCATGTGATTTTTAGTTCTATTTTTAGGAGAGTTGAGTGTTTTATTGTTAGATGAATCCATCTATTTATTAGAGGCAATTGTAAGTGTTTTCATATCAAACACATTCAGAGAGATTGTATTGAGTCGAAGCTCTGAGAAGGAAGGAGAAATATATGCACATAAGTGTTGATCTGAGTTTGCAATAATATGTTTTATTTGCAATTATTTATTTTATTTCTGCTAGTTGTTATTTTATGTGCCTAATTTCTACAAATTGGTATCAGAGCGTGGATTTTTTTAGTAGGTTTCTAATTGACAACAAGTTATGGCTTCTATATCCGGTCTGCGAAACCACAATTTACAGGAAATAATTACGAGTATTGGTCATTAACCATGAAGGCACTATTCAGATCCCAGGATGTGTGGAAAATCGTAGAGAATGGGTACATAGAGCCCGCAAATGTAGCAAATTATAACACACTCTCACAGGAATAGAAAGAAACTTTGAAGGAATTAAGAAAGAAAGATGGAAAATATATTTTCTTCATTCATCAAGCCATGCATGAAAGCATCCTACCCAGAGTGGCAAAGCAGGTGTAAAGCACAAATTGTGTGGGAGACTCTCCAAGTTGTGTATCAAGGTAAAGAGAAAGTAAAAACCGCAAAGCTACAGTGACTTCGTAGAGATTTTGAAAATATGTCAGTGAAAGATTCAGATTCTATAGAATTGTTATTTACTTTTGTAGTTGGTTCAGTCAATCAAATCAAATCTCATGGTGAAACTATTGAGGATAGAAGGATTATTGAAAAATTGCTTAGAAGTTTTCCTGCAAAATTTGATCCTTTGGTAGTTTCTATTGAAGAAACTAAGGATCTAAGTCAGTTTTCAATTGATGAGTTGTATGCATCACTAATAAATCGTGAAAAAAGGTGGAATAGATCACATGCAGTTGTAGATCAATCTTTTCATCACGGGTACAAGGAAATCGTGGAAGAGGAAGAGGAAGAATTTCATCTAGAGGATGTAGCAGCGAGTCCATCAAACTCAAGTGGAAGAGGACATAATCAAGAGCACAATCATAATCATTTTTTAGGTCGATACTGGGATAAATCACATGTGCAGTGTCACTATTGCAAGAGATATGGGCACTATGCTTTTGCATGCCGTAAAAGTGATATGATTAGAACAAGCAAAATCAATATCATATTAGAATCTCTACTCCAAGATCCATGTTTATTGCATGCAAAAACATTTCGAAACATCGCATGTTCATTGGGACTCCATGATGTGGAAGCAAGAAGTGCACAGTGCACAAGAAGAAGGGTGTAAAAATGTAGGACATCGGACTCAACTAATAATGTGTTTGCCTATAATACAACACCCAAGAGTAATAGTGAGCCCTATGAATGGTGCACCTTATAAAGTAATGTGTTTACAAAATTGCATGTCCCATCACGTAGTGTGTAAAAATCATGCAACTTTGACTAAAGAAGCAGTCAAAACCGAGGAGCAAGTCAAAAGTTAAAATAATAAAACGTCATGCAATCGATGGAAAAAGCCAATGAACTCTATAAACTGATTTAAAAGTGCAGAAACACATGCGAAGGGTGTCATATGGGTACTCGTTGGAAATGGCATCAAATTTTAGATAGGATTTTTTTTTCTTGCGAGGGGGGATTAGCCTCCTACCAACCTCGAACCTCACCCTCCGTCTTCGACCCTCGTAGGAGGGGCATAGTTAACAATAAAAAAGGAACCCATAAATTATTACAATAACATGAAAGGAATGTTTTTCACCTTATAACATTTAAAAGGGATAGGCTATTGTTTTTACCTCCAAACGATACAAAAAGGGATGGGCTAAATCTTAGACACTATAGATGGGGCTCGAAATGGAATGTCGGGGTGAGTGACCCTAATTTGACGGCTGAGCTAGCTAAAGGTGATCTGCCGCATTGTGATAAGGTGACGTTGAACCGAGCTGAGACTATCCAAAGAATTGGTGGGGGTTTAACGCGGGTGAGTTACGTTTCAATGCACCGAGCTAGGAGTGTTGCTAGCTTGCTCGAGCGAGTTACAAAGTGGAATGCGTCTTAATAAGAAGAGGCTCAACGTTGGAGTTGGAGTAAGCGCCGATTTTGCCGCACTACGAGAATCCACGTGTTGGAGTGAGGTTGTGTCGAGTTCTTTGAGGGTTATACATGCCACGATTGAAGCAAGTGCTTGCACGATCGTGTCGAGAAGTCGGTGAGTAGGTGCGTGGAGACTATAACGTGACGGGGTGGGAGAGATAATCCCATGTGTTGATCTCTGGTTAAACGCAGTAGAATGATCGAGGCCATGTGTCAGTGTTGTGGTGTAACCGATCTATGTCGAGGGCTGTGAAGACGTGTTTAGCATATGTCCGTGTTAAATCGTTGCGCAGAGGTTTGAAATGATAACCTGGATACGTGGTGGCCACGCTATAGAGAAAATACCGCACATAATTCAAACATGGAGTGTGAGTAATCACGGAGATGGAGTAATCTATACAACACAGGGCGCACAGGGTAGGCCACCAAGCAAGGCATGAGTTGAACAATGCGCAACAGCTGAGGAGCTCTCTCAAACCAAAGCACGAGTTACAGGTTGGTACAAATGATAGTGTGCCGAGTCGAGATAGTCCAATGCAGGTGGAATCCAAGCGTTTCCAACACCAACATGAACAAACAAGGTAGGTCATTCAAAGGAACAATGCACTAAGTCATCGAGTAAATGATACATGGGTAACCGAGACATGCAGGAGCCAAAAATGAGCAATGTAAGGCCAATTCAGTTAGGATAATGCGAAGCCTTCTCAATGCGAGAGATGGTACGATTCAAGACTAATGCTAAATTACCATGCACAAGCAAAGCTTTGATCAAAACCAAAACCCAAACCATCAAACTAGAAATGAACGAGATCACCACTACAAACAAGTCAGCATGCAGAAAATGTCCATACACAAGAAACCTCGAGCCAACAAACCAAGCACAAAGGACTGAAAGGAAATTTTTTTTCACATAAACCTTGTTAACATACCTGAAAGTAAACCACGACAACAAAAACGAGCTAGCATTTTTCGATCCTCGTGCTCAAATACCATATTGGAGCATGTCTTTGAGGAGGTTGGGAGAAAATGACTAGCCATGAGGTTGTGTAGATTCAAGTATGAAGCCAACAAGAACGTGAAAACACAAAATACTCCAAAACTCATAAATATGCAAGGCAAAAGCCTCAAATCCCATCCTCATAGATCAAGTAGGAAAGCTGTACATATAGGGGACCACGCGAGTAACTCCCATGTAAGAAAAATATGCCTCCATGATGGAGAAGAGGAGTTACTTTCCCAAATGGGAATGTAACTCCTATGACGCATACTTACACATATGACAAATTTTGTAAGGGAATCTGTCATAATTAATATGACACCAAAGATCCATGCCCCCACCTAAGTGAGATGAATCACATGGTGAGGTGGAAATACACCTAATAAATAAATAAAATACAAAGAAAATGACACTCACACCAACACAAGCATTGTTTCGATTCCTAACATCATCCTAAGACGTAAAGGAAGAGCATACACAACAAGAAATCCAACTAGTTAGAAAATAATGAAGAAATCCTACAAATCAAACGCACAACTCATTCTTTTTACTCAATTTGAAGTTCATTCCTTTATAAATATTTGATGAAGTGTTTTTGAAAGCATGAAAGAGGTCTTTGAATCATTTTTATTCCCAAGATCACCTAAAAGGCATGAGGGAAGAGCATACGTGATCCTAACCTCATAAATGAAAATGCAACTATAAAAACCACTAATGTAATGAAGAAGAAGACAATGCAAAGTGTTAGAAAATCTAAGGAAACAAGCATTTCCCATTTTAACACAGTGTTCAATTTTATACTGCAGTACCTATGTGCCCCTTAGAATATATGCATCGTTAGAAGCATATGTGCGCACCTAATAGTGTATGCATGCCCCTTTAAAAAAAAACAAATCCATTCTTTAACGTATACACGGGAAAATAAACACATGTGCACCCTTCTTAGCATATGCATGCCCCTGTAAATGTATACACGCGTCTGTAAAAAAGGAAAGATAACACAGAGGGGAGGCAAGCATGTTTGTGTCTAGAGAAATGTATGCACATCTTTACAAGTACATGCACGCCCTTGAGAGAAAATGCATGTGTTTGGTAAATTTTATCATAGAGGACCAAAAATACAAAGAAGTATATGCGTGGGTAAGGAAGCATATACGAGCCCCGAGGATGTCTGCGCACCCAATGCTACAAATGTTTTTGAGTTCGAGCATATGCACGCCCCATTCTAGCACCTGCAGTATACAGAACAAAATAGAAAAATGACTTTTGAATTTGCAAACTATCGATTTAGTTCGACAAGGATGCACATGGGGTTCCCAAAAAGGAAGCACAAGACTTAATGTGTACTTATTCAAATTCCCCTACTAACTAAGATCTAACTATATCCCTAAAGGCCAACAATGGTCTTACTTTTAAAATACTTAATGTTTCACAACAATGAAAAAAGTTAAATCCGTAGCTTAAGGTTAACGAGGGTGGATTCTTTTACACCGGTAGAAAACTACTTTCTTTCCTATTAAAGACTCTTAATTTTATCAACCAAGCACAACTTCATTATTATCTTATTTATTTATTCATCTATGTATTCATTTTATTTTATTTTTGATTAACTTTAGAAAAAGGATTGTCAACCCACTAAAACATGCCTAGAATAGCATTGATGCCAATACCATGGAGGGTTATTAAACATGAAATTTTTATGACCTAAAAGAAGAAATTACCATTATTTAATGAGAACACTAAACACGGTTATAACATTTCTACTCAACATGGCACACAAACCAAAGGTGTCAAAATATTTGATTGAACTTTGGCTGAGAACAAGAAGGTAACAAAAATTTCAAACCATGCTACAACATTTTCATGACTGAAATAATATCATAAAGAAAATACACATAACAAGGTGATGATCGAGTTTAATTCCTCACAATAATAATTACAAGTTTTTCTACAAAAGGATAAGACAACTTTATTTCACAAATACCAAAATCCAAGGCAAGAGGCCTTCCAAACTCCATTACAAGCACCATAGCAAGATTTACAACACAATAGACATTCTTACAAGGAACTTCATAAAACAACCCAATGAAACCTTTATCAATCTTTCCTTTTATCTACTCACAAAGTCCATCTGCACAAGTATTAACTCGAGTTAGTTTGCATAGAACTGAGCATGTTGAGACTACACAATGAAACAATATGCTAACATTTAAAAATATCATGAAAGGAATGTTCTACTTCAAGAATGGATCGAAGCACAAACCACTAATCAAAATTCATCACACGAGATAAAGATTTACACCAGTTAACAAGGAGGAAGCCAAATATTCTAGTAAGAATGATATCTCGAATAATCAAGGCAAGACCTTATAGATTAAAACACAAAAAAGGGCCCAGAATATTGAGATTTCAATCATGTAATCCTATGGATTACGTGATTGAAATCTAATACCCAATCCCTCCATTGATATGAAAAACCCAAGATTTTAATAAGGATCCAAATCACTCAATCAATGATTTTCATTTGAATGAAACACACAACAATACCTTTGAACCCATTCCTTCATCAATAAAGGATGCTATGACCACTAATATTACATCTCGATGATGATAACAACACAACTTAATAGCAAGCAATCATTAATGGATCTGTAACCTACTAGTGTTCATTGATCTCAGACAAGTCAAACCATAGTACACATCCAAAACAATCTATCCATCTCCTCACACATTGTTTATACTCACATTCTATGTGACAGACAATAAGAGATTGAATCTAACCGAACCAACCTCTGAAAATACATAAACACTCTCAGGTCACGGTTTCAACCCAAAACCCTCATTTCTTCCATGAAGGCCATAAACCACACATTTTTGAGTACAAGGTATACCCTTACGGGGTTTGACTTAAGAAGAATCCTCTTCATCCAAATACTCCAAGAGGTCCCAGAAACCCAAGATATATATTTAAGAACAACAACTCCCCACACAAACGCTTAGTAAGACCCTCCAATGAAAACTAAAAATAATTAAGTAAAGCAAGAGGGTTCGAGCTTACAACCCATGGCTTCTATTTAGTAGGCCTTCCTAACTTGGAGTATAATTCATGACTTGGAATAGTTTAGACACAACCACGAGTGCCATGGAGGTGAAACTCTAAAAAAATAATAACTAAAGCATATCACTATTACGAGTATTATAACAAATTCAAACAGGTTATCGTGACTTAGAAGCAACTCATAGTTAACCCAATTTTCCTTCCAAGGAAAGGAACCGAGTTTTCACATTTACATAACAAATTCCTCATAATTCATAAAAAGAAAAATACAGAAGGAAGATAGAACTTATTAATTTACTCAAAGCTTATAACGTAACAACAAAAGGGAAGAGAAAAATCATGCAACCAATTAATATGGTGATCAATTTTAAAGACAAATCCTAGATGAGTTCGTACCAAGTATGTAATTGTTTTATCCATTTGACACGAATATAGACCTTTGACATCCATGGCAATCTTAGGAACAATATTCATGAACGCCGAGCCACTTATACGCTTAAGCATGTTCTAGGTATTCAATAGCTGCTAACAACTCTAAAAATACTACACAAAATATTTATATAAATAGATACTACATAAGTATATGCATTTACCTTTAGTTATCTACGTATTTAAAAACCTATTCTAGCCAAAAAAAGAATTATACAGTAGATACATACTACACTGATATGTGAGTTTTCTCTAATCCATGCAAGGGAAAGAAAACCAACAGGTATGAACAACTAAAGGTATGTACCTCATAGTCGTATAATATTGTTCTCATCCCACTAAAAATAACATAGTAAAGAGAAATGTAGTTTTCCCCTTTTACAAACTAGTCACTAAAAAAATGATTCAGTAAAAGGAAACTCAAAGGGATAACCAACACACTCAAGGCAGTAAATAAATAAATCCCAAAATCCTTTTCTAGGTGCCATTTTAGGGAGAAGACACATTTATTTCATGAAATTGTAAAAAGGTAGCAAACATTTCAGAGTCTAGATTCAACATGCCTGATTTTAAATGCCATTTCCCACGGCCACATACTGGCAGATCTCCTCCTCCAAGCAGTCCACATGGCCCACACTTTCTTTGGTCCTTCACCCCTCAAAACCAACAAATGCTCCCTTCCAGGGTAGCCCATGTGGCCAACTACCAGAGCAAGGCAAGAACATCCATCGAAGCACAAAGAGACACACATTTTATCAGTTGAAGTCGCAGGCATCACAAGAGTTGTGAATGAAAACGTGGAGGGATAAACCCAAGGCGAGAGAAACATGACAAAATGCTTTAAAGAGATGTGGTCCCATGGAAAAACTATGACTGCAGTATGCCTAGGAGGGCCAAAGAACAAAATTACTGCACAAATCTCTCTTGCCAGGTATGAGTGACTAGTTTGAAATTAGCATCATGAAGCAGGGTAAGGACACTCATTCATGCAATAAGAGGAGGCACTTATGTCAAAAGTTACAGTTTCCAGCGCCCAAGGATAAACGTATGCAGAACATGGAAGCTACGTTAGGGAGAAAAGAGAGTTTAACTAAAATCCAGAAACTCCAGAGCCTTCACACACTAACCCAAAAATACACGCGGCCCTCCATTGGCATTTCCAAGCACCACAACAACAAGAACCAATCTAAAAGAAAAACCAAGAATACAATGCAAGTGGCCAAAAATTTGGCATACAATCAACAGAACAAAAGCAATGTGTGTTTCCCAATACTATAATTTAAGAAAAGGTAGGAGGCCACCAAATCCACCCACCCTTTGTTAGTTCACAACCAAAATTAAAGCATAAGGAAATTCAAATCGGCGCCCAAACAACAATTAAATTCCATTTGATGAAGGGCCACGTGACAAGGGCCAAGTCGCTGCTAAGGAGGTAAGGGTGGTGGTTGAAAATATTTATTTGAGCATTAAAATAACAAAGCCCCCATCAAAGCTTGTGCCACACACAACCTCCCTATGCATTCACAAAATAGAAACCAAGGGAGGAAGGAACCCAACACCTACGCCAACCAAGCAGGTTAAACAAAACATACAAACCGGCATGATGGAGAGAGCAAAAGAAAGATCATATTTTCCTTTAATTAAACGATTAAAACAACACGTGAGTAGGCCTAATCGACCGAGGGAAGAAAACTAGGGGTTGACATTCGAAAGCGAACACGGATCAACGACCGACCATGGTGCCACGATGGGGTAACCCCTTCTTCACGTAGAAACGAGGTTCGGTCTATGGTGCGATCGAATGAAACAACCAAAAATAATATAGAGATAATTAATATAAATATCGATAATAATCGACAATAAAGTAAAATAATAATAATATAAAATAATGGCCGATCGACAATTGAATAATAAAAAATATCATTATTATCATTTTTATTATTAATTTTACAACAAAATAATAATTATTATTATTCATTTTAGCAAAGCAAAGACCACCGTCAAGCTCGACAATTCGAGAACACGATTTTCCTTTAATAGGAAAATCATAGCAGACGTTGCGGGGGCCAACAACTGGAAACATCGACAATGACACAAGCAGACACGACGAAGAGGGAGAATGCTAATTATTCTCTGTGACAAGGGCAAAGCCAACAAAAGGTCAACGAAGCACAACAACATTCAATGCTTAGCAACAAGGTCACCAAAGTATGAACATGAGTAACTTTGAACGGGCATCACATCTTCTCATAGAGTTTATTCATGTGATCCATTGGTATCTTCACTTGTTTCTTACATTCTGAAGATGTATTTTGTGCCAAATTAGAATCATGGAATGGATACCAATCATCATATAAGTTATTTTTCGTCTGTTTCCATATTTTCATGGAAGAGGGGAAAGAAAAAAAATGAATGTACATTTTGCACTACATATGAATGCTTATTAAATATGTCCTTCGCATAATCCACGTCATACTAAAATTGATTTTTTGATAGTGAGATTTGGCTATGTCGTATATTAAACCAAAGAGACAATGTTTTCAACGACAACATATGGAAGGGGACGACCAAAGATGGAGAGTGCATGGGGCATGGGGAAAGTGTCGTAATTTTTAGCGATTATATGAAAGTCGTAAATCCCTTTCATTGTTGCATTGATTTTTGCAATAAAAAGATTAGTTTGGATAATCCTAGTGTCTCCCCTTAGTCGGTTTAGAAAACTAGTCTACTAAGGGTGAGGAGCGAGAATGAGAATGCCAGGATCCCAGGAATTAATCACCATGTGGAGAAGATAAACATACAAGAACATAACCAAAATGGAGAAATAAGGATAAAACTAGAAACTAATAAGGAGCGAACACGGGAAAAAGATCACGACTCAATGTCACTGGAGAAACTACACATGAAAGGTGCGGATGAAGGAAACTCAAAATATTATTCTACGAGTATGGTAGACCTAATGGGGGAGATGGTGGCTGACAAAATCGAGAAAACTTTCAGTTATTTCCCTAATTGGAAAATAATGTGAGAAACACATTTCAGGATGAAAAATTGAGCTTTGGTGCCTAGAAAACTGGAGCGAGGATATAGATTTGTATTTTCTGCCCAGTGGATTCATTGTACTAGTCTTCAAACATGAGGAGATCAAAAATTCCATCCTGAGCAATTTCTCAGAAATTTTGAACTTGTGTAGGCTTCATTTTCAACCTTAGGTCCTTAATTTCAATGCTTTGAACTCCGAATACATGCTAACCTCAAAATTTGGCCATCCTTACGCATTGCCATAGAGTTCTAGACAAAATATTCTACTGAAAATTGGTAAATTTTTTTCGGAAGGTGACTAAAATTGACAAAAATATTAAAGAAAGCTCAGTTGCATCCTTTGCAAGAATGGATAATTCTCTTCCTTTCAAGAATGAAATTCACAATGGTGATCTTGACAACCGTGCGAGTGTTTTACACTTTAGTATTTGAAGTAGATCAAACCAAAAAATGAAAATAAAAATTGATGCCTTGTAAAACTTCTCACAAGTTGGTATTTGAAATTATATAGATAGTCATAACATCAACATAAGAAATTTGGTTATTAATGAAGCCAAGAAATCACTTAAACTTAATTTTGTTCACACACCAAAACCTGGTAGAATTAATCCCATTCACACACCAAAACTTGATAGAATTAAAGTACAAATAAAAGATGAGTCCATCATAAAATGTTGGTACTTTAAATTGCAGGAATAGTGAGTTTTTTTCAAACTTAAATCAACCCCATGAGTTTTTATCGGAACTCACTTGTTCACATTATGTGCCATTTCATTAAAAAAATCAATGTTTATACAATAGAAATGTCCATTAGTGTTCCATTATGTCGTATGTTTCTTTATTTGGGAGATCCCGAATGAAAGATAGAAATGATTAATCGTGTCTCTATTACGAGAGGATTTCCTCAACATTATTGTTGAAACAAATATTCATATTTAAAATATTTATAATTGTTACATTTCAAAATAAATGAATCTAAATAATTTAAAACGACCATAATGATGAAAAAAACAAATAACTAAAAATTTTAACTTTAAAAATCTATCAATCAATTAATTAATATTACTATTTAATAAAATATATCATATTCAACAAAAATTGTCCTATCATAACTTTGTTCGTAAAATAACATAACTAACACTTATTGCTATCCTTAAGTTCTTCTACACTCGCCTACATATTTATCTTACTTAAGATAAAGGAAAATATTATAAAGCCATAAAGCAGTTCCAAAAAAAAATAGTAGTGGCAATAATCCAATCAACGTAGAATGTACTCCATTCAATCATGTAGACTTCAATTTGGCTGCATACAAAAGTGGTATTTCCTCCTCGTCATCCCAAATTCCATATTTGTCTCCAATTTTGCTGAAACGCTCGTAAGCTTGATACATTGATGGCCTCTCTACCGGATTAATTTTAACACAGCTAAACGCCGTCTCCATCAATTCTTCAACGAGGGGAATCTCTTCCTCCGATGACGAGCACCTCTCCACCACATATTTCTGTATCGCCCTCACTGCCTGCGTGTTGTTGCTGCTGCCGCGTATCCACTCGATCAACGTCGATTCCGTCCTAGTTTCTTCCTCCATCACTGCATCACCAGGCTTTAACCCTGTTATCACTTCAAACGCAACCACTCCGAAGCTGTACACGTCCCCCTTCAACGTCGCCAGCGACGGAATATTCCTCCCCTGCTCCGGAGCATCGTACCTGAATTCGTTGACGAGACTATAGTCGACCTCGCCTTCGGAAGAAATGCTAACGGAAGTCTCCTCGTCAACGTTAATGAATGTTGCTAATCCGAAACCGCTGATGCGAGGCTCATACTCTTCATCCAAAAAAACAATTCCAGAACTTATATTACGGTGGACGACATGAGGAGTGCAACTGTGGTGAAGCCAAGCCAACCCCCTCGCGATTCCAATGCAAATCCTGACCCTGGTTGGCCAGTCCAACGCATGGTCTCTGTAGAGGCCGTGGAGGCAGTTGAGCAGGGTTCCTTTCGCCATGAATTTGTAGACGAGAAGCCTTTCTTCATCGTCGGCAATACAGTATCCCAAAAGCGGCACCACATTGCGGTGTCTCAGATGGGCTAAAGTCTTCATCTCTCGCTTGAACTCTTTCGCACTCTGCCGGCATTTCCTCAGTCTTTTAACGGCAAGTAGAGACCCGTCAGGCAGCTCGGCTTTGTAGACAACACCAGTCCTACCACACCATATCATTTTATCTTCGCTAAAATTGTCGGTAGCATCCAAAAGATCAGCTAATCTCATCTTTTTAATGGGCTTTTCAAACAAACTTATTTTGACCCGCCTTCGAGCTTTTGACTGATCGGTGCCCTGCTTAAACGGCGGCAAGGGCAGTGGCGTTCCTCCTGATTTTCTTCTCGAAATTCCCCAGCGAATGCCGAGAATGCTCCACACAACTGCCACAATACCGTAAAGCGAAAACGCAGCAACAGCAACCGGATTTATGCCTGAAAATGGTTCTCTGCATTCCCTTTTGAAGGGTTTCCACATAGACCGGGGTTCCCTTGAAATAGGTCGGTATTATTAATCGCCCAGCGAGGGGGTATTTGGCCTGTAAGTAAATTATTTGCGAAATTGAAGTCGTTGAGCCGCTCGAGCCGTTGCAATTCCCACGGGATTGAGCCTCTGAGTTGGTTGCCATTGAGGTGTAGCGTATTGAGATAGGTACACTTGAAGAGCTCACTTGGAATCGGACCTGTAAACTGATTATCAGATAGATCAAGCTGTACAAGATTTGGAAGCCATTTGCAAAGATCCTTTGGGATTTGGCCCGAAAGACTATTACCAGACAGATCCAAGTAAGTCATACTCCCACAGTATTTCACGCCACTCAGGAAGCCTCCTTCCACGGTCATTCCAGGAAGCTTGATGCTCAAAACTTTGCCGTCGTCGTTGTGCCAGCACTGAATTCCCACAAAGTTGCAGATGAAGCCTGTGCTGCTGTTCGCAAACCGCCACGTGAAGAGCCAATCATTCGGATCTTTCAATTCTTTTTCATTTCGCTCAAGCATTTGATGTCATCTTCTGCAAACTCGGGATTGGGAGCTGAGCACATACGCAACTGAAATAACAGCAAGCAAAGCATGGTTAAATATCCAGAGTTTGCCATGTCCTCTGCACCGACTGTTTCAGTTTAATCCATACAAAAGATAATTGCACTTCTCTTATAGATGACCACGTTTTCCTTGGTGGGAAGGAGAAACGAGTGAAAAGTGAATGCCGATATCGACTTTTTATCTTCTTCCTTCCTCTTTCTCGATTTGTTCTGAGTTGCTCGAACAGTCAAACACGGCATTGCTTTGAATTACCACGATGTACATGTTGGCTTTCCTCTGCAAAGATTCCAGAAGTGTCGTTTTCAATCAAAACTTTTTCATCGACACCTATGACGTCAACCATCCATTTGAGCAAGTTGAACTAAATATAGCTTACCGTGTAATTGCGGGCCTCTCTCAGTGGGTAGTGGTAAGGGAGAGGAGCCAATAGTGGAGCATGGACAAGTAATGGTGAGGGTATTTGTGAAGTGAGTGACTAGTACATGTACATTTGTCATTCAACATTTGAAAAAAAAGTAGCTAATAAAATGTGTCACATCAAATCACATCAAAAAATCACCCAATCACATAATGCTACATAAGGGAAAAAAAGCCATGGCATAATGCCCTACTAATAGTCCACCTTTTTTTCCTTTGTATGAAAAACTATTTGATTTAAATCCGTTTAAAAACCACTTTCCATAAAATAAAAATGTTCAAAAAAATTATTTAGATTAAGAAAAAAAAAATCTTTTAAAGGGTTTTTTTTTTTCAAAATTTGATGTAGTTAAATGTGTGTTGTACACCCCTAAAGTTGGGTGCACAACTAATGGCTCCTCTCCCTTACTTCCCTTTGCCTTCGCACATGAGGAAAACAAATAGCCCGACGGATCTAACTCTGTTTCAATTAATGAAGCTAGAGAATTTGAAACATCAAAGCCCAATTCAAAGATGACAGAGATGGCAATATTTTGTTAGTTTATTTAATAGTGAAGTGATTGATTTGATAGAAATGTTGAAGAAGGTACAAGGGACTCGGGTTGCATTACAAGATCTATATACATAGCATTGGAGGGCCTAAAGCATGCTAAAACGCATCTTTACGTTCCATGTGTGCAGCGCATCTAATAAACTCGCAATCTTGCATGAAGACTATTCATATAAGAATGTTTCTAGTTTAGTGTTGCTATTATAAGAGGATGGTTTGAGACATCAATTAGAAACAATATTATACTAGCAATCACACGTGAAATGTGCGATGTGAACGCTAAAAGGGAAGTGTACGATGAGGTTGATTTCGAGGAAGAGTGTTGTTGAAGAGGGGGTTAGAGGGAGGAGAAGGAATTGGGAGGTGGAAGCTATTTTTTTTCGAGGAGGAAGATAAGTTTGACGAGTACATTTTGTGAATTGTTTGACAGAGAAGTGGGATACGACATGCAAAGCGTCGTGTAAACATATTTTCGAGATATCTTGGGAAGCAAAGTGTTGTCAATGAATAGTTTAAAGGAAAACTTACATTTTTTTGTTCAATGTGGAAGTCAACAATTGTTAAAGAAACTACAATTTTGCATTGAGGGTTCATTATGTTGTCGTTTTCATGTTCATGTACGATAATGGTTTCTCTTTAGATTTCAAGAACGTGATTAAGGTTCCCACTCATAAACTTTCGTATTCAGCCACAGAATAGGTGTGGGACATGATGAAAGAAGTAATGAGTAACATGAGACATCAAAATAGAAATTAGTTTTCGCTATAACTAAGCAAACCATTACCAGGATATAATATATTTTATATTTTAACGAAAAATTAAGTAACTTTCACAAGTCCTTGATCAAGTGATTTGCTCAAATGTCATTTTAAAACCTCTGTGGACATTTTCAGGTACATATACTAAACTTCAATGATGATGGTGATGCGGTCCCATTTCATCTTTGTGGAATTTCTATCCTTGCAAGGGTTTGAATCACCATTTCAACCCGATGGGTTTATGTGAAAGTGTTCAACACTATATGCATGAAAATATTAGTTATGCAAGTATAAATGAAACTAACACTTAGTAGTTCCACCATATAACTAATTCTATCAAGAACATCACGATAAGAGATTATAAAACTAACTTCTTTAAATAGGAATGAAACTTTGAATAAACCAAACTAACATCCTAAGCTATGTTTTACTCTTTAGGTTGCTAACTTTAAATGAACCTAGTTAGATCCCGAGCAATCAAATTTGTGTTGTTTGCTCCAAACAAGGAGAAGAGATCTCTATAAAATGGCTATAAGACCATGTTTAGATATTCTCCTACTAACCAAGCTTGTAGTGATGGGTGCAAGATGAAGAAGCCATTACAACGGAGGAGGGCTCAAGATCAAATGTCTTATAGCTTTAGCTAATAGAAATGAGATCTCATGCATTTCCAAGGAGTGTGGAAGGTTTAAATTTGAAAGGAGTGCACTAGGCTTGTATTTATAGATTTTCTTTTGGGAAATTTTAGAATCCTAGTGCATGTGGGACAAAAGGTGAGTCAAAAAGAATTTTTTGATTAGAAGTGGATAAACATGTTTTAGGCTAGTTAAGCTTGGTTTAGGCTAGTTAAACTTGATTAGTAAGTGATTAGCACGTGATTAGCAACCTATGAGAGTTGGGAGGGGTTTGATTAATCACATGTGTTTGATAGATAGCCTATGAAGCTTATAGAAGTGACTTAGAGGGAAATAGGGAGATTTTAAATGGTTAAAAGAGGGATATTTAGCTAATAAAAGGGTTTATTATAACATAACCATCTAAAAGAATTAAACAAACTCCAACAATTTATCCATGCAACTTAAAAGATGGAGCAAGTACTTGCACCACAAGAAAACATACCTTGTATCCACAATATTTCCACAATATCTTTGTGGATAGATGAGGATAATATTGTGAATTCGATTTTGTGGACTCCACCTACAAAATTATTGTAGAATATTTAAATTGTAGAAAAGTTGTGGCAGTTACCACAATTCAAAATATGTCACAAATGCCACAAATAATCAATTGTAGTATTACAACAATTTTAATGATTGTAAATTTGCAACAACTTTAATAATTGTGAATTTACCACAAATCAACAACAATTAATATATTGTTACAAACCCACAAATTGTGATATTATAACATTAAATTGTTTTTTAAACTATTAAAAAATGTATTTTTTTAATTTCTACACAAAATATAAATATTATTATTTTAATAAATATTAATATAAAGAACTTTATTAATAGATAAGCGATAATTTTATATGAAAATATGATTTAAAAATTTATTTTTAAAATTGTATTATATTATTCACATTTTTAAAATTAGAAAATAAGCTTTTTCAAATAAAAATAGATTAAAAAATTAGAAACTTACTAAATTTATATTCATTATAACTTGCGTTTACATTTCAATATTTTTAAAATTTTGAATGATTTCTCGAAAATAAATATTTCTTTTCTTACTATGCTTGATTTTGTTGAAACAAATATTTGAATTTAACAATTATGATACAAAAGGAGTGAAAAGAATTTTAGGTGATTCATGCAAAACTAATGTACCATTACTATTTCCATAATTTTATAACATTTTAAAAGTATTGGATTCATTTTTCTTCACTTTTCGTAAGATGTGAATGGACTTGAAACATGGGGCTTGATATCTAATTAAAATGTGTAACATCTATTGAAGGGCTCTTGGTTCAATCATACAGTTGTTTGGATTTGATAAAGCCCACCAGTGATCAAGTCTCGTTGACTGCAAGGCCTAATGATACCTTACCCAGAGAGTCAAAATAGTTAAGGCTAGGATCGTGCCTTGGGTGACTTTGACAGCATGGATGCCCCTTACTCCTAGATTCTTTAGGCTAAAGGTGCTCACTAGTTTAGTTGTATGCTTACTCGTAATTGTAGATCTGCTATATACTTCCTCCAAAGTATGAGGAGAGATGTCGACAATCTATGTAATCTAGTGCCCAATAAGTGCACTACTCATAAAAAAATTGTTATATACTTCCTCCGAACTAACACATGTATTCTTGCTACACCCATTACCCACTTATCTATTTTATCACATTTACTTTTGAGGTGAAACATTTTGGCACTCTGGTGGAACCCATCCAGGGGTTCTTTGCATTGTTCATTCTTAAGAAAAATCTTGTGTGTGTATTTTCATTGAAACAAGTTCACATTAAGTTTTTCTCTGGAAATATTCTTTTCTTGATTTTCTCGGTGACACTTGTTTTCGGGATTAAAAATAACTCTTCTTTCTTTTATTACATTGCATTTAGTGAAATTCATACCCTTAACCTCTTCATAATTTTTTTCTCATCGAATATAATTTATGGTTTTGGGTTTTAAAACTTGCGCACTTTCATTTTTGAGTTTGTTGCATTATGGCTCATCTAAATTGTGGGCAACCTATATGGAATTCATGCCCAATGGATGGTTAACAAATTGAACCGTAGTTCACATTTTGCACACTCTCTATACCAAATCACTGGAAAAAAAACTACACAGTTCTTGAAAAACATATTTCCGGGAAGAAGGCATCAGCAATCACATGATCAAAGGATTGATAGTGGGCTCTAGCTAGTTTTACTGTCCGGTCATCATCTCGAGAGAAGGATCTCCCATGCCATAACTTACGAAAACATCCATAGTTTTTGTATTTTTATAGGAACCTTTGTTAACCAAAAATTATATCCTTCTTATAGTTAGTCCTAAATAGCATAAGCCACTGACATAAAATCTAGAGCTTGGGATTTCGTGCTTGTTAGCTTTTTGTATGCTTGTATTTTGAGGTGTGAGTTGTGTTTCTTCATTCTTTCTTATCCTTTTCGCCCCACATCACATTTGGTGTATTCCGGTTTTATTATGGGTTTATTAGGACTCCTCATAGTCATACTTAATCTATGAGTTGGCCCTTTTATTTGATCTAAATAAAAAAACTTCATTTTTCCTTCTCTTCCTAGATGTCACATGATGGCGATATTATTCTGATGACCACCATCGATTACATCATCTCACCGCCATCGGTTAACTGACCGACGTCAGTTTGATGTTTTTTGGTTATTTTTTCCCAAAATAGTATTCTCCACCTTTCTATTTTTTTCATTTCTTATTCTACCTTTTTATCACACTTTTGGGTCTCTGATATCATCTTCAAAGTCCAGGTTGACCCATTTTCACCTTTCATTACTAGATCTTTGAGTCTCTTATTTTTCATAGTAAGCTGGAATCGGTCTAAGTCGGCGGCGTGGTGGTTACCCTCATACTGAGCATTAGTTACCCCAACCAATGTTGGTCTCTGTATTTTGATTTTCCAATTAGTACAACAATGTAATCACTCATTTTAGATTGATTTTCCCCATTACTTTTGTGAATCTACATCATCAATGAAGATCAAAATACCTATTCTATCATCAGTCACATGGTTTTCACTCGTAAACAATATAACACTCTCGTGTTTCACACTAGTCACCACTGCTCCCACCTATCCCATCGACCCCTTGATCTCATCACCTATGGACCCCAATCGGGCTCTTTCCATACCCACTTTGGTGACGAAGAGTTCACAAAACTCCTTGATCCCAACCCTTAGATCTGCAAAGTACTATCTCACTCATTCATCTACCCATGATTCATTAGGGAAGCTTTGTGCTGCATGCTGTGTCCATTTCTCCTACCCTCGCACCCACTTTTGCATCAACTACTATTAGCTTAGCCTTACCCTCTTCCACCTTACCACTGTGGCTTCTTAGCTTGACCCTCCATCATCGATATCTATTGCACTTATAACATATGTAGCCCCTTTTACGTATTTTGCTCCTATGGTGTCAACCATGCCTTTATCAACCATCTTAAGTATAGGTCTATCTCGCACTGCCACCTCTCATATACCTATTGCATCTCAGCCACCATTCTTTGTCGATAGACCATAATCCCTTCAAAACATCATCCTCTCCATCCTACGGTATCTTCCTCGATTGCTACATGAGTCTTTATGTCCACTCCACCTACCTACACTTATCACCAACCTCTATTTCATCTACGGCTCATTCGGGATACTTTCCATCTACATCTATTCGGCCTATATTTCTTCCTCACACTTTTCTTACTAGGCAACGCCACATACTAGGATCTTTGCCCACGTCATACCCACCTCATCTATCACCTTATACTACAAGGGGTGCCTAGTTATCACAATCTACCAATGATATTATCAAAATGATGATGGACAAGATCTGAACATTGGAAGTATTTGTCTCTAACTCACGTAACTCTCGACATATGATAAGATTTACAATGATCCCATTCACAAGTCCATTCTGATTCATACATACCCTCCCATTGGTAAATTCCCAAATTCAACTAGTTCAACAACAAAATAATGCCCGCAACAACACTTTCGGTCTTTTAAACGTGTGTTATTTGATCTCTCATAATGGCGCTTTTCTCTCAGTGGACATTCCTAATGTCCTCGATAGGGCCAGACTTTAGATTGGTATAGTACTCTACCTAGGCATTCCATCTTCTCATTTAATTAGGTAGCTCAGGATTTTCTAGACCACTTTTCTATCAACATAGTCAAGAAGGTCACCATGGTGACTTATACATGACGAGCCAATATAAAGATGAATCTCTCACAGATTTTTTTGCTCATTGGTGGGCACAGTCAACCAACTCACATTCCAACTACCTCAAACTGATTTAATAGAGTTGTTCACAAGAAATTATGCTAGACACATCTCTCCAACTCTCTAAGTTCAAACCTTCCACACATTTGTGAGGCATTCACCATAGCTCGAAACTTGAAATTTATGCCATTGAAGAGAAGAAGATATAATTGCATAACAAGAATGGTGCGTTCAAATCAAACGATACCTATTCTTCTTCCAAACCGTAAAATAATTATTCTAAAGCAAAATGATCTCGCCAATGCAATAGTTTTGAAAGCGGTCCATCTCATCTATCCAATCAATCAAATCCTTCTTCCAATCTTTCTCCTGTTAAGGATTTTTAGTTCAAGTGGGAGCAATGAAAATATACTCCCATAGGAGAACCCTACTCTTCAGTTTTAGAAAAACTTCTACAATCCAGCGTAGTCACTCTTCCACTGTCAAACCACACACTAGTTTTTGACCCCTCTCGTCTGTGCTTGCATGGTACTAAGAAAATGATTACTACAAATATCATCATGTTAGAGGTCATGCAACGGTAATTGTATGAATCTCAAAAACATCTTCCAAGAAATGTTAGATAATGGAGATCTCGCTTTGGACAACCCTAACACACCGGCTAGCCAGAACCTTCACATCCTCGAAGCCATTCCCAAATCACATCCCCTAGTCTAACTAAACCGGAAAAACCTTAACTAATGACAATAACATTCATGAGGTTCATGTTGTTTTTGACATCATACCAACTCTTCTTGCTCAATTTCCTCCTACTCCATCTATCGAGGAGATTCTTGCATGAGCCATCATCCACACAGGGACTTGTTTTATCTTCTCCTTTACCCCCAAAGGAGTCTCCCATATCTCCTCTTTCACCCATGGAGGATTTCACCATATCGACCAATGTTGTTTTCCCACTCACCTCTCAACCTGAAAAACAACTTGCAGCACTTACTCTTACGCCCACGGGAGAGTTGTACTTACCTTATTTTTCTCTTAAAAATGAACTTACCTCATCAACTTGCCATCTTGCCTACCCACAGGGGATCCATTAGCAACGTCCCTTACTATTGGTGGTGATTCTCCATTGGATTTCAAGGATCATGTTGATTTGATCTTGTATCTTTTACCCACCACGAGTCTAAAGCCAACCATTTCCTATCTCATAGACATTGTTTTACAGGGATTACTACCAAATCAACATCATCCCCCTACATCGGTTCCATTTTGACACTTAGTTAACCGCTTGGATTATGTTGACAATTCCATGCTTTGGGGACATATTTGACTACCTGTCTAAACTCAAATGTAGATGTTATCTGCTAACACTTCCACAATCTATCCAAAGGTGTTTCAGACAACCAAACCCACCATGCCCATGCCAAGGTTGTAGCGGCCCCTTCTTCATCACCCTCACCGAAACCTAAACATTTATAAACAACCAAATTATTTTTTATGCGAAACCTTACCTACACCTATATCTTTCTCGCGTCCGGACCCATTAACCCATTAGGAGTCATACCTACATCAAGTCTAGTCCATCCACTTATCAAACTAGATTTAGCCATGTCCTCACTGGCCCCATCGCGAAGGCGAAGACCCAACCTCTTGGGCCGCATACATCGGCTTCGCCAACTACCCCTTTGTCGCTTTGGACCTTTGGTAAGGTTCATACATGGTGAATGCATGAAATGTGTTTCACGAAGGCGACGCGATGAAAGCAGCGATGAAATGGATGGTTTGGGATTATTGTTTTCAACATCCATTCTGAGACAATAACATTAGAAGTTATCTCCACCCTTGAATGTTTGGCTTTGTTAGCTCTTGACCTTGTCTTTACCTTAGTGAAAATGTGTTCGACATAATAAGGCGCCAAAAACTACTTAAATTTTTTTATTCCGTAAGCTATTCCATTTCATCCTACCACCAGAATAAAATATAACTTTGTTTTATCTACACACTTAAATGTCCCCCAATTTTTAGTCGAAGTAAAAACATATACATCATGTGGTAGTGGAGTGAGATTTGGAAATTTGTATACAACGATAAAATTGACAACCTTGTAACATTGAGATTATCGGAAGTAACTTCTCTTAACATGATGTTTAGTCATGCCACAAGAAATTTTAATTTCTTGACCTTAGCATGGGCCCACGAAGGACATCAAAATTTAAAGTAGACTAATTGAAATTCATTAAATCCTATCAGTTGTACCCTTATACCCTTATGAAGGGTTGAGCGAGAATTGACAATTTCAAGAAACAAAAGATACAACACATATAGGTTGACGGTCTCAGGTGGTTCTACGGAGGATGTCATCACACTTTGAACTATGGGCCACTAAGTCACCTATCGGACTATCCCCACCTGACCCACCTCTAACATGCCTTCAACATAAATTGATAAAAAAAAAAAAAAAAATTATCATTGACACCGGAGAAGAAAAACATATATAAACAAAGCAAGTGGGAATCCTAAATAGTGATCACATGTGACTAACATCCGAAATGACCACAACACGAATGGATTTACGTCTACTGACTATAAAATTAAATGGTATTAATTCAGGATATACATATTCAAATTCAATAAAACAACATTGACATATATGAAAGACCTCAATATGGCATGGAAAAATGCCAATGTTTCCTTTATATGACAAGGATAACAAGGAAATTTTAGGGTTTGTTGGTTATAGATATTTTACATTTATACTCATGGTGTATGCCAATAGCAATATTTTCTTGATAAGACAAGTTTAATGTAGGAAATATAGGATTTGCAAAGTTAAGACACATTTTAGATTAAGGGCATTTGATATAGATATTCCTTAAAGTGAAAATATTCCAGTTGAAAAGATATTATATTAATGAAAAAAATGTTGAATGGGAAAAATAGACCGGTCTCACACAAACCCACCAATCGGGTTAAACACTCTTCAAAACCCAAAGTAGAGCATGGAGAACGACACATCCTAAACAACCTTTCAAACCTGACATTTTCCTTTCATAATAATATAAGAAATTTATTTGAGATTAAGAAGCATTAACCGCACTAAAACCCAAATCAACGTTCTAAATTTAATAGTAATTGGATGATTCGCAGCAATATTTTTTACCTCCATATTCTGACTCATCCAATAAAATCACAATGAGGTAGTGAATCCCATTAGTTTAATATGCATGAAGATTATTCATATAATTTTTTTCTAATTTAGGATCACTACTACAAGAGGGGGTGGTTTGAGACATTAATTAGAGAGTGTCTCTAATTACTATCCCAAAGTCACACCCTTTTAAAACAAGTCCTCATTCCTAGGTTCTTGGAACACTAAGAACAACCACTTTTGATAGCCATGGAGCCTACCTAGGTTCATTTTATTTATTTATTGTTAGAGAATAGAGGATTTTAGATGTTTTAACATTGTTAGTTTCAAATTTTTATTGATGAATGTTTAGCATGATTCTTATCATGATGGTGCTTAAGTAGTTTGTTTAACTCTTGCTAGTTAAGGCTATTTAGGTGTTAGTCTTTTACTCATATTAATATTAGTTTAAAAAAAAAACATGCACACATCTCGCACTTTGGTGAGACTTACTCCATTGTCCTTTTCACTTAATTTTAAGTTTTTGTAGTTAAGTTTCATTTTTGGTTACTAACCCTCTTTTACACATGTTGATCTAACTTATATTTCTTAACTTGTTTTGTTGAGTTTGCATGTGTTGAGTCTTCCTTATAGGTATAGAGGAGGTGAAGTGATGTCAAAATTTGAATTGATGGGAAAATTTCAAGATTTCTCCATGTTTTCATTTTTAGAGTTTACTTTTTCAACATTCTACATGCTAGTTTTGTCAATTTCTTGAAAATTTTAAATTCTTGAGCATGTAGGTTAGTGTTTGATAGTGATGAGTCTTCTATTTACATATTAATGTGGTGGGTTGCTGTCAAAATTAAATCTTGGTGAGAAAATTTCAAGATTTCATCATGTTTTCATTTTTAGAGCTTACTTTTTCATCATTCTACATGCTAGTTTTGCCAATTTCTTGAAAATATTAAATTCTTGAGCATGTATGTTAATGTTTGATAGCGTTGAGTCTTCTATTCATATATTAATGTGATGGGTTGTTGTCAAAATTGAATCTTGGTTGGAAAATTTTTCCCATTTTGTAGATTAAGGGACATTTTTTTGACATTTTTTGAGTGCATGTCAAGTGCATACCCGTGAGCATAAGAGCATATGCATAACCCATCTTCCGAAGGCCATAACTTTTCTCCCGAACTTGAAATGACTCCATTTGTTTTACGTTGGAAAGGTATTGAAGTTAATATATGTAATGAAAAGAAAAATTTGAGATTTATTCTTACAGAAATTAGTTTTTTTGTTAGTTTAAAACTGGTCATTTTCTAACATGTCTAATGTTTTGATGAATGTTGTATTTCCATGCTTACTTCGATTTAGACCAAAGCATGTGTATGATCTTCTCTTGCACCTTTTGGTGATCTTGAGAATCAAAAACAACTTTGATCTCTATCTTTTTAACATTGGGATTAAACTTGGAAATTTGATTATTCATTTTGCTTAAGGGAATGAACCTTTTACAAAACATTTTTCAATGGTCCTTTGATTTGAAGTTTTCCATTTCTATATAGTTGGGATAAAGTTTGTGTATGCTCTTCTCTTGCACCTTAGGGTGATCTTGAGAATCAAAAGCAACTTTAGTCTTCATTTTATAACATTTGGTAAATTGGAAACTTCATCTTTTACTTTTGGTTTAAGGGAATTAACATTTATCAAAAAATTTGTATGGTTCATTGATTGCAAAGATTTTTTTTAATTTTAGTTAGATTATTTGTTGTGTATTCTCTTCTCTTTCATCCTTGGATGATCTTGAGAATCAAAAGAAACTCTTAATCCTTTTTTAAATAATGGGATTTTCTTGGAGAACTATTAACACTTGAGTGCAAGACCTAAAATGCTTGTCAAAGAAAGGTGGAATCGAAACAAAGCCAAACTACTAATACGGTTGTCGTCTGAGTTGCCAAAAGGTGTTAAAGTAAACCACACCTAATTAAACAAGATAAAAAGAACAACATATTCAAAACATTGTATTGCAAGTTTCGGAAAAGGGTACATCCTCTTCGCTTAACTAGAACATAATCCCTTTAGCATAACACCTTAAGATACAATAATGGGGTGGTTCTAGGAACCCCAAAGTAGTCCACGCAAGAGAGAGCCTTGTGGATGAAACGGGAAGTGCTCCACACTACCTATCCAACTAGTAATTCCTTTGTGAGATAATGTTACAAGTTGTCCCTACATGACCCTTTTAAGTACATGATGGATGCATTTACGCCCACTTTGTGATTGAAGTGGGAAAAGTCGAGAGACTCCCAAGATAGTTGGGACTATTTGGGTAAATCATCCCGCTCATGGATAATTTTTGTAACACCTAGGATGAGAGAACCACCTAGGAAAATATACTTTGGCTAGGAGCCCACTTTGACCATTCTAAAATAGTGTTGAGTTGTGAGCCATCTTTTCATCACGAAACATGTGATGCGTTACTTTCACTTAGTTTTTCACTTACCCTAAGGTAAGGTGAAACTCTGTCGAAGTGAAGCCAACATTTTTCATCCCCATTTTAATCTACTTCCTTCACATTATTTTGACACTTTGTTGATCAAAATAAGGGTGACTACCTCTGTGTTACCAATTATCGTGTTACCAATCAATTGTTTACGCCACTTTTTTTTCTGTTTACACCCATCCATGTTTGCGGCTGGGTTATTTAAACGTATAAAGTGTGTGGAGACATATTTATATCATTGGTAGCCTTTATGATCTTGATACCCACGTCAAGATCATCATCATAGTTAGGAATGATTCATCATTTTATCTCCCTTTGACATGTTACCTCATTTGCATTGTCTCGACATAATTAAGATACTTATGTCACGTTTCTCGTAAACATGATCTAAGTGTCTGTATTGTGGTGTTACGCTACCCACGTTTTAACACATCCTTAGTATAATTTGACTTAGTTTGATTTCAAACATTGTCCCAAATCTTGAAGGGTGTCGCTTACTTTGTTTGCATCATTTCGATACCACTTTGACACTAATATCTCACTTCTCCACAAAGCTTGATAGACGTGTCCAATTGGTGTGGTTACGTAGCTTACATTTGTAAACCTCTCCCTTTAACATTTAGGCCTTGTTGGTTGTTAAAATTTTCATGGTATCCTTTGATTGGGATTCACATCTGCCCTTTGTCCATATTTACACCTTGTTCATTTCGAGCTTAGCGTAAATATTGACGTTGTGTTGATCATATTTGCATCACATTTTCATATGGTGTATTTCCTTGTTGATTGGATTTGTGTTTCACACTTGCATGATTGTTCCTTGTGATTATTCATTCAGAAAATTTATTTTCTAGGATAACCGCTCTCGATCTCATCAAGATTGTATCGTTGCGATGTCTAATTTCCTTAGACCTTCTTCGAAAAATCATGCATGCATCTCCATACTTACACAATGTCTATTTGGTTGTCCTTATACTACCCAAATCGACATGCCACTTCCTTTCCTTTAAAGGAGTTCCATCACAGTATCTAGATCTAGACATTTGTGCTTAAAACAATGCCAAAAATGACTGACTATCGTGCTGGTTCCCCATACTTACAAAAATATGGAACCTAGGTTTAGCAATTCAAATCAAAAGATTCCCATTACAACTAAACCTCATTTGGTTCTTCATGCTAGAGAGCCCATATGGGTAACTTGTTCCCCACCTTCATCTCATAGTCGGTGGTATGATTTGAATGCTTATGATCCAAATTATTATTCGAGTTCCCCCCACTCTTCTTCTAATTCTAATCCAAACATTTCCTCTTCTTTTGAGGATTCCAATCCAAATATTTCCTCTGAATCTTTTGATGATTCAGATCCAAACTACTATTCGGATCCAAACTACTATTCAAATTCATCTAATTCGACTCCTAAGTCATCTAATGTGACTCCTATGTCATGGTCCTCCCTATCTTTGCAAGAACCTCTTCATCATACATTTAATATGACTCCTATGTCGCGGTCCTCCCTTTCTTTGCAGGACCCCTTTTATTAGTCGCCTCGATGACATCTTCTTCCTTTGAAGATATGTGTGACTCAAATTCCCTCCAATCAAACATATAATACAATTCTTGAATCACAGTCCTCTCTTTCTTTGTAGAACCTTTGTTATTATTCATCCAATGAATTTATCGAATCACGGTACTCCCGTTCTTCGCAGGACCTTCTTCATCAATCACCCCCAATAAGTCTTCCTCCTTTGAAGATTCGTGTGACTCAAAGTCCTTTGAGACAAACATATGAATCAACCCATGCATCACAATCTATAGACTTTGGACTTAATCCTACTATTTTACATATGACATACCATTGTATAGGTAGGTCCACACCACCTTCTTCTACTCCTGAGACATCTAGCTACACATCTTCTTCATCCCCCACATCATTTTCTTCTATCAATCATCATCAAACATCTTCTAAGTCTTCCACACCAATTGGATCTCTTTCTTCCAATCAACCCCTGGTGGTTGATCAATAACTCATACTGATTAATCTCTTTCAGAATGAAGAAACAATCAGGGCATTTATAGGGGCATATGAAGATATTCCTTTAGCAGATTATGAGAAAGGATTCTTTTTAGACTTTGATGCATTTGCATATTGTGAGGAAAAGGTTGATTCCTTTTATCAAGAAACAAAGGAAGAGCCTCGGGTCATGCAACTTGACCCTCCTCTTATTCTTCCATCTTCACATTTTTCATTATGTGATGAAACTCCTTGGTCTTGCATTGATCCATGGCCTATCTTCTCATCACCCAATAAATCTTTTTCTATCATAATTCCTCAATCACAATCTCTTATGGGGTCAATGCCAAGTATCCCTTCATCTTCATCTAGGTGTGGGTCACCTTCTAGTATCCCTCCCTCTGCTATTTGTGGGACATTTTTGATTATTCCACTATCTTCTATTCTTGGGGCATGTCCAACTAGCCCCTTATCTTCTATGTATGGATCACCCCCGGGTAGTCCATCATCTTCTATTCTTGGGCCACATCCTAGTAGTCCATCATCTTACATCTATGGGTCACATCCTAGTAGCCCTTCTTCTTCTATTCTTGGGCCACATCCTAGTAGCCCTTCATCTTCTATCTATGGGTCACGTCCTAGTAGCCCTTCTTCTTCTATTCTTGGGCCACATCCTAGTAGCCCTTCATCTTCTATCTATGGCTCACCTCCCAGTAGCCCATCTTCTTCAATCCTTGGACTGTATCCTTTTCATCAATCACATCATCCTTCTACTAATGACTGGGGCAAGCCCACCATCATTTCTCTCGTTCCTATCATCAATCATAAACGTTCACTTTCTTCTCCTTCTTGAGGTCAGAAAAGTCACAAGTCAGCTTATAAGAAACCCAAACAGGTTCATTATCAAGCTTAGGTCAAAACTTCCAAGAGCTCAAAATCCCCCAACAACTTGAACAATCTCAAAGTTGTAAATCAAGCGCGATTCAAGAATGCACATCAATGTAACCATCAAGTATGGCATAAAGTGCATAAACCTCTGGATAGGGAACTCAAGATCCCACATACAAAATCCATTTTTAGGATAAATCGCAGTCCTTTGTTGAGTATGAACTCACCATGATCATTGAGATCGGGGAAAACATGACTCTTGATTAAAAACACACCTAGTCTCCTTATCAAGGAAGTCGTAAACATTTGTTGTTGGATATTACCACACATAGTGACTTTGTTAGTCCCAACCTCTTAAAAATGACAAAAACTAAAAATAAAAAACAATTCAAAAATACAAAAAAACACATTGAGAAAACACAACAAAAATCAAAGGTATAAAGATCAAACATTGTAATCAGGTGTTACATACACATGGATATTTCTTTCTTCCCTTCCTTTCTATTCTTTTTCAAGACTTCCTGCCATTTTCATCCCTTTGGTGATATTTTGGTTAGCTTATTCACATGCATTTTGTGACATTTTTCTCTATGGTATCTGTTTGACCCTGGTCTTTTATCGCCTTGGTAAATTAAAGAATGAATGACCTCTTAGAGATCCTATCACATTCAACATCTAATAAATTTATTGTGAAGAAATTTTGGACATATTTGTTGACACTAACCAATGTTGTCATCGTAAGCACTTCCACCTCCTTCCATCAAGCCATCAGTGGTTCTTACTCCCTTATCAAACAAGAGAGATGAAATAAGTTTTCGAGAAAGAAAAGGAATCAAAATCAATCAAAAATCAAAAGATAAAAGCTACAAAGCAAAAGAAAATTGATATATTACTCTCTCTTGGGGTATTTCCAATAATCTCTATTGGGACTATGGATGCTTGACTCGCAGCAGAGCAATGTTGCAATTAGAATCAAATACATCTCTGTCGGGGCTACGGACGCCTGGATGGCAACGAAGCAATGTATGGCTATCCTTTCACCATCCATTTACAAAATCACCTTTTACAATAAATCATTCCTACACATTGGCTAGGGTATCTTCACTTGTTTATTAAATCTTCACTTCAAGAGGTAATAAACTCCACATGCACACACTGGATCTCTATGAGTAGGTAGGATTAGTATGTTACCAAGTGTCTCATTTTGGATCTTGTTAAGACTCTTACTCTAGTCCATATCTCGTCTTACGATTTTTGCCTTTGGTTAATCACTTCTTCATCGTGAGGCTTCTAAGCTACATTCATATCATTCACATCATTCTTCTAATTCATTTAGAACATCCATGTGTATAAGATTACTTGTTTGCCATGTTTGCGGACATGTTTGTCACCTTTCACAAAAATAATCTTCTCCTTCCTTTCTATCATGTGCTTTTAGGCCAACTTACACTTGGGGCATCCTTGCTTCTTCCCAAAGCATTTCATTGGTTTATGTTCATCATCATGTTGAACCTATCCATAATGGCCTTGGGTCCCACTTCTACCTATGAAGAGTTTACCTTTGAATACTCCCACCTAATCGTTGGGGCATTTTTGCATCTTCACCTTTCTGGTATGCACGTGGCCTTATGCCCTTGTACATCCCATCTATCGCTAGGGGCATCCACGCTTCCTTGTCTTCTTGTACATAGTTTCATAAAACTTTCAAAATCAACCAAAACATTCAAATATGTTAGAAAAATCATCAAAAACATTCAAATATGTTTCAGAAAACTTCTAAAATTGAAAATCATCCTACAAAACATCACTCTATGGTACTCACTTGATCATGTGTGTGAATTGTGGATCATCTTGATCTACCTCCATCAACAAAAGCTAGGCTACTTACTTCATTTGTACTCTGGGGCACAACGAGTTTCCTGGTACTGTTTCATAGTGCACATTGATTTTCCATCAAACCCAAGTGTCCTTTGTTATTCCCCTCGCATGTATCCTTACTTGGGGCACCATTATCAATCCTTGTCATTAATTTGCATAGGTCGTAACTAAATCTCAATAATAAAAACATTATATTATGTTTCTTTGTTAGTTTAGCTTGTTTACTTTCTCGTATTGGATTGCATTTTGTATGTTGCTTGGAGTTAGGCATCTTTCACTTTCTCGTATTGCATTGCATTTTGTATGTTGCATGGAGTTGGTGTTTTCAGCAATGGAAAATTGTTCTTAGTATGGCTTTTCATGACATTCTACTTTTGTTGGATGCTTATATTTTTCATAAGGACCGATGACGTAGCTCTTGTGGAAATATGATGACATCAAAATTGTTCCAATATACAAAGGCTAGAGGCTAAGCTCTTCTCTCCCCTCCTCCATATTTATTCTGCATCGCTTTCCTCTCACCCCTAATCTTCCATCTTACTAGGGCATCCTACTCCTTTCCATTCTTCTATCTATCTCTCACCTTTTTCGATCGTCGATCGTCTTCCTTCATCACCCTATCGACACTCGAGGGGGAATCTCTCCTTCCTACTAATTTTTCTTCTATCCCTTCAAAATTTCTTCCGTCTACTATCTTTGAAGTGGCGTCACTTATGCCACCCCAAAGAGGGGAAAATGTAGACACCCATAATTACACCCAAGCAATTTAAATACTTAAATTATGCTAATTATCTATCTTCTGGAAAATTGACGACATATTGTCAATAACGCTCATTTTCCCTCATATCATCATTAATTAATTACACTAAGCTAATTAATTAAGTCGCCTATCCAACAAATACCCTAATTAATGACCTTCCGTTAATAAATCACCCCTTCTACCTAGACTAATTAATTATTATTAATTAATTAGCTTTCCCTTCCATTTAACCAATAAATCAATATTTAATTGATTTAATCCCCTTCTAATAGCCTAAATCATACTAATATTCCTCTAATTAGCTTCTATAAGCTTAAATCTACCTATTAGTTAATCACCTTTGAGTAATTAAAACACCCCCAACTCCCATGACTTTCTAAGCATATTAAACCCTTTTAAAGTAAGGTTACCTTTTATAAACCTTATCCATTCCTAATCATGCTTTACCTTTATTCCACATGCAAAGGGATGCGGTGTTTCCTTTATCCATTGGGCTATATAAGGAGTCCTCCTTTTACCTTTATACCAACACCTAAACTTCTTAAGAAGACAAATGCAAAGCATATAGCGAAATACACTAAAAGATTTCCTTTTTTTTCTTGAGAGTTCATCATCTTGAAGAGTTTAAGCCTCTTTCCTAAGTGCTTAGGTCATATGGGAGGTGTCAAAAGGGTCTTGTAGCCCAACTTTGATAAGCCCTCATTCCTAGGTTCTTGGAACACTAAGAACAACCATTTTTGATAGCCATGGAGCCTACCTAGGTTCATTTCATTTATTTGTTGTTAGAGAATAGAGGATTTTAGATGTTTTAACATTGTTAGTTTCAAAGTTTTATTGATGAATGTTTAGCATCTAACCCTTGTTTAATTCTTATCATGATGGTGCTAAGTAGTTTGTTTAACTCTTGCTAATTAAGGCTATTTAGGTGTTAGTATTTTACTCATATTAGCATTATTTTAAAAACAACACATGCACACACAGACTCTAACTTAATAATACATTAGAATTCTCCAAATCTTCCTTGTTCAACTATTGTAATAGTACGAGATATTGTGTTTGTGCCACCAAAATCATATAGAATGAAGTCCTTTAAAATTATTTGTAAATGAGCTGGATCTTGTGATATTACATGTTTTATAGATTCAAGGATATATTTTTCCTCATATTTCCATTTAAAATAAATGCTATTTTTAACATTAGTGTCGATGGCTTGGCAAGATTAGAAAAATCATGCAAGAAACTTCTGACAAAATTTATCTTTCCTAAGAAGCTTTGGAGAGATTTCTTCTGACTAGGAAGTGGAAATGCAATGATGGAATTGACTCTCTCTAGATAATTAGTTAATTCTTATTTTAAAAAATATGGCCCAAGAGCTTACCATCATGATCTAAGAATATTCTTTTTTTTTTAGATTAAAGGAAACTCTAAATTTCCTATGTCTCTCAAACACTTACCCGAGATGGGAAATATGGTCACTACTTTCTTGGACAACAACTTTGTGATACTGATAATGGTAGATGATAACCATCTTATTAATCATCCCCTTGAACACCATGTCCATGGATCTCTGAAACGTTTCTCTAGCATTGGATAAGTCAAATATCATTTTCATGTAAGCATATATGACCCATTTTGTAGTGAAAGCATTCTTAAGTTGATCCTTATCTCTCACCATGATCTAGTTGTAACTTGAGTAACCATCTATAAGTGAAAACCTCTCCAAACTAGCTACTACTTGTAGAATTTGTTCCATTGAGGGAAGTGGTAGTGATCCTTTAGGGAAGCTCTATTTAAATATTTGAAATCCACACACAACCTGATTTCTCCATTTCTTTTTCCAGACAGGCACAATATTTGTATCCCATGATGAGTGTTTGATAGGTAAAATGATGCTTTCCTTAATCATCTTGTTTAATTCTTTCTTCATCAAGGGCTCAATGTGAGGATTAACTATCCTTTGCTTCTACCTAATGGGTTTAGCTTCTAAATCTAGTTCAATAGTATGTTGAGCTAAAATAGGATCAAATCCCTAAGATCTTCATAGCTCCATGCAAATATATTAGGAAATTCTTGAAAAAGTTGTATAAAATCATGCTTTTCTTGTTGAGTATTTACCTTTCCAATTTGGAGAAATTTTCCTTCCCTAACTGAAATTGTATTTGAATCTTCACCTTTGACCATGATATTTTATTTCTCTCTTATGAATAGATCATTGGGATTGAAGATGGATTCTAGAGTCACTAGTCATTTAGGAAGTTTGTTTGTTCTGAGTTAGACTACCGATCTCCATATTGTTTCTCCAACTTGTCATGGTTTCTTGAAGAGAACTCAACCTATTCTTGAAGGAAGTTGATGATTTACTAGTCACTCTCAAACAAGCGCCAACTTGTGTTATTATCCGATCTTGTAGGCCTCACTATTATTGATGTGTGGTTGAATCTTGTCCTTTTTGATATCCTGAGCAATGTCAAATGTTGACATAATTACATCAAGTTTGTTAGCAACTTCATTTATTTTTCTTGGTATGGAATTGATGTTGAATGCTTCAAAATATTCTAAGATATCCCATACCCTATGCTTGTAGGCCTTGATTAGATCATTCTTGGATGCATTTATCCCTCTAACCTAATTCACAATCAACTCATTGTCCCCAAATGCTTACAAGTTCTTGATATTCTTCTTCCTTGCCCAATGTAATCCATGGATAAGGGATTCATACTCTGTTGTGTTGTTAGAACAACTGAATTGAAATCTGAAAATAGAGTAATATTTGATACCTTTAGGGGACACAAGCACTAATCCTCCTCTTACACCTTGACTATTACTTGAACAATCAAATAACATTTCCCAAAATCCATTCTCATCTTAATCATTTGGATTGGTGACACTAGGGAGGTGTGGATTCTCTTCATGTAAGAAGTAGATACCCAATTCATCTTCTTCCATTTCCTTGTATGGATCATAGATATGTCATTTGTGTTCCCATTCATTAAGGATCAAATTAGTAATGCCTCATATTCGAGTATCTTCGTCATAAGTACTTGGGAAGTCCTCTTCATCAAATATTGTGTAATTAGCATTGATTGGAATCAGCACATAGGGTTGATGTGTTATGAAAAAATTGGTTAAGACTTGATAGTGGCCTTAACTCCATACCTAGTCCTGAAAAGCATGTGAGACCAATGAGCTAACAAGTATCGCCCAATCTTAGTAGTGAAATCCCTGGATAAATACATGGCAAAGAGTGGAGGTAGATCAATTACAGGTCTATCTTGAGGAACTGTGAAATTTTGGCATGCATGTAGTGTGAGGATTAGACATTTTATAAATCCTACAATTCCTACTACTATCCCATCCAATTGCGACAATTATTTAGAAATAGGCTCATATTTGAGGCCTAGCTGGTTTGCAATCTACTTTGGCATTATTGAGCTACTTGCTTCCTAGTCAATCATGTAGTTGTGTTATAGATTATTCCAAATGACCAAGGACACGTAGAATGGTGTAGGCTTCGTGTTTTTTCTTGATTAACTTCCTTCTTGTTGAATTACATTTGTGAGAACCTTTTCTTTTTCCTTGGATGAATATTTTAGGATGGATAAGTTAGCCATGACCGCTTACGATAAATGCCTTTGGCTTGGAATTTCCAATGATTCTCAAATGGAGATACTCACATTGGTTTTCTTCATTTGCTCAAGAATTTTGAATGGATATGGATTATCCTTTTATTCCCCTTGTTCACCACAAACTTGTCCTACACTTGATAAGGTATTGAAGATGAATTAGGTTGATTTCACAAATTGGAACTTTGTTTGAATTGCCACTTCCTTAGATTGCCAAATAAGGCCGAGAAGGACCTACATTTGATGAATTCCCTTCTTCCATATCTCTTTTCTTATATCTTGTATTTTTAGCTACTTGTTTAGTAAGAGATTGATTGATTCCACAAAAATCTTATGTTTTCCAATTCACAAGCGAAGTGTCACTTTAAGGTGCCTCTTCAGAAGCCATTAGTTTCGGTTTTCTTCTTGATTGTTTCTTAGGAGGAATAAGCATCTTACAAAGCATCAAAGATTTGCTTATAATTCTATTGGGACATGTTGCTTGGTTATGTGAATGACTACAAGGAAAACACCAATTATAATCTTGTACCAAATTATTTTCGACTAGACCCAGAGCTTTAGATGAAGAGGGTGCATTTGAGTTATAATGTTAGTATGGTTTAGTAGGAGGAAATTCACTTTGGTTCTGATTTGCAGCTTGGACATGAGGTTCATTTGGTTGATATAGGGGCTTGTTTTAATTTTTATTGAGGTGACAAGGTCTGAAACTTTGGGCCTACTGCCTCTTAATTTTCACCAACTAATTATCAAAATTTTGTTATCACTTCATTACCTTCTGAATCTCAACTAAGGTTCTTGAAGAAATAGATGCCTCACTAGAATTCTTATTTATTGGAATTGGGATAGGATATAATTCATGTGTTTGGTTAGAATTAGGATTTCCAATCTCTTGGTAGATGGGCATTAGTGGTCTAGGGACAAGTTTACCAGCTTGAATTATACAGTTTTCATCCCTAATGGCTAATGCATAGGCTCCTAGAAATTTTATACCTCCCATAGATTGAACCATGAAAAGAATATCAGAATTAAGATATTTTAAGAGGTACATAAATGCACCTTCACTCGTTGGTCATACAAGGGAAATAATTATATCCCTTATCCTTTAGAACCTAAAGTTGAAGTCTTCTATGAATTCTGCCTTAGTGGATATGACATTATTAAATGCACTAGGATCAACTTAAAAAGGTTAAATTTTGATGGTAGATGATGGGGTAGGTTAAATTTTTTCTTTGAATCAACTTAGGTGTGGGGAGTAAGCCTTTGGATATTGATGGCACACTAGATTTGGAGCTTCCACTTTTAATAATTTGGACTAGCTTATCAAACCTGTTTAGGCTGAGTTTGTAAGTATTCCAATTCAGAAATTTATACTTTTTCCTTTTTCACATGGTTAATGATCTCAAAGCTAGAGAAAGATATCTTAGAATCATACAAAATACTAGGGATAGTTTAATTTTGTTTGAAGGATGTAGTTGTAAATTTTTCATAGCTTTTGTGATGTATAGAAGTAGAAACATCATTATTAAAAGAGATAGAAGTAACTACTTTTCCTCATCTAGAGGATGCTTTACGATGAGGTGTGGCATAATGTTTCTTCGGTTGATTCAAGGATGTACAGTGGAGAAACCATTTTAGTTTTTATTTTATTTGGTAGTAGAGTCATCAATTGAGGTTCATTTTTCTCCATCTATTCTTTCTTTGATGAATTTTATTTTTCAATAGTTTGTAATCATCTACACCTATGGATTCCTCATACTCATCTTCAAAAGAAGAATAATACTCAAAGAAAATAACCTTTGCATATCCAATTTCCTTGATTAGAAATTCACCTTCTTCATCATTTCACGAAGTTGTGTCTTCTTAATTATCATATTATTATTAGGTTACATAAGCAACGTTCACGAGATAGATATTTCAAAGTAAGCCTATGAGGTACTTTGTAATCATTATTTTCTTTTTCAAAAATTTCTTCCTTGGAATGTCATTGTATAGATTACTCGAGAAAGATGCTTCTTGAGAGAAAGTAATCATTGGAGAAACATTTAACCAAAGACTCTGTACCTCCAATATTTGAACTTGAACCTTGCCTTTCACTAGTCCTTTCTTAATTTTTCTAGTCATTAGCATATCATCTTCTACATCTACCACTAGGTATTAGTCATCATCTAAAGTAGCAGGTTGAATTATCCTTAATATGAAACTAACCTTTGTTAATTGAGCATTGGTGAAAACTATTAACGGTATCCTTCGTAGTCCTAAAAACTTCTAAAATTTTGTACAAAATCTTTTGAATTTAGAAACAAAGTCCCTCATAGTTTCATAAGGTTATTTTTTTATTTTATAATATTGTTCAAGGAGGACATATGCATCTTCAAAATGCTTTAATATGGCCTCAAACTTTGGTTTCATGTCTTCCCAATTTGTTATTTATCTCTATCGTTGTGATAAAACCAATTAGTAGCATATTCTTGTAATGATTCCTCAAATAGATAGACTAATACATCATCATATTAAACTCCCAACACCCTACAAGATATAATGAATGAAAATATATGATGATCCGGATGTTGATTTCCACCTCCTTTGAACTAGGGAAATTTCTTCCTAGATCCTTTGATAAATTCATCCAGTGGAGGATTTAAAGCCAACGGTACAATATTATATCCCCATGGCATATGTGCATCCATTATTTCATCTTTGTTATCTTTTTCTTCCATTTATTATTTGGGAGGAATGCAATATAATGGTTCTACTGACCAGTTATCTAATATTCCCTTCAAGATAAAATTTAGGATCAAATTCGGGAGAGTGATATTGACCAAATTACCTCATAGGTTGAATAATGGGAAGTCTTAAATTTTCTTATTCTTGCTCTTCAAATATCGGGTCAATTATGTAACTTTAACGATTATTTTGTATATATTCTTCTCACTAGTTTATTGGATTTATGTGCAGCTCAAAATTTTTTTATGTATGCTCTTCTCCTCTGTTTGGAACATGTCTAACACGTTGCAAGGATTGGACATGTTCTTATTATAAATATAGAACTATTACAACAATGTTGTAGTGATTAAAGTTTGGTCTATCATTCTAAATATAATTCCTTAAATTTGTTTTAATGTCTTCTTGAGTGTCTTATAAGAAAATAAGATTAGGTTGTATAATTGGAGCATTTCCAGGAATAGTCATTAGTGGAAAAATTCATAGTTAACTTCAAGGCTCTTATACTTTATAAGTTATGATTTTTTAGTTTTTTACATATGTACTTTTAATGTTTTTTTAAGTTTTAACGGTGGTGTAGAAATACCATAATTTACACCACGGTGGGTACAATTTATTATCGGTCTGCAAAACATTTTCACAAGGAAAAATTAGTAATTTTTCACCAATTTTCTAGGACTATGTCCCTTATATTGGTAATGGGGAGGATCCCATTTATTTAATATAGAAAAATATCACTGAGTGTCCATTAACCCGGGGATCACATGTGAGTACTCTATTAAACCCATGGAAAATTGATCATACTTAGTAAAAGGAAATAATTCTATTAAAAAGGAGGTAGAGGGGAGTAAGAATGTAGTGAAGGGAAGGTTAATTTTGTGAATAGGAACTTGCATATTTCACAACATTAACCAGAGTAGGTCCACACTCAATTGGAGGAATTTATATATACAAACAAGAATGAGACATACAAACCAAGAAACAAATTTCTATTTTTTCATTTATCAAAGGTACCAAGTCCTTTCTTTGTTTTAGGAGATCGCCATACTTATAAAATTGAGTATACAAGAATTAGAGGAAACATAGACAAGAGGGAATGGAATGAAGTAATATATTTCTTGTATTTAGTAGAGAAAAATCTATCCACTAAAAAAATCGCAACCGGTATCCCTTTCAAATGGAGAAATCATTTAAATTTATAGATTTTACAAAGTAGCTTTTCATCTCCCCCACATGACATTTCACATTTCTTATAACTTGTGACCTTTCATATTCCTAGGAATAAAAGTGACTCTTTTTCTTATTGATGAAAAATAACTATTACAATGTAATACTAAAGGTCACTTAGGTGAAAAATACACAATAGTGAAAAATTACATCCCTTAATGTAGAATTAGTACATGGATAGAGAAGGATGGCGAGGGACAAGTGGAATATGCTCATTATGAAGATGAGGGTGATGTTTCTTCCCATGAGGAAGAGGCCTTAAGTAATTTTGAAGGAATTCCCATGGAAATATTTCTTCATCTTTGTAATCTTTATTAAAAAGGGATGACGTAGGTTCCACATTATCTTCTGTTGGATAAAAGAAAATATCAAAGTACTGATCCAAATTTTGGGAACACCACTAATAGTATTGTATTGGTCGAACCAAACTTGGTGATCTCTTATAATGATAGATATTGAAATTTTAATTTCCACGAGATACTCTAAAATGTCTTCATTGAATGATAAGGGATCTTACGCTTCTTTTTACATCCTAAAAGGACTTAATAATATCTTCCATAAATGAATGTTGAGTAAGTGCACCATGTTGGGGGAAAAAGGGGGTATTAAGTGGACGCATTTTTCTGAAAAATAGAAAACTTTAACTTGTATGAGTTTTTGAATTAGTTACACTAAAAATTGGAAGATGTTGTGTGAACATTAATCGTAACATTTTGAGTCTAGTTTCTAAGCTACTATTTTTTCTTAAAAATGGATAAGTTTAAGTGGGAAACATAAATAAAATACCAACAAGTGCTCTATTTTTGTCGAGAAAAACATAACATAGTAGTATCGTGACCCCACCATTTTTGAGCACCATTTAGTAGTTTTGAAAACCGTTTGGTAGAAATATAGCTAGGAGCATTTAGTTTGTGCTAGAATTTTGTTTAGATTTTTTAGCAAATATTTATTTTTTAAAGATTTTCTAGTACAAAAATTTTATGTTTTGAAAATTAAAGGAGCTCCAACCATGCCTCCCCCTAACTACCTCAAAAATATCAAAAATTAGATTTTTTTTGAATATGTATAGAATTAGGCCTAGTTTGTGCTAGTATATATTTTTTTCAATTTCGATGACCCAAAAAAAAGATACATGATGAAAGATAGACATATTTAAACTTTAAAAAATCTATAAAAAGGCATAATTAGAAAATAAATAATATGGAAACCTTATATTAGTCAGAAAATTTGAAAATTTATATTTTTAGAAAGAAAAACTCTTCTCTACGTCGTGGTATAATTTTTTTAAAATGAATCGATTGTTTTATGTTGATTTATCATGGAAAAAGTGGCATTTTAATATTTTCCTACAAAAACATGTTGTTTGATGTGTTTGTGTAGGTCCGTACCTCAGAGCTTTGGGATCCAAATCAAATCCCAAGCCTTGAGGCATGGCTTGAAAAATTGAAAACGTAAAACACGTACACATTATAATGCATATGCGTTATAACTAGGCTTTCATTTATGGAACTAGTCTCATAGCTCCATTAGTCACGGTTTAGGAGATAGTTTTTTATAGTATAATCTGGTCAGTACATAGGTAATTTTCAGGATTTCAGCATTTAACCTAAATATTTTAGCATTTAAATTCTACAATTGAAACTCTAAACCCTAAACCTTAAACCCTAAACACGAGGCCCTAATCCTAAACCATAAACCCTAAACCATGATCCCTAAACCCTAAATCCTAAGCCCTAAGCCCTAATCCTTAAATATTCAACCCTTACCCATGACCCCTAAAACGTTAACCTTGAGCCTTAAGCCCTAAGCCCTAAACCCTAAACCATGAACCATGATCGTTAAATGTTAAACCTAAACCCTAAACCTTGAATACTAAATCCTAAACCCTAAACCCTAACACATAAACCCTAAACCCTAAACATTGAATATTAAACCCTAAATCTTGAGCCCTAACCCCTAAACCATAAGCCCTAAATCCTAAACACTAAACCCTAAACTCTGTGACCTAAACCATTAACCCTCAACCATGAGACCTAAACCCTAAACTGTAAATCCTACACCCTAAACCCTAAACCCTAAACCATAAACCCTAGACCCTAAACCCTAAGGCCTAAGCCTTAAACCCTATGAACTAAATCCAGGGCCCCAAGCTCTAACCCCTAAACCTTAATCCAGTAACTCTAAACCACGAACCTTAAGGCATAAACCATGATCCCTAAAACCTACAACCTAATCCCTAAACCATAAACCCTAAACCTTAAACTATCATCCCGAGCTCTAAACACTAAACCTTAAACCCATAACTCGAACCCCGAACCTTGAGCCCTAAACAATAAACCCTAAACCTTAAGCCCTAAATGTTAAATCCTAAAGGTCCCAAACCCTAAACCTTGAACCATGAACCATGAGCCCTAAACACTAAACCCTAAACCGTAAGCCCTAAACCCTAAAAACTAAATCATAAACCCTAAAACCTGACCCTAAACCCTAAGCAATAAATCCTAAATACTAAACCCGATCCCTAAACCCTAAAACCTAAAACTTAAACCCTAAACCCTAAGCCTTAAACACTAAACCCTAAAATCTACGACTTAAACCCTTAACCCTCAACCCTTAACCCCGAGACCTAAACCCTAAATTATAAATCCTAAAACAAAAATAATAAACCTTAAACCATGAACACTAAATATGGAACCCTAAACCCTAAACCCTAAACCCTAAACCCTAAACCCCGAGGCCTAAGCCCTAAACCCTAAATACTAAATCCAGATCCCTAAGCTCTAACCCCTAAACCTTAAACCAAAGTAACTCTAAACCCCGAACCTTAAGCCATAAACCATGAACCCTAAATCCTAAACCCTAATCCCTAAACCATAAACCCTAAACCTTATGCCTTGAACCCTACACCCTAACCCTTGAGACCTAAACCCTAAACCTTAAACCCTGAGCCCTAAGCCCCAAACCCTAAATTTAGACCCCTCGGCTTTAAACACTAAACCCTAAACCCGTAACTCGAACCCCGAACCACAGAACCATAAACACTAAACCATGCACCCTAACCCCTAAACCATAAACCCTGAGCCATGAGCCCTAAAAATAAAACCTAAACCTTAAGCCCTAATTTTTAAATCTTAAAGGTCCCAAAACCTAAACCCTAAACCATGAACCATGAGCCCTAAACGCTAAACCCTAAACCATAAGCCCTAAACCCTAAGAACTAAATCATAAACCTAAAACCTTACCCCTAAACCCTAAACTCTAAACCCTAAGCAATAAATCCTAAATCCTAAACCCTGAGCCCTAAACCCTAAACCCTTAACTCTAAACTCTAAACCATAAACCCTAAACCCTTAACCCTAAACCCTAAACCCTAAACCTTAAACCCTAAACCCTAAGCCCTAAACACTAAACCGTAAACCTTAAACCACGAAATGCGTGACCTAAACCCTTAACCTCAACCCTTAACCCTGAGACATAAACCCTTAATTATAAATCCTAAAACAAAAATAATAAACCTTAAACCATGAACACTAAATACTGAACCCTAAACCCTAAACCATAAACCTTGAACCCTAAGCCCTGAGCCATAAACCCTAAACACTAAATCCATAACCCTAAGATCTAACCCCTAAACCTCATATATTTCCAGTAGGTCTCATGAGTGAGTTCATATTTTTGAATATCTTAGGACCATATTTCCTAGTCTTGTGCCTAGAACCATCATTAAGTCTGATTTTACAACTATCTTGTTTATGAGAGGTGGGAATTTCCCTCCTTCAAAATATCAACAGATGAAAGACATCAAATTTTGATGAATCTCTTTGAATTTTGTTCCTACAAAGTCGATGAACCCTTTTTAGTTGAATACTCTTTGTCAATACTAATAAGAATGGGTAAGACACAGAACATTACAATGAGTGAAATAGTTCACATGCAATGGGAAAAAGAAGATAGCTATATTGGGTAACATTTATTTGTACCAAATTGTTCTTGGATATATATAATTTCCCTCCTTTAAAATATCAGTAGATGAAAGGCATCAAATTGTGATGACTCCCTTGAATGTTCTACCTACGAAGTAGATGAACCCTTTTTGTTGAATACTCTCTGTCAATACTTATAAGAATGGGTAAGACATAAAAATTACAGTGAGTGAATGGGTGAGCCTAATCCATGAGCCTTAAACCCTGAGCCATAAACCCTAACCCATAACCCCTAAACTCTAAACCCTAAGCCTTAATCCCTAAACCCTAAACCATTTTCCCTAAACCTTGAACTTTGACCTTTAAGCCTTAAACCCTAATTCCTAAACCCTAAACCCTCAACCTAAACATTAAACTTTGAGCCTTAAACCCTAAACCCTGAGTGTTAAACCCTATACCATAAACACTAAGCCATAAACCCTAAACTCTAAGCCCTAAATCCTAAACCCTAAACCCTAAAACCTAAACTTTGATCCCTAAACCCTAAACCCTAAAGCTGTAATCCTTGAACCCTAGGCCCTAAGCCCCAAGCCAAAACCCTAAACCCTAAACCCTCAAACATAAAACCTAAACCCTAAACCGTAAAAACTAAACCCCTGTTCCCTAAACCCTAAATCCTAAACCCTCAACTCTTAACTCTCAACCATAAACCTTAAACCTTCAACCTTGATCCCTAAACCCTAAACCCCGAACCTTGAGCCATAAACCTTGATACCTAAACCCGGAACCTTGAGCCATAAACCCTAAACCCTCAACCCTAATCCCTAAACCTAAACCCTAAACCTTAAGCCCTAAACCCCAAACCCTAAATCATAAACCCTCAACTCGAACCATAAACCATAAACTCTAAGTCCTAAACCCTAAACCATAAAATCTGGCGTGAGCCTTAAACACTAAACCTTGAGTCCTAAACCATGAGCCCTAAATCCTAAACCTTGAGCCCTAAACCCTAAACCATAAATCATAAACCCTCACCTAAAGGAAATTCCTAATAAGATCATTCAGTGTGTTTCAGTGTGTAGGGAATAGTGTCTAAGGTGATCGATCAAATCATTTAGTTTTGATGAGAGACTACTTCCTCTGAAGGCCTAAAAAGGCATTTTTGGCCATTATGTAGCTAATTGAACACCCTTCAAAACAAGCTAAAATGAGCTAGTCATGTCACCGAGGTATCAAGGACCATCATGTGTGAAGTATTAAGGCATTGTTTGTCTCCATAAGAGACATATGAGAAAAAACATGTATGAGAATCATGAATTTGATTCCATGAAAGGATGCTTTTAGAGCTAGGAAAGGTGAGGGGATGATCTTTATATGGAGCACCATGTTTCTAATAATGAGCAATCATCCGAGTTCACTAGGTGCAATTCACTTGGTATTATTCGTAAAAACTCATTCAACACTTAGTAGTGTTTGTAGACACATGTAGTTTGCTCAATACACTATTATTTCTAATAGTGCACTAACGCTTCTTCCTTTTGCAAATTGACGGCACCGCCAGTTAGGCCTATCTAACTCCCTTCCTACGACACCCTTTTGGTTGTTTTTCCTCTTATAAACCATTTAAATAGGCAGTTATAGCCTCGTTCTAACTACATTAGCTTCTTATTCTCTTCTAGCTTGCTTCTATTAGCTCCTAGAAGATCAATCCACTTCGTTGGATTGATTAATCCCTTCAGAACCCTTCCAAAACCCTAATTACTCTCTAAGAGAGATTAATTAGTCTAACCTAGGTTAATTACCCTCTAACATAGTCAAATCACACTTTGACTTGCTAAAGTGATTTTTGGACTTTAGCCTTTATCCCACATGCACCCAAATCTCCCTTTTCTTCTAAACCAAAAACTATAAATAGGGCTATACCCCCTCCCTCATTTCCTAAGAATCATCTCTTCTTCCTAACAAAAATTATAACAATTTGATTAGGCTTTAGTTTGTATTTCATCTTCTTTCATTTGAGTTAAAAGCATTTAATCTTGTATTTCATAACATTAATATAGAGTAAAAGGGAAGATCCATTGGCCTTGAAGCCATTAATGGGGAGATATCTTTCTATTAACACAAAAACTGAATGCTTAGATCCTCTTAGGTTCATTATTTCAAGCTTTCAAATAATAGAGATTAACTTCATTTGCTTAGTTTGCATGTTTAATTCAAATTAATGTATGCAAAGAAGGAAACCTTGCTCATTTCTTATTACATGGTCCATTGATCAGATTGTTAAAAGCCTTTGGGGTTTCTTTAGAGATTCTTACCCCAAATCCATGGCTTTTACAATTTTTCATTAAACACAGTGTTATCACACGTTAAGGAGGAGGCACATTACAATGACCTCATTTTGGCCATAAGATAGGAATCCCATTTAGGGAACAATCCTCTATCTACAAAGTGAGGATCTCTTTTTAGTAAGAAGTAGGAAAGTATTATAGAGTTGATTCATGGTCACTAAAGTGAATTATGGACCAAATTTAAAAATTAGTACCAATTCAAGCAGTGTTAGGGCCAAAATAAAATTTAGAAGGTCAAAAAATGTAAAAAAATGACTATATGCTTTCCCAAAACAAAGACCGAATACAATATATACGCCCGAAAGTTTTAGGTCCTTTGTTGAAATCCTGAAAATGAGTAAGTATTGACCAAATTAGATTTTGAAAAACTATATTCTAGATTATAACTATTGGAGCTACAAGACCACTTCCATTAGGTGTAGAGTGACCCTAATTTCTTATATTTACTAAAATGAATTTAAAGTATAAGAAATAATAAAAGTATAAGAAAAAATAAATTAAATCTCTAAAACACGTATGCATTTTGGCTTCATTAAAACGTGTACACATTATAGCATTGGTAATTACCAAACCAAAAAAATAAAAATGCGAGCGTGTTTTAGAAAAATGTGTGCACATTTCATCTGTTTTCAGTTTTTGTCCACTTTTTGGCGTGTGCAACTTCATGCACTTACCTTGTTCATTAAGATGAGGTGACCCGAGATTCTCTACAAAGTTACTAACATTTCCCAATATTTTGATGCATGCTCTACACATGAATAAAGTTAATAGATGGCATCATTTATCATGTCGTACCTAACACGAGCATCATGTGAGACCATATGGGAGACAAGTTGTCAACAATAGAATTGAATATATTTTTACTTAGTAAGGAGTGAGAATCAAGATTTCTCATTTCGAAACCTTTGGAAGCACACTATCCCAATAATATTTTTCTCTCTCAATATCCTCCTCGGTCACTTCTTCTTTGGAAGTAGTGGCAAGGAAAAATTAAAATAATGAGAGGATCATGGGTAGTAACAAATTTTCTTTTTCCATAATATTCTCCATCCTTTGGTCATTTTATCTCCCTTGCATTGTAAATATTCAAGTGCCTTCTTGATCACCTAGTGGTAAAAATAATGATGGCATAGATGACATCTCTAGGAAGGGTAGAATTGCATTGGGATGCGAGAAATATTAAACATAACCGGTGAGATTTCTCACATGCTCTTAAAATTATTCAAGTATTTGTTTATAATTCTAACTCCCAAGAAGTGTGTAGGTAGTACACAACTTGAACAAGTGTGCATCTCCTTCATGTGTGGCTTTCCTAAGGAGACATGGGTCAACTCATAATCATCCGATTCATAAATTTTGTAGGATTTTAAATCTTTATCCAGGAAACCTCAACATACCAAGATCTAGAATATCCACTAAAAAAACAAGACATTACTAATGATTTCATACTCCTCGTGGTCTTCATGAATTTATATATAGCCTCAAAATTAGCTATTGCGGCTTGTTGCATTGTCCTTGACTCACTCCTCGAATTTCCTTAATCCATTGGAATTTTCCATGGGGGTAGACATAATCTCGGGGATGGGGGAACTTTGAAGTACCGATAGGGGATCAAATCATGCTCACTGATGGGATGTGTCCACTCAAAGGATAATTCACTTGGATGTCATAAGTGAACATGAGACCGTGAAGGATCAATTTCATCTTATTTGAGAGGCTCAATATGGTATTCAATGATATTAAATTTCTTGCAGAGCCTCTTAGGATGGAAATATTCTATGTTTTCTTCCTCCATTTTATTTCTCTTTAAAGATTATTTTGAGTGAGTGGGGCTCATGACCTTCTTAGTTGCCTTTAGAGAAGAAGTTTGAGATACCTTTCTAGAAAGAGTTGGGAGACTACCAAATTATATGAAAGAAATTCTATTTCTCTTGAACCATTCTCTTGATCTCTATATTATTTCGATTGTTATCTCCTTAATATCATGTGATTATCCAGGTGTTCTTTGGAATAAGAGGAATGTGTGAAGACTTCACTTCCTAGTACTTGGTGTCATGCATGTTCGATCCATTATATTTTATTCCCTTACGAAACATATCAAAATTAAATTCTTTCATTTTGTTTACTTTAATTCACATATAGTCCTTCTTTTGTACCTCAATGTCATCATTACAACTATCCTAATAGTCTAGATTTGGGGCATATTGTGCAAACGTATAAAGGTGAAAGTATCTAGGATTTTCTGATGTCAATTTCGGACCTAGATGTGTAGGAGAAGAGACTGAGAGAACTGAAGGATGCTTTAATATTTTCCACATATGTGACATCCTTACATGAATATATTCCTAAGAAATTGGGAAATGATACACCTTTATTTTTGTTCTTCTTACATTTGGTGTGCATAATATCTAGTTGCCTACACAAATTGAATATTATGATTTATTCAGTTGGGTATCGGGAAGCTGCGAGGAGCAAGATTATATCCCAAGACTACGATCTATGTGAAGGTATGGAATTGCATGAAGTAGCTCCCTTATTTTTCAATCAAGTGTACACTGTTCGAGAATATATCCTCCATTTTGGGTTTCTCTCAATGTGCTTGAAAATGAACATGGTGGATGCATCATTCACTTTGGAGTAGTGGTAATTACTCTCCTTTGGAGTTAACTACAAATACTTCTCATACACGGGTGATATCGAGGAACATGGAGATAAGTTGGAAATACTTTGAATGGTCTCGTGAAGGTAAGGCCATACACTAGGTAACAAGTCATGGTGAACCTCTTACTAGCCAACAATTATAATAATTCCCAATAGATGTTGTCACGCGATGATGTGCCCCTAGTCCACCACATGGTTTCCTTCGGTATCCATGAGGACAAACTTATCCAGTGCATTCTTGGATATAATTTTTTTTTCTTCCCTCATAACCCTAATCAAGAGAATAATGACATCTAAATAAGCCTCATCAAATTCACTCCTTCATAGGTTCTTGGAAATAAGGGAAGGCTTACAAACTTAAGTATTAAAGAAGTATATAAAGTATAGACAAGAGGGAATATAAGGAAGCAATATATTTCTTGTATTTATTATAGAAACATTTACCAACTAACAACTCACAATTGATAAATATTTCAAATGGAGAAGTCATTTTAGTTTATAAATTTTATAAAGTGACTTATCTTCTCCCACCACATGACCTTTCACATTTCATATTAGTTGTGATCTTTTGTATTCCTAGGAATAAAAGTGAGTCTTTTCTTATTCTTGAAAAACAACTCTTAAAATTTATTACTAAAGTTCAATTTTCACTTGAGTGAATAAGACAAAATATTGAAAAAGTACATCCCTCAATGAATAATTAGAACATGGAGAGAGAAGAAAGGAGAGGGAGAAGTGGAATATATTATGAAGATGAGGATGAATATTCTATCCATAAAAACCTCGAATCCTGTTAAATTTGAGGGAATGCACCTAAAAATATTTATTTTCCTTAAAAATATTTACTGAAACAAGTTTATGGGTGTTCTACCTTATATTCCTATGGAATACAAACAAAAATCAAACCCAAATTTTTGGAATGCCACCAAGAGCCTTGTATTGGTTGAGCGAGACTTGGAGATCTTTTACAATGTCTAAGATTGAACTTATAATTTCCGTAAGAGACTCTAAAGTGTATTCATTGAATGAGAAAAATATCTTTCTTCTTTCTTGACCATTTGTAACAATACACAAGAAGATCTTCCATGTATATTATTTTTGGTTGAGTAGAGGAGACACGAGCTTACGTATGTTGTTGTTGACATTTCCCAAGATTTCGAGATGGATGTTCTCCACTTGAATCAAGTTAGTATATGGCATCATATATCATTTCTTACCTAGAACTTATCACATGATATAATATGGGAGACAAGTTTTCATCAATATAAGTGAACACTTGTTTGCTCACTAAGGAGTTAGAATCGAGATTTCCAATTTTAGACATAAAAGGAAATACACTATCCGTGTGAGATTTTTCTTTCTCAATTTCCTCCTTAGTTACTTTAACTTTGGAAGAAGTGGTAAGGAAACATTTAAAAAATGAGAGGATCTTGTGTAACATCAAAATTAATTTTTCTAGAATATTCTCTAACCACATTTCATTATCTCTCCCATGCATTGTATATCCTTCTACCTTCTTCATCACTTTGGGGTAAAAATGTTGATGGGAGAGATGGAATTTTTATGAGGGAGTGACACTACATTATGAACCAAGAAATATTGAACATAAATAGTGGGATTTCTCACACACTCCTACAATCATTCCATTATTTTTTTACTTTTCATTCTTAAAAATCATGTGGGTAGCAGAATCCTTGAATAGGTGTACATATCTTTCATGCATGATTTCCCTAAAGAGGTGTGGTTCAAGTCATAATCATCTTGAGTCATATCTTCCATATTAATTTCAACCTTTGGTCGGAAAAAATCTATATAGTGGGATCTAATAGTTCCGGTGAAAAAGTGGGATGTTACTTGTGCTTTCTTTCTTAGCCTTGAGGTATCCATGAATTTAGAGATAGCCCCAAAATTAGGTGTTATAGCATGTTGAACTATCATTGAATCACTCCAAAGAAATTACTAAATCTATGGGAAAGTTTCCTCTAGAGAAGATATAATCATAGGTATGGGAAAAATTTCAATTACATGATAAGGGACCACATCATGCTCATGGTGGATTGACTCCGCTATGAAGGAATATATACCTGAATATCATAGTTGTAAAGGATACTATAAAGGATCAATTTCACCTTGTTTGATAGGAATAATAAGGTATTAAATGATTTTATCTATCTTATGGAACCTCAAAATATAGGTATATTTGGTGTGCTCTTCCTCCATAGAATTTTTAGTTTAAGATTATTCTAAGTGAGTGGAACTCATGATCTTCTTAAATGACTTAATAGAAGAAGTGTGAGTTACCTATCAAGATAAAGTTAGGAGACCACCGGACTCAATGAAATTAGTTCTTTTCGAACCATTCTATCAATCTATGGATTATTAATGCTTTCATCTATTTACTATCACTTGATGCTTTGGTATTCCATGGAATGGGAGGAAGGAGTGAAGACTGCACACCCTACTACTTGGAGTCAAACACGTATGATCCATCATATTTTATTCCCTCAATGATCTAATTGAAATTAAGGACTCTCATTTGGTCCAATATCATCGGGTATAGTCCCTTTTTCATGCCTCAAAATAATCATTATAGTTTTTGAGTAGTCTTTAATTTGCGGTATATGGTGTAAACCTTGAAAGGTGAAAGTCTCTAGATTTATCTTGATTTCAATGTTGGACCTAGATATGTAGGGGTAGAGGCGAGGGAAGAGAAGGATTATTCAAGTGTTTTCTCGCATCCGTGACATTCTTACATGAATATATTCCCAAGGAAATGGGAAATGACACACCTTTATTTTTGTTATTCTTAAATTTGACATGAGCATGAGTCAATTGCTTGCATACCTTGAAAATTACAATTTTGTCACTTGGTTATCTGGAAATCCTATGAGGAGTAATATCATAGCACGAGACAACGATATTTGTGAAGGTAGGGAATTGGATGAAGCAACTCCCATAGTTTTCAATTAGTGTAAAGCGCTTGATAAGATATCCTCCATTCGGGTTTCCTTCAAGGAGCACGATAATGAACATGGTGAGTGTTTCATTCACCTTGATATAGTGGGAATTAATCTCCTTATGAGTTATCAATGGATAATTCTCATACGTAGGTGATCTTTAATCCTCATGTGGAGTTGTGGATAATCATTTGAATGGTCTCCTTAAGGAAAGGGTATTCACTAGGTTAGAAGTCATGGCGAGCTTCTTAGAGGAGAATAATTGTGGTAGTATTCCATGGTTATTGTCATTGTTGATCTACCCGAGTCTTTAACTTAGTTTACTTCATTATCCACAAGGATGAATTGAACCATACAATTATGAAAATATTTCGTTTTTTCTTCCCCCATCACCCTACTTAGAAGAATAATGGAATTGGAATAAGGCTCATGTAATTCATTTCTCGAAAGGTTCTTGGTAATATGTGAAGGATTTATTTCTTATACGAGACATGAAATGAGTGATAAAAATTCATATATAAAAATTATTCTCCAACACCTACTAGGAAAATTCCTTGGTTATGATTACCATGTTTTATTGGTAGGGATTTGTAGGAGTGATAAATTCTGTTCTTTGTTTGAAGTGATAGGAGTAAGTTATCATTTTCTCAAATTGTTCTAGAGTCCACATCCCCTAATGTTATGCACATGCCAGAGTAATTAAATTCTCTTAATAGATAGTGGAAGACCCCCTTTCCCGAATATGCTACTTGAGAATATTTTCTCTTCCACTAGTTCATGAGGTCCGCCAAGCATTCTATACTTCACATCTTCTAGATCCATATGGGTGAAATCACTATCTCCCACATTAGGGTATTTAGTGATCAAAGTGGAAATGGGATATAATCTTAAATACTTGAACTTCATAGTGTTAAGAATAAACGAAGATATAATTTGAGTTCCACAAGTTGTTTTGTTAAGTTCAATATTTTCTATTTTTAGAATTTTTTTACATTTTCACCTCGTGATAGTTTTTGTGTTTTTGTGGTGCAAGGTGTTAAGCATTTTATATTTTTAAAAACTTCAAATTTTTGGACATGTGAAACTTTTCATATTATTTTTTGTACAAGGGTTCCTTTTGGATGTCATATGTAACGAAACTAGTCTCATATTTTGAGGTTGCTATAACACTCCTCTCTGTTTATAGTTTTCAAAATTCTTGTTCAAAGAAGACTTCCCGAATCGAAAACAAAAACCTCTGGGTCTGAAATTTTAAAATTTGTTTCGTAAATTATATAAATAATCAATGGGGATGTTCTCACAACCAACTCAAAGGTGTTTTTAGAGGATTTCACAAGAAAAATTTAATTAATAACGAGTACACAGTTAGAGAGTTATGAACATTTATTTGTTTTAGGACATGGTTATCTATTGAAATTTCAGCAACATGCCAAGTTAAACATGGAGGTTTGTGCACATATTTAAACAAAAAATTGAATTATAAAATGGCTAAGTGTTTTAGTGAGATGGATAGTTATTCACATTTACTTCATGACTCTTAACTCACTTTGACCTAATAGCTTATTTGGGTTTTGGTGATGTTTAAGTGAGGTTGCACTTATGTAAATGGGAAAATGGGAACACAAGGGACAATTTTTTTTTACTTGGACTAGCTGGTGAAAAGGCACAAATTTTAATTCCTTGTGTGTGAGATGTAGCGTATGGGAATGAGCACTAAGGGGTTAAAATGAGGTTTTATAGTGACCAAGGGATTAATGGAGCAATAGGGTAAAATTTTGTGTACACCTTGTCCCATTTTTACCTTAGGGATAATGGGTTTAGAAAGAGTAAGAATGTGTGACTTGGAATCAACCATCATGGAAGGGGGACAAGGTGACAAGCTAGTTTATGCAACTTAGTTGTAGAAATGATGAAAGGTATCTTTGAGAAGGCTCGATATGATGAGGGATTCAAACAATTATGTAGACCACAATCCCATTTCTAATTTTAGGGAAAATTGGGACATAAGGAGTGAAGCATTGTGACTTGATATTTCATCATGATCATGAAAAGTGCGCTAGATCTAGATCATCCAAAACACTCATTTACTCACTCTAAAACTCAATTTTTAGGTTTTAAGTGATGAAACCTCAATAATGATGAGAGAAGGAAATTTTATGTCCAAATTATTCCCATTCCACCTTTGGTACAAGACAATGGGATAAAGAGGTTGAAAAAGTGTGAAAAAGGGGTTTTGAGTGTTGGTACCCTCTCCCTAATAATAAAAAAACTATCAAAATTGATAAAAATATTCCGAGTCACATTCATCTCCCTATTATAATATAGAATGTGCAAGTGTATGCACACCATATCTTCTTGAATGTGGTAATCATATACATATTTGGAGGAAATTTCCCAATTGGTCATGTGTTATAGGCTTGCCTTATATAAAAATTGGCACCTTCCATGGTCAAGCCCCAATCCCAACAATGTAGTCATATATGTCGACCGCATGGAACTCCTAATAATGAACGTCTTGTTGCACATCAACAACCAAAAACTAAAAAAACTATGTATCCTTCACCAATATAAGAAAAACTAAGGAAAATCCCATAATAAAAAAATGTAGCACTTGTACTAAACCATATGGCCCATAGGATAATAGCGTAATGTTTAGGACCATAACTTATAGAACCATACATTTAAATCCCTAGGACAAATCCATGAAAGGAACGATAACCAGATCGTACCAAGCCAAGAACATAGATGCTAATCAAACACCATGATCAATAAGATGAAAGCAATTCACCAGAATAAATTTACATAAAACCTTTGCAAACAAATGAGCAGCAATATCATATATTATTATGGAACTCAATGCAATACATTGAGAATGGGCCTTGCTTAAATAGGCAATGAATAACAATCTAAGAACCAATCAAGGTCGTAGATCAAGCCATAAATCAAGGAAATAACTAATAATCAAAGAACTAGTCAAGACCATAGATTTAGGAGAGAACTAGACATCAAGGATATAGTCAATACCATAGATCAAGGAAAGAACTATACCTAACAACTAGATAATATCTCCTAATATCTAAATAAGATAAAATAAATATCCACACACATAAGTGGGTGAGGATAAATACAATAAAGATAAATAAAGTACCTAGGTGAACATGAGCTAAGGTAAATACCTACTCTAACACCCCCTCAAGTGAAGCTAGGGGCCAAAATAGAAGTGGCATGTCCACAGTATGAGTCCCAACAACTAGGCCTAATGAGGTACTCATGTACAATAACTGGGAAAAAGGGACACCGTAAGGTACCCAAAACTAGTAACAACAAAGTAAAGAGAGTAAAGACCCGCTCCAAGGCATCCCAAGAAGATCAGCTCAAAAAACTCATACAATTTTGAAGAATTTTGGTGTGTATTGTGGTCTGAATCCACTGCTCGATCACAAAACTCAAAAACAACTAACACTGGGTTTCACTAGAATAGCTCCATACAAGGAGACTGTCAACGGAGTGATGTCAAAAGTGTAAAAAAACACCAAACATAATTCAATCAAGTGCTGCAAATAAGTGTGCCATGATCCAAGAATAATAACCAAAGCAACAAGGTAAGGACACAAAATCTAGAGTGTCATGATCCAAGAAAAGCTAAGGTAACAAGGCAAGGACACGAAACCTGAAGAAGTAGGATCAACACCACACACCCATCTGCTGAATGGGTGGAGTGATGCTACAAATCTGTATGAGTTGTCAAAACAACTACTCGAACACTGAAAAACTAACACTGGGCTCCACCAGAATAGCTCCCCCACAAGAGAGATTGTCAACATGCCAAAAGTGTCAAAAATACAAATACAAAATCTCTCAACAAACAAGAGAGATACACTACACCTACTAAAGAAAATGCTCAAAACAAGAAGCATCACAATGCAGAAGGTATAGAAAGTGGAGCAAGAGGCCGAATGGTGGAGGAGCCATGCCTATAGAGTCCTCTCAATGAATGCCTATGTCGCCTCCATGAGTGATCAGATATCCACCCCAAATCAACATGGATGGATGAAGATGTCTACATATGACTTGGTGAAAAATGCACAATGGGTGCATGTAAAAGATCATCAAAATATGTGTCAAGTTGATCATGTCTGACAACTAAAATCTCAGGTTCTCAAGCCTAAGTGAAGATGTAGAACTCATGTGTTACTCAGGATCCTCAGAAAGAGTCGAGCAAACAAAAAAAGGAGCTCTGTCAATGTGTGATCCCAATGAAGTATCTGCTCAAAAACCAATGTCATGATGAGAATTCCACTTAACATGTGGAATAGAGGAAACAATACCCTATGAATGTTTGCCAATGACTCCGCTAGTGAGACCCATAGAATGGAGCATGCGAGAATGGAATGCAGTGGTATGCTTCTCAAAAAAGCCATACAGCTGAGAAGTAGGATACACAACATGTGGTACTGTAATAGGCACAGATGTGGAAGAGCATGCAGTAATAAGCCTCACAGGTTTAGAAGCATCAAAAGCATGTTCAGGCTCAAAGAATGGCAGATCAATGTCAGTGGGTACAAGAGCAACAACTGCAAGTGGACTAGAAGCATGGATATGGCTGTCCACAATATGATGGTGATGCTTATAGGCTAGCAAGTTTGTTTTGCAGGGAGTGTATTATTGTATCCTTATCGTGAATGAGTGATTGTAGAAGAGAATTTCACTTCTTTAGTGATCTATTTTCTTCCACAAATTTTATAATATCCTCTTGAAGTCCACACACTTCAGAGAAAAACATATCATTCTCAGAATCCATGATAGGTACAAACTACAACTCCCAAAAGTTTAGGACGTCGGGCTCAACCAAAATTGCGTCCACAATTGATTACAACACTCCTCCATATTTGGCACTTTATAATTATAGTGCAAGTCTCAAAATAAATAACTCCAATGGAAAGAGCACGAAAAAACAAGCACTTTTGCAAAAAATGACACTCAAAACCGAGTTACCGATCAAAAGTTACAAGCTTATTTTAGTTGTCACTAAAACAAAATAAATTGTTGTTGCCTTCACCACACAAATAAAATTAAAGGGGGCTCAAGTTAAGCACCTGCTAGTAGGAATCATAAGTTTTAAGCCCTCATATGACCATATGATATGACCAAGGGCTAGGGATTATAATGGGAAAGATCGAAAACCTTCCTTTGAGAAAAGCGAGACAAATAGGCCTGACAGAAGATTACTTTGTGTAGATCTTGAAAAAACAACAAGACCCAAAAAAATAATCCCACGATTTCTTTTCTTGTGGGTGCGAATCCCAAGGTGATCCAGTGTACTTCTCTGTAACAACAAAAATGACTGCGCATGCGAAATGACCGAGTTTATGGTCAATCTCGGGGTTTTCACGTCTTCCGAATCAATGGAAGCCTCTGTTTTCCATAAAAATGCATGCAGCAACAAAATACGACCAAATCCTAAATATATGAATATACAATGAATTTATTTGCAAAATAAAACTTACAGACAGATGTCAACAACAATCTCTCACTCGATACAGGGCGATTAAGCACGCCACCCCAGAGTAGTACTTAGGATAGTGACCTCCTGAGAGTAGTGCTTGGATGGCCTCTGTTACTCTCTCTGATTGATTTGGGATATCATTTGTCATACGTGGCATGGTTGCAACTAAGAGCTCACTATTCTAATAAATCAAAATCATGAATTAAATTCAATATTGAATATTTACTACTTACTATATATTACATCCATGGTCGTTAGAATACTATACTAACTATGGTCACAAATTAACCAACTAATACACTCTTTATGGCCCTTATATTCAGGTATGTTCACTAGTTTCTCACAATGTTAGTGGTGTTGGGATTGTGTTCTACCATGCTAATAATTTTACACTCGTCTGTAATTATTCAATCATTTGTCATAAGCGCTAGGAATCTCACTCTTCCCCTCCCTCTGTGAATTCTTGGATCACCCTCTCCTCTCCTTGAATAATATGGTTTCATCTATAACATAAGAGGGCCTCAACATTTAAAATCATTTCTTGCTATGAAATTTTCCTCTACGCATATATTCTAAATTATCTTTCAAATTAATCGTTCAATTCTTCACATCTCACCCTCTCACTAAAAGGGCTAAAAACTCTAGGTAATCATACACAAATAACCTTGTTATTCAATCAAGAAGTGATAAAAGTTTCAATTCAATACTAAAAATTTAATACTCAAACCAAATTCAATCATAATACAAATCTCAAATGAGGAAATGTGGGGAAAATCAATATGTACAAAATATATCCTTTTCTAAATTTCCAACGTATAATTATTACCCATACAATGCATGGTGCGGAGAATGAGATGTTTTTACCTTTTCGACTATGCAGGTGTTTTAAACAAATGCTTGGCATAACTCCATGGCCTTCATTTTTCGAAGTGTTATATCGGGGGAAAAAACGCCACCCTCTCAACACTGTTGCTTTGGAGGTTGTATGCTTAAATCCATTAATGAACACTCGAGAACTTATCACTCTCGATCCACATAAAAATCTGAGGATATTAAATATCGTAAGTCTCCATGGAACATTTCTGTTTGGTTAAATGCGTACGAAAAAAACTTATATTTTCTCTAAATTCATGTGGATCAAAATGCCCATATAAAAATATCTCTCTTCGGCATGCTTAAAGCTTCTTCGGATCCCCAAAGGTACGATCTTTATACTAGAAAATTTTATTCACCATGAGAAAGGGAGAAAATATAGACACTAAAATATACATGGATTACTATTCCATTACACTCTTGGTTTTCTATTACTTTTGATATATCTGATTGTAACTCTTTCTCATGGTTATATATATATATCTGTGTGTGTATTTACATTATATTCTTAGCATGTTGTTATATACATGGTTTTTGAGTAAAATGATTTGACATTTATGGCACAATTCTTAGTTTTAGATTACTTTTGATATATCCGATTGCCACTCCTCATACACACACACACACACACACACACACACACACACACACACACACACACACACACACATTTATATATATATAAATGTGTGTGTGTGTGTGTGTGTATATATATATATATATGTTGATATATATATATATAGCCTTTTTGTTGTGTCAAATGGATAGCTATTATAAAGTCTCGACTACTTTATTTTTGACAATTTTGGACTGAAGTGTACGGAATGCATTATAGTGTTTATATGTTATGGGCCATCCCATCATCTTGGGCATTGCATTTTGTTTCTCCAAAACCTTTGCACTCGGATTCTTGATCACCCTATTCTTATTTTAATTTTATATTTTGAGTCATCCTTTGTGTGACCAAAGGTATAATCGAACAAAGAAACTCATATATAAATATAAATATCTAAGATTAAGATATTTTAGGAGACAATTATAAATATCTAAGATTATCCTTTGAATAAGAGAACAAGTTGAAGAATAAATTTGTCTTTGCATTATCAAAGCTTGGGAAGGGAATTATTATGAATTCCATACCACATATATGCATTAGGGGAAAAGTAGTGTAGCCTTCAATTTGGTGTTGTAGGTGAAATATTTTGTTAGGGAATAAAATGTGTAATTTCATAAATGCTCGTGAGAAATCGTCCCTCCTCTTAAGAGTGGTGAGGCTCTCATTATTGAAATTAGGAAAATATATACACTAGACTAATATCAACGGTGGCCATAGGCCATAAAATGTGGAGAGACACCATATTTGTGACTGAAATAATAGTTTAGAGAGAGGGAAACCTTTAGATAGGTGAGGAGAGAAATGAGAAGGGGATTATATTGATGAGATGAAGATAAATTCCATCAACTAGAATTTAGAGGTGATTCTAGTTTTAATTGGAGGAAATAGGTAAGAATAATATAACATCATGGAAAGATAGTGAAACTGATAATATGCGATAAATACAAAGCCTCATAAAGATATATTCATTGATCAAAGAAGGCACAAAGTCCTTCAAATAATTACAAATGCCAACATGTGCTCTTTTGAGTGACAAAATGAGAATGGAGTAAAATTTCTTAGGTACGAAATATAAGAATACAATTTGCAAGAGAGGGAAAATAAATCCTTTGGAATGGAGAGAGTAACAAAATTTATATTCAAATCAAATGAATCTTCATATTCTCATCTTACATTTCATCTTAAAGTGAAATCTAATGAAGAAATAAAAACTTTAAGTGACTCAAGTCACTTTCAAAAATATGTTTCTCAATAGACAAGTATAATGTTAGAGAGAGAAAAGAAGAGAGAGAGAGTGTGATTAAAATAAGATACTACGCAGGATGAACTTACTCTTTTCGCGTTCATTATATAAGCTGGATGATGTAACTGGATAGGATATTTTTTTGGTTACTTCTATGACAAGAGCATGTCTTTTCTTGGACCTAGAAATGATGCTCCACATATTATTCCAACTGATCATATTTGGTCATGATTGGGAAACTCTCTTTTTATTCTTCACCTCTGTGAGAAATTATAGGATGCATAAATAAACTCCTTGTCATGAACATGATCTCTTGTATCCCATATGAGAAAACTATCATAATTAAGTAGGAACTAAAACCACAAATAAATTGGACTTAATAACCATGATCTCTTTTGGATTTGATAGTATTAGAAATTTCAAATAAATATCAAAGGAAACATTACAATCTTATTAATAGAAATAGTTCTTCTTTGTGATATTTAATCAAGAAATGAAGGAATGGACAATGTCTTCTTGAAGATTACATGTGGTTAATATAATTTATCTTAAATGGTGGGCGTAAAGGAGATCAATAATTCACTTGGACCATGGTTTTCATCATAAAATACTTCAATTTATTCAACTAGGTGTTTCATGATCAACAATCCTCCTCTGCACTCTGAATCAGGTTAGAAAATGTGTTTTCCTTATTATCTAGGTGTCTTCAATGGTATTTAATGATGGAGACATGAAATCGCGCACATTGGGTAATTATTCGATCCTGATTGCATACTACTATTCATATGATTCCTAAGTAAGAAAATTATCGATTAAACCATGTATTTGGCCTTCTTTGCTTTCTTTCTATTGCAGCATTTGGTCTAACACACCTTTTATCTTAGTCGACCTCCAACCCTTCAAGTTTTCTCGAGTCTCAGACACCGGTGCCCGGTCAGGACACTAGTGCTTAGGTGCCCCATCCCCCTCGGGTGCCCGTAACCTCTTTTTACTTTACTCACATCATTCTGGTCATTTCGTCTGTTTAAGCATCTTTTCTTTTTGATAGTCGGCCTTTTCAGGTTAATTATGAAATTCAAGCAAAGGAATCATATAAATATAAATTTATGTGATCATAATATTGGATCAAGCACTAAAAATTAGCTATCTCTACATAAGGTTACATCTAAAGGCTATTCAAGAGAGTCAAAGCATCTATTCAAGGGAAAGGGACTGCATTATTCTACATATACTTCATATAAAGGAGTTTATTATATTCCATTCACACATCTATTACATTTATTTACACCTAGCTACTTTACTCTTTATCAAGTGTGACAAGCATAAGATCCACCTAGGACATGATTCCACACAAACACACATAGAAGTACATTAGATATGATATATAGTGATGTGCTCAATTGTAAAATCACCATTGTGATAGTTGAGGACAGTGACAACACCTCATTTTGCATCTTTGTTTAATGGGATTTGATATCTATTTGAGGGTTTTGTATGTCATTACTTCATTGTAGGTTTCCAACGAGCTTGATGATCATTGTGTGACCTCATAGTGACTAAAGGTGATGGACAACAAACAACTTGTTACTGGGATCAAATATGTTTTTTGAGCTTTTGAAGTCACATGCACATGTTTTCGGTCGTGGTACCCGCACGTGCCCCTGTCCCTCTCCCGGTGCCCCCCTGTCTAGTTTGTTTAAGTGCTAATATGCATTTTCTTGGGTCTCTGTGTGATCCTTCTACCTTCCTGCTCATCGGGTCAGCACTTTGACACATTTAAAATTTCACTACAACTAAGTGAAGTCCCTCTTTCTCCTCCTTGTAACTATGGTTTCACATTTTATTGTTTAGTTTGATTGATATAATTTATGTACTTAATTGTTCATTTATTTACTACTACAATAACAATCATATTAGGCATATAAATTCACATTTCGCATAATCATTTTGGTGAACCCGAACTTGATTTGAGAACTCTTAGGGTCCTCATATATTTATTTATTTTATCTTCATATGATCATTTCATCATGGATATCTTTATTCATGAATTATTACTCATTAACCATGAATTAAGAGATAAAATCTCTTGGCTAATACTTGAATCCCTTCTAATATTCATTTGAACATAATATATAACACATTTCTAGATGCATTTTCTCTGCAAATCATTTTCCCATCTACCCCAGCTGAATATCTTACAGTTTTTTACAATGATCAACCTCTATAAATAATGATTTACATTAATAATGTGTGTGTCAAATGATCCATCATCACTAATGGATCTGAGCTTAATCTATGCACTTTATCATTAATTGAAGCCATCAACATTTCAGTTGCTTATATTAGTACCTCCTCCATTTACTTTTTGCACTTATGATGGTTTTGTTTGTCTATGCATAAGCCATATCACTCTTCCTATCACAGTAGGACCTAAAACTCTAAATACAATTTTCTTTGCCATTGACTTCATGATTTCATATAATTGTTTTCTTGGTAGGCCATCGCTTCATACCATGAAAGTGGTTCCTTATACGATACATGACTCTATCAAATTCATACAAGTAGGCATAGAGTATACAGTTCCTCTTGATCATCTCCCATTCAAATATTGTGACCATGATCCTAATACCGTGCTTCCTACTCCAAGAAGCGATACTACCTATGAACCACAACCGTGGATACTCCCCCTCATTTTCCCTGGCAAGGTGTTATTTACATGCTAGATGTTGTCCCATCTATAACACTACCTCATCCTACTACTACTATTGATATGATTCTTTAACGGGGGCCTATCCAGGTATTGGACATTATTTTATCTCCTTCATCTTCTTATGATCAACCTCCATTACCACGACCTCCATTTACATGAATTTTTTTATGAATGAATCTTATTGGGAACACATTCCATTTGACCCTACTTTCTTAGATACTATATGCACACATGATGGGTTGGCTCAGCTAGGCTTTATAATTGATGACATATTTCCTCCACCTCATGATCATCATCTCTATTAGGGGTTTGTTCGTTTTATATCTTCTTATGGTCTTCGAGTCTTTTATCTCACAATATTATTGCACGTGCTCCTCACACTTCTTCACTTACGTTTGGCAGTCTTGGCTTGATTTCATTGGTGGCATGTTATATCCTAACCACAATGATATATCATTTCCCATATCGTTTGGTCATACTTTCATTTATAATCACTCGTTTTGGTTATTCACCAAATCATACTTGCTGGTATGCACATGATTGTCCATTACCTCCATTCATTGATGATGAATATGTTATGGGCATGTACAACTTATGTTTAAATAGTGCTTTTCTCGACCAACCAATTACTATTGCTTACCAAGTTTCAAATGCTTCACCATTCAGATTTTACAATAAAATCAATGACCTTTTAGATGACATTATTACTTGATCATTCTTATTATCACATGTTTGGGGGCCCACCACAACTATTCCCCCCGCCCCCCGCGCTAAAATCAAAACGCACCTTATCTTCTCATCACTTCATATTTATTCTATCACATACACCATATACATCTTGATACACACTCTTGTATCATCATTTCCAGAAGATACAATTGTATGCTTTGGTTCACACTTGACTTTTGAGGGCATCCTATACATATGAACCTCACACACTAAACACATATTCATCACCTTACAATCAACATACCTACGACATATTCTTCCTATCACTCATATTCAACATACAAACAATGATTAGTCCTTGCACCTATCCATCAATACAAACTCAATAAAACCACAAACAACACATACCCTCCTCACATATTCAACACAAAACTTACCACCTACAACACACATAAAATTTTTAATGACATATCTCCTCTACATGACATATCTCTTTCATATTGCATGATACATCTCTCTTATGCATAATAAACACAAACATCTTACAAAATCTACACATCTATAAAACACTACACATCTCAATGATCTCGCATCACACACAAAACATGTCTAAAATCAACTCTTTCACAAACAATTGACAAAATACATTACACATTCAACATATCACTAAACACACAACATTACACAATCAATGTGTTCACAATCATCACAAACTACTACACACTCGATATTTTTACAATATATAACAAAATAAAAAACTACCCAATCAATCTCCTACAACATAAACACATTCACAACATCTTTCTCTCATGCACAAACACCACAATGAAGCACACATATCTATAACACAACCAATGTGCTACACTAACCTACGACACACTCTAGTTCCATGGTCCATACTCCATTTTTGATGGTATACATTTAAAATGGACCTCATCACACTCGCAGACTCAATCATACACTCACTCATTCACTTATGCATTTACACTCTACACATTGTGCTCTAGCGATCATATCTTTCTAATACATACAACTCAAACCATTTCCCGATGAAAAACGTTTGTTTATTTTTCATTCTTGGTGATGAGAGGGCATGTATAAATGAACTTCATCACATGCATACACATCAACACTCACTCATGGGGCACACGGCTCTATCACACTCACTCTACATTACATTCCATCTATACTCCATATATTTTTCGCATTTAGTCTTTCTTACATCCACTTGTTACATACACATATTATTACACATATTATTACACATGCTAGATAGATATCTTGTATGTCATGATATTTCCATATACACATGCATGTTTACTTGCTTTCTAGTTTTGATCACATATTCTATAGATCCATATATGTGGCAAGAATTTATAGCAAAATACCTCTGCAAGTCCCACAGAGGCTCCTGGGGGCATCCAATTTGTACACTACAGTTCTATTATTTCATTTTGTTTTATAACACATTATTATTAGATTATACACACATTGACATACATTTTATCTTCCTAACAAGATAATGGGTGCTTCAGTGCAAAATTTGTTTCATGGCCTATTTACTACCATGGTTGTCTGCATTACATTGTTTTCCATTGTTTTCCACTATTTGCGGGCTTTTATCTTTATCTTGTGTCCACACTTGGTTGCTTGCGACCACTAAGACCTTGACTATTTTATGACATCATGAGTGGTGTCTTATGTTTGCAACCTAATTTTTGCGGTCTATATTGTCTTTTGCATCTTAGTTTAAACATTGTCTTCTTGTTTACTAGCTTACATTATACATGCATGTTTTCTTATACTAACACTTGTCTCGAGCCACTTTTTTTGTGTGCCTTTTTTTTTACCAAGCACACTCCCTCCTCCTTGTAAGGAAAATATCGACATAGTGGTATGTCCTCTTTTTTCCATAGTCTCCTTCGGTGACATCACATGTACCAAAAATGAGGGGGACATCATCGGGATGAATCGGTCACCCCCGGAGTAGTTCAATCACATTCATCACATAGACGACACAATACGATACATCACAATATTTAGTTTTAGGGATTAGAATCAAACTTGGGTCCTTAGCACAAAGCAAAACCACCGAGATCCCTTTCTAGATGCCTATAACTAGGGAGAAATTACATAAAGTTCTTCAGTTTAGCACATTCTATATCACTCAACACAACAACTTTCTACAGGGAAGACAGTACTTTAGCACAACATACACACATTACAATTTCATTTTCCATTCACAATGTTGGATTAGAAATGGCCGGACTGGATTAGATTTTAACATACCATTTGTAATGGTGTTTTACATTATAGGAAGTAATTAAGGATGAAGGATGACAACATACTTTCCTCCCTATACTTCTTCGATATCATTGGCGTGAGATCCCCCAAAAAAATCATAGCCAACATAATTGACATAAGATCAACCAAAAAATTTGGTTATCTACAAAGTATCTACGTGGATCCTTTCTATACTCTTTCCTCGTCATGGATCATGTGCACATTTTCCTTTTTCACATTTTTGGCATTTACATTCTTCTTTACATGCTTTTTACACATATACATTCATATTTGACTACTCGTTGGTTATTCTCTTTTGTAGGTCTGTTCATATGAGAAACAATATTCAACAACATTCAACATCATCCTATAACATCAACAATATAACACACATCAACATCGACATCAAAAATAGGTACATTGGCGACCTCTCTACAACATGTGTTTCTACCCTAGGCCAGCATCTCATTACTTTTTGCACTTTCTCATCTCTAGTCTCCATGCTCAACCTTTTTATCACTCCACGCTTTTCCTTTTACTCCGCATGATTCTCACCATAAATCTACAAGGTTATCGGTATGCATCTCTATCCTCTTTATGTCATCAATATTTCCCTCAAAAACATAAAGTGGGGAAAGTGTAGACACAAAATCACACACTTTGGGTAATTATATAGTCTTGATTGCATACTATTATTCATATGATTTCTACGTAATAAAATTACTAATTAACCCATGTTTTTGGCCATCTTTACTTACTATCTATTACCAATTTTATTCTCATAACGTTTTTTCTCGGTATTACATAGGACCCTTAATTTTTCTTAGTTAGGACATCGGTGCCCAATCGGGACGATAGTGCCAATAGTCCCCATCCCCTCCGGGAACCGCTGACCTCTTTGTACTTTACTCACACCTTTTTGGTCATTTATAGATGTTTGTGAATATAATATTTTTATAGTCTACATTTTGGGGTTAATTATGAAATTCAGGAAAGGAATCATATAAATATAACGTTATGTGATCATAATATTTGACCACACACTAAGCATTAGCTATCTCCACCTAAGGTTGCATCTAAAGGCTATTTAATAACATCAAAGAATCCATTCTAGCATCCATTCAAGGGAAATGGAATACATGATTATGCATACACTTCATAGGAGGGGATTTTATTCTATTCCATGCACACACACTGTTATATTTATTTACATCTAGTTACTTTACTCACTATCAAGTGTGACATGCACAAGATCCACCTAGGGCATGATTTCACACACATACACATAGAACTACATTGGGTCTAATATGTAGTGCAGTGTCTTGTCATAAGATCACCATTGTGAAAACCGAGGATAGTCGACCCTAATTTTGAATCTTTGTTTTTTAGGATTTGATTTCTATTTGAGGGTTTTGTAGGTCAATACTTTGTTGCAAGTTTCCACTGAGCTCAACAATAATTATGCAACATCATAACTAAAGAATAAGGATAACAAAAACGTTTCAATAATTCAAATATGATTTTATGATATTTTTGGTAGTCAGAGTCGCATGTTTTTGGTCTGTGGTGCCCGCCTTAGAAGCCCCTGCCCCTTTCTAGGCACCCATGTCTAGTTTTTTCCTCCAAATATGCATTTTCTTAGGTCTCTATATGATGCTTCTACCTCCTTGTTCATTGGGTCATCACTTTAGCACAATTTATATTTCATTGTGAATCAACTAAGTCCCTCTTTCCCCTCCTCATAACTAGGATTTCATATTTTATTTCTTAGTTTCCTTGAGTTACTTCTGAACTTAATTGTTCATGTATTTACTACTACAATAACAATCGATTAGGCATATAAATTCACATTTTTCTTTATAATATGATGTTTTCATTTGTAAAATAGATACGAGTCATCATGGATGAAGGAATCATCTAAATCATATGTCAATCGATTCTATTGAAATATTATTGAGAGAATAAGTGATGCTACAATTTTGGGATAATTCTCTAGTACGAATTAATGAGAAAATGTAAAACCCAATGTAGTGGGAAAATTACTACGAAAAATTCAGTCCTCCATACCTCAAAAATACTCCACATCATTATGTGTTTGAAAATTTTCCACTCCTATTTTAAGTTAATGAAACAATATGCAAGTAAACATGAAATCCCAAGATGTGAAATGATGATAAAGATGAGATATTGATGCAAATATATTCTCCATGGTCAAATTTGGATAACTTTGCACAACAAAGGGATAGCTAGACAAGACATATATTAGTAGACTAAATTGTGGGTTACCCGAAAAGTCAGTCTTGAGATGTGATACACTTCCAGAGAGGATGTCAACACACGTGATTAAAATATTGATAGATAATAAAATAGGGATATCATGTATAATAATAATGAGAATGGAACAAATATTTTAGATATGTTAGATAACAAATCAGATAATGTAGATGGTGATAAACCGAGATAAGTGAAATCAAAATTGACAAGGTTGATGTTGACTTGAGACAAATTTAGGAATGTTGACAAAAATTATAACAAAGAAGATAAAAAATGTTAAAATAGAGGATTTCTAACTGATTATAGGATGTTGAGGATATTATGTAGAAGCAAAATAAATAAAAAGGATGCAATTTATAGGCATATATGATGAGAATATGATGGATGTATAAAAAGTCGATGACAAAGTGACCAAAGGAATATCTAGGATAGTTGATGGCGAATGGGGCCAAAAATTGAGATTTGGGCTATCAAGTAGGTGGATCACAAAGGAAGGGAGATCTAGATGTTGGAGATCTTGAAAGCAGATGATATATGAGGAAAAATGTAGGAAATAGAGTTGATGTATATCAACTTTGCCGAGACTAGAGTTGGATCGATAGAAACTAAGAGGCAAGGTTAGGTTTTAATGAAACTTAATAGATTGAAAAAGGGCTACAAGAAAGAATCAAGAGTGGTTTATGATATATCAGATCTCAAAAATGATGAGAAGACCTCCACGGCTGATGGAAATAATGATGAAACAATGGTAGGGATCCAAGAAAATTACAAACTTTAAATCTCAAGGATGGCATGTAAGGGATCTAAGATGACTCCAAGTTGATTGCAACTCACAAGAAGAGAAGGAAAAAAAAAATCTTACAAGAATGCAGAATATCCAAAATTTCATCCTCTTAAGGGGGTAGATGTATATTTATAGGTCTTCGGAAACTTGCTAGGGTCGTGTCGAATTTGGAGGACCATTGATTTGGGTGGTGGAGATGATACACAACTCAAGACAAGGATCCCTTAAGAGGTTAGATTAGGGTTTTGAGATGATTAGGCGTATTAGGGATTGTAAAAGGTAGTAGAATGGGTGAAAGCATTGAATGACGGTAGATAGGAGTCTCCGAGAATAAATGAGGGATGTGATTAGGAGGGTAAGCATGTTTAGGGGTGATTAAATGTGATTAGGGGTGAATTAGGAGAGATAAAATAATGATGGGATTTAAGATAGGAAAGTGGGAAATTAGAGGAATAAATGGGATTTAGGACGGAAATAGGAAATTTAAATAGGATATGAGGTTTAAATGCACAAGATGATGATGGAGAGGAGTGAACCTAGGACGAGGGACGAGGACAAATGAACAAAATATTTTTATCTACATTTTCCCTTTGTTTGAGTGGTTTGCATTAAGCAAGCTGTAAGATAAAAACTATAAGTGATAAAAGATGATGGTTGAGGTGTTCCCCCTCAAACTAGGGATCAATGACATGAAGAAGAATCAATTACTAGGTTGAAATAGAGAGAGGAGGGAAGAAAGGAAAGGACAAAAAGATAAGGAAGGATGCTCCTGTGTAGATAAGTAGATGACCATTAAAAAAAAGGAAAAGAGAAAGATAAAAATAAAAACAAAATATGGTGGTATTCTTTGAATCATAATTAGTAGGGAACTTAGCATAACCTTAATAGATGTGATGTTAATGGCCTACGAACCCATAATTTGGAAAACATCACTGCAAGATGGAAGAAATCCAATGGGAATCCACTTAGATGGATGAGATAAAGATAAAAGGATCCCTTAAAACACATCGGTAGGAAACAAAACGGATGGATGTACAATCCATATGATGAATGGGTCAAAGGTAGACATCAAAAATATGTGTAAAAATGTGGGGATGGTCAAGAAAGTAGTCCAACAAGATGTCGGAGGAAAAAGAGGATGTGTTATCCTTTAAAAATTAGGAAGCAAGAAAATATGGCCTCAATGGTGGACTTATGATGAGATATGGTGCCGTAAGAAGACAATGCATCCTCCAAGAAAGTGAGTGGGAGGGAGGATGGGAGAGCTAGGGTTTTGGATTGAGCAAGCGGTGAGAGCAAGCGATGTATATGGAGCTGAGAGGTGGGAGCTGACAAAGGAGTATAATGAGGTGGTCCAACTAGATTTCCTCGGTCATTGTCTGGCAGAATGGTGTATGAAGGGGTTATTGCTTCATTCTGGACCGCTTGAGGCCAACTTGGAGAATGGGATTTTTGAGGAAGCCTGGTGGTTCATTGGGTATCTCCTCAGCCAAGATGTGAAGGCCTTCTTGGCTTTCAAGAGGGATACTGGTCTTATTACACTTAAGCCTTTTCTAGTGAGGGAATTAGCATCTACTTTTGTTATGTTTTATTCTTGTTTCCATAATACTAAGGTAGATCCATTTTTGGAGCCCCTGCTTAAAGAGGATGAGCCATTTTTAGGGGATCTTCCTAATGTGGAGGATCCTGGGTTGGAGAGCAGAGAAGTTTTAGTTTCCTTCCCCTCGTCCGATTTTCTTTCTTCGAATCCGATTGTGCCGTGGTGCCCTCCTACATTGCTGGCCATGTTATGAAAAGTGTTTTATCTTTGGTGGGGGTTTATATAAGATCTTGAAGAGATTGTTTTGGGAATGTTTTCTACTTTCGATCTATTTTCTAACCCACATTGTTTCTCATGATCAAGGTTGGAAAATGAAGGAGTGCTAGGAAGTGGAAGTATTCTAGTTCGTTGTCGATATGGGGTTTATTGGGTTGATTTTATTCTTCCTTTTAAGATTGAGGTAGTCATGGTTCCCCAAACATCGCATAAGGAAACACCCACTGTTTTCCAGTCCCCTGTTTAGTATGACTTGTTTTTTTCTAGCGAATGGAGGGTGAAGGTTTTTCATGTTTCATTTTTTTGTGGATTCACGGTTTTCACTGATTTTGGTCTCTCCTTGGGTTTCATTTTGAAACCTTGCTATTGTGAGAGATTGTGTGTGGTTTTGAGTTTCTTGTTATTTCTAGATTGGTTTTGTGGCCTTTCGGTTTGGATGGCTTACAGTCCGCCCTTTGATTTTTGGGCATATGTTTGAAATAAGAGTTTGGCGGTACTGGGGAGTTGGCCCAATTTCATTTTGAGATCTTTGGTTTTGCATGGTTTCCCACCTGGTCGAGAGGTGTCTTATTTTTTCTTTTTTGACCTTGTGTGTTTGATGGGTTTGACTTGCCTCTCTTTCCCCTCATGCACGATCCCCATTTGGGGTGGTAATGCATGAGGGGTGTGAAGGCCTTGTTGATGACGAATCACAACACCCCTGAATGTCTGCAACTCAATGGGTTGAGACTCTTAGTATGATTGCATAACATGGAGCTTTTCCCAAGTGTGGGACCTTGTGAATCGGAAAAGCTCTCCGGATGAAGGCCAGTTCCTATTCCTCTGTTCAGATGCACACATAAAAATGTAGAGGGTTTACTCAAAAACCTAATCTAACTTGCCAAGGAGACAGGGTAAGAAGATGCATAAAAATAAACCTAAACTGACAAAGGTGATGCACTAAGGAATGAAGAAACACCTGTTTTGCCAATAAACACAAACCATTAAAATGCAATGCAAGATCATGTACGAGATAACTTGATTTGCAAAGTGAAAGATTAGGAGGATGCAAATGAACATAGAGAAGGTTGAGAATCATCCACAGACATGCATTATTTTCTCCAAATATTGATACAATACACTACAAAATGCCAAGAGGCAAAGTTGCATTATAGTTTTAGATGGGAGGTTTGAACTCCACAAATTCACCTGCCAAAGAGAAGAAGGGAGGGAAAAACAAGAATTTCCAACCTTTAGAAAGAAACCTCTCCTTAAAATTTATAGGAAGAATGAGAGAGGGAAGAGAGAGGAATTCCAAATCTACCCCAACCACCTCCAGGTTGTATTTAATTCATCTCATTATGTCGGTAGGTGAGAACCCTAGCAAACCCTAAAATGGCGAATTGTATTTTTCATTTTTGAAGAACTTTTTCTCACCTAATTAAATATATCCAATCGTAGTTTGATAGAGGACCTTGTAAGATTTCCGAAAAGTCCAACCTTGTGTGAATCCGAGCTCCCTGTGAAAAGTTATGGCCATTTGAATATCTACATCAAGGTTTTCTTTCTATAAGGTTTAGGGTGTCAACACTCAAAATGTTGCACCTCCTGAAGATGTGCCTCCTAAAGATGCACCTCAGCACATCCATACTCATGTCAACATACTCTTAAGTGTGCCATAGGTGCTGAAAATGTGGTGTCGACATTTTCTGATCTGTGCGCCTCTAACCTACGCCAGGGCACAAATTTTCCCATGTCAGCACCTTCTGATGTGTGCCAAGGCACAACTTTTGGTGTGTTGACATATTCTCGATGTGTGCCTCTAACCCGAGCAGTGGTGCAAATTTTCCCATGTTGGCACGTTACGATGTGTGCTAGGGCACAACTTTTGGTTTTTCGACATTTTCTAATGTGCACCTCTAACCTACGCCGGGACATGAATTTTCCCATGTCGGCACTTCTTTCGATGCGATGTGCGCTAGGGCACAAATTTTGGCGTAAATAAATGCCAGGTTTTGAGTTTCTTTTATTTCCATATTCTTCTGTTTGTCTATATTTACCTAGGGAGGGAGATATATAGAACAATTTGGTGACTCGACGTGATCACCTGCCTCCTAGGAAGAAGATCAGTGGCCTTTTTGGAAATCAATTGGGCATGGAGTCATAAGCAATAACCGAAACTAGCCTCGATATATGATCCCGATCCACGATACCGTAACTCCTTCTCCGAGAGAAATCTGAATTGTAGAAATTCAACTTGAGAGCAACAAAACCTATGCCGAATCACTTAGGTAAACTGAAACCTAACTACAACAAGACAATGTGCATACGCACTTAGAGGAATTGAAATCTATGATAATATTTACAAGAGTAAACCTTTTCATTTTAGTAAAGAATGTTTAAGATAGATTCCATTAACCGGAATCGGGAGTTCTTCTCCATCTAATGTAGATAATTGGAAGGCATTACTACTTTTACATCCCGTTACCATGTAGGGGCCACTCCAAATGGCATTAAACTTGGAATGCGTTCCCGGTTTTGCTCGATCAACATCCCATTTTAGAACTAGGTCCCCTTCCTGGAAGGTCCTTGCTCTTGCCTTCTTATCAAACCATATTTTTACTAAGGCCTAACCCTTCTCAATTCTCTGAACTGCATGTTCTCTAATTTCCTCCAAATCCATCAACTCCACATACCGGCCTCCATTGGTTCGGACTCATCCAACTCCAACTACTTCATGAGCTCCAATCCAGCAATTCTAATGATATAGCAATACGTCTCTTTCCCATAGACCAACTTGTAGGGGAATTACTGTAGACCTCTTTGGTGTTATCTCGTCAGCCCATAACACTGATTTTAGCTTGGTATTCCATGTTCTTTGGTTTTCATCTAGAGTTCTTCGATGATCCTTAGAAAATTCTTGTTTGTGGACTCCTGTCTGTCCATCCACCCATGGGTAATAATTTGAAGAGGTGCTTAAATAGATTCCATTCTTGACAGCCCATTCTCGTAATCTTGGAACCTATGAATGCCAATGCATTTTATGATATTATAGTGGTGGTAAACCAAACCTGGTCACTAGTCCTTCATAAAAGTCTAGTATGTTAGACTCATTTGCTTCTTTGAGCGCGTTCTTTGCTTTGGTCCACTTGGTGAAATAGTCCGTTGCTGTTGGAATCCACTTGTGGCCTTGGCTTGAGTTTGTGTTGATGACCCTGACAAAGTCCAATCCCCATTACATAAATGGTTGGTCAACCAAAATTGGGTGCAATGGAAGTGTTTCTAGTCTTTCTTTGCCTGTGAAGAGTGCACATTTCTTACACTTTCTTATCCATGTATAGCAGTCACTAAACACTGTGGGCCAATAATACCCTGCCTTCATTATTTTGAGAGCTATTACTTATGGGAAAAATGTCCTCTGGAATCTCCATCGTAAAAATCTCGTAAACACTCTCTCGAGTTTGACTGTCCGAATGCACCTCAAGAGAACTGCATTGATGTCTTTCTTGAACAAAACACCATCAACAAGCACATTTTGAATGGCTTGTAATCTAAAGTATCTCCTTTTTGCTTTTCTCATTTCTAGAGGGCATAGGCCTGCCTATAGGAAGTGTATCATATTCTGAGTCCAACAAGGAGTGGGCACATCATCATTTTCTTGTTCTTGACCATCCTGTAGTACCAAGACAGTCTCTTTTTCATCTCCTACTTCAACTTGTTGACTTAAAGATAGTTGTTCACATAGTCCTTTTCCATGCACTACTTTTGTGACCTTGATCATGATGTCATATTCCATGACACGGGTTATCCATCCTGCACATTTCTCATTCAGATCCTTGTTTAAAAGGAAGTCCTTGACTCCCGCATGAGAGACCAACAATTAGATCTTTTTGTTTGAGACTAGGTGCTTGAATTTCTTTAAGCTCCTGATCACTGCAAGGACATACTTTTCAATGAAAGAGTACCTCATTTCATATTCCTCCAAGCCTTGACTAAATAAAGCAACTGGTTGCTCTAATCCCTCTTTATTTTGTTGTACCAAGATTGTAGAAATTGTGTCTCCACCACCGAAGGCATATAACATGAAGTCCTAAGAGAAGTATGGATTGATGAGAGTGAGCTTGAGATATAGATTCTTTTATTGCCTCAAAACTTTCCTTGCCTTCAGTTGTCCACTTAAATGCCATGCTCTTTTTTAACATCAGTGTTATTGGCTTTACGAGAGCTGCAAAGTTTGGAACAAACCTACAGACAAAATTGATCCTTCCTAAGAATATTTGAAGAGCCTTCTTGTGACTTGGCAATGGCAACGCTCGAATTGCTTCAACTCTTTCTAGGTCAATTTTCAACCCCTCCTTTGAAACAATATGGCCTAGAAGTTTTCCTTCGTGAGCCAAAAATATGCATTTTTTGGGATTCAATGATACCCCAAATCTTCTACACCTTTGGAATACCTGCCTCAGATGAAAGAGGTGATCCACTGCATTTTTGGAGAATATAGTGATGTCGTCAAGATATATCAAAACTATTTTATTGATCAATCCTTTGAATTCCATATCCATTTCCCTTTGGAAAGTGACTCCAGCATTTGATAGCCCAAATGGCATCTTCTTGTAGGCATAGGTGCCCCATTTGGTGGTGAAATCCATCTTGAACTAATCATCTTCTTTCACCATTATCTGATTATACCCTGAGTAGCCATCTAGGAGAGAGAATCTCTCCAAACTGGATACCACTTGCAATATTTGTTCCATTCAAGGAAGTGGGCAATGTTCTTTGAGAGATGCCCTGTTGAGGTCTCGAAAGTCCACACACAACCTGATTTCTCCACTCTTCTTCCTGACCGGAACCAAGTTTGCAACCCAACTTGAGTGCTTGATCGGGAATATAATGCTTGCCTCTATTAACTTGTTTAACTCTTTCTTCATTAGAGGTTCAATGTGAGGGTTGACTGGTCTCTCGCTTCGCCCGATGGGCTTAGCATTTGGATCCAATTATATGCTATGTTGTGCCAACTTTGATTGAATCCTCCCAAGTCTTCATAGCTCCAAGCGAAGACATCTGGAAATTCTTGGCAAAGCTATATGAAATCTAATTTCTCCTGCTCAGTGGCCACTTTACCAATTTGAAGTGTTTTTCCTTCCCCAACTGGAATTGGCTTTGAATCTTCTCTCCTAACCTATAAGTTAGCCTTTTCCTTACGGAACTAGTTGTTTGGGTTGAAGATAGACTCCAATGTTACTAAACCCTTGGGAAGCTTATTTGTCCGTAGTTGCACTACTTGATCCCCGTATTGCTGCTCTAGTCTGTCTTGATTCCTAGCTAGAATTCAGCCTCTTCTTGCCAAAAATTGACGATTTGCTGATCGTTCTCAAACATCTGCCAGCTTGTGTTATTATTTGGAACTGCTGGCCTCACAATCACATGCATATTTGGTTGTGTTTTTTCCCTTCTGATGTTCTCAACCACATCAAACGTTGCTCCAACTGCTGCGAGCCTATATGCGGCTTCATTTTTCTTCCTGGGTATGGACATGATGTTGAAAGCTTCAAAATCCTCAATGAGGTCCCATACCCTATTCTTGTAGTTCTTCAGCAGGTCATTCTTTCTAGCATGTTGTCCCCTAACTTGGTTGATGATTACCTCGCTATCTCCAAACACCTGCAAGTTCTTTATGCCCTTTTTCCTGGCCCAATGAAGTCCATGAATCAAGGCCTCATATTCAGCTGTGTTGTTTAAACAAGAAAAATAGAAATGGAAAGCTAAATAATATATTATGCCTTGAGGTGAAACAAACATAAATCCTCCTCCTGCACCTTGCCTACTCCTTGATCCATCGAAAAATAACTGCCATACCTCATTTTCATCCTTATGGTCTGGTTTGGTGATGCTAGGAATAGGATGGTTTTCTTCATGTATGCAATAGACTCCTAGCTCAAATTCTTCTACTTCTTGGTAGGGATCAAAAGCATGTACCTTGCTTGCCCATTCATCAAGAGTCAAATTTGGGATGCTTCCAACTTTGGTGTCAGCTTCATCTATGCTTGGATAATCTTCTTGATCAAATGTTGAACAGTTGGCATTGATTTGGCTTGGAGTATGAGGCTCAATGTGAAAGTTTGCAATTGGTTTGGATCTGATTGTGACCTTAGTACCATATCTTGTTCTGAACAACATGTGTGACTAGTCAACAAATAAGTAGCCTCCAATTCTAGCTGTGAAATCCCTTGATAAGCATAGGGCAAAGAGTGGTGGAAAATCTATCACTGACACATCTTACAAAACGGTAACATTGGGGCATGCATGCAAGGTAAGATTCAAACCTTTAATCACTCCCACCATTGCTACTACTGTCCCATCCAATTACACTACCCCCTTTGATATGACTTCATATTGGAGACCCAATTGATCAGCTATTTGCTTGGGCATGACAGAACTACTTGCCCCATAATCAATCATGCAATTGTGTACTAGTTTATCCCCAATGATTAATGAAACATAGAATGGAGGGGGCTTCAAAACTTTACCTTATTGTCCTCCATGATTCCCTTCGGGATGAGCAAATTTTTGAGGACATTCTCTTGCATATGAACCTCTGGTTCAAAGTTGACCAATTCTTCATGGCAGCTTGTAGAAGATCTCTTTGGCCTGGGATGGATAAAGATTCCCACATTGATATATTCACATTTGTCTTCTTCATTTGATCAATGATGCTAAATGGGGATGAAACATCTCTTTGTTGTCCTTTAGTCTGCACATTCCTTTCTTGTGTATGGGCATCAACAGCTGGCATTTGAGTTGGTTTAGAAGGTGGTTTGGGCTTCCCTTGCATGTTTGGAACTATATTTTGCTTACTAACACCTTGTGGAGTGATGGAAGGTTATAGATCACTTGGAGCCAATGACTGCCCTTCACCAATATTACTCTTCTTTGATCTTGTGTTAGCTGCGACACTCTGAGAAATTGTTTGATTCATGCCACAAAAATCCTCAGCTTGCCAATTCACAAGTGTGGTATCATTTTGAGCTATGTTTTGCTGAGATGTCCCTTGTTGCAAATTTGTTTCTTGACTCACTTCACCCTCTACGCCAGAGTTGTCACCATCAAGGCTTGGTTCAAAGCACCATTGAAGCACATATATTGGTTGTGAGGTTCATTACATGGGAAACACCAATCATACTCTTGAGCTATGTTGTTTTTCATTGGCACTAATGCTTTATAAGTAGATGCAACATTAGGGTTATAGGGCTGAAATGGTCTATTGGTGGGAGGCCTTACTTGGCTTTGATTTGCAGCTGGATTGGGTGGCCTATTGGGCTGGTATGGTTTCCTATTAGGTTGAGCTTGAGGTTGATAAGAAGGTCTAAAGCTTTGGGCCTGCTGCCTCTTGAGTGTAACCAGCTCATTTCCCAAATTTTGCAATTGTTTCGTGACCTCTTGGAGTTCATTTGAAGCACTAGAGGATGAATTAGAAGTTTCATTTGAACTTTGATTTCTAGGAGTGGGAATAGGAGCCAAAGTGGGTGCTTGACTAGTGCTTAGATTTTATAAGTTTGGATATAAGGGCATGGGAGGCCTAGGAGCTAGCTTACCGGCTTGAATAAGATAGATTTCAGCCCTAATGGCAATGCTATAAAGCAGTGTAAGGTTGTGCCTCCCATAGATTGAATTAACATAGAAATATCAAAATTCAAAGCCTTAAGATAATATAGAAAAGCACCTTTTTGTTGGCCTAATGGCCACCTGGAATCCTATCCCAAGACCTTTGAAATCTGAAGTTGAATTGACCACGTTGCTCATTGGGAGCTCTTGATAGTTGTCAATTGTTCTAGTAGAGACAAATTGTCTCCCTTTTCTCCAAACTGCTCATTGATAACTATGCATAATCTGATTCCAATTTTTGATAGAACTAACTCCAAGGCTCCTAAACCATTGCAATGCCTTCCTTTGAATGAAGATGCCAACAATTTGACAACAAAATTCATTTCATTTATCTCATGGATTGCACAAACGTTAGCAATGTCTTTGACATGATCACCAGGAGTGGTATGATTTTCTCCAGTGAAAAATGGAATGTTCTTCAATGCTGTAATTGGAACTGGATTCGTGCATTGAGGGCAAGTGGGCTGCTGCCAGTGAAGTTGACAAAAGGGTTTTGTTGCGCCATTCTGATTGGCCTGAGAACCCTTGTTGATTGGATGAAAGGTCTACCAGGTGGAGGGGTTGATAAAGTCCTATTAGGTGGAGATGGTGATCTTTGTGGTCTTCTTCCTCTCCTTCCTCTACCTGGTGATAGCTGCAAGTAGACAAATAACCCTTCTTCTTGAGTATCAGACCTAGTTCAAATTCTTCTCATGTACCTGGGTAACTTGTGCTGCTATACCACTGAATTCTATCCCTTCGGAGTCGCCAGATGTGTTGGGGAACGAGCCTCAAAAGGTTGGATTTTGCCAAGTTACACACCAACCTCAACAAAAATTAAACTCAAAATTTTGAAAGACCTGTATATTTGAGATTCTGGGGTTTGGAATTTGATTTGGAATGACAGTCCAAAACCGAAAATGCCAGACTTCCAAATCTCAAATCAAAATTCAAAAACTCTGAAAATTTGAAAATCAAAATTTCAAAAACTAAAGATACCCTTTTGAAGATTACCCCTAGATCTATTAGGTGGTGAAATTTTGACTTGTTTTGAGCAAGTTAAGCCCTTGAAAATCAATTTTGGAGTTCAGCCTGGAAGGTGAAAAATCTGAAATTGGAGAACTTGTAATTTCTAAGTCCAAATTTCTTGAAAGTTCCTTCAAATCTTGTGGAATGACCTCTCTATCCCACCGGGTGTGCCAAAATTGTTGATGGAGAATTAAAACACCCATGAATGTCTGCAACTCGATGGGTTGAGACTCTCAGTGGGATTGCATAACATGGAGCTTTTCCTAAGTGTGGGACCTTGTTAATCGGGAAAGCTCTCCTAGGATGAAGGCAGTTCCTATTCCTCTGTTCAGATGCACACATAAAAATGTAAAGGGTTTACTCAAAAACCTAATCTAACTTGCCAAGGAGACAGGGTAAGAAGATGCATAAAAATAAACCTAAACTAACAAAGGTGATGCACCGAGGAATGAAGAAACACCTGTCTTTCCAATAAACACAAACCATTAAAATGCAATGCAAGATCATGCACAGATAACTAGATTTAAAATGAAATATTAGGAGGATGCAAATGAACACAGAGAAGGTTGAGAATCATCCATAGACATGCATTATTTTCTCCAAAGATTGATATAATACACTACAAAATGCCAAGAGGCAAAGTTGCATTATAGTTTTAGATGGGAGGTTTGAACTCCACAAATTCACCTGCCAAAGAGAAGAAGGGAGGGGCAAAACAAGAATGTCCAACCTTTAGAAAGAAGCCCCTCCTTACAATTTATAGGAAGAATGAGAGAGGGAAGAGAGAGGAATTCCAAATCTACCCCAACCACCTCTAGGTTGTATTTAATTCATCTCATTATGGCGGTAGGTGAGAACCCTAGCAAACCTAAAAATGGTGAATTGTATTTTTCATTTTTGAAGAAATTTTTCTCACCTAATTAAATATATCCAATTGTAGTTGGATACATGACCTTGTAAGCTTTCAAAAGTCCAACCTTGCATGAATCCGAGCTCCCTATGAAAAGTTATGGCCATTTGAATATCTACATCGTGGTTTGCTTTCTATCGGAGTTTGGGGTGTCGACACTCAAAATGTTGCGCCTCTTAAAAATACGCCTCTTGAAGATGCACCTAGACACATCCATACTCATGTAAACATACTCTTAAGTGTGCCATAGGTGCTGAAAATGTGGTGTCGGCAGTTTCTAATGTGCACCTCTAACTCGCGCTTAGGCGCGAATTTTCCCATGTTGGCACCTTTCGATGTGCACCAAGGTGCAACTTTTGGTGTGTCGACATCTTCTAATGTGTTCCTCTAACCTGTGCCATGGCACAAATTTTCCCATGTCGGCACCTTCTGATGTGCGCTAGGGTGCAACTTTTGGCGTGTCGACATTTTCTGATGTGCGCCTCTAACCTGCGCCAGGGCATGAATTTTCCCATGTCGGCACCTTCTGATGTGTGCCGGGCGTAACTTTTTGGCGTAAATAAATCCCGGGTTTTGAGTTTCTTTGATTTCCATATTCTTCTATTTGTCTATATTTACTCGGGAAGGAGATATATACAATGAGGCCTTTGTCGTGGTGTTTCCCGCTCGGGTTACATTTTCTTGGGGTGTTTCGTCCTCTATCGTTTGTGATTCACTCAATTTCGGGTCAGTATGTATTTGATTTTTTAATGTCTATATCATTTGTATTGGGTGGGCTCCTATCAACCCCGGTTCATAGCTCCAATCAAAAGCGTTTAAAAATTTAAAAAATGAGATATGGTGCCCTAAGGGGGACATAAATATGTCCATAGAGTGGGATTATAAACACCATAACAAATGCGTGAGGAGATAATTAGATAGGTTAAAATAATAAAATAGCTCATGTAAGGTAAGGAATGGGGTGTTATGGGTGACATAAAATCTTGAAGTGGAAGAAAAGATAATTTGGAGAAAAATATTAGATGAGACGAGATGAAGAATAAAAATAAGGTTGGGTCGAAAATGACAAGGTGAGTCGAGGACGAATGGGATTTGGTCAAAAACGATTTGGGTACAACAAAGATGACTGTGTAAGGTGATGATAAATGGGACGATGTGCCTATATAAGTAATCGAGATGAATAAAAAGGATCATTTAAATGACACAATTTTGATAATTGAGATCTTTGAGTTATATAAAACATTGTTAGGGTAGTTATTTACCTTAGCTCATGTTCACCTAGGTACTTTATTTACCTTTATTATATTTATCCTCACCCACTTATGTGGGTGGATATTTATTTTATATTATTTAGATATTAGGAAGATATTATCTAGTTGTTAGGTATAGTTATTTCCTTAATCTATGGTATTCACAAGATCTTTGATAACTAGTTCTTTCTTTGATCTATGGTATTGACTATATCTTTGATGACTAGTTCTTTCCTAAATCTATGGTCTTGACTAGTTCTTTGATAGCTAGTTCTTTCCTTGATTAGAGCTTGATCTATGACCTTAATCTGGTTCTTAGATTGTTATTCATTGCCTATATAAGAAAGGCCCATTCTCATTGTATTTCATTGAGTTCCATAATAATATATGATATTGTTGCTCATTTTTTTGTAAAGGTTTATGCATATTTATTCTCGCGAATTACTTTCATCTTATTAATCATGGTGTTTGATTAGCATCGAGTTGTTAGCTTGGTATGATTTAGTTATAATTAATTTTATGGTATCAAAGCAAGAGATTGTTGTTAACATCCATTTGTAAGTTTTGTCTTACAAACAATTTTTTGTATATTCGTATATTTAGGATTTGTTCCTAGTTTATTGTCTTGTGTGTATTTTAATGCAAAACATAACCTTCTATTGGATCTGAAAGGTGGGAAAACCCTAAGATCGACTGTAAACTTGACCATTTCTTGAGGTAGTCATTTTTTTAGATTTTGTTTGTTGATGTAGAGACACGTGCATGGTCACCTTGAAATCCACATCACCGTGAGTAAAAACTAGGAAATCAATTTCTGGGTTTGTCTAGTTTTTTCGAGATCTAGACTATGTATTTTTCATTTGTGACGTAGCTTTTTTAGAATACATGAAGCGGGATTTTTTCTAAAGGGTGTTTCTTTCCTTTCTTGGCAGGGGCCCAAGAGTTGCTGTGACACCCATTGAAATCCTTAGCCCCTGGTCATATGAGGGCTTAAGTTTGCGATTCCTACTATTAGGTGTTTAACTCCAACCCCCTTTAATTTTATTTGTGTGGTTAAGGAAAGAGCATTTTTTTTAGTGGCAACTAAAATAAATAACATACCATAAAATTCTAAAGCTTATATCTTTTGATCGGCAACTTGGTTTTGAGTGCCATTTTTTGCAAAATTGCTTTTCTTTTCATGCTCTTTCTATTGGAAATATTTATTTTGAGAATCAAAATATAATTTTAAAGTTCCATATTGTAACACGTACTCATTATAAAGTGTCAAATATGGAGGGGTGTTGTAATCACTTTTGGACAGAATTTCGGTTGAGCTCGACATCCTAAACTTTTGAGAGTTACATTCTTGTACATGTCATGGATTCTGAGAACAATATCTTTTTCTGAAGTATGTGAACTTCAAGAGGATATTGTAAAATTTTTGGAAGAAAATAGATCACTCAAGAAGTAAAATTATCTTCTACAAGCACTCATTCATGATAAGGATACACTAATACACTCCTACAAAGAAAAGCTTGCTAGCTTGCAAAATCGCCATCATATTGTGGAGAGTCATATCCATGATCCTAGTCCACTTGCAGCTATTGCTCTTGTACCCACTAACCTTGATCTGTCATTTTTGGGTCTGCTCCTACTCCTGATGCTCTAAGCCTATTAGGCTTGTTACTACATGTTCTTTTGCATATGTGCCTATTGCAGTTACACATGCTTGTGTATCCTACTTCTTCTCACATGCATGGCTCTTTGGAGAAGCATACCACTACATTCGGTTTGCATGCTCCATTCTATGGGTTTCATAGGTGGAGGTATTGGAATCCATTCACATGTGGTTTTGTTTCCCCTATTACACATGGCCATGGCACTAGTTTTGAACAGTACTTCATTGGGATCACACATTGTGAGCTCCTATTTTTTTTTCTCGACTCTTTCCGAGGATCATGAGAAACATATGATTTCTGCACCTTCACTCGAGCTTGAGAAAAACCTGATATTTCAGCTGTTAGACATGATCAACCCGACACACATTCTCGATGTTTTTGCACGCACCCATTATGCATTTTACACCTAGTCATATGCAGGAATCTTCTTCATCCATCCGTATTGATTTGGGGTGGATATATGATCACTCATGATGGCGACATAGGCATTTATTTAGAGGATTTTATATTCATAGGTCCTCCACCATTCGGCCTCTTTCTCCACTTTCTATACCTTCTGAATTGTAATGCTCCTTGTTTTGAGAATTTTTCTTAAGCAAGTGTAGCATATGTCTCTTGTTTGTTGAGATATTTTGTATTTGTAGTTTTGAATTTTTTTGCATGTTGATAGCCTCTCTTGTGGGGGAGATATTCTAGTAAATCCCAATGTTAATTTATCGGTGTTTGAGTAGTTACTTTGACAAATCATACATATTTGTAGCGGCCACTCCACCCATTCAACATTATGAGAGGGTGTGGTGCTGATCCCGCTTCTTCAAATTTTGTGTCCTTTCCTTGTTACCTTGGGTTTTCATGGATCATGGTGCTCATATTTCTTTGGATCTTTTATCCTTACCTTGTTGCCTTGGTTATTTTTCTTGTATCGTGGTGCACCTATTCAGAAGGTGATCAAATTATGTTTGGTGTTTTTGGCACTTTTGACATCACTCCGTTGATAGTCTCCTATATGAAGATATTATTGATAGCCCAATGTTAGTTGTTTTTGAGTTTTATGATTGATCATAGGATTCAAACCACGTTGTACACCAAACTTATTCAAAATTGTAAGAGTTTTTGAGTTGATCTTCTTGGGATTCCTTGTAGCATGGTTTTCTCTCTCTACTTTGTTATTACTGGTTTTGGTACCTAGCAGCGGTGTTCCCTTTTTCTAGTTATTGTACATGAGTACCTCATTAGGCCTAGTTGTTGGGACTCATACTGTGGATATGCCACTTTTATTTTAGGCCCCTAGCTTCACTTGAGGGGGTGTTAGGGTAGGTATTTACCTTATCTCATGTTCACCTAAGTACTTTATTTACCTTTATTGTATTTATCCTCACCCACTTATGTGTGTGGATATTTCTTTTATATTATTTATATATTAGGAAGATATTATCTAGTTATTAGGTGTAGTTGTTTCCTTGTTCTATGGTATTGAGTATATCTTTGATGACTAGTTTTTTCCTTGATCTATGGTATTGAATAGATCTTTGATGACTAGTTCTTTCCTAAATCTATGGTCTTGACTAGTTCTTTGATGACTAGTTCTTTCCTTGATTTAGGGCTTGATCTATGACCTTGACTAGTTCTTAGATTGTTATTCCTTTCCTATATAAGAAAGGCCCATTCTCATTGTATTTAATTGAGTTCCATAATAATATATGATATTACTTCTCATTTGTTTGTCAAGGTTTTATGTATAGTTATTCTAGTGAATTGATTTCATCTTATTGATCATGGTGTTTAATTAGCATTTGAGTTCTTCACTTGGTACGATATGGTTACCATTACTTTTAACGATGCATGGGACAAAGTGTAGCTATATACGAATCGATATGAAAAACAACGCTAATTTTAATGACACAATTTTGATAATTGAGAGCTATGAGTTATATAAAAAATGTGAGATGTGAGAAAGATGGATGCCAGCAGAAAGGTGGAAGGAAGCACTAGAGGTCTCAAAGAGTGGTAATTATCAAAAACATAGCTTAAGAGTGATTTTAGTTTGATTTTATATATTTTTTATTTATTTATTGATATGTACCAAGGGTCAATCGCGGTGAGTGTGTAGGATCTTCATCGACCTAGGGAAAGTGTCATCAACTGTGCTAGGGTCGGAGTCGACCCAGTAGATAGTAGATGTTATTGATATTTTTTGAGAAAAATCTGATACTTTGAACCGATGAATGCTTTTTGGTTGGTTTTTATAGGCCATAGACACATTAAATATAAGAGATAGAGTCCTAACCATGTTGGGGATGATTAGGAAGATGTGACAAATCTCAAGTGGGATCACTTAGATGCGGTGAGATTAGAGGGTTCCATTATTATCATAGGGTTCCCTAAGACACATGTTTGATCATATCATTGATGGGAAAATGGAACCTAAGGACAAGCACCTTCTAGTTCTAGAACAATGAGATGACAATTATATTAGAGGATTTGTATCATATTTTAAGATTTTCGATCCAGGGGGAACCTATAGTGCCTATTCTAGTGGAGGGTGGGATGGATGCTATGAGAGGGATGTTTGGAGTAGAGGCCCCATAGATCACCATTGTGTGCGGGGATTTCACATTGAAATACGCTATCAACCATTGACTTTGGGGAACCAAGCTGATATATTTGGTGATGATGGAAATATCTTACTATGCACTACTAGATTCGGGTGGATCGATATTTCCATGGGCCGAAAGTAATAGTGGTGGCCAAAAAGTTGATAAAAGATAATGTTTACATTTGGGAAAACTTTCTTTGAATAGGTGTACCATGAGCTTTGGATGTATGTTACGAAGAGGAGGTCAAGTATGGATGTAGGCTTTCTGTTACATTATTGGGCATATGAGAATATATATTTGGTGAGGCTATGTGGCTTCTATGGATTACATGTGACCATAGAAAGTTGAAAGTTGGATTCATGTGACAAAGAGTCGACTAGGCTCAAGGAGATAGAGGCGGAGAGAGGATTTGTATATGGAGATAGGGGAGCCTCTATGTTGATGATGTTAGATGTAGGTTGTATAGAGGGTTCCCTACATTTTTGGTAAATATATACATTTACATGAATGAGGAGAATGAGGTGTGTACAAGGATGAATGTCGGATACGGTGGATTCTATACAATTTTCGTGTGTTATGAAGAACTTTGGGTTGGTACATACGGTGCATGGGGCATCGATCATGTATAAATGGGATGAGGTTGAGAGGGACTATTGACCATTTTGGTCAATAATTAGAAGGGGGTATCATTTTTGTTGGAGGTTGCTTAGTTTTTACAGATTAAGGGATGGCATGGAGAAAATAAGTAGCTTCAAGTTCTATTTGAGAATGTAATGTCTCATATATGATATCATTCCAAGGTGTTTTCTTCACCCATACCATGCATCAGCCACGAAAGACTCTTGCGGGGCCTTAATCATGGTGGGAATGGAAAAAAACATCAGAAATTTTATGCTAAAACCATAAGACTAAGCTATAAATTTTAGGTGTTAAAGGAAAGTACAATTGTATAAGGTGTTATTACTTATGTTATGAGTGATCAAATGAAGGTAAAATTAATTCATTTTATTTATTTATGATTATGTGAAGATTTATATTGTGCTAAGTTGCAAAGGTTCATTAAATATTATGATACTCGAAAACAAAAGCAAAAGAAAGATATACAACTCACTATATAAGGCATTATTGTATGCACATAAAATTACACGTTCTACATTGTCGGAAAATGGTTAAAACAAGGACCCCAATGATGATTCATATCCTTTTATAAGTTGTACGATCTCCTAAACCTACTTGTAATTTATATTTGTAGCCTAGATATCCCTACTTAGCCTTCACATGCTTTTTCCTAACTTCCCGCTTCATTTTTGTTAGTTTTTACCTTTAGTGTCAAAACCTCTGCCCTTCCTGGGTGGTTATTTTGTGACCATCACCCAGAAAGATAGCGATTTTGTGATTGCTGCCCTATGCAAAGTGTGGTTGTCCTATAACCATCATCGTGCATAGGGTAGTGTCCTATGCACTTTTTCCGGAATGTTCCAACGCGTTTTTAGACTCGTTGTTTCACTTAACTTCACTTTGTACCCATGTTTCTTGCATGTTTTAGCTGATTTCAAGCTTGATTTCCTTGTGGCATTCCCTTCTCCAAATTTAATTTTTGATTGATTGTGATTGTTTTTTTTAAAATCCCTCTTCATTGTTGATGTAACATCCCTTCATCATCAATTGGCTTGAACCTTTGCACAACCAACCTTCTATAAATTTATCGATTGTTTTCATGAAAAATGGTCGAGATGATTTTGAGTATTCTTACAATTACAAATATGCTTTATTTCTTGCTAGAAACTACATATCCAATCCTTGTTCTATTGTGCTAGCCTTATTCCACTAGCATTGATCCTAAATTGTCAATTTAATTTTCTACTACTCTTACACTTTTTCTCTTCTATTGTCACTACATTCCAAGTCTTTGGACTCACATGGACATAAGAGATTGAAAGGATAAACTTTGGGGACCAAGTATCTCATAGCCGTATTACCAAAACATTGTATTCCATGTTGGAGCTGTTATTTCATTTCCTAAAAATTTTCATTATTTTTGAATCGTATGAAAATGGTCAAATAGAGTAGAAATCATTTCAAGTTACAATCATTCAAAATTGCAGTAGATTAATTGTTTCAAACCCAAAGTTTTCTTAGGAAAGATTTCTTCTCTTGCTTACCTCTATAGGTTTACAAGGGAGTATATCTAGAAGAAATTTTTGTGGCTTTTAGAAGTAATACAAGCATCAATCCATATAGAAAATTTTTTTTATTTTGTCAGGGAAGTTATAGAGAAGAAAAGCTTATAAGAAGTCGTGATTTCTTCTTCTCCCTCTCGAGACAAAATTGAGGTTAGATTTTCATTCATAGTTAAAAAGATTTCATTGAAAATAAATTAGATTTCCCTTCTTGCACATTTAAACACTCACATACATATGTTTTATTTTTTAGGATTTAGATTTAATTAGTTAGAAGCTTTGTTATTATTTCTTCATTTAAACATAAAAGAACAAAAATATTTACTTTGTTAGATAGTTTCTTTATTGCTTTGTTTCTTTTAAATATGGACAATAAAAAAACATAGAAGTACTTTCATTTCAATTAGATTAGCCATATTTGTTCAATTAGATTATATATTTTTAATTCATGACCATTAACGGACCGAACAAGAGCATACTTAAAGAAGTAACCTACGGGTGTCATAACTAAATGGCCTTGAACTACTCACACATATAGATACAGGACTCCATCTTCTTTTCCTTAGAACATCAGGTAGATACGCTGAAAAAATCCAACAACTCAACGTAATAAACATTGTAGCTTACAAGGCCTATGAATTGGACCACCACAGAAAATAAGTTTTATCCCTCACATGACCATATAAGGACCCCAACAACCAAGAACATTCAAGTAGTAATCCTAGAGTACCACGATCAAAAGAGCTATAATTAATCATTGACATTCGACACAAATATATGAACATTAGTTTTACATACACCGCCATTACAACTAATTATCGTCCCAAAATTGGATGATCTAAAAGAGGAAGTTGAATGAGCCCTCAGATTTTGAAACACTCTCGCCAATAGGATCTCGAGTTCTTGAAACCATGCCTCCTTCGCTTATTCCATGACCATGTCCTGGACAGATTTACAAGGCTCTCATTGGTTTCAACGACTCGCAACCGGTGGAAAGGATATCTATAGAGCTCGATATTGATTGGAGCCTTCAAATTTTCATCCTTTCTTATCCATCCATCAAACCCATCCAAGTTAGACAAGCTTTTATCGTGCTTGACAAGAAGATTCCTAATTAACAAAAATAGGGCCTAATGGAAATAAATGAGGCATTAGGGTATTTATGTTAATATAAATAGGAGGACTAAAACACTATATAAATGAACTAAAAATAGTATGAAATAATTGTAATTAATTATTCTAAGTGAAATGAAACCCTAACTATGCAAGAGAAGGGGAGAAAGTGTCATAACTAATTGAAGAAGACTATCATCGGTTGCCATAGGTCCGAACAGATAATTTAGAAGTCTAGATGAACACTCGTGGCCCATGCAAAGGGTAGATCGGTAGATTTGAAATGTATGAGGTGCTTGGGAGTGTCTTCGAGGCACCCAAGGGTACCTTGGTTTATAGTCTGGTGCTTATGAACATTGCAAATGCTAAGAAGCTGCAATCGGTATGGTCGCAAGTTGGTTCCCAATTTTTCCTATCTGTCACAGTTCTTGATTTAGCGATTGAACTGTAATGACTCGCAAATCAAAGAGCGTATCAAATGCTAGAAAAAAAAAGATACATATGAATGGGTCAGAGTGACCTCAGTTGCCAAACTAGTGGTCTTATCAATAACCATTACACTACATTTCAAACCCGTATGTAGTTATGGTGTGTATGTACATGTCATGCCCTAGGTTCTCTCGTGTTAGTCACACTTTTTGAAGTAGTGATAAATAGTAACTATAGAAAATATAAGTAGAATGTATGCATGGAATAGAATAAAATCCCTTCCCCTATGTAGTGTGTGTGATGTAGATCTCCTAGCCTCGATGCATAAAAATAATGGATGAAAGTGATGTAATGAATTAAGCTCTAGATGGAGTGATAGTAGTATGTGATGCTAGGACCCTCGTTATGGTCCAATAAGCCTTATATTTATAGGGCTCTCAAGTCTAATTTCATAATTAATCCCGACAAGGCCAAATGACGAAAATATAAACACGAAAAATGGCTAGAACATCCCAAAATGAAAGAGGAAAAAGGATGTGCATAGATCGGGGTGCCCAAAAGTGGGACCGGGGTGCCCTGCAGGCATTCCAAAGATATGGTGGGGCTCCCGAATTCAAGCTAGAATGATGAGGTAATTACAGGTATATCTTTGGGAAAAACACGAGAAGTAATAAACAAAATATAAAATAAAGATGGACAAAAGGTTGGATTAATTAGTATTTTAACCACTTGAGAACCTTCCGAATACTAATATAAGACCAGTACTAAATTTTGTGTAAAGTACAAAATTTTATGTCTACATTTTCCCCACTTTATGTTGATGAATGGAAAGCTTGGTAACATAAAGCGAGATAGAGATGCGTACTAGATATTCATGTAGAGTGTAGAAGAAAATGTGTCGATGGACTAGACTCAAGCATGGAATGAAAAATAAAAAAATGGAGGAGCATGGATTCTAAAGATGAAAAATGCACATAAAAGTGATGAGAGTGAACCTATGGTAGTAACGTGTGTGTAGCTATTTTTGTGTGTAGTGTACCTACATATTTAGTAAAGAAAATTCTTGTAGCGGTGTGTTGTCATTTTCATTGTTTTTTGTTGTTGTTTCCCCCAATTTGACTATTTATTTCTCATACTGAGAGACCAATAAGGAGAAAATGTTCAAGTAGTAAAATATGCATGTATGTAAATAACGTTGTGTAAAATACACAAATGTAAAGTATGTAAATGTAAAATGTGCTAGAAAATTGTAAATGGAACATGTGCACCTGATCCATGTCGAGAAAAAGGGTATAGAAGGATATCTTGTACTGTCACAAGTTTTTCGAGCGATCTCATGCCACCCTAGCTAAAGATGTTTAGGGAGGAAATGCTCTGTGTCCTCCAACTCTAACTGCTTCTATTGAAATTTTTTGAAGAGATATTTGTACCACATCTGTATTTTTGGGAAATATGACGCCACTTTGGATGGAGAAGTTTAGAGAGGCCACTCACTTTGTAACCCTTGAGCATGTAATTGCTCTGCAGAACTGCTAAAGGACACCATGTACTATTATGGCCAGTATGTACGAAGTTATTATACAAATATGAACTCATTCATGTCTAAACCAGTGTAAATACGTTGTGTTATTAGAAAACCCAAAATGATGCCCCCCTCTTTAGGGGTGCATGTGACGACCCTAAAAGGAGAATGCGGCCCCAAAAGAGGACCAACGACACTCTGACCTCTAACAAACGCAGCCATGTAGGGGGGAAAGGGAAAGTAGTTGGTAGATACCAAGGTGCGCAAAAAAGGGGATGGATAGCCAAATCAAGTGTTATTCTGCAAATACATGCATGTTATCAATGTAAAAATGTAAACAGTGTAGAGAAAACTTCTAAGCATAGTAGTGAAAATATGCAAGAAAAGTAAGAAGACCGCATAAAGTGGGTTACAAACAAGGGACATCACTTAGGATGTCACAAGGCACGCAAGGCTATCATGGCCACAAATAGTATACAAGTGTGCACACAAGAAAAGGGTAAATCCTTCATATAATAGCAAGAAAAGTAGACAAGTGAAAACAAATAAATAGTCATGGAAACATATAGTCTTGCAAAACAAGTTTTGCACATGAAAACCCATTATCATGTTAGATTAATAACCAATATGTCAAAGATGTATATGAAAAAGTAAAGGAAGATGATAAGTACACAATCAAATAATAGAACCTATATGATACAAATTTGGATTCCCCAAGTGACAAGATAGTAAGGGTAGAAGGTGAGAATCCATGCCGCGTATAGAGTCCCATATCTACGATCACACTAAACAAAGAGGTGAAACACACATGTGTGTATGACAATGACATCTAAGAAATAAATCTAACATGTGTAGTAAAGTGATCATACAAAACACTAGTAATAAAAATTAAATGCCCCTAGGACAATGCAAAGATGTTGTGGATGGATGTAATGGAATGATAGGAGCAACATGCCCCAGAGTATATGAAAATGTATGTAGTGTGGTTTGTGTATGGAAGTGTGTCAAGTGAGGTGCATTTTGTTTTCCCCTCAAAATCCAAAATGAACCATAAATGAGAGTGCGTCATCGGGAAATGGTCAAGTAGCATTGGTCATGTCTAGCATGATGCGATGAGTGTGTGTATGTGAAGGTGATGAAATGCAACATGATGAGATGTGTGTGGACCCTATAGCGTAAGCGTATACTATGACTTTGTTGAATAGATGAGTGATGATTTAGCGCTAAGTGTATATCACTACATGATGAAAGAAGGAGGTGACAATTTAGCCTATTACATACATCACTATGAGATGGGTGACGAGGGTGTATGAAGCGTATATGATTATGCCTTTGGATAGTGGAAGGTGGTGATTTAACACTAAGCATATACCACTAGGTGATGAATAAGAATTAGGTGGTGATTTATCCTAAAGTGTATACCACTAAGTGATGAATAGGATAAAGGATGATGTAATAGAATGTTGTAGAATAGTATAATAGAATAAGTGATGATAGGCTAGAAGATGATAATGAGAATTTGATGAAGGGAGTGGTGATTTAACCTAAGGTTCATATCACTATGTGATGATTGAAGGTATGACAGTGTAATGGAATAATTTGGAATGGAGAAAATGTAATAGAAGGATATAATAGAAGATGATAGCATGTAATAGGATGATGTTGAATTGATGAAAGGAGTAGTGATTTAACCTACAGTGTATACCACTATGTGATGATTGAAGCTATGAAAGTGTAATGGAATAATTTTGAACGGAGAAAATATAATAGAAGACGATAGAATGTAAAAGGATGAAGTAGAAGTGATGAAAGGAGTGGTGATTTAACCTTTAGTGTATACCACTATGTGATGATTAAAGGTATGAGAATGTAATGGAATAATTTTGAATGGAGAAAATGTAATAAAAATATATAATAGAAGATGAGAGAATTTAATAGGATGATGTAGAAGTGATGAAAGGAGTGGTGATTTAACCGACGTTGTATACCACTATGTGATGATGGGTGTGGGTGACGATATATCCTACATAGTTGGTACTAGTCCGATGAATGTGGTATAATGGCATGCCACATATAAGAAAGGTACATTTGATTGGTAAACCATCGGCAATGAAATGAGTATGGATTGAGGAACAAGAGATTGTCATAGGGTAGTGAGTGCAATTGATAGAAAAATGTAATGTAGGTGGCCAAATGGTGCATAAGATGTGTAGATACATGCTAGAATGTAGAAATTGTGATGATAGGTGTAGAAAAAATAGGCAAAGTGGTTATAGGTAAAGCTATATCCATAGATAATGTGACCTAACATAGAGATACAATATATGGATTAAATAGAAAACTAGACTCATATATGATAATGAATAGTGTAGTGTGTGTGAGATAGATGATGTAGAAATGAGTAGTAGATGAGGTATGATGATGTAGGATATGTAGTGTGTGGGGTTCATTGTAATGCTAATACCTCAACATTTCATTGTGAACCAAAGCACAAGAGTGTGTCATTGGGCAACGTGGGTGGTGCATCAATCTAAGTGTAATATTTCTTGAGGTGCATGACATTTAACAAGTTTTTAGTGGTTTTCTGAGGAGGGTGGAAATGCGGTAAACACCACCACTAAGATTATTCATGATAACATAAGGTCCTAGAAAGTTGTGATTAAATTTACCTCGAGAGATGCTTCGATTTTTATGTTTCTAGTTTTCTTTTAAGACAAGGTCACCAATATTGAAGTCTCTAGAACGGGTCTTACAATTGGAAGCATGTGAAATGTGGGTTTGATATACACAGAGATTTTCCAATTTTTGGACAAATTGTGAGTTGAACATTTATAATTCGTATAAATTATTTTTCATGGTATTAATTGTCCTTAAGGATACCTTTAAGAGATATTCGTAAGGTTGGTATTTTGAGTTCTAAGGGAATAACTGTCTCACCACCATAAACGAGGGAGATGGGGTGACATTAGTCGAGTGAGGAAATTAGTGTGATAATCCCATAATGTGTAGAAGATTTGATTATGCCAATCAGTGTCACTCGATTCAATGGTCTTACGTAGAATTTTGATAATAGTTTTATTTGTAGTTTTTTCTTGGTCATTGCCTTGTGGATAATCGGGTGTGGAAGATGACTCCTTTATTTTAAATTTAGCAAAAAAATATTTTTTCCTTTATTTTTGAAGGAGGGTCCATTATCGGTGATAATGGTAGATGACACACCAAAGAATGTTATAATGTGTGTGGTAAGAAAGTTACAAATGTTAGTATCAATGGTTATACATAATGGTGTTGCTTCAACCCACTTGGTGAATTATTTCATGGTGGTAGTCATGAACTTATGGTCATCAATGGATTCTCGGTTGATTTGACAAATTAGGTCAAATCCCCAAAGTGAGAAAGGCCACGTGGGCACGATGGGTTGGAGATCATAAGTAGGTGCGTGATGGAGGTTACCATGTTTCTTACATTTTTCACAACACTTCGTTGTGGGCTAATAATACCCTTAACATAAGATTCTTTGTGCCATGACTTTACCCAAAGAATGGCCACCATAAATACTATCATGAATGTTAGGTTCACCAAAATGATTAACAAAATAAGGGCCTAAATGACCTAAATGAGGTATTATGGTATTTATGCTAATATAAACAGGAGGAATAAACATTGTATAAATGAACTAAAAATAGTATGAAATAATTGTAATTAATTATTCTAAGTGAAATGAAACCCTAACTACGTAAGAGATGGGGAGAAAGTGGTGTAGCTAATTGAAGAATACTATCACGGGTTGTTGCAGGTCTAAACAAAGATTGTGGAAGTGCGATAAACACTCAAGGACCTTATGAAGGGAAGATATAGCAGATCCGAGATGTCCGAGGTGCTTGGTGGTGTACTAGGGCACCCTGGGATGATCTAGTCTACAATCTAGGTGCTCGAACACCGTAATACCTCAAAACCTACAATTCATATGGTCACAAATATGTTCTTAATGTTTCATGTTTGTCGCATTGGATTCACCGAGTGAACCGTGTAATGACCTACAAAGAAAAGGGAAGTATCAAACCCTATAAAAATAAAAATGCATATGAATTGGTCAAACCGACCTCGGCCACCAAACTAGTGGTCTCATCACTAAGTGATGCACTACATTTCAGACCCGGATGTAGTTCTGGTGTGTGTGTGCATGTCCTACCCTAGGTGCTCTCATACTAGTCACACTTTGTGAAGTAACGAGAAATAGTAACTATAAAAAATTTAAGAAGAATGTGTTCATGTAATATAATAAAATCCCTCCCCTATGCGGTGTGTGTGATGCAGATCTCTTAGCCTTGATTCATTACACTAATGGATGCAAGTGATGCATTGGATGCAGCTCTAGATTTAATGATAGTAGTATCGATGTTAGGACCCTCGTTTAGGTCCTATAAGATTTATATTTTTAGGGCTCTTAAGTCTAATTAAGTAATTAATCCCGACAAGACCAACTCATGCTAGAAATACCCCTAAAGAAAGTAGGAAAAGGATGTGTATAGACCGAGGCACCCTAGTATAGGATGGGGCACCCCTGAATTTAGGCTAGAATGACGAGGCACTTGTGAAATGGGTGAGTATATGATGCAACATGTGAAGTACAAAAAAATATAAAATAAAGATGGCAAAAAAGTGGGATTAATTAGTACTTTAACCACTTGAGAACCTTCCGAATAGTAGTACAAGACCGAGACTAAATTATGTGTAAAGTGCATAATTTTATTTCTACAATTCCATTATTACAAGTTGAAGACATTGCATTGCCTTGACAATATATCCATACTATTTATGCACACATTCATCCACTACCACACTTTGCTATCATTCAACCTGTCCATATTTCCATATTGGCTGCCTCATCATGACCTCGAGGAGTTAAGTGTTGGTGAAGGTCATGTGTCGATTTTCATCTTTACAGGAACCTTTCATATATTCATAAGAAAGTATACAAAGATCCCACACAAGCCATGGGATATGACTGAAAAGAAAGGAATGCATGTAAAGATCAAGGTTTAAGGAGGGAAGAACATGTCATTACGTACATATTTGTTCCTTCCTTTTCAATTTATTACTCTAATGGTCTTCATCAAGTTGCTTCAGTTCCTAAAAGAAGAAGAAAAATAAAAATTGTTAGAGCTTGGTGTGCTTTCCTCATTATATTACCAACTTTAAATGTTTATGTAGAAGTACAAACTAAAAACATCTCATTTCACAATCAATAGGGATGCATATTTTCAGAATGTATTCTCATAATACATAATCCATTACAAAATGTATAGGTTATTTTAGAAGCCACATATATGAAGCATGAACTGTATTTTAAAGTGAAAAGGAACATATTTCCTCAAGATGAAGGAATATTCGTAAAAAAATGATAATCATATTATTACACTTTCGAGAGATAAGATTAACCATTGTTGGACTCAAGGAGAATACAGTTGCTTAAGAGATACATCATATTCTCAAAAAAATTCAATGTAATAAGAAATAAGGAAAAATTCCACTATCAATTTAAAAAAAAACTATAGTCATCTCACAATAATATACTTTGGAAAGAAAGCAATCATTCATGTGGGAACAATTTTTCCCATGTCCAAAAATATAAATTTTAGACCTAAGTTGTACTGAATGTTAAAACAACATGAGATATAATTTCTTAACATACAAAGTTGATAAAGTTTCCATACTGAGTTATGCTAATGAAGAGTTTTAATATATAAGAGGAGATTGTGTTTTTATCATACCATCTAAGTGATATATATGAAAAGTATATATAAGGCATCTTTTCGAGAAGAATAAGTTTAGTATATCAAGTTATTGTATAAGAAACAAGCTATAGTCATAGCTCAAAAAGTGAAGTTTTCATAATAAAAGCTCGAAACAATGTAAATGTCATGAGAAAAAAATTCACACAATATAAATGCGGACAATCTCGTGGCAATACGAAACTCTTAACAATGAGAAAAAACAATCAATCAAACCATGTAAGTAGTGCAATAAGCTCATATCAAGCTAAATAACAATACAAAATAAGTTCACAAATAGAGCTTATATAATAAATAACTCAAGGAGCTCACAAGATATACCACAGGGAGAAAAGGAAAAAAATGAAATTCCCAAACTCGAACTACATCAAAAAGTAGTAAGCATGAAATCCCATCCACTTTGAAAATAAAAGCCACACAGAGCAAATAAAATATGGTTGAGTTTGGGAATGAATCAACGAGCTCAAATCCTATACAAAACATGAATTTTCCATTAGATGGAGTTTTCTCAATGAGATACGGAAATAAGAATAGCAGCAAATTAATATAAATGGATGAGGAAAATAATAACAATAGTCTATCACATAACTAAAGTTGTGAGCTCGAGCTCAAACATGTGACCAAAAGTACCCAACTCATAGACAGTTGAAGGCTAAGATATGACCATATAACGTAGAAAAGAAAATGCACAAAAAGTCTAAACCACAGAGCTAGGTCATGGAAAAAAAGAGGTTTGTATCGACCCAAGGAAAAAAGAGTTCTGGGTGTATTCTAATATGAACCATTTTATGCATGAGAAGATTAGTTATGTTAATAAACAAGAAATTAGCTAAGTAGTTCCATGATCTAACTAAACCTATCATAAACATCAAGATGAGTGCTAAACGAAATAACTTCTACAATAATGAATTAAACTAAAACACTATCATTTTATCTCTAACTACTCTATGATTACTAAAAACATAAATTGAACCTAGTTAAACCTATGAGCAATTAAATTAGATTTTTTTTTGCTTCAATGGAGGTGAAGAAGTCTCTCTAAAATGGTTACAAGGCCAAGTTAGATACCCTCCTACTAACCTACTATGAAGTTATGGATGCAAGATGGAGGAGCTTCAAAAATGGAGGATAGCCAAGATCAAATGCCTATTAGCTTCGCTAATGCAAATGAGGTCTAATGCCAATATCTCCAAATGTGAGAGAGAAGAAATTCTGAGTCAAGTTGTAAGTTTGAAAGGGAGGAGTGACCCTTCTATTTATAGTTTTCCAAATGAAAGATTCTGAACTTTGGGTACACGTGGGACTAAAGCTCAAAAAGAACTTTTAGATTAGATTAGGATAAACATTCTTTAGGCTTAGTTAAGCTAGGTGTTATCCAAAATTCACCTTCAAGGTAATTTTGGTAACATGCATCAAATTATTTAGTCCCGAGCAAGTAGATTGATTCGAGGCCCAAAATCATGTTTTTCGGGGCCCCTCGGCCTTTTCTAACTCTCTCATCCAAGAAGAAATCCCAACGAGTTAGAAAAAATGGAAAAAAATGTAGAAAATAAGGTTGTAGGATTGTTTTAAAGCATTTGGAGTCTGAAGAGTTTGGATTGTACTGAGGTTCATCGTACGAAGCTTGGGGCCAAAAAAAAAAAAAATAATAAAATCGGCTAAGTTAGACATTTTTGTCCCAGGCGGTCCGCGGGACAGTTGGGACAAAAGTACGCGCGGGACGCAAAAAGCCGAAATGGCTGAAAGCAAGAAAAATCATCTAAGTCTTTTGTTTCGCACGGTTTGGGATAGCCAGGACAAAAGTACATGTGGGACGTGAATCGGATGGTTTTTCGAAAAGACGGTCCATTTCGGGAAGTTCAAGATATTTATGCAGGATAGCCGGGACAAAAGTACGCATGGGACGTGAATCGGCCGGTTTGCCGAAAGACAGTCCATTTCGGGAAGTTCGGAGATATTTGTCCGGGACAGCTAGACAAAAGTACGCGAGGGACATGTGAGATACGAAAAGGTGAAAAAGCCGCAAGTAGGGACAAGGAAGCCCGAATCGGTCAATGCGGGAGAATGTGTCCCGAGAAGTGGCGAGAGAAAAGAGGACTTAAAAATTTTCCAAGTTTCGGTCAAAGTTTTCAAAGGTAAAAGTTTTGGCCCGCTGCCCCCGCCATCAAATGGAATCTTGACACGTGTCATCCAAGTGGCAGAGCATGGGGGAAATGGGAAATTTTCCCAAAGTGAAAAATACCAAATTTTCGAAGGACAAAGTGCGCCCCTCAGGACCGAGCCAATAAAATAGTGCCACGTGTCCAAGTGGCAAAAGATTTTAAGGAAGGGCCCGAAAGAAATTTTCAAAGGATGATCCCACGGATGAATTAGAGCCTAAAATGTGTCATCCAAGTGGCAGAGCACAAGGAAAATTTGAAAATTTTTCCAAAGACCAAACGGGTAAAAAATTCAAACTTTTTGCCCGCCGACCCGATTTGGCCCTGTTTTGCCTAAATCTTCAAATGGCCATAACTTTCGATCAAGAGCTCGGTTTTTCACGTTCTTTATATCAATGGAAAGCTGGTGAAATTCTCTACAAGATTCCTAGTCATTTTTTCATTTTGATGGAGTTTGGAGAGATAAAATTGAAAAACACCTCTGGCACGTGGTAATGGCCAGAAATGACGTTTCAACAACCAGTTTTAATGCAAAATGGGTCACATTCTCCTTCAGTATGGCCAAAAATGTCGGGAATGGGTCTATAAGGATGCCCATGTTTTTTTAATGCATCTTCATTCAATGAGGAATGGCTCCCATGTTTTTACATGTTTTCTCTCTCCTAGGCTCGACCCATGCATTAAAAGCCGATTTGGCTCATTTTTGGGGGAACATTTCTTTGGATAGCAAGCTTCTTCTTTCACCTTCAACAAGTGATTTTTGCAAGTATCAGACCTCTTGATGGTGGTAATAGGTTTTCTACCTTTTTGATGTTGTAATGCAAGGATTTTGACAGTGGAAATGACAATACAGGCTCTGTGATCAGTTTTCAGTCCTTTGGTTGTGTTGTTTGCTTCATTTCAGACTTTCAATTACATCTTATCAGTTTGTGCATGATGTTTATGTTACATTCCATGATCTGTGTCTATCTGCAGAACTAGAAGTGTTCACCACTCCTTTTCTAGTGTATCACCACTTTAGTGTAGGATTTCATTTTATGCATTCTCTCTCCCTGGTCCCTTGGAAATTTAGGTTAGAATAGTTAGTTTCCCCTACATTAGAGTAGATTGTGGCAGGTAGTTTAGGAGCAAGAAACAACTTTCTCTGGAGGTCTATCTCAAGTAGCAAGTCCCACAACTTGGAGATAGTACCCATGTTATCCAATCACACCATGAGTTCAAGTATATGCACTTGTATAAATAGAGGGGTCTTTGTGATTCGGTGATACTTGATTTTGGCACGTCCGGTGGGACATAGAGGTCTCATTTTCATTGCAGCAAAGTTGATGTGCATCTACTACAATTTTCTTGCTTAAAAGAGCTATAAATTACACATCTGGCGACTCCAAGGGGAAGAATCACTAGTTTTAGCGATTTGCAGACACTGAAAACTCATGAGAAGAATCACTACAAGGTCAAGAGCTGGAGAAGAAGAGGTTCTATTTGAATATCTGCTGAGTTATCTCCAAGAAGAAGGCGAGAGAGGAAGAAGGATTCAAAGGTCTCCATCTCCACCAAATGTAACTCTCTCAACTCCTCCACCTAGTAGGCCTTTCATTCACCAACAAGGGTTCTAAGACCAATTAGAATGGCACAAAACAACCCCTATGTCAATTTCAATGGCAACAACCCACTTTCTCTCAATGCACAAAATCCAATCCAGTTGCGGCATTGAAGAACATTCCATACTTCACCGGAGAGAATCGGACTACTCCTAGTGATGATGTTAAAGACATTGCCAACCTTTGTGCAATTCATGAAATCAATGAGATGCAAGTTGTTGTCAAATTCTTGGCAGCCTCATTCAAGGGGAAGGGTCTACAATGGTTCAGGAGTCTTGCCTCAGGTTCTATTCAAAATTTGAATCAGCTATGTATAGCCCTCCACGAGCAGTTTGGGGAAAAGGGAGACAACTTGTCCCTTTTGGAGCAGCTAAAAACTATCAAAAGAGCTCCCAATGAGCAGCTGACTGATTTTAATTTCAGATTTCAAAGGACTTGGGAGAGAATTCTAGTGGCAGTCAGGCCAACAGCAGAAGGTGCTTTTCTATATTACCTTAAAGATTTAAATTCTGATATTTCTATGTTGATTCAATCCATGGGAGGCACAACTGTCCCTGTTGCTTATAGCATTGCCATTAGAGCTGAAAATTGTTTGATTCAAGCCTGGAAAGCTAGCTCCTAGGCCTCCAATGCCATTTTTTCCAAGTTTAGAGAGCCCAAACACTAATCAAGCACCTAGTTCGGCTCCTTCTCCCACCCCTAGAAATCAGAATTCAAGTGAAGCTTCTACTTCATCTTCTAGTGCCTCAAACGAACTTCAAGAATTCATGAAGCAATTGCAAAATCTAGGCAATGAGCTAGTTACACTCAAGAGGCAGCAAGCGCAAAGTTTTAGACATTCTTATTATCCTCAAGCTCACCTAACAGTAGCTATATCACCTCAAAGACCACCCAATCTAGTGTAAATCGAGAATCAAGCAAGGCCTCCTTCCAACAGACCATTTCAGCCCGATAACCCCAATGTTGCATCCACATCCAGAGCTTTGGTACTGGTGTAAAATAACATGGCCCAAGAATATGATTGGTGTTTCCCATGCGGTCAGCCACATAACCAATCAATGTGCTTTAACGGTGCATTAAATCAGGCTCTTATGGTGCAAACCATTGGTGGGTCGTAAGAGTCCAGCCACGAAGAGGATCAGTAGAAAGAAGCACCTCAACAAGGAACATCTCGAACGAAACTACTCTTGTCAATTGGTAGGCTGAAGATTTCTGTGGTATGAATCAAATACCCTCTCAAAGTGTTGCAGCCAACACAAGGTCAAAAAGGAGAAATTTGGGTGAAGGACAGCCATTGGCTCCAAGTAATCCACAACCTTCTCCCACTCCAAAAGATTTTGGAAAACAAAATGTAGTCCCAAACATGTAAGGAGCACCCAAACCAGCTCCTAAACCAACTCAAATACTAGTTGTTGCTGCCCACATGCAAGGGATGAATATGCAAACCAAGGGACATCAAAGAGATCCTTCATCACCATTTAGTATCATTGATTAGATGAAGAAGACAAATGTAAATATATCAATGTGGGAATCCCTATCTATCCCATGCCAAAGAGATTTGCTACAAGCTGCCATGAAGAACTGGCCAACTTTGAATCAGCAAGTCCAAATGTAAGAGAATGTGCTCACAAATGCTTCCACTGAAGGGAATCATGGAGGACAGCAAGGTAAAATGTTGAAACCCCTCCTCCTTTTATGTCTCATTAATCATTGGAAACCAATTGGTGCACAATTGCATGATTGATTCTCGGGGCAAGTAGCTCGGTGATGCCCAAGCGAATAGCTGATCACCTAGGACTTCAATATGAAACCATATCCAAAGGGGTAGTGCGGTGGGATGGGATAGTAGTAACAACTTGATTGGGGTGATTAGAAACTTGAGTCTTACCTTGCATGCATGTCCAAATGTTGTTTTTTTACAAGATGTATCGATAATAGACCTTCCACCACTCTTTGCCCTATGTTTGTCAAGGGATTTCAAAGCTAATATTGGAGGTTAATTGTCGCTAATTGGTCACACATGCTGTTCGTAACAAGATATGGAACCAAAGCTACAATCAGGTCTAAACCTATTGCAAACTTCCACATTGAGCCCTACACTCCAAGTCATATCAATGCCAACTTTTTGGCATTTGATCAAGAAGATCACCCAAGCACTGATGAAGCTAACACCAAGGTTGGAAGCATCCCGGATCTAACTCTTGATGAATGGGCAAACAAGTGCATGCTTTTGATCCTTATCAAGAAATAGAAGAATACGAGTTTGGAGTCTATCGCATACATGAAGAAGATCAGCCCATTCCTAGCATCACCAAGCTAGACCACAAGGATGAAAATGAGGTATGGAAGTTTTTTTTTGATGGATCAAGGAGTAGACAAGGTGCGAGAGGTGGAGCTATGCTTATTTCACCTCAAGGAGTAAAGTACTATTTAGCTTTTAGATTTCAGTTTGCATGCTCCAATAACACTTTGTTGAATATGAAGCCTTGTTGCAAGGGATGCATTGGGCAATAAAGAGAGGAATAAAGAACTTGCAAGTCTTTGGTGACGAGTGAATTGATTGTAAATCAGGTTAAGGGACAGCATGCTGCCAAGAATGATCTATTCAAGTGCTACAAGAACAGGGTGTGGGACCTCATTGAAGATTTTTAGGGTTTTGGCATCGATTCATTCCTAGGAAAGAAAACCAAGATCTTGTGAGGCTTGCAGTAGTTGGGGCAGTCTTTGACGTTGTGGAGAGCATTCAAAGAGATAAGGTATAACCAAACATCCATGTGATTGTGAGGCCTTCAGTGCCGGATAACAATGTAAGTTGGCAAGTGTTTGAGAATGACCAACAAATCATCCATTTCTTGCAAGAAGAAGCTGAGTTCTCAGCTAAAAATCAAGAAAAATTGGAACAGCAGTATGGTGACCAAGTGGTACAGCTGAGAACTAACAAGCTACCCAAGGGACTTATCACTTTAGAGTCCATTTTAAATCCCAATGATTAGTTTAGGAAAGAGAAAGCAAACATTCAGGTCAAGAGAGAAGATTCAGTATCCATCTTGGTGGAAGAGAAAAAACCATTGCAAATTGGAAAGATGACAACTGAACAAGAAAAGTATGAGTTCATACAGCTATGTCAAGAGTTCCCTGATGTGTTTGCTTGGAGCTACGAAGATTTGAAAGGTTTCAATCCCAAGTTAGCTCAGCACACCATTGAGTTAGATCCAAATACTAAGCCCATCAGGCAGAAACAAAGGCCAGTCAATCCACACATGGAACCTCTCATGAGGAAGGAATTGAACAAGTTGATTGAGTCAAGAATCATATTCCCAATCAAGCATTCTAGTTGGGTTGCCAACTTAGTTCCAGTCAGAAAGAAGAGTGGAGAGATCAGATTGTGTGTTGACTTTAGAGACTTGAATAGAGCATCTCTCAAGGACCATTACCCACTCCCTTCTATGGAGAAAATTTTGCAAGTGGTGACTGGCTCGAGAGGTTTTCACTACTTGATGGCTACTCGGGCTACAATCAAATTATGGTGAAGGAAGAAGATCAGTTCAAGACAGCCTTCACAACCAAATGGGGAACTTATGCATACAGGAAAATGCCATTTGGGCTGTCCAACACTGGAGCTACCTTCCAAAGAGCAATGGACATGGCGTTCAAAGGTTTGATCAACAACGTGGTGCCGATATACCTTGATGATATCACTATTTTTTCAAAAATGTAGCATACCACCTCTCTCATTTGAGACAAGTCTTCCAAAGGTACAGAAGATTTGGAGTGTCTTTGAATCCTAAGAAGTGTATCTTCCTAGCACATGAAGGAAAGCTCCTTGGCCATATTGTCTCCAAAGAAGGATTAGCAATTGATCCGAGAGAGGGTTGAAGCCATAAGAGCACTACCATTGCCAAGCCACAAGAAGGCCCTTGAGTTTCTGGGGAGAATAAACTTTTTCGGAGGTTTGTCCCGATTTTGCAGCCCTTGTCAAACCTATCACCAAAATGTTGAAGAAAAGCATGGCTTTCAAGTGGACAGCAGAAGGCAAGGAGAGTTTTGAAGCAATCAAAGAAGCCATCTCTCAAGCACCAACTCTCATCAACCCGGATTTCTCTAAGGATTTCATCCTCTATGCATTTGGAGGTAATGATACTATTTACGCCATTTTGGTGCAGCAGAACAAGGATAATGATGAGTAGCCAATTGCTTTCTTCACCCAAATCCTAGAGGACTATGAGGTGAGATATTATTTTATTGAGAAGCATGTACTTGTAAAGAATCGGAAGCTTGAAGAAATTCAAGCATCTAGTCTCAAACAACAAAGTTCAGTTGTTGGTCTCTCACGCGGAGGAGTAAAGGACTTCCTCCTCAACAAGGATTTGAATGAGAAAAGAGCAGGTTGGATCACTCGTGTCATGGAGTATGACATTGAGATCAAGGTCACCAAGCTGGTAAGAGGAAAAGGATTGTGTGAGTAGTTGATTCGGGCAAGCAAAAAAGGAGTATGCAATAAAGAAGAGGATGTTTTGATAGTTCAAGATAGCCATGTGCAAGGTAGCACTCAAGAAGACGATAATGTCGTCCCCACTCCTTCGCTTAGACCCAAGGTATAATGCACTTCCTGCAATGCAATACGAGAAAGTAAAATATGCCTAACTCCATGCAACATACATAATGTAATGCAATACGAGAAAGTAAACAAGCTAACCTAACAGATAAACAAGTACCATGTTTTTGTTATCAAGCTTCAGTTCTAACCTATGCGAGTTAATGAAAAGGGTTGACGATGGTGCCCCAAGCAAGGGAACATGAAGGGGAATAATAGAGGACACCTAGGTCCTATGAAAAAGCAATATGCACTACGAAATAGTACGGTACATCATTATGTGCCGAGTAAAGATGAAGTAAGCAACTTAGCTTTTGTTTATGGAGGTAGATCAAGATGATCCGTGAGTCACGCACAAGAATAGGTGAGAACCAAGGAATGACGTTTTGTAGGATGAATTTTAATTTTTAGAAGTTTTATTAAATATATTTGAATGTTTTGAGTTTTCTAACATATTTGAATTTTTGGTTTTCCTAACATATTTGAATGTTTTTATTTTCTAACATATTTTGAATGTTTTGGTTTTTCTAACATATTTGAAAGTTTTTGATTTTTCTAACATATTTGAATATTTGGATTTTGAAAGTTTTCTGAAACTATGTACATGAAGACGAGGAAGTGTGGATGCCCCTAGTGATAGATGGGATGTACAAGGGCAGAATGCCACGTGTGTACAAGAAAGGTGAAGATGTGAAAATGCCCAGCGATTAGGTGGGAGTATTCAAAGGAAAACTCTTCACGGGTAGAAGCGAGACCCAAGGCCATTATGGATAGGTTCAACATGATGATGAATGGAAAGCAATGAAGTTATGGGAAGGAGAAAGGATGCCCCAACGTAAGTTGGCCTAAAAGCACATGATAGAAAGGAAGGAGAAGATTGTTTTTGTGAAAGGGGACAAAGGTGTCCGAAAACATGGAAAAAAAGTAATCTTATACACATGGATGTTTTGAATGAAGTAGAAGAATGATGTGAATGATATGAATGTATCTTAGAAGCCTCATGATGAAGAAGTGATTAGCCAAAGGCACAAATCGTGAGACGAGATAAGGACTAAAGTAAGAGTCTGAACAAGGTCCAAAAAAGACACTTGGTAACATACTAATCTTGCCTACTCATAGAGATCTAGTGTGTGCACGTGGAATTTAATTACCTCTTGAAGGAAAGATTTAATAGACAACAAGTGAAGACAACCTAGCCAATTTTTAGGAATGATTTATTTTGATAGGTGATAGTTGATTTGTGAATAAAGGGTGGAATGATAGCCATACATTGCTCCGCTACTAGCCAGGTGTCCATAGCCCTAACGAAGATGTATATGATTCTAATCGCAAAAATTCTCTACTACCAGTCAGGTGTCCATATCCCCAATAGAGATTATTGGAAATACCCCAAGAGAGAGTTATATATCAATTTACTTTTACTTTTAGCATTTGACTTTTGATTTTTGATTTTAGATTGATTTTGATTCTTTTGCTTTCTGAAAACATATTTCAGCTCTCTTGTTTGACAAGGGTTAAGAACCATTGATGGCTTGATGGAAGAAGGTGGAAATTATTGTGATGAATACATTGGATAGTGCCAAGAAATATGTCTAAAAGTTCTTCACAAAAATTTGATTAGATGTTGATTATGATAGGGTCTCTAAGAGGTCAATCACTCTTTAATTTACCAAGGTGATAAAAGAATAGGGTTAAATGGATACCATAGAGATAAATATCAAAAATGCATGCAAATAGGCTAACCAAAATATCACCAAAGGGATTAAAATGGAAGATTACTTATAGAGGAATGATAAGAAAGGGAAGAAAGAAACATCCATGTGTATGCAATATCTGATTGCAATGTTTGATCTTTGTATCTTTGATTTTTTTCTCATGTTTTCTCAATGTTTTTTGTATTTTAAATTATTTTTATTTTTATATTTTTGATAGTTTTTGGAAAGGGTGGGACCAAAAAATTCAGTTTGTATGATAAGATCCAACAACAATGTTTGCTACTTCCTTGCTAAGGGAGACTAGTCATTTTTTTTATCAAGAGTTATATTTTCCCGATCTCGATGATCATGGTGAGCTCGTACTCAACAAATGACTGTGATTTATCCTGAAACATTGATTTCATATGTGGGATATTAAGTTCTCTATCTAGAGGTTTATGCACTTTATGCCGTACTTGATGGTTACGTTTATGTGCGTTCTTGAATCGCGCTTGATTTACAATTTTTAGATTGTTCGAGTTGTTGGGGGATTTCAAGCTCTTGGAAGTTTTGATCTGATCTTGATAATGAACCTATTTGGGTTTCTTATAAGCTGACATGTGACTTTTTTGATCTCGAGAAGTGGAAGAAAGAGAATGTGGACGTTTATGATTGATGGTAGGAACGAAAGAAATGATAGTGGGCTTTCCCGGTCATTGGTAGAGGGATGGAGAGGATATGGTCCAAGAATTGAAGAGGATGGGATACGAGGAGGTGAGCCAATGATAGAAGATGATGAAGGGCTGCTATAATATGGCCCTAAGATGGAATAAGTTGGGCTATGAGGACATGGCCCAAGAATAGAAGAATATGATGAAGGGATGCTAGGGTATGGCCCAAGTATAAATGAGGAGGAACTACCTGGGAGGTATCAATAGATATAAAAGGATGAAGGGATATACGACGTGGCCCAAGAATATAAGGGAATGGGTACTAGGAGGTGACACACAAGTAGAAAATGGAGGCCTACTAGGATGTGGCCCCAGGATAGAAGAAGATGATGGGCTACCCAATGGTTATCGAAGGAGAGATTTTGATTGAGGAATAACAATAGATAAGGCATGATTGGGTATCAAGAAGATAGGCCATGGCTCAATGCTAGAACTCAAAATATCATCATGCTTAGAAGAAGGTAAAGATGGAATAGAAGAAGAATCAAGTTCTATGACTTTAGGATCTTCCTTTATGTTTTGTTGAAAAGGATCAATTTCTTTTCCCCAATACGCAAGCGTATCGAGTTCTAGAAATAATCCTTGTTTGCAATCCTCTAGAGGGATATCATCATGTAGTCTGATTATTTCTTCATTCTGAGAGAAATCAATTAGTAGAGGTTGTTTTTATTTAGTCATAGAAGGTTGAATAGAAGAAATAGGTCCAATAAGGAGGGAAGATTGATTGACAGAAGAAGATGACTCAAGAGAGGAAGTAGGATTGGAGGTAAGCATCTCATGAATGGATGATTTGGATTTGGACCTATGTCATTTTTCTAGAAGACAACGTAACGTAGGTTGGAAAGTAGGATCACATAGCCATCTTTTAAGTTACGATGTAGGAGTCAAATTAGATTATTGACTATAGGGAATACGAGTCATGGAACTCTTCGACGGAGCAAGATGTCGTTGAGATGACTGATGAAGGAGGTCTTGCAAAGAAAGGGAGGACCGTGACTCACAAACTGAATTAGATATTTCATCGATAGAACGTGGAGTCGCATGAGTCTTCAAAGGAGAAAGACGTCATTGATGTGATTTGAAATAAAGGTCCTTAGGAAGGAAGGGAGGACTGTGACTCAATATTTGATCTAGGGGTATTCGAACAATAGTTGGGATCCAAGTCTTTAAAATAAGAGTGGGAGTCTGAATGGTAGTTTGGATCTGAATCAAAAGAAGAAGAGTGGGGGGAACCTGAATAATAATTTAGATCAGAAGCATCCAAACCATACCATTGACTATGATATAAAGGTGGGGAACAAGGTACCTGAGTTGGCCCTCTAAAGCACGAAGAACCAAATGAGGTTTAGTTGTAATGGTAATATTTTTATGTGAATACCTAAACCTAGGTTTTGTATTGTTGTAAATGTGAGAAACCATGTGATAGTCAGTCATTGTTGGTGTCATTTAGGTGTGAATTCCTATACCTAGATAGTGTGATAGAACTCCTTAAAAGGGAAGGAAGTGACATGTTGATTCAAGGAAGCATAATGACAACCAACTAGACATTGCGTAAGTATGGAGATGCGTGCATGATTTTCTAAAGTTGGTCTAAGGAAAATAGACATTGTGATGATGTAATCTCGATGAGATCAAAAATGATTGTCCTAGAAAAAAATTCGGATGAATAATCACAAGGAACAATCATACAAGTGTGAAACACAAAGCCAATTAACAAGGAAATACACCCTATGCAAATGTGTGTGCAAAGTGATAGTTCGATGCAAATGTGATCAACACAATGTTAATATTTACGTCAAGCTCGAAATGAACAAGGCATAAATATTAACAAAGGGTATATGTGACTCCCAATTAAATGATACCATGATAATTTCAACAACCAACAAGGTCTAAATGTTAACGGGTGAGGATTACAAAAGTAAGACATGTAACCACACCAATTGGACACGTTAATCAAGCTTCATGAAGAAGTGAGATATTAGTGCTAACATGGTATCGAAACAACACAAATAAAGTGACACTCTTCAATATTTTGGTTAATGTTTGAAGTAAAACCAAGTCAAGGTATATTGAGGATGTATTTAAATGTGCACAGTGTAACGCCACAATGCGGATACTTATATCACATTTACGAAAAACACAACATAAGTATCTTAATTTTGTCGAGATAATGTGAACAAGGTAACACGTCAAAGGGAGATCAAATGATGAATCAATCCTAACTATGATGATGATATTGAAATCAAGATCAAGTGGCCATCAAATATATAAGGACGCATCCATGCACTTTAGATGTTTAACAACTCATTTGCAAACATGGATGAGCATAAAAAAAAAAGTGGTGAACACTATCTATGAAAACACTCCCGAAAGATGCCTTCTCTTGTCCCAAATGGGAAACAAGAATGCAAAGGTGTAGATCAAAAGATGGAAATAAACTAAGCGTTACTTGGGTAGAGTTTCACCTCATCCAAAGGTGAGAAAGAAACCAAGATAAGTAACACGTTGTAAACTCCATGATGAGATACACTTAGATCTAACTTAAATGGATTTGTTACCGTGTTTGAAAAAAAAGGTTTTGAATCCAAACAAGTTATCACTTTGTGATGGCCAAGACATGATAATGGACTAGTAAAGTGGGACTCAAGACAAAATGGCCTCCTTAATAAGATCTCTTTACTAGGTCTTACAAAGTTGTCTAATAAGCGGTGACAATTTACCCGAAAAAAGTCGCACCGACTAATTTGGGAGTATCTCAGATTTTCCACCTTCAAGTATAGTGGGCACTAATTGTATCCATCGTGTACTTTTGTTAGGGTCATGATACAAACAGCTTTGTAACATTAACTCACAAGGAAAACTAGTCAAGCGTGTAAGTGAGGTGCTTCATGTTTCATCCACGAGGTTACACAGCGGTGGAATACTTTAGGGTTCCTAGTACCACCCCAATTGTTATAGCTTAAGGAACTATGTCAAAGGGGTTACGTTCCAATTATGTGGAGAGGACGTACCCTTTTCAAAAACTTGCAATTAAGATAAGTAACACGTTGTAAAATCCATGATGAGATACACTTAGATCTAACTTAAATGGATTTGTTACCGTGTTTGAAAAACAAGGTTTTGAATCCAAAAAAGTTATCACTTTGTGATGGCCAAGACATGATAATGGAATAGTAAAGTGGGACTCAAGACAAAATGGCCTCCTTAATAAGATCTCTTTACTAGGTCTTACAAAGTTGTCTAATAAGCGGTGACAATTTACCCAAAAGTCATGTGGCGACTAATTTGGGAGTATCTTAGATTTTCCACCTTCAAGTATAGTGGGCACTAATTGTATCCATTGTGTACTTTTGTTAGGGTCATGATACAAACAGCTTTGTAACATTAACTCACAAGGAAAACTAGTCAAGCGTGTAAGCGAGGTGCTTCATGTTTCATCCACGAGGTTACAGCGGTGGAATACTTTAGGGTTCACAGTACCACCCCAATTGTTATAGCAGGAACTATGTCAAAGGGGTTACGTTCCAATTATGTGGAGAGGGACGTACCCTTTTCAAAAACTTGCAATATAGTGTTTTGAATATGGTGTGTTTGTTATCTTTTTAGCTTAAATGTGGTTTTAAGTGACACACCATTTGTGACTGTAAAAACACGTGTATTAGAAGTTTTGTGTTTTTTTGTTTTCACGCCCTTATTTGACATGTGATTTTGGTCCTACATACCAAGATTAGAATTTTTCCACAAAAAATCATGATATCAAAAGAGAGTTTGCATGTTGTGTTTGATTAGAAGATCACCAAAGAAGGTGCGAAGGAAGAGCATACACAACATGGAAACCAAACTAAAACAATATATGGAAAATACCTTAAGTGTTTTGCAGAAGGAAACTCTTTTTAGCCAACTTTGAATTTTAATCCATTTTAAAGCTTAAATTGAAGCGTTTTGGAAGCAAAATAGAATGTTTTTGAAATGTTTTTGATTCCCAAGATCACCTAAAAGGTGCGAGGGAAGAGCATACACGTTTTAAAGGATGCCTATAAATGAAAAAAATGAACACTCAACTAAGTTAGCACAAAAATATGATGGAAAAGAAACCTACAAATCACTATTAGTGTCACAAAACCTTTCAAAGTGTTAGAATGGTCAAGAAAACAAGTTTTCAGACTTTAAGACATGTTAAAAAATGACTATTTACCTAATAATGTAAAACCATAAATTTTCTATAACTCAAAATCCTAATTTTATGATTTCATTGTGTAGTTCTCTTCAATACCTTTCCAACGCAATAAAAAGCGAAGTCATTTTGAGCTCAAGAGAAAAATTTATCACCTCGAAAGTTTGGTGGTGAATGTAGTTCGACACAGACGTGCCCTAGTACTGACATGTGTGCGCCTGTTTCAACACAGACACACCCAGAATGACATCTACATGCACCCCCTATAAAATCTATAAAAATCACGGAATTTGAAAATTTTCAAAAGAAAACAAGTTAAAGGTTAGCCAAAGAAGCCTATTTTTAGTTCAAACCCAAAAAATATACATGATCAATGATGATTTAGCCTACTTAAAAAATGAAATCATGTAAATAACAAGCTATTTATCCTAAAAAGCATGAAAGTGGTTAGAAAACTGAAAATAAATAGCTTGAAAAGACTCCATTAATGGAGGATGGACTTCATGTCCCCATAGGCATTTGTGCAAATGTATGCATGAGAAGATTAGTTATGTTAATAAACAAGAAACTAGCTAAGTAGTTCCATGATCTAACTAAACCTATCATAAACATCAAGATGAGTGTTAAACAAGATAACTTCTACAATAATGAATTAAACTAAAAACTATCATTTTCTCTAACTACTCTATGATTACTTAAAACATAAATTGAACCTAGTTAAACCTATGAGCAATCAAATTAGATTTGTCATTTACTTCAATGGAGGTGAAGAGGTCTCTCTAAAATGGATACAAGGCCAAGTTAGATACCCTCCTACTAACCTACTATGAAGTTATGGATGCAAGATGGAGGAGCATCAACAATGGAGGATATCCAAGATCAAATACCTATTAGCTTGGCTAATGAAAATTAGGTCTAATGCGAATATCTACAAATGTGAGAGAGAAGGACTTGTGAGTGAAGTTGTAAGTTTGAAAGGGAGGGGTGACCCTTCTATTTATAGTTTTCCAAATGGAAGAGTTTGAACTTTGGGTGCATGTGGGACTAAAGCTCAAAAATAACTTTTAGATTAGATTAGGATAAACATGCTTTAGGCTTAGTTAAGCTAGGTTTAGGCTAGTTAACTAGGGTTTAGGCTAGTTAAAATTTATTAGCAAGTGATTAGAGACTCATTGAGAGTTGGGAGGGGTTTGGATAACCAATTGTGACTGATAGATAGCCTACAAAGCCAATAGAAGTGGTCTAGAGAGAACTAGGGAGGTTCTGAATGGTTGAAAGGAGGAATGTTTAGCTAATAAGAGAGATATTAGCCAAATAATCTGATTATAGGAGGAATGCAATCTGAGAAGGTGTCGTGCATGGGCATCTAAGAATGGAGCAAATAATAGGGAATTAATGAAGTGTCGTTAATTAACTGGATTGGATGAAATGCTAAGTGTAAGCATATTTTAGGTGTCTACACCCATATAAACATTTAAGCTAAGATATCAAGTGAGATTGAGTTGAGCTATTCCCATGAGCCACGTTAATGCTCGAGTGATCTCCAAAACCCTTTTAGTGCAAACCAAGTTGGGTGGTATTATCAAGGTAGTGATAAAATGCATGATACAAAATTGATCCCACTTAAAAACAAAGAGTTTGATAGAGACAATGATCAAGTTAGAGGAAAATGGGCAAGGAAAATCATAAGTGGCAATTTGTTAACAAACACGGGCGATCGAGGATGGACCACCAAATTAACATAGATTTGTATAGATAAATGTAGGAAATTCATCAACATAATATGGAACACATAAGATCTATGCCGACTCAGCCCACATCAAATGATAGTATAGTTGAAAACCTAAGAGATCATATGGCAACAATGAATAAGTATATCTAACTCGTGACGATAAGATCAAGCATAATAAAACATAAAATGGAAGGTCTTACCTTCAAGTCACGTTTTAGAAAGTGAGCATATGCTAAACCATTCATGGTATACGATTCCAAAGCTCTATGGTGAATGATGAAAAACACTTGTCCATAGAAAACACACAACAAGCTCACCCATCCGAACAAACGGTGACTCGAAAAAGTGCAATTAAGCCTTAAAGGCTCATGCTCATCCTCCGAGGGGTGGAAACTAAGTTATTTAGCAAAAATAATAGATCCACACATGGAGCTCTAATCAAATTAAAAACAAAGATATGATGACTTCAAAATATAATCTTTGAGTGGATAGAGTTACAATGAAATAAATACGAACCCTCAAGGCATATAGATTATATACAAAACAGATCCTAGACATGGATCATACAAAGCTCACAATGTAAAACAAAGCACACTTAAAAAATTTCCCTAATGCAAAAACTGAAACTTCAAAGTCGAGAAAAACAAAATGCAAGAAAAAATTCTTTTAGGGTTCATGCCCTAACCTTTTGAGTGAGACAACTAGGGTTGATAAAGCGTAATTTTCTTAATTATGCATGGCTTATTTCTTTGAAACCTTTGTCTCATATGACCCTACCCACGTGGATGGGAATGATTCGTGTTTGTAACCATTATCATTTTTCGCATATGAAAAGGGGAGCATGACAATTATCAAACTTTATCCAAGGTCAACCGCAATTTAGCCCATGCATATGATGAAAATATAAAAACCAAAATCAAGGTAACCAATGATTTAAAAACAATGCATGTTCCCATTATAGAAAAAGATAGGTTTTTACGAGATAAGGAAAAACTATTTTATTACTTTCATATCTAAAAACACAACTATATAATTACCTTATCTTATGTAAAAGGAGGTTTGAAAAGTCAACATGAGCTTCGACCATGCTGAAAATAGACTATGAAAGGCCTATTTGTAGCTTTGGAGACCACCGAGCCTTGTTATTATCGAAATTTTTATTTATTTTCAAAAGTATTAAAATCATGCTTAGAGTGGATAATATTGGATTTGTCTCCAATTAGCCAACTTGGAAATTTTAGGAAAAGGCTATTTTGAAACATAAGTGGGGTAACGTTTACTATATATACCTTGCTTTGTGCAAGCTTGTAAGGGGAACATATTCATTCGCACATTGGTGATGGAGAATTTTGTATTTTTCTACCTCATTGAAGTGTAGTAAAGACTATTATTCCTCCAATTAAATCTTTTTGAAGTACGTAACAATAGGTTTACAAGTATGTTTCGGTGAATAATTACATTATTTTGCATACTTATAACCTCTCAAAGCACTTCTATCAAGTTGTTTTGTAAGTTTTATAGGTTATTTAATGGTATTTTAGTTCCTTTCCTAAGTGTAAAATCCATCAAATGAAAATCGAAGTGAAGTTTATCATTCTTTTAGAAATCAACTAAGTGTGTTTTGTGCAGTACCATAGTGCTAAAGCGTTGGTGTATCACCTTATTTAATTTTTTTGTTATGTTTGTGTTATTTTATCTTCCTTAAACCTTCTAGAGAATTATTCTTAGGTGATTTACCTAGGGAATTAATTAGATCTGGAGTTTTTGTTGGGAATTCGAGAAGTGTGGAATAGTTTTATGATTTAATAAGAAACAAAATCATTCACACAGGATCTAAAAAATTTGCCAAAATCTACAAAGAGGGAAATATAAACTAGAATAATCCAAATCAAAACAAAGTACACACACATAACAAAACATGTACTTGTGGTTCACCCATTATGGGCTACGTCCACCAAAGATAGATATTTCATATATATAATACAACATGATTACAAACCAACTCTTTAATACAAGATTACAATGCATCTCTCTAAGAGTATCTCCTCTCCTCAAGATCTCTAAATGAATATCCATGAGTGCACTACAAATGTACCTCCAAACACCACAAAAAAATCTCACATAACCCGGAACTATTTCATCTTTGAACTACTACCAAGTTCTCTATGGATATACGATAATACCTCTTGCATGTGTTTACCAATGTGCAACCATGATCGTGCACCAAGAAGTAAGTATGTCTCTCCATCAATACCTAACTTTGTGTAAACATGAAGATAACCTCCTCTACAATATCTAGATCTACATGGATCTACTGAGTACAAGAATAGATCTACATAGATCTATAATACAAGATCTCACCAACATGTGGATCTACAAGAAGAAACTCTATGTGCTTTGCATACTATGCAAGCCATTACAATGAGACAATAACTATACAAAGGAAATATAGTAGAAGATGTTACCCTCTTCTCACCATTCAGATGTACCTGTTATTTCCTTTTGTCCAGCTCCTTTCCATGGAGAATTTGTCTTCATGTAACTTTTTCTTTCTTTCTCTTCTTCTTCTTCATCCTCTCAATCTAGGAGAATCAAGGATCTAATTCAATCCTTCTCTTAATTCATCTTCTAACCCTATCTTTCATGCTTATATAGGCATATACAAACTTAGGGAACAATAGCCATGCAATTACATCCTTTAAATCAGATTTAAAACAAAAGATAGATTAAATTCCCATGAGTTAAATATAAAATTTCACGCTTACAATGAGTAAGCGAAAAGCAGTTACCCGACTAGTGATGGTTTCTGACCGACATCGATTCTTGTGTAAACCAACAAGGTGTAAAACAGGCTATTTGTGAAGCAATTCAACTCCACAATTCTAATAATCTCCCACTTGGAGATAAATTGTTGAACCTCTGACTACCAAACCACCATGAAACTACAACTGATCCATGATAACTAAGCTATCCATACAACAAGCTCACATTGAATCATAACACCAATCCTCTCATGCAACCAAGCCATCATGACTAACACACCTGTAAGAGCTCCCACTCAAACTAAAGTACCAAGCTTCAATTACAACCATAGACATACCTATAAAACCAACCATGTTCTCCATCCAAATATCCATGTCTCCATACAACCACCAATGCAACTTTCCAAAGATAATTCAAACTGGAATATGTGAAAGCAAAACAAGATCCCAAGTAAAAACAATCCTGAATGAGTTCTACATGCAACAGTGGGTGATCAATCCACAAACACCTGCATAACTCAAATAAATCCAAACACTACAATCTACAAATCCAACCCTACATAAAAAAATAGCATGTCCAAGACATTCATTTGTAGATAACATACCTATCAAGGAGTAACATAGTAATCAAGACAAAATACAAACATCCCCTACTCATGCTCACGGCATCTAAACTATGCTCATAGGAATCCATGTGAAAATCAAACATCTCGCATCATCATAGACTTAGAAAAAAATCTTTCTACATGTATAAACTCACTTATACATCCATACATATCATCGAGGCTCTCTAGAAGCACCAAGTCTCTCACCGACTAACTCCAAAGCCATATATGAATCTTGTACTCATCAATGTCAATAAAAACAACCATGCTAAACCATATAACTAATAAATAGTGCAAATACCAGCAAACATTTCATCAACATACTCTACACAATAAACCAAGATGAAAGAAAAACAAGGGAACCATCTAAAAATGGTAAATAAACATTGTTGTCAAACCTGTGACCAAACCGACCACGATTTCCTAACCGACCTTGGTCACTTCGATCGACCGCAGATTACAAATGAATGACCATGGTTAATCCTAACCAACATCAGTCTCTGTAACTAGCAGATTTTCTCCTGTTTCACCCTTCAAACTTTGAAAATTGCTCTATCATCTAAAACCAGTTGAATCAACCATCAACTTCCATCCCTAAGGAATATCCAGGAACCATAAAATAAACCAGAAGTGACATCACAAATCAATAAACTCAATATACCTACAAATCTATGACTGTCCTCCAAAACCAACTAGTGCCTCTGCCACTATGAATAGTAGCAATCTCCTCTCACTCTGTATGTACATCATGTATCCAATCTGTGATGCCAACTATCATGGCTTGCTCCCACTGAACACAAAATTCCCTGCACTTCTTCTAACACCAACCTCAAAAGCTAATATGTCAGTGAGAAATAAAACCAGATGAAAGAAAATATAAAATTATTCCCTTCTTATCAAAGAATAATCCTACATCATAGAAGTTTGGACTTCTTGTGAAGTAGGTGAATCAAATTCTTTTCATCTTATGTACTCAACATCTTTCGTTACCTACAACTGTGTCTAACCATGACATTTCATTGAGGATCTCATCCTTAGAATAGATATCCTTGTCCTCAAGATTCCACATAACCAGGAAATAAAAGTCAAATAACACCAAAAAATGTAAATCATGTGCACACTATCCAAACATAATATCAGTTTCTCCAAATGAAATAAATAAAACATGAACCATATAGAGATATCTAACCCAAAGTCTCACTGGAATAACCAAGCCAACTCCATCCCTTTTCGATCTAAACATTGAAGTGATCAACACTGTTTCTACTGTACACACTATGCAAGAAACTTGATCCTCCAAAATAGGACACTAAACCATCCATGCCCTCTTCTACTATAAGAAACCTTGTGCAAACTCATTGTCACAAAGACCGACCATAGTTTGTTGATTGGTACCGGTAACCCTCTTTGGTGATGTCGGTTCCTAACCAACTTCGGTCTTTGCTTAAACTAACAAAATGCCAAAAATTGGCATAGGTCACCCAAACTCACGACCAAAGATGATAGTTGTGTTGAGCCATTCATTTCAAGAAGAACACAAATCTTGTAAAAACTTAACAACAATAATACATGCAATAAAATTGCACCAAGATGAAATACATCACCTGACTAAAGCACCAAGATACTCAACCAAATCTTTAATTGAAGAACATGTTTCTCTGATGGAAACCCCATCTTCATTTTATGCTATTATATTCTTCCTCTCTAATAATCTCATGCATCTAATAAGTGCAAGGATGCATACTTGCTCCTATATCTCATTCTTAGATCTAGATCTATAATCCCAAAAATGCATGTGTAACCAAAATAATATAAGCACTACAATACCAAGATAAAATCATACCTCAATAACCAGATCATAATCGACCAACATGCTTGTGCCACCAAGAACCAGTACACCTTAACAACCAAGATACATTCCATGCATCTTCTTAATTCTTCAAATATGTGTTTTTCTGTTTAAAAATAGACTGCTTAGTAATTGACCATGGTCACCCCGCTTAACGTCGGTTTTCACTTAATCGATGCCGATAACTATAATTTCTAGCAACCTTACTCTTCCAGCTCCCACTTGAGATTAAATCTCTTCATGTGATCTTCACAGCAAGAAAAACAAACCCTTCTCTCATACACATGTCAGTAAACCACTAATAATATACTGAAGCAAAACCTTTCTCTAAAGTAACCTAGCTAACCAATCTAACCAATCCACCAAGTTAACAAAGCTTTGATACTAGTTGTTGGGAATTCAAGATCTGCAAAGACATAGTGTTATGATTTAATAACAAACAAAATAATGCACATAAGATCTAAAAATTCCCAAAATCTATAGAAGTGGAAGTATAAACTAGAATAATCCAAATCAAAACAAAGTACACACATATAACATAGCATGTATTGTGGTTCACCCATTGTGGGCTACGTTCACCGAAGATAGAGATCTCATATATATAATACAACAAGATTAAAAACTAACTCTTCATACAAGAGTACAATGCATCTCTCCAAGAGTATCTCCTCTCCTCTAGATCTCTAAACGGATCTCCATGAGTGCACTACAAATGTGCCTCCAAAAACCACCAAAAGATATCACATAACCCGGAACTACTGCATCTATGAAATGCTACCAAGTTCTTTATGGATCTATGACAAGACCTCTTGCATGGGTCTACCAATGTGCAACCATGATTGTGCACCAAGAAGTAAGTCTCGTCTCTTGATTCTTTGCATAACCTATGCAAACATGAAGACAACCTCCTCTACAATATCTAGATCTACATGGATCAACAATACAATATGATCTCATGGATCTACAATACAAGACTAGATCTACATGGATCTATAATACAAGATCTCACCAACATGTGGATCTACAAGAAGAAACTCTATGTGCTTTGCATACTATGCAAGCCATTACAATGAGACAATAACTATATAAAGGAAATACAATAGAAGATGTTACCCTCTTCTCACCATTCAGATGTACCTGTTATTTCCTTCTGTCAGCTCCTTTCCATGGAGACTCTGTCTTCATGTAACCTGTTCTTTCTTTCTCTTCTTCTTCTTCATCCTCTCAATCTAGGAGAATCAAGGATCTAATTCAATCCTTCTCTTAATTCATCTTCTAACCCTAGCTTTCATGCTTATATAGGCATATAAAAACTTAGGGCACAATAACCATGCAATTACATCCTTTAAATCAGCTTTAAAATAAAAGATAGATTAAATTCCCGTGAGTTAAATATAAAATTTCACGCATAGGTAACCGGTGATGGTTACCACCGCGAGAAGATGGTTGCCTAAACAATGCCGATTACTTATGTAAACCATAAAGGTGTAAAACATTCTATCTTTGAAGCAATTCAACTCCACAATCCTAATAGTTTCTCCTTAAACCAATTCACCCACATCTTAGATGAGTTCCCATTATATAAACTTAAGTGAGGATCTATATTACATTTTATCATCAAGGGTGTCACTACTGCTTGGACTAATAATAGGGACTTACCTATTCCCGTGATGAAGGTTGAATTGGTGGAGGAGGTAGAGCCACATGATATAAATGAGGATGATGTGAAAGTTTCTAAGGGTTATATGGAGTGTATTACTTAGTAGTTGGTGTCTCGTAGTGATGAGGAGGAAACATAGGAAGGAGGCAAGGAGACAACATCAACGGTGGAGTTTTGGTAGCACTTGGAGGAGGAGGGGGTGGATATAGAGGTGCAATAGAATATATATCCTAGCTATAGACATACATATATGCAACTCTTTGATAGTAAGATATACCGAACACCAAGATGTTGATGAGATTCACTAGGAGAGCGACTTGGCTATACAACAATGTGATAGATACCGAGAGACAGAGAGAGGCCCTCACGGGACAAATATAGGGATCTAGGAACTCCATCTTAGGAGATGGGTGGTATTTCCCAAGGATTTACACAAAGGGATGGGTATAGGGCTCTGCCTAATTTTGTGACACTAGAGTAATACAAGGCTCTAGGAGATAATTCATGATACTATGAGTGCATAGTGACTACGAGGTTACCCGATGTACTACACTATGAAAAATATTTGGGTACGTAGAGAGGATATCAAAGCCGATAGGCATCCTAAGGAGCATGGATATCATAGCGTAAATGAGGTACAATCATGTGTTAGATGGTGAACAAGGTTGACAGGCGGGGGATAGGTTCTTGCCTCAAGAGATAGAGTGTGAGATCTTGAGTTCACCAACTAGTGGGTGAACATTGTATAGATATATATTTTGATTTAGAGACTTTGATAGAGCTCAATCGAGGCATATTAAATGATGTATAAACACTTAAATGATATATATATATATATGTACACACCAAAAACACGGTATCTTTCATCATTCTCCTCCAAAATGACCTAATAACCACATTCTACATGGGTGATTGATTCAACCCTAATTCAATCACTCACACCCCCTTTCGCACACCATAATGACCCTCATTCACACACCCAAAGATTTAATTAAAATCAATTAATTAAATTCCCCCTTTACCCACTCATTAAGCCACCTCACCTTGCCACGCGACCCAACCACCTCACGCAACCACCTTACCCTTTCACTACCCTACTTGCCCCCCACCTCACCATTCCACTTCCTCACCTTGCCCATACCTAGCCCATACTCTTCTAGAAACCCTAATAGTGGCCACCCCACTCATAGGACCCCTCTTTGTCTTATTCCCCATTCTAAGGGTAGAGGACGCATGTGCTCGCCACTCAAAAGAAAGTGGGGAAGGCATATTCCCCCACTTTTGAAAAAAAATCCCCAACATAACTGGTGTTGGTCATAGTCTGACTGATGTCGGTTAGGTGGGATGGGCGTTAGTCACCTGTAAATGCCCAGTTTGATCTTTTTCCAAAGGCTTGGTTCATTGGTTATTCGTGGTTGGAATTTTGATTCTCATTGGCAACTCGTTGGAACATGATAGACCCATCAGAACTTCAAGAGAAGACCAAAGGTGGAAGCATTCACAAGAACCTTTGTGAGATTGACCACTGAAGGAACCTAAAGCCCAGACAGAGCTGAAGCATGAGATCTCCAACCACCTCCTAGCCTTCACCAACATTCTTCACTCCTCTTCATCAGATGCTCAGGATTATACATGCATTAGACTCCAGGTAAGTGGATCCCTTCATCCTTTCACTGGTGTTTTTGTGCTTTGTTTCTCTATTTTCCTCCCCAAGAGAGAAATGTCTCTCCTTCTCTTTAAACCTAGCCTATTCAACCTGTAGCCACCTATAAGACCACTTTTCATCCCATAACGTTCCCACAGTAACTCTCTGTCCAAAAAAAGAGAGAACCCTAACCTCCACTATCAAACTCTGGCCAAATCACACTTTGACCATCGCCGGTTAACCCTAACAATGGTCGGGTTGAACTTGAGTGCCATCAGTCACCCTGTTGTCTCATCGCCTACCCACTTTCTACCTAAACATACCCAAAATCACCCCCAAAGACCCCAAAACTCTGACCCTAAACCTATCCCTCCTTTGAATCTCACCCATACCCTTCCAACCCTCTATTCTGAGATAAAGTAGAACCCAAACACCACCTTCTTAAACCCTTGTCACTTCCACATGACTGGATACCAATGCACCCTTAACCGACACTGAGCATCGGCCCAGCCTTAACCGACACCGGTCTATCCTTAACCGACATCGGTCAGACAGGACTAACGTCAGTCTTTGTGTCTGATAACACAGTAAACAACAAAAACCCACCCTCTCAACCAAACAACCTAAAATACCCTACCCAACCCCACCAATACCTTGTCTGTGACCTACAGACCACCTAAATTACCCATGACCGACCCAAGACCTTTTACCGCATAATTTTTAGTATTTAAGCTGGGTCGACGCTGATAGTCTGAGGCACCCAAATTAGAGAACTAGTACTAGATTCCTTTTATTTTATATGTTTCGATTATTTAATATTAATTTATAAAACAATGGATTGATGAGCCCTCTAGAAGTATTGCACTTCTGGATCTAGCATATGCTAGGCGATCCGCATTGCCATATATTGTTTAACTCTTTCTTATGGTCTTGTTTTCTATTATAGGGCAGTCCTTCCTAGCCAAAAATGAGTTCACATGACCGACTGAGATAAGAAGTCTACATGCGCGCATTCTACCTTCTACCCATCACCAAACAACATGTATTCCTCCTACACCCTACACCCTTATCTATTACATTCTCTCGATTTTATGCAAAAAGGATCAAAACATATATATATATATATATATATATATATATATATATATATATATATATATATATAATACACACACACGATTTGTTTGTGAATTACTTGTGTCAAATGAGTAGATTAAATGTTGTGATGGAGTATTATTAGATGATGATTTAGATATTTGATATGATGACGTGATGAATTTATTAGATATATATATTACACATGATATTAGGATTATATATAGATGGTGTGATAGATGTAGATTAGATACATGATAAAGTTGAGATTACATATGATGTGGTATAATTTAGATTAGAAATATTATGATCGATTTATATGGTAAATATGATCATGAATAAATTATTCGATGGTTTGATTAAATTAATGGTGTGAGAATGATTTGATTTAAGTATTTGATATTATGTATTTATATGATTTTATGATGTGATATATTGATGTGATTAGACATGGTACTGACGTGATGAATTTATATTAGAAAGTATATGGTGAATAGGTTATATACAAAAATAGTATGATGTGATTTAGATGATAGATTAGGTATAATAGATCTTAGATTAGATGATATGATGCATGAGTTTAGATCACATATGCCTTTGGTATAATAGATATGATATCATAGATTATATGCGATGGACATGATGTATATGTAGATGTGTTAATTGGATTGAAGACAAGATAATGTAAATGGATTGAATCGGATATGAGAGGTAAAAATGTGACCTTGTTGAGTTAATCCAAATATAGGAAGTACTATACCTTGTAGTAAGGAGTGCACATTAGGTAATATGCTTTTGAACTAGATTGGAGATAAAAAATGAAAAGGAACACAAACAAAGCAATGCACTTATGGCCAAATGGCAGGTGTTAATACATTACTAATGATAGTTAGTCGCATTTAAGATCATGAGGGAAAGATCGAAGGTGTAATTATATACGTCCCTATAGACAAAACAAAGGGTTTTAGATGTAGCTTGTATGGGGAAGTTGGCTATCCTTAGGTGGTTTTCCTAGGTCTATGTCCTATCTCTAAGCAATATTCTAGAAACTAACCAATGCGGGAAGGTTTCTTTTGATGGAAAGATGATTGATACGGGAAGATTTATTCAGATGATTACTTTTGTATTTTTCTTTTGATATTTAGAAGTTTGAACAATGTGTGAAACCTTTTTGCTATGCTTATAACAAGATATCCATCCTTCAAGGAGTAGTCAACAATAATGTTTTTAATTTTATTTTTGACTTTGACCTTTAGATGGTAGTATAAGATATACAATAACATCCTTTGAGGATCATTCTACATTTTGACACTATTTTTACTTTATTTAAACATTTTTATTACAGTGATAGGTCTATTTTTGGATAATATAACTTTACATGAGCATCCATGATTTGTTTTAGTTTTATAATGGAGACGAGAATATCCAAGTAGAACACTTAAGGAGGAAGGGATGTGTAAGCGATATACTCGTGGACCCTTATTATGGTTCCAACATGTAGATAAGAAGGAAATGGATGTAATTATTGCGGGGTTCCAACCTAGGAGGAGGAACTTGTCCATGAGAAATATTCTATGAGGAGAGTTGTGGCGCCCATATTCAAGGTCATAGATAGGATAGTGATTACAATCCACATAATTCTAAATCATTATAATGAGAGATGTAAGAGGCCAATGATGGAATTCATATCATTAATGAAGCTAAGATCATGTTGGTAGTTGTTTTAATAGTAGAAATGTTTTAAATGCAAGACATATAGAGGTTTTGTATCTATTTTACCATCAAGGGAAGCCAAACAATAGGATTCAACCCTTACATATGCATGATAATAAATGGTCTAATATAGTTTACTGAGAAAATGTTCCACATTGGATCCTTTCAAGAGTAGCGATGCTTTGATTTTATTTTAAGATAAGGTCACCAATGTTAATAAAATTTTCTTTAATATTTTTGTTATAGGTGTGTTGTATTCATTTTTGATAGATGTGGTGATGTTGGAGAGTGATTAAGTGACATTCCTCTAATGGTTCAAGTTATGTTAGACACTCTTAGCGATATTCCTCATTAGAGATGAAGTCACGAAGAGAGACACGTAAGGATGGGATTTGAACTTTAAGAGGAAGGACGACTTGAGCTATGGAGTAGAGAGAAAGGAGTAGTGATTATACAGTGTAGATGCTAGTCGATAATCCTAAACAGCAAAAGGGATATGAAGATGTTAATATTGACTTTGCCTTATTCAAAAATTTGGAAAGAATGTTGTGGAGATATTTTTTAGTTGATTCAGCTTGGCCATTATCTTGCGGGTAGTATGGAGAAGAAAAATAAGCATGATGTTGAATGTTTCATAAATATTTTTAATATATTTGTTTCAAAGGACTTTCCATTATCTGTGATGACTTTATGGGGAACAAATAAATAACAAATGATTTTTTGATATAAAAAATTGATGATCTTGTTAGCTTTGGTTGATACGAGTGGAATGGATTTCACCCATTTGGTGAAATATTTAGTAGTAGTAAGGATAGAAAGAGGAATTTGATAAGAACATGGATTGATGAGACCCATAAGGTCGAGGCCCCACTATGAGAAATGAAAGAGATCTTAAGATTCTTGTAAGGATTGGCTAGGGATGTAAATGTGATTAGAATGTTACTTGCACTTGATGTACTTTTTAACATACTTGCAATAGTCTTGGTTTAGGGTGAGTGAACATTGAGCCCATCTAAAGAATTCTATTGGTGATGGATAAACCACTAAAGTTTCCACCATAGATGTTGTCATGTACTTCTTGGATAACATGGATAGATTCATGGGATTAAAGGAACCACCTTGTTTATAGAGGATGTTGCCAAGGATGACATAACGGTTGGCACGTTGAAGGAATTATCTGCTACCATTTTTTGACAAGTCGGAAGGAATTTTAGATTTAGATATATAGTCGAAGATATAAGTGTACCATAGATCATATTGATCAATTTCAAAGAGATTGATATGAGGAAGCTCATTTTTATGATATGGTTGATCGATGTGATGGACAAAAATGAAAATTTTTAATTCTTCCATTGTCGAGGATAAGAGATGTAAGGGATTTCATCATGTTTGTGAAAAATTTGATGAACGAGGGACGAGTTTAGATAGTATATTGATTGATGGCCTCCGAGAAGAAAGTCAACAATGTCCTTATGTTATTGAAGGACTTAATTTTTATATTGATGTATTCCCTTGAAATGTTTGATGATGGATTAGGCATCACCATAAATATCAATAATTTGGATGCCAAGCATTATAGTGATTTACAAGACCTAGATAAGAGATTCATACTCAACCATGTTTTTGTTACACTCAAATTGAGCTTATAGGTGAAGGGGATAGGAGTTTCTTAAGGAGGAATAATGATGATGCCAACACCTCTCCCTTGCCAATATTTATATCTCTCAAATAAAAATGTCATTTAATGGGGAGAATATTCTTGATCCGATGGTGTGGATGGACTCAACAGGGGAATTATTCATGGGGATTTGATTGTCGGAAAGATGGGGTTCAATTAGTTGATAGACAATGGCCTAGCCTTTGATTGATTTTTGAGAGATGAAATCTAGGTAAAACTAGATCATGAGCATGAGCCATAGGGTGACATGATGGTTGTAATAAGGTATATAATGTAGGGAATTAAGGGGATTGAATCTGGTGACAACGTATCTTTTATGATCGAGAAGATAGTGAAGAATATTACAAGCTACAAAATAGAGAGCAAAACAAAGATTTTCATATTTGGAGTAGTGGGTTTCGTAGTCATAGAGAGTGTGGATGATATAATAGAAAGATCAATCCCTTCCTCACTAATCATAGTGTGCCAATATGGAACCTAGAGCATGGTCGAGTATAGAAGAGATGTAAATATAGAATAGCTCCATGTGCATGGAGGTGTGAGCATGGGTAGTGATAGAAGATAATATTTGATTTCATAAAATTCCTTTTAGTAATTGGATTCCCAGTTAAAGTGAGTGTTTTTATGAAGGAGGTGATGAAAAGGTTGGAACTGATCTAAAATTTGTGAGATGAAATGATGAACTAATCGAATTCTTCCTTGGAGACTACGAAGTATTTTTATATTAGAAGGGGGTATTTCAAGGATGAAATTGATCTTCACGGGTTCAACTTCAATACCCATGATAGAAATGATGAAGCTAAGGAATTTTCTAGTTAGAACTACAATAACACACTTGACAAGATTGAGATAGAGGAAGAATGGGATAAGACATGTGAACAAGATTTGATGGACTCAAAGATGAGCCTCTCGACATTTTTATTTATCTAAAGGGTCATCGACATAATCCGCTAAAGTTTTTTTAATGAGATCATGTAATATATAGTTCATGGCACATTTATAAGTGACCCCATGTTTTTCAAACCAAAGGTCATGACAAGATAGAAACAATTTACCCAAGTGGTGATGAAGGATGTATTATGTTGGTTTTCTAGTGTGTTGAGGATATGATTGTAACAAGAAAAACCATCCATAAGAGAAATCATCTCATGCCCAAAGAGTTTGGTCGACAAGTTGATCAATGTTAGAAAGGGGAAATTCATAATTAGGGAAAACGATATTTGAGTCTTGAAATTCGATACGGATGTAGAGGCTTCAAGAGGATTTAGTAAAGGGTAGCATGTTAGAAACCCATTACAAATAATTGATGGGTTGGATGAATTTGGACAAGATAAGATGTTGCAATTCTTATTTGACAAGAAGGTCAACATGATGATGCATGTGACAGATCTTCTACTTAATCGACTTAGTGTTAGAGATGGTGATGATGATGGGTTTGAGGCCTAGAAGGTCAAAGTGCAAGACTAGGCAAAGGCCTTGCTATGCTTGGAAAGGAAAGTATTGAAGGCTTCGGCTCTTGTGGATCAAGAGATTTTCCAAATTAAAGATGTGGGGATCTTATGAAGTCCTTATGTTGATGTAAATGGTGAATTCTATGAGAAGGGTGGACATTTTAGTAGGTAAGGCCTTATGAAGATGAGAATATTCTACCCCCATGAACGAAAGAATGGAATCATCATTATTGCATTGAAGAATATTGATGTTATAGGAATCCTCCTCTATCATGTTGGGAAATTTAGGAGGAAGGGACCTAGTTTCACCTTCATCTTGATGAGTTACCAGTCCCAAAGTGATGGTGGAGATTAAAAAAATAGGAGGAAAGGACACAATGTCATCCATGTCCATGAGGTCGTTGAATGGAGGAGGATTCAATGAATTGATGTTCATGGGAGATGGAGAAGAATTATTCTTCAAGTATTTTATGGGTTATTATTAGAAACCCAATCCAAACTTCTTGTGAGGTTTATAGGATTCAACAATGAGAAGATTATGATTTCCTTTTGCATAATGTCCTATACCAAATCCCTTCAACACACAATGGTGGAGGTAGGTATAGGTGAAGGATTTGTTGTAGATGAATTCGAAGGAATTGGTGCAGTGATTGGTATGGGGTTGATTACCAATGTGATAAGAAGGGCAATTGATGCCAATATAATAAGATTGATTTTTAGATGAGGTGTACTAAGGGAAACGATATCCTGAAGTTATTTTGATACATAGGAACTTTTTCAAGTCTTTCGAGTCAATTGGGTGTGGAAAGATTATTAAGGGAAAGAATTTGAAACTCTCTATTGAGAGGTGCTACATCATAGTGTCGAGAGATTCATCCTTGGGTAATTTGGATACGGTATGGATGAGATAGTAGATGCTTCGAAGATGAATCTTTTTGGGAATAAGCATGTCATTTGGACTGGTAAGTCATATAGTGTGCTTTTAATTCGAGAAGCTCGGTGTGGAGAGTATGAATTTTCCCCTCATTTTCATACTTAAGGAAATGAAGGAGAGTGGATGGGACGTAATGCATGGTGTGGATCCAAGGGCCTCCAAGTAAGATATTAAATTAGAAATCCCCTTTAATAATATATAATATCTAATGGAGGAGTTTTTCACTAACGCCGATGGGGAGGTTGACTATTCCCAATCTAGGGAAAAAATGTTATTGAAGGCCCTAAGAACCACGAGTGATTTAATGACAATGGTGTCATAAAGTTTGAGTTGGTTGTAAGTGTGAGTTGAGATAATGTTGATGCTAGAACCATTATTGATCATATATTTCGGATGAAAGTATCATTGATGCAGATCATTATGAAAAGGGGAAGATCATGATCCTTAGGTAGAATGTCGGGAACTTTAGAATCATCGAGGGAGATGGTGGTGAAAGTTGTAAGATCTGCAACAAGGGCTGCGAAAGCTTGAGGCTTATCGGTTGTAATTTGGATATGCTATAGAACTTCGATGATGGTTTTTATGGATAGGGAGATTTAGATAAGTTCATAGAGATACATTTTAATAGGGTTTGATGTAGCTACTTTACAATGCTTTATTCAAGAATAGGGTTATTTTTAGTATGTGGAGAGGCTAGGATGAATATCTTAGCATTGGACGATGATGGACATGAAGTAGGATTTTGAGATAGAGCATCAATGATGATTCTTTGTTTTGATTGGGTGGATGGTTAAAAATCGTGGGGAATGAGTGAGTAATAATACAAAGGACATTTATAAAAAGATGGGGACCTTCTTTAGAAGAGGTAGAGTTAGTTGGTGGGATTGCGACGAAGGGTGTGGATGAAGGACCAGATTTAGAGGCCATGAAAGTGGTAGATGTAGACAAAAATTATGCATCGGTACATATGTTCCAATTACATATTTTTTCCGACGTATTTTACATTTGCATATTCTACACATGCGTGTTTTACACAACTTTTGTTTTACATACATATATATTTCAATACTTGATCATTTTATCCTTGTTGGTCTATTGTATGAGAAATAATCAGTTAAATTGGGGGCAAAAATTTTTACAACAACAACGACTGACAATGAAAACACACCACTACAGTGGATTTACATTTACTAACCATGCGGGTACACTACATACGACAACCATGATTCTGCTCCACCGATAGGTAAAATCTCATCACTTTTTATGCACATTTTTCATCATTAGAATCCACACTCCACATTTTTCTTTATATCATTCCACACTTGGGTCCAGTCAATGGACACATCTTCTTATACATCTACAAGGATATCGGTACACATCTCTATCTACTTTATAATACCGAGCTTTCGCTCACCAACATAAAGTGGGCAAAAATGTAGACACAAAATTATGCACTTTAGCCATTATTTATCCCAGTCATTATACTACTATTTAGAAGGTTCTCAAGTGGATAAAGTACTAATTAATCCCAAATTTTGGCCATCTTTATTTTATATTTTATTTCGAGTTCTCACATATTTTCTAGAACTTATCCATCCATTTCACAACTTCCCTATGAATCTAGCCCAAAATCTTAGTGCCCCATCTCTACCGAGGCACCCCGAGGTGCCCTGGTCTCACTGGGTGTCCCGATCTATGCACATTCTTTCACACTTCGTTTTGGAGCCTTTATATATGTTTTTCATCCTTATCCTTTTCTCAGTCAGCCTTTTTAGGATTAATTATGAAATTAAGCTTGAGAGCCCTATAAATATAAAGTTATAAGACCATAATGAGGGTCCTAGCATCACATACTACTATCACTCCATCTAGAGTTACATCCATTACATCACTTACATCCACATAGTGACATGCATCAAGGCTAGGAGATCTACGTCACACACACCGCATACGGGAATGGATTCTATTATATTCAATGTACACATTCTATTTAAATTTTCTATAGTTATTATTGTTCACTACTTCACAAAGTGTGGTGACACAAGAACATCTAGGGAACGACATTCCCACACTCACTAGAACTACATCAAAGTCTAAAATGTATTACATTTCTCAATGATAAAACCACTAGTTTTGTGGCTGAGGTCAGTCCAACCCATTTATTTGCATCTTTTATTTTTCCTAGGGTTTGTTACTTCCTATTGTATTGCAGTTCATTACATAGATCATCCAGAGAATCCATTGGGACAGATTGAAAGAGTTTTAGATCAACTTGTGACCATACAAAACTTGGATTTGGATCTTTTATAGTGATCATGGTGCCAAATATATAGACTGGGCACCCCAGACCTTGTCTAGTGCCCTAGTTAGCTCATACATTCTAGATCCGGTATTTGTAAGGTCCCTAAGTGGTCGTATGCACTTCCAGATTTTATGTTCAAACCTACGACAACCTACAACAGTCACTCTCAATCAGCTAAGTAATTTCCTTAATTTTCTCTTGCATATTAGGGTTTATTTAAATTATATTTAATTGTGCAATAAAATTACATCATTTTAGTATACTTATTTCCATCATTTTAGTCCTCCTAATTAGACTAACTATGATTTATTATTCCCACAACATATAGCATTTTAGTCTTATTTTAGTTAATCATTTTGGTGAACCCGAATTCTACTTTTCATTTATGCCCATTACTTATAGCAGTCACTTTGGACCTCTCCATTACTGTGAGCTTCACTCTCCTCTTTTACATCAAATGTGTAGATCCATGGCTGGAATACCTACTTATATAGATGAAAACCCCTTATACACCTTTACCCAGGTTCCCCTTCATGAAATCAAAACCGCAGTTAGTGAAAAATCCTATGATGAGGATACTAATGTTGACAAGGAACAACATGATGCCATCACATATTTTTGCCAAGATTTATGTGAGAATCCCACTCATCTCCCTCATGTTTTGTATACCCTACTCACTGCTAAGTGAGCTCGTGAAGCATCCCTACCCATTTCTTCCACCCCTATGGTATCTACATAACTCCGTCTATATTCCACCACCCTCCTATAATAACTACCATTCCTACAACCCACCATGGTGTCTCTAATGGTCCACTCTCGTTCCTCCTCTAATACTCCTAATTTTACATCATTATTCAAGAATCTCGAAACCAAATCAACCAGTTATAATTCACTACTTCTAAAGGATGTATTTCACTTGACTCCACCTCCTTGTTGTATTCTCCTTTGTGCCATCCATCTATTCTTATCCATTCCCACTTTACTTCATTTCTCCCAAGCTTCCCATTTTCATAAGCCATGGTGATCTACAAGAACATCTTCATGCTTTCCATGTCGCCTGTCTCGATTATGTTGATGATCATATTATCCTCACCAATTTTTTTCTACATAGTCTAAAGGATGTGTGATGTTGGTTCTATTACTTACCACTTCATTTGGTGGTTTTGTTTACGTATCTGGATGAAAATTTTCTCATGCACTTATCTATTAATATCGGTTCCACACTTCTCTCGTACTACCCTGTCATTACCTTTACAACTTGACCCATCCCCACCCAAAGGGTATAAATTTGATGATTTTTCTTACTCGATTATCATCGGTGTGTTTGGGAATTGTATTAATAATTTTTTCAATCTCCGACATCTCATTCAAGACTCCGCTCGACAATGGTCATATTGAGCTTCCATACACTCCCACATCAGTCCTCCAAATGATAACCATAAACTCCCAATTTTTAACAACCCATTATCTAAGAAGGATACCAAGCAAACTGATTCATCTTCTAACTATGTCTATCATACAATGTACTCCTCCTTATACCTCTCAATTTTTTCATTTCTCACATTATTTCTTCAACACCAATTATATCCTTCTCCAACACTAACTACCACACTATGTTCATATCTGACCATTTGCATATACATGAATTTATTGGCTCAACTGCTATTAACAACACTAAGGTTGAACCATCTTCCCATATTAGTGCATGTTTTCTATCCTTACGATCTATCAGATTTACCCTCCATCGCAAATAGACTACCCATTCAAAAACACTTTGGTGTTGTTAATTTACATATCACAAGTTGGGCATTTCACTCTTCTCCTCCTTTTCCTTGTAATTCAAACCGTTAAAGGATGTGACTTAATTCTCATCCTCAATTAGATTCATAAATCCTAAGCTATTATTTCTATGAACCATTTACGCCTTAATTTTTTTATGACAATCATGTCATTTCCATTAACTACATTTCTCCTTCACCTTCTCATTCGATACTTGTGCATCTCCCCTCTTACTCACACAACTATTATCTGTCACCACCTATGCATCTTATTCCTGCTTCACCACCTTGATTAAACCCTACACGACCACTCCATTCCATTAGTCCTACACATTGGCATAGGCCTATTCCTAGGATCTGCTACCGTATCCCACCGCCGATCACCACCTTGTTTTATTCCACATGGCTCATCCTCTCCCTTACACACAACACCTCCTTGATCTCCATCACCCACACACTTTACTATGCCACAACATTCATCTTATGTACACCCATCACATGCATATCGATTCATTCCCTCATGCAACATTTGTCTACCATACCACCATTACTCGATATTTTCCCTCCCCTCTCATCATCCCAAGCACCGGTTGACGGACCTTCATCCTTCGATCTCATCGGGTGATTTCTCTTTCAAGACCACTTGGGGGCATCACCCTTACCCAATCCCCCCTTCCTCATATTAACATGGTTTCACCTCTACGCTTTACATTATTCTTTGCATATACATATAATTCTTATGCATTTTAGTACCCTCGTTACTTGATGATGCACTCTTATACTTAATTCACACTGGACTGTTGAGGGATTACCATTACGCTTTAATCCCACACACAGCACTATAGGTTCTATGAACTTATTTTCTATCATATACAACATGCATTCTAGACCATCTAACTTGCATATATACTAAATTCTACATTATTGTATACATCCATCATCTAGTAGTCATTTATACATCATCTATCTTATACATACTACACCAATTGTCATATAATATGCATCTAGTTTTGTATTTAGTTCATTCATTCTACACTACACTAGATTACATTATATATGGGTCTAGTTTCATTTATCATCCTTACATATTCCATTTATATCTACATTTTGTATTACATTTCACACATTACACATTCCCTACCTAACACACTACATATCTTACATTGTATCACCACCCTATGATGTAATCTACTTCCTTGGTCCATACTCGACTACCAAAAGTTTACCAATCAAATAGACCTTACTTTCCTCATGCAAAATCATTCTCATTCACCATACCCCATGTTAGTGACATACACCTTAGATTAAATTGTCTCCCATCCTATCATCTTGTAGTGTTATACATTTTATGCTAAATCACTACCCCTAATTTTCTCATCTTGTAGTGGCATACACCTTAGGTTACATCAGCACTCCTTTTTATACATCTCATAGTGAAATACACTTTAGGATACATCATCACCCACCTTCATCCTTTCACCTTATAGTGATATACACTTAGGGATAAATCATCACTAACACATTCAACAAGTCGTGGTATACTCTTAGGCTATAGGGTCTATACATATCTTTCCATCTATCTCCTCACCATCCACTTCTTCCATAGTGATATGTTCTTAGGGATAAATCATCACTCTTCCATTCCAAGATGTCATGGTATACGCCTGAGGCTATAGGGTCCATGCACATACTTCTACATGTCATGTTTTTATCACTGTTACATACTTCTACCGATAACAATGTGTTAGGTCTAACAAACACTACTCCATTTCCCGACAACACACTCTCGTTTATGGTTCATTCTTGAATACCGAGGGGACAAAAAAATGAACCTCATTACATACACATTCCATACATTTAGGGGGCACGTTGCTTCTATCATTCCATCATGCATTCCATTCCATCCATCCACACCATGTTGCATGGTCTTGGGGAATTTACTCTTACTTACTAGTGATTTACATGTTAAATTTATTACACATGTTAGGTTTCTTTCTTATATGTCATTATCATACACACATGTGCATCCACATATTTTTTCTAGAGTGATCGTAGATACAGGACTCTACACGTGGTATGGATGCTCAATTTCTACCCTTCCTATACTATTCACTGGGGCATCCACATTCATCTTATACAGGTGTTATTGTATCAATTTTTGCTTAGAATTTTACATTACTTTATCATATAGGATTTGAAATTTTTTTATCACTCTAACATGCTAACAAGTGTTCTATGTGCATAATGTTTTTGTAGGATTACTTTTTTTTATGACTACTTGTTTGTTTATCCTTGTTTGCTTTATTTTCCATTGTATGCGGGCTTTTCCCTTTACTTTTGTACACACTTTTCTATTATTTGTGGCCATGATGGCCTTGAGTGTCTAACGACATTGAGAGTGATGTCCCATGTTTGAAACCCACTTTTGTGGTCTCGTTTTTCTCTTGTGTGTTTGCACTACTTTGTTTGGTAGTTTTTATATTGTCTATGTATTTTACATTTTCCTTATTACATACATGTGTTTTTCAAACTACCACTTGTATTGTCTAGTCATCCCCTTTTGTATGTGCCTTGGTATCTACCAAGTGTTTCCCTTTCCCCATGCAAGGCAGAGTTCTATAGGTTAAAGTATGGTTGGTCCTATTTTGGGGCCACATTATCCTTTCAGAACGCCACATGCACCCCCAAATAGGGGGGCCATCATTGAGGGTTTTTTACTAACAAAATATATTTACACCAGTTCACACATAGCGATTGAGTTCGAACGGTCTACAAAATCTGTACACAAGTGGCCTTAATAGGACATGGTGTCATTTGGAAATTCTATGGAGCAGGTCCAAGCTTGGGGATTACAATGGGTGTTCATCTCTACACTTCTACATCTAGTGGCATCGATCACCCAAAAACTAGTGCAATACAAATATCTCCTCACACATTTTAGTAGAATTGGTTAAATTTAGAGGATATAATGCATCTCATCCCTATACTTCTTCACCCGGTGGTGGAGTGAGATCACCCAAAAACTCATGATAGTACAAGATATCTTTCTACACCCCTTTTCTTAATGTGGATCATGTGCACATGTTCCATTTACATTTTTTCCAGCATATTTTACATTTGCATATTTTAAACATGCGTGTTTTACACAACATTCTTTTATATACATACATATTTGAATACTTGATCATTTTGTCCTTGAGAACCGTCATATGAGAAACAAATAGTCAAATTGGGGGCAACAACAACAAAACCAATAACAATCACAACAACAAAAATGCACCACTACAAGCATTTTCCTTTACTAACCATGCAAGTACACTACACACAGCAATAACCACACATGTGTTCTACCTTAGGTTCACTCTCATCACTCTTTATGCACATTTTTCATATTTAGAATCCACGTTCCTCCACATTTTTTTTTGTCATTCCACGCTTGGGTCTATTCCATTGGAACATCTTCTTCTACACTCTACATGGATATCGTGTACACATTTCTATCTAATTTATGTTACTGAGCTTTCCCCTCACAACATAAAGTGAGAGCAAAATGTAGACACAAAATTATGCACTTTAGACATTATTTATCCCCGTTATTATACTATTATTTAGGAGGTCCTCAAGTGCATAAAGTAATAATTAATCCAACCTTTTGGAAATCTTTATTTTATATTTTATTTCATAGTTCCCGCATATTTTACAACACTTATTTGTCCATTTAGCAACTACCCAATCATTCTAGCCCAAAATTAGTGCGCCCCGACCTATTTATACTGGGCACCTGTGTTCCACTCTAGGTGCCCCAATCCATGCACATTATTTCCCACTTCTTTTTGGGGCCTTTATATATGTTTTTCATCCGTATCCTTTTCTCAGTCATCCTTGTCAGGATTAATTATGAAATTAATCTTGAGAGCCCTATAAATATAAACTTATAAAACCATAATGAGGGTCCTACCATCACATACTACTATCACTCCATCTAGACTTGCATCCATTACATCACTTGCATCCGCATAGTGTCATGCATCAAGCCTAGGATATCTACATCACACACATCGCTTATGGGGAGGGATTCTATTTTATTCCATGCACACATGTTATTTAAATATTCTATAGTTACTATTTCTTGTTACTTAAAAAAATTACAACTAAAGACAAGAGAACCTAGGGAATGACATACACACACTAACCGAAAATACATTTGTGTTTGAAATGTAGTGCAATGCTAAGTGACACGACCACTAGTTTGGAGGATGAATTTAGTCGACCCATTGATTTGCATATTTTATTATTCCTAAGGTTTGATACTTCCTATTATATTGCAGGTCATTATACAGATCATCCATTTAATTAGGTGTGACAGAGACATGCGAGTTTCGAGATAAACTTATGACCATACAAAACTTGGATCTGGAGCTTTACAAAGTGATCGGGACACCTAATATGCTGACCATAGTGCCCCAGGGTGCCCCAAAGACCTTGCCAAGTAACCTAGTTAGCTAAGAAATTCCAAATCTCATCTTTCCAAGGTCCCCGAGTGGTCATTTGTACTTTGATTTTATTTTCGGACCTACAACAACCTATAACAATCACCCTCAATCGGATGAGTCATTTCCTTACTCTTCTCTTGCATATTAGGGTTTATTTCTATTAGATTTAACTGTGTAATCAATTTACATCATTTTAGTATACTTATTTGCAACTTTTTAGTCCTCCTAATTATATTAACTAAGATTTACTATTTCCATTGCATATAGCATTTTAGTCTTATTTTAGTTAATCGGTAGATTTTATTAGAGGGTTATGCTTATATGTGAATGAGATGGTATATGGAAGAGGGTGGTATTATTTGACGAGAATGTCATCCTCTTCTATAAGGTCATTGTTGAGAGTTTAGAGAGATTTTCAATGCTCTGTGTCATATCCCTGGGGTACAATGGTAAGCATAAATCGTGTTATAATCAAACCATGTCGGTTTCTACCCACACAAATAATAGGACTTGATGGGGAAGGGTTATTCTAGTTACTTGGATAATATGATGAAATATTTTAGTATAAGAACTAATGGGGGTTTGAAGAGGGGATTTCATGGATTGTGGATTGATTTACTTTAGGAGAGATGGATGAAGGAAAAAGTGATGCCTTACTCTTGTGAGGCTTTGTAGGGGACTTGGATTCAGATTTAGATTTGGGAAGAGGAGTGGATGGTTTTGATTCAGATGTGGTAGTGATGGGAAAGTTAGATGGAGGGCATTGTCCCAAAATAGATAGATGAATCCTCAATATAGATGATTAGATGTTGGATTGTTCGTATTGATGGGGATTCAAAGGAGAAAGCTCCAATTTCTTGTGTAGATGAGTAATGGATTTATTAATGGGGATGCCAATTTTTTTAGATTTATTTGTGAATATTTTACCTTGGCGGGGATAACAATGATTTAAACGAATGAGTCTATCAAGTGGTATTATATGATTTGGATATAGTTTGTGTCATAATGTAGTAATTAAATATGGGTATGGTTTTCGAGATAAGAGGATTGGTCGATAAGAAGAGGTTGTAGATTATGTGGGACTTGGAGTTATTGATATGTAAGTGGTTTTAAATATTATAGATGGGGATGGAATTAATAAAACATTTTCAATTGAGTTAATGGGGATATCTTCTTGGTATAGATTTAAATGGATGCTCTGGATGTGGATGTGGATTTAGATATGATTGTGGGTATATGTATAATATATGTAGATGTAGGCATAGATGTAGAGGAAGATGTTGAGATGGATGTGGGATTTATGTGAATATATATATATATATATATACATATACATATACATATGTATATATATATATATATATATATATACATATATGTATATACATATGTATATATATATATATATATATATATATATATATATATATATATATATATATATATATATATATATATATATATATATATATATAGTGGTGTGGATGTGGATACGATTATGGATGTACACGTAGATTTTGGAGTAGATATGGGTGGAATAGATTTACATATAATAGATGTGGGTATAGTAGATCCTGGGTATAACAAATGTGTGTATAGTAGGTTTGGGGCATGGTGTTGAATCATGACTTAAAGTATTAATTGTATGAGCATCAGCACTTTGGATATAAGAGGGTTAGTGTAATTTGTGGTTGGATGATTAGGAAAGGGCTACTTGAAGACATGAAATGGTTGGTTAGGAGGATCATTCATATTATCTAATTGAAGATCCCATGGTCAATAAGTCGTTGCACTAGGTCCTATAAGGTATGAATTTTTTTATCATCATTACCACGAAATTGGTGATTTTTACAATAATGGTCCTTCGGGTAGCATGTAGGTTCGGGACATGAATCACCAATGGGGTGGATAAGAGGAAGTTAGATAAGGCACGTAGCCATGAGTTTGTAGAAGATACAACTATAAAATTCTCCAAGGAGTATACTTAGTTGATTTTCTAGGATGCCTTTGTGGAGGCTTGATTTAATATGTGGATGAATAATAAGTTTTGAAAACAATGACATTGGTTTTATTCTTAGTTTTATCATTATGGGTGAATGATTTGGTGAATTAATTTTTAGGTTTGTTGGAGTGAAATTGTTAACATATGGATTTTCACACATGCAAATGACATGAAACATTGTGGGAACGAAGTCCCTCCTCAATGAAGGTGAGGATGCCTTTATTGAAAACCAAAACTATATTAACAATTATACATTCAAAATTGTATGTAGGGGGTGTTTTGGAACATCAATGGAAAGAAAAGTGAATGAGGGGGATGGAATGGAATGAAGGAAAGGAATGAATGGAAGGAATATGAAAGAGTTAAGTAAAAGCAGAGCCTAATATTGCATGGAGAAGAACAATAAATAACTAACACAAATAAAATAGAGTTTGCATCAACTAAACAAGAATGAGTAAAAGGGAACACACGTGAGCAAGTAGATAATCATATCTTCATCACTATGAACTAGAAGAACATATTAGTAGCATTGACAAGAAGATCCAAGACAATATTTGCATGAAAGATTCAAACACTTAACATATAATGAATATAAGAACATCAAATGTTACAAGAGTCAATGAATGGGACACAAAGTTTGTATTTCATTAACTCCAAAATGAATTCACAAAAGAACACAAAGTTTCTTTCCCGAAACAAATCTTGCACACAAAAGTATATTATTCTCCTCTCTCAAATTCATCTTTACAAATGATCCCCTGACTTTATTTTATAACCCAAAAGTTGGTTACAAAGTAGTTAGGGTTTACATGAACATTTAATAGGGCATCTTAAATGACCTTCAATTTTTCAACCAGACTTTTAAAAAGTAACAAAAGGCAATGGGTAAATGTGGACCCCACTTAAATGAATTGGACACACATAGACATCCTTGTTAGCAATGTGCCACCTAGATCAAGACACCTAAGATAAGTGCCTTATCTATAGGCCAAGATTCCACCTATCCCGGTTGTACGATAATAAACTCATTGACCGTGCTCTAATCCTACAAAGTTGAAAAGAAAGTTGATCTTGAAACTTGAGTAATTCACCCACCTCTTCATTTGAGCAACATCCTGGTATGAGTAATTTTGTCTTTATTCACATTTGCATTCACAATTACACACAATTCTCCACATGCTCTTCATATATTTCCATGGTGAATTATTCATTTTTGCGAAGACCATAGTCACTACGCTACCTTGGCTTATTAGAATCCAAATCCTAATCTTTCGCTATAAAGAAGCTCTTACAAGAGTCAAGATTGCAATTCACTTCTGGATTTATGTGTTTTATATTTATCACCATCCCAAAGTGTTTTCATTTTGATCTCGCTCACGATCATCCAATTCGAGAACACTCTAACTTTAAGACTGTCCGATGAAGTATCACATCCACTGCTAACTGAGAGATGACAAGGACACACTTGAATGATGTGGCCTTGCTTGATGATCCACAAAACTACACTTGTCATTGATTTTTATTTGTCGATGAATAGATCCATACAATGATTAAGTGAATACAATTGATGTAGACAAGTTTCTCCCATTATCAATCTCGCCAATATAAACAACTTCGACTCAAGAGACCTCTACCAAAGTGGCTACGACCTATACCGCATAATGAAGAAGTCGACGTTACTTCTAATTTAGATCCATTTGAGTTGAATCACCACATTGTGTAGGAGTCGTGGTGCATCCATGCAAGTGATGACCAATTCAGAACAAGCATCGGGAAAATTGTGACTCACCTTCGGTTGATATGCGATTGCAAAATCAACCTACATCGACATGTCTCAAGTTGGTATTGACGATATTATCATACTCTTAGAGCGCCGAGGTGAGTAGAATTTCCTAGAATCCATACTGTAACATAATTTTGTTTGAAGATAACATGATTGTGAAACAAGCATGATTTTAGGTTATTACTTCCTTCTTACAAAACTAAACAAATTACCTCTCGAAACCGCCTGGGAAAAATAACAAATATTGTTTTAAGAAACTCTCACTGGATGAGGGATTCTATTAAGGTACCAAAAGTTTGTGTGTCAGAGGTTTTTTTCCCAATAAAATTCTTCAATCAAATATTAAAGGTCAAAGTTGACTCTTATGAAATTGCTAGGAAAATGCAGTGTAAAACTGCGAAAATCCCGTTTGGTTTTAGCCTAGGAAAATACCAAACATCACCCTGGGAATCTACAACTTGGCAAGGGAGCATATGAATATGGGAAGAATTCAAAAAACTAATACTTTTCTCTTGAAAATCATCCGAGTTCAAAATATTGACCCTCAAAGTCAGTCTCCTTGATAGAATTTGAAAATGCGTGCGCAACAAAATCATGCAAATTACATTTTAATTGAATCTGTGAAAATATCAAACGACGTGATGCACATTTTAATTATGTAAAAGACGTAAAATAATGTGGGAATAATTCAATGAACCAAACCATTTATCTTGACGGTCATCCTGGGCTCGAGATATGGATTCCCAAAGTAGGCCTTCCACCAAGTCAGAATTACGCGTGCGACAAAATCGAGTAAACTACATATTATTTGGCTTCATGAAAAATACCAAAAAAGTATTGTGTACTTGAAAATGTGTATCTAAGCACCTTATCATGAGTAAGATAGTGGGAAATGATTGGTTTTATGAGAATCATCCAGCTTCGAGATATCAAACTCTGAAATCTATTACTTCATCAGACACAACCCACAACACATTCTTTCCGCATCTTATCGTATTCTTCATTAAATTCATTTTATTTTGTGCTGATATACATCAGTAATGTGTTTGAATGCATGATATTTTTGAATAGCCTGAATACTTCTCACCAATGCGTGATGAAAATGATTTATATATATTTTTAATTAAATTCTCTCGATTTTTAATGACTTTGCGCAGGATCAATTTTAATATTTTTAATTCACTATTTCTTGATGTTGGCGTTTGAATGCATGATACTATTTATTTATGAATCCCTGGAACTTGATTTGACTCTCGCAATGTGGATGTAGCTGCAACGTTAGATTTCTTCTTGGCTCCTTTCTTTTTATCAACGTGGTCCATTGTTTATGTGATGCGTGATAAACTTCTCTTGGGGCAATGTGGAGATTCTCTGGCTCAGCATTGAAACCTTTTATTCTCCTTCTACAAAGCGGTTGAATTTCCTTCTTACCTGCAACGTGGATTCAAGCTATGCGTTGAAATCTTTTTATTAACATCTGCTTGGAAATTGATGTTTGGCTCCTGTGAATAAGTGGAAATATGTTGTTTTACTCAAATAGCTTGGCTTAACTTCCTCCTCTCCCATGTGGCATGTTTTGGCTGAAAAAGAAAACAAACAAAAAAAAATTGCATGGACTGTTTTGACACTCCTACCTCAAAACCTGTGGAAATTCTTCCTTCTATTTTCCTTGTCTTCTTCCTCTACACTGGAAAGGCATTCTTTGTCTTTTTCTAACTTCTTGCATCTTTAGCGCCCAACTTCCTTTGCATTGGATTTAATTTCTGATCTCTTTCTTTATTGAAAATTGGCCTGATTTTGTGAATGCGTGGAGATTTTGGTGACATCTATGCATTGAAATCCTTTTTTCTTATTCTTCCCTGTTTGGCAATGCATGGATTTTGACAACTGTTGCGTGATAAACCTCTCTTCTTGGCCAACAATGTTGACTCTTCTTCCTATGTGTGGATGTTGTTTTTAACTTTACCAATGTGTGGCCTATTCTGCCAAGGTAAATGCGTATGGCTATTTTTATTGTCTTTTGGAAAATATGTGATCTTTTGATCTGTTCTTTACCTCTGCGTGAGCCTGTGTGTGGTGGATCTTTCCTCCTTCAACAACTAGCTAAAATTCCTTGGGTGTGTGTTTTTGAGTTTTTATGAATGCATGAACACTTTCTTCCTTGATGTATGTTGGTGAACTGCGTGTTAAATCTTCCTCAGTGAGGTGATACTTTTCTCCTTCGAAATGCATTGAAAATTCTCCTTTAAAACTTGTGTGGACTACATTCTATCCTTCTACCCAAAGACATGGCATGTTTAGCTATGGTTGTCTTCTTGGCTAGGCGTATGGATATGTTTTCCTCCTCCGTGAAATATTATTTCTCATTTACGAGGACTTTGTTGATTTTTGCTAATGGATCTCGCATGGATATTTTCCTGCAATGTAGAATTTGTTCCTCTCCCATGTGGTGTTCTTCTTTGGCATTGAATATAGAGCTCCTTCAATGTAGGTTGTAATGTGAATGTATTTCTTTATTTCTTCAGACTTGAAATGTAAAAAATAGTTTAGTAATAGCATGAGAAAATTAAATCGAGTATGGAAACTTCCTTCATTGAAAACTCAATTACTCTCGTTCCCCTAAAAGAAATAAGAAACAAAACTTCTTCCAACTAGTTTCACGGGGAAATGGTTACGGGAATTAAAGAAGCTTCCCATGTCAAGTTTCCCTTCCCATTGAAATAACTGACTCCTCTTCCTTCGGGTAGTGGCATTAATTTCCGGAAAAAGGAAAACATTATCAGTCATTTACAAGTAGAAATGGAAAGGCAAGTTGAAAATCCCCATCCTATTTCCCCATGGGAGATCGGGAGATTTTTTTCCTATTTTCCAACCGGTTGGATTGGCAATCAGTAGAAGAAATCCCACAAGCGGGAAAATAAGAAGAATTTTTAGGAAAAGGGAAATCTAGGTACGGGAAGCCAATTTGGCATCCCGACAAATCGAAGCGGAAGCTTAATGTTTCCAAAGAATAAAGAAAAATTTGTCGATGGATTTTTAAAAAATATTATATTAATATTTATTTAATTAAAAAATAAAAATCAATAAAATTGATTTTATCAAATAAAGGGTAATAAATTAATTAAATATTAATTAATTAATTATTAACATAGTTTGTGACCTAGCAGGAGGAGTTCTCACCCGAAATGAACGAAACAAAGACCAAAACTATCACAAGAATGAGATGATCGCGATGTTGTCACCTCTTCGAAGTTGTGTGTTTTCGTTTCTATTCTTTAAAAAAATTTCAGGTTTGGTGACTGCTAAATACCTTTGTGGAGGTCCTATAAGAAAAATCTAGTTCTAAACAGTTAGTCTTTTTTCGAAATTTTGAGTTTTGATGCTTTTTCACCTTTTGTGGGTATTTTGGATTTTTCTATCCCTCATGTCCCAAGTTCATTTGAGCCATCGTTCTCGATTTTCCACTTTTACCGATTGGTCTTCTTTTCCTTTGTTTTCGTGTTTTTCAATTTTATGCATCTCAAATTGTCCCAATGTCCCGAAAGTGCGGTTTATGTCAAAATTTTCTCGACTTATACTATTTCAATGTATTGCGATTGTTTCGTATTTTTCTCTTTGACTTATCCTAAGTTCCACTTGGCTACCATTTCCTAAGCAAACTCACTTTTTTGATTTCCATTTGTTGTGGGTATTTCAGCTTTGTGCGTCCCATCTTTCCCGATGTCCTATAGGAAATTTATGCAAGTTTTTTCTACTTTTTCGCAAATCATCTTTTCTGGCTTTGCGCATCCCCGACGCCTCAATGTCCCATGGGATAGTTTTGCTTTTTGATCCACCTTACCCAATTTTCATTGTTCAAGGTCAGATAAGTATTAATTACCTCATTTATTTCACCGACCTATTTGGGTTTAAAATGCTTATAAATACTTGGGTAATCGATCATTTTCACTACCTCACTTGCAAATTGTTATTGACCATTTTTTTTTTCTCTCTTCTGTCATTTCTAGTTGTGGTCGAGTCCTATTCTATTGTTGTTAGGATAAATTTTATTATCCTATTATTAATTATGCATAGTAGGATTATTTAATTAATTTTATTAATGATTAAATTGTTATATGGTTAAACAACCATATTTGTCTGTTTGCACATTGTTATATTGTTATAAACAATATATTTGTCTTTATGTAATTTTGCTTCCCGGATGTTATTGGAAGCTTGTGAAATCTGGTTTTTGGTTGCACCTGTGCAACTCATTTTCCCGGATGTATTTGGCTGTGCAATATCTATAAATATTGCAGCCCATTCTCTGTAATTGTTTACTGATTGAGATCAATAAAATATATACAGGCTACCGTCCCTGTTTCTCAATCTACATTTGGTACCAGAGCGAAATTCTGGCCCTGTGAAGGTGTGGAAGAGAGAGCAGCAGAGAAAGAGGAGATTGGAGAAGTGTTTGCAGCATTTGAGAGCCTGTGCAGCCTCGTGCAAACTCCCAGCCCCATCCCTGCCTCCACCACATCACTGTTCCTTCCGTGTACTTGAAGGCAAATTTTTTTGCACCGGTGCACTCAAAGACTGTGGCAAAAAAAATAGTGTATTGAATTTAAAAAAAAAAAAATTTCCAATCAAGGTTTTGTTTTACTGTATTTGGAGATTGTTTTGCTTGTTTGGAGGACTGTCTGTGCACCTGCAGAGAATATACAGAGCAAAGAAAAAAAAAAAAAAAGGAGGAGGCGTTTTTCTTCATCTAGCGCCTGTACAAGAAAAAAAAAAGGCGTTTTTTAGAGCATACGTGCCCTTGGCTGTCCCCCACGGCCTGCATAGCAAAAAAAAAAACGTTTTTTTTAGCTTGCCCGCGCCATTTGCTGCCCCCAGCGCCTGCACAAAGAAAACAAACGTTTTTGTGAGCAAATACAACAAAAAAAAGTGCCCCAAGTCAAAAACGCCCCCAGCATTGCAAAAACGCCCCAAGCATTGCAAAAACGCCCCCAGCATTGAAAAAACGCCCCCAGCATTGCAAAAACGCCTCCAGCAATTAAAAAACGCCCCCAGCAGCAAAAACGCAGCCAAAGCAAACAAAACGCGCCATTTTTAATCTTCCACGGCCTGTACAAAGGCCAGCAACTAAAAAACGCGCCCAGGCATTGAAAACACGCGCCCAGGCAAGGAAAAATGCGGCCAGGGCAATAAGCAACAGCGGCAAAGGAGAAAAACGGCCCAGCAATAAAAAAAACGCAGCCACAAGTCAAAAACGCGGCCTGCACTTGCTACAGTGCGTGGAAAAGGCGTTCACAAGCAAAAGAAGATAAAAACGTTTCAAGATCCGGATTTTAAGCATGGAGAAAACCTAAATCTGCATTACCACGCATGCAGCCACGTGGAGCTTCATTCAAATCACGTTTTTTAAAAGGTCGTCGTTTTTTCATTTGTTTAAATACAATATGCTGCGTTTCATATTCAAACAAGCCTAAGCGGCCAAGGTGGATAGACTAAACGCCTTAGAAGTGGGAGGTGCATGGTTCAAATCCCACCCCAACTTCACATTTTCAATTTTGGCGGATTTTTTGGCGGCTTTACCAAATTTAGTGGCAAAATTTGAATTTAGTTATAACTAACTAAATTTAGCGGAGAAATCCCTAATTTAGGGTAAAAATTTTTTTCTCCCATTTGGTCTGTTTTCTCATTCCAGACATTTTTTGCAAAAGGAGACCCACCTAAAAATTGCATTTTCAGCTATTTTTTTGCAATTTTTAGCATTTAGGGCTCAGGAGGTCACCAGGACCCCGAAATTGTAAATTTTTGCCTGTCATTCAAATTGTATTATATATTGTACTAATTTGCAGGTTGCCATAGTCAACTGCAAAACTTTGTAACTGCTAAGAAACTGACAGAATTGTAATCAAAAATAGTAAATTTGGTTCTGTAACACTCACGAGATCCTAGATCTCATTCGCAGCGTTCGGTATATACAGTGCCTCTGGGAAGCGCTTACGGGTAAAGCCGTCGCGACTACTACTGCACTTAACGCCTAATATAGCTGCAACAACGTCGTCTGGGCATCGTCCCTATAAATCGACGGGGAGTAATAAGGTCACAAGGTGCACACACTATGAACCATCCCATCCGCCTCGTGAACGATGCGAAGACATAAACCGGATCGAGAAATTATCCGAGTATATAGCTTGGTTACGCGCTGCGTATGAGGATATTTCTTTGAGCCGGTGTCAATAATCGCATGCACCCCATCAAGATCTTGTCTTGGTACCACGTGATCGAATTCTTTCACGTACGTTAACGCCTCTTTCACGCATCATGGGTATATAGAAAGGGCGAGCTTCTTCCACGCACGACGGGTATATCGGAAGGGCGCGATATAGAAAGGTTCGGTATATCGGATCGACGGTATATAGATTGGGAGACCTTATACCGGAGTGATAAGAGCCAAACCCCGTCGCTGATCTCGCAAAATGGGCACCAATGCCCCCAAAATTTTTCTTCCGGATTCACAATTGCTCAGAGGAAGCAACTATGCTGCTTGGAAGACAAAAATCAAGACACAGCTTGAGTTTGAAGAAATCTGGCCTGTTGTGACTGGTACTCTAACCAGATCACCAACGGATGCAACACAACAACGACAATTTGATAGAGCAGATCAGAAAGCAAAGCTCATCATCTTGTTTGGAGTATCCGACGATGTGCAAGTCCACATTCGAGATGCCACATCAGCAAAAGAAGCTTGGGATAAACTGAGCACAATATATGAGGCCAAGAACAAGAATGTCATACTCAATTTGCAGAGTCAGTTACATACGTTGAAATTCAAACAGAATGAGAAAATTGAAGCCTTCCTAAGAAGAGTTGCAGAGTTGAGGGCTTCACTTCTAGCCCTAGGAGAAGAGGTCAAAGATGAGTCTCTCGTTCCCATTGTTCTGAGAGCTCTCCCTTCTTCTTATCGAATTTTTGTCACAACTCTAAACTTGTCAGATACAACAATTAGTTTTGACAAGTTAGTAAACCTACTGCAACAAGAGGAAGCAATGCACAACAAGGATGATGAAGAAGAGCAGGCACTGTCTTCACATCAAAAATGGAAAGGAAAAGGTAAAGGAAAACCTAAATCCTATCAGAAGTCCCCACATCAGAATCAGTATCATGGGGACAATCAACAGAAGAAGCGATGTCCCATTTGCAAAAGAGGACATGACTTGCAAGATTGTTGGTTTAACACATATAAGAAAGGTTCATCAAGCAATTCTGGACCACAACAACAACAAACTTACAAGGGACATTCAAACAATTATCACGGGCAGAAAAAGGGGAACTGGAAAAGAAGACCCCACCAGCAAGGTAATATTGCTGAGCAACAAGATCAGTCAGACAATGAAGACTTCTTGTTCACTGCTCGATCAAGTGAACCATCCACGTCATCTAGTGAAGTCTGGTATGTTGATTCGGGAGCCACTCGACACATGACCGGCCACAGAGACTGGTTTATTTCAATGAGGGACACGCCATCGAAAAATCATGTTTCGTTGGGAGATGATTCTTCATATACAGTACAGGGGATTGGAAACATTTCTCTACCCCTTGGTTCACGCAAATGCAAACTATCAGATGTTCTATATGTCCCTGGGTTGACAAAGAACCTTCTTTCGGTCAGTCAACTCCTAGATCACAACCTGAAAATTGACTTTGATAGTCAATCCGGCAAGAAAATGTGTTTGATTCGAGATAAATCCAGAGGCTCGAAAATAATTGCAAAAGCCTCAAATGTGGGAAGAATGTTTCAACTTGATTTCATTCACAAAAATGATCAAGCACTCGTGGCTAAAAACTCCACCTCAGCTCAGTTGTGGCATAGGAGATTTGGTCATGTAAGTTTCAAATATCTCGACACACTTCGACGGTGCAATATGGTACATGGGCTACCATCTCTTCGAAGGATACGATAAGTGTCCTCACCGCAGCAGGAAACAACACAGAGTTTCATTCCAAACAAGTACTTTTCGAGCTCATGGAAAACTTGACCTGGTTCATACCGATCTGTGCGGTCCAATGCAGCCAAGTCATTCAGGGTTCCAGTACTTCATGCTCTGTGTTGACGACTATTCACGCAAAATGTGGATTTTTTGTCTTCGCAAGAAAAGTGAAGCCTTTGAAACATTCAAAAAGTTCAAAGTGGCAGTTGAGAAAGAAACTGGTCGTCACATCAGAACTCTCCGCTCAGATCGAGGGGGGGAATTCACCAGTGATGAGTTCAGAGACTATCTACAAACTCACGGGATTCGTCGACAAATGCCTCCTCCACACACACCGCAGCAAAATGGTGTTGTTGAGAGAAGAAATCGTACTATCATGGAAATGGTGCGATGCATGATCGATGATTCCGGACTTGCAAAGACATTTTGGGCAGAAGCAGCAAAAACAGCAGTGTATTTGTTAAATAGAGCGCCCACAACTGCTCTTGATGGAATTACACCACAAGAAGCATGGTCAAAAAGGAAACCATCCATTGCACACCTCAGAGTATTCGGGTGCAAAGCCAGCATGCACATACCCAAACAGAATAGAAAGAAATTGGACATGAAGTCACAAAATCTCATCTTCATTGGATACAGTGAAGAGACTCTTGGGTACAGACTGATGGATCCTAAGACCAGAAAAGTCTACACAAGCAGAGATGTTGAGTTTTTGAGAAGAAGGAAGCAGAGACTCCTCCTCCGGACTCGCAAGATGTAGATTTTTCACCAGTTGTAAAAACTGAAGCAAATGTTCCCTCAGAAGATGAAAGTGATGATGGGGATGATGGTGTTGATCAGATAGGACCACAACCCATGGGAACAGCTCAACGTATGCCTAAATGGTGTACAAGCACATTACGAGATGCAAGACTGGATGCTCCACCAGATACATCCACCCCTGGACCACGGACTCGCAGTAAAGCAAGAGAAGAAGTTAACTTTGCTTTGATGAGTAGAGTTATTGAAACAGACGAGCCATCTACAGTCCAGGAAGCCCTACAGTCAAAAGCTTGGAAAGATGCCATGGATTCTGAATATCAATCAGTGATGAAGAATAACACTTGGCAGCTTGTCGATCTTCCACCAGGGAAGAAACCCATTGGTTGCAGATGGATATTCAAAACTAAGTACAAAGCAGATGGGACAGTAGACAAGTGTAAAGCAAGACTTGTAGCAAAGGGGTATGCACAGAAAGAAGGCATTGACTATGAGGAGACATTTGCTCCCACAGCTAAGATCAAAACGATCAGGATGATCTTTGCTCTAGCTGCTCAGTTTGGATGGAAAGTTCACCAGATGGACGTAAAAAGTGCCTTCCTGAATGGAGATTTGCAAGAAGAAGTCTACATGACTCAACCTGAGGGATATGTAGTACCTGGTCAAGAAGAAAAGGTATGCAGACTCAGGAAATCTCTGTATGGCCTAAAACAAGCACCCCGGGCATGGTACATCAAGATTGATGAGCATCTCGTACAACATGGATTCGTCAGAAATCCATACGATCCCAATCTCTACCTCAAAAAGCAAGGGGGGGAGATGGTGATTGTTGTAGTTTATGTCGATGATCTAGTCATCACTGGAAGTTCAGTGAAGATGATTGATGAAACAAAGAAAGATCTTAAGCGATCATTCGACATGACAGATCTCGGGCTTATGCATTATTGTCTTGGACTGGAAGTATGGCAGAAAGAGAATCACATATTTGTTTCTCAGATGAAATATACCAAGACAACGCTCGAGAAGTTTAGGATGATGGATTGCACACCAATTGCTACACCTATGGAGAACAGATTACAGTTATCTCGTTCAGATCCATCTCCTGAGGTAAGTGCCACTCTCTATCGGCAGCTGATTGGGAGTCTCATTTACCTGACCTACACTAGACCAGATATCAGCTTTGCAGTGAGCTATCTATCCAGGTTCATGCAAGAACCCAAAATTTGTCATTGGAAAGCAGCAAAACGCATCTTGAGATATCTCAAAGGATCAGTGGATCTTGGTCTAGAATACAAGAAGAATGAAAACTTCTTCTTGACTGGATATTCGGATTCAGATCATGCAGGTAACATTGATGATAGAAAATCCACTTCCGGATTTGTATTCTTTATGGGATCTGGACCAATATCATGGGGAAGTAAGAAACAACACTTTGTTTCTCGCTCTTCCACAGAAGCCGAGTATCGCTGCAGAGAAGCCGTCTCGTGAAGCGATTTGGCTACGTCGCATACTGGAAGGACTTGGAATACCACAGGACAAACCGACCGCCATGTATGTTGACAACGAAGGTGTTCTCAAACTTGTTCGCAATCCAGTTTTTCATGAGAGAACAAAGCACATTGAAGTTCAGGTTCATTTCATACGCGAACATGTATTGAAGCACAACATCCAGCTTCAATTTTGTCCAACAGCTGAACAACGAGCAGATATTTTCACAAAGTCACTTGCACGTGACAAGTTCGAGTTGTTCAGAGCATTTCTCTCCTCATCTCTTCAGACAATGCACAATTAAGGGGGGGAATGTTAGGATAAATTTTATTATCCTATTATTAATTATGCATAGTAGGATTATTTAATTAATTTAATTTATTAATGATTAAATTGTTATATGGTTAAACAACCATATTTGTTCTGTTTGCACATTGTTATATTGTTATAAACAATATATTTGTCTTTATGTAATTTTGCTTCCGGATGTTATGGAAGCTTGTGAAATCTGGTTTTGGTTGCACTGTGCAACTCATTTTCCCGGATGTATTTGGGTCATGCAATATCTATAAATATTGCAGCCCATTCTTTGTAATTGTTTACCGATTGAGATCAATAAAATATATACAAAGCTACCGTCCTGTTTCTCAATCGAAGAATTGTCAAACGTCATCACTGTTGGCAAGATTGTGATGGGTGTCATTATTCCCTTCATTTAATCAACTCTTTGTTGATGTCATATTCAAACCAAGGGGTGTCCGAAGCTATATGCAACAAGAAATCTTAGTGATCTAGTAATTGACTATAGGTATTTATTATTTTATTTTCTAGGGTTTTTGTAGTGTCTTTAGGATTCCATGGCCAAAGCCTTATTATCTCTATGTTGTAAGAAACTTGTTGAAATAAACACTCATTGCTGGAAATAAACACACATATAGGAATAAATAGATTGCTGGAAATAAACACACAATGTAGAAGTAAACACAATTTACTTGGAAATAAACACGGTTAAATTTTTGTGAAAATATTGCAAGGAAATGAAAATCTAGTCTATAACACCTGCAGGGACAAGTATAAAACAAAGTTTAATTTAAAGAATCAAAGACATTTACAAAATTAACAGATCTACACTATTTGCTTTAGAAATATAAATACCAATGAAATGAGAATCCTGGTTCTTGGAGGAGTGGGCCCTTGCTCCACCTTGAATTAGGATTTGACAAAGTAATATTCTCTCAAAATGAAGTGGCTATTTTATTGTTGAAATATTTTGTCTTACAAAAACGTATCTGAATCTTTCTATATCTCTATCTCTATGTGTCTGTATATATATATATATATTCTTAATCTATCTACATGTCTTTATATATGTATTTCTTTCAAAGATGCATTTATAGCCATAGTTGTTCTACCGATTTCAGATGGAACCAAATTATGCCCAAAATAGATGTTGAATTTGGAACCTCGTTAGACGTATATAGTTGGTTGATAAGTTATCCCTGGATCTTGAGTATGAAGAATCAAAATCTTTTGATCTACTCCGATTGAAAGGATTCATTGATTTCTCTATCATTGGATGTTGTCAAAATAATAGATTCCCATTGGTTCTGAAACTTTGGAGAAGTTCTAGAACTAAAGGGGACTGTTCTTGATCTAACCGTGAAAGTTCTCGGAGCTAAACGTAGGAGTTTCGGAACTAAGTGTTGGGGTTAGAACTAAGTCCAAAAGTTTTTGGAACTAAGTGATAGAGCTCATAAACTATGTGATAGAGTTCGGAACTAAGTCTGGAAGTTCCAGAACTAAGCCATATTGAAGCCAAGGCTCCCAAAAACATGTTGATCACTTCATACTCCATTCTTTGACTGATTATGACCTGTTTTATTACAAAAACTGAATTTCCACACACTTTGTTAGGAATTACAGAGCTTTTAAACTTTAGAACTAAATTCAACAAAAGATGGAAAATTACATCCTAACTTACATTAGATCAAACAAAAGTCACAAAATGTAGTCAAACTTGATAAAAAGGAGAGTAAAATAAGATCATTAATTGTGCATTAATGAGACATATTTTGGCCTTATCATCTCCCTCATACTTACTTGTTTGTAAGTCCCCTTACAAACTTTACTCTTCAAATCTTGGGTTGTGTATTCTACATTCAATTGACTTCTCAGTCAAATGGCTGAAACTGAATATCCTAGTGTTTTAGTTTAGAAGTACTATACCCTGATCCTGCTTCTACTTTCCTCTGCCATTCCTCAAATTGAGTGGGATCTTGAGGCTCTCTATTTTTCCATGGAGACATGGGAGTGAGAAGAAGGAGGCCTTGTTCTCATTCCCATCCATATGCCCCTACATTTTTCATTGACTGAGGGATTAGTGTGCACAAGGCTTTAGCTCTTTCTAAGCTCCATATTAAGTTTGTGGGAGATATCACTTCTCTTCTTCTCAATGCAACTGTGAGAAACTCCCATATTTTCAAACATCCATCATAAATCTCTTCAAATTTATCCTCCTCATAAGAGGTGAAGGCATCAATACTTTTTTGTAAATTGGCAGATAGTGTGCCTTGAACCACTATCAAAGGCATGGGATCTGAAATGTATAGCAAAGGAGATGGTTTACCATAGTGAGCCCTCATGTAGAGACCAGATGAACTAGATTTTAATAGATGCTAGAATATATCTCTCTTTCCATGCAACTTGATTTTGAAGAATAGAAACAAATGCATTCAGCTATGGCTTTCCCCTACATATAAATTGATCATAAAGCATGTGTTCTTTTCCAGCATAAGATTGCAGAGATAGACGAGAGAATATTTTTCTGCTCTACACTAGCTAAGGAATAGGCTGTCATGAACTCAGATTCATCTTTTATTTCATGTGGAAGGCCACATGCAATTCTTGATAGCTTCCAATGAATAAATTGTTCTTCTAAAAAGATACTATATGCAGAGAAGGTCTCCTGCATGTAAGTAATTTTTCACTCATCATGCAAACCATTTGTATTTTTACAAGACATTTAAATTTGTCTTCTTCCTCTTTGTAGAATTTTTCTTCCCATTTCTTACTTGCTTTATTTTCTTCTTCCATCTTGTTTCTCAGGTCCTCATTTGATGTTTTGAATTCATTAAGTTCCCTACAGGTATCATCCCACAACTATTTGAGTGGCCAGTAAGTCAGTTTAGTCTATGCAGATATTGTTGACATAGCACTTGGTCTTCTGGAAAATTGACATTCTTCTTCTTTTTCCATCATCTGTTGTTTGACCATTGTCAATTCTTCAGTCCTATTTGTGAGCTGATTTGTTAGTTTCTCAATGAGCATTTCCCTCTATTCTAACTTGAGTTTGAGGAAGTTTAATTCCTCATCCTTCTCTCTGATGATGAGTTTTGCTCTAGACAAAAAAAAGTCTATTTTAAATGTTGTTTTTCCTCCTTTTCTGAAATTTCATTGGGAAATGAGCATTCCTCTTCTACCAAAGGGGATTTCCCTTTCCATTTCTAAGATGCCAATTCTCTCTTCTTCATGTGATTATGTTTTGGTTCACCAAACTCTTGAAAATCATGTTCTTCAAATATTTCATCTCCTTCTCCATCTCAGTTTGGCTTGGTCAGGAGGAGTCATGGCCATGCTACCCAAAATATCAACAACTTCTTTTTCCAACCCATCCTGTTCTTCCATCTCTTTTGGAATTTCCCTAGATCTCTTATGAACTCTTCTTCTTTGGGGAGCTTCAAAATGTCTGGAAATGGGTTTCCTCCTAGAGCTTCTTCTGAATTTACTTCATGCTCTAGCTTAGGTGAACTATCACTTTATAGAGACAGATATTAGTTCTCCTAGTACTATTGTAGAGGAAGGAGTTTCTTTGACAGGCATAGTAGATTCTGTAGCTTTAATCCTTCTTTCAGATCTCCTTCTTTTTGGTACATTACCCCACCTATTTCTTTCTTTTCCTCTGCTGAGGGCATCAATCTCCAAATTACTTGTAGGAGAAAAAGGGGTTGGTATTCCCCTCCTGATAATATCAGGTTTTTCTTAAACTTGTTAAGAAACTTTTCCCATATTTCTTCTCCATTTTTCTTTGAAAGAAAATGGTGTTGGCATACCAAATGGATTAACCCATGATGTCTGATTGTTCCAACTCCCCAGAATACCTCTGAGCCATTGTCTGGATGGATTCAAAAAGGAATCCTAGAAGATTTACTATATATTCTGGTTTTGAATTCCCATACCTAAGATATATTAACATCTTAAGGACTTCTCTTCCCATAGTCCCAAATTGACCATCATGCAAGTTAAATACTTAACTACCCAAAATGCTACCATGTCAAAGGGTTTGGGAAAGCTGGTCCTTCTAACCCCCTTTATGATTTTCTTGGTGTTATAGATATATTGGGGCTCAGATTCCCCCTCTTGTATCAAGGTTTCCACCAGATCTTTAAGGGTTCCCTTGACAGGATTTGGGACTTGCACAATTGGTATTCCAGACACATTACTCATTGTATTGATAGTAAAAGGAATTATAATGCTTCTAACTTTAGTTCTAGATTCTTCTAAATTTACAACAAATTCCCTTACCAATTCATCATTGTACCTTGAGAAATTTTTAGGAACTCCAGCCACCCTGCTTGTCCAAAAATGGTTGCCACTTCTTCATCTGCAAGAAGTTAGGTATCATCCTTTGGCTCTGACTTCATTTTTAATCCCCATAGCAAAGAGGATGATTCAAATTCTTCTTTCTTCAAATTTAGAATTAGTTGCAGAACTACTGGATTTAGTTGTGGAACTATTGTATTTAGTCATGGACTATTGTGTTTATATCTACGTGGAATTGATGGGTTTAGCTATCGGAATTCAAATACAATTCTTCTTCTTCCTCTTCAAAATTCTTCTACAACTACTTCTCAACTTTTTTTATTCCACCCAAATGATAGGTAATTATAAATGCACCACCACTTTCTTATTCTATCAACATCAACCTCATGATTACTTGCTTTTAATCATAATGCACAATAAATGACTCATCATACCGACCTTTTAAACCAAGTCTAATCACACATGCAAACTTTTAATTTAACCTTTAATAAGTTCAAGACATAATTACCATCCTTTGTTGATGTAATCCCTCCATCTTGATGACTCATCATTCCTAAAAGTGAAAAAGGAAAAATGGTTAGAAAAAAGACATTTGGAATTCAAAAAATTCTTTTATTTTGCATTAGCCATTTATTGAGGAGACCAATCACCATTTCTGGTTTTCAATTGATCTTTGAGAGATTTTTTTTTTGGGGGGAAGAGAATGCCATTTATTGGTTTTCATTCTTTCCCTTTATATATATTTATTATATTTTATTTTTTTTTTTTTGGGGAAGAGAATGCCATTTGCTAGTTTTCATTCTCTTCCCTTTATTTTGGATCCATGCATCTAATTATTTGATCATTTTGGAAGAACTGGGTTCTTCCATATGATCAAATTATTTGTCTACTCAATCTGCTTCAAGAATTCATCCCTAGTAGGAGGCTTCCTATAAAGTTTTAGCCTATGTCCATTGACCAAAAGTGTCCTTCTTTGCCATCAATGGGAAGTAGCTGAATAGATCCATTGTCAAATATCTCTCAATCTGATAGGGTCCCAACCATCTGGTTCTCAACTTTCCCTTGAATTTTTGGTACTTGGAATCAAATAGTAATTCCCAATCTCCTACCTTGAATTTCCTTTTCTTGATATGTGTGTCATGCCACTGCTTCCTTTGATCTTGGATTATCTTATCTATTGAAGTGCTTCCATTCTCAACTCATCCAATTCATTGAGTTGAAGAATTCTTTCCTTTTGTGTTGCATCCAACTCAATACCCACTTTAGTTGTTGTCCTCAATGTTTGTAGTTCAAATTCAATAGGTAACAAGGGATTTTTCCCATAGACTAACTCATATGGTGAAAACCATGTGTAGTCTTCCAAGTTGTATTATATGCCCAAACAGCCTCAGGTAGTCTCTTTACCCAATCTCTTCTACCTGATTCAATTGTTTTGGTAAGGATGTTTTCCAATTCTCTGTTTGTTACTTCTACTTGTCCATTTGATTGTGGGTGATAGGGAGATGACTTCCTATGATTGATCTGATAGTACATTGTGAAGGCCTAGATCATATTAGACATGAACTGTGGCCCCTGATATGAAACTATACTCCTTGGTGCACCAAACTTCATCATAATTTTGCCAAAGGAAATCACAACTACTTCTTTAGTGGCATTTGTTAAAGCCTACACCTCTTGCCCACTTTGTCACATAATCAAGTACACACAAGAATGTGCTCCTTTCCTTGTGAAGGAGGACTAAAGGGACAAAAAAATCCATCCCCCACCTTTCAAATGGTTCAATCACTACTTGAGGTTGTAGAGGCATTTCACTGGTAAAGGTTGGTTGTCCCATCCTTTGACAGGGATCACACCGCTTGATATATCTCTTCACATCTTTATATAGAGATGGCCAATAATAGCTAGTGCCAAGTATCTTGTGAGCTATTCTTTTTACTAAAAAGTGTCCTCCACTTGGTTCATCATGACATGCCCTGAGTATGTCAAAGATTTCATCTTCTCTCACACACCTGCGTAAAACCAAATCAGGACCACATTTAAACAACATTCCATTTAACCATTTAAATTGTGCATTGGTTTTGATCAACTTCTTCATTTGTTTCTTAGTGAAAGAAGGAGGAAACTTCCCTGTTGCAAGATAATTTTCCATATCAAGCAAACCATGGTGTATCAGCTGAAATAGAAAACAATTGTTCATTTGGAAAGTTTTCCTTAACTAGATCTTTCTCCCCTGTAGTGGTCAGTCTTGACAAGAAATCAACTACCACATTAGATTTTCTGGATTATCTACTATGGTAATATCAAATTCTTGTAAAAGTAATAACCATCTAATTATCCTACCTCCAACCACTGGTTTGTTCATTAAGTATCTAATTGTTGAGTGATCTGTATGTACAAATATTTTGTACCCTGTGATATAATGTCTGAATTTATTAATTGCATAGATCACAACAAGAAATTATTTTTCAAGTGGTAGTGTAATTTCTCTCAGTGGGAGTAATATTTTTACTAAGGTAGTAAATAGCATACATTTTCCCTTCTTCATCTTTCTGTCCCAAAATTACACCTATTGAGTTATTTGAGGCATTTGTTTGGATGTGAAAAGGTTTCTCCCAATTAGGTCCTCTCAATATTGGGGCAAGTGATTAATTTTTCTTTAATTTCCTCAAAAGCATGTTGACACTTTTCATCCCAACAAAATTCACAATCCTTGGTAAGTAAACTAAACATGGGGGCAAAATTTTACTAAAATCCTTAATAAAACGCCTATAGTATCAACATGCCCTAAAAATGACTTGATATCTATGGGGGTTTGGGAACATGAAAGTCTAAAATAATCCTAATTTTTTCTTGGTCAACCTGAATTCCTCTTTTTGAAATGTGGTGTCCTAATACAATCCCCTCATCAACCATCATTAAACATTTCTCATGACTAAGAGACAAATGGTGTTCCTCACATCTTGTTAGTACTCTGTCCAAATTCTTCAAAGCATCATCAAATGTGTTTCCATGTATAGTAAATTCATCCATGTACACCTCTACACAATCATTCGTTAGGTCTGCAAAAATTGCTAATACAACTCTTTGGAAGGTTGTTGGAGCATTACATAGTCCAAATGGCAATACCCTATAGGAAAAGGTACCCCATGGACAAGTAAAGGTAGTTTTATCTTGATCCTCAATAGAAAACTCTAATTTGATTATATCCACTAAAGCCATCCAGGAAGGAAAAATATTGTTTACCTGCAAGGTTGTCCAAAACTTGATCTATGAATGGTAAGGGAAAATAATCTCTCAGTGTGGCTTTGTTTAGCTCCCTATAATCAACACAAATTCTCCATTTTCCATTCTTTTTAGGCACAATTACAAGAGGAGACACCCACTGACTATCTGAGATAGGGTAGATAAAACCTACTTGTAATAGTTTTTCAATTTCTTGCTTGACTATGTCCCTTAAGGCTGGATTAATCCTCCTCTGAGGTTTCCTAACTGGTTTAATGTTTTCAGTATAGATGTGATGGGTGAAAATACTTGGATGGATTCCTTTCATGTCTTTATAGTCCCAAGAAAAATCTCTAGTATGATCCTTTAGAACATCAAACAATTTAGCTTCTTCATCATTCTTCAACCAGCTATTAATGTTCAAAATTTTACCCGGTTGAATCTCAACATGTTTGGTTCCAATGTGTGATGAACTGATTTGTTGAAAGGGTTCCATTAAGGTGTTTAGTGGACATGGATGTGGTAATAACATATGATATGTAGAAACATCTCCAAAATTCCCTTGAGAAAGAATACTGGACAAAGGACAAGTAGGAAGAGTTATGATACTTATCTTGTTGTTGGTCAAACTCCTCATCGCTGTTGTTTTCAAAAAATTCCCCACCATTTCCTGATATCTTTGAAACTAAAACTACTAATTCATGGCTATTTCTGCTCCTCCCCAAGAGAAATCTCATTCCTCTCAGAGTGAAATTATTTGCATTTGCATGGGATCGTTGTTGTTGTGGTTTGGAGATAATTCAAACATTGAGAACTAAATGTGATGGTTTCGGAACTAAATCTGTAGGTTCCAAAACTAAGTCCGTAGGTTCGAACTAAGCCAGATTGTTCCAAGGATAGTTGGTGTTCATTCAATGGTTGATTAATCATATCTTCCATCTCTCGTATGTGATCCTGCAACATTATCATAGCCAAAGAAGATAGATTTTGTTTATTAGTGTCAGGATCATCAACCCACAATTTGCTCTTGATTATCAATAAAAGGTCATGTAGAGGGGTATAAAGAAATTTTCTTAGAACTCTTACCATTTGAGATAGTCATATCACCTGATCTGTAATCAATTAAGGCAACAACTATAGCTAACCATGGTCTACCCAAAATAATGGGATAACCAAGTGTTTTACCTTTTGGCTGCAATATAAGGAAGTCCACTGGATATTCCCATGACTCCACCATAACCGCCACATCTTCAATAACTCCTTCGGTTTTTCTACGGACTGGTCTGCCATCTGCAATATGGTGTTAGTAGGTTGGATACCTATTAATGGTAATGTTTTCAAAGTGTCCATTGTCATCACATTTATAGTTGCTCCCAAATCAACCAAAACATTATGTATATCTTTATTCCCTATAGAGATAGAAATAACAGGGCTACCAGGATCTCCATATTTGGGAAGTAAGAGTTTTCCTGCTAATAAATCAACAAGTTTCCCATCTACTTTAATAGTCTTGGGGTATTGCTTCTTCTTCCAGGTATTTTTAAACATAGCATCTTGATTAACTTGTTCAACTCTAGAATGTCCTTGATTGCTTGTAACAATGGTATTTCAATATTTAATTTCCTCAACTCTTCACCAACTTAGATTCCTTGGTCCCTATAACTTCTTGAAATCTCTCTGGGAATGGAGTTTTAGTAGAGTTGCTACCTGACTCCTTATCTTTTTCTTTTTCATCTTTCTTGGGAACAACCGCACTAGGGGTTTCAGTTTCTTTTGTCATTTCAAGTAATTATAATAGGTGGAATGCTAATTAATTTTCCAGATCTGGTTTGAATATCTTTACAATCCATGGCATTTAGATCCATTGGTTTTTCTTGTTTTGCCCCATAGATAGGAGTTGTTTGTTTGTTTCTGGGATTAAAATTGGTTGTGTTGGCATTTGTGTTTGAACCACATTTTGTTTTGTGAATTTTTGTTGGGAACCCATTATGGCTTGTTGATTCTGATTGGGATATGTCCTCCCTTGAGCATAATTATTAGGGCTCCACCTAGGTTGTGACCAAGCATTTGGGTTACCTTGACCAAACCATGGTTGTTGGTGTCCTTGGGCATACCAAGATTGTCTGACCAATCCTGAGGATTCCATGTTGGTTGAGGGACCCAAGGTGGTTGTCCCCAACTTTTGTGGTACTGTTTGAGCTGCCCATGGCATCATCCAGGGGTTAGGAACTGACCTAGGCATGAACTACCCTTGGCTAGGTTATCTCTGGACAAAATTTACTTCTTTTGATGTGGATGGAGTGCTAGTTTGTTTAAGCTGATTTTTAATAAATGGAAGAAGAGAACAAGCATTACTCTCATGGTCCCTAGATTCACAGATAAGACACATTTCTATTTTATCTAGGGACAATCTCTTATTGCATGCTTCTTCCTGCATCTAGGACAATACATAGCTAATGGTTCAGTTTTAGCATTTGCTTTAGCTTGCAATCCATCCATGGTGGAGGTTAATTGAACTAAAATGTCTATTTTAAATTTTTCCAGTTCATCCATCAGTTTGTTCATATCTGGGTTCAAACTTTTAACTATTTTTCCTTTTCTAGGTCCACCCCTTGTTCTTGAATAGCTTCTACAAATGTCTTTAATATCATTCATTCTTAATTGATCAATGTTTCCACCTCCCATAAAATCAAGGGCCTCCCTAGATTCATCATCCAGACCTTTAAGAAAAATGGTTTTCTTAACTCCTCTTGTAGTACAAATCCACATCTTTTACTCACAAAGAGGAATCTGTCTAAATAATCTTCCATATTCTCATCCTCCTCCTACTTGATTTTGAAAAATTCTTCCTTCCTATTCCTCCCTCTACAGTAATCTTGATACTTGTCTAGGAAGGAAACTTCCATTTGTGCCCAAGTGGTAATAGAATTAGATGTTAATCCCATAAACCACCTCATTGTTGCATCCTTCAGGGTAGATGGAAACAACTTGAGTTTTGATTATCTATTTTGTAATCATAAGTTTGACATAGTACTTTAAATTCAAACAAAAATTGGTCAGGATCTTCAAGATGACATTCCTCTAAATGTGGGTAAATGTGTAGGTGAAATATTCTTCATGGGTGTATCATCATCGTCCAACTGAATTGGATAAGTAAAGGTCCTATTAGGTTCTCTTTCAACTTCTCATGCCATTTCTACAAGTACCTTCTAGAACTTTTCTCCCAATCAATATGGTATGTGATCTATTTTGGGGAAGGTGAAAAGTTAGGAGTAGGAGGTTGACTACTCAATTGTGAATCAAAACTTTCTCTAAATGGGTCTTGGGATATAATCTTCTTTCTAAAGGTTCCACTTCCTTCTAGTGATTGATCCAAGAATTCCAAAGGTGGAAATTTTGCTTCTTGTCTAATAGGGGACAATGGTGCTTCTAATTCTTGGTCAACTTCCTTATTTGATCGAGAAGATGATGATGATTCTTGTTCAGATATTTTTGGGAGGAATCGACCCTTGGAGTCTCTTGGTCTACTCATAAATTTTATGATGACGTAGGGAAGATTCTTCAATTACTAGATATATGATTTTTGCTCTTGTTGACACCTAATTAGACAATTATAACTATTGGGTCCCCAAAATGGTGCCAAAAATGATGGGTGTTGTTATTCCCTTCATTTAATCAACTCTTTGTTGATGTCATATTCAAACTAGGGGTGTCGAAGCTATATGCAACAAGAAATCTTAGTGATCTAGTAATTGACTGTAGGTATTTGTTATTTTATTTTCTTGGGGGAATTTTTGCAATGTTTTTAGGATTCCATGGCCAAAGCCTTATTATCTCTATGTTGTAAGAAACTTGTTGAAATAAACACTCATTGCTGGAATGAATTGCTAGAAATAAACACACATACAAGAATAAATAGATTGTTGAAATAAACACACAATGTAGAAGTAAACACACTTTGCTTGGAAATAAAACACATGGTTAAAAATGTTGTGAAAATCTTGCAAGGAAATGAAAATCTAGTCTATAACACCTGTAGGGACAAGTATAAAATAGATTTTAATTTAAAGAATCAAAGACATTTACAAAATTAATAGATCTACACTATTTGCTTTAGAAATATAAATACCAATGAAATGAGAATCTGGTTCTTGGAGGAGTGGGCCCTTGCTCCACCTTGAATCAAGATTTGAAAAAGTAATATTCTCTCAAAACGAAGTGGCTATTTTATTGCTGAAATATTATGTCTTACAAAAACGTATGAATCTTTCTAATCTTTCTATATCTCTATCTCTATGTATGTATGTATGTATATGTATGTGTGTATATTTTTTAATCTATCTATCTATAGGTCTTTATATATGTATTTCTTTCAAAGATGCATTTACAACCATAGTTGTTCTACTGATTCAGATGGAACCAAATTATGCCCAAAATAGATGTTGAATTTGGAACCTTGTTGGACATATAGTTGTTTGATAAGTTATCCCTGGATCTTGAGTATGAAGAATCAGAAATCTTTGATCTGCTCTGATTGAAAGGCTTCATTGATTGTTCTATCATTGGATGTCATCAAAATAATAGATTCCCATTGGTTGGAACTTTGGAGAAGTTCCAGAACTAAAGGGGATTGTTCTTGATCTAACCGTGAAAGTTCTAGAGCTAAATGTAGGAGTTCTAAAACTAAGTGTTGCAGAACTTAAAAAGGGTTCTAGAACTAAGTCCATGAAAGTTCATAGAGAACTAAGTTGGATAGAGCTCATAAAGCCAAGGCTCTCAAAAACATGTTGTGTGATAGAGTTTTGGAACTAAGTCTGGAAGTTCTAGAACTAAGCCGTATTGAAGCCAAGGCTCCCAAAAACATGTTGATCACTTCATACTAAGTTTCATTAATTGATTATGACTTGTTTTATTACAAAAACTAATTTCCACACACTTTGTTAGGAATTATAGAGCTTTTAAAATTTAGAACTAAATTCAATTTGAAAAATATGGAACAATTACATCCTAACTTACATTAGATCAAACAAAGTCACAAAATGCAGATCAAACTTGATAAAAGGAGAGTAAAATAAGATCATTAATAATCTCTTGAGTATGAAAGATCAATCAAACATACTCTATTGAAACCATTGATTGGTTTGTTAAGGAGAGAGATGATTTGAAGGAGCTAAATAATCCTATCCTAGTAAGAACTAGACTTTGGTTTGATAGGAAGATGAAGGGATTCAGGGAAAGGAAATATAGGTCTACTTCACATGATACCCCTACCCCTCATAAGGAAATACGTGTGTCAGATCTCGAGATAGTTGAGCAATCTATTCCCTCTCCTCCAGAATCCTCAACTCTAGTGTATACTTGTTATCCTGTAAAATTGACAAGGGAAATTTTGTAGGTAACCATACCAAAAAATTTTGTTTTGGTCCCCCGTTGAGGTCTCTTAACGTTCGGAATGGCATAAAATCCCTTTCTAGAAAATCTAGTTTTTAGAACTTGGTCATTTTCAACCTTTTTGGGTTGGGCGTAGTTTTCATTCACGTTACATCAACCAAAACTACGCCCTCTATTCCTTTGGTGAATTCTAGGGAGTGTCAATACTTCAAATGCTTGCACCTCTAAAAAGTGTGCCAAGGTGCAAGCGCCATCTTGTTATCACTCTCTAAAGTGCGTTGTGGGTGCTGAAACGTAGTGTCAACACTCCCAAAGCTATGCCATGGTGCAAATCCCTTCGTGTCGACATCCACTTAAGTGCACCATAGGAAAAATTGGTGGCACATTTATTTCACCTTTTGCTATACATAGGCACATCTGACCTGTCATTTTCACAATTGAAAAAACGTGAAAATTTATTCCTCTATGCTTGTCAACGTTCCTGTCAGCCCTGCGTGTTACCATTTGTCAGGTTCGTGGATCCCACATCGTCTCCTTTATCATTATATATTCCTGGTAAGTGGCCCTTGCCCTTCTTGTGGATTTTTTGTGGTTTTTATGTTGGTTTAGGTGATTAGGATTGTTGATAATAAACAATGAACCTAAGAAGATAACACAATCCCAACCCATTTTGCAAAACCCACCTTCAAACCATTTTTCACTCTCCTTCTAGATCTGCAAATCTGGAAGGCTCTACCTCAAAATGGACCCCTACCCCTTTTCTCCTTTGTCCCCTGCTTTTCCAAGGTTAACCCCTTGCTATCAAAATCTGAGCTGAGAGAATAAAAAACCACAAAATGAAGAGAATCGGCTTGTTGTCTTCCACGATGCAATTTTCATATGTGTTGCACTAAATGCACAATCGCGCTTTATTTAGTGCACCATTTAGTCATGTTGCATCAAAAATAGTCATGCCAAGGCAAGCTGTGAACTCACGCAATGAAGCCTTTCCGCGCCCTGTTAAAAACTACAAAATTCCTAAGGCGCAGTGCAAGTACACCTATAGTAGCAACAACACTTCATGCTATGTAAACCCTTCCCACGCCATGCAAGTTTAACCCCTTGGTGCACCTCACCTTGATGTTGCATATTTTGCATCCGTACCTTAGCGCACCATAATACTCTGTTACACCAATCATATATGCGCCCCACTAAAAGACTTCCAACGCACTAAGTGCATATCCTTGACACCAACATCTGAATGTTGTGTGTAACCTTTCCATGCCCCGCGCCCCTTCTGGCGCTGATTTTTCCCATGCAACACTTTCCCAAAGTGCGCCTTGCTTTTCTAAGTCCCTGCAGCCTACAGTAAAGCTGCGCCTTGCGCCCAGAGGCTCATAAATTGGTAACTTTTCATTCTGTAAGCTTTTATGGATGACTTAACAGCTAACATGGCCCTTCTGCGATGGAATTTCCGATTCTTATTGAAGATCAACAAGCTAAACTCAGATCCACATTTCTTCATCGAGTAAGAAGCCAAGTAAGTCCAAGGGTAAAGCCAAGCTAATGAGCTAGAAAGGAAATATAAATATAAAAGGGTCGGGATGCCCGACTCACTTGCAGAGTGCGATCTTGATATCGTAGATTCGAACTCGAGAAAATTGACATGGAGGACTTCCGGGCCGAACCAAGAAGGTCACAGAATCCCATGGATGGATAAATTCATTGCAAAGTGGTCTCGCACTTTTCTTTGTAGGGCTCCCAAAGTGAGCACAATCAACAATGAGTTTATGATGTTGGTGGGTCGTTGTTACAATAAGGACACAAGATGTGTTGAAAATGAGAAGGACGAGGTGATAATCAACCTCACGGCCCGACATTTTGAGATCATGTTGGGTATCCCTCACCACTGACATTTTGTAGTAGTGAGCCAGGAGGACTGCATGAAGACATGGACTAAAAATGAAGACAAATGTATGTAGTTAATGAATGAGGTGTACCTCAAGAATAAGAAGGTGACAAGTAGGTGGCCACAAGTCATTCATTGTAGTGAATTTTCAGAGGAGTTGAGTGACACCATCACCTTTCGAGCGGGGTGTTTGGAAACAATGAATACAAATGTTCCCGATCAACATTTTGATTGGGAGAGATTATTAGCAGATAATCTCGAAGCATCTTTAACAAATTTCAACAATCGAAAGGTTCTATATGAACTCCTATGTAGTATATGTTTCTTCCTCGAGAGGGACTACCCAACATTTAATCGGTATGGGGTATGGCCCCTGGTCAAAATATATGAGTACTATCCAGAGTTAAGACTGGAGAACAACATAACCCAATTCAATAAAATCAACGATGTCTTCTTCTATGGCGTTATCTACTTGTTGAGGCCCAACATGAATTACGGTCGACGACCAAAAGCATGGTCATCACCACAAAGAAATGGGGAGTGTTATTAATGTAATTCCCCAATTTCACCTATCTCAGAGCCGCTAACTTCTTGGGAGAGCCTACCAGATTGCCAAGGTATGTGGGACTCAAACTGATCCTATTGGAGCTGTCTAGACAACTCATCACATACCATGAGAAGTGTTTGAAAAGGAAGAAGGGTGGAACTCCATTCCCCCTCACAGTGGGCAGGTACACCTGCACTTCATAGAGCAAAGCCCGGGAGATGTTTGCAGAGCTTGAATTTCTCAATTTGAAGCATAATTTCCTGGCAAGGCCAACCTTTGATCCTCATGATTTCCTTCCAAGGGAAAATATCGATCCAATTCATGTCCCTCAGATCGAAGATATCTACATCGACCTATATCACGAAGTTGAGCTCAGACGAAAGGATCACTCCCGACTGGCCCTGGCAGAGATCATTCAATATGGTGTGGCTATCATCCCAAAGGATTTCCAAGCAACTGATCAAGAAGTTGATCAGGTTTATCTAGACATGGATGGGGACAATTGGCCGTTTGCCGAAATTGATAGGAACAAGGCCCCTTAGACTATAGAGGAAAGAGTCAAGGGAACTCTACAATGCACTGAGCATTGGTGCAAAAAAATTGTATCATCTACCTTGGTGTAGACTTTACCACGTCTCCCCTGGGGAGTGCACCCACCCGGCCAAAACATTTTCTTGAGGGCAAAGGAAAGGATAAAGAAGGAAAGGCAAGCACTACTCAGAAAGAAGTTCCTAAGAGCCCTCCTTCCACCACCGAGGAACAAGTTGTGGACTTAGTGTCCCCAGGAAGAGAAGAAGCAGCCAGTGCTCCAACAGACACATCCACTCAAGATGTTGTCACATCTATAACTGGAAAAGTATAAACCGTTCCCTCTCTCGCTCCTCCTTCCCCTCCTCATGTCACTCAACTAACCGATCCTTTGGTTGTGTCTTCTCCCAATCTTCTACCATTCCCCCTCCCTCTTCCTCAATCTTCTATTCCCTCATGGATCTATCCCCTAGCATTTCTTCCCTCATCTCACAGATCCCTTCTGCCCCTGTGGTTCCCTCTCTTGCAGTGACTTCTAACCCTATGAGTGTTGGAGTGTTGGCTTCTTTCTCAATGCCGCCACCAAGTGTCTCGACACATTTCCCCATGTCCACTACATTTGCTCCTTCTTCTACCCCTGTTTCCTCCTCTTCCTCTAGTCCCTCTCCCCTAATTCTAGAATGGATCTCCGAACACCGAGCCAACATAAGAGAAAAGTACCTATTGCACCCATGGACTTCTCCGTTATTTTTAGATAAAGGACCTAAGAATTAGAAGGCTATAACCCACTTCTCTTAAAGCACTTCAGGTGAAATGGTTATGGAGATTGCATACCCTGATCTCATAAAGAAGAAAGAAGATCTGTCTCCTACAGATTTTATAGTGACTCGATTCACAATGGAACAACATCCGCATGGTGGATGCCCTTTGCAAGAAGCTTCAAGAAGAAAAGGAAGAGAAGAGAATATTAAAAGAGAAAAACAAGCATCTTCTCCAAGCCCTACAAAATATGGGCAATGCCCCTCCTATGACTATCACCGACCCTCCCAAAGTTCTTAGTCAGGAGAAGATAAATGAGTACACCAAGATCAGCGAGCAAGGTATAGTAGTGTCTACTTGGAGAGAGCAGATCCTCAAAGATAGTGAGGAAGTGATTACAAAGCTCATAAAGCTCTATCAAAATATAGATCAAGAGAACAAGGAACTCCAAGCAATAGCAGGGCCTATCTCTGAAGAGTTGGACCATGCTAGGTTGCAACATGAGACATTCTAGAAGATGCTCGACTACCCAGTCGATGACTTGTTGAAATTCGGTGTCTTTGATCACCCATGCAAGCACCCAACAAAGTCCTTGTTACTTTAGACTATCGGGTTGACCAAATGGAGTTTGTCTTGGAAAAGATAGACAAAATCAAGGAGGAAGCCCTGGATGCCATGCATCAAATGGAGTAGATCATCTTAAGAATGTCTCTAGGGTTACTCAGTGCAGCATATGCCTTGAGGAAGGCAGATGATACTATTCAGCTTTTCAAGGGAATCACGTCGTAGGGTTTAGTGTCAGAGGCCACTTTTGATGTAGAATCTATCAACAACCTTCTAGCCTGCCGCAACTTCATTGGATACCTGATGGAGGTAGGAAACAAATACTTCAAACTCCCTAAAAGACTCAAAGATGAATGAGAAACTTGTGAAGTCATCGGAGATCACACCAAGGGTCCCACTCAGGATCAACTTTAGGTGATGGTCAGCAAGTTCATGGAGTATCGAGCTTAGTTTCACATCACCTCTCCTGAGCAGAAGCAAGACACTCCTTTCAAGCCAAGGGATGACGATGAATAGGCTCCTTCCTCCTAGGATAAATCCCATTTTTGTAAAATTATTTAAAATTATGTTGGCACAAATGATGACATCATCCATGTTGCACCATGGGATGTTGTCATCCACCAAATTGCCCTAAAGTCAACATTTGAATTTTAAATATTTTGTAGATATTTTGTAAATAGTGGTTGGCTCTTTTTTTCTTCTTTCTCCTTCTCTTTCTATAAAGACTCGAGATACTTGTAGTATTCGGGTGTGAGAAAATTTGTATGAAAAATAGAAGTGAGGATAGAAAGACTTTGAGCTTTCTTGTAACAAAATATTAATACAAAAATTGAGACTTTGTGTTGAATTCTGTGTTATGTGTTAGATCTTTCTTAAGTTGGATCGCACGCTTATTCTCGTTGGATTCACCTATACTTTTGTCTTTTGTTTATCAGTATTGCTTTGTTTTTTTATGAGAGTAAGTTTGGATCTGTTTACTACCGGCCCAAAACATAAACCCTTTGACCTTTCTACTTTGGAATTCATTTCTTTTCTCCCTTCGAGATCCATCTTTTTCCATTCCTTTCTTCATTCCTTTCTCATTCTTTGTCGAACTAACTCTACTGGGATGAGATCCTAAACCCCCCGAAGGCGAATACTATAAGACTTGCACTGATTCATGCTAGTAGAATAGCAATAAACCAGTTTCACTTTCTTTTGTATCCAAGAGGGGCTATGCCCTACACATTGTTGGCCTATCTATCCATAGATCTACCCACCCGACATATTTTCGAACAACAATACTAAAAAAGGGGAAATCAAGAAAGAAGATAAGGTGGATGATGTCATCCAAGAAAGTGAGTCTTCTCCCAGGAAAGAAAAGGAAACAATTGTGGATTTGAATGATAATGATGACAATCAGGATAAAGAGAAAGAAAATCCTGAAGTGAATACAATCGAAATAGGTAATATGATGGAAGATCAATTAGAGGAAATGGTTTCAATTTCGTAGAAATATCTACCAAGGAAGCTCCTAACTCCACTCAAATTGATGCCTCTATGTTAGAGGTGGCTGTTGTGCAAACACTAAGTGCTATGAGTGCCTCTACACTTGGGCCCATTTCTCTTTCCACTTCTAGTTCCTCACTCACCTAGGTATAACCATTTTTGAAGAGTAATAATAAAAAAGCCACTCCAAGTATAGCTCCTTCAAAGTTTGATGCAGTGGCAACCCTTCTAGGCACTACTCCTCCTCCTCTAGCTAAGAAGGCCAAGGTCACCTCAAGGTTAATTTCAGATTCTCAAGGCCAACAGTTCATAGAAATTGCAAAACCCAAGTTTGATAAAGATGAAAAGGACTTATCACTAGGTGATCTGGAATTGACAAGAATTCCCTTGGAGAATCAACCCCAGAAAGTGAAGTACATAATCTGAAGGAGACTATGTCTAGGGTGATTGAAAGAGTTGAGAAGGGGAAGAAAACACAAGAGAAGTTGGAGGATTATAACCAAATTTTATCTAGTTTCATTAGTTCATTATTTCAGAAGATAAGGTTCTTGATCCCACTCCCTTAGCTTCCATCCCACCTCCTGCTATCTTGTCCACTGATGAAATCTAAGTCATTAAAGACATCCATAAGCACACTACTTATGGTAAAGCAATGGAAGCTATGGTTGATGATTTACTAATCACAGGCTTGAATTTTATTGAAGAGGAATTCATGACATATGAGAAAATTACCAAGATTTAACTGAACTTTTCTACAACAGCTGGTGGGCTAGATAGATAATTGTTCATTAATCTAACAATATTGATGCTTAATTAGTATTTTCTTGATCGTGTCATTCTTTACATTACGCCCACTCACCTCGATTGGTTCACCTTTATTTTCATCCTAAGTGACTAATCGTATACATTGATACTTTCACTATTTTTTTGAAATACATTTTTATTATATAATTAGAATAATTATTATTTTTATTTCTCTAGTTAAGCGTATTTTTAACACACAAAAACATAAGGACTTCTAAATTGTTTTTCTTATTCTATCGACCACGTGAACTAATCATGTTATTTTATTTTGTAGGTGAACTCTACAATTTTGTGACTACCAAATTACATTGTCAAAGACCATTTTTAAAAACATATACATGACGCATATCCCTTTAACTGGATTCTTCATAATTTTTCTAAATGGTGCAACCTTAGGGTCCCTGGATGTTTCTAGTCACTGGTTACCACTTTCAAATTCACACACTTCATTCTCATTTACTTACTTTGTGTTATTATCTAACCCATTTTTTGGTGATTTTCATCCACACATTGTTGTCATTTTTTTTGTGAAGATAATTGCAACCTGTTACATGTATGCTCTTCTCTTGAGCTTATCACAAGAAATCCTAAGAATTAGAAATGTGACCTGTGATATTCACCATCATTTTATTTTCATTTATCATGGAAAACTACTAACCACTTCGCAGGATCCTTGATCGTATAGTATTTTTTCGATTTTTATCAACATCCTCACTTCGTATAACTCCATATTTCCTTCTATATTTCTATTATAATAACTTTTTTGTTAGTCTACATTATTTTTTTGCTCATGTCGATTTCTCGAGCCTACTCTTTTCTTGCGTGAACTTGTAATCAAATAAAAAGGAAAATAACTATCCATGTATTCCTCATTTTTCCCTGTTTTCTCCTTTTACATCACAATTTGCCTTTTCCTATATGTGTCCTCATCAATATATCACATTTTGATTTGGTTTTAAAAAGAACCTTTCTTTTATGCATCTTGCTTGATCATAAAGTGTACGTATGGTTTAACCTTCTACATATCACATTCTATTACACACAACCAAACCTACCGCATCTAAATCACACATCTAAACATCATCCTACAAGGTGGACGTATTGGGATTTCATTACTAAACATAAATACTTTGTGGTGTTCTTGTTGCATTAGAAACTCTATATAGACTTGTTCCTCATGTACCTTCGTGTATATCAAGGACTCCTCACCATAACAAATTGAAACCAAAAATATATTTACTTCTCCTAGGTACCTTGTTATCCATCCCCTTTTATTTCTAACACTTTCTTACTAAAAAAAATATTTTTCTTTGACTTGCTTAATTCAGTTAATATAAAATTTGTTTTTGTTTCATGCCCATAGTTCCTCATTTAGTAGAAAATAAATGGAACAATTTTTTTCTCAAATAGTTCTATCGTCTCATCTCAACAAATAGTTACCATGACTAGTGTCCCATCTCTTCCCTTAGCTACTTCTTCCATAGGCACCCAACCTCTCATCAATGTTTCTCACCAAGGAAAATTTATTCAAACTACTACCAAAGATGATACTAATCCTTTATTTTATCATCCCATCCCGTCTCAATCAATAACCCATCCATCTCCCGTATCTAAACCTTTTGGACCTCCTATTATCCCGTGGTAGTTTAGAATTCCAAGAGCTTCTTGATGCCAATCCAATAGCTCTTTAAGACTACCTTCTTAGGAAGTCAACCCAGCTTCCTGTTGATGGTCCACCACTTCAACAAATTTACCCTTATCCTAAAATCACCCATAAGCTTACTACAAGACAACTTGATCTTGCTTCATCCTCTACTAATCCCCCACCTCATTAAACCAATCAGTTGGTCATACCCATTCCTCCCCATCTTCCTCCAATAAACACAAATATCACAACCATTCCCATTACCTCTTCAACCACTATCACTACGATTTTACCTACCCAATCTGCCCAAATGTCATATCCCATGTTTGGACAACATAAAAATTATTTTCATCTCACATCACGTGTACATATTATTACTTCCCAACCTCCACCTACTATTTATTTACATTACATGATGTTTAATGAACCTCATCAAAAATTTCTTCCTATTCTTACCTACATTCCTACTCATCATTTACCACCACATCCAATCCAATCACAATAGTCGCAACATCAAACATTGAAACAACCTCCTTATCAAATGATTCCTCAAACCCCATACACCCATAAACTCAACAAACTCCTTATCTAATGATTCCTAAAACCACCACACATCCACAAAATTATCAACCTCCTTATCAAGATACTTTACATGCCACAAAATCACAATCCCAACCTATCATCACATCGAATGATCTTATCCATGCCTTAATGAATATGTTTTATAGTCTAGAGGTGGATATCTTAGGACCCAAGGTTACATTATCTTATGAAAAAATATGTAATGAACCTATTCATTTGTCAGTTCCAATCAAACCTTACCCTCCTCATTGGGAGCTTGTCAGTTTACTAAGTTCAATAACAAGGAAGATCCCCAACAACATCTCTAAGCATATTTAAACATACATGTTACCTTATCACACATGATCATGAACTTATGATCTGCACCTTTCCTATGTCCCCTGGCCGACCCAAAGTGTTGGATTGGTACAACAGATTCCTCAACATTCTCTATTCTCTTTCACCCAACTCACACAATTGTTTCTAGACAATTTTTTGATTAAAATTGCATGTAAAATTACCATATATGACTTGTATGTAATTATATAGTTTAAGGATGAATCTATTACAAATTTTTTCACATGATAGTGTGGTATTATAAATCAATTATCATTTACTCTTCCTAAAAACGAACTCTTCTCACATTCTTGTGCAAAACATATTTCTTGTACATTGCAAATCTAATCTTTCCAAACATTTGAAGAGGCTTTAACCATGGCCCAGAAACTTTAAACTCGTGCCCTTGAGAAAGGACATCTCAAACTTAAATCGACCAAACCCAAGACTAATTTTACTAAGATGTCAACGAATCATAATAATAAATCTAAAAACACAACCAATGTTGTGGTGGTCAAATCCTCTTCCACACCTACTTCTAGTGCGTGGCCTCAATAAAGATCCCTAGACAATTACCCAACTCTAATCCTCTTGGATAATCATATGGTTTGATCTTTGACAAGTTGATAGTGGTTCATCTCATTACACTCCCCTAGTTTGACCACAAGACGAGATTGTACCTAAACCGGTGTGGTATCGTGAGGATGAATTTTGTAAGTATCATCAAATTAAAGGACATGATATAGAAATATGTATAATTTTAAGGATCTACTTAAGAAACTCATTAATCAAAGAGAACCCTAAGTAGGCAATGCTAACATACCTATAAATCAACCACTAAATGTCTTTAAACAACAATTCCCCAATCATGCTCCAAAAATCAAAGCATGACTCCCACATCCCAACCTCCTAATTCCCAGGACCATTACCACCATTCATACTAATGATATTGTTGAACTAGAATCTTCCTCATCAAATCCCCCATTAGACCAACCATCACTTCTCCATCAACATCAACCATGACCATAACCTCTTCAGGCTTCATTACATCCACTTCACCATTTCTTCCATCTATGACTTCATCTATTGAACCCCCTTCTACATCTATGAAAACTATGACCACATCAACCTCCTCAACACCTATGCCAATTTCCACCCCAAGTATGACTACCTCTACCTCAACATCCAAGATTCCACCTATGAATACACTATTACCTGCTCCCCTAATCAATAGAAGTGCAAGTGACACACCAATCATATCAACGACACCTACAACACATACACCCACCCATCCTAAACCCACACAATCAACCAACCCTTTAGACATAGTTAAACGCATCATGCAAAAACCCCTTCCACCAACAATATTACACACATTGCTCTCAAAACCAGTCACTATAACCAAAGATGCCACTACTTCCACCAAGGAAAAATATCCAAAAGAAAAATTAAAAACCTTGGTGTCCTTACCCAAAATCCTCTCACACATCTGCACAAAAAGGTAGATATTCCTTCCCCTAAGACCAATCCTCCTAAAGCCACATCATCATCTTCTATTTTAGGACCCCTCCCTACATCATCTTCTTCTATTTTGGGACCACTCCCTTCATCATCTTCTTCTATTTTTGGATCATACCCTTCATTGAAAACCTTCTCCACTAATAAAAACTCAATGATGACCTCTTCTAAACCACTTCCCAAAACGAGTCTAGGTCATCCACATCATTAACCAATATTCCAAATCAAACACATTCGGCTCCATCCTCTTCCAAATCTAATACAATATCAAAGGATCCCATCACACCACCTCACATCAAGCCATCACTTTATTCACCATAAAACCTTTCACCTATAGCCACATCATCACCTATTCCCTCAAGATATTATACTACAATGTTTTACTAATTGCTCCAAGCCTCGACAATCACCTTTCCACCAATTAAACCCTTCGACCCAAGTGCACCAAGACCCTCATGGTTTGACTCTAACCTTATTTTTGCATACCACCATGAGCCAAAGTGCATAAAATGAACAATGTATGGACCTTCAAAACATCATACACAACCTTATCAACCAAGATGACCTCCTTGATGAGGAAGAACCAACTCTTCCACTAACCATATCTACTTCCCCACCCAAAATTATTTTACCAAAATATCTAAGTCACCTAGTCCATCCAAGATTGATGTCACCATTCCTCCACCTACTTCATCTCCTCTTAAGGAACATCCTCATCTCTACATTGATGTTGTTCACGTAACTACTCATTCAAGATCACAATACTCCAAACCAATAGTCAAAATAAAATCAAGGACCTTTGTTTCTATTTGTCCTCCTAAGCGAGTTACTTCATCCACACGAACATCATAATCTAATGTTTTCATCACCGCTCCCACCACTCATCCTCTATCATCATCTCAATCTTCATCTAAGGCCAAGGTATCTAATTTGGATGCTCTTAGTCCCACTTCCATCAAACAGACCATTGTTAAACAAATTCACAAGGCCCATGTTAAGATGTCACTTTATGAGCTTATTCAAATCTCTCCTAACCACAAATAGGCTCTTATTGAATCTCTAAAGTTTATCCAAGTATCATTTGATGAGCCTTAACCTCTCATAGCTCTACATGATGCTTTCACAACATCCTCTGAAATTTCCTTTAATGATTATGAAATCCACGACATACCACCGAAGATGATCTTCCTCTCTTCATTATGGTCCATATCAACGAAACATGCATCTGAAATAATATGATTGATAATGGTGTTAGTATTAATATAATTTTTCTCACACCTTAAATCAACTCAAAATACTCGACACCATTGTTGTAGAATCCTCATCGCCCTTTGTTCCTTCAACAATGTTTTCACCCCCATTTGGTATGGTTATCATTCCCATTCGCTGTGCATAAACTCCTTCATGAGCTCTTCTACATTATATAAGGATAATTTCATTATAATATTTTACTTGGACATCCTTGGATTCATGTCATGCACTACATCCCCCATCTACAGTCCACCAATGTATTAAATACAAATATGAAGGGACAATTCATACTTGTCTCTGCTAATGCCCCTCCTTTCTACACATGTTGTATGCAATGTCAACCAAATGACATGATTTTCCCTAAATCCAACCCTTTTTGATACATCCACTTGTTCTTTTGTTCCTACATCTATGTTAGACCATGATGGATCTACCGATGCTGTGATGAAACGCCTTGCCTTAGGAGAGTATCAAATCCTCCCTATTAATTCTCTTCCTTCTCCCAACCACCTCAACCTCCCTGATAAGGCCCTTGTATATCAATAAAAATTGGGGACATCATCTCCTTTGGTCCATACTTTCTCAAAACTTTAATATAAATTCAAGGATTCAAATAATTACAAATTTAATTCAATATACATGTTAAACATTAATACATTATCTAATGTTATAATAAATAATTAAATGAACATTACATATTTAAACAAATAAATAAAGAAATACTCACAAAAGATAAACAACACAAGTGACACATCATATATAATGGAAAACCTGAAGGTAAAAACCACTTTAAAGTAACCTTTAACTTCAGAGAAATTACATCTAGTAATATATCACCTCCTACTTTGAAACCCTAATGATAAGGGTAAAATTTTCCACCTTTGATATATTCACCGATATATCAAATGAGGACCATAAGTCCTTTTTATATAAGGTGATTGGGTATGTCTCCCAACCCACCTTTTCAACCTAATCGGTTGATACATATCCCTAGGTTAGAGTATTTAATAAATAGAAATAAATGTATCCCTAATCGGTTGATACTAGCCTAAAGTATATTTCAAAGTATGAATATTTAATAATAGAAATATCAATATTTCTTATTATTAAATATCTAACCTAGCTTATAGTGTTGATCCCATATTTAATTAATGGGTGGCCATCCCACTTAACCATTATGTTCCAACACTCCCCCTTATTGTTAAGTGGGATAACATATTCCAATAGATTACCTTCCCATGGTACAAGTATAAGATTTACAATCTTAAACCATAAAAGGTTTTAGGCTAGCATATAGGTTGAAGGAATTATAACACCTTCATCATACTCAAGTTACCTTTTGGTACAAAAGGATTTTGAATCTAAAAGATCATCCCATGATCAATGGCTAAGTATGATTTGTGAGTTTTACATGTTCTCACAAGTTCTCATAAAAGGTTACTTGAAACGAGGCATATAGGAGCCCTTTATAACCAAGGACCTCCTTAAAAATATTCTTACATTGGATGTTTACTAGTAAACTCAAAAGAGCTTACTGAATACCACCTTTAAGGTCTTTCTATGCTTTTTTCTAGAAAAATAAGTCGAGGAGATATAAATATGCTCGAAGGTCTTTTTACAATTTCCTAGAGCTCTTTATTAAAATTTATTTTTAATTTTACAAATATCAAGTTTCATTAGGAGGTGACATTATAATGCACTCTCCCCTTAATGAAAACTCAAACAATCTAATTTTTTCATGAAAGTGACAAAACTTTGCAACACTCAAGGGCTTTGTGAAGATGTTAGCAACCTTCTCTTTAGTCCACACAAACTTGAGATCTATCTCACCACTTATCACCTTCTCACAGATGAAGTGTATATGTATCTCAATGTGCTTCATCCTATGATGTTTTACTGGATTATGTGTAAGATATATGGTGGTCTAGTTGTCGCAGAACAAAGGAACACTACCTAGATCCTCCATTTTTATTTAGTCAAACAACCTCTTTAGCCATAGAGCCTCTTTTGCAACTTCTATTGTACTTCTATACTCAGATTCAGGTGAAGAGATAAAAACAATAGGTTACTTTTGGTACAACAAGTAATGACACTTGCACCAAATTTAAACACATAACTAGAAGTATATTTTCTATCCAATACATCACCAGCATGATCAGAATCACAAAATCCATACAAGTTAGCATTTTCATTCTTAGTATAATGCAACCCATAATTGATTGTTCCCTTAATATATCTAAGAATTCTTTTTCAAGATTCCAATGATCTCTATAAGGTTCCTACATAAACCTTGAAGCAATTCCTACTGCATAGGAAATATTTGGTCTAGTTATAGTTAGATAAATCAAACTACCAACTAACTGCCTATATAAAGTAGGATCAACTTTTTCACATGCAAGTTTAGGATCAAGTTTTAGTCCAACTTCCATAGGAGTAGAAATTGGTTTACAATCAATCATGTTAAACTTTTTTAGTACATTGGTTGCATATTGTGCTTGAGAAACAACAATATAATGCTTATCTTGAAATACAACCATGCCAAGAAAATGATGTAAGAGACCTAAATCAGTCATTTCAAAGTACTATTTCAATTTTTCTTTAATTCTATGAATTAAAGAAGGACTATCACCAGTTATAAGAAAATCATCAACATATACACATACAATGATAATGTAAGAATCTTCTTTCCTAATGAATAGATCATTGTTAGAAGAACAATTAACAAAACCTAATATGTCCAAATCATCCTAAATAAATCATCAATAAATTTCACATCATATATAAAGAACCATTTGGTGAAGCTACTTCAATAGGTCCTCTAACATCACTATGAACAAGTTCTGGTGAAGAAGAACTCTCCTCATGATGTAAGTGAAACGGTTTAGCACTTTTTTTCGAGTGTAAACACCATTCAAAAACATTGTGGGATGAAGATAAAGCATGCAAACCTTTAACTATATTACATCTAGACATTTCATACAATCTTTGATCTTTGACATGTATTAAGATTTCATGCCATAGTTTTGAATTCTTCAAACTTTAAGATACAAAACACGATAAACCATCATGAATTAGTTGTGAACATGATAACATATTATTTTTAAGATTAAGAACAGATAAAACATTATTCAAAACACCTTTTTCTTTTTCTATTGCTTCTAAGGATGAGTTATCACCAAGATATACATGTTCATTGATTTTAATAACATCAAATAGAGAATTGGAAATACCAGTCATATGATTTGAAACACCTAAATCTATAATCCATTCAAGATTAGAGGAAGAGTAGAAAGTAACATATAATGTAAAAATTTTAGGAGCATCATTAGAACTATCATTTTTCCTTAAATTATATTTAGAAGAAACAATTTGATTCTTCTTTTTACGGATAGGTTTCTAAGATTTGCAATCTTCATTTTTATGTCCAAATTAACCACATTTGTGACATTTACCATTAAATCTTATAGGAAATTATTTAGAGAAGAAAAAAATTCTTATCAACACATGAAGATTTAGTTCTAAGCTTCGATCAAGGGAGGACTTGCATGAGGCTTCGACTTGAATTTTAAGTGAGAATTTCCGAGAATTCTCCTTAGAGTCAAATTTTTTCATCACTTTCTCTTCCTATATCAGAAGAGCACTCAAAGTATTTAAATCTTGCAATTCATCTTCATTATGATATTTAGAGTTTAGGATATAAATAAAATTCATAAAATTTTCATGAATTTTTAGCTAAACAATAAAGTAGATTAGTTTTTCACTAATTAAGTCACAATTGAATCCATATAATTATGCTTTAATATTTTTAAATCTTGGCTAAGAAATTAACTACTTTTTCATCTCGTTTCATATGAGTCGTAAGCAATTCTAAAACAATCCTAATAATCTTAGATAAGTGTGTACCTTCATGCATGGATTATAAATGTGTCCATATCTTTTTTCGGATGTTCGATATTACCAATGTGTAGAATCATAAAGCACCTCCTACGTATGATGTGAGAATGCATTCAAATTATCCGTAGTCGCTTGATGATCGGGGGTCAAGCTCGAGTTCTTGAAACAATTGTCTATAATTTCCTCGACATAAGTTCCAATTTGACCTTTATCTTCCAAATTTTGTAGTTGGCTCCATTTAGGATTTGGGATTTATCAAGGGAAAAGTAACTCGATGTCATTTTTTCCTAAACCTATAAAGCACACCCCATTATAATATACAATGCAGTACAAATTTAGATACATATTTATCGAGAAAACCAACAATTTTAATAGAATCATATCTAAATTTTATAGATCTAAAGAAACTATTTGATCATAACTAATTCTATCATTAAATCAATGAAATAATAATAATATTAATTTTTTCATTAAAATTCATACTAATTAACCTCTTATTATCAAAATAATAACCCGCAATCTAAAGGGCTCTACATTATACCCCGACTTATATATATAAAAATTCCGACCATATAGAAGTGAAGAAGAAACCCCTAAGAATGCATAACAACTTCAAATTTTTGGAAAAAATGTTAATGTAGATAAACATCAGATAGATTAAATTTGACGTCTAAATGACCATCATTCACCTTCTTTTTTGGTCTGTCGTGATGACCATTTAAACGTCAATTTTAACTTAGTGAAAATTTCTGAATCTTACTAACTTAAATTTGACGTCTAAATGACCATCATTCTACCTTATTTTTGGTTTGTCATGATAGTCATTTGACCGTCAAATTTAATGCACTCAAAACTTGTGTACTACCGTAATGTGAAATGTCAAAATTTCTTCATCTCAAAGGTTTTGTTTCAATTTTATAATAAATTACAAAAATTTATTATAGTTTATAAAACAACTCTATATATCAACATGGTTTAAAAGCAATGTATAGTTTAAACTTATATAACACTATAGACATTGGATTTTTTTTTTTAACAATATAGTTGAAAACTAATTAGAAGAGGGTAAGGGGTCACACCGAAGGAAAAATTAAACTTGGAGTAAATTATATTTAGCCCCATTCCATGGGTCTTCACTGCACCCAATAGGAAAAATTAATTTTCCTACATCCGTGGAAGATGTTTCCCTGTGAGAGACCTTGTTTTTAACCCAAAAAAATGTTTGAACTATTTGCAAATTATTTCAACCATACCTATGTATGAAGAGGAGAATAATTCTAACTTCCACCAAATAAGTTAGTTTGCCAATTTTTATTTTTTACATGGATTCGCAAATTTATTTAAAAAAATAAATAAAGTTAATATCAAAGTATCTTTAAGGAAAGATTTGACCCAACCAATGGCAAAATTTGAAAGTGAAATTTCTATTTTCATGAGAGTTGTCTCCATCCTAGGAGACCTAAATTTTTTTCTTTGGATAATTTTTATCCTCCACGAGTTAAAAACACAGAAAAACATTTATAATATCAAATGTATCAAACAAGATTTTACCTATGTAAGAAGAGTGGGTCCGTATAAGATATAGTTCTTAATATAATTTTTATTCTATAAGATTAACCTTTAGTTTATAGGTTTAAATTTAAACAATAGTATAAATATTTTATACTATAGTTTTTCAAATTCAAATGTAACCCTCTTATTTAAAGGGGTACAAGGACATAAATTTTTTATCTTCAAATAAAAATTAGATGAAAAAGAAAATAATTATAGAAGCGTTAAAAGGAGTCTAACCAAGTCAGGAGACATGAAATGAGACTTTAGACAATAAGAAAATTTGAATTTGAATTTTCATGGATTGGTGTCTCCCTGTAACTTGATTTTATTTTCACCTACACACATCTTAGAAACTATAGAAAAATAATAAAATAATTGAAATAGATTTAACCTTTACCTTAAATTATAATCCATGGTAATTCCTCTACACTACATTTCACTTAGGTAAATGTTATTCTAGGTCCCCTATCACTGTGCACACTCTAATCTAAAATAAAACATTAATTGCATTGCACAAAAATGGAAAGAAGGGGGCCTGATCATTTTAAATACACTTTCGGGTTTGTTGAAAAATAGTAAAAATTAAATAGATTAAATATAATAACATAGATCCAACCTATTTTATTTGAACCATGCTTTGGTACCATGATAGAAATTTGAGGATTCAACTAATTATAGGTTTAATTCAACATACATGCTAAACATTAATACATTATGTAATGTTATAATAAATAATTAAATGAACATTACATCATCAAACAAGTAAATAAATAAATACTCACAAAATATAAATAACACAAGTGACATGGGATATATAGTGGAAAACCCAAAGGTAAAAACCACTTGAAAGTAACCTTTTATTTAAGAGAACTTAATTACATCTAGTAATATCACCTCCTCCTTTGAAACCCTAATCACAAGGGTAAAAATTTCACCTTTGATATATTCACTGATATATCAAATCAGGACCCTGAGTCCTTTTTATACAAGTTGATCGGGTATGTCTCCCGACCCACCTTTTCAACCTAACTGGTTGATACATATCCCTAGGTTAGAATATTTAATAAATAGGAATAAATGTTTTCACATTATTAAATACTAACCTAAAGTATATTTCCAAGGTATGAATATTTAATAATAGAAATATAAATATTTCTTATTATTAAATATCTAACATATATGATAATGTTGGACCCATATTTAATTAAGGGGTTCACAACCTATTTAACTATTATGTTCTTAAAAATACCAACCTAGTCTATGGCGGCCTCGATTAACCTTCTTCTCATGCCAAAGATCGCCCTCACACCAAACCATATACCAATGGTTTTGGATTCTTCAATAAACCATCCTTCCCTTATGCATACCTCCACCATTGTGCACCGAAGGGGTTTGGTATTGGGCATAATGAACAAGGTCCCCGCTGCCATGTCTTCAAACAAACCCATGAACCATGTGAAAATTTATCTTAGGATACAAAGATCCCTCCATCCCCCCTTCAAGAACTTCTACATCCTCTCCCATCAACATTGATTCACCTACCTTCTCTCATTCTAACTATCTCACCGATCAATATGATACCGTATCTATTCCCCTGAATGTTGTTTTAGTATCCACCATTTCCCTTAGAGCGATAACTTATCGGGATGGAAATGAAACCCGGTCTTTTCCTCTTAAGCATCAAGAGATGGTAGGGGTATATTCCCTATCATTGAAATTATTTAATGCCTCGATGATAAATCCATTATTTCTTACAAGGGAGCTGATGATTGTAATATGTAAAAGTACCTTCCCCGACACTTCCCGGTCTCTTAAACGAGTCCACTATAAACATTAATATCAGGACTTCTAAAGAACCCCACATCCTTAAGGTGGTCAAATCTCTCGGAACCTCAAGAACTAGAAGCCTTTACCTAATTCTTATCCAAATACAACTAGGATTTACATGGTTGTACTCTCAACATGCTAGGTTTTGACCCTCCATCATTTTCCATAACATTGTCACCATCCCTAACGCTAAACCGGTTAGGTAGAAACTTCGCCGCATGCATCCTTGAGTTTCCCTCCTTGTCAAATAGGAGTTGCAACATATTATTTTTTCCAATTTTATTATCCCCATTAACTATCCCCAATGGGTTTTTAACATCATAATTGTCGCTAAAGCATCGGGAAAGCTTCGTATATGCACCAAATTTTAGGATCTTAATATTGCTTTCCCTAAATACAACTTTCCTCTTCCCAACATCGATCAACTTGTGGATCTTACTACGGGTCATGAAATGCGTTCTCTTATGGATGGTTTTTCTTGCTACAATCAAATTATCATCCCACCAAAAGACCAACATAATATCTCCTTCATCACCCCATGTGGGACATTTTTGCTATCGTATCACGCCCTTCTATTTTGAAAATGTTAGGGCCACCTATCAATGAGCCATGAGCTATATATTTCACAATCTCATACATAAGACCATAGAATACTATGTTGATGACCACTTGGGAAATTCGAAACATTGATGTGATCGTGTCTCATTCATTTCTTCCTCCACCTCAACCCGACCAAGTGTGTTTTCAAAGTTCTTATGGGAAAACACCTTGGTTTTTTCATTTCTATCAAGGGTATTGAATTTGACCTCACAAACATCAAGGATGTATTTGAGATGCCTCCTCCTTGTAATCTTAAACAAATCCATAGTCTTCAAGGCTGGCTTCAATTAGTCCATTGCTTCATCTAAATGTTTTTTTAGTTTTTCCAACCATTTCATCATCTTCTTCATAAATATGTTGACTTCCAATGGGACAAAAATAGCCAAAAAAGCCTTTGATGATCTTAAGTAGTATCTCCTATCACCAATTGTGTTTACACCTCCCTGCAAGGGGGAGCCATTTTATCTATATGTTTTCATCACTGATCATGCCCTAGGGGCTATGTTGGTGCATTGTGATGACCAATGTCGTGGGAAGGTTGTTTATTACATCATTCATACCCTTCATGAGTATGAGACTTGCTATATTGAAGCTAGAGAGCTATGTTTCACCCTCTAATTCATAAATTTTAAACTTCAACATTATCTTCTCAGTCACAAGACTTAATAGCTCTCATCTTCTCAAAAGTATGCATTCTAAGCCTTATCATAATGATCAAATCATTTTCTGGCTCATGCTCATGGATGGGTTTGATCTAGAATTCATCTCTCAAAAATCTATTAAGGACCAAGATATTACGGATCAATTATTTGAAGTCCCTCTCCTTGATACTCATCTTCCTCATGAAGTGATTCGAGATGAATCTAGCAATAATTTCCACCATGAGGATTGTCTTCTCAATATGACTATGTTTTTCTATAGATCTAAGTGTCAACAAGGGGGAGGCGTTGGCATCATTATCATTCGTCCTTCGGATAATCCTATCTACATTGCTCAAAAGCTCCACTTTGAGTTCAATAAAAATATGAAAAATTATGATGCTCTCATTTTGGGCCTTAAAACTTCGATACTTTTAGGTGTATAAATCCTTGGTATCTATGTGGATTCTAAGCTCATCGTTAAATAAATTATTGACAATTATCAATGTAAGACTGATATTATTCAGAAATATAAGGACATTGTCATCTTTCTCCTTGAGGCCTTTGATTCTTACACTATCCAAGACATCCCTTGATCATCTAATCATTTCGCTGACACAATGGCATCTCTTACATTTCTCATCCGATGAAAAATAAATGAATCCAATCTTTACATTGGTGTTCATCACCATGATCGACCATATCATGTCCATGGGTTACCTCACCTCAATATTATTGAATCTAATACATCATATCTTTGGTAATCTCAAATATAGAATCCAAGGAGGTCATTTCTTCAACACGCTACCCGTTATGTCATTCTTGGTGGCATTATCTATAAACATGTATTTGACAAGTATTCTCCTTTGATACCTTAAGTACCTTAAATCTACTTGCGTTATCTAAGAAGTCCACAATGGAATTTGTGGTGGAAACTTTAATGGCTTAGCTGTCTCTAAGGGGATTCTTCACCTTGGCTATTATTAGCCTTCTCTCAATCAATATTGTTGTGAATATGCTAAGAAATGTGTCAAGTTTCAACAAAATTCCAATCTTGTCTACATTCCTAGCTAGGCCTTATAGTCAGCTCATGACCTTTGGCCCTTCTTGCAATGGGGCCTTGATCTCATCGATACCATCAATCCACATTCTTCATAGCATCATCATTCTATCATCACCACACTTGAGAACTTCACCAAGTGGGCGAAGCAATTCCACTCACCTCACCCAAACCTATTCAAATCGTTAGCTTCATCTATCAGCATATCATTTTCCACTTTGATGTCCCTCATAAAATAATCAAGGATAGCAGAAAGTTTTTCCAAAAAAATATATCAAGAATCTTTGTGACTCATTTAAAATAAACCTTAGTTTCTCATCTCCTTATTATCCTTAGGCTAATGGCTAGGTCAAGGCCTCTAATAACACCTTGTGTAACATCCTTCCTAAAACCATTGATAAAGCAGGTCCTAACTGACATCTTCAACTTCCCTTCACTCTTTGGGCTTACCAAACTAGCGTGTGCACCTCCAAAGGAACTACCCCTTCTCTCTTGTATATGTATCTGAAGTTGTTCTTCTCCTTGAAGTTTGGATTCCTTCCTTACGTTTTTCCCTCCATGATGTTATTTCTAACGAGGATTATCATAGAGAATATCTACCAAAGCTGGATTTGTTAGACAAACATCACCTTATCACCCTTTAACATCATCAAGTGTACCAAGATTGAATTAGTTGTGCTTATAACAAACACCTTAAGCCTCGCGACTTCAAAATTAGTGACCTTGTCCTAAAAGAAAACCAGAATGTCACTACTCTAGAAAGGATCCAACATGGAAAGTTTTCTCCCAACTAGATTGGACCTTACATTATCATGCATAAGTATGGGTTTGGGGCCTATTATTTGGCTTCCCTTGATGGTAAATTGGAAACATAACCTCTTAACACATTGCACTTATGGCCATTCTATTGTTAACATATCTACTAATGAGAAAATAGTCATATCTTTATATCATTCCTTCATCATTAGCCCCTTCCATCTATCATTGTAATGATATAAAACTATGTGGTCTACCCTAACTTCTCAAACATGACCTTAAATATGGGCACCATGGCTCTATCCATAGCATTTTCCTTGTGGATATCGTCTCCATTTTTGGTGAGAACTCTATGATAATTACATCCATCACCTGTCTTGTTTACCTATTATAACCATGCTAAGGGTCTAGGGATGTAACTTTTACCGAGAATCGTCCACTCCTAAGTGGTCTACCTAGCTATACCTAGCTCTTCCCCATCAAATAAATAAATAAAATTGTAGTCAAAATTATGGATGCTCCTATCGCATGCTATCTTATCCAAAAGTAGACTACTCCCTCAAAGGACAATTTATCGATAAAAATTAAATAATAGAAAATAGACCGATCCCCCAAAGCATAACTATTTTACATATCTTATCCTTTCGTCTAAAAGAATAATAAAAACTAGACCATACCCTTGAAGGATGTCTAATCTATTATATAATGGCATAAAAAGTCTTCTCACATGGATTATCATTCTATATATCATTACATCTTGAGAAAGCTTCTGCATCAATCCTCTTTTTCATATACATTACTGGACTTACCACACCTTTGATCAGTTTTCATCTTCTCCATTTCAAAGCTTGTCCTTAGTCCTAGGAACACCCACATATGGAGAACCCTCTTCCCACATACAAGTTACATCTAGAACCCTTTGTCATGTTGACATATAGCTAATTATTGTTGATTATGTTTTAACACCTGCTTATTGGGTACAAAAGGAATGCCTTGAGTGGTACCCTTTCTTGTTTACCTCCAATCTGGTTTAAAGCATGGTTTCCACATATATTCCTTACTACGCTTATGTATCGTTTCTCGTGTTATGGTCACCTTTTATCAAGGTCTCATTCTTAAATATATAATTACAAACCATGAAATCTATATCCATAGGTTTACTTTTGAGGATGAAATCTATTATAATCATCCATAAATTCATGAAATTTGTTAACGTCTATGAACACTCTCTCTAATGCACTTTTCGGTTTGGGAATTCTACTTGATCTCTATTACGTTTGCAAATCCTACTTGAGGATCCCTATCAAGGAGAGTTTGTTATCATGTAGCTCCGCATCCCCACCATGGTCAACACACCCTTGATCCATTCATCCTCCCTCATCACCTTTATTCTCCCATCAATTATCCCCACATCACCCTTCTCACCATTCTTGTCCCCTTCTACCACTTGGTGTGAACATCACCCTTCTCACCATTTTGGTCTTTTCATCTCCATCTTGGTGATTTTACTTAACTATTCACGCAGCATGAAAATCCTACTCAAAGTAAACCTATCATTCTAGACAATGCCTCACTCATAATCCCCTTCATTGGTCGTTCCTTCCTCCTAGTCTCCCCTACCAACCAACCTTTTTCTCCTACCATCACCCTTTCTCATTCCTCCTTTCTTTACTCTTTCCACTTCATCTTATCAAATTATCCCAACTATCCACCTTCATGTCTAGCCCTCTTTTTTTTTGGTCTCCTCTCGAGATTATTTCATGATCATCTTCGATTTCCACGCAAATATGTATTATTGTTGGTTGACCCCTAAAAGTCACTCCACATCACTATCTTCTACTTTTATCATTCTCTTCTTCCTTCTCCATTTATTTTCCACTCCTTCACCCATCTTGCACCAACAATAATTATTGTTGGTCTTCCCCTAACATCCCTTTGTTGGCATTGCCTCTTTCATTCTCCATTCCCCTCTTACAATTCTTTAGTTTTCCTCTCATCTTTCAAAGTAATAATAATTATCGTTAACATTCCCTAACATTCTTTACCGACATTTCCTCCTCCATCATCCATTCACTCTTTCCTTCTCTTCCTTGTCTCCACTCGTGCCGTTTATTTTAACTTTTTTCCACCTCTCCATCTTCCCTTCTCCGTTTTCAATATTTTATTTTCTTTCTCTTTTCTCCTCGTGCCCCCTTCTTATTTTCCCATTATTACCCTGTTTCTCCCTCACTATCCCATACTTTTGATCCTCCCACCTTCCACATGCATTTCCATTCGGTTTGTACCATATTACCTTTCTCATACTTTCTTTTATCTTCTCCACATCTTCCTCGCTTTCTTTCTTTTCTATGTTTTATCATCTTTTTCATCTCCTTTGTTACACCATTTTCTTCACCTTCTTCACTACATATTTGCTAATCTACTACCTTTATTTTCCCCTTCTATTTCATTTTTCCCATGACTTCATCCTTTACTATGTTTTCTTTTCTCATTTTTTCTTCTCCTCCTTTTTGTAATTTTTCATTCCTTCTCTTATCATCCTTCTTTAACATTCTCTTCCACCTCTTTTTTCCATCCCCCATCTCCATCTACTTTATTCATAGCCTTGTCTTCATCACCTCCTATTTGTATACTTTTTCGTTTTCTTTGTTTTATCATCTCTTTCCTCTTTCAATTCTTCATCTTCCTCACGTTTTCATCATTTATTTCCCTTAACTTTTGTCCTCTCTTCCATTTTTACATCATTACTCTCCCTTTATTTTCATCACTTCCCTCATTGTATCTTTTCTATTCCACTACTTTCGTTTTACACATCTCTCTCCTTTTTTATTTCACCCTCAGCTCTATCACCCTTCTAATATTGTCTTCTCCTTCTTGTTCTTCATTCCTCATTACCTTATTCTCCTATCACACTTCTCTATTTTATTTTTTTACAAACCCATCACATCCTCTCTAATCACTACCCTTGTCTTATTCACTACCTAATTTTATACTTCCTTTCTTTTCTCGCTTATGTCATCTCTTTCCTCTTCTTTAAATTCTTCATATTCCTTATCTCCTCAATTTTTACATCATTTCTCTCCCTTCATCTTCATCAGCTCCATCCCTTTATCTTTTCTGTTAGATTCATATTTTCACATCTCTTTCCATTCTCTATACTCGACATTTGATCTCTTCTCATCTTATTTCGTGTTGGTTCATTCTTCCTTATTCCCTTTTTCTCCTATCATCCTTCTCTATTAATCTCTTCCACCACCTTTCATTTATTTTTCTACTCCTCCACCATGTCCTCTCTATTCCATGCCTTTTCCTCTTCACATTCCTCACTTACCCTTAATCAACCACTCCTCCTATCCATTCCCTTTTTCCTTTCTTTCAAATCTCCATGATTACGTTCTTCAAAAAGCATCTTCACAATTAACATTTAAGACCAATTAAAATATTTCTACATTTGTACACCACAACCAATCCATTCCATTTCACCCTATTATCATGTCCTCTCTATAGATTTTACCTCTCCTCTTTTAAGAAGATCTATCATCTCTTCAATTATCATCAACCCCCTCGAGGGGGAATCATCCCATATATCCTTCATCGATCTTCCATATTTTCCTTTTGGTTTCTCCTCGTCTAGGATATCTTATCCCTTCATCTTCAATTCTCATCCTTATTCATATATTTCTTTCAAACATGTAATTGCAATCCCTTCATTCGTCAATCCCAAGTCTAAGAGGGAGCACCCAATCAATCATTTTTCATTACTTCATCATTTTTTCTCGTGGTTTTCCTAATGCAAACCACTCATCAAAAAGGGGGAAATGTAGACAACATTTTTTTCTATTGTTCCTCCACTTCACCCCGTGCCTACTCTCCTTCATTAGGATTGTCAATTCAAATTTCTTTTCCCTCATAATTTCATATAAATCCTCGTTCTCCTGCTCCAAATTTTAATTAATATCATTTCCACAAAAATACATATCTAATTAATAAATGTTAATTGATTAATAATCCCTTTTAAATTAATTACATAATTTAAAATTTAGGAGTAATCTATGTCAACCGACCCATGAATTTAGTATGCAAAATTTATCCATTTCAACCCACTCATGAATTTAATATTCACAAGTAATCCATGTCATCCCACTCATGAATTTAATATATAAATTTAATCCATGTGAATCCACTCAAGAATTGCATATTTAAATATAATCCACGTCTAATCCACTCAAAATTAAATCTTAAAAAATATTCCACATGAAATCCACTCGTGAATTGAATATTAAAAAATAATCCACATGCAATCCAATCATGAATTTAAAATTCAAATTTAATCCATATCAAATCCACCTTTGAATTTAATATTCAAATTTAGTCCCCACTCACCTAATCAGGGTGAATTTTCAAAATCATGATTACCTAAATCAATCAAATCCTTAGCCTATAAATAAGAGCCTTCCCCCCTCTTTCAAATAAGTTGGAAGTGATAGCAAAACTCTTGCATTCTTTTGATTCCAATTATCATCGTAATACCATATTAATGCCTTTTTTATTCCATTCATCATCATCATACCATAATCATGTCCTTGTGATTCCATTCATCATCATAATATGATTTAAATGTTATTGTGATTCCCTTAGTCACCCCATTTTTAGCGTCCTTTCATCCACAATAGAAGAATTTACAACTTTGTTTGCTGGTTATTCTCATCCAACCCAAATTATCGTTGATCTCGTGTAGGTTTGGTTCGCTTTATATTTATTTTGATCAGATTCGTATTTTTCTTATATATCAACATTTTTAGTTTCCGTTTGATATTAGATTTGACATGTTTTCCACATCCATTATCATTGGTTTAATCTTATTTTATCTACAAGAGGGTTGACATCCATCCTAGGAATCTCACACTTCTTGGAGCCAACTTAGTCAAATAGTCCTCTGTATATCTACTCATCCATTTTTCTTCTTAGTCTTCTTTGTTGTGCATATTATTGATCTTGTAGTGAGGAGGAGATATCTTTACACTTGTATCCACCATATCAAATTTTTGAGTTACCTTAAACCCTCAAATTTTGAATTTTCTTTGTTTCCTTTCATATTGGGTCACTAATCAATACGAGGAGGAAATATAGTCACTGATTTCCTTCATTATATGAATCTAGTATTGACCAAGAATCATATTATATTTATTTTCTTGATCTCTAATATAAAAATAAGTCAATGCGGTCTTGGGTCCAAGAGTTACCGAAAGCACTATAGTTCTAGTAGAAGTTGATTTGAGGCTATCATATCCTCTCAGTGTGTTTCATGTTGAAGAACAATTTTTTTCTCCATAGCCTAGCTTTTGAAGAAATGATAAAGGGACTATGTTAATAACAACCCCATCATTTATTGGTGCATGCTTAACATAGTTATTGTAGATCTAAAGTTGGAGGTACAATGTAGGATCACCTCTTTATTGTAGATCTTTCTAGTGTTGAATATGAATCCAACATCTCTCTTAGGCTTCGCCAGGGGATAGACATCCACGTTAATATGATTGATTTGATCCTCTAAAGAAGGAGTGACATGGATAAGATTTTCAAGACATCAAAGTTATAATAAATCGATCGATGGTCGGGAGAATTCTTATAAAAATCTAAGAACAAAATGTGGGAAAATGTCTTATTCAAATCAATGATTAAATCATAAGATCCTACTAGCTTATAATTTGTCGACGTATACTCGACATAGAGGGATAGATGGAAAGAGGTTATGAATAATAATCTCAGGTGTAGGTTGTTGCATTAACTTCAGGTTTGGTCTCTAGCTCTACTAAGCCTATAATCTTAGTCTGATTTTCACTTTCTAAAGGAGGAGATACTAGAGGGTTAGTGTATGTAGATGCTTCGTGATCATTATTTCCTATGGGAACTCATTTATTGGTACCATGAGGGTTAATTTTCCATTCTCGGGGAGTATTGGAAGGGGATATCTATAAACCCCAACAGAGAATTATGTGGAGCAAGAGGCCACATATAATTGTTTGGTGTAGGTGTCGTGGAATTAGCAAAGAATGTCTCAATGAAGAGATATCTCTAGTCTTATGGAATTCATTTTAGGAATTTATTACAGTCACGGAATGCACAAGCATCATGTCCTCTAACCCTATGGAAACCACAATACAAATCAAGATCATAGTCACGAGGTCTTTGATTCTGGTATTTTTATGTCCCATAGTTCTTGTTATTATTATTTTGTTTGTTATTGTAATTGAAGTTTGGATGCCTCTAACCTAAGTTCTAATACTCATTTTGAAAGTGATTCGAGTATTAGTTTGAGTATCGAACCGAGCCTTGGGCCTTGACATATTGAGGATATGGAGGAGGATGACTAAAGTCCACCCCATTAACTAAAGGAGTGATATTTTAATCCTTTGGTTATTCAAATTCCCATTGTTGTTACCATTATTTTTGTTACTTGTGCTAACAATGTCCAGATTTCTTACTTGGTTTGTTATGCCATCTTTTGTAGCACCACACTTCTTGTTAAGGACTTTAGGTCTTTGATTATTATTGTTTGAACCGTTTGGGTAATTTGAATTACCTTGTGAGGGAGTGACTAGTTTCCCATTTGAGCCATAGGTCTATTGACCACTATTAATCGAATCTTGGTAAATGCAGAGAGCAACCTCTAAGACCTCATCATATCTCCCGGGAGGGAATTTTTTCAATTCCTCCTTAGTTTCTCGATTGAGGGAGTGGAGGAATAGGTCACAAAGCTTTGTTTGATCCATGTTGGGAGCACTAGCTGAGGAGTAGAGGACTTTCCGCCACCTCTGAATGAAATGGGTGGTGGATTCATTATGCTCTTGTTTAATGTGAAGGAATTCTTTGATTCCTATTCTTAAGAGTTTGTTCATATCAAAATCCTTTATGAACTCTAAAACAATTTTCTTAAATGAATGGATTGAGGTTTTTGGTATTCTATAATACTAGTCAAGAGAAATCCCCAAAAGGGTCTTGGGGAATGTATTAGCTATAACTGCATCTCATAAGAGTAGCTCTCTGATGGTGGTCACATACACTTTGATGTGTGCATTTGGATCTCCCTTCCCTTTAAACTTTAGAAGTTTGGGTAGTGGTCATAGAGTCATTACACTTTGTATGGTTAATTCAAGGGGCTCCTTGATATATTTGGAATATGTTCCCACTGCATAAGACTCTACCATACATAACCCTTTATGAGGAAGTGGAGGTGGAATGCGAGGTTGATATGGTGCAACATAATCATTTATAGGACAAACTACCAAAAATAAAGCACGTCACCAATAGGTAATTTTGAGTGCATGTGAAGGTATGGGGGAACATTTTTTGATACATAGTACTAGGTGTGAAACAATGGAATGTAACATTTCCAATTGGAATGGCATTCAAGAACACACTTCCAGTTGACACCTATGGAAGGTATCAATATGAAGTGTGAGAGGGAATACTTAATGTGTGAGATTTAGTAAGGAGGACTCCAGCGATAGAAACACCCATATAAAGTGGAGGAGGTGAAGATGCACAGGGAACATGACTATAATTCTTAACATGGTGGGGAACTTTGCCTTTCCTTGTAAACTAGGACAATCGAGAAGATTGGTCAAGATCTAGATCCCTATATCTATCCACCAATGTTGAAAACCACATCACCTAAAGCAAAGGTGGTACATTTGACTTAGGTGTATGTTGAGTGTTGTTAAGAATAAAAGGAATTCGATGTCGTGTTATGAATTGATCCTTAGGAGGTCACCCCTATGTAGATGTATTTTCTGTTGTAAGAGGAGGGGTAGAAGCATTATTTTGAAGAAGAATATTAGTGCACCCTCGCATCCTATCCAAGGACTTTTATATTACATAAATACGTTCATCACTTTAGGCAAATCATTTCAGGAGTTCATCATTAGGTGAAAGATAGGAAGAGAAGGCATCATACCGCATGCTAATATAAAAGCTATACAAAATACGTGGATAAGACCCTCTCTCTCCCATGAATTTAATGTTATTAGAGTTAGAGAACTTTACCTATGGGATATAGAGAGGTTGATCAATTTCCCCCATTATAATTGATGATTCATTATTAGTACTTTGAGGAGGAGGAGTATCGGGTGAAGTTAAATTATATGAGTAACTATCAGCCCCCCCCGATAGTGAAGGTGACATTGCATACCCATATGGTAAGAATACGATTCAAGACCCAAAATAAACCTTCTATATTTCGACTCGACATATTCAGGGGGTGTATAAACACCCACATAATAATGGGAGAGGAGAAGGATGGATGAAAGAAAAGAGGAGATGAAAAGGAACTAGTCCTTCACATCGGGTTCACCAATTCTATAAGTCTAAGAATCCACACGTGACCGTAGAACGCACTCCACCTCCCGAGGTTGTGTCCGGATGACTAATATGAAATTAAAATATGGCTATGGAATTGCTAAATAGGATGAATAGATGGAAATGGCTAAGAAGTGAGTCAACGCAATCAAATTTCCTCTACGGGAACTATGAAAGTCTTCCCATCTAGGGAAATGAATGCTTTTCTAACTTGGCTGGAAAAAGGAATGATCAAGGAGGATGGAAACATGAAGGATTATGTCAATGTCAATGTCCCTAAACACCCTATGTACTAAAGAAGTGGGATACGTGTGAAATTTCCTACGTTTTCCTCGTAAAAGTGTTCGAACAAGGTCATAAAGTTGAAATGAGAAACATTATGAAGAAAAAGTGTGAGTCATAGAATCTAATCTCGACCAGAGAAAAATGATATAAAACGTAAGTTTTGTTCACTTCAACATTCAAATCCATCAATTGTGACATAATAACGGGTGGAACCGGTGTGGTTAGAATAGCTAGGTATCTCGAGGCCATGTCAATATCTATAAAATGTTCATTTGTGTTTCATTGTGGAACTTTGGGATCACACACTAAATATCTAGGTTTCCTAGGGCCTTGGATGGTCATATGGATGTGTAATTAGTTAATTAAAAAAATGAAAGATAATTGATTAAAACAAAGGAAGAAAACTTAATAAATTTACTTATTTATTTTTTAAATGATTTTAAATAAAGGGAATAAAACAAATAAATGAAAACTAATTAATATATTCTAAATTTTTTGTATTTTTGTGTTTACTGGAAAAACAAAAGAAATGGGAAATAAAAATAACATCATCTAATTAAAAGAAATTTCTTCGCTCTAAATAAATTAAACTAAACAATGAAATAGCCGAGATGTGGTTATGTCCCCATTCGAGTAAGATTTACTCTAATCTAATTAATCTAATTAAATAAATAAAAACAAACTAATTAATCTAATCTATTGTTTTTTGTATTTTTGTGTTTACTAGAAAAACAAAAGAAATGTGAACATACAAAATAACTTCATCTAATTAAAATAAATTTCTTCTACTCTAAATAAATCAAACTAAATAGTGAAATAGCTAGATGTGGCTATTTCCCCATTGTAGAGGATTTACTCTAATCTAATAAAATAAATTCTTTTCCTAATTTGTAATTGTGGATATTTCCTCTTCTAGTTCTACCTTAAAATTGTGGGAAGAATGAAAACCTTCTCGAAGCATTTCTTCCCTAAAGATTCCTCGGTAAAACAAAATCTTTCTAAATGAAGAAATGTAAACTATAGTTGAAAGAATTATGGATAATTAACAATTTAGTGTAGCAAGAACCTCCTTTGGATTCTTCCCAAGAAAATCCATAGGGATGAGTTTAGAAGAAATCCTCAATGGAAGATTTTCAAATAAAACCATTGTGAATGCTATTGTAATTGTATTTTTCTAAAAAAATGTATTTGATTGAATCTATTCAAATAAAAAAAAGAAACTTGCAGGAATTTAACGACACCCCAACCTGGAAATGTTGTACAGAGACAAATCCAATGCTAGAAATGATTTTTAGTGTCCCCTCATCTTATTTTCCAATGAATTTCTAAACGTGTCTAGGGAATCTTTGGAAATGTGTAGAAGGAATCATGAGAGTGTTGAAGCTAGTTGGTTTACAAGTAGTCTAGTAGAAATGCAGGAAAGAGAGTAATAAGGAAAGATATTTGTTTGTGATTATGCACTTCTTGGTAGGATTACGGTAGCATAACAATACAATTCCAAAACAAAAGACTCCAACCAATGCTTTAGGAAGAATCTTGACTCTTATTTAAAATAGACAGAGAAGTGGTCTAGCCCACTTGGCAACCAAGAAATGCCACATCACTCAAAAAAGGGGCATCTAACAAGCCCAAGAATAGCTAATTTTGTCAAGAAACATGTGCTAAAAATTAGTTTGAAGAAGGTTACATGTGTTCAAAACATGTTGGAAAAGGATTGGAAGAAAACACATAGAACCAATGATCTACACAAATTGGCAAAGCATGCAACCACCTCGGCAGCTTTTATAACCATTTCTTAGGACAAACCGACAGGTTGTGTAACTTCCATGGTGGTTGCATATCCATCAGCACGGTTCCTTCACTTTAAGAAATAAGGCTTAGAAAAATTTGCAAAAATGGTAAAGGAAAGTATGGAAAGATAAGAAAAGGACAAGTAAGCTACAAAACATGCTGCAAATGAGGATTTATACTTGAACATCACTGGAATTGATAGTTTAACATCATTGGGGATTTTACCTATTCCGACAATTTAGCACCCTGCAAAATTTGGTGCGTACAAGTATTGAAGATCCCATTATCCTAAAAACCATAATTCATATGATTTATTTAGATTGACCTCATAGGTCCTCTTGTTGTGATTGCGCTAAGTGTTGCACTATAATATTTCTAAATTTGTGCACAACAACTGATCCATTCCATTACACCTTATTGTCATCTCCTCTCTATAGATTTTACCTCTCCTCTTTTGAAAAGATCGGTCATCTCTTCAATTATCATCAACCCCCTTGAGGGGAATCATCCCATATATCCCTCATCGATCTTACCATGGAATTTTTCTTGGACGAAATGATAAGGGTCATCACCTATCACCTTATATTCTCCATCAAAAATGTTTGATCTACTTTTTTCTTAGCAATACTAGATTTAATTCTTACACGATTCTCATGAGCAAGAGTTTGTTTTACTTTTTTGTTTTAAAAAGTGCTTTCTCTTTTCTTCCTTTAATAGTCTCTTATCGAAGAAATACCTTCCTTAGGAAATATCTCTTCACAAAAATAAATCCCTTTGCTTGGGGAATAATCACCCATTATTTATACTTTATTTGAAAGGAAACTACTTTCATCGTACCTAGATGAATGTTTTCTTAATTCCTCATTTATGAAGGGTACGATATCCTCTTCTTAAAGCAAAACTTACCGCATTACACTTTTCTAGACATCCAATTGTATTTTTTTGCACATGTTTTGATGTACTCCTTTGAATCCTTGGGCTCTTGGCTTTTATATCCATATTGTAGTGATTTCTAACCACTCACATGTCTATAGGACATTTCCGCCTTCTCCATTGAGACCGGACATTTTTCCCTACCAAAGTGATATCCTAATCACTTCCATATTTTCCTTTTTTGTTTATCCTGTCTGGGATATATTATCCCTTCATCTTCAATTCTCATCCTTATTCATATATCTATTTCAAACATGTGATCAACATCCCTTCATTCACAATCCCAAGTCTCGAGGGAGAGCACCCAATCAATCATTTTTCATTACTTCATCATTGTTGGTGAGAAGATGGTATTATCTTCTACTATATTTCCTTTGTATTATTTAGTCTCATGAACTAGCTTGCATAGTATGCAAAGTACTTAGTATTTCTTCTTGTTATATCCATAGGCTATTGTGAGATCTTGTTATTGCTCATTCTTGTAGATCCACATGTTGTGATATCTTGTATTACAGATCCATGAGATCATGATGTATTTTTGATCCATAGGAATCTAGTATTGTAGAGGAAGTTATCTTCATGTTTGCACAGGTTGATGCAATGATGGAGGAGAGACTTAATTCTTGGTGCATGGTTATGGTTGCACATTGGTAGACCCTTCTAGAGGTCTTGTTTGTAGATTCATAGTACAATGAGAGCATGGTTGCAAAGTGGAAGACGTAGGGTCGCCTGTATGTGAGATCTCGGTGGTGTTTAAGAGGCACGGATATAGTGCAATCATGTAGATCCTATTAGAGATCTAGAGGAGACACATGTGGTGGTATGGAGGCACAGTTTAGTGTACTTAGGAAGATCTAGTTGGAGATATGGGAGGAAGAGATAATCTTGTAGAGATACATGTACTCTTGTGTAGAAGAGTTGGTTTGTAATATCTTGTTATATTATATATATGAGATCTCTATCTTTGGTGGACATAGCCCACATTGGGTGAACCATGGTACATGTTCTTATGTGTGTGTGATTTTTTGTGTTTTGGATTATTCTTGTTTATACTTCCACTTCTATGTATTTTATGGGGATTATTAGATCCGTATTTGCATGTTTTGGATTTGATATTTTATAGTTGCAAATGTTTCCGCATAGACCCATCCCCAACAACTAGTATAAGAGCTTGGTTATTTCAGAGAAAGGGTTTGCTTCATGGTATTGTTAGTGGTTATTACGACACATGAGAGAAGGGTTTGTTTTTCATGATGAGAAGATCATGAAAGAGATTCAATCTCAAGTGGGATCTCAAAAAGTAAGGTTGCTTTAGAAATTATAGTCACCGGCATCGGTTAAGTGGAAACCGACATCGGCGGGGTGATTGTGGTGGTTCTGGGGTAACCATGGCCGAATACATGGTGACCATGGTTGATTATTAGGAAACTTGGTTTTAAACATAAAATCACATATCCAAGAAACAGGAGATTAAAGAATTATATCTTATTTGTTGAGGTGTCCCTAGTTCTTGGAGGCACAAGCATGGTGTTCAAATTGCAAATCCAGTTATTGAGGTATTTTTTATATCGTATTTTTATAGTGCTTTGTGGTTTAATTGCATTTGCATGGTTTGGGATTATAGATATAGATAGAGAAAGGAGCGAGCATGCATCCTTTGTGTAATTAGATGCATGGGCTTTGATAGAGAGGTTTTAAAGCACGGAACAAAGATGGGGATTCCATCGAGAAGCATGTACTTCAGTTCAGTTGAAGATGTGGTTGAGTATCTTGGTGTTGGTAAGGTGATGTATTTCATCTTGATGTAATTTATTACATGGATTTGTTGTATTATTTTTGTATGAGATTTGGATGCTTCTTGAAATGAATGGCTCACTCAACTATTGGCTTCGATTGAAGTAGGCACCGGTGTGGTGTTATATGCCAAATTGTGTGGCATTGGGTTCATTCAGCAACATCAACATCGGTCTGAGAACCAAGGTCAGCCACAGAGGAACTGGTATCGGTCAGCTAACTGTGGTCAGTTAGGGGATGACCATGGTCGGTCTCTATAGAAACTTGTCTTTAGAGGGTTTATCGCAGTAGGTGAGGATGGATGGGATTTTTTTCCTTGTTTGGAGGATCAAGTTTCTTGTACATAGTGTACATGGCAGAGATGGTGTAGATCACTTCATGGTTTATATCAGAAAGAGGATGGAGTTGGCTTTGTTAGTACGTTGATACTTGGAGTCAGGTATCTCTATATGATTCATGTTTTATTTCTCTCGTTTGGAGAAACTAATATTATGTTTGGATAGTGTGCACAGATTTACACCATGGTTTTTGTTCTTGTTTGAATTTTATTTCCCAGTTGTGTGGAATATTGAGGACATGTATTTCTAGTCTAAGGATGAGATCCCGAATGAAAAGTGATGATTAGACACGATTTACGGTGTAATGAGAGATGTTGAGTACACATAGACGGAAAGAAGGTGTTTCACCTACTTCACTAGAAGTTCAAAAATTTGTGGTGTAGAAGTATTCTCAGAGAAGAAAGGGAATAAATTTTATAGTACTTTCATCTAGTTTTATTTCTCACGGACATATTAGATTTTTACCTTCGTGTTAGAGGCAGTGCATGGGATTTTGTGTTCAGTGGGAGCAAGCCATGGTTATTGGAATTGTAGGATTGGATACATGATGCACATGCAGAGTGAGAGGAGATTGCTACTATTCAGAGTGGTAGGAGGCACAAGTTGGTTTTGGAGGGTAGTCACGACTTTGTAGGTATTTTGAGTTTTTACTTCATGATGTCACTTCGGTTTATTTGGTTGTGCTGGATATTCCTTAGGGAAGGCATTTGATGGTTGGTTAAAATGGTTATAGATGATAGAGAAATTTTCAAAGTTTAAAGGGTGAAAAAGGATAAATATGCTAGTTACATAGACCGGTGTTGGTTAGGATTAACCATGATCAATCATTTCGTAACCATAGTCGGTTAGGTAGTGACCGAGGTTAGTTAGGAAATTGTGGTCGGTTTGGTCACGGGTTTGAAAATATTTTCTATTTACCATTTTTAGATGGTGCCCTTGTTTTGATTTCATCTTGGTAGGTTTGTGCAGTATGTTGATGACATGTATGTTAGTATTTTTAGTTGGTATTAGTTGCATGGTTTAGCATGGATGTTTGTTATTGACATTGATGAGCACAATATTCATAGTCAGATTTGGAGTTAGTTGGTGGCTGACTTCAAGCTTCTGGAGAGCCTAATCATATGGATGGATGTACATGGTGATTTTGTACATATGGATATATTTTGTTTTGTGAGTCTATGATGATATAAATGTTTAATTTTCATATGGATTCCTTGAACTTGAGTAGGGGATGTTTGCATTTCCTCTTGATTACTATATTACTCCATGGGATATGTTATCTATAGATGATTGTCTTGGACATGCAAGTTGTTTATGCAAGGTTGGATTTTAAGATTGCAGTGTTCGGATTCTTTTAGTTATGCAAGTTTGTGGATTGATCACCCACTAATGCAAGTGGAACTCATTTGGGTTGTCTCTACCCATGATCTTGTTTTTCTTTTGCATATTCCAGTTTGACTTGTCTAGTCAGTTGCATTGGTGGTCACATGGAGACATGGATAGATGGTTTGACAACATGGTTGGTTTTACAGGTATGGCTATGGATGCAATTGAGGCTCAGTACTTCAGTTTGAGTGGAAGATCTTGTAGATGTGTTAGTCATGATGACTTTTGCATGAGGAGCTAGGTTGACTTAATTATCTCGATACCAACAATTGGTATGGTGTTATGATTTAGTGGGAGCTTGAGGCTTGCTTTCATGGATCGGTTGTAGCTTCATGCGGTTTTGTTACGTCATTATTTTATCTTCTTAGTTTAAGAAGTTTGTTTGATATTCCCTGGTTTCATTTGAGAGAATTGTTGATAGAAAGAATAGATGGTCTTCACGTTATGTAGAGGATAGTGAGTTACAAGTATAGGTACATAGGATAAACAATTTATCTCCAAGTGGGAGATTGTAAGGATTGTGGAGCTTAATTGCTTGAAGTTTCATGATTTAAACCTTACGGGTTTACACAAAGAATCAAAGATCGGTCGAGGGTAACCGACGCTAGTCATGGTAACCATCATTGGTTATGGTAACTACCTGACCGTCAACATTAGGGTAAACATTTTTGGTTAGGCAAGAGTTGGCAACGGTTACCTATGCGTGAAAGTTTATATTTAACTCATGGGAATTTAATCTATATTTTGTTTTAAAGCTGATTTAAAGGATGTAAATGCATAGCTAAGGTGCCCTAAGTTTGTCTAAGCTTATATAAGCTAGAAAACTAGGGTTAGAACATAAGGAATGAGAAAAGAGAATAATTGAGCTATCCTTGGTTGAAAGGATGAAGAAGAAGAAGAAGAAAAGAATATTACATGAAGATAAGAGCTTTCATAGAGATAAGTTGAATAGAAGGAAAGTAAGGTACATTGTTGGTGAGAAGATGGTATTATCTTCTACTATATTTCCTTTGTATTATTTAGTCTCATGTAATGGCTTACATAGTATGCAAATAACTTAGTGTTTCTTCTTTTTAGATCCATAGGTTGTTGTGAGATCTTGTTATTGCTCATTCTTGTAGATCCACATGTTGTGAGATATTGTATTACAGATCCATGAGATCATGATGTATTGTTGATCCATAGGAATCTAGTATTGTAGAGGAAGCTATCTTCATGTTTGCATACATTGATACAATGATGGATGAGAGATTTACTTATTGGTGCGGGATTACAATTTCACATTGGGAAACCCTTATAGAGGTCTTGTTTGCAGATTTATAGTACATTGAGATCTTGGTTGCATAATGGAAGATGTAGGGTAGCTTCAATTATGTGAGGTCAGTGGTGTTTAAGAGGAGCTTGGTTGTAGTGTATTAAAGTAGATCCGGTGAGATATATGTTGGAGACTTAAGTGGTGGTATGGAGGCAAAGTTTAGTTTACTTAGGAAGATCTAGGTGTAGATCGGGAGGAAGAGATACTCGTGTAGAGATACATGTTCTCTTGTGCATAAGAGTTGGTTTGTAATCTCTTGTTATATTATATATATGAGATCTCTATCTTTGGTGGACATAGCCCACATTGGGTGAACCAATTGTAGACAATAAATTTGGGTCTCACTCCCCTTAGTCCCCTTTTGAGAAGTTAATATAACGTGTTCACCTAACCATGACCCCTTTACCACACATTCATATTAATTTAATTAATTACAATTTAATTAATGCTCATCCTCACATTATTTATTAATTTAATTAAATTAATTTACACCTCACCCAACCACATCACCTAGACACCTCACCATGGACTTATTCTTAGCCTATTAATTAACTAAGACTCAGTCTCTACTTATCTTAACCAACTAGGACTTAGTCTAACCCTAACATTAAATTCCTATTCCTTCTCCAACAACATTCCCGCTTATCTAAGTGCTAACCATCACTTGAGACCCAGGACAGACAAGTAGAGCATGCCAAAAATAGCTAAGATTTGTTATTTTTGATAAACCTAGGATATCCCGCCTTAACTGACATTGGTTAATCCTCAACCGACGCTAGTCACCTTGAACGTCATCGGTTACCATACATATAATTTTGTAACCTTTTTCCTGTTCACCTTAACAAGATATTTCTCAAGCATTAAGACAACATAATACATTCAGCCATAGGCCCAAGCAAGTACCAAAAACTGATGCAAAGGAATTTACATTCAGAGTAGCACTCTGGGAAGAACTTCTGTGGCACTGACCACCAAGTTCTTCACATATCGACCTTCACCTTCCTTCACCCACCAAGCTTACAAATACAAGTAAGTGTATTTGGATTTGCATCATTTCTATACTTACTTAATAGGTTCTTTATCTTTTAGTTAATAGATCTTGTTCTTCCCTGCATTCCTTCATCCCCACTTTCTAGCCAAGCTACCTATCCACCATCCATAGCCTTCTAGCTCTCCATACCTAACCTTTATACCTTTCGAGTTTTCGTCACCTTATTACGAACCCAACTAGTTCCCCTTCAGTCTCTGTGCAATCACAGAGAACCCCAAAGCGCTTGTTAATCAACTTTCACCAAATTGCTCTACCGGCACAAGCTACCTTAATCGTCATTGGTTTCCCCTTGACCGATGTTGGTCACGGACCGACGTCGTTCATCGTGTATCTGTCACAATTTCACTAAACTTCCCCTAAAACCTCAAAAACCTCACAAAAACATCACCCAAGCCTCGATACACTACCCGTAACCTCACAACATACCTTCCCAACTCTCTATGCAGACACGAGATAGAGCCTAGAAACCTATTAATGACATTCACCATTCACACATAAACTGATATCGGTCATCTTAAAATGACATCGGTCATAGATAAAACATCATTAGTCATACACTTATGGTGTTGGTCTCTCGTGTATGTAAACCGCCTCATACCAACAAGCTCCTTAATCACCCAAATCAACCAAAAATTACACCAGATCTTACCCAAACCCTACCGCAACTTAACTCGGGACCTTCACCAGTTTAATTATCAAATCATTTAATTGGATTTATATTGATAGTAATATGAGATACCTAAATCAAAACACTAGCATTATATTGGTTTATTTGCATGTCCGTTTACTTTATATTGAATTATATATATCAGTGGATTGACAATTATTGAGGAAGTATCACACTTCCTGGATCTAGCTCACGCTAGGAAATCCAATAACCTTTTGCTATTAACTATGTTTTATGGTCTTGATTTGTATTTCAGGTAGTTCCTCCTAGCCAAAAGGAAGCTCATGCAATCAAATTGGATTAGGAAATTAAAACTCGTGCACTTAACCTTCAACCAACATTACAACAAGTATTCCTCCTTGGCCTCTTACCCTTATCTGTTTCATTAATCTACTAAGAATTTGGTGAAAAATTTTGGTATGCCCAATGGGACCCGTCAGGTGTTCTTTTGCATTTGTTCATTCCTAGCAAAAAATTATTTGTTTATTTCCCTTTGAAAATTATTCAGATTAATTTTCTTCTTTGGAATATTATCCTTCTTTCTATTGTCTAAAAGAAATCATACTTTTGGTGCTTTAAAAAGAAACCATATTTTTTCTACCGCATGGAATTATCAAAGAGAATTCCTCATCATGTTCTTCATTTTCTACATCAAACATGATTGTGGATTTGGGCTTAAAACATTTGCATTACATTCTTGTTTATTACATTGTAGCTCACATTAAGTCCACTATGGAATTTGTGGTGGAAACTTCGATGGCTTAGATGTCCCTAAGGGATCCTTCACCTCAGCTATTATTGGTCTTCTCTCAATTAGTACTATTGTGAATATGTTAAGAAATGTGTCAAGTTTCAACAACATTCCAATCTTGTCTACATTCCTAGCTAGGCCTTACTGACCCATGACTCGTGACCTTTGGCCCTTCTTGTAATGGGGCCTTGATCTCATTGGTACCATCAATCCACATTCTTCATAGTGTCATCATTCTATCATCATCACACCTAAGTACCTTGCCAAGTGGGCGGAAGTAATTCCACTCACCTCAACCCAGACCTATTTAAATTGTTAGTTTCATCTATTAGCATATCATTTTCCACTTTGATGTCCCTCATAAAATAATCAAGGACAAGCAGAAAGTTTTTCCAAAAAAAAATATCAAGAATCTTTGTGACTCATTTAAAATAAACCTTAGTTTCCCATCTCCTTATTATCCTTATCCTAATGCCTAGGTCAAGGCCTCTAATAACACCTTGTGTAACATCCTTGCCAAAACCATTGAAAAATCAGATCCTAACTAGCATCTTCAACTTCCCTTCACTCTTTGGGCTTACCAAACGAGCGTGTGCACCTCCACACGAACTACCCCCTTATCTCTTGTATATGGATCTTAAGTTGTTCTTCTCCTTGAAGTTTGTATTCCTTCCTTACATTTTTCCTCCATGATGTTATTTCTGATGAGGATTATCTTAGAGAACATCTACCACAACTAGATTTGTTAGACGAACATCACCTTGTCACCCTTTAACATCATCAAGTGTACCAAGATTGAATTAGTTGTGCTTATAACAATCACCTTAACCCTTGTAACTTTAAAATTAGTGACCTTGTCCTAAAAGAAAACCAAAATGTCACTACTCTATAAAGGAGCCAATGTGGAAAGTTTTCTCCCAACAGATTGAACCTTACATTATCACGCATAAGTATGGGTGCAGGGCTAATGAAAACATAACCTCTTAACACATTGCACTTATGGGCATTCTATTGTTAACATATCTACTAATGGAAAATAGTCATATCTTTAGATCATTCCTCCATCATTAGCCCCTTCCATCTATCATTGTAATGATATAAAACTATGTGGTCTACCCTAACTTCTCAAATATGACCTTAAATATGGGCACCATGGCTCTATCCATAGCATTTTCCTTGTGGATAGGGTCTCATTTTTGGTGAGGATCATTACATCAATCACTGTCTTGTTTACCTAGCGAACCATGCTAAGGGTCTAGGGATGTAACTTTTACACGCATCATCCCCTCCTAAGTGGTCTACCTAGCTATACCTAGCTCTTCCCCATCAAATAAATAAATAAAAGGGCATTGAAAACTATGGATGCTCTTATCACATGCTATCTTATCCAAAAGTAGACTGCTCCTCAAAGGACATTTACTCATAAAAATAAATAATAAAAATAGAATGATCCCCCAAAGCAAAACTATTTTACATATCACATCCTTCTATTTAAAAGAAAAATAAAAAAATAGACCATACCCTCGAAGGATGTCTACTCTATTATATCATGGCATAAAAAGGCTTCTCACATTGATCATTATTCTATATATAATTCCATTTTGAGAAAACTTCCGCATCGATCCTCTTTCTCATATACATTGCAAACTTACCACATTGATCAATTTTCATCTTCCCCATTCCCAAGCTTGTCCTTAGTCCTAGGAACACCCACATATGGAGAACCCTCTTCCCACTTACAAGTTAAATTTAGAACCCTTTGTCATGTTGACACTATGTTCACGGGCCTATTTCATTGATATTTCCCTCATGGTCTTTTGGTATAGCTAATTATTGTTGATTATGTGTTAACACCTATTATTGGGTACAATTGTAATGCCTTGAGTGGTACCCTTTCTTGTTTACCTCCAATCCGTTTTAAAGCATGGTTTCCACATCTACTCCTTGCTACAATTATGTATCGTTTCTCTTGTTATGGTCACCTTTTATCAAGGTCTCATTCTTACATATTTAATTACAAACCATGAAATCTATATCCATATGTTTACTTTTAACAATGAAATATTTTACAATCATCCATAATTCCATGAATTTTATTAACATCTATGAACACTCTCTCTAATACACTTTTCAGTTTGGGAATTATACTTGATCTTCTACTTGAGGATCCCTATCAAGGAGATTTTGTTATCATGTAGCTCCTCATCCCCCACCATGGCCAACATGCCCTTGATCCATTCATCCTCCCTCATCACCTTTATTCATCCATCACTTATCCCCACATCACCCTTCTCACCATTCTTATCCCCTTTTACAACTTCACGTAAACATCACCTTTCTCAACATTTTGGTCTTTTCATCTCCATCTTGGTGATTTTAACTAAATATTCATGAAACATGGAAATCTTACTCAAAGTAAACATGTCATTATAGACAATCCCTCACTCTTAATCCCCTTTATTAGTCATTCCTTCCTCCTAGTATCCCCTATCAACCAACCCTTTTCTTCTACCATCACCCTTTCTCATTCCTCCTTTCTTTACTCTTTCCACTTCTTCTTCTCGAATTCTCCCAACTATCCACTCTCATGTCTAGCCCTCTTTTTTTTGGTCTCCTCTAAGATTATTCCGTGATCATCTTCGATTTCCACACGAATATGTATTATTATTGGTTGACCCCTAAAAATCACTCCACATCACTATCTTCTACCTTTATCATTCTCTTCTTCCTTCTCCATTTATTTTCCACTCCTTCACCCATCTTGCACCAACAATAATTATATTTGGTATTCCCCTAACGTCCCTTCATTGGCATTTCTGTTCCATTCTCCATTCCCCTCTTACTATTCTTTAGTTTTCCTCTCATCCTTCTCTAATGATAATTATCGTTGATCTTCCCTAACATTCTTTACCGATATTTTCTCCTCCATCATCCATTCTCTCTTTCCTCCTCTTCCTTGTCTCCATCTCCACCATTTATTTTAACTTTTTTGCACCTCTCCATCTTCCCTTATCCCTTTTCAATATTTTTTATGTATTCATCATACCACCCTCTTGTCCTCTTATCCTCATTTCATACATCTATACATCTCTTCAACTTTGTGCCATTCTTACTCTCTTTCTCCTCACTACTTTTCTAATACTTCCCAATCTCCACATTATATTTCCATTCTTCATTCCTTTATTTTTGCATCATTTTCTCTGTTGCCCTCTTCTCCTTCCCCATATTCATTCTTGATTATCTCTTTCTTTCCATTTTATTTCTTTTTTTCCTTGAGCCCCCTTCTTGTTTTCCCCTTTGTTACCTTATTTCTCCCTCATTATCCCATAATTTTGATCCTCCCACCATCCACATGCATTTCCATGCGGTTTCTACCATATTACCTTTCTCATCCTTTCTCCGATCTTCTCCACATCTTCCTGCTCTCTTTCTTTTCTATGTTCTATCATCTTTCTCATCTCCTTCATTACACCATCTTCTTCACCTCCTTTACTACATATTTGCTAATCTACTACCTTTATTTTTCCCTTCTATTTCATTTTCCCCGACTTCATCCTCTACTATGTTTTCTTTTCTCATTTTTCTTCTCCTCCTTTTTTTTTACTTTTTCATTCCCTTCTCCTATCATCCTTCTCTAAAATTCTCTTCCACCTCTTCTTTCCATCCCCCGTCTCTGTCTACTTTATTCATACCCTTTTCTTCTTCACCTCCTATTTGTATACTTTTTCATTTTCTTTGTTTTATCATCTCTTTCCTCTTTCAATTCTTCATTTTCCTCATGTTTTCATCATTTCTCTAACTTCATTTTTGTCCTCTCTTCCATTTTTACATCATTACTCTCCCTTTATTTTCATCACTTCCCTCATTGTATCTTTTTATTCCACTACTTTCATTTTACACATCTCTCTCCTTTTTTTCTTTCACCGTCTCCTCTATCACCCTTCTATCTTGTCCTCTCCTTCTTGTTATTTATTCCTCATTACCTTATTCTCCTATCACACTTCCCTATTTTATTTTTCTACAGACCCATCACATCCTCTCTAATCACTACCCTTGTCTTATTCACTACCTACTTTTATACTTTCTTTCTTTTCTCAGTTATGTCATCTCTTTCCTCTTCTTTAAATTCTTCATATTCTTTATCTCCTCCATTTTTGAATCATTTCTCTCCCTTAATATTCATCAGCTCAATCCCTTTATCTTTTCCATTAGCTTCATATTTTTACATATCTTTCCTACTCTATACTCCGACATCCGATCTCTTCTCATCATATTTCCTATTGGTTCATTCTTCCTTATTTTGTTCTTCTCCTATCATCCTTATCTATTAATCTCTTCCACCACCTTGCATTTATTTTTCTACTCTTCCACCATGTCCTCTCTATTCCATGCCTTTTACTCTTCACATTCCTCACTTACCCATAATCAACCACTCCTCCTATCCATTCCTTTTTTTCCTTTCTTTCAACTCTCCATGATTACGTTCTTTAATGCATCTTCACAATTAACATTTAAGACCAATTAAAATATTTCTAAATTTGTGCACCACAACCAATCCATTCCATTACACCTTATTGTAATCTCCTCTCTATAGATTTGACCTCTCATCTTTTCTAAAGATCGGTTAGCTCTTCAATTATCATCAACCCCTCGAGGGGGAATCATCCCATATATCCTTCATCAGATCTTCCCATGGAATTTTTTGCTTGGACGAAACCATAAGGGTCATCACCTATCACCTTATATTCTCCATCACAAATTTATGATCTACTTTTTTCTTAGCAATACTAGATTGAATTCTTACCCCATTCTCATGAGTAAGAGTTTGTTTTAATTTTTGTTTTAAAAAGTGCTTTCTCTTTTCTTGCTTTAATAGTCTCTTATCGAAGGAATACCTTCCTTAGGAAATATATCTTCACAAAAATAAATCCCTTTGCTTGGGGAATAATCACCCATTATTTATACTTTATTTGAAAGGACACTACTTTAATCGTACCTAGATGAATATTTTCTTAATTCCTCATTTATGAAGGGTATGATATCTTCTTCTTTGCACAACTTACCAAACACTTTTCTAGACATCCAATTGTATTTTTTGCACATGTTTTGATGTTTTCCTTTGAATCCTTGGTCTCGTGGCTTGTACATCCATATTGTAGTGATTTCTAACCACTCACATGTCCGTAGGAAATTTCCACTGTCTCCAAAGTGATATCCTAATCACTTCCCTATTTTCCGTTTTTGTTTATCCTTGTCTGGGATATATTATCCCTTCATCTTCAATTCTCATCCTTATTCATATATCTATTTCAAACATGTGATCAATATCCCTTCATTCATCAATCCCAAGTCCGAGGGAGAGCACCCAATCAATCATTTTTCATTTTTCATTACTTCATCATTTTTGTCTTGTGGCTTGCCTAATGCAAACCAGTCATCAAAAAGGGGGAAATGTAGACACCAATTTTTTCTATTGTTCCTCCACTTCACGCCGTGCTCTGCTCTCCTTCATTAGGATTGACAATTCCAATTCCTTTAATTTCATATGAATCCTGTTCCCTATTCCAAAATTTAATTAATATCATTTCCTCAAAACTACATATCTAATTAATAAATGTTAATTTATTAATTATTCCCTTTTAAATTAATTACATAATTTAAAATTTTAAAGTAATCTATGTCAACCGACCCATGAATTTAATATGATTTTTTTTTCCATTTCAACCAAGTCATGAATTTAATATTCACAAGTAATCCATGTCATCCCACTCATCAATTTAATATGAAAATTTAATCCATGTCAATCCACTCAATAATTGCATATTTAAATATAATCCACATCTAATCCACTCATAATTAAATCTTAAAAAATAATCCACATGAAATCCACTCGTGAATTGAATACTAAAAAATAATCCACATACAATCCAATCATGAATTTAAAATTCAAATTTAATCCATATCAAATCCACCTTTGAATTTAATATTCAAATTTAGTCCCCACTCACCTAATCGTGGTGAGTTTTCAAAATCATGATTACCTAAATTAATCAAATCCTAAGCCTATAAATAAGAGCCTTCCCCCCTCTTTCAAACAAGTTGGAAGTGATAGCAAAACTCGGCATTCTTGTGATTCTAATTATTATCATAATACCATATTAATGCCCTTATTTATTCCATTCATCATCATCATCATACCATAATCATGTCCTTGTGATTCCATTCATCATCATAGTATGATTCGAATGTTATTGTCATTCCCTTAGTCACCACATTTTTGGCGTCCTTTCATCCACAACAGTAAGAGTTTACAATTTTGTTTGTAGGTTATTCTCATCCAACCCAAATTGTCATTGATTTGTGCAGGTTTGGTCTCGCTTTATATTTATTTTGATCAGATTCGTATTTTTCTTATATATCAACATTTTTAGTTTCCGTTTGATATTAGATTCGACATGTTTTCCACATCCATTATCATTGATTTAATATTATTTTATCTACAAGAGGGTTGACATCCATCCTAGGAATCTCACATTTCTTGGAGCTTACTTAGTCAAGGAGTCCTCCATATATCCACTCATCCATTTTTCTTCTTAGTCTTCTTTGTTGTGTAGATTATTGAGATTGTAGTGAGGAGGAGATAGCTTTACACTTGCATCCACCATATCATATTTCGAGTCACCTTAAACCCTCAAGTTTTGAATTTTCTTTGTTTCCTTTCATATTGGGTCACTAATATGAATACGAGGAGGAAATATAGTCAATGATTTCCTTCATTATATGAATCTAGTCTTGACCAAGAATCACATTATATTTAGTTTCTTGATCTCTAATATAAAAATAATTCAATGCGGTCTTGGGTCCAAGAGTTACCGAAGCACTATAGTTCCAAAGATAAGTTGATTTGAGGCTATCATATCCTCTCAAAGCATGTTTCATGTCAAGAACAATTTTTTTCTCCATAGCCTATATTTTGAAGAAATGATAAAGTGACTATATTAATAACAACCCCATCATTTATCAAAGTGCACACTTAACATAGTTATGTAGATCTAAAGTTGGAGGTACAATGTAGGATCACCTCTTCATGCTAACTCAAAGCATCGTAGGCATCTTTCTAGTGTTGAGTATGAATCCAACATCTCTCTTAGGCTACCCTTGGGGGATAGAAATCCATGTAAATATGAATGATTTGAGCCTCTAGAGGAGGAGTGACATGGATAATATTTTCAAGACATCAAAATTCTAATAAATCGATCAATGGTCAGGAGAATTCTTTTAAAAATATAAGAACAAAATGTGGGAAAAAGGTCTTAGTCAAATAAATGATTAAATCATAAGATCCTACTCACTTATAATTTGTCGATGTATACTATGACATAGAGGGATAGATGGAAAGAGGTTATGAAGAATAATATTAGGTGCAGTCATTGCGTTAACTTCAAGTTTGGTCACTAGCTCTACTAAGCATACAATCTTAGTCTAATTTTGACTTTTAAAAGGAGGAGATACTAGAGGGTTAGTGTATGTAGATGTTTCGTGATCATTATTTCCTATGGGAACCCATTTATTGGTACCATGAGGGTTAATTTTCCATTCTCGAGGAGTATTGGAAGGGGATATCTATAAACCCTAAGAGTAGCATTATGTGGAGCAAGAGGCCACATATAATTGTTTGGTGTAGGTGTCGTGGAATTAGCGAAGAACGTCTCAATGAAGAGATATCTCTAGTCTTATGGAATTCATTTTATGAATTTATTACAGTCATGGAATGCACAAGCATCATGTCCTCTAACCCTATGGAAACCACAATACAAATCAGGATCGTAGTCACGAGGTCTCCGATTCTAGTTTTTTTATGGCCCATAGTTCTTCTTATTATTAAATTTTTGGTTATTGTAATTGAATTTTAGATGCCTCTAACCTAGGTTTTGATACTGATTTTGAAAGTGATTCAAGTATTAGTTCGAGTATCGAACCGAGCCTTGGGCCTTGACATACCGAGGATATGGAGGAGGATGAATAAAGTCCACCCCATTAACCGAACGAGTGAAATTTTAATCCTTTGGTTGTTCACATTCCCATTGTTATTACCATTATTTGTGCCACTTGTGCTAACAATGTCCATATTTCTTACTTGGTTGGTTATGCCATCTTTTGTAGCATCACACTTCTTGTTAAGGACTTTAGGTCTTTGATTATTGTTGTTTGAACCAGTTTCCCATTTCAGCTATAGGTCTATTGACCACTATTAATCAAATATTGGTAAATGCAGAGAGCAACCTCTAAGACCTCCTCATAGCTCCTAAGAGAGAACTTTTCAATTCCTCCTTAGTTTCTCTATTTAGGGAGTGGAGTAATAGTTCACAAAGCTTTTTTGATCCATGTCATGCGAGCACTAGCTAAGGATTATAGGACTTTACACCACCTCTAAATAAAATGGGTGGTGAATTCATTATGCTCTTGTTTAAGGTGAAGGAATTCTCTGATTCCTATTCTTAAGAGTTTGTTCATATCAAAAGCCTTTATGAACTCTAAAAAGAGTTTCTTAAATGAATGGATTGAGGATTTTGGTATTATATAATACTAGTCAATAGAAGTCCCCTAAAGGGTCTTGGGGAATATATTAGCTATAACTGTATCTCATAAGAGTAGCTCTCTGATGGTGGTCACATACGCTTTGATGTGTGAATTTGGATCTTCCTTCCCTTTAAACTTTAGAATTTTGGGCAAAGTGGTCATGGAGTCATTACACTTTGTATGGTGAATTCAAGGGGATCCTTGAGATATTTGGAATATGTTCCCACCATATAAGACTCTAGCATAGACAACCGTTGATGAGGAAGTGGAGGTGGAATCGGAGATTGATATGGTGCAACATAAGCATTTAGAGGAAAACTACCGAAAATAAAACATGTCCCCAATAGGTAATTTTGAATACATGTGAAGGTATGGGGCAACATTTTTTTGATACATAGTAGTAGGTGTGAAACCATGGAATGTAACATGTCCAATTGGAATGGCATTCAAGAACACGCTTCAGTTGACACCTATGGAAGGTATTGATATGAAGTGTGAGTTGGAATACTTAATGTGTGTGATTTAGTAAGGAGGTCTCAACGATAGATAAACACCCATATAAAGTGGAGGAGGTGAACGTGTAGAGGGAACATGACTATAATTCTTAACATGGTGGAGAACTTTTCGTTTTCTTGTAAATGAGGACAATCGAGAAGATTGGTCAAGCTCTAGATCCCTATATCTATCCACCAATGTTGAAACCACATCACCTAACAAAGGTGTTACATTTGATTTAGGTGTATGTTGAGTGTTGTTAAGAATAAAAGGAATGTGATGTCCTGTTATGAATTGATCCTTAGGAGGTTACCCCTATGTAGATGTATTTTTCGTTGTAAGAGGTGGGGTAGAAGCATTATTTTCAAGAAGAATATTAGTGTACCCTTGCATCCTATCCAAGGACTTGTCTATTACATAAAGACGTTCATCACTTTAGGCAAATCATTTCAGAGTTCATCATTAAATGAAAGATAGGAAGAGAAGGCATCATACCGCATGCTAATTTAAAACCTATACAAAATGCGTGGATAAGACCCTCTCTCTCCCGTGAATTTCATGTTATTAGAGTTAGAGAACTCGCTACGGGATATAGAGAGGTTGATCAATTTCCTCCATTATAACCGATGAGTCATTATTAGTACTTTGAGGAGGAGGAGTATGGGGTGAAGTTAAATTAGATGAGTAACTATCAGCCCACCCTGATATTGAAGGTGACTATTGCATACCCATATGGTAATAATACACTTCAAGACCCAAAATGGTAATTCCATATTTCTGACCCGACATATTTGGGGGTTTATAAACACCGCAGAATAATGTGAGAGGAGAAGGATGGATGAAAGAAAAGAGGAAATGAAAAGGAACTAGTCCTTCACATCGGGTTCACCAATTTTGTATGTCTAAGAATCCACACATGACCATAGAATGCACTCCACCTCCCGAGGTCATGCCAGATGACTAATATGAAATTAAAATATGGCTATGGAATTGCTAAATAGGATGAATAGATGGAAAAGGCTAAGAAGTGAGTCAACGCAATCAAATTTCCTCTACGGGAACTATAAAAGTCTTCCCATCTAGGGAAAAGAATGCTTTTCTAACTTGGCTGGAAAAAATGGAATGATCAAGGAGGATGGAAACATGAAGGATTATGTCAATGTCAATGTCCCTAAACACCCTATGTACCGGCATTGGGATACGTGTGAAATTGCCTATGTTTAACACATAAAATTCTCCAGCATAAGGTCATAAAGGTGAAATGACAAACATTGTGAAGTAAAAAGTTGTGAGTCATAGAATCTAATCTCGACCACGAGAAGAATTATATAAAACGTAAGTGTTGTTCACTTCGACATTCAAATCCATCAATTGTGACATAATAACGGGTGGAACCGGGGTGGTTAGAATAGCTAGGTGTCTGAGGCCATGTCAATATCTATAAAATGTTCAGTTGTGTTTGGTTCGGAACTCTAGGATCACACACTAAATATCTAGGTTGCCTAGGGCCTTGGATGGTCATATGGATGTGTAACTAGTTAATTAAAAAAATGAAAGATAATTGATTAAAACAAAGGAAGAAAACTTAACAAATTTACTTTTTTTTTTTTCAATGATTTTAAATAAAGGGAATAAAACAAATAAAAGAAACTAATTAATCTAATCTTAATTTTTGTATTTTTGTGTTTATTGGAAAACAAAAGAAATATGCACAGACAATTTAACTTCTTCTAATTAAATGAAATTTCTTCTACTCTAAACAAATTAAACTAAACAATGAAATAGCCAAATGTGTCTATTTCCCCATTCATAAGATTTACTCTAATCTAATTAATCTAATTAAATAAATAAAAGCAAACTAATTAATCTAATCTATTTTTTAAAATTTTTTGTGTTTACTCGAAAAACAAAAGAAATGTGAACATACAAAATAAGTTCATCTAATGAAAATAAATTTCTTTTACTCTAAATAAATTAAACTAAATAGTGAAATAGCTAGATGTGGTTATTTCCCCATCAGAGAAGATTTACTCTAATCTAATAAAATAATTTTTTTCCTAATTTTTAATTGTGGATATTTCCTCTTTTAGCTCTACCTCAAAATCACAGAAGAATGAAAAGCTTCTCATAAGCATTTCTTCCCTAAAGATTCCCGAGTAAAACAAAACCTTTCTAAATGAAGAAATGTAAACTCGTAGCTAAAAGAATTGTGGATAATTAACAATGTAGTGTAGCAAGAACCTCCTTTGGATTCTTCCCATGAAAATCCATACGGATGAGTTGAGAAGAAATCCCCAATGGAAAATTTTCAAATAAAACCATGTGAATGCTATTGTAATTGTAATTTTCTAAACAAATGTATTTTATTGAATCTATTCAAATAAAATAAAGAAACTTGCAAGAATTTAACGACACCCTCAACTCCGGAAATGTTGTATGAGACAAATTCAATGCTAGAAATAATTTCTAGTTTTCCTCATCTTATTTGCCAATGAATTTCTAAACGTGTCTAGGAACTCAGGCTGAAATGTGTAGAAGGAATGAGTGAGAGTGTTGAAGCTAGTTGGTTTACAAGTAGTCTAGTAGAAATGCAGAAAGAGAGTAACAAGGAAAGATATTTGTTCATGCTTGTGCACTTCTTAGTAGGATTATGATAGCATAACAATACAATTCCAAAACAAAAGGCTCCAACCAATGCTTCAGAAGAATCTTTGACTCTTATTTAAAATAGACAGAGAAGTGGTCTAGCCCACTTGGCAGCCAAGGAATGCCACATCACTCAAAAAAAGGGGCATCTAACAAGCCCAAAAATATCCAATTTGGTCAAGAAACATGTGCTAAAAATGAGTTTGAAGAAGGTGACATGTGTTCAAAACATGTTGGAAAATGATTGGAAGAAAACACATAGTAACCAATTGTCTACACAAATCGGGCGATACGCAACCACCTCGGTAGTTTTATAATGTTGTTGGTCAAGACAAACCGATGGTTATGTAACTTCCATGGTGGTTGTGTAACCATTGGTACAGCTTCCTTCACTTTAAGAAATAAGGCTTAGAAGAATTTGCAAAAATGGTAAAGGAAAGTAGGGAAAGATAAGAAAAGGACAAGTAAGCTACAAAACATGTTGCAAATGAGGATTTAGACTTGAGCATCATTGGAATTGATAGTTTAACATCGTTGGGAATTTCACCTATTTTGACAATGTAGCATCGTGCAAAATTTGGTATGTACAAGTATTCAAGAGCTCGTTATCCTTAAAACCATAATTCATATGATTTATTTAGATTGACCTCATAGGTCACCTTATTGTGATTGTGTTAAGTGTTGCACTATAATTTAGAACCTACATATCTCTAGTGTGTGTGTGTGTGATTATAATTGTATCTCGTATAACCTATGTTTTCCGTATGTGTGTCAAACCAGATAGTTTGATATAATAATTTCCCTTATATGCCGATATTTCATATATACTTATGAGTAATTTCCTTCTTATGTTATGATAATATAATCCAAATATAGTTCTTATTATTTTTTATTGTACAAATGATGATCTTAGATAGTGATATGTTAGGATTGTGGAGCTGAATTGCTTCATAGATAGCATGATTTACACCTTTCTAGTTTACATAAGAACCGGTGTTGGTCAAGGGGTAATCGGCACCACTCGGGTAACCATCATCGGTCGTGGTAATCGGTGTCACCAGCATTAGGGTAACAATTTTTAGTCGTGCAAGAACCAACATTGGTTACTCGTGTGTGAAATTTTATATTTAAGTCATGGGAATTTAATCTATTTTTTTTTAAAGCCGATTTAAAGGATGTAAGTGCATAACTAAGGTGCCCCAAGTTTTTCTAAGCTTATATAAGCTACAAAACTAGGGTTAGAACATAAGGAATGATAAAAGAGAATAATTGAGCTATTCTTGGTTGAAAGGATGAAGAATAAGAAAAAGAAAAACTAAATTTCTTCAAGATATGAGATTTCATAGAGAGAAGTTGAACAAAAGGAAAGTGCAGGTACATTGTTGGTGACAAGATGGTATTATCTTCTACTATATTTCCTTTTTATTATTTAGTCTCATGAACAATCTTGCATAGTATACAAATTACTTAGTGTTTCTTCTTGTCACGATCCACAAAGCTATTGTAAGATCTTGTTATTGCTCATTCTTGTAGATCCACATGTTGTTAGATCTTATATTACTGAGATCCATGAGATCATGATGTATTGTTGATCCATAGGAATCTAGTATTGTAGAGGAAGCTATCTTCATGTTTGCATAAGTTGATGCAGTGATGGAGGAGAGACTTAATTCTTGGTGCATGGTTATGGTTGCACATTGGTAGATCTTTCTAGAGGTCTAGTTTGTAGATTCACAATACAATGAGAGCTTGTTTGAAAAGTGGAAGACGTAGGGTAGCTTTAGGTATGTGAGATCTGGTGGTGTTTAACAGGCATGGTTATAGTGCAATCATGTACATCTGGTTAGAGATCTAGAGGAGACACAAGTGGTGGTATGGAGGAGGCAGAGTTTAGTGTACTCGGGAAGATCCAGAGTTGGAGATATGGGAAGAAGAGATAATCTTGTAGAGATACATGTGCTCTTGTGTAGAAGATTTGGTTTGTAATATCTTGTTATATTATATCTATGATATCTCTATCTTTGGTGGACATAGCCCATATTGTGTGAACCATGGTACAAGTTGTGTTATGTGTCCGTGCTTTTGTGTGTTTTAGATTATTCTTGTTTATACTTCCACTTCTATGGATTTTGTGGGGATTGTTAGATCCATATTTGCATGTTTTGGATTTGATATTTTATAGTTACAAATGTTTCTGCATAGACCCATCCCCAAAACTCGGTATCGAGCTTGGTTATTTCAGAGAACGGTTTTCCTTCATGGTATTGTTAAAGTTATTATTGACACACATAGGAGAGAAGGGTTTTTTTTTTTTTCTTGATGAGAAGATCATAGAAAGAAATTCATTTTTTTTCTTGATGAGAAGATCATAGAAAGAGATTCAATCCCAAGTGGGATCTTAAAAAGTAAGGTTGCTAGAAATTATAGTGACCGGCATCGGTTAAGTGGAAACGACGTCGGTAGGGTGACCGTGGTCGGTTCTGAGGTACAGGTAACCGTGGTCGATCTATGGTGACCATGGTTGATTATTAAGAAACTTGGTTCTAAACATAAAATCACATATCTGAAGAAATGGGGAGATTAATGGATTGTATCTTAGTTGTTGAGGTATCCCTGGTTCTTGGAGGCACAAGCATGGTGGTCAGATTGCAAATCTGGTTATTGAGGTATTATTATATCATATTTTTACAGGTGATTTGTGGTTTAATTGCATATGCATGGATTGGGATTACACATATAGATAGAGAAAAGGAGCAGGCATGCATCCTTTTGTGTAATTAGATGCACATGATTTGATAGAGAGGTTTTAGCATGGAACAAAGATGGGGCTTCCATCAGAGAAGCATGTACTTTAGTTAAGTTGAAGATGTGGTTGAGTATCTTGGTGTTGGTAAGGTGATGTATTTCATCTTGATGTAATTTATTACATGGATTTGTTGTATTATTTTTGTATGAGATTTGGATGCTTCTTGAAATGACTGGCTCACTCAACTATTGGCTTCGGTCAAAGTAGGCACCTAGTGTGGTGTTCTATGCCAAATTGTGTGGCATTGGGTTCATTCCAACAACATCGGTCTGAGAACCGAGGTCGGTCATAGAGGAACCAATATCGGTCAGCTAATTGTGGTCGGTTAGGGGATGACCATGGTCGGTCTCTATGGAAACTTTTCAGTATAGGGTTTATTACAAGCAGGTGAGAATGGATGGGTTTTTTCTCCTTGTTTAGAGGATTGAGTTTCTTGCACAGAGTTTACATGGTAGAGATGGTGTAGATCACTTCATGGTTTAGATCAGAAAGAGGATGGAGTTGGTGTTGTAAATATCTCCCCAGGGTAGATATAGACAAATGTAAGAATATGGAAATCAAAGAAACTCAAAGCCCGATTTTTTATTGTGTCAACAATAGCCGTTGGCGTAGGTAAGAGGTGCACGATGAATGTGTCGACATGAAAATGGATGCGCCCTTGGCACATGTAAGAGGCACACGGCGGTAAGGTGTCGACACAGAAATGGATGTGCCTTGGCATGTAAGAGGCGCACGCATGTAAGGTGTCGACATGAAAATGGATGCACCCTTGGCATAGGTAAGAGGCACATGATGAAGGTGTTGACACAAAAATGGATGCGCGCCTGGCACAGCACGGTAAGAGGCACACGGACGAAGGTTTCGACACGAAATGGATGCGCCTGGCGCGCAGTAAGAGGCGCACGGCGAAGGTGTCGACACGAAAATGGATGCGCCCTTGGTGCAGGTAAGAGGCGCACGACAGAAGGTGTCGACATGAAAATGGATGCACCCTTGGTATAGGTAAGAGGCGCATGACAGAAGGTGTCGACACGAAAATGGATGCGCCTTGGCGCAGGTAAGAGGTGCATGACATAAGGTGTCGACATGAAAATGGATGCGCCCTTGGCGCAGGTAAGAGGCGCACGACAGAAGGTGTCGACACAAAAATGGATGCGCCCTTGGCGCAGGTAAGAGGCACATGACAGAAGGTGTCAACACAAAAATGGATGCACCCTTGGCACAGGTAAGAGGCGCATGACAAAAGGTGTTGACACGAAAATGGATACGCCTGGCGCAGTAAGAGGCGCACGACGGTAAGGTGTCGACACGAAAATGGATGCGCCCTTGGCGTAGGTAAGAGGCACACAAATGTAAGGTGTCGACATGACAGAATTCATGCCTTGGCACATATAAGGGTATGTCGACATGAATATGGATGCGCCTATGGCGCACCTTTAGGAGGCGCAACATTTTGAGCGCTGACAGGAAGCAGACACTGGTGCAGATATTCAGATGGCCATAACTTTTCACAGGGAGCTCAGATTCATGCAAGGTTGGACTTTTTGGAAAGCTTACGAGGTCCTCTATCCAACTAAAACTGGATATATTTAATTGGGTGGGAACAAGTTCTTAAAAATGCAAAATACAGTTCACCACTTTTAAGTTTGCTAGGGTTCTCACCTACCGTCATAATGAGATGAATTAAATGCAACCTGGAGGTGGTTGGGGTAGATTTGGATTTCCTCTCTCTTCCCTCTCTCATTCTTCCTATAAATTGTAAGGAGGGGCTTCTTTCTAAAGGTTGGACATTCTTGTTTTTCCCCTCCCTTCTTCTCTTTGGCAGGTGAATTTGTGGAGTTCAAACCTCCCATTAAAAACTGTAATGCAACTTTGCCTCTTGGCATTTTGTAGTGTATTGTATCAATCTTTGGAGCAAATAACACATGTCTGTGGATGATTCTCAACCCTCTCTATGTTCATTTGCATCCTCCTAATCTTTCACTGCAATTTTTGTTATCTGTGCATGATCTTGCATTACATTTTGATGGTTTGTGTTTATTGGCTAGACGGGTGTTCTTCATTCCCTGCATCACCTTTGTAGTTTAGGTTTTATTTTATGCATCTTCTTACCTTGTCTCTTGGCAAGTTAGTTTAGGTTTTGAGTAAACCCTCTGCATTTTTACGTGTGCATCGAATAGAGAAATAGGAACCGGCCTTCATCCAGAGAGCTTTTCCGTTTCGCAAGGTCCACACTTGGGAAAAGCTCCATGTTATGCAATCGCATTGAGAGTCTCAACCCATCGAGTTCGCAGCAGACATTCAGGGATGATGTGATTCACCATCAACAGTTGGCTTGGTTAGTCCATTGATACTTGGAGTCAGGTATCTCTATATGATTCATGTTTTATTTCTCTCGTTTGGAGAAACTAATAGTATGTTTGGATAGTGTGCACAAATTTACACAATGGTTTTTGGTGTTGTTTGAATTTTATTTCCAGATTGTGTGGAATATTAAGGACAAGTATTTCTAGTCTAAGGATGAGATCCTCAATGAAAAGTGATGATTAGAAACAGTTACATGTAATGAGAGATGTTAAGTACACACAGATGGAAAGAAGGTGATTCACCTACTTCACTAGAAGTTCAAACTTTTGTGGTGTAGAAGTATTCTCAGAGAAGAGAGGGAATAAATTTTATAGTACTTTCATCTAGTTTTATTTCTCATGGAAATAATAGATTTTGACCTTGGTGTTAGAGGCACATGCAGGGGATTTCATGTTTAGTGGGAGAAAGCTATGGTTGTTGGAATTGGAGGATTGGATACATGATACATATGTGGAGTGAGAGGACATTGCTACTATTAAGAGTGGTAGGAGGTGTAATTTGGTTTTGGAGGGTAGTCACGACTTTAGGTATTTTGAGTTTATTACTTTATGATGTCATTTCTGGTTTATTTTGTTGTGCCTAGATATTCCTTAGGGAAGGCATTTGATGGTTGATTAAAATGATTTTAGATGATAGAGAAATTTTCAAAGTTTAAAGGGTGAAAAAGGAGAAAATATGCTAGTTACAGAGACCGGTGTCAGTTAGGATTAACCGTGATAAATCATTTGGTAACCATGGTCGGTTAGGTAGTGACCGAGGTTAGTTAGCAAACCATGGTTGGTTTGGTCATAGGGTTGACAATAGTTTCTATTTACCATTTTTAGATGGTGCCCTTATTTTGATTTCATCTTGGTTGGTTTGTGCAGTATGTTGATGACATGTATGTTAGTATTTTCACTTGGTATTAGTTGCATGGTTTAGCATGGATGTTTTTTATTGACATTGATGAGCACAAGATTCATATTCGGATTTGGAGTTAGTTGGTGGCTGACTTGGAGGTTCTGGAGAGCCTGATCATATGGATGGATGTACATGGTGATTTTGTACGTATGGATATATTTTGTTTTGTAAGTTTATGATGATATAAATGTTTAATTTTCACATGGATTCCTTGAACATGAGTAGGGGATGTTTGCATTTCCTCTTGATTACTATGTTACTCCATGGGAGATGTTATCTATAGATGATTGTCTTGGACATGATAGTTGTTTATGCAAGGTTGGATTTTCAGATTGCAGTGTTTGGATTCTTTTAGTTATGCAAGTTTGTGGATTGATCACCCACTAATGCAAGTGGAACTCATTTGGGTTGTCTCTACCCATGATCTTGTTTTTCTTTTGCATATTCCAGTTTGACTTGTCTTAGTCAGTTGCATTGGTGGTTACATGGAGACATGGATAGATGGTTGGAGAACATGGTTGGTTTTACAGGTATGGCTATGGATGCGATTGAGGCTCAGTACTTCAGTTTGAGTGGGAGATCTTGTAGGTGTGTTAGTCATGATGGCTTGTTGCATGAGGAGCTAGGTTGATTTAATTGTCTGATACCAACAATTGGTATGGTGTTATGATTTAGTGGGAGCTTAAGGCTTGCTATCATGGATCAGTTTTAGCTTCGTGTAGGTTTTTTAAGTCATGGTTTTATTTTCTTCGTTTGAGAAGATGGTTTGATATTCCTGGTTTCATTTGAGAGAATTGTTGATGGAAAGAATAGATGTTCTTCACGGTGTGTAGAGGATGGTGATTTATAGGTACAGTACATAGGTTCAACAATTTATTTCAAGTGGGAGATTATGAGGATTGTGGAGCTGAATTTCTTCACAAGTTGCATGATTTAAACCTTGCGGGTTTACACAAGTAACCAACACTAGTTAGAGAGCAACCGGCGCCATCATGGTAATCGCCGTTGGTTAGGTAACTGGCATCGGTCAACATCGGGGTAAGAATTTTTGGTCAGCAAGACTGGAATCGGTTACATATGTGTGAAATTTTATATTTAACTCATGGGAATTTATTCTATTTTTTGTTTTAAAGCTGATTTTAAGGAAGTTAATGCATAGTTAAGGTGCCCTAAGTTTTTCTAAGCTTATATAAGCTAGAAAACTAGGGTTAGAACATAAGGAATGGGAAAAGAGAATAATTGAGCTATCCTTAGTTGAAACGATGAAGAGGAATAAAAAGAATAAGAAGATTACATGAAGATAGGAGCTTTCATATAGAGAAGTTGAATGTAAGGAAAGTGCGGGTACATTGTTGGTGAGAAGATGGTATTATCTTCTACTGTATTTCCTTTGTATTATTTAGTCTCATGTAATGGCTCGAATAGTATGCAAAGAAATTAGTGTTTCTTATTTTTAGATCCATAGGTTGTTGTGAGATCTTGTTATTGCTCATTCTTGTAGATCCACATGTTGTGAGATATTGTATTACAGATCCATGAGATCATGATTTATTGTTGATCTATAGGAATATAGTATTGTAGAGGAAGTTATCTTCATGTTTGCATACGTTGATGCAAAAGATGGATGAGAGATTTACTTATTGGTGCAGGATTACGATTTCACATTGGGAAACCCTTATAGAGGTCTTGTTTGTAGATTCAAGTACATTAAGAGCTTGGTTGCATAGTGGAAGATGCAAGGTAGCTTCAATTATGTGAGATTTGGTGGTGTTTCGAGGAGAAGTTGTAGTGTATTCAAGTAGATCCAGTGAGATATATGGTGGAGAATCAAGTGGTAGTATGAAGGCATGGTTTAGTGTACTCAGGAAGATGTAGGTGTAGATCTCGGTAGGAACAGATACTCATGTAGAGATACATGTTCTCTTGTGCATAAGAGTTGGTTTGTAATCTCTTGTTATATTATATATATGATATCTCTATCTTTGGTGGACATAGCCCTCATTGGGTGAACCACTTGTAGACAATAAATTTGGGTCTCACCCCTTAGTCACTGTTGAGAAGTTAATATAACGTGTTCACCTAACCATGACCCCTTTACCCCATATTCATATTATTTTAATTACTTACAATTGACTTAATGCTCATCCTCACATTATTTATTAATTTAATTAATTTAATTTACACCTCACTCAACCACATCACCTAGACACCTCACCATGGACTTATTCTTAGCCTATTAATTAACTAATACTCGCCTCTACTTATCTTAAACAACTAGGAATTAGTCTAGCCCTAACACTAAATTCCTATTCCTTCTCCAACAACATTCTTGCTTATCTAAGCGGTAACCATCACTTGAGACCCATACAGGACAAGTAGAGCATGTGAAAAATAGCTAAGATTTGTTATTTTTCGTAAACCTAGGATATCCCGCCTTAATCGACATTGGTTAATCCTCAATCGACGCCTGGTCACCTTGAACATCATCGGTTACCATATATATAGTTTTACAACCTTTTTCCTAGTTGGTCACTTCAAGTTTTTGAGAGATATATCTACATTCAAGCATGAACAAGAGATTTCTTAAGCATTAAGACAACATAATACATTCATCCATAGGCCCGAAAGTATCGAAAACTAATCTAAAGGCATTTACAATCATAGTATCACTGCGGGAAGAACTTCCGTGGCACATGCACTCACCAAGTTCTTCATAGATCGACCATCACCTTCCTTCACCCACAAGGCTTACAAATACAAGTAAGTGCATTTGGATTTGCATCATTTCTATACTTACTTAATAGGTTCTTTATCTTTTAGTTAATACATCTTGTTATTCCCTGCATTCCTCCATCCCCACTTTCCAGCCAAGCTACCTATCCACCATCCATAGCCTTCTAGCTCTCTATACCTAACCTTTATACCTTTTTGAGTTTTCCTCACCTTATTACGAAGCCACTGGTTCCCATGTAGTCTTTGTGCAATCACAGAGAACCCCAAAACCACTTGTTAATCAACTTTCACCAAATTTCTACCGCACTGCCTTTGTCTACCTTAACCATCATTGGTTTCCCCTCGACCGACATCGTCACTAGATCGACGTTCTACATCGTGTATCCTATCACAATTTCACTAAACTTCCCCGAAACTAAAAAAACCTCACAAAAACATCACCCAAGCATAATACCCTACCGCAACGTCACAACATACCTTCCCAACTCTCTGTGCAGACACAAAGAGAGCCTAGACACCTATTTCTGACATTCTGCCATTCCCCCATAGAAATCGATATCGGTCATCTTAAACCGGCATTGGTCATACCTAAACCATCATTAGTCATACACTTCATCGGTGTTGGTCTCTATGTCTCAGTAAACTACCTCATACCATCAAGCTCCTTAATCACCCAAATCGACCAAAAATTACACGAGATCTTACCTGCACCCTACATGTAACTTAACTGGGACCTTCACCAGTTTAATTATCAAAGCATTTAATTAGATTAACATTGATAGTAATATGAGATACCTAAATCAAAACACTAGCATTAGATTCGTTTATTTGCATGTCCATTTACTTTATATTGAATTATATATATATATATATATATATATATATATATATCATTGGATTGACAACTATCGAGGAAGTATCACACTTCTTGGATCTAGCTCACGCTAGGCAATCCACTAACCTTTTGCTATTAACTATGTTTTGTGGTCTTGCTTTGTATTTCAAGTAGTTCCTCCTAGCCAAAAGGAAGCTCACACAATCAATTTGGATCAAGAAATTAGAACGTGTGCACAACCTTCAACCAACATTACAATAAGTATTCCTCCTTGGCCTTTTACCCTTATCTATTTCATTAATCTACTAAGAATCTGGTGAAATTTTTTGGCATGCCTGGTGGGACCCATCAAGGGTTCTTTTGCATTTGTTCATTCCTAGAAAAAAATTATTTGTTTATTTCCCTTTGAAAATTATTCCCATTAATTTTCTTCTTTGGAATATTATCCTTCTTTCTATAGTCTAAAAGAAATCATACTTTTGTTGCTTTAAAAAGAAAACATATTTGTTTCTACTGCATGGCATTATTGAAAGAGAATCCTCATCATGTTCTCCATTTTCTACATGGAGCGTAATTGTGGATTTGGGCTTAAAAAATTTGCATTACATTCTTGTTTATGCATTATAGCTCACATTAAGTCCACTATGAAATTTGTGGTAGAAACTTCAATAGCTTAGATTTCTTTAAGGGGATCCTTCACCTCGCTATTATTTGCCTTCTCTCAATTACTATTGTTGTGAATATGTTAAGAAATGTGTCAACTTTCAAAAAAAATCCAATCTTGTCTGCATTCCTAGCTAGGCCTTATAGCTAGCTCGTGACCTTTGGGCCTTCTCGCAATGGGGCCTTAATCTCATCGATACCATCAATCCACATTCTTCATAGCATCATCATTCTATCATCACCACACCTTAGTACCTCACCAAGTGGGTGGAAGCAATTCCACTCACATCTCGCCATACCTATTCAAATCGTTAGCTTCATCTATCAGCATATCATTTTTTGCTTCGTGTCCCTCATAAAATAATCAAGGACAACAGAAAGTATTTCGAAAAAATATATATCAAGAATCTTTGTGACTCATTTAATATAAACCTTAGTTTCTCATCTCCGTAATCACCCAAATCAACCAACAAGCTCCTTAATCACCCAAATCAACCAAAAATTACACCAGATCTTACCCTGACCCTCGCCCGCAACTTAACTCGTGCCCTTCACCGTTTAATTATCAAATCATTTCATTAGATTTATATTGATAGTAATATGAGATACCTAAATCAAAACACTAGCATTAGATTCGTTTATTTGCATGTTCATTTACTTTATATTGAATTATATATATATATATATATATATATATATATATATATATAATATATATATATATATATATATATATGCATTGACAATTATCGAGGAATTATCACACTTCTCGGATCTAGCTCACGCTTAGGCAATCCATTAACCTTTTACTATTAACTATGTTTTATTGTCTTGATTTTTTATTTCGGGTAGTTCCTCCTAGCCTAAAAAGGAAGCTCACACAATCAACTTGGATCAAGAAATTAGAACGCGTGCACTTAACCTTCAACCAACATTATAACAAGTATTCCTCCTTAGCCTCTTACTTGAAAGGAACGATAACCAGATCATACCAAACCAAGAACAAAGATGCTAATCAAACACCATGATCAATAAGATGAAAGTAATTCACGTAATAAATTTACATAAAACCTTTGCAAACAAATGAGAAACAATATCATATATTATTATGGAACTCAATGCAATACATTGAGAATGGGCCTTGCTTAAATAAGCAAGGAATAACAATTTAAGAACCAGTCAAGGTCGTAGATCAAGCCATAAATCAATAAAATAACTATACCTAATAACTAGATAATATCTCCTAATATCTAAATAAGATAAAAGAAATATCCACACACATAAGTGGGTGAGGATAAATACAATAAAGGTAAATAAAGTACCTATTGAACATGAGCTAAGGTAAATACCTACTCTAACACCCCCTCAAGTGAAACTAGGGGCCAAAAAGATGTGGCATGCCCATAGTATGAGTCCCGACAACTAGGCCTAATGAAGTACTCATGTACAATAACTAGGAAAAAGGGACACCGCAAGGTACCAAAACCAAGAATAACAAAGTAAAAGAGAGTAAAAACTTGCTCAAGGCATATCAAGAAGCTCGGCTCAAAAACTTGTACAATGTGAAGAAATTTGGTCCGAATCCACTCTCAATCATAAAACTCAAAAACAATGAAATCGGGCTTCACCGTAATAGCTCTATACAAGAGAGATCACAATGGAGTGATGTCGAAAATGTAAAAAAACACCAAACATAATTCGATCAATCTGTTGCAAATAGGTGAGCCACAATCTAAGAATAATAACCAAAGCAACAAGGCAAGGACACTAACTCCCAGTGTCATGATCCAAGAAAATCCAAGGTAACAAGGCAAGGACACGAAACCCAAAGAAGTATAATCAACACCACACCCTCCCATACCGCTGAATGGGTGGGAGGACGCTAAAATTTATATGAGTTGTCAAAAAACAACTAATCGACATCGAAAAACTAACAATGGAATGCACTGAATAGATCACCCATAAGAGATATCACAACATGCAAAAGTCTCAAAAATACAAATACAAAATCTCTCAACAAACAAGAGAGATACACTACACTTGCTAAAGAAAAATGCTCAAAACAAGAAGCATCACAATACATAAGGTATAGAAAGTGGAGTAAGAGGCCGAATGGTGGAGGAGCCACGCTTGTAGAGTCCTCTCAACGAATGCCTATGTCACCTCCACGAGTGATTATATATCCACCCCAAATCAACACGGATGGATGAAGAAGATGCTTGCATATGACTTGGTGCAAAATGCACAATGGGTGCATGCAAAAGAACATCAGAATGTGTGTCAGGTTGATCATGTCTGATAGCTAAAATCTTAGGTTTCTCAAGCTTGAGTGAAGGTGCAGAACTCATGTGTTGCTCATGATCCTCAGAAAGATTCAAGCGAACAAAAAAAGGAGCTCTATCAATGTGTGATCCCAATGAAGTATCTTCTCGAAAACCAATGTCATGACAAGAATTCTACTTAACAGGTGGAATAGATGAAACAATACCTTGTGAATGTCTCATAATGACTTCGCTAGTGAGACCCATAAAATGGAGCATGGGAGAATGGAATGCAATGGTATGCTTCTCAAAAAATCCATGCAGCTGAGCAGAAGTAGGATACACAACATGTGGTACTGTTATAGGCATGATTTGGAAGAGCATGCAAGAAGAAGCCTCATAGGTTTAGAAGCATCAAAAGCAGGTTTAGGCTCAAAGACTGGTAGGTTAATGTCAGTGGGTACAAGAGCAACAGCTGCAAGTGGACTAGGAGCATGGATATGGTTGTCCACAATATGATGGTGATGTTGTAGGCTATCAAGTTTATTTTTCATGGAGTGTATTATTGTATCCTTATCGTGAATGAGTGATTGTAGAAGAGAATTTCACCGCTTGAGTGATCTATTTTCTTCCACAAATTTTACAATATCCTCTTCAAGTCCACACACTTCAGAGAAAAGCATATCATTCTCAGAATTCATGATAGGTACAAACTACAACTCCCAAAAGTTTAGGACATTGGGCTCAGCTGAAATTGCGTCCACAATTGATTATAACACTCCTCCATATTTGGCACTTTATAATTATAGTGCAAGTCTCAAAATAAATATTTCCAATGGAAAGAGCCAAAAAAACAATCATTTTTGAAAAAATGGCAATCAAAACCGAGTTACCGATCAAAAGTTACAAGATTTTTAATATTTTTCTCTCGTTATTCATTTTAGGTGCCATGAAACAAAATAAATTGTTGTTGCCTTCACCACACAAGTAAAATTAAAGGGGGTAGAAATTAAGCACATACTAGTAGGAATCACAAGCTTTAAGCCCTCATATGACCATACCATATGACCAAGGGCTAAGGATTTTAATGGGTAGACAATGACCTTTATTGCTAAAAATAGCAACCTACGGCTTTTCCCGAAATAGTAAAAATGTGCACACATCCGTGGACCCCTGCCATAAAATGAAAGATCCGAAAACCTTCGCACAAACCGAGACAGATATGTCAGAGCGAAAAACCCCAAAGTATAGATCTCAAGAAATCCAACTAACCCAAATAAAAAAATCACGTTTTATTCCTTGGCTTGAATCCGAAGCATGCCTCTCGTGCTTCTACAAAAATAAAAAAACCACAAAAAATGACTACCTCCAGAATTAGTCGTGTTTACAGTCAATCTTAGGGTTTTCACACCTTAGGATCCAATGGAAGCCTCTATTTTGCATAAAAATGCATACAGCAAAAAAATACGACCAAATCCCAAATATATGAATACACAAATAATTTATTTGTAAAATAAAACTTACAGATGCAGATGCCAACAACAATCTCCTGCTTTTATACCATGAAAGGAATGATAACCAGATCGTACCAAGCCAAGAACACAGATGCTAATCAAACACCATGATCAATAAGATGAAATCAATTCGCTAGAATAAATTTACATAAAACCTTTGCAAACAAATGAGAAACAATATCATTCATTATGGAACTCCGAATGCAATACATTGAGAATGGGCCTTACTTAAATAGGCAAGGAATAACAATCTAAGAACTAGTCAAGGTCATAGATCAAGCCATAAATCAAGGAAATAACTAGTCATCAAAGAACTAGTCAAGACCATAGATTTAGGAGAGAACTAGACATCAAGGATCTAGTCAATACCATAGATCAAGGAAAGAAGTATACCTAAGAACTAGATAATATCTCCTAATATCTAAATAAGATAAAATAAATATCCACACACATAAGTGAGTGAGGATAAATACAATAAAGATAAATAAAGTACCTAGGTGAACATGAGCTAAGGTAAATACCTACTCTAACACTTACCCTTATCTGTTTCATTAATCTACTAAGAATCGGTGAAATATTTTGGCATGCTCGGTGGGACCCATCAGGGGTTCTTTTGCATTTGTTCATTCCTAGGAAAAAATTATGTGTTTATTTCCTTTGAAAATTATTCACATTAATTTTCTTCTTTGGAATATTATCCTTCTTTCTATTGTCTAAAAGAAATCATACTTTTGGTTCTTTAAAAAGAACACATATTTCTTTCTACTGCATTGCATTAGTGAAAGAGAATTCCTCTTCCTGTTCTCCATTTTCTACATCGAACATAATTGTGGATTTGGGCTTAAAACATTTGAATTACATTCTTATTTATTGCATTTTAGCTCCCCAGCTGATTGTTGACTAATTCAATCGTATTTCACTTTGCACAATCTCTATATTAAACCACTTAAATAATTTACACATCTTCTTAAACATCATCCTACCTGGAAGAAGTTGTCAATGATCACACGATTAGAGGATTGAAAGTGGGTGCCCAAGTAGTTTCTATATCCAATTATTATCTCAAATAAAGGACTTACCCTGACAAAACTTTACCTAAAACCATCCTTAGATCTTGGCTTTTCATAAGGCACCTTCTATCAAACCAAAAACTCTGTTCTATTCACAAGTCAATCTAAAATAGCATAAGCTAAAACATAAAATTCACCAATAGGATTTTGTGTTTCTTAACTTTTACTTGATTTTTGTTTTGAGTTGTGAGGTTGTGTTCTCCATTTTTATTTCTTCCTTTCATACTCCACAATTATATTTGGTGTATTATGACTTTTTTGAGTGTGTTACGGTCCATAATTATCATACTCAAGCTTACGGGTTGATATTTTATCTTATCTAACTCTTCGAGAGAAAAATTCATTTATTTTTTAATCTTTCCAAATTTCACAGTGACCAGCGTTAGTCCGTTGAATTTCATCAGTTTAATCATTTGACCATCATCGAGTTTACCAAACCATTGTCGGTTTCGCTTACTTTTTGTTCATTTTACAAAAATAGCACTCATCAATTTTCTGTTCTTTTTGGGGTTTCTCGGACACACAATCATACCCCTAGGTCTTTGAAATCATTGTCAAATCCATATTTTGTCTCATTTTCATTAGTTATTACCACATTTATCAAACTTTTGATTATTCCACAGTAACTAGTATTGGTCACCCTAACCATCATCGGTCACCCTCTATCATCGTCATTAGTTAACCTAACCACCGTTAATTCTGTGTTTTAATTTTTAATTAAAACAATGACCAATTTTACCTCCCAGAACCTATTTTTCTCCATTCCTTCTATTTTTTTGTGTCATTTATAGAGAGAAGATTACTGGTCTACGCTAACTCACATGGTTTTTACTCGTAGCCAAGCCAACTCCTTGTTGTTCCTCACTAGCCTTCAACTTCTCCCACCTAGCCCATTGCCTCCTTCTATCATGTCACCTATAGATCCCACTAATCCCATTATCATCAGTACTGGTGATGAGGAGTTTGTAAGACTCCTTAAGTAGAACCCCACTTCCTTACAATAGTATTTAGCCCATTAATCTACTCAAGACTCATTAGGATAATTGGTATATGGCATACCTATGTCCATTCCTCCTGCTCTCACCCTTACTTCTACGTCAGCTACCACTAGCTTGGCATTACCCTCTTCTACCTTGCCACCTTTGGTGTCACAACATGACCCCATAACATCAATATTTGTTGCACCTACAACATTTGTCGGACCATTGATGTCATTCGCTCCTATTGTGTCAACCGTTCCTTCATCATCCACCTTTAGCATAACCCCATTTGCACCCATCACCTTGTATATACCTACTGTATTGCAGCCACCCATGGTGTTGGCAACCCATACTCCATTCTAAAACATTGTCTTCTACATCCTGCAATCCCTACTTCTAATCACCACAAGAGTCGTTACATCCACCCCACCTACTTACACATATCACTAATAACACCTTATCTCATTTATCACCTATTTGGGATATTTTTGCCTATATTTATTCCCAAATCAAAGTTCTCATACTTGGCACCACCATATACTGGGATGTCTTCTTCATCATTCATTCATCATCTACCCCCTTATTCTGCTGGGGGTGCCAAGTCATCACAACCTAAAGAACGACCTTATTAAAATAATGATGGAGAATATGCGGACATTGGAAGCATCAATTTCTAGCTCTTGAAACTCTTTAACATACAATGAAATATACAATGATCCCATTCATCCATCTATTCCCATACTTCCACACCTTGCGCATTGGGAAATACAAAAATTTAACTTGTTCGACAACAGAGAAGACCCACAAAAACACTTGCGGTCTTTCAAACATGGGTGTTATCTAATCACTCATGATGACGCTCTACTCTTGCAGACATTCCCAATGTCCTTAACATGACCTAGTTTTGATTGGTGTAGTGGTTTCCCTAGACATTCTATTTACTCATTCAACTAAGTGGCTCAAGCCTTCTGGACCATTTTTTATCAATATTGTCAAGAAGGTCACCATGACCGACTTGTACTCAACACGACAATACGAAGATGAATCTATCATAGATTTTTTCGCTCGTTGGTGAAGCCTCATCAACCATCTTACATTCTAACTGCCTCAAACTGATCTTATAGATTTGTTCATTAGGGCTTGTGTCAAGCACATCTCACCAACTCTCCAAGTCTAAACCTCCAATAGATTTCATGAAGGATTCACCATGGCATGGAAACTTGAAATTCATGCCATTGAAGAGAAGAAAATTTAACTGTGTAATAAAAATGCTCCATTTAAATCAAATGATGCCTCTTCCTCTTCAAAACCCCAAAAAAATATTCCAAAGCCAAAGGATTTGCCAACGTGGTAGTTTTAAAAGCTGGCCCATCTCACCCATCTAATCAATCAAAACCTTCCTCCAACCTTTCTCTCGTTCAAGATTTTCAGTTCAAGTGGGAGCAATGAAAATACACTCCAATAGGAGAGCCCTATTCTTCAGTCTTAGAAAAACTTCTTAAAGCTGGAGCAATTTCTCTTCCACCCATCAAACCACATACTAGTTTTGACCCCACTCGTCCTATGCCTACATGGTACAAGGAACATGATTATTGCAACTATCATCGCGTTAAAGGTCATAGTGATGGTAATTGTATAACCTTCAAAAACATTGTCCAGAAATGTTAGATAATGGAGATCTCATCTTGGACAACCTAAATGCACTGGCTAATTAGAACTTGCATATCTTCAAGAATTTGTTCCCTAATCATACTCGTCATCTAACAAAAATATAAAACCTTTGACTAATGACGATAATGTTTGTGAAGTTCATGTTGTTTTCAAAGTTGTACCAGTCCTTCCTCAATTTCCTCTTATCCCTCTATCGAGGATATTCTTGCACGAGATCCTTTACCCATGGAGGAACATATTTCATCTACTCCTTCACCCACAGAGGAGTCCCCTTCATCTCCCCTTCACCCATGGAGGAGTCAACAATACCTTTTGATGTCCTTTCACCACTCACCTCATAACCTATTGAACAACCTATAGTGTTTACTCTCTCCTACCCACGGGAGAGTCATGTTCACCTTCCTCTCCACCAAAAGAGGAACCTACCTCATCCCACCTATCATCTCCCCTACCCATAGGGGATCCTTTAGAAGCGCCACTTCTTGTTGGTGACAATTCCCCATTAGCCTTCTAGGATCCTATTGATTTTCTCTCAGCTCTCTTACCCACAAGAGTCCAAAGCCAACTATTTCCCTATCTCACAGACATACTTTATAGGGATTACTACTAAATCAACATCATATCCTCCTACAACAATGTATTTTCACGCCTAGATGACCGCTTAGATTATGTTGATAATTTCATGCTTTGGGACGTCTCTGGCTACCCTTTTCAACCCAAATGCAAATGTCATCTGTTGATACCTCTATGATTTATCCAAAGGTATTTCATAAAATCAAACCAACCATGCCCATACCAGTCATAATGGCCTCTTCTTCATCACCCTCGCCTACACCTAAACCTTTACCAACAATCAAACCTGTTCCTATGCCTAAGAACCTACCTACACCTACACCTTCCCCGCATCTAGAACCATCACCACATTGGGACTCATGCCGACATCAAGCCTAGTCCATCCTCCTATCAAATTGTATTTAGCCACATCTTCACAAACCCGCGCAAAAACTATTCCCCACCTAAAAGGAAGACCCAACCTTCTAGGCCACATACACTGGTTTCACCCACTACTCCTCTATCACCTTCACCCCTTCGTCTATCCTCGGACCTCACCCATCTACCTTGGTCAAACAACCTCCTACCCAAGGAAAATAAAAAGCACATCAGCCCATCTCTTCATCATGATCCTTTATTACACCCAACTTACCTACATAGCATACACCTTCACCATTACATGCATCTTTCTTACCACCTATACCCCCACCACCTCCGAAGCCTCGTCATTACCTATGATATTTCCTTTTCTTCAACTAATACCTTCCACCTTGCCTCTCGACAACAACCTTCACCGTACCTTTGTTATCACCTTGTCTACCCTATCCTCTTCAACCATACTCCTTCCCTTCTACATCACACACGTCATCTTCACCTTTACCCAGGAAGGTGCAACCAAAATTGAAAAACCCACTACCCTCCAAAGAGGTAGTTAAGCCTATAACACCTTCTAGCGCTAATTCATCTACTACGCCTTTACCCAAGACAAGACAACCCAAACCTAAAACATTACAACCTACCAAACCAGTGGTCAAACCTATCCCACCTCCAATTCCACCTCCCATGGTGCCTCTTCTCCCAAAATCACCCATACTTGCATCCAAACCCACTCTCACTTCACATTGTGATCCATTAGCAGGGTCTTACACCAACATTTTAGCCAACCTATTAGAGACCATTTTCATCACATTGCCACCGCTTAGACCTTACGACCCACTCAAATCCAAACCAAAAGGGTTTGACAATACCAAAATTTGCACCTACCATCATGTGTCAGGGCATGATGTAGAAAATTGTAAGGATCTTAAAACCATTCTCCTCCAACTATGTCCTCCTGAAGAAAATTTTGACGAAGATGATCTTTTAGATGAGGACCCTATTCCACCTTCACCTATCACCACACATCCTTACCCCTTACCTATTCAATAACCCGCATCTCCACCTCCATAACCTTTTTATCCACCTCCAACATTCGAGATCAATATGGTCCGCATAAGAGAGCTATCCAAAACCCCACCAAAATGTCAGTGCCTTCAAATTATGTCACAAAAACAATTTTCCTCATTATTTTTCTCATCTTGTCCCTACACCTACCATGACTCATTTTCTCCCTCACCCCATATTAATATGGCCAACATTTCCACTCACCCCAAAAAAAGATAAAGGAAAGGAGAAAACAACTAGCCCATCCACCAATCCTGTGCCCAATATACCATCTACACCTGCACCAAAAATCACCATTTTGGGACCCACATATCCTATTTCTGATGGGGTCACCCATCATACAATGATAAAATAATTACACCAATCCTCTCTAAAAATTTCTTTGTACGAACTTGTCCAAACCTTTGAATCTCATCGACAAGACCTCATGGAGGTTCTTCAATCCATCGAGGTTTTACCTAACGACCCTACGCTTGTAGCCTCCATTATCACCCCTCATCATGTGGCTTCTCTCACCAATTCATCCCCTTCCTCTACACCCACTACCATTCATCAAGTAGCCACCCTCGCCTCGATTTACGAGATTGTACCTCTCCAATCGATGATCTTGATATTCCCTTTTCATTTCCGTCTACATTCATAATATATGTGTTCAACGCAATACGATCGATGGCGGTTCCAACATCAACATCATCTCCTCCCATGCATATAACCAAATTCACATTCATACCAATTACATGCATAATTACCTAGTTATGTTGCATTCATTCAATGATGTCATCACTTCTAACCTCGGCACCATCATTCTCCACATTTTTGTGGGGCCCTGTACCATCCTTGAATTGTTCTATGTCTTAAAGGGGGAATTCAAGTACAACCTGTTTCTTTTCCGAACTTGGATCCGCGTCATGGATTGTGTTCCTTCAAATTTACACCAATGTGTAAAATTTGAACATGGAGGACATAACCAAACCATTCCAACTGACCCTTCACTATTAAAAACCTGTAACATGTTATACCGACCTAATGATGTCCTTATACTAGTTAAGGCTTCTACCACCACTGCCACTTCTCCTTCACCCACAACTCCATCCACCAATGATGCGGCTACCTCTTCCACACCTAATTTCTCAATTCTAACTACTGTCGTAGCCTCCATAGCCGACCCATCCACTAACCCATCTACTTCTCAACCAACCAATTCTTCTTCTTCCCAATCGACTAGTAATTCATCTATTCTGGCTACCCACATATCCACTACCACTCCCTTAGAAAGTGTTTTTAACACCTAAATCTAGGGGAGTACCACTTTTACAACATCGACACATTCCTTACTCCTCAAGAATATGGTAACCTTCGCCAAGATCCTCGCTATGATCACTACACATGCGATATCTTCCCTTACGCTCCTCCCCACCATTGCACCAACTTAATGTATGTGGAACTTGATACTTCTAACTACTCACCCGAACCACCTTCCAAAACTTGACCATTTTCCTCTCGACCTTCAATCTCTCACCAACCACCACTTCACCCACACTTTCCTCCATCACTATGGATGGAAAGGCTTTGTCTTTGGTTTCGTTGAAGTAGGCTTCCATATTGTCATCCCGTACACCACACATAAACACAAAAAACAGCAGTGGTATTGGCTTTTCGAACCATCTTCCAAGAAATCATGTGTCGAACTCATTGAGGATGACAACCCTCCTTCACGCCATTTACCAACTTCACCACCTTCACCTATAGAGTCTATGGATCCAGAATCCATTCCTCTTAAAAAAATAATTGTGAAAACCATTTCCTAGGACTCTAAATTATCAACGAGATGGCAAGCATCCCTCTTCTCTTCCCTTCCGTATCCTAACATGATCGATGATGATACAAATTCTATTAACATCATTCAATTTTAGGATGATGAGTCTATTCTCACCTACCAAAAGTGCGGAGGAATCTTATATTCACTGGTCATTACCTTCTAAGACAAAAACCATGTTAAATGAATCGACCATCGAAATCAATATTAACACTCAGGATGACCCGCACATTCTAAAGATAGGCCAATCTTTAGATGTTGTTGAACATGAAGCTTTTACTTATTTTCTCCAAGATTATAGTAATTTTTTTCTTGGTCCTACGCTGATATGCCCGGTATTGACCCAAACATTGTGGTCCACAATATCATCACTATTCTTGAAGCCAAACTCGTAAAACAAAAGTTGTAGAAAATACATCCTTGCATTTCCCTTCTTTTCAAAGAAGAGCTCCAATGCCTTCTCTTGGTTTCCTTCATCCTACCCATTGATTATCCCCAATGGATCTCTAACATGGTTCATGTCCAAAAAGTGATAGGGGGACTCGCATTTACACGGATTTCGTGACATTAACTTATCTTGCCCCAAAGACAACTTTCCTCTACCTATTATTGACCAACGGTTGATCTTACCATCGCCACGAGATGCTATCACTCATGGATGGGTTCTCGGGTTATAACCAAATATTACTTGCCCCAAAAAAATCAACAAAAAATCACCTTCATCACTCCTGGGGACCTTCTACTATCAATTCATGCCTTTTGTCCTTAAAAATGTTGGTGCTACATATTCGTAAGCTATGGCTTATATCTTTCATGACATCATGCATCACATATTGGAATATTACGTTGATGATCTTCTTACAAAATCCAAAAATCTGCAAAACACCTTATAGTCCCAAGGTCGTCTTTGATCATCTCATCAAGTATTGTGTTCAAATTGAACCTAAGAAATGTGTTTTCATTGTTCTCTTTAGCAAACTCCTTGGTTTTATCATTTCTTTACGTGGCATAGAATTCGATCCCGTTAAAGTCAAGGCTATTCTCAAAATGCCTCCACCTGCTAACCTTCGCCAACTTCGTAGTTTGCAAGGCAATGTACAATTTATTCATTGTTTTATTTCGCAGCTTTCCGACCACTGCCACCCATTTCATCATCTCCTTAAAAAGGATGTCTCCTTCAAATGGGATGATGAATGCCACAAATCCTTTAACGCCTTAAAACAATACCTCCTCCAACCACCTATGCTCATTCCCCTTAAGGATGACCAACCATTTTACCTTTACATTTTTGCTACTGATCATTCCTTGGGTGTCATGCTTGTTCATCGCAATGAGAAAAACAAAGAGAAAGTGGTTTATTATATAAGTCGTACACTTTTTTACTATGAAAATAGATATACCCACGCTGAAAAAATATTCTTAGCCTTAGTTTTTGTCACCACTAAACTTTGACATTACCTACTCAACCATAAAAATTTGTTGTCACCAATACTAACCCCTCATATTACATATACACCAAGCCCTACAAACATCAACATTTTGCATGTTGGCTCATGTTTCTCACACACCTAAACCTTGAATTCACTAATCAAAAATTTGTCAAAGGAAAAACCATCACGACCAACATGAAGATGCACCTCTCTCGAAAATCAATCCTCTAACTTTGATTTCTCGGATGAATACATCGCTACCCTCTCTTTGGATGGTACCATTTACCAAATGACCTTATTCTTTGATGGTTATGAATGTCAGCGCACGGGTGGTGTATGCGTTATCCTCATTCCTCTTGACAGTGAGCTTATGTCATTATATTTCAAACTAGATTTTGATTGCACTAACAATATTGCCAAATATGAAGCACTTCAGTATTAGGTCTTCAAGCCGATCATCACCTTCGACATTAAATCGATTAATATCTTTGGCGACTCTTAACTAGTTATAAATCAAGTCAATGGTATATACCATTTTCATAACAAAATCCTTCAAAAGTACAAGCATCATGTTGACATACTTTTGACTACCTTTGACATTTTTGAACTTCAAACCACACCGCATTCGACTAATAAATTTGCTAACACCATGGCATGTCTTGCATCTCAAATACCCTCTTTGCCTTCTGACTCAAAAATATTTTCACAATACAAAGGTTGTAATAACCTTCTTATCTATTTCAAGATGTCAACCTTGTCGGAACCATTGAAACTAACCGACATGACCTTTGGTATAAACAGTTTGTGGACAACCTTTCCCTTTCAATTTTTCCTCTAGATCTTACTCACAATGGACAATGGGCATTTCTAAAAATATCCTCTCCCTATGTCATCATGGGTGGTCTTCTTTATAAACATGTCTTTGACGTTATCCTCTTACGATGCCTAACAAGTTCTAAAATTCCCTACTACATCAAGGAATTTCACGATGGAATTTGTGGAGGTCACTTCAGTGGTTTAGCAGTCACTAAACACATTCTCCACCTGTGCTATTATTGGCCAACCTTAAACCGTGATTGTTGTGATTATGTCAATCATTGTGTGAAGTTCCAGCAACATGCTAATCTTCATCACACACCTAGTCATGCGTTACGTTCACACGAGACCTTTGGCCTTTCTCTCAATGGGGTTTAGATCTTGTAGGAGAGATCAATCCTCATTCTTCACAACATCATCAATGGATTATTACCGCTACCAAATATTATACTAAATGCATGGAAGCCGTAACTCTCATTTCTAAAAAACTTAGAAAATATGTGAATTAATCAATCATCACATCATTTTTCTCTTTGGTGTTACTCACCATCTCATCACCGATAATGAAAACAATTCAAAAGAAATCCCTATGGAAACTTTGTGATGCCTTTGGCATTCAACTCATTTTTTTCTTCACCCTATTACCCTCAAACAAATGGACAAGTAAAATCAACCAACAAAACCTTAAATAAAATTCTACTAGAAAGGATTGGCATATGCACATTCCTTTTCCCTTATGGGCTTATCTTACTAGTATTCTTACCTCAACCGCGGACACACATTTCTCTCGGTCTACGGTACATAGGTTGTCCTACCCCTTAAAGTTTTGATGTCATCTCTTTGTATCTCACTCAAAGACATTTTCAATGATGATGACTTTCGCCAAGACCGTTTGGCACAACTTGAGTTATTAGACAAACATCATCTTAATGCTCTCAATCACCTCCAAATCTACCAAAAACATATCAAACGTGCCTACAAAAATGTGTCCATGAACAAACCTTCCAGGTTGGTGACCTCGTCCTAAAGGAAAATCAACATGTAACAAAAGAGGAGAAAAGTAAATGGGGAAAATTTGCTCCTAATTGGCTTGGACCCTATATTGTTACTCATACCTATGGATCAATTGTTTATCGTTTGTCTTCACTCGAAGGTAAACTAGAACTTGATCCCCTCAATGCCTTGCATATTTGACCATTCTATTGTTGAATCAAGTCCTATATCACCTTTTATATATTAAACTCTTGTCCCTTGAGCACCATTCACCTTCCATTTACCTATTTTAAGGATCAACGACTAAACAACAATCATGTGATTCCCGTCATCTTTCAACCTTATCTTAAATATGAGTACCATGACTCTACTCATGGCATGATTCTCATGGATAATTTTCATATTTTTCAAGATGGAATCCCATGGTCGTTCATTCCTTAAACCCTCTCTTTCATAGTTAACCTATGTGTGCTATGGTTTTGTCTTCAACACAAGATCCTATCATTCTCTATAGTCTTGTCCATGACCTAAAAGTCCAAAAAAAAAAAAAATTCAAAAGTAAAATGGGATTCAAATCCTTGATTCAAAATTCCAGCAAAAATATGACTCCCTCAAAAAGGACATCTACTCTTTCTATCTCACTGCTATAAATAGATTGCTCCCTTGAAGGAAAGCTATACAAAGCTAGCCATATTATACATAGTCTATCATAAAAAGAAGACTATTCTTGCAAACAATAAAATAAAATATTCTGAAGCTTCCCACATCGATCAACTTCACGAAGACCTCAAGGAGATAATCTACTCATCCCATATAGACTTCCTGCATCGATCAATCTATAAAAACAAAAGCAAAAATAAAAATATAACTTTTTCGTCATGGACTTGCCTATTTTGATCTTGGGTCTCTTGCCAAATAGGCATGTTGTCTCACACCAAGTTACACTAAAACCAAATTATTTTCACCTCATTTCCTTTTCACCCTAATTTCCTACCCGCTCAAGGGATGTGCCACAAATGTGACATTTCATGATCATGTGACTTTCTTCACCCTTAGAATAGTCAATCATGTAACACCTTTAGGGTCTTACGTTCATAAGCCCATCTTTGGTATGGTAGACTTGTTATGGTTCTTGTCAATTAGGTGGCCTTTTTGTCTCCTCTTACCATTCACCTTTTTCTTACTTATTGATTCTCCTATACATGACTAGACCATCGACACCTACATTTTGAGGATTCCCCTTTTGCCAAAATCACCCATGCCTAAAATGACCTAAACTCAACCATGCCTAACTGACATAAACTCAACCATGCCTAAAATAACCTAAACTCAACCATGCATAAATGACATAGACTCAAACATGCCTAAAACCTACCAATCCATCCCTTTACCTTATCATATTCTTCCCTAACTTATGGGAGAACTCGCATCGGCTTGAGGCCCATTTTCATCGAAGCTATGTAGGCAAAGACTCCGAGGGCATGGGGCCCTTAGAGGTTAGCTCATCCAATCTTTTCCCTAACCTATTTTCACCTAATTTTTCTATTCACATTCTACCTTAGTTAGTTTCCATTTACATAACACTTGGAAATTAAACAAACATACAAACATGTATCCCTACCTTTTTCTCATATCATCACATCATACATTAATCATTTCACATTTCCATGATATTAAATATTTCAAAAATTTACACCATAACATACATATTGGTCATCATTCATTTTTTCATGCTACCAATAACTTGAGAATTAAATCAAACTCACAAACATGACCAAACCATACTTATACTTGACTCCACTATGCCTAACTCGCCTATACTCCACCATGCCTATACCTCGAATCCATCATTCGCATGGCCTTGATCGCCTAATTGAGCTAAACTCAACCATGCCTACTCGACCTCGAATCAATCATGCCTAATTCACCTATTTTCCATCAATACACAAATAACAATGGAAATTAAAACAAGTACATCATCTATATAACTAAGAGATTCTATGTAGCAATACACATATACACAGATAGAAATAAATACAAGTATCTCAAATTCACTCAGATACAACCTCACTATCTTTGGCACATAGCAAAGTATAAAACTCAAAATCACAAAACTCTCATATATAACCTCACTATCTTTGGCATGTAGGCCGATATATATATATATATATATATATATATATATATAACTATAAAACACTAATCATATCAAGTGACTAGTCGTTACCCCACCTAATATCCTCTTGTCCGTCTCCCATGTCTCCTTCTCCCTCCCTATTAGTCACCCTACCAGCATCTCTCCACCCTCCATGGGTCTCGGTCTAATCTCCTTGGCCCTCACTTGGGCTTGGCCTCCGTAAACTAGTAATTGTGCCCCGACCCTACCTCTCCGGGCTCACGCCCCTTATGCTCTCTAAGCTATGAGTGCAGGATCTAGTCCTCTCACTTACTAACTATTGGGCTCTGTACTTAGCATATTAAGGGACATTTATACTAGTAGTCATCAGGTGATCCTAATAATAATGCACCTCGTTCAAGTAATCCCTTAACCTTTTCACAACATCATCTCGAGGTGGTGTCATGGGTCTCACTGCAACCTATGAACCATGGCCTTCTAATACTTACCTTGGCCCCTACCTTGATGCATGTCCTCCTACTTCTATAGGTGCATGTAATATAGGACCTTATCCTTGGGCCTATGGGGGTACATTTCCTTGTGTTGCAATTTGGGCCTGTAAGGCCACAACCTATGCCTATCCAAATGCAAACTGGCCCTACAACCTGTTACATGTGCCTATAAGATGGATACATGTACCCCATCTACATCTCCGCCCTACGCTGGTGCATGTCCTTGTGCTACCTAGGCCTATAGGGCCACCACTTGAGCATGTAAAATGGTAACTTGTGCCTCGACCCTATGAGCTACCCCTGTAAAATTGTAATCTATGCCTGAAGGGCAGCCACCTAAACTTGTAAGGTATCCCTCTACACTATGATGGTAGCTAAGTCTAGATTCCCTGTCCTCGTTAGTGCCACCCATAGTTATGTCGGCAAACACTTCCTATAACCATCAAGTAACTCTAGCATCATCAATCCACCTATCCACTTCTTGCTCCTCCTGCCATGTCGGTACACTCGAACATGGTGGAGACATAAGTCTTTCCACATCATCTCAGCGGATTTTATGGAAAAGGTTGGCATACATCCTATGGCAGCCCAAACTACCGTCTAACCCTGTCCATAGGTATCATCTCGTTCTCGGCTGCACGCCACCCCCGTATCTACCTCAATAATTGTAGCTCCTCTATCTCCTCTATCGTGTCTCTCGTAAGATGAAAATTCAACATAAGGCCTCCAAATAATATCAATTTCGAAAGGCTCTCTAATCGCTGCCTGTAATGCGAAACATAGTATGTGTCCCTAGCCACCCTATGCTTCCCACCAATGGGTACCTAACGCTCTGTATCCAACTTTCAGCAAGCCACCCCCAAACCAATCATGTCAATGAAAACCAACTAGCTACACACATACAATGTGCTTGTATTCCCAGCAGTGTAGTAAAAGGTACAACACATCTCGAATTTCCACAATCTCCCATAAGCCCATAGCTCCCTATATAGCTGAACTAGGAAAGGTTGTGCCCAAGTGAAGCGTATCTACTCCTCAATCATATCATGGATTACTCCCTTCGGTGCTTGTGGGAATCTCCCACCCTCGAGGTGGGTAGGGAAAAATAACCTACTGTCTCCATCATCAAGTGCACAGACATGGACTCATCTCCTATGGGTAGGCTACATACATGTCTCCATAAGTGAGACTTGCGTTGTGATACCTTAGCTCACCCATCACCTCACCAAAAACAACCACTATCGGCTCCACCAATGCCTTAGAAGTAATAGAATAAATTGGCTCCCCAAAAATAGGTAGCATGTATGCATCCTTCAGGGTGATGGTCATCTTACCCATCGGTAGATGAAAATTATTGGTTGTTGAATCTTGTATATCAATGAGAGTGACCATCAAACTATGATCTCAAGCTATACACCTATAGCATCGGATCCCAATTAGTCCAACCTCAATCATATGCCCCCACTCCTCTGTGGTCACATTGGACTACATCTGTACCAATAGAGGTGGTACTCTTTCTCGCATCCTAAGTTGATCTCTCACCTGCATCATCAAACACAACATTGTCAAGACTTGAATACCCAAAATCACCTATTACCCACTAAACCATACCCACCACATCAATCATGCCTACACCCTTTACCTCATTCACCTACAAACCTATTACCGCTTACCATCATCACCCATTATCTTAAATTCATTTAACCTACTTCCCTACCTCATATCAAGTAATATCAATTTTTACCTTCTTCCCCTACTATACATCCTCACCTACCCCTTATTAACCTATTTTAATTTCCTATCAAGCCCTTCTTACCCTTATTTTCTCTTAACCTTAATTGGCATTGGTCTCCTTGACCATCACCGGTTTTTCTTGATTATCATCGGTTCCATTTAATTGGTGTTGGTCACCTAAGACTTGACCGATGCGACCAAAGCCGACTGACATCGGCCAAACCTTGACCGACTTCAGTCTCTGTCACGACACCCATAAATTAAAACACGTCCCCCATTCTTAAAAATCCAAAAACAACCTAAAATACCTATTCCCACCCACCCAAACCTATCGTAGCTTCATTCCCCATCCTATTTAATCTATGTGTGACCCCCCCTACTCCTTATTTCCTTCAATTTTACCCATGATTTCAAATTTACAAATCCCACCCAAAATGTTTCAACCCAAAACGATTTTAACAATACAATAAACACTCAAACGAAGGATTTATATAACCTCCTAACTCTAATTGGTGTCATCTCCTTCGTGACATGTCTTGCCACTGTGCGGTGGTCCAACCGATCCCTTTCCCACCTCTGTCATGGCCAAATCAACTCCTCACCTCCAAACGAATCAAATCAATCAAACCGATCTTGTGGACCCACCAATCGAATGCCAATCACCCACTACATGGCTTGCCAACTTTTCTAAAATCCTCGTACTATCGCTTTTCCATCTCTCACTTTCTCCTCTATCATTTTCTCAAAGTGGTCAAGTCAAAATGAATCCGTAAAACATAGATTTTTATTTTTAGCCCCAAATTGACATGACCAACGTCTGTCATGTTGTGCCCTACCAAACTGATGTCGGTTACACCATAACCGATGTTCATCACTTGATATTACCTTTTAACCCACATTTTTCCCATTTTGGCCTAAACCCATTATTGACCAAATACCTTTTTGACCTTACCAACACCTATTACACCCTACACACAAGCCTAAATTACTTATACATTTCCTAAATTACGTTAGGGACATGTTATTTACCTATACCTCGGCCTTACCCGTGCCATGACCTACATACCCTGACTTGAACCACCTTTTGTGACATTGAAATTTTCGTACTCATTATACATTGAGATGATATTACCTATGATGTTTAGCCTAATGAACTTACCTTGCCTATTTTCGTGGTGTTTATCCTGACCAAACCTTTGGTGTACCATATCATACTTAAACATTCCTGCACCTGACCTAAGTTGTCTTTTCGAACCATATCCTGTACCGTAGATACTTGAATCATTTCAACCCCATTTGGATAAACCTATCGACCTTGGATGATGTAGAGTTTAAAATTTCTTTCACCTGGTCCCATATCACAATTTATACGTGTGCGTGTGTTCGATTTCCCATTACCCATTGCCTAATTTGACCATTACCCATTACTCAAATGTTCCCATACCCTTACCTACAACCCACCTACCTTCACTTTCCTCACTTACTCATTTATAAAACCACTCACCAACTTCATCTAACACCTCATCAGCTCCTAGTTTGAGGGGATCACCTCCACCCACACTTGGGGTAACCTCACCTTTATCCCTACTTGGGGCAACCCCACTCTCACTTATATTGAGGCAACCAATTCCTATTTTTGTCAGTGTCACTTATCAATACAAGCTACGTGACAAAAAGGGGCAAATGTAGACACCAAATTTGGGTCACACTCCCCTTGGTCCCCTTTCAAGCAATTAAAATAATGTGTTCACCTAACCATGACCCCTTTACCCCACATTCATATTAATTTAATTACTTACAATTGAATTAATTCCCATCCTCACATTATTTATTAATTTAATTACTTTAATTAAATTAATTTACACCTCACCCAGCCACATCACCTAGACACCTCACCATGGACTTATTCTTAGCCTATTAATTAACTAAGACTCAGTCTCTACTTATCTTAACCAACTGGGACTTAGTCTAACCCTAACATTAAATTCATATTCCTTCTCCAACAACATTCCTGCTTATCTAAGCGTTAACCATCACTTGAGACCCGAACTGACAAGCAAAGCACGCCAAAAATAGCCAAGATTTTCTATTTTTGGTAAACCTAAGATATCCTGCCTTAATCGATGTTGGTTAACCCTCAAATGATGTCGGTCACCTTAACCATCATCAGTTACCATATATATAGTTTTGCAACATTTTTCCTATGTTGGTCACTTCATGTTTTAGAGAGAGCTATCTGAATTCAAGCACAAACCAGAGATTTCTCAAGCATCAAGACAACATAATACATTCAACCATAGGCCCAAACAAGTACTGAGACTGATCCAAAGGCATTGGCATTCATGGTAACACTCCATGAATAATTTTTGTGGTACTGACCACCAAGTTCTTCATATATTGACCTTCACCCACAGGCTTACAAATACAAGTGCATTTGGATTTGCATCATTTCTGTACTTATTTAATAGGTTCTTTATATTTTTGTTATTAGATCTTGTTATTCCCTGCATTCTTCCATCTCCACATTCCAGCCCAGCTACGTATCCACCACCCATAACCTTCTTGCTCTCTATACCTAACCTTTATAACTTTTTGAGTTTTCCTCACCTTATTATGAACCCAACCAGTCCCCCTTCACTCTCTATGTAATCACAGAGAAGCCCAAAACCACATGTTAGTCAAATTTCACTAAATTTCCCCTACCGACATTGGTTACCTTAATCGTCATTGGTTTCCCCTTCACTGGCATCGGTCACTAGACAGACGTCGGTTACTGTGTCTCCTGTCAGAATTTCACTAAATTGTCGCTAACACCTCAAAACCTCATCAAACCGATACCCGACCTGCAACATCACCACAGACCTTCCCAACTCTTTGTGCAGACACAAAAAGAGCCTGGACACCTATTTATGACATTCGGCCATTCCCACAAAAAATGATAACGGTCATCTTAAACAAACATCTGTTATAACTAAAATTTCATTAGTTATACCCTGACCGACGTTGATCTCTTTGTATAGTAAACTGCCTCAAACCAACAAGCTCCCCAACCACCCAAATCAACCCCAAATTGCACCAAATCTTAGCGGACCCTTCCCATGATCCCCGGACCACTTGCCCAAATTTCTGCGCAACTTGACTCGGGACCTTCACCAGATTTAATTATCAAAGAATTTAATTGGATTTATATTGATAGTAATTTGAGATACCTAAATTAGAACACCAACATTACATTCGTTTATTTACATGTTCATTTACTTTATATTGAAATATATATATATATATATATATATATATATATATATATATATATATATATATATATCGTTGGTGACAATTGTCGAGGAAGTATCATAGTTCTGGATCTAGCTCACGTAGGCAATCCAATATCCTTTATATATTAACTATGATTTGTGGTCTTGCTTTGTATTTCAGTGTAGTTCCTCCTAGCCAAAAGGAACCTCATGGCATCAACTTGGATCGGGGAAATTAGAATCCATACACTCAACCTTCAACAAACATTACAAAGTAGGTATTCCTCCTTGGCCTCTTACCCGTACGTGTTTCATTAATCTACTAAGAGTTTGATGAAACACCACGGTACATGTTGTGTTATGTGTGTGTAATTTTGTGTGATTTGGATTATTCTTGTTTATACTTCCACTCATCTTGTAGATTTTGTAGGGATTGTTAGATCCGTATTTGCATGTTTTGGATTTGATATTCTATAGTTGCAAATGTTTCGCATGACACATCTCCAACATGATATATACCTCCTCAAATCTCTTAATAAGTTGTATGTATGTATGTATGTATGTATGTATGTATGCATGCATGTATGTATGCATGTATATGAGTTCCATTGTTCAAATTTTGACATTGGTGATACAAAAAGGTTGACCCCAAATATAAAGTTTAAATAACAGGTAGATGATGAAGAATCAAAATGCAAAGGTTTTAGAGAAAAGCAACGCAAGACCAAAGTAGATGGGATGACATATAAGATATGGACGCTATGGCCCCATTTTGTATGCTTCATGTATAATTCTTTATTCGCCACATTCATATGACTCTATAATAGAAAAGACAACTTTAAAATATTTCAAAAGATCAAATCAAAAATTAAATAATCCAAAAACTTAAAAACAATCAAAATATGTGAAAAATATAAATATCAATACCTAAACATTACATGGTTTTCTCGATTGTATTTTTATGTGTTATTTATCATATGTTTTAGTATATAGAATATTATATTTTTGTACACACATTTACTTCGTGATGTACATATAAGTATGATGAATAATACACGACTCTATGTATGTTTTTACATGTAAGACTTAAACCTTTCTCAATGACCTTACTAATTTAGGGGAATATTATACACTATTAGATGTTATTGTTCTTTTTTAACACAATTCCCTTAAATGTATACAACAAATGTCCTTGTTATTTTCATATTTTGTATACTAAGATATATGCTACTTTGAGGATTTTGGGACTAAAAATGTAAATAGTAGAGCATTAGTATATTATGTTTAATGTTCTTATTGGACACTAACTAGTTCTTCTTTGTAGATTGAAATTCTTATGGCTTTTGTTTTGTTTGTATCCATTCAATTTATTTTTTGTTTAAGAAATCAATAGCTTTCTCTTATTCGGCCCTTTACATAGTTTTTATGTGCAACACTTGTGTGTCTTTTTTTACAATCATCAAGCCTTTCTATGTGATATTTTGTGGGATATATGCATGGTTTTGTATGTGATGTAGTGTGCTTAATATATATTTGTGTTTTCTTTCATTGTGTTATGACATGTATCTCTCTCTCTCTCTCTCTCTCTCTCTCTCTCTCTCTCTCTCTCTCTCTTTCTATCTAGGGATAGTTCTTAAAGTAAGTACCTACATTTACCTCCAATATATTTGAGGACACTCATCTTCTATAATTTACATTAAAACACTTCAATTATTTTGATACTAGTGACCTAAATTCTATTTACCTCCCTTAAAAAGAGGGAAATTCATTATGCTTATTATATAAATATTAATGTAAATTAGAAAAAATGATGAAATTGCAATATTGTACATACATTATAAAGTTATATCTATGTTAGAATAAATATTCACCGCATTTTATTAAAAGTGCATGAAATAGATTTTGTACTTCATATTTACAAAGTTATAGGTTTTTATCTTCGCATATGTCATTTTTATTTTCAATATTTAGAAGCCTACAATAATATACATCAATATGGTTCTATATAGTATCTTTTAACTTCCTAAGTTATTAAATGTTATTTATATTCCACTTTTAACTTTTTGTGTTGTGATTTATGCTTCCCCAATCTCTCTTGTTATTCAAAATGGGGATTTGATCACCGTTAATTATCCTTTGTTTCTACTACAATTTGTATCTCCATGTGCCTTACAAGAAAGCATAATCTTCTACTTTCATAACGGTGGAGTTCTTTTTACACGTGTAAAATTGTATCTTTTTTCTTTTATATATTTGTAATAATTTATATTCAATTACAAGTTGAGATTCAGTTTTAATATTTATAGAATTAAAGTTTACATTTCGATATTTAATATTAAAATCGTAAAACAATAATAATATCTTTCAAATATATTATTATAATTTTAATATCCTAAAATTAATTACATTTTTCAGTGTTTATTATTAAGACGACAAAATAATAATGTTATAGAAATAAATGATTACAAAAATCAACATTTTTAGTAGTTTAGGTATAAAATTATAAAAACAAGACAAAGCAATTGAAACATTTCGAATTAAAAACTAAATACATTAATAATTTCAAATATCAAACGCATAACAAGATAACCATAATACATTTAAATTCGTGGACAATTCTGAAAGGCAAGAATTCCATGAGATAATAATATGTCCTCTATTCTCTTATGATTCACACAATGGAACTAATTTATTGTCATGTTCTAACAAAATCACCGATGAAAATGGAGGAGCACGTGCTCTTCTTATTCCCTCTTCTAAGATAGTTGTCATGACTCATCATGCACTCTTGGATAAGGTCGAGACAATTCTCTTTCCCTTTAAATGTGTGGAATAGATAAGGTCTTCTCAATATACTTGTTAAATAGGCAGCCCTAGTTAGTGATCTAGGGTTCCATAATATTATTTAGGTGAATTATTTACCTACAACATCCACCAATGAAATTTCACTCGCACAAGTTTACGAAACCTTCACCTAATTGTCCTAGGAGAGAATCTTATAAATATTATTTTTATTTTAAAGGGATGTTTGGAAATTGTAGTAGGTAAAATAGAACTAAGGTATTTCAATTATATTATATAGAAATATCATTATATATTTTCAAATTAGAGTAATAAAATTATTTAAATCTATGCAATGCGAATTAGCACTACTCATCCTAAATTTTCAATTGTTTTCTTTCTTTGAACTGTAAAAAAGGAGTCTAAATGCTTTTAAAAATATTGTTTTTAATGTAATTTGAATGTTTTATTTTTTTATTTTATTTTTAAAAATGATTTAAATATTTTTGAAACAATATTATTTTTAATATAATTTTAGTGTTTTATTTTATAAAATTTATAAATATATAATAGCTAAAATAAATAGTGATTAATTGGAATTAATCAGGTAAGTTTTACATTGGGAAATAAATTTTAAAAAGAAATAATAATGACCAACATATATGTATATATAAGAATTTTATTTTTAATTATATTTTGTATATAAAAATAAAACTAAATTTTATGTTTCAATTTTAATTTTTAGTTTTAATTTTGTTAAAATTTGGAAAAAGGTGAGCATCACAATTTTAATGTTCTAATGCATCATATCATTAGATACAATATTTATTATACAAATTTATTGTTTAACATTGATAGACAATGCATAATTCATGTTTTTAAACATTCTACAATATGGTATATTGTTAAATTTATCTCGGCATATTGAAATCCTAAATAATCTTTTAATCTTTCTTTAAGAAAATCCCATACTTTATGTCAAAAGGGCTTAGGCATTCAAAATTTTGAATATGATTAAAATGAAGATATCCATTTTTTTAATTCTTAAAGTTAAGTTTTATATATATATATATATATATATATATACCTATAATTTTAAATTTTAATAGTTTATGTAAAATGTAATGTTTTTTAGAAACCTTGTTTAAATAATGTTATTTGTAGTTTCCAACCCTCAAGTTTTACTTAATCTTCACTAACCACATACTAGATATACCTTATATTTAAATAACGCTTAATTTCATATTAATTACAACGATTCCTTTTAGCATATAAATCCAAGTTATCATTATTCTGAAATTATTTTCTATTTTCTTACTTGAATTTATTATATTTCAAAGATCCACAAAAATATTTTAAAACAAACTTCTAACAAGATTTTATTGTGTTAAATCTAATACATTTTTAATTCTGTATATTATTTTTTCTTAATATACCTATAAATTTTGCTTCTTATGCAATTCTTAATATTTTTCTTTTCACAACTCTATAAATTCTCTGTATAATTTGGTGTTAAATGTCATTAACACAAAATCTCTATACAAAATCCTTATTTCCTCTACACCCAAAAAAAAATTATTTATTTTTTAACAAGAGAAAAATAATATATAATTAAAATCCACAATTTTTACAAATCTATAATTTTTTAATTTTTGTTGATGGGAAGTAATAAATAAGTAATACATTTACACTTCATTGAATGGAGAAACACCAAACAAATGTGTACGGCATGAAATATAGTTTCATTAATTTTATGTAACAATAATGACGAAACACTTCGGAATTTATGGGAGACGAGCCATCATAAATTTCTGCCCTAAATATAGGACTTCAATGTTTTACGTCTAAAAATATTCCACTAACCATAATATCAGGCTAATTTCCCTCTGATGCTTTTAATCTCTTCTTTTAACCACGTAGTAATAACAACAAAGGGAGTCAGTAAAGAGCATAATCGAATTTTCGAATTTTCTTCCTCTTAAAACAAAGGACAAGTGGACGGCTTTATTAACAAAAAAACCTTCCCATTCACTGAAAATTTAAACTCTTAACGTCAAGTAACCGTCATTCATATATGGTTAATTTCCCGGCGGGTTTAGCAGGCCGCCTGAATATGCTGCTGATTTTTCGCATGGTTGGATTTTACAAGATTTGATCTTGAACATGTTAAATCCTTGTTGTGAACTGAAATTCCAATAAATTTTTAAGTAAAGCCTCTGTCAAATTTTCTCAAAGATACTAAAACCCGAATAATTTAAGCGTGTTGACACAAAAACCAAAACAGAGGAATATTTTGAACAAAATCGAAAATGTGAAATTCTGGTAGATTTTAGGGATTTTTGTTTGGATGCTGTCTTTTTATTTTGAATATTTAGGGTCGATTTGGTGAATAAATGACAGCGGCGGCCGTGTTCGCACATCGTGTCTTCTTCTGGGGAGACGGTACGTTTTGCTTGTCTGCGTTAATCTTTTCTCTGGATTTTGAAAGAAGCGAATGATTTTGACGGCTGCAAGCAATTTTAAGGAGAAAACAAGGTTTATTTCAAGATACAGTAAATTTTGCTTCCTTTCAATTTTTCCGAGTATCTTTGCAAGAAGTAATGAATTTGAAAGGCTTTGAAGTAATCTTTTCGAGAAAATACAGTTTATCTGGTTGAAAAAAACTTGAATTAGTGAATTCATAATCAAACGCATCTCCTCTTTTCAGAAAGAGAAATCTTTAACGGCGACGTTTGTGTGGAGCAGTGACGTTTGTAGGGTTTGTGATCTTTGATGCGATTTTTGAATCTTTCGGTGAAATACAGAGAATTTCAGTCAGGTTTGGCGGCTTTAGGGTAGTTATTAATAATTATCTTTCTTTGAGAGGCCTGCTTCATCATCGGTTGTTTTGAAGTAGAGATTTAGTATTTACACGCTTCTACAGAGGTGCTGAATAAAATGAAGGCTGAACAAAATGGCAACAATAATAATCGTTACAGTGGAAAAGACGTTTTAAGGAAAGGGCCATGGATGCCGGAGGAAGATGAGATATTGATAGAGTACGTAAGGCAGTACGGAGCGAGGGACTGGAACTCCATTGGAACCAAAGGATTGCTTCCTCGTACTGGAAAATCATGCCGTTTACGATGGGTAAACAAGCTGAAACCGGACCTTAAAAGGTACTATCCTCTACAATTTGCTCGCATTTCCTTTGTTCTGTTTTTTACTGTGTTTATTAATAACCAGTTTCCAGATTTCGTCTATCCTTATTTTGTTTTGCGACGAAATTCTTCGAACTGAATTAATATATAAACTTTTATCGATCGGCCGGATTTAGGTTAGGCATTTCGGGTCAGTAGTTGAAGAAATTTTTTCATTCCTTATTTCGTTGTGAAAAATTGAAAGCAATACATGTAGGGTTTTGTCTTCTTTCTTTCTACTTGTCAGTTTTAATATTGGGTTGCATCGAATTCATATTCAAGCGTTGTTACCAATCTTTAAAAGCTTAATTGTTACCGATATTTTTCCACTTAATGTTAACAAGGTGTAGATACAGCCTTGAACTGATCACTATCACTTATGCCGGATGATTTTTCCAATAATACAGCATTTTTATAAAAACAGAACCAAATAAACAAAGAGTCGGGTTTGTGTCCAAACATCAAACTCAGCATTGTTTTTGAGTTATTAACTTTGAATACTTTAGTGTTGACCGTTGAGGGTTGAATGTTTCACTTTCTTATAAGCTGTCTTATGTAACATAGTATCTTAGTTAACATCTCCACCACTTTCTATGTTATAATTGATTATAGACCACCTTAACCTCATTTTAATACTATGTTGGCTTCAAACTTGAACATTGGAAAATGAGCTCCAAGATATGAATATTTTTATCACTATCTTTAAAATTGAAATAAGGGGAAAAAGTACATTTAAACACCCGAATCTATTTCGCATGATAGTTATTACTAACGATAAATGTATAAATTATTAATTTTTATGGGAATTTTTACTCTTTAGTGTTTGAATAATTGTGGGACAATTTAAATAACTAAATTCCTCATGGTCATTTAAAGATAGCCATAAAAATCACTAAAACCTTCACCGAACATAAATGTATGAATGTATTAACCCCACATTCATAATAATTATGATATGATGGAGATTTACAAGGCTTTAAAATGAGAAGAGGTAAAAAAATTTAGCTAATTCCTTCCTCTTTTGATTATTACCGAAAATACAAATCAAAGAGATCATTAACCTATGATAGACATTATTTCAAAAAATTCCCACAAAAATTATAGTTTAATTTAAGAATATAATCAATCAAACTTTAACACAAGATAGAGACCAACACAATAGTCTTCAATCTACAAACTCTAATTGGGCATTGCTCGAGTACTTGGATACATCATCCAATTTAAAATACCGAGATATGATCGAATACAACTTCAGAATCGTAGAACATTTGTAATAATTTTATCCACCAAAGATTTAGTCCATGAACAAAGAAAAGCTACCTATATGGTGTTGTAACTATGCATAGCTAGGTTTTATTTATTAGCATCTCAAGTATATAATCTTAGTATATTATCATGTTAGTTGTAATGTTTGTTGAAATGGTACACAATCAAAAGTAAAGCCCTATATATATATATATATATATATATATATATATATATATATAAACTTTGAGGGGGCTTTAAACATTAAATAGTAAACTATACACATCATTTTGTCTTTGTTTTTAAGGAATTTGAACCCTACATCTGGCCTAAATCTCCAAACCTTTTTCCTTCTAGTTAAAATCCATTACAAGGTGTATAGTTTAGTTAGCTCAAAACCTAAGTTGCTATGATATTAATGAAGTGTTGCTGCTGCGTTTTGGCACGTATGGCTGCAAGTTTTCACCTGAAGAAGAAAATTTGGTAATGGAAATGCAAGGAAAATTGGGGAATAAGTGGGCAAAAATTGCATCATATTTACTCGGGCGAACCGACAACGATGTGAAGAATTTTTGGAGCACAAGGCAAAAGAGAATGATGCGTGCTCTACAAGGTCCCAGAGGAGTTTCTAGTAATGCGGATAGAGTACAACATCATACGACTGATATGAACAAAACAAATAATTCACCAAACTTTTCAGTTTATGAACAACATCATCGTGTACTTTCACTTTCATAAAGACATTCTTGGAAGCATCACCATTGCATTATTTCTCAGAATCTAATTAAAATATACGTTAGAAATCCTAACAAGTAATTTATACTCTTCTAAACTACAAGGCAAATTAATTTTTTGGGTGGAGAGGGAAAATATATATAATTTATGGTCATGTAAGCTTCTAGATGTGTTTTTAGTATTTTAATTCAAACGATAAAAATTTTAATCAAGAACATTGCAACTAATAGGTAATGGGTATATAAGTAAATGATCGTCTTTCTATTTCATGTTTAGATGTCATGATTAATCTTTGAAGTTGGGATATTATGATTAATTGATTTTTATAGGGTATGATTCTCCTTTCATATCATTTAAGAGACAAACTAAACAAAACAATTGCTAGTAAATTAAGGGCCGCTTAACAACATGTTTATAATATATTGATAGATGATCTAACTTCAAAATTATAACTTACCACCATCCTTGTAATATATAAGATACAAGCTCTTTCAATAAAGATATTATCTAAACCTTAGAATAAACTTTGATACGGCTCCTCACTATGAATAATAATTCATCCCTTTCGTGACTAAAAAATGCAATATATTTTGTTTTGGCTATAGCCTATATAATTTTCCAAAGGCTTACTTAGAACGTTGATTACAACCAAATTATGTTTTCTATTTGCACATTGATAACAAAACCATAGCTCATCAACCTTGCAACGAGTATCTCGAGTATATGTCCGGCCATCCGCATCTTTGTTGATTTATGTTGAGTACAAATTTTAACCCTATAGAATTTGTATTTTTCTTTAATTGACATGTAGGGTATTTTGTAATGGATATGTTGTTAAAGATTCTTGCAAAGTGGAGTGCAGAAATTGCGGGGATTAAGGAAGCTTCTCCACATTTTTCTTATTTTCTTGCACGTTGCACATCAAATGGTTAGGGGGAGTTATGATTTTTAAAGGGTGGATGTGCTTTTAGCATTGGAATACATCCAACATGTAAGGAATCCATTTTTTTAGTATATGATAACAACATTTTAAAGGGGTAATGAATTTTTTTGAAATCATCCTTTGTTGTTGTCTAATTGTAAAGAATTGGGGTTCATATATTGGAGTTCTTATTGGCGTGTCCTTGATTTATTTTGAACACTTATCTTAGATATCTATTAAACTTGAAGCCAAAATTTAGTTTGAGGTATGGGGACAACTATTAGACAACATTTAGATAGGGTTATACTATAACAAGACATGAAGTTGATATAATGAATAGGTTAGACAAACACCCTTTAAACTTAGGCATGGAGATGATTTAATATTTAGTTTTCAACATACTTCTTGCAATGAATTATAATTATTTTAATTTCAAATATTATTTTTTCAAAATTTTAGGAAGTATAAATTTGAAGATTTTTATTTCATTTTGAATTTTTATTGATTGGTGATAAATTTTACATTTGGAGAAAATAGCCAAGAACTCTACAATTTTATTATTAATGAAATATGTGTGAAAGAAAGAATAGAAATACAATAAAAAAGGTTATTTAAGTGTGTTATGATAAATGACTAAATATAATTTAATAGGAAAATTTAAAATATATTATTATGATTTATATTCCAATTTTTATGAATTATAAGCATATGTATAATTATACAATTTTGAGAAGGTAAAATATTATTATTAAATCATTATATAAAAATTAGTAACTGTAATATAATTTTTTAAAAATGAATTGTATACAATTTATTTCAAAAACTTGAGACATGCTACATACAACCATATCCCCCACATACATAATCACTAAATAAAAGGTACATAGTATTAATACTAAACTAATTAATTATTAGTTTTCTTCATTTTTATAAAATATTCTAATTGAGAATTGATGCATACTTCATTTTGGGCTAATATACTATTTTTTTAATGTGATAATTTCATTTTTCATTATGTTTCTTCTTTTACCAATATTTACAACCTTTTTCAATTTTAAATTATAAAGTTCAAAATTTCATTTCTTTTTCTAAATTTTTGTTTTTTTGAATGTTAATATTTCTGTCTTTATTTTCTATTTATCATAAACAATAACCTCGTGAGCTATTTTTTGTGTTCCCTGTCTATAATCATCTCCCCATTTCTTCTTTCTGCAAATAAAAGACTATTGAATATCAAAAAAATAATAATTATTTCATTTTTCTTCAAAATTGAAATTCCTTTTTTAAATCACAAAAGGATTATTATTTATTCATAGAAACAAGAGTAAATAATTCTCAGCAGACCATATTTCCATGTAAAAAAATTGTTTCCTTTCAATTTTTGTGAATTTTTTATATATTTTCTTTACATTTTTCAACCCTTTTCAGTCTTGCCATTTCAGGTTTTCTTCAAAATTGAAATTCCTTTTACAATCTGCAAAACAATTATTATTTATTTATTTATAGACATTGCAGAGTAATTTATTGTTAATATACAACATATACCCATGTAACAAAGAAGTGCTTCCTTTCAATTAATTCAATGTTGTTCATCTCACTATTTTTCTTTTCTTCTAAAATTAAAATTCTTTTGAAATCTATAATAGAATCCTTATTTCATTAGCTAGGGGAAAAAAATGAATAATTCTGAAATAACAATACATATGTAAACTTAAAAATAGAAATATTTAATAATATATACTATTTGTTGGTAGAATGATGACATGTATTGGGTGTCTTTGGGTGATCACGCACCAATCATCAAATTTAACGTAGTTTACTTGTTAATGTTAAATAAAGGAAAGGTCGTTTTCATCCCATATTAAAGAAGATTATATAGATATCTTCTTATCATATTGTCTTCATTCTAAAGATAAATTTGAGAGATTTGGTCGAATAAATTCTGACTTTAAAAATCCATTCTTTTTATTGATGCAGCTCACAAGATTCGGAGGAACATCATTTGATACCACATTTCCAAATGAAGCAGCAGATCCATTCCAAAAAGACTCACTGGAGGTCCGACGAATTAGACAGAAAACACATCCATTCCCAAATGAATTAGACGATTCTCTAATGGTAAAACTGCAAGATCTTGTCGCAGGAGAATCGAACAACTTATTTATTGACACTCACAATGGAGCAACGACAATAATAGCCGAGTCTTCCAGTGAAGGTTCAACAATGTCAACTACACTGAGCAATAACAATATGAATAATAGAATTAATAAAAATATCAGAAGCTCCAGGCCTCATTCCAAGCATTCTAGAAGAGGGGGATTAAGTTGTACCAAGAAGGAGCTGATGTCAAACAATAACAGTCTTGTGCCATTTCAATCAGATGTTTTTGAACGTACAGATGACTATAATCAGTTTCTTGAGCTTTCTTTAACACAGAACAGCACATGTGACTTTGAGGTTGACTTATTCATTGATGGTAATGATAGCAACATTCTAGATTTCCTGTTACAGCCTAATGAGGATGCAACATCCTCTGCCCACAACAACTCTACAGTATTTCTCGAAGATCATCAACAGAAGATTGAATTAAAGCAAGACCAAACTGTCGAAAACATCACTGCAAGTAATAACAACCAGTGGGATAGAATGCCTGAGCTTTGTCCACTAGATATTCAAATCTCTGACTGTGGCATCAAACAAGAAGATGATTCTTGTACTCGTGATAGCATTTTACAATTGGGTTTTCCTGGAGATGTTTTTGAAACTTTGGACCCTCTCTCTTCTAATCCGTCAATTTGGTGGGATTCTGAATGGATGTAATTTGATCCCCTCCTTTTTAGCTCTTGAAGGAACAGAGAGAAGCATAACATATATCGTTTTGGATGATCATTGCATTAATCATCATGTAGGTAGAATTTGATAGCCAGAGCTGTTTTCACATCCTTTGCTTTAGGATGCCAATAATGAGATAGAGGAAAAAAAAGTCTCTGTTTTGATCAATATAGTGCAGTTTCAGTTTAAGATACTTAATGTTTTTCTTACTTTTCATATATAAACTTCCATCAATATCAATACACATGTTTCTTCCCCTATGTGCTCTTTTCGGAAGGCTTTCAAATAGTGTTTAAAAATCTGGAACTTTGTGATATATTTTTGTTAAGAGTTAATGTTGAGGATTAACGGGTACTTAATTCCTGCAGAATTTTAATAAAACCGCTCATTTCTTATTCCCTATTTATGAATATTTGCACCTTCAGAAATAGCATAACAATGATGGCCGATTATCAACCATCAATTGGCGTAATAATTTCTAAGGTCTTTCGTAAGAATGCATTTTGTTCAGCATCAGAGCTCGTATAATTTCTAATGTCTTTCGAAAATATTCTGTTTCCTATTTCCGTGTTGAATGGCAAGGAGTGAAAAAGGAATAAGCGTTTACAAACAAAAACAAACCGCATCAACCTGGCAGGGGTACCTGCGTATACGCTTTGATATACGTTGAATATACGTTTAATACAAATTTTGACACTTTCTAGGAATGTTCCTTTCTATTTTATTGTTCGTGAAGGATATTCTGGAGCAGATAAGTTGTTAAGGAATGCGGCGAAGTAGAGGGAAAAATGATGGAGAATTAAGAGGCTTTCCACAATTTTCTGTGTTATACCACATTGCACGTCAAGCGGTTAAGAGAGAGTGGAGTTTAGTGCTGTAGATGGTTGATGTGTGTTTAGGTTTCGGAATATTCGTTCAACATGAATGGAATATATTTTGGATAGTACCTGACATAAGATTTATTGTGACAAAGCATTTTTATACAGGTTTGGATGATGTTGGCAAGGTGGTGGAACTTGGCTCTAATTCTACAAGTAGAATTTTTTTGAAGGTATTTCAAGCGTCTTCATGAATCCATTTCTGAAAATATTCTCCAACCATTGTAGGCCATGAGGTGGCATCTCTTTTATCCATTTTGTCAAACAGTTCGTGTACCTTATATTTGCTTCCACATTTTGCATACAACACTTCTAGTGCAGTTGCAACTGTAGCACTGGCCAATGCGGCTTTTCTGTAGTTTGCAAGGTCTTTTACAAATACTCTTTTTGTGTATTCTGCAATCAGCTGTCCAGGGAGCCCACTTTTCATGAGGCATTAAGTCATACAGTTCATGTTTCTTGATTGAGCATCCACATCATTGCACACATAACTACCATACCCCGCACTATAACATCTACCAAATATTTTAAAGTTAAAACACCTTGTTTGCAATTTTCAGCGAATGGAGTCAAAGCAAAATACCTTTGAACTCTGAACTCTGATCTGTCCGCCCGGACGAAAAACCTCATTACAGCGTGGAACCATTCATTATAAATTCTAGTGCAGATTATTTTACTATTCTACACCATTTGGCTCCGGTAATTCTAGTGCAGATTTACGAGCTTCCTTGTGATTCGGGATCGATGCTAAATTCTATGTGAAAATTCTATTGCAGTCACTGATTATTAATCTCCTATTTTACAAGATTATGTAACTGCCGAAAATTAATTCACAGCTAATATCGAAAAATAACACAACTGCAACTTCACTAATAAAAATACAGAAAGAAATGCGTAAAACAAAGAACACAATATTTTCAGACAAATTGTCCCTGGAAAAATCCCTAAGGGAAAACCAGTTCTACAAATGAGGAATTATATTAACTTCAACAAATTAAGAGATACAAAGATTCCTTGCCTCTTATTGGCAGAACTCCGACAACCTCCCAACTTCTCCCGCTAATATTCCCCCACTGCTATCCCCAACGCTATCACTGTGCCCTTGCTAACAGTGCAAGACTGTTTGCTATCACTGCAAACTTACAAACTCATTTTCTAGCATTGCAAATGTTTCTCCAAACTTGTGTTCTCCAAATGCCCAATGACCTCCTTTTATACTACTCTCATTGGAAAACCAACGGCCGAGATCGATTCTCAATCGACGACTGAGATACATAACAACTTAACAACCATAACAAATTTGGTTGCAAGGTGTCACTAAAGGAAATCAATAATTAGAAAATAATTAATTCATTCTCAACAATAAGATAACTATTATCTAATCTTAGCAAATGGAAAAACAACTGTCCAAGCTAACAAACTAACACTCCCTCTTAGCGAGGAAGCCGTTCTTCACGACACCCATCTTATCTTTGAAGAAGATAAATTTTTCCTTCCCCAATGCCTTGGTCAAAATGTCTGCTACCTGCTCCTCTGTAGGTATGTATTGTAGTTGAACAATACCTCGTTGTACACAATCCTTGATGAAGTGATACCTAATATCTATATGTTTAGACCTATCATGAAACACTAGATTCTCAGACAACTTGATGCAACTCTGATTGTTGTAGTGTATCACAGTAGTCTCAACCTTCTGACCAAACAAGGCCACTAGCAACTTCTAAAGCCATATAGTTTCACATGTCGCCATGTTAGCTGCAATGTATTCTGCTTCTGATGAACTCAGAGCCACAGACTTCTGCTTCCTGCTGAACCAAGAAACAACTCCTGATCCTAAACTGAAACAACACCCTGAAGTGATCCTTTTGTTTGTTGTACTTCCTGCCTAATCTATGTCAGTATAGCCTATCAACTTGATTCCTTCACCTCAAACATATCTAATCCCATACTCAACTGAACCACACAAATAACGCAACACATGCTTAGCTGCTTATCCAATGCACTCTCTTTGGCTCAACTATGAACCGACTAAGAGAGTTTATTGCAAATGCTATATCTCGGCCCTCTATTGACCAAATACATGAGCGGACCAATTAATCGCATGTATAAGGTGGGATCTACATCTTTGTCCTTAGATGTATCTATCTTCCTCCAATTAGTGATCATATGTGTAGACATGGCTTTACAATCCTCCATCTCGAATCTCTTCAAGATTTCAATGCAATATTTCCCTTGACCAAGGAAAATATCTCCATCTGTCTGCCACACCTCCATGCCTAGAAAATAGTGCATGAGTCCCAAATCCTTCATCTCGAAATCTTCTGCAAGGTCCCTCTTGCAATCCTCTATGAGCCCTAGTGTACCTGTAAGAAACAAGTCATCTACATATAGAACAAAAATGAGAGCCTCACCCCCAACCACCAAGTAGTAAAGGTTACCATCTGCCTCACTCTTCACGAAGCCCATTTCCTGCAAGTATGTATCAATGCGCTCATACCATGCTCTAGGAGCCTGTTTGAGTCCGTACAAGTCTTTCTTCAATCTGTACACATGGGTCTCTTTCTTTGTGTGCTATAAAGCCTTTTGGTTGTTCTATGTATACCTACTCCTTCAATTCACCATTAAGGAATGTTGTCTTGACATCCATTTGATGGATCTACCATCCCATCTGCGTTGCAAATGAGATTACAACTCGTATAGAAGTATACCTAGCCACTAGAGAAAATGTCTCCTCATAGTCTATTCCCTCCTTTTGAGAGAACCCTTTTGCCACAAACCTTGCCTTGTATTTCTCGATGCTACCATCTACTCCATGCTTTACCTTGAAGATCTAGTGTGATCCAACTATTGCCCTATCTGTTGGTCTAGGAACTACCTCCCATACATCATTATGCATTATTGAAGTATATTCCTCAACCATAGCATCTCGTCATATCGATGTTGTGCAACCTCTTGATAGTTGGAAGGTTCACTATCTACCAATCAAGCTAACTAATGCCACATAGTCATTGAACTTGGCTGGTTCTCTCCTCTGTCTCATACTCTTCCTAGGAGCTCCCACAAACTCTTGAGTATCCCTTTGTGTGTCTTGAACCTCACGGTTCCTGCCAACATGATAGAGGATGAAATATCAACCTCTATATCTTTAGATGCATATCCCGCTGCATCGTTGATCCATACTCTGTGAATCTTCACTACCGATTCTATGCTTGTACTAGTAATCGTACTTGAGATTTGCTTCCCTTGACTTGGACTTGGAGCTTTTTTTGGCTGCTAACTTTGATCATCTCTGGAAAACCTTTGGACTTTCTAAACGCTTTGTCCTCCATGAACTTGACATCATGTCCGACAATAATTATTCTCGGTCCCTGGAATAAAAATCCTATGTGGCTTTGAAGTTTCACTTGTACCCAACCTGTGTACCCCTTCTCTGCAGATCTCATCTAACTTGGTACGTGTATCTTCTAGAATATGACAAGATGCCAAACTCCCAAATATCTTGAAGTGACCTACATCTGGCTTCTTCCCTATGAAAGCTTCCTCTGGTGTCATCTTCCCTAGTACCTTGTGTGGAACCCTATTTTGAATGTAAACTACTGTACTACACGCCTCTGCCCATAGGTAGTGGGGCATGTCTTGGTCATGTAGCATAGCCCTACCGCCTCCGATATAGAATGGTTGTTCCTCTCAGCAACACCATTCTATTGTGGATTGTAAGGAACAATCCACTCTCTTTTGATTCCTTCTCTGGTACAAAAATCTTGGAATTTATTCCCTATGTACTCACCTCCATTGTCTGATTGAAGAACCTTTATCTTCCTTCCTGTCGAGTTCTCCACAAGAGCCTTGAACTCTTGGAAGTGATTGAAAACCTCATCCTTGGTCTTCAAGAAGTATATCCAGGTTTTCCTAGAGAAATCATCAATAAAGGTAACATATTACACATATCCTCTGAGATACTTTGTCGAAAGTGGTCCACATACATCTAAATGTACTAGATCAAGAACACCCTTAGATCTATTGTCACTCCTTGGAAAAGATGCTTTCGCAAACTTCCCCAACACACATCCCTTACATACATCATCATGCTCTGTGCTCACCTCTGGAACACCTATCACTATCTCACGAAGCAATTTAAGTGCTCCATGATGAATATGGCCCATCCTCCTATGCCATAGCTCTCCAAGATCTCTAGGATTACTGCTGCTCATAAGTTCCTTAGGAGTATCAAATTGTAACCTATAAAGGTGACCACTCCTAACTCCAATAGTTATGGGTGATTTCCAATCCTTGTGCTTAATCAACACATGTGTCCCTCTAAAAAGTACATTATACCCTTTATCCTAAAGAACAGATATAGAAATCAGATTCATACCTAAGCCTGGCACATGCAAGACATCATGAAGTGGAACTATCTTTCCATTCTCCCTCTGAAATTGAACAGTCCATTTCCCAATTGGGTTGAGCTTGGACAAGTTCCCCATAGAAATATGGATATTGGCGTCCTCCTCCTCAGAATCGGAGAAGTACTGTTGACACTAAAATTTTCCTCCATAATTTCTATTTCATTAATGTATGTATTAGGAATAGGATGTTGTTAAGTATAATTAGTAGTAGCGTCCGATAGATAAGATAACTTGGCGCTGCCAAGACTGACGCCACCAATAATGTATAAGTACAAGTAATAGTCAAAAGTACAATAGGAATGTTGTGGTAAAAAGTAAATAGTTGTCGTAAGTGGTCCAAAGAATGTTAAAATGTCAAAGTTTGGGTAAGTAGAGAAGTAGGGTCTACATGATTAGGAATTAGAAATATTATATTGGTAATAAGGACAAGGAGTGAGGTCATAAATATTTTGTATATTTTATTTGTAAAAATTCTAAAAATGTGGAACCCATGTGAAATGATAAGGTTTATCTTATCTTAAAAGATAAGCTTACATGTGAGATAAGAGTTAAGGTATGAAATATGATTTGTCGAGTGGATTTCTTATCCTATCTTAGAGATAAGATGGATAAGCCGGGAGTTCTATAAATAAAGAGGCCACCCCCTCATTTAGCATAGAAGGAAGTAGTGAGAAATATTGTATGAAGTGTGTAAAGGAAGCCATCCGTTTAAAGGTGTGTTGAAGAAGCCATTAAGAGGTGTAATTGTGAAGTTTCTCCCATAGTATTGGTGGAAGGAAAGTGAAGTCAATAACACTTGAAGTACCTCATGGGTGAGATTGTAACAATTTCATGCTAATATTATAATTTAATCGATATTTCAGATTTAGCATCATTCCTTTTATCATAGTCTATGGTATTCTTGTGTTATGTTTGTTTTTGTGTTTCCAGATTACATCCACCAAACTAAAGGCTGTGCATTAGTAAATAATCATAGCACGAGGAGTTCCCGGTGAAGAATTATCATAGTGCTAGATTGGTGATGACATACCCTCTAACTCCTATCATATGAAATGATGGCCCACTATCTATTTACCAAACACACCTTTGTGAGGTTGAGCTGACCATACAAGCTATGAGTGCAAACTCGTCCTCCAATCTCCTAGAGAGCTCCTCCGCACTTGCTAAAGCCGCCACCTAGTTCTTTCCTTCTTATCATTCTTCTTCCTTTGTGGGTAATTCTTAACATAGTGGCCAAACTCGTGACAGCCATAACACTTGACCTTAGACATGTCCTTCTTCTTGTCACTTTGATAGTTTGATCCTTTGCTAAATCCCTTCTTTGCTTTCCTTTTTTCTGTTAGGGCAACATTTTCTTATTCCTCCTCAATTTTCGACTCTTATTGGCCCCATTTATAAGACTTAGTCTAAACTCCTCTTAAGTGAAATCAGTCCATAGTCGATCCCAACTTGGTAAGGTGTCTCGTCCACTAACAACTTGAACAAAGACATCCCACTATTTACTAAACCCATTTAGAGCTATTCTTAATAGCTCATCATCATCATCTTATCTCCGATAGCTGCTAACTCATCCTTGACGAGTCTAAGCCTAGTGAGATAACTTGTAACGCGTCTTCTCCCTTGTTCATCGGGGTATTCTTCAACTTTTCTCTAAGAATCACCTTCACGGTTAGTGGTAGCATTATGGTACAGATTTAGAATGGCATCCTACATCTTTTTCACCGTATCTAACTCGAGAGATGTGTGGAACAATATGATGCTTGACACAATCAAGGAAAATCCTCCCTAGCCTGGCACCCTCTTTCTTGTATCTTACTGCAAGTTGTGTTGCGTCCATAGAAGTACAAGATACAACAAAGTGGTAATCTAATCCTTTATACCATTCTCTTCCAAAATAAAGAAATTATGGCCTTCCAGACACCAAAATTCGAGGCACCATCTAATCTGTCTTGATATCTCAAACCAATTGAAGCCATCTCAAAGGATAAAAGTAAAAATAATTTAGAGAGATCAAACTAGGTTATAAAAACCTTCAATTTATTTTCTAGGGAAAACCTTTTCTACCTTTAACACAGCTCTGATACCATGTGAAAATTCTATTGCAGTCACTGATTATTAATCTCCTATCTTAAAATATTATTTAACTGCTGAAAACTAATTCATAGCTAATATCGAAAAATAACACAACTGCAACTTCACTAATAAAAATACGGAAAGAAATGTGTAAGACAAAAACACAATATTTTCAAACAAATTGTCCTTGGAAAAACCCCTAAGGGAAAACCAGTTCTACAGATGAGGAATTATATTAACTTCAACAAATTAAGAGATACAAATATTTCTTGCCTCTTACCGATAGAACTTGACAATCTCCCAACTTCTCCCACTCAGGGGAAAATTTTAGTGGCGAATATTCCATTTTTGAAAATTTTGAAAAGGCGAATTTTTTGGCACGGGTCAGTGACCTGTTCGCCTAAAAATTACACTTTAATTTTTTTAGGGTCACTTCGCCTACCCTTGAAAAATATCCCCTATATAAACCTAGATTATTCGCCAGGTAGAACACTTCTACTTCACATTTTTCAATAATATGATATATCCTGTATTATAGACGTGCGACAAGGGGGTAAGTTATTGACGCGCGACAAGGAGGGTTTGTAGACAAGGAGATACTGCAGATATTGACGCATAGTAGATGCATGAAAAAGAGTTTGTTGACGAGCGACATGGAGATTTTTTCGATGAGGAAGAAAAGGGCAGAGGCTACAGACGTGCGACAACATCCTCAGTGACGCGCGACAGCGCCCTCAGTGACGACGCGACATTGCCCTCAGTGACGCGCGACATCCCCCTCAGTGACGCGCGACATCCCCCTCAGTGACGCGCGACATCCCCCTCAGTGACGCGCGACAGCACCCTCTGTGACGCGCGTCAGCATCCTCAGTGACAAAGAGTTTGTTGATGAGCGACACCGAGATTTTTCAATGAGAAAGCAGAGGTCGGAGGCTGCAGACGCGCGACGGGAGATTTTGCTGTCGCACGTCAAAAAAATGCATTGACGCGGACAGCACCCTCAGTGATGCGCATCAATAGACCTCAGTGACGCGCATCATTACGGTTGTTGACGCGCGTCACTGAGGTCTGTTGACGCGCGTCAATGCATTTTTTTGACGTGCGACAGCAAAATCTCCGTCGCGCGTCTGCAACCTTAATCGTCATGAAGACTTGACAATCAAAGCGAAATTTTTCATACAACCCCAAAAATTCGCCTTCCCATGAAACCATTCCGAGGATATTCGCCGGGTATTCTCCAACTTCAATTTCCAAGAGGTCTCTTAAAATGAACCCTACTCCCACCGATATTCCCCACCGCTATCCCCAACACTATCACGCGCCCTTGCTAACATTGCAAGACTATTTGCTATCACTATAAAGTTACAAACTCATTCTATAGACTGCAAATGCTTCTCCAAACTTGTGTTCTCCAAATGCCCAATGACCTCCTTTTATACTACTCTCATTGGAAAACCAATGACAGGATTGATTCTCAATCGACGGCTGAGATACATAACAACTTAACAACCATAACAAATTTGGTTGCAAGGTGTCACTAAAGGAAATCAATAATTAGAAAATAATTAATTCATTCTCAACAATAAGATAACTATTATCTAATCTTAGCAAATGGACAAACAACTGTCCAAGCTAACAAACTAACATTCTACACCATTTGTAAAGGAATGAGCCACATCCGAGTCTCTAAGCTCACTTACTACACAAAATAGTGTGTTTTCTATATCCACATATTCATGAAACCTGTGTGTGGCTCTCATCTTTTATTTGACTTCCAACTGTTTGACAAAATACCTTAACTGTTCGTGCGGTATCACAGGTCAAGAATAGGTGCAGGAGCATCTTTTTTAGCAGGTACAAGAACATAGACAGTGAAGCAACAGGTATAGGAACATGATCACATTAGTAACAGGAACACACACTTTACATGCCAACTGTTTGACAAAATTTCTCAAGTAATTTACAATGACAGAACCTTCAACAAAAGAGGAGATAGGAGTAATTAACTTGAATGCATCTCCACATAACATGACCAACTCTCACATTGATAGAGTAGCAATCCTCGAGGAGAAATTGCAGGCTCTCAAACAACAATTGTTGGAATTATATTCAATGGTCATGGAACAAAATAAATTGATTATTGCATGCATGTCTAGGCATATCAACACTTTGAAATCCTCCTTGGTAGAATTGAAATCCTCTTCTACCTTAAACACCATTAGCAACAACAATCAGGAAGAGCTTGCCCTTCTTCGTGCTGAACTTGTGGTTAATAGAGAAGAACAAAAGGATTTAGCTACCAAAGTGGAATCTATAAATCCAAACGAATGGGTTCGGGTTGTCAAAAATAGTAAGAAACCACCTCCATTGGTTGAAGTTGTAATTCAAGAAAATTTTGAAGAAGATAGACAAAGACAAGCCAAATCCCTTAATCTATGAGTCAAAGGATTAACCAACCAAGAAAATTCCATCCAAATAGTGTCCAACTTCATTACCAATGATTTAGGATCGCTTACTATATCACCAGATAGAGCTTGGTTCAATCAAGATGACTCTTTAGTTATTCACTTTCGCACATACAAGATAGATTGGAGGCACTTAGATAAAAAAATTTATTTGATCGTGTTGAAAGAATTTATCTAGATGAGGATTTAACTAAGATGCAACAAGAAGACGTAAAATAAAGTAAGAAGAAAGTTATTGATGCTGAAAGCAAGGGAAATGGTTTATAATCCATAATGGAAGGGATTGGATCAAGGATTCTCCTCCTGATTGGTGGACTAAACCTTGGCCTATTTCTACATGATGCCAGAGCTCTGAAACATGGTCTACAACCTCAATTACAATTGCAGTTTGGAATTGTGGCGGTTTTATCTTTTTTTCCCCAAGGTCTTCTGAAGATGTGATTCTTAACTCAGATGTCATTTTTCTTAGGGAAAGTCATGAAACTAAGGAGAAACCTCTACCCTCATATGCATGATACTCATGGATTAGTGTTCACAGACCACAACTTCGACATGGCACAAAAGGCTCTAGTGGAGTTACTTGCCTTTATAGAGATCATCTCCATTCCTCTATTCAATTTGAAGGATCTGATGAATTTGCAAGGTTTCTATGGATATCACTTACAAGAAGACCTCCTTTACAGAATTTGTATATTGTTTCGAGAATGTTACTTCCCCCCACAATATTCAAATTATGCTCCAGCTCTTGATGGTGAATCTCCCTTTGTAGACTTACAACCAGAAATAACAAAATACTCTTCTTTTGGTGAGGTTCTTCTTCTTGGTGACTTCAATGCCTAGATTGGCCACCTTCAGTGTGCTAATCATGATCTTCACAATGACCCATTAATGATTTATGAAGTTGATCAACATGAAGTAGGGCTTCAACATAATTATGTAGACTCCACGGTGAATGCTTATGGACAACACCTAATCAAATTGGGTGAATCTCATGATCTTTTTATCTTGATGGTATGGAACACTTCCCTAATTCGAAAGGCTTTACTTGTTTCCCTTATTCTGGTAGAGCTAGTGTTGTAGACTATGTTATATCTTGCAAATCTTTTTCTTTGAGTATATATGATCACCAGATTTTGACTTATCCCCCACCTCTCACCGATGATGACATTTTTTCTTTTCGTACGCCTCTTTCCAATCCTATTGCAACATCCTCCCATGTTTTAACGCCCACTAAAACGCTTGCATGAGACCTAAGAACAACCTAGGTTTAGTTAGAAAAAATTAAGGAATAATTTTTTTGAAAAGCATGCCCACAAAAGTTTTTGAAAATGATAGTTACCACATTAATGTCTCTAAGGTGATGACACATAAAAATAATATTCCATGATAACACAATATTTAAAATCTACAGTATGCTTTAGTACATTGTTTTGACTAAGCAAGTTTAATCTCCCTAAGGATTATTTAAATAATAAATTAATTCCTACTAAGTTGAATAATCCCCCATGGGGTGTCAAGGGTAAAAGTGGCCAATGAAATTAAATACCAAGGTTATTTAATTTCTATAAGGTTGAAACAACTAGCAAGGTCCCATATTAAAAGTTGGGTTTGGAATAATAGACCCTTCATTACCCCATAAAGTGACCCCTTAAAAAGTCAACCCATATTTTGAAATTAAAACATTTAAATTAAAAGGTAATTCCCACTCACCCACTCTCCACCTACTTTTTGTAGGGATGAATCTCATCCCTTGGATGGATTCAATTTGGGCCCTTGATGTAGAAAAAGGGTAACCAACCCTAAAACATCCTTATGAAGTCTTCTTTCTCATTTCATTTGATTCATTTTCTTTCTTTGGTTTTGCAGGTTGTTGGAGGTGGAAGGGAGGCCATTGGAGGCCATTGCAAGCTCTTGAAGGAATGAACATGCTTCTTTTCTCTTCTTATTTGGTTTATACCCTCATTGGGGTTCCAAAAGTATTTATTCTTTTTATTTAGTTCATTTTCTTGTATATGCCCAAATGGGCAAATGGGTTTTTGTCCCATTTTCATCAAGGTTAAGATTTGGATTCATGTTTTCATTTAAGTATGAAAAAATGTGTATTTTTATATGTATATATATTTATATATAAATATATATTTAATATTTTTGTTTATCTCCTATAATGGGTGAACCCGAAAACTTAAAATATAAGCAATTATATATATGTTTACATACATACATACATACATACATACATACATATACCAAATTTCAAATGAGAAAATCCAAGACCGCAGTCTTATGTTTCATACTGAGCTGCATTTACAAACTAACATGCAATTTTCTTTTTTTTGGTATAAAGTGAGTTTATTATTGTTAATTTGGAGGGGGGGTCTAAACTACCACAAAGTGGACTAGAAAATTGCGGTGGCAAAGGTTTTTTTTTTTTTTTGGGGAGGGAAGGGACGGGAGGGGAATCCATGACCCCACCTCCATTATTTCCTTTAATTATGGTAAATACCCACTACCGTGGCTATAACCATTTGTTTACTTTTTTAAAAGTTTTAACTTTTATAAAAAAAGTTTCCACATTTTTACCTTTTTAAAAGTTTTAACTTTTATAAACTTTTTCATATATATATATATATCAATCAATCATGTTTAATATTATTTCTTTGGCTATAGTTTATATTAGCATACTTTTATTAATATAATAATATTAATAGTATATTAATATTAATATAATAAAATAATAATAAATCTATTAATTTATTTATTTATTTATTATGGCAAATAGTTTTTTGAAAGGGACTATACCCTTTTACAACAGTGCTCAAAAGAAAAATTTAACCCCAGATAGCCCGAACAACAAAAAAGCGCAAGAACCAGCAAAAACAAAACAGCTGCTTCAAAAGCAACTAAAAACAACAACAAAACAGCAACACAGATGCCCAGCAACTGTGCAGATGGCCATTTGCCCAGATGTAACAATAATAGCACTAAAAAAACAAGAATCAAACCTTGTCCGGACGGTGGGGGATTTAGATTTGACATTACCCTTCTTTTTCCAATCCACCACTGTCCAATCTGGATTTCCAGCATCCAATGCAATCGAAGCATCTGCAATGGATTTGATGTGAATGTGACCCACAGACAAAACTTCCTTAAATACTGAATCAACAATCTGTGGAGCATAGCCTGTAGGTAATTTCTCAAATTTGGCACGTGAATCGATCCACGACAGGTGAGTCAACTTCGAGGGCACTAGAATCCCACCGGATGCGAGATGATTGTGAGATGTTTAGGAAGAGAATCCTTCCACCAGGCAGTTTTGGTCTTTCGTTTGGAATGTTCACAATCGTTTGTAACATGACCAGTTTGGAAGCAACACCGACATCTGAAGGCAAGTCTCTCATAGTCAATCTTCGTACCCAGAGCCTTTCTCCAATCTGAAGATTGATTTCTGCTGGTAAGAGTTTGGAGGTATCAATATCAACCAGGATTCGAGCAAACGTAGTATGTGTTTGAATGGAGGTCTTACCATCAACTGCCACACATGAGCCAAGAGTATCACCTATAGCAATGAGACAAGATCTATTCCAAAGTTGTAACGGAAGTCCTGGTAAACGAACCCAAATCGGGTAGGTATCAAAAGACTCCTTTAATGGATCGAAGGATGGATACCATGGTTTGGACATAAGCCCATGTTCCCCCCAAACCCAATGCTGGCTAAAAATTAAATCCCTATCAGCAGGGGTTTCAAAGACCGCAATGAAGTAAGCTTTAGCACAGGGATAAAGCTCAATCTTACCTTGTATTTTTTCTCTCCATCTCTGGGCTATCCATTCATGGAGCTGAGAAAGCTTAGGCCAAAATTTATGGAATCTGCATATGAGACCCAGCTGGGAGAGATTTTCCTCCTCCTTAAGAATCTTTATAAGTAGATCCTCCCCAATTTTCAGCGTCGGGACCTCCTGGGAGGGTTTCAAGAGCTCATTTCTGGTATTCTCCTTTTGTTTGGAGACCGTTGAAGCATAAGAAGTGGATTTATCTCCACCAGAGGTTTTCTGAAGTGAGTTGGATCTATCCATGCTCTTGAAAGAAGATCCGTCATTTTTAAATGATTCATTACCATTGTTGAGATTTGTAGGAGAGACCGAGCCAACTTTACCTATCCCAATAAAGAGACTAAGCCGTCATAAATCCATTAATATTAATATTACTTTAGTATGAATAATATTTATGCACTAAAATTTCTTTCTCCACAATTTAATAGGTATTGTATGGGAGGTAAAATAGATTTCATTTCATTTCCCTTAATAATTTGTAATGGATTTACAATAAATTCTTAAATGAGGATAACATACTAGAGCTAGAACTTAAATTACTTCATTGGCCTATTGAAGACTATTTAAAACTTAAGTTCTTTCCATCAACAATACAAGAAAAATGCACTAATATTCTAACTTTTCCAATACATGCCTTTTAAGTAACACAATGAAATTTAATATTTCTTCAAGCAAATTTCCCAACATTCCACAAGAGAGTTTCAACAATATCTCCAATAAGTTTTAGAGTAAGAACTACTAACATTCCAACAAGATCAACACACTCATATGAGGTTACAAGCCAAGTGAAAAGGGAAATAAATTGTCTTTCCTTCAACTTTCATTTCCATCTACATTACAACCTTAATAATAAAAATCAATACAAATTTCCTTCAAAATATTAATACAACATCTTCCACTTAAAGTGGGAAAAAAATACAAGGAAGTTTCACATGGTCACCAACATGACTCCAAGCTCCAAACACCAACAAGTTAGCTCCTCCAAGAAATTGCTTGATTCACAACAAAATAGGGGGAGAGGCAACGCTCTCCACCCAACCAAGATATCCAATGGAGAGGAGAATCCATCCTCTCCATTGGCCCCCGAGCCCCAACCACATTATAATGGGAGAAGATTTCAACTCATGGCAACTACTAGCTTCCACAATACTTAACATATAATTTCACATTCATTCCATTTACATACAAAAACAACTCAACAAGAAGAAATCAACAAAGCAACAAGATCACAAGGCTTGTCAAGAAATCCAAAAGAGTAAGACCTATGGGGAGGCCACTTATGCCTCCCAATGGGAATGGGTTCCCACCTAAAGCCTCCAATGCATATCACAAATCCCCTACAAACTCTTATGCCTCCCTCAAGTACCCCTTATACCTCCATAAAATCTTATGCCTCCCTACATGTCTTATGTCTCCTCATAACAAGTACAAAAGAAAATGTAAGCATCCCTTAAACAAGGTGGGGTACCCAAACCAAACTCCCTCCAAAAAAGGTTAAACTCTTATGCCTCCCTACATGAAAAATCCCCATAGTCTCCTCCTACTCCACAACTTAGGAAATCTACCCATACCCAACAACATTCCAAAGGAAAACAACACACAACACAAGCATATGAACACAAAAATAAAAAGAACATTATTTAACTAAGGTGAAGCTCCTACCTCTCCATGGTAGAGCTTGTTCCAAGTATGAAGTTCCAAGATTCTCCAAAGACCAAGCAAGCATCCACCAAGCTCCAACAATCCACAAACTCTCTAAAAATCCTCTCACTCTCCAAAAATACAAGAGACTAAAATGATCATGTAACCCCCAAACAAGCAAAAAGGATTCAATAAATAGAGAAAGGAGAGGGAGGGATGATGTGGCTCCAAGTAGGATGCCACCTCATTTCCTCTCCACTCCACATCACTTGGTCAACCTCATATTCCAAGGAACAATTAATAAGTGGTTGGAGGAATGACAAGAACCTTACACACTCCATCTAAGCCCACTCCCCCAAAGGACAATTAAATATTTAAAAGAAAGTGCAATTAACATTTCTCCTTTTTATCTTCCCAAAACACCTAATAGGGCCTAAATTTGACCCCCAACCCATAGGTAGGGTTGGCATGGGCATTTAAGAGGTGTGGGACAAGTTGTACTTGGTCCCACAAGCTTATAAATTTGGCCTCTAAGGCCAAATTAGAGTTTCTCGTGAAGGGTAGAGTGTGCTACACTCAAGACTCAAGCAAACAACACTCAACACAAAATCCAAGAGTAAATCAAGTCTAATAAATGAACTCCATTTTTGGTCACATATTTAATTAGTTTAGGGAAAATTTAAATTAGCTTAATTAAGACACTACAACCCATGAATAATAAAGGGGTAAACATATATCCAAAAACCTAAATAATAAAACATGTAGAATTTCATTACTAAAAGAAAACACATACTAACATTATAAAAAGGGAAATTAAAACAAAACAACACATGACCCCTAGGTCACAATTTTCCCCTAACCAAATTATTCTAACACACACACAATTACATGTTGCCATGGTGACCCTAGTTGAATTCTTCTTGAATTCTGATGTGGTTGGTCTCCAATCCCCCAATGTTGTTGTGAATGTAATATACCTGCAAAATAGAGAATACCTCCTTCGGCCTCGTGGCTGCATTAAAACATCCATGCCAAAATATGTGATATAAATATAAAATCAACTATATATGATTTAATATCATCTTTGCAAATACAATATCACTTACAATTTCTAGCACATTTCTATTCCACATTTCATCCATGTCAAAACGATCACCACATTAATCCAATTATCAAGGTCTACTCAATATGACTAATATATCACATGTCAGAAATACAGATAAATAATCATGTCAAAAGTATATCAATATCAACATCAAATGTCTCTAATGGTCCATATGCATCATATACGAATCAAATCAATAATGATTCAAAGATATCTCGATATCTATTAACATGCTAACTCAAAAGCTATAATATATTTCCAAAATTTTTAATTTTATTATTCCTTATGGTCTTCCTCCTCTTAGACTTCCCATATTGTACATCCCATCGTCAAAGCTGGAGATTATCTTAAACCATAGAACTCTTTGTACCATCATGATTGGGCATACTTTGGCTAAGCTTTTGCTACTGATAATTGATGATTATATCTCACAATGGGTATAAAAGAAACGGATCAGGGAAAAAGGTCAAGTAGGTTTTAGGAGGAATCATCGAACTAATGATCACATATTCACTTTGGTTTCCATTATAGAGGAAGCAAAGGCTAAAAAATAGAAGGTATATTGTTGTTTTGTGGACTTCCATAAGGCATTTGATACAGTACCAAGACATCTTTTGATTCAGAGGCTAAAAGATTTGGGTCTTCCTGACATGGTAATTTCTCTTGTCATGACTTTATATGAGAAATGTTTTGGGCATATCCATACCAAATTGGGCACTACTAATGACATTCATAGTAGCATAGGTGTGAAACAAGGTTTTCCACTATCGCCTACACTTTTTGGGCTCTATATTGATGAATTAGAGGATCTTATCTCCATAGACATAGGTACCATGAATGGTTGTAGCCTCCTTGGGATCTACATTGCTATTTTATTGTTTGCAGATGACATTATTTTGCTTTCTCACACAATTACAGATATTCAAAATCATCTTGATGCATTGAGCGATTTTTGTGATAAGAAAGGCCTGGAAGTAAATCTTGTAAATACAAAACTCATGGAATTTAATATAACCAAGAAAGTGGCATCTACAATGAGTTTTTTGTACAAAGGAAAATAAGTTGAGGTGGTGTACTCTTACACCTACTTGGGTGTGGTTTTCTCTGGTCCACCTTTTAGCTTTGTTCCGGCAATAGAAGCAAGACTGAGCAAAGGGTATGCAACATTGACGGTCTTGGAAAGACAATGTTTTCAGCTCCAATTTCAAGATATTCAGACGAAGATTCAAATTTTTCATACATTGGTTACACCAACACTTTTATACGGATGTGATGTTTGGGGTCCATATTTGAGACAAAATGATTTCAATCATATGGAAAGATTTTTCATTTCCATGTTATCAAAGAATATTTGAGCCAAAAGAATAGTTCCTCACTCAATTATTCTTGTTGAGTTTGGGGTATGTCCTCTCTTTATCTCTTTGATTTTCAATGTTATCACTATGTTGCATAGGCTTCGATGCATGAGATTCATTTTTGGCCAAAACAAGTATCCATATTTGGCACTTCAATCTTCTATACAACTTGCCAAAAAGGGTTGCAAATCTTGTTGGTATGCAAGAATTACTACTCTCCTTCAGAAGCTGAATATTGATATTGATAGGCTCCCTCCTCTTGGGTTTTCTATTAATGCTCCTCAACTCACGAAACAAGAAATTAAAAAGGGTATACGAGAGGAGCTCACTCGGTCTTTATTGAAAGTTACATGGTTTTCTCTAAAAGAGCCTTTGAAACCAAAGCTTCTTCACTATTTTCAATTTCATTCATGCTTCCATGAAGATCAAAAAAAATTTCTAGAATACATGAAGGTGTTTTTTCCTTCATGCCTAAGGATCCCTTTAGCTCAGTTTCACATTTTCTCTCACCCTCTTCAGATGGAATCTAATCATAGCCTTCCACAACATGAGTGGATTTGTTAGTTGTGTTTTCTAGAACTTGAAAGTGAAGAGCATTTTATATTCAAGTGTCCCATCTATTATGAAATCCGTGGAAGATATCATTGTCTTTTTAGATATTCTAATGGATCTTTAAGGATTCTCATTCAATATGAAGATTATAAATTCTAATCTTTATTTATTCGTGAAATACTTCGAATTTGGGAAAGAACACTCAAATTGTAGTCCTCAAATACAAATGAGTACAAAAATATTAGTTCTTACTTCCACATTACTGATTTTAGAATCATAAGATATCTCATATGCAGACAACCTGGTCTAGATGTGTTAGACAACACACTTTCTATTGGTGTCATGATCTACAACCTTATAATGGTTATTCTTTTCCATTTCATTTCCTTGTTAATATTGCTTAGGATCCTGCTCACACACCCTGTCTACTCACATCCTACGCCATGGTGTCTACCCGAGCCCTAGCAACCAAAAATGTGAACCCTAAATCTGACTCGGTAAGAACTCAGCGGACAAGCGAGGGAGATGGAGGTGGCACAACACCCTGGTCATGGATCGACCTTGCCTTCACTGCAGGGAGCTCCTTACCTCTATCTCGAGAATGACAAAGACAAACCCTAGCCGAGATCTACCACAAGATCCATCGGGGGTGTTCTGCAGCAACGCCTGGTAATGGACATTTAAAATCTATGTTGGAAGGTTCAGTTCATGACAGATTGGAACTGGACAGAGATGCTAGTCGCGGCCATATTGGGTCATCCTTCAAAAATGTTTTAAATGGCAAGGAATCTTCCATGAAACCTGCAGACGTTACCCCATCTATTACATTTGGGGAAGAGGTCATTTCCTCTGAGATTTACTACAAAGAGCATGCTCTGATTTGTAGATTCGGGGGACTATGGCCCAACCTTCCTATTCTTCACGCGTGGATCTCTGAGCACTGGACTCCAATTTTAACTAGAAAAATAGACTTGTATCCATGTGCTAAAGGTATTTTCATTGTAACTTTCTCTTTAATAGCTGATAGAAACATCATTGCTTCCAAACTTTGGACCTGCCAATCTAAATATTTGATCATTAAACCCTGGTTTCCATCCTTCAACCCACTCACAGAATCTTTCTCATGGAAACCTGTTTGGATCAGGCTGCCCCATTTACCTCTCCAGTTCTGGAGTCATGACTGTCTGACATCCATTGGTAATGCCTTGGGAACTACACTCTATATAGATTCTCAAACCACTAATTACACCCATACTACTTATGCTCGAATCCTGGTAGAACTTGACACTGATAAAAATATTCTTGCAACCATAGATCTTAGAGTGCAAAATAGAACTTGGTCACAACCTCTTGATTATGAAGGTCTTCCTTTTCGTTGTAGAAGGTGTTTTTGCTTAGGGCACACCTCTACTAAGTGTGGGATGGAAAAACGTCAACATGAGAAGCGTAACTGGTGGAAAGATGCACTTCCAAAACACCTGATTTTTGATGCAAAAAAGGGTCTAGATTCAAATGCAGATACAAATATTGAATCCATTTCAGCCCCGGAAACCAAATCTCAAATTGTGAGCAGCATGAAAAATGCACAAGCTGTTGAGGGCAACATGGAAAATGATAAATATCTCTCCCAGGATAACAACGTGGTTGTCCCAAATGGGACAAATGTGACTAAGGAAAATACTCCTCCTTTGTCTTCTTCTCCAACCATGAAGGCTCCATCAGGATGGGTTACGGTCAGCAAAAAGAAAAAATTTACCACTCTGAAGGGTAACACTTCGCCTTGATGTTTCTTATCTATGCTATTGGCTGGTTGGGTTACATTGGTCTCATTTTTCTTGGCCGGATAGCAGTATGCTTCCAATGGTGTTGATATGCCATTGTTGTTTGAATGTTGTACATCAGTTTTTTTTTGTTGTTGCTTTGTCGGTTGTTGGTTTACTTTGCAGACAATTTTCTACAGTTGGGCTTTATTGTTCTATCTGGATTTTGATCCATCTCTTGTGCTTTAACTTTCAATTCTGGCTTCTGAGCCTTGGTGTACAAGGGTATAGTCCCTTTCAAAAAACTATTTACCAATAATAAAAAAAAACTTATAACGGTTGATTTGTTGTTTCATTTTTTCTGTTTCTAGAGTTGTTTTGGCACTCCCATTATGATTTGGTTCTTGGTTTGTATTTTTCTATCCCAAATGCCATTCTTGGCCTTCTGTTGAGATTGATATCTAAATTAAATTAAATTAAATATACATTTCATTAGAATCTATAGTCGATGATCTTCAATTAGTAGTACTATTTTCAGTTGTGGGGTTGTCGTTTCAATATTGTTTTCCCCATTAAATCTATTTAGTAAATGGTGTGAGGAACTTTTTCTTAATGTTGTTTGAATATAATTACTATAATTAGCGATCGTACATGAAATATATGATGAGAACACCTTGAAGGGATAAAGTGAAGCATTAAAAATTAAGGAAGTGAATAAGCGGGAGAGGGTGGGGAAAAGAAAATGAGGTATGAAGGAGGAGAAGTCCATTGTTTTCTATTGATTCTTCTCTATTTTGGTCACAATATTTATTTGATTGCAATATATGTTCTAAGGGGACGAACTAAAAAATTGAGGGAAATTGTAGAAGTTAAACGAATGTTGTAGATTGAGGGTTGATTAGTTATGTGATTATAATTTGAGGATGAAGTGGTCAAAATAAGAAATGGACAAAATTGAATAGGTTACAGGGCTATAACCTAGTTCTAGTTTTGGTTGTATTATGAAATACCATAGTTTAATAGTTTTAACCTTGATTAAAAATGCCCAATTAATAATGATAAAAATGGTGCGGCATGAACATTCATTCATGATAGAGCCCCTACAACTTTTAGTCATATGAGGGACATGTAGATATTATTTGATAGTCGATTTGAAATTGTAAGACCAAAATAAGATCATTTATCTCTGTTCTACTTTATCATTTAAATGTCACTTGTGTTATTCACATGAGTGCAATTTTCAGTTAAATGGGGTCAAAATAAAAAATGGGGAAGATCCAATAGGATTTAGGGGCATAACCCAACTGAAAATGCTGAAAGATTTTTGATTAAACAACGTCGATCTATTATATAGGATGAAGAAAAATTAGATGGTTAGAAATAAAAAATTGAGAATTAAATATCTTCATGAACCACACTTTCTCATGGGCTCACATTGCAGCCAACCACAACATCCAAGTGTTATAGTTAAAGAAACCCTCACAGGTAAAATTAGAGATCCAAAAGTTATTTTCTCTGTGTGACCAAAGTAAAAAAATTCTTTCTCTTCCTATAGTTTTATCTACATTCACCCCAAATTTATGCCCTTTCTTGCTAATGCTTGAATTCTAGAAAAGAAAATGTACAAAGAAACAACTTGGAGATTAAATCCGAACTGCAACCATTGACAACTCCTCTTACAAAGTATTTCAACAAAACCATCCAATAAAGTTGCAAATGGCCATACATGGTTGCCAAATATATTGGCGGTATGGTGTATAGGAAGAAGGAAGATAGAGCATTCACGTGGAGTAGTTTATTGTTTTGAAAGTGGAGTTAGTGGCATTGTCGATTTGAATGCATCCCCTAAAACTGCAATCTTTGTCATCCACATTCTTAGTCACGTCTGAATCAGTTACCCCATGAAATAACATTAATATTATTTCAAGTATTAAAATTACCAAAATCTCCAAAATAAATATTTTGTTAATGCGTTGCACCTCCTCTTATCTAAATATAAATTTAATCCACATGAAGATCAATTTTTTTTTATAATTTGTGATTCTGAAGTGGAATTTAACGAGTGATGGTCCATTAAACCTTTAATTAACTTGTAAATCCAAGCCCACACACCAAAATTGGAGAAATCAATCTGTTATTTTTGTATAGTTTTCATCATGGTTGGGCCTTCTTGTGATATTAAGTTACTCTTCATCTTTCTATTCAAATAAAGGCTGGATTTCTTCATTTGTTTTCTTTTCAACTACTACTATTCTTGAAATGGAAGTTGTATCGCTTCATCCATTGAATTTCATCACTTCAATTTAATATTCACAAAGTTAATATTATGGCTTGCTTCTTTGTGTGGACCTTGTCAATTGTTTAAATGTGGGAGGTATATGTTTTGATATCCTTTTGGAGGAAGGAATAGTGGTTGTGGTGAACCCGCATTTCAGCTCAACTATGATTATGAAGAATATTTGACATTGCGAATGAAGGGCTTGAGTAGGTATTTAGTTCATATTTTAATGCACAATAAATTTTTGCATGGACATTGTAAATGCTTTGCAAGAAGGCATTCATGTCCTTTGCAGAGTGCTTCATCATTGCCTTTAACTTTTTTTTCAAGTAAAGAGATCTTGGTTCGACCTAAACAAGCCTTTTCTTTGTATTAAATGTTTATAATAAGTTTTGTCAATGTAAGTGGCTAAGGAATCGAGAAATTCTCCACTTGAATAATTTATGCCAACAAAAAAATTAAATTTCATTTACAAAGCAATAAGATGACATTACTCGACAAGAATCTAGATGGGAATAATTAAAATCCATTGTGGAGTACAAATATAAAGAAATTTTGGTCCAATCCTCAATTTCATATCAGGGATAGATATGAAAATTTAACTTTGTTGCAAAGATGCACACTTGAAACCATTAGGTACACATCTCCATTACCATGTAACCATAGTTAGTACTACGGTTAAAAACTTGACTATAGTTTTCTTAGTAAATGTAAGTCACGAGTTGTGCTTCTATTCCACAAGTCAGAGGGATGATCTCTAAAGGAACAAAGTCTTAATGAATTCACTTTTGAATCGAATGGAATGTCACTGAAATTCACACAAAGTATGCAATTTGAAAGGTAGTGTTTATGCTTTTCAAAATCATTCGATCCACTTTTGTTGTGAATTCAGTGCTGAGATTTGTTCAAACATGTGCTCTAGTGGTAAGATATATATTTCCTTATGCCATCAAACAAATTAGAGATGGATTCGATCATTTCATGACATTAATTGATGTGAATGTATATGGGGATAAATTTAATCCATCCACCAATAATGATATAACGTAATTCGGTCTAACCCTCAATTTCATATTCGGAATATATATGAAAATTTAACTTTGGTGGAAGGCAACATTCCTAAAACAATCATATACTGGTCTCCATTCCCATGTAACCATAGTTGGTAGTACGAGTGTAAAATGAAACTCTGGTTTGGATAAAAATATGAGTATCGAGTTACGCTTCCCGCCAGAAGGTAGCAAAACACACTATTCTAGATCTAATTCATTTTTAATTCTAGTTCTATATCACATGGAATGTAAGTGTAAATGGAATCCAACAACATGATGACCACACGTAGGTATACAGAGAAAAGTGTTAAGATGAAACCTAGATAGAAATTATAAGTGAGAATATCACAAGAGGTTTATGGCTCAAAACCTACAATGCCTTGGGAGGCAAGGTGAAATGTTACGTAAGAGAAATAAAAAAATTCAAAAGTGAGAGTTAGTCCTGTGTTGAATGTGCCTACTATCAAGTGGCCTACTCAAATCAGAAATAGAGTTTTCTTGTTTGGATTTGATGCATTCATCCTAAAAACATAGAGCAAAACACCTTAGCAAGCCCACTATTCTCGTTTGGAGAAGGCCGCCTAGCTGTTTTGTAAAATAAAATTATTGTCTATCCATGGAAAAATTTAGTAGGCCTCTTGTAAATTAGTTATATATTCTAGAAAAATATTCATTTGTATTGAAAGACCATGCCTCTACGGTAAAAACCTATTTTCATGACTTCAAACTAAAAACAATTGTTGGAACTCTAAATTCTAATAAATGTGAGGGTAGAAATTTCTTGTAAGCTATAGATTTCCATTTCTTAAAAGCTTAATATAATAATATGTTCAAAGATTATTGATAATTAGTTATAATTACTTGTAAAAAATCAAATTTACAAATTTAATTTGGCACCTAATTCCTTGTGAGTTGGTGTTGCAATATCCCTTTCTATATGCACTAGCTTGTTAAACTGTGCCTTTTTGAATTTGGGCATGTGAAGGTAAATTTATTCATAAGACCAACTTGTTCACATACGGATAGTAACTAACCAATTATCCACTATCGATACATGCACCTAGTATTGGGAATTGACCTCGCGACCTTCCACAATGACTCTATTGCCCAGCAGGTGATGATTGGGTGCTTAAACAAAATCCACTTACACTTCGATAAGATGGCTAGAAAACACATCAAATGTTGTAAGTAGGGTGGACCATGGAACCACCACTCCAAGTCGAGACTAGAATCATGTGTGTTGTGTGTGCATTGCCAAGGGCCAAGGCATTTTACATAAATCTAACTATGTCGTGTTTTTCACATTTACATCTTCTTCCACCTCCGAACACTCTCGATTGAGTTGGCGGTTTCGCCAAGTGCTTGATATTCGAACTCGCGATGTAAATTTTTTTACAAATATATAAATTCAATGGTCCATATCAAAATCATCAGTATATTTATATAAAATAAAAGGGCAATGAGCACCTTGTTGACAAGCATGAAAACACTATCGCCGTAAGTTGTGTCCTCCTTTATTATGGAATTTTTCCAGTGTAAATGGAATCCAACAACATCATGATGGAGACAACCCAACCACCATCAAATTTTAACCCATCCTTTCAAACTCAATCTTTTCTGTCTAACAATTGAGAAATGTTAGAACGTCTAATGCCCACTCCTCTTCGACACTTATTTTAGTATGATTTTGATCACTGTTGATTAGAGACATGGACCTCATTCGATATTTTAATAGACTACTGTTAAACATTATGGATATTGTGATTATCATTGTCTTTTGACATTTATTTTGGACATCATTAGCATGTTATGACTTCTATGTTATATGTATGGACTACTAGTAGACATTGATAAATGATGATCTAGTGTTATTTCATTGTATACTGACATTTTAGATTTGGACAATGATAATTACATTAGATATTTATATTAGTGTTATGATCTTATTATTGTTATGACTTATCAAAATTGAAATTTATAATGAATGCAATTATTGACTAGAGTATAATTGATTATTCTAGCTAATCATTTAGCTATGTTAAATGATGATAAAAGTACACATGTTTTATGGCTTGATATCATTAGATGATATGTAAGTTTGTTTTATTTCTTGATATATTTGATGCATCCTTGAGGCCGAATGGGTATTGTTTGATTGGTTACAGGAAATTATATTACAAAAACAAGAAGATGTTAGGATACTAACAATGGAGGAATATTTGATATTGGCAACAATGTCACCTTGGGAACTTCATGTTATGTGTCTTATTGTGTTTGCTTGGAGGTCCCCATGGGAAGGTTTAACCTCATGTATGACCAAGGGATTTGAATTTCAGTTTTAATTCCATTATTTATTTTTAATTGTTTAGTTGTGCATGTTAGTTTTTGGAATGTATTCTCACTTTATCAATGCTTAAGTAATGAGCTTTGTTTAGCTAATTAACCATGTGACTAAGTTAATTTGAGATGTGATAAAGTGCCATTTAATTGGGTTAGATATTCCTTTTGATCTTTTTATTTGAGTTGGATATTAATTTATTTTGATGTTGCGTACTCAACCCATCCTTTAAATCTCAAAATATGACTTTAAATTCATTTTCAGAGGCTTGTGATACAAGTTAAGCTTTCCCCACACCTCTTAAATTAACCTACCAACTATACCTATGAGGTAAGGGGTCAAAATTACGCCTCATTATGTGATTCAAAAGGTAAAAAAGAGAAATTTATTGCATTTTCTTAGAAATTATTTTAATGACGTCCTTTGATGTTCGGAGCAAGTGGTTTGTGTGTGGAAGGAAGCTTGTCATATTCTCACCCACTCATTTATGAGCTTGGGTCTTTGTCTTTCACATGTTGATGTGGGGTAGAGGAGAAGTGATGTGGCATCCTGTAATAGCCACATATTTCTACCCTCAAAACAAAGAGAGATGATAAATTAATAGATAAGTTTACGGTAATAATGTTTTTTGTTTAATAGTTCTAGAAAGGTTAGGCAATTTCACACTTAATAAATTTCTTGGTTAGTGATTTTTACACAAGCTTGAGAATGAAGGAATTCAATTAATAATTAAATCTTATAATTTAATTTCTAAGCTATATTTACATTTTAAAACACCTACGAAGTCCCATTAATAAATTTGGTTTTCAAGGACCAAGGTTATGTTGTTTCATAACTCAAAATATTCAGTTGTTTTACCTAGCCACCAAGTGTCCCCATTCATCCCATTACCCATGTTCTTTATTTTTAATTACAAGTTACATTCCCACAAAATACCTTCTCACTTAAGTGAGGTAGGGTTTAATTTGGACCATAGGATTGAATTTATCCTAGCCCTTAGATTTAGGTTTCCCTAAATTTCCTTATGGATCCCTTTTAAATTCTTATTTTCATCACACAACATCATTTTCTCTTTCCTTATTTTCAGGTTTTTGAAGAGGAGGAAGAGGAGCCATGAGTAAGGGGAAACAACCATGGTAAAATTTCTCTAGATTTTAGTTGTGAAAGTTTTCCATTGTAATGTTTCCCATTGTTAAATGTAGAGATTCTTCCATGGATCTATTTTATTATTTACAAAAATCAGTTTCCTTGTTTTTGAGTCCAACTATTAGGAAACCCTATTTTCTTTAAATCAAATATTTTTACATATTTGGGTGTCAAAATGAGATTGGGAGGCTAGATCCTCTAAGAAATTTGGCCCAAGAGATACATTATCCTCCAACTGTGTTAACTTAGTTGTGTCCTACACTCCCTACCATAAAGTTCCTAGAATAGACCCATACCAATAGAACTTTGAATTTGTTGTTATAAGAAAACTCCATTAGGTACAAATACTCCTACCACTTTGAGTGATGGTCCATGAAATTAATCCACAAAATATCCTTTAAGATCCGATTCACCCAATTTTTCTATCCATCTATCACTATATGATAAGTTGTACTAAAGTTGATTCTCGTCCAAAGGGCATCTGTAATCCAAAAATGAGAGGTGTAACGGGGATCGTGGTCATAGATAATCTTGTACAAAATCCCGTACAGTCTAAAAATCTCATTTAAGTATACTCGCACCACTACACTAGCTATATAGGTGGTCTTCACCAGATAAAAATGAGCCACTTTTGTCAATATATCCACCATGACCATGATGACATCGTGGTGATATCTTGACGTCGGTAGCCCTACTATGAAATCCATGGAAATGGTGTCCCATTTCCACTCCAATATAATATGCGGGTATAGAAGGCCAACTGGATGCTAATTCTCGTCCTTCACCCTCTGCTACTCTAAACAGTGCAACACAAACTAAGCTACATCTATCCGAAGACCTCTCCAAAGGTAAATTTGTCTCAAGGTGGCATGCATATCCTTCACCCCTGAATGAGTTGAATAAGGTGCATGATGAGCCTATGCTAAGATATCCTATCTCAAACCTCCATCCCTAGGTACATAGATCTGGCCTCTGTGTTTGTTAATTCCATCTAACTCTAATGCAAAACTATCAAACTTCCCTTGAAGGGGTCTCTGAGACAAGGTAAAAGTTTTCATGTGGAAGCTGTGGAAAAATCCTCCTCTGTAAATATGTACCCACTAGAGTAGCCATAGCCAAATGTCTCCATCCACTCATTATCCTTCACCTCCACATTCTCTATCTCTATATCATATTCAAAATGAAAATCCATCCAACGTCATTGACGAGTGTTGAAATTGTGATGCGTGAAGAGGTGATGAAGACTCAAATGGTCACTCCTAAGAATGAATCTTCTCCCAGAAAATAAAATTTCTCCATCAAACCTAAGCATGCAAAACTACTGCAAGGTCAAGGTCATGAGTCGGATAATTGATCTCATAATCCTTGAGTTTGCAAGACTCAAAGGAAACCACATGGACCTCCTACATCAAAACACCTCCTAATCGCCAAGGAAGCATCCATACATATGAAGAAATATTCATGTGGATACGCAATGCAAGATTCGAGTTCTATCGTAAGTTATCCCTTTAGTATCAAGGCCTCGCTAACATCCATCGGACCAAACAAACTTCTTTCCTTTCTGCTGAAGGGAAGTGATGGAGTGTGTAATCCAAGAAGAGTTACGAAAAAATCTCTTGTAGTAACCTTCCAACCCCATGAAACTATGCACCTCGGTCACATTGGTTGGCACAGGCCAATCCATAATAACTCTAATATTGGAAGGATTGACAATGATACCTTCCCCAAAAATTATGTGACCAAAGTATTGTACCTGATTGAAATAATGCACACTTCATCGGGTTCCCGTAAAGTCTGTTACTCACGAAGACACTACGGAACCTATTAAAGATGATCCTCATGCTCCTCACATGTATGTGAGTATATCATAATGTCATCAAGAAACACGAGCATAAAGTGATCCAAAAACATCCTGAACACCCCATTCATCAAACTCATGAATACTACGGGCACGTTCATAAGACCAAATTGTACCACTTTGTGAACTCATAGTGGCTATATCTCATGTAGAATGTTTTCATGTGAATATATGACTCGCAATCCCCAACTAATGGTATTGTGACTTAAGATCATTCTTAGAAAATATAGTGGTTTCCTTAATTTGATCGAATAAATCATCTATCCACAAAATGGGGTAACAATTCTTGATCGTTAATTTATTTAGCTTATTGTAGTCCACACATAAACAAAGAGATATGTCCTTCTTCTTTACAAATATCATTGGTACACACCAATGAGATACACTAGGATGGATTAGGCCTTTCTAAGAAGGCCCTCCAGGTTGTAAATGGAGCTCATATATCTCAAGTGTTGTCATCATATATGGTATGAGTGAGATAGGCTCCATTCCCAGAACCAAATCAATATGAAATTTGATCTCATGTGGGGGAGGTAACCATGGAAACTAACTAGGAAAGACATCAGAGAACTCCTACAAATTAGGTTGGTCATCAAGTGACGGTCCATGAGTCTCATCCTCGATCGGTCACTAACGGTGATCGAAAACAACTAACAACCCTGTTTGCGCAAACCACTTTAATTCGCATAACAAATATGGTGCAAATAGAGATGGGAATCCTAATTCCAATAATTAATGACTTCACTCCCAAATCATCTCGCATAAGATTTAACATTTTTGAGACAATCAACTCTAGCTTTGTGCATAGAAAACCAATCCATGCCCAAGATAACTCCATATGAACACAAGGGAAGGATATGGAGATCCAAAGTTGTGGAGAAGGTTCATAGGTCCACTATACACTCCTCAACTAAGGCATCCATTAAGAGATTGGCTCCAAAATCCATGTCAACATCCCAACTAAGGCCCTACCTAATCGCCACCATCCTGTAACACCATACAAAAGATGGAGAATTAAAAGAATCAGATGAGTCTGAATCAAATAAGATAAGGGTAGGAATACCACCAATGCTACCTATGGTCTCTAACACCATGACCTAGTGCTCTACCCGGTGGTTCTCAATTGTAGCATAGATCTTGTGGCTTACGGACATGTCGGAAAAAGTAGGCTCAAAAATGGTGCCTTACGATTAGTAGGGTTTTGAGGGCACTCTCTTCAATGATGACCATGAACATCGCATCCATAACAACTACCTAGTCCTCCCCACCGAGAAGACACTCCTTTAGGTGGCACGGTATTCTGTCTTTGTAGAACTTGATGATAATGCCATAGATGTTTGTGGGTGTTGTAGTGGATGTACTCCTACTAAGCGTACTCAAGATGGAGCATGTGTATTTTCACCCGCCAAGTGGAGGTCCCATACTACTCCTCTCTCGAACATCATGGCACTCGGAGCCCGAAAGGTTGTTCAAGTATGCTACCGCTGCGAGGAGGAGGTCTTAAGGAAGATTGTGCTGAAGTGTGTCTACCATGAGGAGGAGGAGTTGATCCCCTTGACCTAATATCATGTAAATTTTGTATACGGCTCCTCACTCTATCACAATCATGTTGAGTCTTCCCCTAGTTTCCTCTATAATATAGGCCTTTTCCACGACGTCTAATAGTGTTTATGGGAAATGAATGTGCCCGCCCACCCATGTCTAAGTTCAAGCCACTGATGAACTTGTGAAATCTAACCTTATCATCCTACATGGAATCCATATAATGAAGCAAATATAAAAATGATCCTCAAACTCTTCCACTATCATGGAAGCCTGTTGCAGATCATGAAACCCATCAATCTGCTACCAGATGAATCTCTTGGATATCTATCTACTCGTGAAGTTCTCCCCAAAGATCTCCCTAGGGACTATCTCAGAATCTACATGGAGCTTATGCTCCTTAGTTCTCCACCAAAATCTGACTCTATCTCTTAGAAGGTGGTTAGTAACATGAGCTTTCATGTTGCTAGTATAAGGACATATCTTGAAGCATCCGATCAAGCTAACCAACCATGCCTCATCCTGAAATCCTCCTATGTATCCAAATAAATGTATCAAGTGTAAATTTAGTATCTCACCGACATGATATTCCACTTTCGACTATCGACGCCTAGGTCTCTTTGCAAGAACATCTCTCGGCCTAGGGCTCCTATATCTATCTTTGTGTCCTCAAGTTCTATCTATGTGCTCTCTATGTGGTGATTCATGTCAACCGACTCCACTGGGGGAGTGCCTTACCCTATCTTGGTCTTGTGATGTGGAAGTGCACGGGCCTCAGGCGATGTCTCTCCATCCTGTCTATTATGTCTCCCTCCTAAAGATCCTCCACGTAAAGTGGCATTAACATCATGTGGTGTCTTAAGTATCAAGGCTCACATGAAAGGACCCCTAAATCTAGTATACACCTCCTACATAGACCAAGATGGGAGTTAGTTTATCATCATATAGGATTTTGTTTCTATTTTCTAATTTTTCTACGTTTTTAAAACATCATGCAATGTTGTGTGTTCTAAGTTTAGAGTTGTGATAGGCTTTCTTGTTGTGTTTTGTGTTTCTAAGTGTGCTCGGGGTCAAGCGTTGAACCCATGGATTTGATACCAAGTGTAATATGCACAAATTTCTACCCTTAAAACAAAGAGAAATAATAAATTAATAGAAACTTTTACGGTAATAATTTTTGTATTTTAATAGTGGTAGCAAGGTTAGGCACTTTCACACTTAATAAATTTATCTCGTTAGGGATTTCTACACAAGCTTGAGAATAAATTAATTAGATTAATAATTTAAATATTATAATTTAATTCCTAAGTTATATTTACATTTTAAAACACATACTAAGCCTTATTAATTGGTTTTTTTGTCAAGGACCCAGGTTATGTTGTTTCCTAACTCAAATGATTTATTTGTTTTACCTAGCCACCAAATGGCCCCATTCACCTCATTACCCATGTTCTTTAGTTTTAATTGAAAGTTACATTCCCACAAAATACCTTCTCGCTTAAGTGAGGTAGGGTTTAATTTGGGCCATAGGATATAATCTATCCTAACCCTTAGATTTAGGTTGCCCTAAATTTCCTTATGGAACCCTTTTAAATTATAATTTTCCTCACACAACCTCATTTGTTATTTTCTTATTCATAGGTTTTTGGAAGAGGAGGAAGAGGATCCATGAGAGCAAGGGGAAGAAACCATGCTAAAATTTCTATATATTTTAGTTACGAAGGGTTTCCATTGTAATGTTTCCCATTGTTAAATGTAGAGATCCTTCCATGGATCTATTTTATTATTTACTAAAATTAGTTTCCTGTTTCTTGAGTCCAACTATTTGTAAAACCTTGTTTTCTTTAAATCCAAGAGTTTTACATATTTGGGTGTCAAATATGAGATTGGGATACTACTAGTTGAATCCTTTAATTTTAGTTGATTCCTAGTTGCTGGGATATTACTTGTTACATTTTTATGCTTAGATTTTACTAAAATTTAATTTTGGATTGTTCTCGGAAAGAAATTTATTTTTCCGTCAAAAGTGATGAAACCACCACCCTACACGTGTCGGTGGTCTTGTGACCTCCACCCTTCCCGGGAGCATTTCACATACCACCATTACAGGTTGGGCGGTTGTTTTGAAACCACCGCTCTGCACAGCGGCGATTACATTCCTTTGAAAATAGAACCTTCAACAAAACATTATTTTCACAATTTTTCTTCTTAAGTTGATTTTTAATGCAATATTAATTTTAATGAGAAGATCTTCTAGTCATTTGTTTGTAGATTGATCGTGTATCTATTTCATTTTTAATTCTAGTTCTATATCACATGGAATGTAAGTGTAAATGGAATCCAACAACATGATGACCCACACGGGTATACAGAGAAAAGTGTTAAGATGAAACCTAGATAGAAATTATAAGTGAGAATATCACAAGAGGTTTATGGCTCAAAACCTACAATGCCTTGGGAGGCAAGGTGAAATGTTACGTAAGAGAAATAAAAAAATTCAAAAGTGAGAGTTAGTCCTGTGTTGAATGTGCCTACTATCAAGTGGCCTACTCAAATCAGAAATAGAGTTTTCTTGTTTGGATTTGATGCATTCATCCTAAAAACATAGAAAAAAACACCTTAGCAAGCCCACTATTCTCGTTTGGAGAAGGCCGCCTAGCTGTTTTGTAAAATAAAATTATTGTCTTTCCATGGAAAAATTTAGTAAGCCTCTTGCAAATTAGCTATATATCATAGTAAAAATTTCATTTGTATTGAAAGACCATGCCTCTACGGTAAAAACCTATTTTCATGACTTCAAACTAAAAACAATTGTTGGAACTCTAAATTCTAATAAATGTGAGGGTAGAAATTTCTTGTAAGTAGTAGATTTCCATTGCTTAAAAGCTTAATATAATAATATGTTCAAAGATTATTGATAATTAGTTATAATTACTTGTAAAAAATCAAATTTACAAATTTAATTTGGCACCTAATTCCTTGTGAGTTGGTGTTGCAATATCCCTTTCTATATGCACTAGCTTGTTAAACTGTGCCTTTTTGAATCTGGGCATGTGAAGGTAACTTTGTTCACAAGATCAACTTGTTCACGTCTGGATAGTAACTAACCAATTATCCACTATCGATACATGCACCTAGTATTGGGAATTGACCTCGCGACCTTCCACAATGACTCTATTGCCCAGGGGTGGTGAGATTGGGTGCTAAACAAAATCCACTTACACTTCGATAAGATGGCTAGAAAACACATCAAATGTTGTAAGTAGGGTGGACCATGGAACCACCACTCCAAGTCAGAGACTAGAATCATGTGTGTTGTGTGTGCATTGCCAAGGGCCAAGGCATTTTACATAAATCTAACTATGTCTGTGTTTTTCACATTTACATCTTCTTCCACCTCCGAACACTCTCAGATTGAGTTGGCCAGTTTCAGTGCTTGATATTCGAACTCGCGATGTAAATTTTTTACAAATATATAAATTCAATGGTCCATATCAAAATCATCAGTATATTTATATAAAATAAAAGGGCAATGAGCACCTTGTTGACAAGCATGAAAACACTATCGCTGTAAGTTGTGTCCTCCTTTATTATGGAATTTTTCCAAAGTGTAAATGGAATCCAACAACATCATGATGGAGACAACCCAACCACCATCAAATTTTAACCCATCCTTTCAAACTCAATCTTTTACGTCTAACAATTGAGAAATGTTAGAACGTCTAATGCCCACTCCTCTTCGACACTTATTTTAGTATGATTTTGATCACTTTGTTGATTAGAGACATGGACCTCATTCGATATTTTAATAGACTCTTTGTTAAACATTATGGATATTGTGATTATCATTGTCTTTTGACATTTATTTTGGACATCATTAGCATGTTATGACTTCTATGTTATATGTATGGACTTATAGTAGACATTGATAGATGATGATCTAGTATTATTTCATTGTATCTTGACATTTTAGATTTGGACAATGATAATTACATTAGATATTTATATTAGTGTTATGATCTTATTATTGTTATGACTTATCAAAATTGAAATTTATAATGAATGCAATTATTGACTAGAGTATAATTGATTATTCTAGCTAATCATTTAGCTATGTTAAATGATGATAAAAGTACACATGTTTTATGGCTTGATATCATTAGATGATATGTAAGTTTGTTTTATTTCTTGATGTATTTGATGCATCCTTGAGGCCGAAGGGGTATTGTTTGATTGGTTGCAGGAAATTATATCACAAAACAAGAAGGAGGTTAGGAGACTAACAATGGAGGAATATTGGATATTGGCAACAAGGTCACCTTGGGAACTTCATGTCATGTGTCTTATTGTGTTTGCTTGGAGGTCCCCATGGGAAGGTTTAACCTCATGTATGACCAAGGGATTTGAATTTCAGTTTTAATTCCATTATTTATTTTTAATTGTTTAGTTGTGCATGTTAGTTTTGGAATGTATTCTCACTTTATCAATGCTTAAGTAATGAGCTTTGTTTAGCTAATTAACCATGTGATTATGTCAATTTGAGATGTGATAAAGTGCCATTTAATTGGTTTAGATATTCCTTTTGATCTTTTTATTTGAGTTGGATTTTAATTGATTTTGATGTTGCGTACTCAACCCATCCTTTAAATCTCAAAATATGACTTTAAATTCATTTTCGAGGCTTGTGATACAAGTTAAGCTTTCCCCACACCTCTTAAATTAACCTACCAACTATACCTATGAGGTAAGGGGTCAAAATTACGCCTCATTATGTGATTCAAAAGGTAAAAAGAGAAATTTATTGCATTTTCTTAGAAATTATTTTAATGACGTCCTTTGATGTTCGAGAGTGGTTTGTGTGTGGAAGGAAGCTTGTCATATTCTCACCCACTCATTTATGAGCTTGGGTCTTTGTCTTTCACATGTTGATGTGGGGTAGAGGAGAAGTGATGTGGCATCCTGTAATAGCCACATATTTCTACCCTCAAAACAAAGAGAGATGATAAATTAATAGATAAGTTTACGGTAATAATGTTTTTGTTTAATAGTTCTAGAAAGGTTAGGCAATTTCACACTTAATAAATTTCTTGGTTAGTGATTTTTACACAAGCTTGAGAATGAAGGAATTCAATTAATAATTAAATATTATAATTTAATTTCTAAGCTATATTTACATTTTAAAACACCTACGAAGTCCCATTAATAAATTTGGTTTTCAGGACCAAGGTTATGTTGTTTCATAACTCAAAATATTCAGTTGTTTTACCTAGCCACCAAGTGTCCCCATTCATCCCATTACCCATGTTCTTTATTTTTAATTACAATTTACATTCCCACAAAATACCTGCTCACTTAAGTGAGGTAGGGTTTAATTTGGGCCATAGGATTGAATCTATCCTAGCCCTTAAATTTAAGTTTCCCTAGATTTCCTTATGGATCCCTTTTAAATTCTTATTTTCATCACACAACATCATTTTCTCTTTCCTTATTTTCAGGTTTTTGAAGAGGAGGAAGAGGAGCCATGAGAGTAAGGGGAAACAACCATGGTAAAATTTCTCTAGATTTTAGTTGTGAAAGTTTTCCATTGTAATGTTTCCCATTGTTAAATGTAGAGATTCTTCCATGGATCTATTTTATTATTTACAAAAATCAGTTTCCTTGTTTTTGAGTCCAACTATTAGGAAACCCTATTTTCTTTAAATCAAATATTTTTACATATTTGGGTGTCAAAATGAGATTGGGAGGCTAGATCCTCTAAGAAATTTGGCCCAAGAGATACATTATCCTCCAATCGTGTTAACTTAGTTGTGTCCTACACTCCCTACCATAAAGTTCCTAGAATAGACCCATACCAATAGAACTTTGAATTTGTTGTTATAAGAAAACTCCATTAGGTACAAATACTCCTACCACTTTGAGTGATGGTCCATGAAATTAATCCACAAAATATCCTTTAAGATCGATTCACCCAATTTTTCTATCCATCTATCACTATATGATAAGTTGTACTAAAGTTGATTCTCGTCAAAGGGCATCTGTAATCCAAAAATGAGAGGTGTAACGGGATCGTGGTCATAGATAATCTTGTACAAAATCCCGTGCATGTCTAAAAATCTCATTTAAGTATACTCGCACCACTACACTAGCTATATAGGTGGTCTTCACTAGATAAAAATGAGCCACTTTTGTCAATATATCCACCATGACCATGATGACATCGTGGTGATATCTTGACGTCGGTAGCCCTACTATGAAATCCATGGAAATGGTGTCCCATTTCCACCCGAAGATAATATGCGGGTATAGAAGGCCAACCGGATGCTAATTCTCGTCCTTCACCCTCTCGCTACTCTAAACGATCTGCAACACAAACTAAGCTACATCTCTCCGAAGACCTCTCCAATGGTAAATTTGTATCAAGGTGGCATGCATATTCTTCACCCCCGAATGAGTTGAATAAGGTGCATGATGAGCCTCTGCTAAGATATCCTATCTCAAACCTCCATCCCTAGGTACATAGATCTCGGCCTCTGTGTTTGTTAATTCCATCTAACTCTAATGCAAAACTATCAAACTTCCCTTGAAGGGTCTCGAGACAAGGTAAAAGTTTTCATGTGGAAGCTGTGGAAAAATCCTCCTCTGTAAATATGTACCCACTAGAGTAGCCATAGCCAAATGTCTCCATCCACTCATTATCCTTCACCTCCACATTCTCTATCTCTATATCATATTCAAAATGAAAATCCATCCAACGTCATTGTGAGTGTTGAAATTGTGATGCGTGAAGAGGTGATGAAGACTCAAAATGGTCACTCCTAAGAATGAATCTTCTCCCGAAAATAAAATTTCTCCATCAAACCTAAGCATGCAAAACTACCGCAAGGTCAAGGTCATGAGTCAGATAATTGATCTCATAATATTTGAGTTTGCAAGACTCAAAGGAAACCACATGGCCCTCCTACATCAAAACACCTCCTAATCCTGCCAAGGAAGCATCCATACACATGAAGAAATATTCATGTGGATCTCAGCAATGCAAGATTCGAGTTCTATCGTAAGTTATCCCTTTAGTGTACTTGAAGGCCCGCTAACATCCATCGGACCAAACAAACTTCTTTCCTTTCTGCTGAAGGGATGTGATGGAGTGTGTAATCCAAGAAGAGTTCTGAAAAAATCTCTTGTAGTAACCTTCCAACCCCATGAAACTATGAAACTCGGTCACATTGGTTAGCACATGCCAATCCATAATAACTCTAATCTTGGAAGGATCGACAATGATCCCTTCCCCAAAAATTATGTGACCAAAGTATTGTACCTCTGACTGAAATAATGCACACTTCATCGGGTTCCCGTAAAGCTGTTACTCACGAAGACACTACAGAACCTATTAAAGATGATCCTCATGCTCCTCACATGTATGTGAGTATATCATAATGTCATCAAGAAACACGATCATAAAGTGATCCAAAATCATCCTTAACACCCCATTCATGAAACTCATGAATACTACGGGCACGTTCATAAGACCAAATTGTACCACTTTGTGAACTCATAGTGGCTATATCTCATGTAGAATGTTTTCATGTGAATATATGACTCGCAATCCCCAACTAATGGTATTGTGACTTAAGATCATTCTTAGAAAATATAGTGGTTTCCTTAATTTGATCGAATAAATCATCTATCCACAAAATGGGGTAACAATTCTTGATCGTTAATTTATTTAGCTTATTGTAGTCCACACATAAACAAAGAGATATGTCCTTCTTCTTTACAAATATCATTGGTACACACCAATGAGATACACTAGGATGGATTAGGCCTTTCTAAGAAGGCCCTCCAGTTGTAAATGGAGCTCATATATCTCAAGTGTTGTCATCATATATGGTATGAGTGAGATAGGCTCCATTCCCAGAACCAAATCAATATGAAAATTGATCTCATGTGGGGAGGTAACCATGGAAACTAACTAGGAAAGACATCGAGAACTCCTACAAATTAGGTTGGTCATCAAGTGACGGTCCATGAGTCTCATCCTCGATCGGTCACTAACAAATGATCGAAAACAACTAACAACCCTGTTCGCACAAACCACTTTAATTGCATAACAAATATGGTGCAAATAGAGATGGGAATCCTAATTCCAATAATTAATGACTTCACTCCCAAATCATCTGCATAAGATTTAACATTTTTGAGACAATCAACTCTAGCTTTGTGCATAGAAAACCAATCCATGCCCAAGATAACTCCATATGAACACAAGGGAAGGATATGGAGATCCAAAGTTGTGGAGAAGGTTCATAGGTCCACTATACACTCCTCAACTAAGGCATCCATTAAGAGATTGGCTCCAAAATCCATGTCAACATCCCAACTAAGGCCCTACCTAAGCGCCACCATCCTGTAACACCATACAAAAGATGGAGAATTAAAAGAATCGAGATGAGTCTCGAATCAAATAAGATAAGGGTAGAATACCACCAATGCTACCTATGGTCTCTAACACCATGACCTAGTGCTCTACCGGTGGTTCTCAATTGTAGCATAGATCTTGTGGCTTGGACATGTCGGAAAAAGTAGGCTCAAAAAATGGTGCCTTACCCTGATTAGTAGGGTTTTGAGGGCACTCTCTTCAATGATGACCATGAACATCGCATCCATAACAACTACCTAGTCCTCCCCACCGAGAAGACACTCCTTTAGGTGGCACAGTATACTGTCTTTGTAGAACTTGATGATAATGCCATAGATGTTTGTGGGTGTTGTAGTGGATGTACTCCTACTAATGTACTCAAGATGGAGCATGTGTATTTTCACCCGCCAAGGTGGAGGTCCCATACTACTCCTCTCTCGAACATCATGGCACTCTGGAGCCGAAAGGTTGTTCAAGTATGCTCTTTGCTGCGAGGAGGAGGCCTAAAGGAAGATTGTGCTGAAGTGTTTCTACCATGAGGAGGAGGAGTTGATCCCCTTGACCTAATATCATGTAAATTTTGTATACGGCTCCTCACTCTATCACAATCATGTTGAGTCTTCCCCCTAGTTTCCTCTATAATATAGGCCTTCTCCACTGACCTCTAATAGTGTTTATGGGAAATGAATGTGCACTGTCCCCACCCAAGTCTAAGTTCAAGCCCCTGATGAACTTGTGAAATCTAACCTTCTCATCCTGCATGTAATCCACATACTGAAGCAAATATAAAAACTGACCCTCATACTCTTCCACTATCATGGAGCTCGCTGCGAGATCATGAAACTCATCAATCTGCTACTGGATGAATCTCTTGGATATGTATCTACTCTTGAAGTGCTCCCCAAAGATCTCCAAAGTTAGACTATCTCAGAATCTACATGGAGCTTCTGCTCCTTAGTCCTCCACCAAACTCGACTCTGTCTCTCAGAAGGTGGATAGAAACATGAGCTTTCATGTTGCTAGTACAAGGACATAGCTTGAAGCATCCGCTCAAGCTAACCAACCATGCCTCATCCCTGAAATCCTCCTATGTCTCCAAATAAATGTATCAAGTGTAAATTTAGTATCTCTCGACATGATATTCCACTATCGACTATCGACCCTAGGTCTCTTTGCAAGAACATCTCTCGGCCTAGGGCTCTATATCTATCTCTGTGTGTCTGAAGCTCTATCTATGTGCTCTCTAGGTGGTGACTCATGTCCAACCGACTCCACGGGGAGTGCCTTACCCTATCTTGGTATCTTGTGATGTGGAAGTGCACGGGCCTCAACCGATGTCTCTCCATCCTGTCTATTAGGTCTCCCTCCTAAAGATCCTCCACGTAAAGTGGCATTAAAATCATGTAGTGTCTTATGGGTTCTTTGGTATCAAGGCTCACATGAAAGGACCCCTCGTCTAGTATACACCTCCTACATAGACCAAGATGGGAGTTAGTTTATCATCATCTAGGATTTTGTTTCAGTTTTCTAATTTTTCTACGTTTTTAAAACATCATGCAATGTTGTGTGTTCTAGGTTTAGAGTTGTGCTAGGTTTTCTTGTTGTGTTTTGTGTTTCTAAGTGTGCTCGGGGTCCAAGCGTTGAACCCATGGATTTGATACCAAGTGTAATGCCCACAATTTTCTACCCTTAAAACAAAGAGAACTAATAAATTAATAGACAATTTTACGGTAATAATTTTTTGTTTTTTAATAGTGTTAGCAAGGTTAGGCATTTTCACACTTAATAAATTTATCGGTTAGGGATTTCTACACAAGCTTGAGAATAAATTAATTAAATTAATAATTAAATATTATAATTTAATTCCTAAGTTATATTTACATTTTAAAACATATACTAAGCCTTATTAATTTTTTGTCAAGGACCCAAGGTTATGTTGTTTCCTAACTCAAATGATTTATTTGTTTTACCTAGCCACCAAGTGGCCCCATTCACCCCATTACCCATGTTCTTTCTTTTTAATTAAAAGTTACATTCCCACAAAATACCTTCTCACTTAAGTGAGGTAGGGTTTAATTTGGGCCATAGGATTGAATCTATCCTAGCCCTTAGATTAAAGTTGCCCTAAATTTCCTTATGGAACCCTTTTAAATTATAATTTTCCTCACACAACCTCATTTGTTATTTTCTTATTTGTAGGTTTTGGAAGAGGAGGAAGAGGATCCATGAGAGCAAGGGAAGAAACCATGCTAAAATTTCTATATATTTTAGTTGAAGGGTTTCCATTGTAATGTTACCCATTGTTAAATGTAGAGATCCTTCCATGGATCTATTTTATTATTTACTAAAATTAGTTTCTGTTTCTTCTTGAGTTCAACTATTTGAAACCTTGTTTTCTTTAAATCCAAGAGTTTTACATATTTGGGTGTCAAATATGAGATTGGGATACTACTAGTTGAATCCTTTAATTTTAGTTGATTCCTAGTTTTTGGGATATTACTTGTTACATTTTTTATGCTTAGATTTTACTAAAATTTAATTTTGGATTGTTCTCGGAAAGAAATTTATTTTTCCATCAAAAGTGATGAAACCACCACCCTACACAGGTCAGTGGTCTTGTGACCTCCACCCTTCCTGGGGAGCATTTCACATACCACCATTCTCGAGTTGGCGTTGTTTTGAAACCACCGCTCTCGCACAAGGCGGCGATTTCATTCACTTTGAAAATAGAACCTTCAACAAAGCTTTATTTTCACAATTTTTCATCTTAAGTTGATTTTTAATGCAATATAAATTTTAATGAGAAGATCTTCTAGTCATTTGTTTGTAGATTGATCGTGTATCTATTTTCCTAATTTCAATAGCAAAACAACAACTCAAACTCTATTCTACTCTTTGCAATAAAATTTAAAATTGAGTATAACATTACTACCATTCATTTGCTTTCATAAATTCCTTTTTCCAACTAAAAAAACAAGATTTCAAAACATTTCCTTTCAATACATATCTATTTTTTTCCAAATACACACATATATATATATTGCAACTTTGAATGCTTACAACTTTTAGGAGAGTTTCATTTCAAGACAAATAAACAACTTAAGTTTTCCTTTCATTATAGTATTACAATATAACTATGAAAACCATCAATTTTCCAAATCATTTCTTTATAATACAATACTCAAAATCCTTTTCTTTCACTAAGAAAAACTCTTTCCAACAAGGTAAGTAACCAAGAGATATTTCTACATTCACTAACTCATTTCAATCTTTGAATAAATGAAATATTACATCTTTCTTTCAAACATAAAATATTACAAACTTCCACTCAAAGTGGGAATAACAATATGATCAATACAACATATAGATTTCAACAAGTCCAAACACAAGTCTTCAAGGAATGTCTTCTCCCACTTATATAATTCATTATTGCATTCTTCAATCTTCCAAAACTAGGATCACAATATAAAGGAAGGAAGGGGGATATACAACACTCCACCAAAAATTTAATCCAATAATAGGAGAAGCCATCCCCTTATTTCCCCCCAAGTCCAACCAAGGAACAATGAGGGATTTTGAGAAACATTTGAAAGCTTTTAACAAGTATGGCTTCCACACAAATCGTACATTCCAAACATTCAACACAACTAAAAATGGCATACTCAACAAATTTTATAACTCTTTTAACAACACATAGGTTTGATTTCAAATAAAATGGAGCGTGGATTATGGGAACCACCTCATTTTTCCTCCCAAGTGAAATAGGAGTTTCACCCAAAGCCTCAAGTGCACACAACAAAATAAAAGACATTCTTATTTCTCTCATTACAAGTATGTAAAATATAACCATGATTTCCTTTTCACCCCCATAGGTGAAACTCTCAATCACACTCCCTCCAAAATGCATGTCTCACAACTCCCTTTTACATCCCCAATGGTCCCATAAATTCATCCCCCACACCCAACTAAAGGCATACTACCAAACCATAGAAAAAACACAATCACAACACTCATACAATATTTAACAAACACTTTTTTCACATTTACAAACATATATAAGAAAATAACAAATATGGAGGTCATACCTCTCCATAAATATTCTAAGATTATTCACTCCACAAGTTTTTGACACTTCCAAGCCAAGAAAACTCCAAAATCAACTCCAACAAGATCCCATTTCCAAAAATGCAAAAGGAAGAAAATGAACAAGTAACCCCAATTCCATCAAATTCCACCAATAAATAGAAATGGAATGTGAGGATGATGAGGTGGCTCCATGTAGGATGCCACTTCATCATTCCTCCATTCCCACACACAAGTCAAAACACCATGCCCAAGACAATAAATGAACATGTAAGACTATGACAACCCAAAAGAAACTCAAACTTGCACACCATGCCTACCAAGGAAAAATTAATTGTGGTAAGTAGGAAATTGCAATTATATTCACCCTTTTACACTCCAAAAGGATAAATAAGTCAAAAATTAACTCCCCAACCCATAGGTATGGTTGTTGGGTGAATTTAAGAGGCATGGGACAAGCTTAGCTTGTCCCACAAGCCTCCAAAAAGGCCTCCCAAGTCAAAATCCGAATTTTGAAGTTGGGGTAGAGTACATCACACACAAACCAACACAAATCCAACTTACATTTACAATATTTCAAGGACTATCTACCCTCATAATTATCCAATTGTCACATCTTTATTTTAATTAATAAATTAATTTGGATTAGCTAATTAAGACACACTAATAATTGTTAATAAAGTGTCAACAATTTCCAAAAATTAAATACATATAACAATAGATAAATCACACACAAAATTAAAAGAAAGGGGAAAAATTTCACCACATGGCCACACATATGAGGTCACCCCCAATGGGAAACCTCCTAATCAGGCATGCAAAAACACAAAATAACATTACACAAGTTGTCAAATTTTGGCTATGTTACACAACACCCGACATCCTTCCGTGGTTGTTCCCCTATTCCCTTTCAATTTATGTAATAAAATATCCCTACAACACAATCATAATGCATCTCTAGCCTTGTAGCCACATTAACAACATCGAAAAATAATACATCTACATAGAAATCAATAATCGTAATCCAAAATTAAGTGATTTTATCATCTATCAACATATCAAATAATTTGATTCTAACATCCATGAGATTATAATTCTACTCAAAACATCTAGAGTATAATGTTTCAAAGATAAAATCCAAATAGTGTAAATCGACATGTATCGAACCTGCCTACCAATGCCATCTAGTATAACATAATCAAATGTGAATCGAACATGTCAATAGTCTGAATATCTACATAGTCTATCATCTACTCATAAATGTATCATAATCAAAATGTCTACGTATCAGTCCAAAAGTAATTTCAACATAATGGAAACAGTGTCAAAGATGAGTGGCAAAGACACATCCTACATGGATCCACCTACTCCTCTCCTCATTTTCTATTTTTGTGAGTAATTTTTGAGTTTTGGGGTTACTTGTTTTTTCATTTTACACTTGCATGCTTTTGGGAATATTCTTGGACTTTTTCTTGGGATCTTGGAATCTTTCTATTGGAATTTGAGCTTAAATTGGAATGTTGTTGCTTGAAGATTAAAGGATTTTGATATGGAAAGTTAGGGTCTATTCTTTGCATACTTGTTCTTATTTTTGCATTGTTATATTATTGTGTTGTAAATTGGTGTATGTTTGTGAATTTTATGAGTTGGGTAGATCTTGACCTTAGGGTGGTGTTGGGAGAGGGAAGTGGAGTTAATTCTTGTGGAGGTAAAAGGGAGTATGTGAGGATTTTGTGGAGGGAGTGTGGGAGGGGTGCTCCACCTATGTGGAGGTAAAAGGTTTATATATCAAATTTACATACTTGATTGTGGAGAGAAAAGGTGTTGTGTGTGATTGTGAAAGTGCACTTGGAGGCTTTGGGTGGACCCCCATCCCACATGGGAGGTATAAGGAGATGAATCCATGTTCTCCTCTCCTTTGGGCTTATTTTGAAAGCCTTTGTGTTTTGTTGGAAAATTGTAAATGGATTCTTGATATTGTAATTTTGTATGTATGTGAAATGGTTGGTTATGTGTTGTTGTGTTGTGGAAGCCTTTTTAAGAGTTTTTATTGTTGTTTGATGTACCTTATTGCTCTATTTTTGGGGCTTGGGGGCCAATGAGGAGGGTGAATTATCCTTCTCATTGGGAATAGGTTGGGAGAAGAGCGTTTCCTACTCAATTTTTCTTGTTATTGTGATTTTGAGGATGAAGAAAAGCTATGGAGTTACAAGTTGATTAAGAGAGGAAGATAGATGTTTTGAGACCCAAGGAAAAAATCCTATGTTTTTTTGTAAGTTTTACCATGTTATTTCCACCTTTGTATGGGAGGCTTGTAAATACTTATATTTGAAATTAGATTCTTCTAAATTGAAAGGAAGCATTTTAAATGGAAATGTGACTCTTGTAAATATGCAATTTAGTCAAGAAGTTTTTATTATAATTGCATTTTATAAGTTTTCATCTTACATTGAGATTATTTGAAAGTGTATAAAAATTTCTTTTTATTTTCTCATGGCAATCTTGGTTAAAAAAAAAGAGAAGGAACTCACATTTGATTTGAGTTTATATTCAATATCCTCTTTCAAATGAATTTTCAATTAGTAAATATTATTATTATGGATATATGCCTACAATATTGCAATTTAAACAAGGTAAGCCTCTATATACTTTTAAACAAAAAAAATTAAAAAATCCTTCCTTAATTGTATACCTTGAAAGTTGACCCAAAAACTCCACTATTTTTAAATGTATATGTAGTTATAAGAATTGCATACATATATAAGTTCTTATATTTTAGTTGTACAAATGGAAATACTTCACAATAGATAGTTGAAAATGAATAAAAAAGAGAGACCTAATTATAAAAAATTCTATAATTATATGATTAGAATAGTATATCTATTCTATATTGTAAATATTCAAATAAATATTAATAAGATATTAATCTATTAAAATAATTATATATGCTATATATGTTATATAATAATAAGTAAAATCAATTAAAAATAAATTTTTGATGCGTAATCAAAACACCCCTGATTTTTTACAACTTGATAGATTGAGATTTTAAGTGTGATTGCATAACCTGGAGCTTTTTCCAAAATGTGTAAATTTACAATTGGGAAAGCTCTCCGGATGAACGCTTGTTCCTATTCCTCTATTCTCGATACACACATTCAAATTGTAGAGGGTCTATCTTAAAATCTACTCTAACTTTCCAGGGAGATAGTGTTGAAAAGACTGTAAGAAATTAAACCTAAACTAACATAGGTGATGCACCAAAAGGAATGTTGAACACTTGTTTTTCATGGAAATAGAAACCAAAATAAAATTAAGAAGGATGAAAATATTATTAGTGAGAAATCACAAAGCACCCCCAAATGAGTTAAGGATTTTCTTTTCTAAGGTAGGGTCATTTGGTGTGATTGCATAACATTGAGCTTTTCCTAAGGTGTGGGACCTTGCAAAAATGGAAAATCTCTCCAGATTAAAGGCTGGTTCCTTATCCCTCTATTTAGGTGCATACGTAAGGATTTGTAGAGGATCTATTTCTATACCTAATCTAAAACTTGCCAAGGAGACATGGATAAAAGAGTATAAGAAATAAGAAATAACTAAACTACTAGGTGATGCACCAAAGGAATGATGAACACTTATTTTGCCAATAGACACAAACCAACAAAATGCATACAATAAACAAGCACAGATAGCCAGATCTATAATGGAAGACCAAATGGAAGCAAAAGAGACAAGAAAGGATCTAAGATCGATCACAGATGTGTTTTATTGCTCTGTGGATTGATACAGTTCATTACAAAGTAGCCAAAAGGTAGAAACATATTACAATTTTAATGGAAGGCTGAACCCCACAAATCCCTTTGCTAGAAGGAGAAGGGAGCCTGTAAAATAAGGAATGTCCAACCCTTTATAATGAATCTTGCACCCGTATTTATAGATTAGATCGGAGAGAAGCAAGAGAGAGAGAGAAGTGGGAAAAGAAGGTAAAACTCAACCACTGTTGTTAATGCTTTTGATAAAATCTGCCCCCAAATTTGTCTTTACTACATGAATCCTTGATTCGGTGCCTTGAAAGAAGAGGAAACAATGGAAATAGATTGAATCGATCTAGTTGTTGATACAGATGGATCCTCCATTGAAGGCTCTAAGATGTTTCCTCCATTTTCATTTACCTAACCTCCTCAAAATTAAATTTTTATACCTCCATGGTGTAGGTGAGGCCGAGATCTTTCCAATGGTGTTAGATTTGTAATATTTCAAGCCTTGAGTTGAAAGATATGCCCTTTCAAAGTTTTTATCAAATTGCGTACAAATGGGTTGGAAAATAATTTGAAAAATGGGTCCCCCTTTCGGTTTGGGACATGTGGTATCCATATTAGAGAAAAAAATCGGGCTTATGGGTTCGCAATTTATCTTTTGTCCCGTGAACGAAAGGAAAAATTTCACCTTTCCCTCTGACTCCCCACCTTGGCTTTGACTCAGGTTCTAACGCTAAATTTTCCCTTTTCCTCTCTAATCTTTCGTGGCATTGCCCCTTCTTGTCTAACCTTGATATCCATGGCCGAGTCAACCTGTAGCTTGAATAATGGATTTAAAATGTGGAAACGGCCCGATAGAGTTGTTTCTTTTGCACAAGGTCTTTTAGTCTCTCTTGGCCTCCACCATTCCATGGTTGAGTCATAATGTGACCAATTTGCAAGATTTGAATGAGTTTTATTGGGTTCCTCTTATGTGGGGTCGTGGTCAATCCAATATATGGTGCGGGGGAAAAATATGCATAACAATTTAGTGACTCACAGGTGTATCTGCCTACTAGATGAAAAGACCAATTGCTTTGTCATATCCATTGGGCATGGAGTTGAGAAAGACGGTCTCATACTAATTCTACCTTTGATTCATGAGCCTAGCTACTTACATTCTTAATTTTCATAAGAAATATTTAAATGAAGGTTTCGAGAGTAGAAAAGCTGTTTTAACTCGGGGCTTCATCTGTCTCTCGAATGGACAAAGACATAAGAGACAAAATAGCACCACACTATATACAAAATTTGAAATCAATCATGATACAAATCGAACATGCAGAGCATTCAAATCACTTATGATAAAATCAATCTACACTACAACAAGACAATGTGCGAAGAACTTAGAGGAAAGAGAAAATAAACTAATATGTATAGGGTGAGACTTCCATTTTAGTATCGAGTGCTTAAGCTAGATGTTGTTCACTAGAATCTGCAACTCTTCACCCTCCAATGTGGACAATTGGAAAGCATTGCTACTTTTTCACCTTGTGATCATATAGGGGCCACTCTAGATAGTGTCAAACTTGGAATGCCTTCCTAGTTTTTCTCGATCTACATCCCATTTCAAAACTAGGTCTCCTTCCTGGAAGGTCCTTTCTTTTTCCTTCTTGTCAAAACATCTCTTGATTAAGGCCTGATTCTTTTCCATTTCTTGGAGAGCATGTTCTCTAGTTTCTTCTAACTCTATCAGCTCCGTGTACCTAGCCTCCATTGGCTCAAATTCAAACATCTCTAATTACTTTACAAGCTCCAATGTTGGAAACTCAAGCGATATAGGAAACACTGCCTCTTTCCCATAAACAAGATTGAATGGAGAGCTACCTATGGATCTCTTGGGAATTATTATATCATACCATAAGGCCGTTTTGAGATTTGTGTTCCAGGTCCTCTAATTCTCATCAAGAGTTCTTCTGATGATCTTTGGCAGGTTCTTCTTTGTGGACTCATCCTGGCCATTACCCCGAGGGTAATAGTTTGATGAAGTACTCAAATAAGTCCCATTCTTAACATCCCATCCTATGATCTTGGAACCTATGAATGCTAATGCATTGTTTGACATGATGGTGGCTGGCACTCCAAATTTGGTCATTATCCCCTCATAGAAATCTAGGATACTAAACTCATTGGCTTCCTTGAGTGCCACTGCCTCGGTCCACTTGGTGAAATAATTTGTCACTGTCAGAATCCATTTGTGCCCTTGGCTTGAATTTTTATTGATGACTCCAATGAAATCAAATCCCCATTGTATGAAAGGTTGTTTGACTGAAATTGGGTGCGGTGGAAGTGTTGTTAGCCTTTCCTTTCCTTTGAAGAATGCACAATTCTTACACATTTTGATCCTTGTGTAATAGTCATCACTAAACACTCACGGGCCAATAATAGCTGCTTTCATGCTTTTGAGTGCTTTGTCACTCTTGGAGTAAAATGGCCTTTCACCTGCTTCAACATGGAATTCTTGTAGAACTCTCTCCACCTGATTTGTCTCAATGCATCTCAGCAGAATTCCATTGATATCCCTTTTGAACAAGACACCATCAATAAGAACATATGGGATGGCCTGTAACCTGAAATGTATCCTTTTTTATTTACTCATCTTATGAGGACACAGGCCTATTTGAAGGAAGTGCACCATGTCTTGGGTCCAACAAGGAGCAGGTACATCATCTCTCCCTTCTTCTTGATCATCTTGTAGAACAAGAACAACCTCCTTCTCACTATTTGTTTCATCTTGTTGACCTGAGGATAGTTGTTCACACAACCCTTTCCCATGGACCATCTTGGTAACCTTGATATTAATGTCATATTCCATGACATAAGTGATCCATCCTACACATTTTTCATTCAGGTCCTTCTGAGTAGGAAATATTTAACTCCCTATGGGAGACCAATAGTTGGATTTTTTTATTTGAAACCAAATGCTTAAACTTCTTCAATCCTCTTATCACTGTCGGGGACTGCTTCTCAATGGAGTACTTCACCTCATAATCTTCTAGATTTTCACTAAAGAAAGCAATTAGTTGTTCTGGACTTTCTTTGTTCTGCTTTGAACCAAGATTTCAAAATTGTGTCGTTGCCACCAAAGGCATACATTATGAAGTTTTGGAAAAATTTGGATTCACAAGAGTTGGGGCTTGTGATATGGCTTCTTTAATAGCCTCAAAACTTGCTTTCCATTCATCTTTCCACATGAATGCTAATCTCTTCTTCAGCATCAATGTTATTGGCTTAGCAAGGGCAACAAAGTTTGGAACAAATCTGTGGACAAAATTGATTTTTCCCAAGAAGCTTTGGAGAGCCTTCTTGAGACTTGGCAATGGCAATTCCCTTATTACTTGAGCTCTCTCTGGGTAAATTTCCAATCCTTCCTTTGATATAATATGGCCTAGAATATTTCCTTCATGGGCCAAGAATATGCATTTTTTGGGGTTCAGTGACACCTCAAAACTCCTACATCTTTGGAATACCTTACTTAGATGGAAAATATGATTTGTTGCATTTTTGGAAAACACTATAATGTCATCTAGATAGATCAACACTATTTTATTGATTAGTCCCTTAAATACCATATCCATTACCCTTTGAAAAGTGGCCCCAACATTGGATAATCCAAATGGAATTTTCCTATAGGAATATGTGCCCCATTTGGTGGTGAAAGCTATTTTGAATTGTGTAGACACTTAAAATTGGTTACTCAATTTAGTGTCCTCGCATTCGTTTATCTTCTCACTAACACGGGACACGTTTATATCACCACTACCCCTTGGAGTATTAATCAATTTGTGATTTAAACACCTATCCTAAGTTTAATTCACCCCATTTTGTTTTACCCATGAGTAATTAAATATTAACTATTTAATTACACCTTTTTACATATATCCTAACCACTTATCTACCCCAGGTCTATTTTATCCATATATCCCCCTATTTCTCCTCCTCCCAAACCGAGTCGCGGGATATCTCCCATACTTGAGATGATAGGATCATTCTCATCTTCCCAGAAATCACTCCGTTTGGCCATTTCGGGAGTCTGTTCCCCGATCGGCGCTGACCGGTACTCGGTCGACACCGATTTTTCGGAACGGCGCCGATTTAATCTCGGTCGGCGCCGATTACAAATAGAATCCGTAACTCGGATTACACGGTTAGACACAGATTGTAAGAGAGAGAACGAGAGAGTTCTGAACATCAATTTTGAGTTTAATATATCGAGTGAAAGTGAATCTTGTCCAAATAAATCTATGAGAGGAGTACCGTTACTCTACTCTTATCACATCAGCATCGCACGTCTCCATTGATTTTCTGGTCACTCTATTCCTGCATCTAGCACAGGTAGAGCCTGGCCAATGTCTTTCCGGCTTCTACAGATCTAGCAGACGTTGACGATCTTGCCTCCGTTTTCTGATTCCCAAACCTTTTCGCACTCTGCCTCGGATCAATGTTGATCTACATCAATCGATGCTGATCTACATCAATCGACACCGATCTACATCAATCGACGCCAATCATACTACGAGACAGGTAAAAGGACCGGGTAACACGAGATCCAGTTTTGTTTGCACGTTTCCTATTTTTCTGTTGCTTTACGTTTGTTGTTTAGATTTTGTTTATTACTTTGTGCAGAAAATTTAGTCTGTACGTACATCTTTTATCATGTATGCTTCTTTGCTTAATTGAAAACATGGGTGACATCCGCCGAGGGAGATTATCGCTTCCCGAACTCGCTTCTCGGGCAGTCCACCTAAATACCTTTTAACGTGGTCTTTTCGTCAAGCATCGGTGTCTCGCAGGTTACTTGGATCTACTGTGTAGAATTGCCCATGTGCGCCCGTCTTGTCTACATCGGCTTCCTTATCCATCTGCATCTTTGGATCTTGTCCATCAGGTATCAATTTCATTTGATTTTTTCAAGGTTTTTGTGTTTAGTTTGGTACATTAACTTGGATAGGTAACAAGCGCTAAATTCTTGATCTACATTCTGGCATGCCCAGTGGGACCCAACCAAAGTCCCTTATTGGTAAGTTCATCTCTTTTCTAGTTTTGAGCTTTGTTCTTTTTCCTCGCTGATTTTTATCAGTTCTGCTTGAGCATTTCCTTTCATCATTTCAATCTTGCTCTTTATGCGAAATCGTTATCTTGAAATTTTTCTAGTTCCTTAAAATAGAAATTTTCGTTTCACCATTATCTGGATATATCTTTCTGGATCTTGTTTGGTGTTTTCTTAACCTTTTCTTGTGGATCACTTTTCTTGTTCGTGGGATTGTTCAAGGGGAAGAGCTCAACAATGCACTTTTTGAAGTCCACACACCTTGGAGAGCTAAATCTATAGGTATTTCTCTTTTACGGTGTTTTCTCCTTTTTAGGAACTAAAAATAAAATAAAAAATTGTTTGTTTTCTATCACATCCAAACATTTCAATTTTTGGTGCTTAAAAAGAATTTAATCACATTTGGGAAAGAATTTTTTTGACTTTTCTTCATCGAAATCAAACACTTCATTTTTAAGTGCTTAAAAAGAACTCTTTCTTTGTCATTGATGTTGTATGTTTTTCATCTAGTTTTAATTAGGCTGGAAAATTGATCAAAATCGGTAGTGACACTATTTGATTTTTATTTTTCACCCTTGCACACAAAGCCAAAATCACTAGGTATAAAGTATTTAAAAAAAAATTCCTTCCCTGGCCTCGCCTACTTGGAAGTGACATCCAAGAGGAAGAGCCTACGTAGTACTTGGGCTGCGCTATAAATTCACGGAAGTTCTGGTATATATTGGCAAAGCACCGAACTCCCTTATCGCAGCGATGTGTGAAGTGCGGGGTAGGCCCCTATATCAAGCCATGTACTCGGTCTTTTACTGAAGTGCCTTCGGGACTCCTCACCAAACATTCCCAAACCATCCTTAGTTTGGCTATCTGAGTAGTTCCTATTCTAAAAAGCCTTCCCTAATATTTTCTTTCTTAAAAGTATCAAAACTTAAAGGAGATAATCACCTGCGCTGCTTGAATTGTCTATGCATTAGTTAGGTCAATCTTCTTTTCTGCGTGTTTATGATGGTCATCACTCGGTTACAATCTAGAAGAATGGCTCAACTGGCCCCTTCTTCTTCCGAGATCACCACTAGTGTGGATGTTTTGGCACCCCCCAGATCTTCCTCGGGACCACTGTTAGTTGGTTCCCCATCCTGGTCATACAATCCTTTCTATCAGGCCAAAGCAACCCCATCATATCCAACTTCCCATAGTCCTTCAAAGATATCATCTTCTTCTGACTTAGAGTATGTTCCTCACGGGGATCCTGAATTTCAGGCGCTCCTTGATTGTAACCCGGTAGCCCTCATGGACTACCTAGTACACAAATCTATTCAAATATCTGATCAAGGACCACCAATCCAACAAGTGTACGATTATCCTCGTGAACCATCCCAGGCTTTTGTAGAACAGTTAGCATCATTTTTTTCACCTCGAGCCACAGAGGAGGGTGGCACACTGTGCCTCCTTTTTCTCTTCCACCGACCGTATCGACTAGTTCTCAAATAGTCTTACCTATTCCTAATGCCTGAGTTACCTCGACTATTCCACAACCTACTTCTGAGAAGTCCTCTTCTCTGGCTATAATGGGTGCGTCTGTGCACCCACATATTGCTGTTAATTCATCTATGTCGTCCATTGTGTCCCATGGTTAGTACCTCTTTATGAGTCAACCCCTTCGACTAGTCAGTTGGTTCCTACTTCTCATCCTCCAGTGGGTTTTTCTTCCAATGTTCCAACAACAGTGACCTTCACCCATCCTCTAGCATCGGCGCCCTTAATAACTAATCCGGCAGTAAAAAGCCTCTTTCAGGTCTTGTTCCCCACCATGTCTAATCAAATCAACACCCATGTTCCTCAATCTATTCCGATTCAGTCAACAAGCATAGGAGTCCACCAATCATAGGCTCCGTCCATCATCCAACCTTCATTTTCTCAACCACTTATTGTCTCACACTGCTATACGAGGCTCCTTCACAAAGAAATACCTCACAAGGCGTCACCTGAACGCCTGGTTATTTTTCTTATCATCCTATCAATCAATAGATGAATCCCCCGTTGACACCTCAACAACATCCACCATCTGCTTCCTATGTAGGACATGCCACTTTGCCTCCTTCTCAATCTGACATGGTTCAAATTCTTTTCAAGAAAATCGCAGACTTGGAAGCCTCCACCAAAGGGGCTCGTCCTTCATACTCTTTTGAAGAAGTGTGTAATGAACCCATTCACCCCTCAGTGGCTTTTAAGCCTTATCCTCCCCAATGGGAACTTCCTAAGTTTTCAAAATTTCATAGTCGAGAGGACCCTCAACAGCATTTGCGAGCATTCAAACATGCTTGCTATCTCATAGTCCAAGATCAGGAGCTTATGCTCCGTACTTTTCCTATGTCTCTAGCAGGTCTTGCTTTAGACTGGTACAATAACATTCCTCAACATTCCTTGTTTTCTTTCTCTCAATTGGCTCAGATGTTTGTTGAAAAATTTTCAATAAATATCACACATAAGATCTCGATTACAGATCTTTATAACATTCATCAATTCGATGATGAGTTTATTGCAGACTTTGTCGCTCGTTGGAGAGGGATAGAGAACCAATTGTCTTTCTCCCTTCCTCAACCCCAACAGATCGAGTTGTTTACTCGATCTTGTGCTAATCATATTTCTTCCACTTTAAGGATCCAGAACTTTCATACATTTGAATAATCCTTTACGATGGCACACAAACTTGAGTCTAGCGCCATTGAACAAGGGAAGTTAAAACTTCACTCTAAGTCTAAACCAGATTTTTCTCGGTTTACCAAATCAAATCCTTCCACTTCTAAAGAAAAAAACCAGGGATCCACCAACGCTATTGTATTAAAAACATCACGATCCGATAACACTTCCAATCAAACACCACGGAGAGACTCCTCATCTTCTCGAAAAGGGTCCTCATCATCTAGATATTTCACTTCATTAGGAGAATCATATGCTTCTATCTTAGAAAAATGTTGGAAGTTCACATGATCGAACTTCCCCCCATTTGGAATATTGATGAAAACCAAGAACGTCCATTACGGTATAGGGAAAATGATTTTTGTCATTATCATAGAACCAAAGGTCATGACATTGAACGATGTCAAACCTTCAAAAATCTTGTCCAGAAATTCATTGATAGAGGTGAGCTCATTCGGATAACCCAAATGCTCCCCAAATCAAGCCTGGATGTTTTTAAACAACCTTTTCTAATCATTACCCAAGCCATAATGCTTCGAGTATCAAAAACCAAACACTCATACTATCAGCTTCATCTCTACTGAAGAATCTTCTTCTGAAACTAAGCCATCTGCGAACACGTCGACCGAATCAGAACCTCCTTCTACTTCGTTAATCGCTGGGATTCCACCATCTTCAAATAGCTTGTCTTCAAATATTCCTACATTGCTAGATATGGATTCATCTCTCCGCTTCTTTTTCGACCTTTTATCCATACCAGAGCAGTGTCATCCTCATCTGTCTCATCGTCAAACATTCTTTCAATGCTCGAGGCAATTACGTCCCTTCAAGTTTCCACTGCGGATACACCTACTTTTGTTTCTCCCATTTTTGTTGCGACTATGCCATTGGTAAACGTACCTATAGTTGTACCAACTTCAATGGAAGCGTCTTCGATTTTGACTCTTCATGTTTCCTTTCCTATAGTAGTTTCACCCACAATTATTATGTATTTGCAGTAGTTCCTTTGCAAGGAGTTACTTCTTCATCACTCACTTCTTCCATCACCAATGCTGCTTTGCCCATTAAAGGAAAATATAAAGAAGTAGCACCGACACCTATACACTTGGTTCCCGAACTTAGACCGAGACAACCCAAATCTAATGTTGCGTCATCAGCATCTCCCCTTTGTTTCCCCCGAAAAGGTTACAATCACCTTATGCGGTTGAAATTTTCACCGTCCCTGAAAAGGGAAAGCCTATAGTTCACGTGTTCAAGACTCGGGTGCTTTCCCGCAAAAATATCTATCTACACCTCATAAAAGATTGGATTTATCCACCGAGAAGGCATCTTCTCCTGCAAACTTATCGAGAACCATCATCTTCTTCTACAATACATTCTTCACCAGCACCTCAAAAAGTGGACTTACCTATTAAAAAGATGTCACCTCCTTTATCAAAATCATCATCTTCATTACCAAAAACCAGGGCACCCTTTGTTCCTCCGATTAGACCTACTTTGGGAGCTTCTTCCTCATCTAAATCGACATTATCTAAATCATCAGTAGTTTCGACCAAGCAGCCTCCTTTATCTCTGAAGACCGCGACACCTGTCACATCTCCATCATCTTCAAAATCTATTTTAGGGGCTCCTCCTCCATCGAAATCAATCATGTCTCACTTACTTCCACCTCAAGTGCCCAAGGATACTCCTCCAGATGTCCAAAAAAATAAGATGATCCCTAAAAAGACTGCCAAACCTAACATGTAGGTTCTTTTACCTCGGCAGTCTGTTAAAATAAAAGAGGCGCCTTCATCATCCCTGTCCCCATCATTGTCTAACAGATTCTATACTGAAATCCTTCACCAACTTATCCAATCTTCATCCATATCTCTTCCTCCAATTAAACCCTATAAACCTAAAGGAGTTAAACTCGCTGGTTTACCTCTCGATCGATTTATGCCTACCACCATACCCCAGGTCATGATACTGAGGGATGTAAAGCTCTTCAATCTATTATCAACAGCCTTTTGGAAGAAAGTGATCTTTTGCTGGAGGAGGAGGAACAAGTATCTCCTGTCATCTTAGCTCCATCTGAGCCCCAACGATCTACTCAAACCCCTACTTCTAGTGATTCCACTCCAAATGACCTTCCACCTTCTCAAATCGACACAATTCATATCGCCACTAGAACCCAACATTATGATAATCCATCCTCATCTACAACATCTCGACCACGGGTTGTCATTTCTGCAGCCCCCAAAGGAATTTCTCCTTCCTCATTAGCCTCGAGACCTCGAGTCTCTAGTCATGCTACACCTCGGGCTCAAGTTCCGGTATCGGTTGAGGAGAGTGTTATGAAACAACTCACCTGGCTCGGTCAAAATGTCTCTTTTTGACCTCATTCAATCCTCTCCGCAACATCGCCAGGCTCTGATTGATAATCTATGTTGCATCGCATGAATTCAGATGAGCCCCATCCCTTCGAGATGGTTGTTGGATTGAATAGGCCATCAACCACCATTTCTTTTGAAGACTCAGAAATTCCTTCCCTTTCTTCCGAGGATTTGGAGGCTCCCCTCTTTATCACAGTCTAAATCGACAACACTACATTAAAACACATTATGATCAACTGTGGTGTTGCACTTAATGTCATCTCCTCACACACATTCGAGCAGCTTAAGTTACCAAAGAACGTAGTGTCACCCCCACCTTTCGCTCTTCGATCATTTAACGATCAGCTAGCAGTTACTTTAGGAACTGTGGTCCTACCCATTCGAGTAGGTAAGAAGCTGCTTCACGAACTCTTTTACATTGTTGAAGGGAAATTCCACTATAATATGATCCTCGGACGCTCCTGGATTCGTGTAATGTATTTTGTCCCATCCACCCTCCATCGATGCTTAAAATATCAATATGAGGGCAAAATCTATACTCATCCAGGAGATCCTTTTCCTTCCGCACAATGTGACATGACCACAGGGTCTGCCCCTCTAAAGGAAAATGCTTGTTCTCTGACGGGGCCTCATCTTCTTCCATACTGCAACCAAACTACGGATTTAAAAATCCGGAAGAGACACTCTAGCTGCAGCGTTTCTCCTTTGGGAGAGCTTCCTCTCCTTTCTTTTGACACCCATCTCAAACCTAGTGAGTATGGTAGACCAGACAAACAACTTGAATATCAGCCAGGTCTTGGTCGCATCATCACCATTGGTCTACCCAATCAACAGACTAATTTCATTTACGGTGGTCTTGATACGCCTCACTATCGCCCGGATTCTCCTCCTAGGACCAAACCTTATTTAACAGTGGTTCGATAAGCCACCGTCTTGTTCTCGATGAGCCTCTTCCTATTGAGGAACCATCTTCTCCCGCTAAGTCAGAAGCATCACTCGATGTGGACGACGCCATTTCCATCCCGTCTAACTTTTTTTTTTAGTCAATACCATTTCCTTAGGGCCACTAGCCTATAAGACTAATGACAGGTCCACTTCCATACCATTAGTTTTCCATGAAATAGTTGGAGACAATTCTCCTACTATCAACACTATCCACTGTGTGGATGATGATTCTGTTCTCACCTATCTGGGGGCAAAGGATTCCTATCTTCCCAATACCATTCCTTCTGACACGTCTATGCTTCTCAACGAAGCCATTGTCGACCTTAATATAGGGACTTCTAAAGACCCTCACATCATTAAGGTCTGCCAATCCCTTAATCCATAGGAGTTAGGAGACTTTACCACTTTTATTTCCAACCATCGTCAAGCATTTTCTTGGTCATATGAGGATATGCCAGGACTCGATCCCGATATCATGGTTCATAATATCGTTACTCTTCCCGACATTAAACCAGTTAAACAAAAATTGTGTAAAATGCACCCTAGAGTAGCCCTGCTTGTTAAAGAAGAGTTGCAGCGCTTGCTCTAGGCTAATTTCATCCAACCCATCGATTTTCCATAATGGGTTTCCAATGTAGTACCAGTAACTAAAGCCACTGGGAAAATTCGAATTTGTACCGACTTCCGAGATCTTAATCTTGCTTGTCCAAAAGATAATTTTCCTCTACCTAATATCGACCAACTCGTGGATTTAACTACGGGTCATGAGATGCTTTCTCTTATGGATGGTTTCTCTGGGTATAATCAAATTCTTATCGCACCAGAAAACCAACATAAGACTTATTTCATAACTCCTTGGGGGACCTTTTGTTATCGTGTCATGCCCTTCGGTCTTAAGAACGCAGGAGCAACCTATCAGTGAAAAATGACCTACATTTTCCATGATTGCTTACACAAAACTGTGGAAGATTATGTCGACGATCTCCTCGGTAAATCAAAACGTCGTCAGGATCATCTTTTCATTCTTGCACCTCTCTTTGAGAGGCTTATTCACTTTTGTCTTCGTCTAAATCCATCTAAGTGCGTGTTTGGCGTTCTCACTGGTAAACTTTTAGGCTTTATCATTTCCATTAGGGGTATTGAAGTGGACCCCGTAAAAATAAAATCTATCCTTGAGATGCCTCCCCCTTCTAACTTAAAGCAACTCCGTAGTCTCCAAGGACGTCTTCAATCAGTGCGTCGTTTTATCTCACAATTGTCGGACCGTTGTCAACCTTTTCATCATCTCCTTCATAAGAATGTTCATTTTGAATGGATTGAGCATTGCCAAAAGGCCTTTGATGATCTCAAAGCTTATCTTCTTTCTCCACCTGTGCTTACACCTCCACGCGAGGGGGAGCCTTTCTATCTTTATATCTCTATGACTGACCATGCTCTGGGAGCCATGATTTTGCATCGGGACACTTGTAGTAAAGAACAAGCTGGCTATTACATTAGTCACACCCTCCATGAGTATGAAACACGTTATTCCGAAGCTGAAAAGCTGTGTTGTGCTCTCTTCTTCGCAACTTCTAAGCTTCGTCATTATCTCCTTAATCAAAAACTTACATTGTCACAAGTGTCAATCCACTCAAGACAATTCATGCAAAGCCTTATGACAATGATCGTATCACTCATTGGCTCATGCTTATATGACAGAATTTGACCTCGAGTTTATCCCGCAAAATTCTATCAAGGTTTAGGTTATTACGGATCAATTAGTTGATGCTCCTCTTCCGGACATTCAAAACCCCCTTGCTCAATTTCCCGATGAATATATCCAACAAATTGATTTTGGTCTATCTCCATTTAAGGTAAAACTCTTCTTTGATGGATCCAAATGTCAGCAAGGGGGAGGTGCAGGTTTCATGATGTTTCCTCCTTGGGGTACGCCTATCCCTGTCGCACACAAATTAAACTTTGAATGCACCAATAATATGGTTGAATATGAAGCTCTAGTCTTGGGTCTTCAAAATTCCATTAATCTCGGCGCTCGTCATATTGACATATTTGGTGATTCTGAACTCATCGTTAATCAAGTCACGGGCGTCTATCAATGCAAGAATGATATCCTTCAAAAATATCGAGATATCGTTCTTGTTCAACTCCAATCTTTCGATAAATTCACTATCCAAGCCATTCCTCGCAGTGTAAATCAATTCGCGGATACAATGGCTTCGTTAGCTTCGCTTATCCTACCTTTTACCGAAGACTCGCGACTTTATGTGGTCATGCGATGATTAGATCAACCATCTCATCTTCAGCAACTAACTTTAATCCATGCTTTGTCACAACCAATACTCGGGATGAGTGGTATCAATAGATCGTCGATTATCTATTTCATTCGGTGCTTCCTCCGAGATCGACTTCCAATGGTAGAAGATCTTTTATCCAACGCGCTAATCGTTATACTATTCTAGGTGGGATCCTCTACAAGCGCGGCTTTGATGGTATTTTGCTTCGGTGCCTCAAAACCCATGAATCATCTAAAGCTATCAAGGAGGTCCATGACAGTATCTGTGGTGGACATTTTAGTGGCTTTGCGTAGCTAAACGCATCTTACATTTGGGATATTATTGGCCTTCTCTTAATCAAGATTGTTGTGAATACACTAAGAAATGTGTCAAGTGCCAACAACATTCCAATCTCACACATATCCCTAGTCAAGCTTTACAACCTGCAGCGGATTTGTGGCCTTTTTCGCAATGGGGTCTTGATCTCATTGGTCTCATCAATCCCCGTTCTTCACAGCGTCATCATTCTATCATTACTGCCATGGAATACTTTACTAAGTGGGTGGAGGCTATCCCTCTTTCTTCAACAAAGGCTAAACCCATAGTTGATTTTGTCTATCAACACATCATTTGTCACTTTGGTGTTCCACACAAACTCATCACAGATAACGGTAAGTCTTTCAAGAACGTTGATTTGTAGAACCTCTGCGATGCTTTCAATATCAAACTTAGTTTTTCTTCTCCATACTATCCTCAAGCTAATGGCCAGGCCGAAGCTTCCAATAAAACTTTGCGTAATATCCTCGCAAAGGTAACTAGTCGAGCTGGTAGGGATTGGCATTTACATATCCCTTTTGCTCTCTGGGCTTATCGGACTAGCATTCGTACTCCTACGGGTGCTACTCCCTCTCTCTCGTCTCTATGGGTGCGAGGAAATTTGTTCTTCCTTTGGAAGTCCAAATCCCATCTCTCCGTGTTTCTCTCAGAGAATTTGTCTCTGATGAGGACTATCATCAAAATCATCTAGCACAACTTGAATTATTAGATGAGCGGTGTCTCAATGCTCTTGAACATCATCAATTCTATCTTGAGCATGTCAAACGTGCTTATAACAAGCACTTGCAGCACCGTGACTTCAAAATTGGTGATCTTGTTCTTAAAGAAAACCAAAATGTCACTACACTCGAAAGGAGTCGGCGTGGTAAGTTTGCTCCCAACTAGATGGGCCCGTATATTATCACTCATAAATATGGGTCTGGGACTTATCATTTATCTTCCATGGATGGTATACCTGAAGTGGAACCTCTTAATGCTTTGCATCTACGGCCCTTCTTTGTTAAAATCTATCTTACACGAATTTATTCGCAAAGACAGATCTTTCATCCATCTAATAACTCATCATATACTTGCATGGTGATTCGGAACTATGTGGTTCTCTACCTATTGTCTCTTTTACCTTAAAATATGAGTATCGCAGCTCTACTCATTGCATTTTTCTTTTGTATATGTTCCTCCTCATGGTAGGAATACCTTAATCACCGCTTCATCTATCCCAAGTGCTTATCTTAATCGGATCTACTCGGGGCATGAGTGCGTGCTCTTTTATGTTTCCTTCCCCTCTATCTGATCTATCTAGGTCTAAACTCAGCTTCTTCCAAAAGAATTTTCAAAAAAAAATAAAAAAAATATAGATGCTATCCAAAAAAGATAGACTGATCCCTTAAAGGACAGCTATCCATACATTATCAAAATGAATCAAAAAAATATAGACCATGCCCTCGAAGGATGGCTATCACATCAAATCACATCTATTTATATCCTCTATCATTCTATATCTATCCAATCACATCTATCTATATCCTCTATCAGTCTATATCTATCCAATCACATCTATTAATCATCTATCAGTCTATATCTATATCCATCACAATTACGCTACATCTATCCATGTATATCAAAATTAAAAGCATGAGAACAATTATATGACAAAGGAAATGATGAATCTATATATATACATGAGTGTCTGTACAACAAAAAATGGGTGGCTCTCAATCAAGCCATCTATAAAATGCCTTCCAATCGAGGCTACATCACTACACTGATACAAAATACATCAATCTCTATATCATGAAATCTGATGCGTGGAGGACACTATCTCCTCCACCCTCCTCTGGACCAGGTTGTCTCTCCTAGCCGCCGCCTATCGAGCTAGACGCACCTGCTGCTGGAGGCCTCTACCCACCTCGGTCTCTCCCGGTGCTCCCTCCCTCTGATGCCCCGCTCGCTGTGGCTGTCACTGATCTCCTCCTTGCCCCGTAACGAGGCACATCTGGGGCATGCTGTGCTAGGGCATCCTCGTAATATCTCGGCTCGGTGAGGAGGGCGAGTAGGTACTCGGGCTCACGGTGCACGGTGCTCGTAGTGTCATTCCGCCGGTGCTTCTTGGTGGTGCCCCTCCTAGGGTCGTGCCCTGTGTCCCAGACTCTGACATGGTACCTGTCTCACCATATTTGGCCCTGAGGGCCTCCCTATGTCGATAATAGTGATCCCTCTGCTGGATCGTTGTATCTCACTCCTGGTGAGCATTGTCTCTCTCCAAAATTAGGGCATCCCTCTCCTCTGTCAGAGCTCTAATCTCCTCGAGAGCCACCTGGTGTGTCTGTGTCAGGGTGGCATGCTCTCCCTCCAGTCTCTCCAGCACTATAGCCATATCCTCCTCATTGGCATCTATAGATGCTGGGAAGGTCTCGTGGTAGCTGTCGCATACCATGCTTTGCATAACCATCGTCCACTCCCGCATCATCATCACTGTCTGTGGAGGGTGGGACCTCTCTCAAAGGATCTACCGGGATCAAAATCAGCAGATCAGTCTCTCTATTGTCTCGCCTATACGACTGTAGGTAGTCGGCTTTGTGCATGTACGAGGCAAACTGTCTCAATACCCGTATAAACGGGATGCACTCCCACATATCGAGCTGCGTCCCCCGACCACCTGCTCCCTCTCAACTCCACCCCGGGTGAGCATCTGCCCGGCCCATGTCAAATCCACGATATGGTCTCCGGATGACTGCTCAGTGTCGCATCATCTGAAACACTCAAGTATACCAATCTACGGATCTCCCTGTATCTCCCGGGGCCATATCGGCCCGCCATTTCCGGAATCCGTAATCAATAGTCCCCACTACTGCTGGCATCCAAGGAAGCCCGGATGGCTTGATCACTACTATATGCTCATATGCCCAGTAATGGAGCACAAAACAGACATCGATACTGTCCTCCGGCAAGTGGTATACATCCATAACTCATGATATATCTAAGCTATCAAGGCATCAGCAAATGCGAACACCTGTCTGAACTGCAGGATGTCACAAACACAATCTAGCAATAACAATGGGAATCTCCCACCTCCCGAATCTGGTAAAGCAAAATAGGAGATTGCCATCTGAATCAATACTATCCATCTGCTCCTGGGCACATCCTGTCTATACTGCGAGGCTATCCTCACTGCCCCGGACACTATCTCTGAATCATCCGCCTGTCTCCATACAATCGAACTAGGGCCCTCTGCTGCTGCTCTCGTGGCGTGATCTCTATCGGATCCCCAGTGATCGGCAGCCTCAAAATCCTATATATGTCCTCATGGGTGATGGTCATCTCACCCGTCCTGAACCAAAAAGTGCAAGTCTGGCTATCCCATCGTCGCACTAGTGCTCGCATCAACTCTACATCTCACGGCACTCGTCTGTAGTACCGAAAGCCCCGAGCCTGGCTAACTCTAAGTGGCGCCAATCTGCGTCAGTGACGTCAGGGAGAATGGTCTCTAGTAGCTTGGGAATCGCATCCCTCATGTGTAATACCTCTTGTGCCTACATCCACGACATCAAGAGCAATGTTAGCTTCATATTTACCCAAATCCAAGCATCCAAAACAAATTCAATAATCTTCATCTACAAGATATGTCTAATCGCGTCGATTATATACAATCAACGTCGACCTTATAAAGTTGGCGCTTAATTGGATTCAATCGGTGCCGCTCTTATACCAATCGCGCCGATTGCAGGGCCGGACTTAAATCAGACTCGGCCTCCCACACAAAAAAATCAAACAAAAAAAATATATAATAATAACGATAACCACGAGTTAGGAGAAACCACTTACACCAGGTCGTGTCCTCCTCCACTTTTGACCGCTTCCAGAAGCTTCCATGATGCTCAAATCTAATTTTTGACTCTCTCTGAATCAATCGTCACGATGTAAATAAATCGTTTACGTTTTCCGTTTGCATATTTATATGTGCTTTGAATGGTCGGTGCCGATTTTTTTTGGTCGGCGCTAATTAGTTCGATCGCGTCGATTTTCCATATCTTCTTGCCATAGTGTTGATGCTTGGCTTATTTATCTGGTCATTATTGTGCGCTGAATGTTGCCTTTTGGCACATATTTTTGATATTACCGTCCATTTCGAGTTTGTTCCCTTTGCGTGGAGCACTCACTTTTTTTTTCCGCTTAGGGTTCATGGGTCTGTAGGCACTAACGTCGTCTGCCTTGCTAGACCGTCTAGTTGTCCCTACCAATGTGTCTCTCTTTAGAGGTGACTATTTTGCAGCCCTCCTTACACTCATGGGTCTGTAGGTACTAACGTCGTCTCATGAGGAGACCGTCTAGACTGCCCTACCAATGTGAGTTCTTTAGGTTGCTGCCTCTTTATTTATTTTTGTGCATCATTAATGATCAGATCTACTCCAGACATCCGGCTAGGGCATCCTGCGTTTTCATCTACCTCTTTCAAACTTGGGATCATCTGTTCTATCATCCATCCCATCCCTAGTTTGAGGGGGATCACATCATCACTTTTTCTTCCTTTCATCCACCTCCTTGTTTTTGTCTCACAACCTTGCTTATCACAAGTTACTTAACAAAAAGGGGCAAAATGTAGACACTTAAAATTGGTTACTCAATTTAGTGTCCCTCGCATTCGTTTATCTTCTCAGGTAACCTAGGGCACGTTTATATCACCACTACCCCCTTGGAGTATTAATCAATTTGTGATTTAAACACCTATCCTAAGTTTAATTCACCCCATTTTGTTTTACCCATGAGTAATTAAATATTAACTATTTAATTACACCTTTTTACATATATCCTAACCACTTATCTACCCCATATCTATTTTATCCATATATCCCCCCTATTTCTCCTCCTCCCAAACCGAGTCGGGATATCTCCCGTACTTGAGATGATAGGATCACTCTCATCTTCCCAGAAATCACTCCGTTTGGCCATTTCGGGAGTCTGTTCCCCGATCGGCGCCGACCGGTACTCGGTCGACGCTGATTTTTTGGAACGACGCCGATTTAATCTCGGTCGGCGCCGATTACAAATAGAAGCCCAGAACTCAGTTCTGGTTAGACACAGATTGTAAGAGAGAGAACGAGAGAGTTCCAAACATCAATTTTGAGTTTAATCTATCGAGTGAAAGCGAATCTTGTCCAAATCAATCCCTGAGAGGAGCACCGTTACTCTGCTCTTATCACATCAGCATCGCACGTCTCCATTGATTTTCTGGTGACTCTGTTCATACATCTAGCACAGTAGAGCTTGGCGGTGTCTCTCTGGCTTTTACAGATCCAGCAGACGTTGACGATTTTGCCTCCATTTTCTGATTCCCAAACCTTTTCACACTCTGCCTCGGATCGACGCTGATCTACATCAATTGATGCCGATCTACATCAATCGACGCCGATCTACATTAGTCGATGTTGATCATCTGCGAGCAGTAAAAGGACCCGAGTAACACAGATCCAGTTTTGTTTGCATAGTTTCCTATTTTCTGTTGCTTTTTATCTGCTGTTTAGATTCTGTTTATTACTTTGAGCAGAAAATTTAGTCCTGTACGTACATCTTTTATCATGTATGCTTCTTTGCTTAATTGAAAATGTGGACTGACATCCACCGAGGGAGCTTATCACTTCCCGGACCCGCTTCTTGGGTAGTCCACCTAAATACCTTTTAACGTGGTCTTTTCGGTCAAGCATCGGTGTCTCGCAGGTTACTTGGATCTACTATGCAAAATTGCCCGTGTGCGCCCGTCTTATCTACATCGGCTTCCTTATCCATCTGCATCTTTGGATCTTGTGCATCAGGTATCAATTTCATTTGAGTTTTTCAAGGTTTTTGTGTTTAGTTTGGTACATTAACTTGGATAGGTAACAAGCACTAAATTCTTGATCTACAAATTGATAATATTCTTTCAACATGATCACGGTTGTACCACGAGTAGCCATATAGGAGGGAGAAATTTTATGACCCAGACACTACTTGCAAGATCTGCTCCATTGAAGGGAGTGGGTAGTGATCTTTGAGGGAGGCTCTATTCAAATCTCTAAAGTCAACACACAGCCTAATTTCTCCATTTTTCTTTCTGAGTAGGACTAGGTTTGAAACCCAACTTGAGTGTTTGATTGGAAATACAATGCTCACATCTATTAGCTTGTTCAGCTCTTTCTTCATCATAGGCTCAATATGTGGGTTGACTAGTCTCTACTTCTTCCCGATGGGTGAGCAATTTGGATCAATTCAATTATGTGTTGTGCTAGTTTTGGATTGAACCCTCTTAGGTCTAAATAACTCCAAGAAAGCACATCAAGAAATTCTTGGAAAATTTGTATGAATTCATACCTTTCTTTCTTGGTGGCCACTTTTCCAATTTGAAGTGTTTTGTCTTCTCCAAATAGGATTGACTCTGAATCTTCTCCTTTGATTTGCATGTTAGCCTTCTCCTTTATGAATTGATCATTAGGATTGAAAATTGATTCCAGTGTCACTAATCCTTTAGGAATATTGTTTGTATGCGGTTGTACTATCTCGATTCACGTCTACTACTCTATTCTACTTTGGTTTCTAGATGAGAATTCAGTTTCTTCTTGCAAAAAGATAATGATCTGTTGATCATTCTCAAACACCTACCAGCATGTGTTATTATCTGGCACTATTGGCCTCACAAGCACATGGATATGTGGCTGTTCTTTTCCTCTTTTGATGTTTTCAACCACATCAAACATTGCCCCAACTGCTACAAGTCTATCAACAACTTCATTCTCCTTCCTGGGTATGGACACAATGTTGAAGGCCTCGAAATCCTTCATGAGGTCCCATACCCTATTCATGTAGTTCTTGAGTAGGTCATTTTTTATAGCATTCATTCCTTTGACTTGATTGGCAACTAGTTCACTATCACCAAACACTTGCAAGTTCTTAATTCCTAGCTTCCTTGCCCAATGAAGACCTTGGACTAAAGCCTCATATTCAGCAGTGTTATTTGAGCAAGAAAACTAGAATCTGAAGGCTGAATAATATTTCATACCTTTAGGGGACACAATCATAGCTCCTCCTCCAGCTCCTTGTCTGCTCCTTGAACCATAAAAGAAAAATTGCCATACCCCATTGTTATCCTTGTATTCTAGCTTAATTAGGTCGGGAAGAGGATGATTCTCTTTATGTAGATAGTAGACACCTAGTTCATATTCTTCCATCTCTTTATAGGAGTTAAAATCATGTCTTTTGTTTTCCCACTCATCTAGGGTCAAGTCTGGGATACATTCCACCTTGGTATCTGTTTCATTAGTGTTTAGGAGGTATTCTTGATCAAAAGATGAGCAGTTGGCATTGATTGGGATAGGCACATAGGATTCAATATGATAATAAATAATAGGTTTAGATATTATTGTGGTCTTCGCCCCATACCTTTTCCTAAAGAGCATATGTGACCAATCAGCAAACAAGGAGCCTCCAATTTTGGCGGTGAAGTCTCTAGACGGAGTACACAAAGAAAAATGTGGTGGAAAATCTATGATTGACATGTTTTGCAAAACAGTCACATTAGGGAAAGTTTGTAGAGTGAGACTCATATCCTTGATAATTCCCACAAGTGGTCACTTTTGTCCCATCTAATTGGATAACTCCTCTAGAGATGACTTCATATTAGAGACCCAACCGATCGAGATATTTTTTTGGGCATCACGGAACTATTAGCCCCAGAATTAATCATATAATTGTGCACCAATTTGTCTCCAATAATTAATGAGACATATAAGGGAGGAGGTCTCAGGTTCTTACCTTGTTGTTCTCGCTTGGTTCCTTCTAGGTTGAATTGCATTGGTAAGAATTCTCTCCTGCTGGTTAGGGGGTTAATTTGAACTTGACCAATTTTGTATGGCACTCTGCAATAGATCCTCTCGCCCTGGAATGGCCGGTGACTCCCATAGTGAAATTTTCACACCCTTTCTTTTCATCGATCAATAATATTGAATGAGCTATATTTTTTGCCCCCTCCTAGACACATTTATTTCTTGCACATGGGTCATTACAACCGGTGCCTGACTGGGTTTGGAAGGTGGTCTGGATTGGTTCAGTATGTTGGGGGTTGTACTTGGAGCACCAGGACCTTGTGGAGCGATGGAAGGTTGAGGGTCACTTGAGTTCAGTGGTTGGCCCTCTCCAATACTTCTCTTTTTGGACCGTGTATTGGCAGCCACACTTTGAGAAGGGGACTGATTCATCCCATAGAAGTCTTCAGCCTGCCAATTGACAAGCATAGTCTCGCTTGGGGGTCCACTTTGTTGAGCTCCTTGTTGTTAATCTTCCTCTTGGCTAGGTTCTTATGGCACCATATTGGTTTGCACCATCAAGGCCTGATTTAGAGCACCATTAAAGCACGTTGATTGGTTGTGTGGTTGATTACATAGAAAACACCAATCATATTCTTGTGCCATATTGTTCTATGCAGGAACCAATGCCCTTGATGTTGAAGCTGTGATCAGATCATACGACATGAAAGGTCTAGTGACTTAGGGCTGTCCTTGGTTACGCTCTAATTTCTTGTTTGAGTGGTGACCTATTGTGTTGATACGGGGTCCGGCTTGATATTGAACACAGGGCCAAGTTTAAGGATAATATGGCACGGAACTCGAGATTGTTGTCTTTTTATGGTTACTAGCTCATTTCCTAGGTTTTGAAGTTGTTTCATGACTTCCTGAAGCTCTTTAGAGGTGTTAGATGATGAAGTGGAAGCTTTATCTGAGATTTGACTCTTGGGGGTGGGTATGGGAGCTAATGTAGGCATTTGGCTAGCATATGGGCTTCCTAACTCAAGGTATAGAGGCATGAATGGCCTAGGAGTGATTTTTCCAGCTTGAATTAGATAGTTAACAGCCCCTATGGAAAGGCTATAAGTTGTAGGTAATGTAGTGCCCCCCATTGACTAAATCATTAGGGAAATGCAAAAATTTAAAGCCCTAAGAAAGTATAAGAAGGAACCTTCATTAGTGGTCTTTACTGTTATTGGAATTCTATCCCATGTCCACTAGAATCTGAGGTTGAAGTCTGTTAGATACTCATTTTGGGCTCTCTTGATCATTGTTAATTGTTCTAATAAATACAAGTTATCACCTTTCTCTCCAAACTGGTTGTGAAGATCCTGCACAGCTAGTTCTAGTTTTGGATAGAGCATGCTTCAAGACTCCTGAACCATTGTGAAGCTTTCCCTTTGAGTGAAGAGGTGAGAAACTTGACTGCAATGTCCATCTCATGGATCTCATGGATTATATAGATATTTGCAATATCTTGGACATGGTCACCCAGAGAAGTTTGATTTTCCTAAGTGAAATGTGGGATGCTCTTTAATGTTGTAATCGGGTGGGTTTAGTGCATTCAAGGTGAGTGGACTACTACCAATGAAGTTTACATATGGATTTTGTTATGGCATTTTGATTAGCCTAAGAACCCTTTGCAGATCGAAAGAAAGGCCTTGTAGGTGGAGGTTTTGGAAAGGTTCTACTTGGTGGAGATGGAGACCTATGAACTCTTCTTCCTCTCCTTTCTCTTCCTAGGGAAAGATGGAAGTATTCAAATATACCTTCTTTCCTTTCTCTAGACCGGGTTTTTCTTAAAAGGAATGATAACCAAATCGTACCAAGCCAAGAACACAGATGCTAGTCAAACACGACGGTCTATAAGATGAAAGCAATTCACTAGAATAAATTTACATAAAACCTTTGCAAATAAATGAGAAGCAATATCATATATTATAATGGAACTCAAATGCAATACATTGAGAATGGGCCTTGCTTAAATAGGAAAGGAATAACAATCTAAGAACCAATCAAGGTCATAGATCAAGAAATACATCAAGGAAATAAGTAGTCATCAAAGAACTAGTCAAAACCATAGATTTAGGAGATAACTAGACATCAAGGATCTAGTCGATACCATAGATCAAGGAAAGAACTAGTCAATACCATGGATCAAGGAAAGAACTATACCTAACAACTAGATAATATCTCCAAATATCTAAATAAGATAAAATAAATGTCTACACACATAAGTGGGTGAGGATAAATGCAATAAAGGCAAATAAAGTACCTAGGTGAACATGAGCTAAGGTAAATACCTACTCTAACATTTCTCATGAATCCCCCAAGCTTGGGCTACTGAAACCAATAGATTTGTTTCTTTTAGAGTTCCTAGATGTATAATTTTAAGGCTTCTTAAAAGTTATAATCACAGCAAGTGTGCATCAATTCCTATTGTAATAATATGGAGACTTTTTAGTCCCATTGGGCATGCCAAAATGGTTAGTTTGAAATCACAGCACCCCCAAATGAGTTATGGATCTTCTTTTCTAAGGCCGAGGTCATTTGGTGTGATTGCATAACGTTGAGATTTTCCTAAGGTGTGGGACCTTGCAAAAATAGAAAATCTCCAGATTAAAGGTTGGTTCCTTATCCCTTTGTTTAGGTGCATACGTAAGGATTTGCAGAGGATCTATTTCTATACCTAATCTAAGACTTTCCAAGGAGACAGGGATAAAAGAGTATAAGAAATAAGAAATAACTAAACTACCAGGTGATGAACCAAAGGAATGATGAACACTTATTTTTCCAATAGACAAAAACCAAAAAAATGCATACAATAAACAAACACAGATAGCCAGATCTATAATGGAAGACCAAATGGAAGCAAAAGAGACAAGAAAGGATCTAAGATTGATCACATATGTGTTTTATTGCTTTGTGGATTGATATAGTTCATTATAAAGTAGCCAAAAGGAAGAAACATATTACAATTTTAATGGAAGGCCTAAACCCCACAAATCCCTTTGCTAGAAGGAGAAGGGAGCCTGTAAAACAAGGAATGTCCAACCCTTTACAATGAATCTTACCCCCATATTTATAGATTTGATCAAAGAGAAGAAAGAGAGAGAGAAGCAGGAAAAGTAGGCAAAAACTCAACCATTGCTATTAATGCTTTTGATAAAATATTCCCCAAATATGTATTTACTACATGAATCCTTTATTCGGTGCCTTGAAAGAAGAGGAAATGGTGGAAACAGATCGAATCCAATCTGGTTGTTGAGATAGATGGATCTGCATTGAAGTCTCAAAGATGTTTCCTCCATTTTCCTTTACCTAACCTCCTCAAAATTAAAGTTTTAGACCTCCATGGCATAAGTGAGGCCGGGATATTTCCAATGGTGTCAGATTCGTAATATTTCTATCCCTGAGTCGAAATATATGCCCCTTCAAAGTTTGTATCAAATCCGTATAAATGGGCAGAAAAAAATTTGAAAAATGGGTCCCCCTTTTGGTTTGGGACATGTGGCAGTCAAATTAGAACAAAAATCAGGCTTGCGGCTCTGCAATTTATCTTTTTTCCTTTGAACGAAAGGAAAATTTTCACCTTTCCCTCTGAATCCCCACCTTGGCTTTGACTCGCATTCTAACACCGAATTTTTACCCTTCTCCTCTCTAATCTTTCGTGGCATTTCCCCTTCTTGTCTGAACCTACTACCCTATAGTTGAGTCAACCTGTATCTTGAAGAACAGATTTAAGACTTGGAAACAACCCGATAGAGTCATTTCTTTTGCACAAGGTCCTTTAGTCTCTCTTGGCCTCTCGCCACTCCATGGTTGAGTCCTTCTGTGACCAATTTGCAGGATTTGAATGAGTTTTCTCAGGTTCCTCTTATGCGGGGTTGTGGCTGATCCAATATTTGGCGCGAGGGTGAAATATGGATAAAAATACATCACAGATCAATCCACTAACCATTAAACACAAACCATTAAACATGTAATACAATAACCATGCACATATAACCAAGATTGAAATGAGAGATCATAAGAAAAAATGAACACAAGAGAGGGTTGAAATTCATCCAAAGACTTATATTATTTCTCCACAGATTTGATACAGTGCATTACAATGGCCAAGAGGCAAAAATTGTAGTTTAAATTTTGAATGGGAGGTTTTAACTCCACAAATTCACTTACAAAAAGAGAAGAAGAAGGGAGGTTGTAAAGAAAAATTATCCAACATTAGAACAATGATCATCCTTACAATATATAGGAAGAATGAAAAAAGGGGAGAGAAGAATTTGAAATCTTTCTCAAACCACCCTAAAATGCATTAAAACTCCTGCAACAATGATGGGCCCCACTATAAAAACCATACCTCTATGTACTCTTCTTTGTTGGGAAGAAAAAAATCCCATGCCTCAACATTTGGGTAGGTGATAAATATGGAAACACCCTCTAAAATGGTGGATTGTAGATGAGAAATTTGGAAACACTAAGGGCTTTCCAAGAAGTCCTCTCTTATGCAAATCAAAGCTCCTAGTCAAAAGTTATGGCCATCTGAAGATGGGGGTGTCATTCTGCAATAAATGTGGGTGGTTGATCTTCTCTTTTCAGACTCTAAAATTGCCTTGCAACCTTGAAAATCTAGGATTTTGAACTTTTGGGAATTTTTACTTTGGAGGTTGATGTTACTGTTCATCCGACTAGGCATGTGAAACCTTTGAAACTTAAAATTCTGAAATTTAGACGTGAATTTTCAGAATTCAAGTTGTGATCTTTATATGATGGGCTTCAAAGTTTTGAAATTATGAAACCCTAAAATCTGAAATTTGGACTTCATGTTTCAGACCTTTGCATTTTCAAGGTATTCAGGATTTTGGGGTTTGGGTTTTTAGGGTTTTTGGTTTTCAAGGTTTCGTTTATCCATTTGGGAACATGAAACCTCTGAAACTCTAAAAGCCTGAAGTCCAAATTTTAGACTTCGAGTTTCAGACTTCATTTTCTCCTGCACGACACTTGTTGACCCCAAAAGGGGAGTTGTCCTTGAAAACCCTTGATCCTTTTCATACTTAGAGGTTTCAAGATATCGGGCCTTTTTCTTTTTTGACATGCTTCTCCGTCGAAACTCCAAACTGTAAAACCTCTGAAGTCCTAAAATTTTGAACTTCGGGGCCCCAATTTTTTTCTTAGCTTGACTCCAAGCTTCCTTTAACTTCTTGCATCTAACATCATTGTCATTTCGATCCTACCTGCAACCTATTTGGCCAATCTCGAAACATAAGATCCCAAGATCGAATCAATCCCTCAAATTCCTCGGTGTGTGCAAGTTCATGTTTATTCAATTTTTCCTGAGGGGAAAAATTGGATAACAAAAACATTCTACGACCTATATAAAATTATAGTTTTATATAAAGAAAACTTTTATATAAAAAGAGAAAATCTAAAACCTAACTAAATACCTAATCAAATGTGTAATCCATAAGGGAAGGGGATATTAAATTCAACAAATAAAATATGTAATATTATTTACTAAAACAATAATCTTTTAACCTCATACCAATCATCCTAGTAGATTTATTTTAGAAAGACAGTTAATTATAAATTTTGGAGCCATATGGGTTTTAAGCCAAGTGGCTGCACATGTTTTTAACAAAAATAAATATAAAAGAAAAAGGGCGTCATATTTTTGATAGCCATATGGCTAATGGAAACGGAAAAGGGTGGAGCAAATAAAATACATAGTGGGTGGGGGTGACTACCCCACTCCACATAATATAAACCTTCAACTTTAAAATGTTAGCGTTCCTTTTTGTGCAAATCCCTAGTTTGGGTTAAAAACCACTGGTGATATTTTGATATATATATATATATAACCCTAATCTATAGCCTTAGTCATGGTCTCAAAATGAGTATTTTGATCTGCAAAAGAGACGGGGAAATGTTAAACACACAACACACACACACACACACACACACACACACACACACACACACACACACACACTCAAAACCCAAATCCATGGATAAACTATTATTGAAAATAATAACAAAAAAAAAAATTGTATATATAATGTATGTACCCCAACTATGAGTATATCCAAGCTAAAACAAAGAAAAAAACTCCACAATCTCTCTTTTCTCCATGGATTCATAGTTCTCCTCTCCCAACCTGAAAAAGTGCAAATGAATTTTTTTTTAAAAAAGTACATAAAAAGAATCCCATAAGGATTTTTAGGGCTTGTTGGGTAAAACCTAGATCTAAGGGCCATAATAAATCTAATCCAAAGGTTGAGAATTGTCTATATAATTTTACGTGGGTGACATTTTTATGGGAATGGGGTTTTAATAAAATATTTGGGTAATAGGTTATTGTGACCACTTAATGGGTTAGGATAAGTTATGACCCTCCTTATTATAGGTTGATAAATAAATAAATGATGTTCGTTTTAGGTATTGAACCAATAATATTGTGCATGAGGTTTGAATAAAATTCTAAAGGAATTTAAGTTAATTAAAATAAAAATATATATAGTTAATATAGTCAATGAGGAGCATGGGTGTTAAAGTCAATATGTGAAGTAATTGTAAACTAATTTAGGAAATGACCCTTTTACAACTCATGAGGATTATAAATGGGAAAAATAATGAGATGGACCTAGCTAATATCTTAACTAGCATTAATGGAAACACTAGAATGGGAATTGAATCCTAAAATGAATTTTGGAAATAAATTAAATATATTTAATTATTAATTGGTTCTACGAATTCCTTATGGATGGATAAAAATTATCGACGAAAATTAATTAAATGTAATTAAAGTATATTGACTTGCAACTTTAGCAAAAAAAAATCCGTAATTTTCCCTAAAATAATTAATGGTGTTGAAAATGGTATTGGTGAGTCCTTTTGCGGCGTTACACTTGGTATCAGAGTCATGGGTTCAACGCTTGGACCCTGGGCAAACATGGGAACACAACAACCATTTAGTGGAAACTAAACCTAGGACACTTGAACCTTTGGAATTAAAATAATAATAACAATAATAAAATCCATTTGGAATATGTATTCACCTAAGTGGGTGTCTTGTCAACCTAGATTGCAAACAATTGTAATTCATTTTAATATCATTATAAATTTCCTATGGGTTCCTAGCTTTTGGTTATGGTTGTGTGATGGTGTTAATTGCATAAAGACCATCCCTTGTCTAGATAACTATTGTGTTTGGTGTAAATTTTGGGGATTATTGTTAGAGGTAATGTTAGGGGATCCATAGATCATTTAATGGATTTGAACTCTCCCTTTTCCTTTGGTGACTAGGAATGTTCGGTATGGTTTTCAGTTGATACACACTTGGGGTTGGTTGTCACTTTGAGGACTTAATCCCCATATGGGATAATTGATATCATAAAATGATGTCATTTTAGACATTGTTTAGTTGGTATATTCTTAGATGTGAGCCCGAGTGTATAGTACCCCTACCAATGGCCCATGAAGGGTTGCGAAGTGATTGTGATGTGGATATTTCATGTGTTTTATATTTGTAAACTTAAAATATTTTATCAAGGACCAGCATTTTATTTTAATGATTTGTTGAGAAGATTTGAGACTCTTCTTATTATTTTGTCTTAATTGTGAGATTTTGTTTGAGGATTGAAATGTGGCTACTTAGCCATTTTATTTGATTGCTGATATTTCTTGGATTTTACCTTTGTTTGGTAACTTGGAGCTTGTTTTTCTCAAAGACCACTTGGCTAAATGTCATCAAGAATGATACGTGGTTTTCATCTTGTCCGTTGACAAGATGGTTCTATGGTGTTTGTGTTATGTTATCTCGTTATATGGGGGTACACCCTAGGTATCTTGATTGTCATCTTAGATGCTTCAAATCATGCCTTTGGATTTTGAGTGATTGAACTTTGTGTTCCTAGGACCTTTGAGTATCGCATTATTTACTCAACTTTTCTAGGGAGAGGTCTCTTCATGTAATACATGATAGTTAGTAGATTTGAAGACGATGATTTTATTCTTGCACCCTAGTATGATTTTTGTTCATCATTAGCATAGATGTGATACTCACTATGAACTAATGGATTATGTTAGAGATGGATTAATCCTAGCATAATTATAGGTTTCTGGTTGATAGTTTATGGTTCGGATAGGATGGTTTACCTATTTGTGTACTAGATTCCTTACTCGATTCTTTGTGTTAATTAATAAAATATCATCTTTTAAACTATAAATAACTTGGATAAATATTTTTATAATCAAGCTCTGTTGAGCTTAGTTCTTAAATAAGTATACCTATTTTTGTCTTGATGACCCATAGATAGATATACCCTTATAGTAATCTCTTAATTTGTTTAGAATACACCACATTATAATCCATTAGTATCGAGTTTATGATTAGATAGATATGGTTGCATTTGGGTCCCTTTGGAATCTGTGCTTGGAGATTTCAAACTTATAGGCCTTAAGGGTCCGACATTAGTTTGTGTTTAGGTCATGTTATTTCATCTAAGGTCATAACTCTAGGCCTTAGAGGCTATTTTCTAAGTAAATCATTTGACTACCCACTTGATATTTTTATTTCCTCTTGGTGAGGAAGTGTGGTGTCTATGGGGTAATTTCCCATTTTTCGTCTTGATTGTTTGGTTCATGATATCTTACGGAGATATAATGTTCTTTGTTTAGAAATCTCTTGTAAACTTGGTGTGTTTTGTTTTGGTTAATGACCTCTTGTTTCTATGAACTTAATAATGTGATAAGCTTGGCTCTTCCTACTCATTAAAATTTTACGAGTAATGTGACAAATCTAAGCATATTAGATCTCTATTGGGAGGCTTGGACTTTCAAAACTTAATAAGTAAATTGGGACATTAGGAAGATGGTTCCTTACTCTAACCTTGTAGTTTAATAGAAGAAATAAAAATATGTGAAAAATAGCAAAGAATCCTCTCATACTCTCCCTAGAAGTAAAATGAATAATTTTCCCGCCTATATAGAATGGCGAGATATCATGCCAACATTGGTGATGACCCTTAATGACACAAGATATGGGATATAATAATATAAAGAATGCATTAATTAGAAAAATTATAAGAAATATTCTTGGAAAATGTAATTATAACTTGTGTTTCATTATTTAGAATATAGAATGGATAAATTTATGGTATTAAACACAAGTAGAATGTACAAATAAAAACATTGATTATATTAATTGCTATTGCATGCTCTATAATTTATAAAGGATATATCCTAAATGATAGAACTAATTAAAAGGTTCCCTTGAGATATTGTATGAATAACTAATCTCGATTGCACCCTAATATTTTGGGTGCTACAAATAATAATGAAATATTATAAAAATTTACTGAATGTATAGCCTTAAAATAACATATATTATGTTATCATTGTAAACGTATCATGATATTTTATGGTAATTATTATGTGATATAATACAAGAATTATAAATACTGAAAGTATAAGTCATTTCAATTCTAAACTAGTATTAAATTTTTTTAGCACAAATCTCATAATGAACTTCAAATTTGAAACCATGAAAAAAATGATTATACCCCCTTTTTATATCAAACAAAAAACCATGTATAATTTTTATAACACGAGTTACATGCTAGAGTATTTTGGACCTCTCACTAGTTGTATGAAAATTTCTAGAACTAAACTTAAGGATTTTATCATCTTGTAGAACAAACTAATTGTTATGTCCATATTGATGGACCCTACATTCCATCATGCCAAAGGTGACAACTATTTTAACCTTTAAATTGTATGCATATCCTGAATAATGGAGTGTCTTGTTGATAGTATTATGTTTTAGTCATGTTTTACACCTTGGACATGAATATGTGTAAAAATGTTTTCCCCTTGTTGGAGTCTTTTAGGCCGTCGTTCCTTTTTTCCTCTTAGCTTGACATGTGTAGTATATGTGATCTTCTAGGCATGAGTTTATATCTCTAGTTTTAAGAGAAGCACCCACCTTTTGTTTGGAATAGGATTTTAGTTACTTAGGTTTATTGGAAATCCCAACTAACATATGTGAAAGATATGGAGAAATTTTGGAATCCCCTTCCTTTTTAGAAACCATACTATTGTCCCCCTTTTCCTTTGGGAAGATAAGGTACAAGTGATTTTTGTTAGATTCTTATAAGAATGTTTAGAGTGTTTCTTCTCTTCATAATTGGATTACTGGTTGGGTGGAGAGTGTTACTTACTCTCCTATTTTTATTGTGTTTTGGATTTTGGAGAAGATGGTGGAGCTCAAGTGAAGATTTGGTCATAGTTTCACTTGAAGAAAATGAGGAGAGATCCCACTTTGTAAAATATTTTCCATGTTGTCTCCACTTAAGTGGAGGGCTTGTAACTTGCATTTTAAAGGATTTTCAAACTTCTTGTAAATGTGTTGTGAAAGATTGATTTGTATTAAGCATTCAAAATGTATGTATATTTGGAAAGTAAGCAAAAAAATTCTATTGCTACTATGAAATCCCTTCAACTTGTATACTTTACCAAGAATGTATGGAATGAAAACTTGTATTTTAAATGGGTTAGTTCTTGTAAAATGAAACTATCAAATCTTGCATTATTTAGATGAAGTAGGAGCTTTGAAATGGAAATGAAGTTATCTTCAATCTAAGATTATATTATTTCCTCAAAAGTGTGATTTGTTTCATTTTAAAATATTGATGTTCTTGTTGAAAATACACTTGTTTGCTTAAAATGGATGTCATTTATTTATTGTGAAAGAAAGGAAATAGTTGCTTGTTTTTATTGAAAAAGAAGGCATATTGAAAATATTGAAATTATAGTTACATTTCTTATTATGTTGTAAGAAAGAAAATAGTTGTTTAGAATTCTTAGAATAGGAAAAAAATATTCTCCTTACAAACTATATTAGGTTGAATAAGAAATTTTATTAGTTTTCTCAATTTTACACCTATAAATGAATAGATAGAAAGTTTTAAATCATCTTGCCTATATATAAGTTCACTAGTAATTGCATTTAAGTGAATTTTAATTCCTATTACAACAAAAAGGTGCAATAGCAATTGTGTATTCATATATATATATATATATATATATATATATATATATACACACAATTGCTATTGCACCTTTTTGTTGTAATAGGAATTAAAATTCACTTAAATGCAATTACTTAGTGAACTTATATATAGGGAAGATGATTTAAAATTTTATATCTATTCATTTATAGGTGTAAAATTATATATATATATATATATATATATATAAAACACATGTGAATATATGTATACACCAAAATAACTTGTGTATGTGTATATTCAAACTAGAACTGAAAATGGGGAAAAAATGCCCATACCTAAATACGGAAAATTTAAATAAAATACATAATAGTAAATAACAATATGAAGAAACCCTAGAAGAGGGTTACAAATGGAATAAGCCATATAAATGTGTATCCATCCTTGAGCTTTAGTATAATTACACGGCCTCCACTCTCATTCTTCTCCGTAACTTACAAACTGAAAATAAGAAAGTAAGGGTGTGTCATGAAAATGTTCAACAAGGAAATTGGAAGTTTCAACACGACAACTATACCCCTATGCCGAAATTTTCATGTTTTATCATTCCTAGGCAACCTCGTTATATCCAATCAGTCCAAATGACCTCCTAAATAATTTTATCTCACCCCCTAGGTGATTTAGATAATTATATTTATTCTCCCTAGCGATTTTAGGGATTTACGAAAAGACACTATCTTCTGGCAGTATAGGGAAGGGCTATCGCTAGCATTCCCAAGACTGGATTCAACTCCCTGGAGTGGAATGGAAGGGTAAAATTCAACACGGAGATGAAATTAATACCTTAAAACATAATGGAAATGATTTTTAAGTTTTGGGGAAGTTTTGCAAGACTTGGAGCAGTCTGAGTAAAAAACAGGGTTCACAAGCCTAGGCGGTACACATGCCTAAAATAGTTGTTGGGCTTCAGAAGAAGATTCCAAGATCTCGAACGGAGTTATGAGAAAAAAATATATCAAGAAATAGTATTTTAAGGCCTACATTATGGTGAAATAATATTTTTCACAACACTTTGGCACATCAGGTCTGCAGGTAGTTTTTCTCAGGCACAGGTGGAGTACAAAATCAAAAATCCAATTTTTCAGGGATAAAATGGAATAATAAAGACATTATACCCCAAAATTGGATTCATAAGGCCATTTACAGTCAGGATCATATAAAAAATTTCCAAAAAGTCCATTAGGAGCTCAAGTTATCACTGTTACAAGTTCAAGACTTAGCCAAATTTTTGGGAGGACATGTGTCAGCACCAGGAGCCTGGCGGGATTTTGTGTCCCTCATGTCCCCCAAGGTCAGGGAAATCAAGGTTGGAAAATTTTTCCCAGCCCCCTTGAATCCCTCTCATCCCTCATATGACCTCTTGGACCCTCATGTGACCTCCAAACTTGACAGTTCAGCCCCCAGGTGCATTTTTGGAGCATCCATTCCCTACCGTTGGATCGGGTGCCACGTGTCAGCTCTAGGACCACCGTGGAAATTGATTTCCCTTATGCACCTAAGGTGGGGGACATAATACCTTGAAAAATGTTCCCAGCCCCTATGGGGAGTCATTTGGACACCCACATGACCGAGTTTCAGCCCCCAGGTGCATTTTTGGAGCATCCATTCCTTGTCGTTGGATCGGGCGCCACATGTCACCTCTAGGACCACCGTGGAAATTGATGTCCCTTATGTACCTAAGGTGGGGGACATCAGACATGTAAAAATGTGCCCATACCCTAGAGGGAGTCATTTGGACACCCAAGTGACCGACTTTCAGCCCCCAGGTGCATTTTTCAAGCAAATCCCCTACCGTCGAATCGAGGACACATGACATCTCCTTGACAACTGTGAAAATTGATGTCCCTCATTTCCCTAAGGTAAAAGACATCAGGGACATAAAAATTCACCCATCCCCTCCATGTGCATGTTTTTAAAGTTTAAATCTAGCACTTAGTCATTTTCTTCCTCTCATTTCTCCTCCACAACTTCATACCTTGTCATGGCTCCTTGCATGATTGTCCAGACACCCGGTCCACCATTGTTGCTCCAAACCAGCTCCACCATGGAAACATAAACTCTCCACACCATGAATACATAGAAATATGTAGGTCTCAGAGAAAAATGGAGTGAAATGACGAAGAATGGGGAGAAAATGAAGGTTTTTGCCAGATAACCATGAAGTCACTCGATCGAAAAATCTTCATATCTCACAAGATACAAGTCGAGATCATGATGCTGTCTTTTGCAGATTTCCTCATTTTTCAAGGTGATCAAGATGAAAAAAACAAGAGGTCAAATGGTGCCTAGAATCATTTTCTCCAACAAAACCCTCTCTTCGTGCACCAACTCACATTCGTTGGATTTCCCATCATTTCGGCAATGGAAACAAGCTAAAAACTTGCACACGAGCTCCAAATGAAAAACATATCGCAATGGAGTTGTTTTCATTGCAAACAGAGACAAAAATAACAGACCTGAAAATTTCAAGCTCCATTAATGGCCACCATGGCAGCTCGTGCCCGAAGCCACTGCTAGGTCAAATTTTCAAAATTTATTTCCAGGCTTTCTAGTTGGAAAAACTATGTGAAATTCGGAGGGTGTGATTGTAATGACAAGGAGAGTCCAAAAAATTATGTTCCGTCACAAATCGGGCACTAGAAACACCCTTTCTAAAAATAGTAAGTTTTCCTATACAAACTTGCTATGTTTGGAAAGTCATCATCAAAAGCAGCTGAGACAAAGGCAACAGGCATTGAAGATTACGAGAGAGCCCGAATGAGTGTTCAGAGCAGAAAATAGTGGAAATGACCACTTACTAAAAATAGTAAGTTCCCTATATGGGTGTTTACCAAAAATAGTAAGTTACCCCAAGAAGTGGTCGAAGCAAAGGCAATGTGCGTAGGATTGGATGAATATTTTCATCACATCAAGATGATCAAGAAGAAGCAAGGATCACCTCTTACTAAAAATAGTAAATCTCCCTATATGGGTGCTTACCAAAAATAGTAAGCCATGCTCAAAGAACAATTTTGGCACAATGGGACATTCAGAACTTTTCCACATAAGATATTTCCATTAATGGGGAAAAATGGGATTCATCGGGCGACATATTTTCTTATTATTCTCTCTCTTTCCCTCTCCTCTTCCCCCAAATTTCTCTCACTTTCAAGTGCTCTAATTCTTGGTTGGGGTTTGTATTTTTTTCTATGCCTTTAAGTCACTTAAAAGTGACTTTAGAAACTTAATGTAAATTAAGTCGCCTTGTTATTATAAAAGGGACTTAAATATTTAAAGTGGAATATGAACAGTCTTAAGTCATATTAAGGCATATGGAAGGTCATGAGGAAGACGATAAGTCACCTCTCCTTCTATAAATTGTAACACCATTCCCATTGCAAAGGGTTGGTGATTGATATTGTAAACTCAAGATTATATTGTACCTTGAGAGAACAAAGGAGATAGCCAAATTCTTCCATTCTCCTCATTCTCAAATTTCCTCTATTTCTCCACTATGTACAACTTTGGGTTGAGAAATCAATACAAGGAGTTTCCAACTTTCTTTGACTAAGGGGTTTCATGATACTTTTTGTTCATCAAATTCTATTTGGTCTTGTTGCCATTTGCAGGGTTGTTTCCTCTCATAAATGCACGTGATTCTCTAGTGTGTGTGCAGGAATCTAATTTTCTACCTGCAACATTAGTTCTCCTACCTCTTTTCTCACCCACATTTCCCGCTCTTCGAGACAAATTCCTCTCTTACTGTGTATCTGCAAGATTTTCTGTAAGGTCGGTGGAGTGCTCTTATTGGATCCTTAGTCGAAAGGCCACCACAGAAATCCACCTTTTCATGTGCATGCACATACGACAACTGCACCAGTTAAGTAGAGGGACTTAGATTCCCAGAGTGTTGGCAATAAATCCATGAGTTTGTCCACCTAATTTTTTTCTCTCTAATAGTTTTTGGTACTCACCGTGTGGGGTATATTTAGTAGCATTTACACCCAATATATGACCACAAGGTTTGAAAATTAAAAAAATCAAATATTGAAAAAAAAAAGTTCATGAAAGTCCATTGCTAAAATACACACTGCTGATTTCTGCACATGTCTTTTCATATTCTCACTTCAAGAATTTCAAAAAGCTAGCTGAAGGAAGACACAACAGGTTGAGTAGGTCAAGAGGTGTTCATGATTTTAATTTCAAGGCTTCACAAAATCAGAAATAATGAATTAGAGATAATCCATACTTCTTCTCTCAAGCCTCCTCTCCATCTGGCTCTTCAATTCATGAAGTTCATTGGGAAATCCTATCAAAACTCCTGTGGATACTTCCCCTTAAAATTCTCCCATTTTTCAACCACCATTGAGCATTGAGCTCCTAGAAGAAGAAGAATTTGAAGAAGAATTTGTAGAAGCAAGAAGCAGAAGAAGAAACGACAATGGCAGACGAAGAAGAAATACCTCAACCCATTATTCCATGGGGAAGGAATACGAGCTGCTTGCTCTTGAACCTCCTCTTCACAATCTACCAATGGGTTCCCATAAGAACTTTCAAAATTTCAAAGGTGAAAACACACAACATCCTGAAGAACACATTGCTTTGTCATGAAATCATGTGGAATTCTTGGTGTCCAACATGAAGATGTTGTTGTAAGATTGTTCATGGAGTCCCTCCAAGAAAAATTAGCATAATGGTTCTACCTCCTTCCTTCCCAATCCATCACTGGTTTGGATGACATCAAGGCTTCCTTCGAGGAAATATTTAAATCAATTGAAGATTGTCAAGACCTCTTGGTATAATTGGCTCAAATGAGGAAATGAGAAAGTGAAATGATGAGAGACTTCATGGCTTGTTTTGAATGGTTTCTTCACGGGATACGGAAGAAGATTCTACCCCTCAAAAAATATCAAAATATTCTTCATAAATGTTGAATCACCAAAGGTACGCTTTCTCCTAGGAATATTTCAACCAAGGAACATTTTAGAAGCACAAAGGAGGGACATTAAATTGGATGACGATCTCATCCTCTCTGGAAAGATCAAGAATCCATTAAAGGGCAAGGCCCAACATCTTAGAGATGAGAGAACTAATCCATTGCTGCAAAATTTGGTGAATGAGATGGCCTCTTTGAAGAGGGAATTATTTGAACAAGTTTCTTCTCAAAGAAGAAACAGAAATCAGATTGTAGGAGAACCCCAAAGACTTGCCTGGAGGCCCTATCTATGAATGTAAATTGTAGATTTCAAAAAAGTGAAGAAGATCTTGAACAAGAAGGTGGTGATTTCCTAGAAAATGATGAGTTTGATAACAATACACAAATCAAATTCTATGAGTATTCGGAGATGAAGAAGATACACCGAGTTTCGCATGTCTTTGTATTCACTCATTCTCACTCGAGAAAGGAGCCTCTTCATCCACACATTACTAAGAAAAATAAGTTTGATGATCCTCCATGGAGACTCCGCAAAACAAAATAATCGTAGAGGATCCCCACTTCCATCCTCCATGAATTCTCGCATTGTTAGAACACTGATCCTATAGCAAATAAGAAGGCTCCTGCAATCCTAAGTAAGTCTTCCAATCTCTCTTCCATTTCTAAATATAAATCTGCTCCTACAAAATCTAATACCTTGAAAGCTCCTAGTGTGCCATTCAAAATACCATCCATTCCTCAAACATCAAATCATGCTCCTAAGCCTATCCAGACTCCAAAATCAGTCCCTTCACCCCCTTTTCCGCATCTACTCTGTTTGACTTAAGAGAATATGCAAACAAGGCCAAAGTGTAGATTATTGAAATGAATATTTACAGACTCATCTGAATAATTTGAGTGGTTCGTCGATATATCAGGAGTGGTAGTCTAACACCCAATGTCGTAACATCCAATTCCAAAGGCATGCTACCAAACTCACCTAAACCTCCCTCATAGAACATGCTTTCTCTGAGTGCATCAAATACTAATAAAGTTGAACATTTCTACATCTCTCGCCTTGTTGGAGAATATGTACTAAATAATTGTATAATAGATTCTAGTGCCTCAGAAAATGTGATGCCTTTATAGGTCACCAAGGCTCTTAAACTTACAATGACTCCATCTAGTGGCTCTTATTACTCTTTGGAATTAAAAAAGGTCACACTTATAGGGATGGTCAAAGATGCACATGTGTCTCTCGCCAAATTTCTGGACAAGAAAATTTCAGTGATGATTTTGGTAGCCAATGTTCGACCTCATATAGAATGTTATTGAGTATAAGTTTCTATCGAGACTTGGGAGGGAAAATTTAGATGAATTGGTCATCCGCAACTATACCAGTGAAGGGATACATAGAGAAATTGCTTCTCGAGAAGAAAATGAGGTACATTGTATGAAAGTCTAGAAGCCGGAAGCTAACATCTTGTATCAAGGTAGCAGGAAGATGAATCACTTTGTGGCAATCAAGGAAGAGGATATTCCCATCTTGATAGGGTGATACATGCCTTCCCAGAGAGATTTAGATTTTGAAGAAGCAGTGAGGAGATTCGAGTTACAAGAGGGCAGCCCTGAATTGCCAGATGATGTCAACCATGAAGAAGAGGAGATGGCTCTTGATGATTTTCAAAAAGAAAAATCAGCTTATGTTCTTATCCGTGATGAAGAAATTTTCGCATTCCCATTTGAATATGAGGACTCCCTTGATCATGTCACCTAGGAAGAGATGAAGGTAGTCTATAATGAGCCCTCGAACAATGAGAAATAAATTTCTGTATAAGAATTACTTAGAGCCACAGAAGAAACTAAAGATCTTGAGCTCAGCCTCGAGCTCCTGATGTAAGCCAAAAATCTGCAAGACAAGCATGAAGCTTATTTGAAAGCCTTAACTAATGTGAAGGTTAGCCATATTGAAAATTATGATGCCACTCTTGAGCTAATGGTTGATGGATGCAATGATGAAATTGAGGTGTTTTCTTTCCCATTCAAAGAGGAAGAACCTTTCCATGATGAAGAAATTAAAGCAAGGAGTTTTGAGACCTCTAAAGATGAAACTCTTTTTGATGAAGGATTGGTAGAGTGCAGTGATTCCCAAGATGATGAGGTAATCCCTCCAGATAGTTTCTTTGAGTTGTAAGATAAAGATTCTTCAAAGGCATATAAAGAGGAACTATAGGAAATGATGAAACATTACTCCGTGTAAGAAATATTGGATGCAGTAGAATTTGCAGAAGATCCCGAGCTGATTCTTGACCTCTTCATTCGTGTCATGGACATACAAGACAAATATGAGTTTTCCTCCTATCCTCCCATTAGTACTCAAATGCCTCATAGTGAAGTAGAGATAAAGGATGAATCAAATGTTTCTCATAGAGAATATGTCGGTGAGCATACACCCAAAAATAAAAGTAACGAGAATATATAAGGAATTTGAATGAAAAGAATCACTGGGAAGCAATGAGATGTTTGATGGAGAATCAGCTATATGGATAAACATGGAAGGCAACTAGCACTATGAGACCGACTTCAAAGAACATAAAGGTAGTGGAATTTCCAAGCAAGGACCAAATCATCAAGAATCTCACATGGACTCACTCCTACAAAGTGAAAGGAAAATCATGGAAGCACTGGCTTCCATAAAAAATTAAGGAAAGGATGCTACTTTTTGGAACCCGTCAGCGGATTCGCAGAACATCATCATTCGGTGTTTCCTCTTCGAGGGTTAAATTTTTAGAAATGAAAAGTACTTCAGTGAAAGCAGGTTATCCCCACCTTTTACCATAGGTGATTGATAGGTGTCTTTCCCTTTATGTTTTGTGTGTTTCCCTTCCTGTTTTGTGTCGTGTGTTTCCTTTCCTTCATTTTTTGTGTGTGTGTGTTTCCTTCTTCTAATATTCCTTTCTAGAAGTTGTACATGAATCCGCAGGCCCAATGGATAAGGCATTGGTCAATGAATTATATGGTCTAAAATTGAGATTTTGGATTCCCATGTCATGTCTTTTCTGCACTCAGTCCATGTCATGTCCCCAAGCTAGAGCTAATTGTTGTCATGCAAATGTGTAATAAGGAAATTGGAAGTTTCCAAGCACAACAACTATACCCCTATGCCGAAATTTTCATGTTTTATCATTCCTAGGCAACCTCGGTTATATCCAGTTAGTTCAAATGACCTCTAAATAATTTTATCTCACCCCCTAGGTGATTTAGATAATTATATTCATTCTCCCTAGGTGATTTTAGGGATTTCGGAAAAGACACTATCTTTTGGTAATATAGGGAAGGGCTATCGCTAGCCTTTCTAGGATTGGATTCAACTCCTTGAAGTGGAAAGAAAGGGGAAAATTCAACATGAATATGAAATTAAGACCTTAAAAAATAGTGGAAATGATTTTTTAAGTTTTGGGGAAGTTTTCTAAGACTTGGAGCGATCACGAGTAAAAATAGGGTTCACAAGCCTAGGCGGTACACAAGCCTAAAACAACTGTTGGGCTTCAGAAGAAGATTCTGGGAGTTCTGGATGTAGTTAGGAGAAATTTTTTTTTATCCGAAATAGGATTCCAAGGCCTACATTATGGTGAAATAATATTTTTCACAACACTTTGGTGCATTAGGTCTGTAGGCAATTTTTCTCAGGCACAAGTGGAGTACAAAATCAAAAATCTAATTTTTCAAGGATAAAATGGAATAATAAAGACATTATACCCCACCATTGGATTTATAATGCCATTTCTAGTTAGGATCATATAAAAATTTCCAAAAAAGTCCATCGGGAGCTCAATTTATCATTGTTACAAGTTCAGGACTTAGCTAAATTTTGGGAGGACACGTGTCAGCACCAGGAGCCTGGTGGGATTTTGTGTCCCTCATGTCCCCCAAGGTCAGGGACATCAAGGTTGGAAAAGTTCTCCCAACTTTCTTAGACCCTCATTAGACCTCCATACTTGATGTTCAGCACCAGTGCATTTTTGGAGCATCCATTCCCTACCGTTGGATCGGGCGCCACGTGTCAGCTCCAGGACCACCGTGGAAACTGATGTCCCTTATTCACCTAAGGTGGGGGACATAAGACCTTGAAAAATGCACCCATCCCCTATGGGGAGTCATTTAGACATCCACGTGACCAAATTTCAGCCCACATGTGCATTTTTGGAGCATCTATTCCCTTGCCGTTGGATCGGGCTCCACATGTCACCTCTAGGACAACCGTGAAACTGATGTCCATTATATACCTAAGGTGGGGGACATCAGACATGGAGAATGCTCCCATCCCCTATGGGGAGTATTTAGACACCCACGTGACCAATTTTTATTCCCAACTACATTTTTCAAGAAAATCCCCTGCCGTCTAATCGAGGACACATGGCATCGCCTTGACCACTGTGGAAATTGATGTCCCTCACATCCCTAAGGTCAGGGACATCAGAGACATAAAAATTCACCCATCCCCTCCATGTGCATTTTTAAAAATTTAAAATCAAGCACCTAGTCATTTTCTTCCTCTCATTTCTCCTCCACAACTTCATACCTTGTCATGGCTCCTTACATGATTGTCGGACACCAGTCCACCATTTTTTCTCCGAACCAGATTTTCCATGGCCACATAAACTCTCCACACCATAAATACATAGAAATATGAAGGTCTCAGAGAAAAATGGAGTGAAACGACAAAGAACAAGGAGAAACTGAAGGTTTTTTGCCAGATAACCATGAAGTCACTCGATCGAAAAATCTTCATATCTCACAAGATACAAGTCAGATCATGATGCATTTTGGAGATTTCCTCATTTTTCAAGGTGATCAAGATGCAAAAAAAAGAGGTTAAATGGTGACCATAATCATTTTATCCAACAAAACCCTCTCTTAATGCATCGGCTCACATTCATTGGATTTCCGATCATTCCGGAAATGGAAACGCTAAAAACTTGCACACAAGCTCCAAATGAAAAACCTATCACAGTGGATTTGTTTTCATTGCAAATGGAGACAAAAAACCAGACCTAAAAATTTTGAACTCCACTAATGGCTGCCATTGCAGCTCGTGTCTGAAGCCATTGCTAGGTAAAAATTTTAAAATTTATTTCCAGGCTTTCTAGTTGGAAAAACTATGTGAAATTTGAAGGGTGTGATCGTAATGACAAGGAGAGTCTAATAAAGTATGTTACGCGAAATCAGAAGCTGGAAACACCCTTTAAAAAATAGTAAGTTTTCCTATACAAACTTGATATGTTGAGAAATTCATCATCAAAAGCAATTGAGACAAAGGTAACAGGAATTGAAGATTACGAGAGAGCCCGAATGAGTGTTCAGAGCAGAAAATAGTTGAAATGACCACTTACTAAAAATAGTAAGTTCCCTATATGGGTGTTTACCAAAAATAGTAATTTACCCCAAGAAGTGGTTGAAGCAAAGGCAATGTGCATAGTATTGGATGAATATTTTCATCACATCAAGATGATCAAGAAGAAGTAAGGATCACCTCTTACTAAAAATATTAAATCTCCCTATATGGGTGCTTACCAAAAATAGTAAGCCACGCTCAAAGAACAATTTTGGCACAATGGGACATTCAGAACTTCACCGCATCAGAGATTTCCATGAACAGGGACCAACGGGCTTCATCGGGTGACATCTCCTCTTCTTCTTCTCTCTCTCTTTCCCTCTCCTCTTCCCCAACTTTCTCTCACTTTCAAATGTTCTAATTCTTCATTAGGGTTTGCACTTTTTGATATGCCTTTAAGTCACTTAAAAGTGACTTTAGAAACATAATGTAAATTAAGTCACCTTGCTATTATAAAAGGGACTTAAATATTTAAAGTGGAATATGAATAGTCTTAAGTCATATTAAGGCATATGGAAGGTCATGAGGAAGATGATAAGTCACCTCTCCTTCTATAAATTGTAATGTCATTCCCATTGCAAAGGGTTGGTGATTGATCTTGTAAACTCAAGAGTATATTGTACCTTGAGAGAACAAAGGAGATAGCCAAATTCTTCCATTCCCCTCATTCTCAAATTTCCTCTATTTCTCCACTATGTACAACTTTGGTTTGAGCAATCAATACAAGGAGTTTCTAGCTTTCTTTGACTAAGGGTTTTCATGATACTTTGTGTTCATCAAATTCTATTTGGTCTTGTTGCCATTTGCAGGGTTGTTTCCTCTCATAAATGCATGTGATGAAGTTTCTAACTAATGTGTGCACACGAATCTAATTTTCTACCTACAACATTAGTTATCCTACCTCTTTTCTCACTCCCCTTTCCTGATCTTCAGACAAATTCCTCTCTTATAGGTATCTATAAGATTTGTCACGAGGTTAGTGGAGTGCCCCTATTAGATCCCGGTCGAAATTCCATCACAAAAATCCACCTTTTCATGCACAATCACATACGGCAGCTACACCGGTTAAGTAGAGGGACTTAGATTCTCAGAGCGTTGGCAAGAAATCCACAAGTTTGTCCACCTAAAAATTTTTCTCACCAATAAAGGGAAAACAGGAAGAAGAGCACTATATAAGGATGATTAGCATTAGTTTGAATACATAGGATCCGAGGGCCCTAAATGAATCCATCTAATGGTTGAGAATCAACCCTAAAAATTTTATTTGAGGATTTCGGTGGAAATATGCGTAGACACCAAAATTGGGTCACACTCCCTTGGTCCCCTTTCGAATAGCTAGTTTAAACATATTAACCTAACCATGGCCCTTTTACCCCACATTAATATTAATTTAACTATTTATAATTAAGTTAACACCCATCCTCACATTAGTCATTAATTCAATTACTTTAATTAAATGAATTCACACCTCACCCTACCACATAACCTAGACATCTCATCATGACACTATTCTTAACATGTTTCCTAACTAAGAATCACTCTCTACGTTTCCTAAACAACTAAGACTTTGTTCAAACCCTAACTTTACATGCCCATTCTTCCTCTAACAGATTTCCTGCTTATCTAAGTGCAAGATGCCATTTCGGACCCATACAAATGGGTAGAACATATCAAAGATCTCCCAAAATCTGTCATTTTGGCAACCTAGGATTTCTCGCCTTAACCAACACTACTCAACCCTAAACCAACACCGGTCACCTCTAACCATCATTGGTTACCATATATTATTTTTGTAACCTTTTATCGGGTTGGAAACTTTTTTCTTCAAGTTCAAAAAGAGATATCTGAATGCAAGAAAAACTAGAGCCCTCTCAAATGCATCCAGACAACCATATCAACACCAAGACTGATCTCGAAGGTATTTGCATTCATGCTAGCATTTTGGGAAGAAACACCATGGTATTGACCACCATTTCACAGATAAACCATCACCATCATCCAACCAACATACCTACAAGCACAAGTATGTGTGTTTCTAATCCATATTATTTCATTTTTTAGATCATTATCTCTTCATTTCTATTTATTAGGATCCGAGTCTCATTTGTATACAACCTTTACGTTAATCCTGCCATCTCACCACCCATGATCGTTAAATTTCCCATACCTAATTTTTGAATATCTCTTAGTACTCCCTAAAGCACTTTTGTAAATCCAAGCATTGTCTTTACAACCTTTATATAACCTCGAGACATGCTCTAAAAGCCGGGATTCATTGAGTTCCTATCATCCCGCCCCTAATGAGGCCGGTTACCCATGATCGTCATTGGTTCCCTCTAAACCGTCATCAATCACATATTATGGCGTTAGTCTCGTATCAGTAATCTTTCCAATAACATAAACCTAATAAATTTCATCCTCATAACCCAAATCACCTAGAATCTAATCCTAATCTGGTCTAACATTTTGACCACCTACCCAGCTTCCATATTTGATCATAGCCTAACCTATTATATTATATTTTATTATTTTACTTGAATCATATGCCTAAATCATATCAACTACACTAGGATTTTATTTTTTTATGTTATCTCTTGCATTAGATTGTATTAAATAATGGGTTGACAACCATCAAGGAAGTATCACACTTCCCAAAGCTAGCACGTGGTAGGAATCCCACTGCAATATATTGTTTAACTCTCTCTTGTGGTCTTGTTTGGTATTTCAGGTAGTTCCTCCTAGCCAAAAGGAATCTCTCGAAAGCAACATTGGATCAAGAATTCCAGAATGCGTGCACGAACTTCAACCGGCCATCACAATAAGTACTCCTCCTTAACCCATGACCTTATATGTTTAATCAAATCTATAAATAAAATGGTGAAACGTTTTGGCATGCCCAGTGGGACCCATCAAGGGTTCTTTTGCATTTGTTCATTCCTAGGTGAAAGTTATGTGTTTATTTCCCTCTGGAAAGCTTGCACATTAATTTATTCTCTAGAATCCTATCCTTCTTTCTATTATCTAAAAACAATCTTATTTTTGGTATTTTAAAAAGAACACATCTTCCTTTCTTTTGCATTGCATTAGTGAAACACCATCCCTCTTCTGTTATCTAGTTGTTACATCGAATGTAATTGTGGATTTGAGTTTAAAACACTTGCATTGCATTTTGATTTGTTTCATTATAGCTTGCATTAAAGCGAGGGAAACCTATACACCTTTGGAAGTCATGCCCAATTGATGGTTAACACAATTGAATCGTAGAAAGCACTTTCTCCTCTCTCTCTCTCTCTTTTCCAAATTGCAAAAATTTAAATTTACACATCTTTCTTAAACAACATCTTACGAGGAAGAGATGTCAACAATCACACAATCATAGGATTGATAGTGGGCACCAATTGGGTATCTTTATCTAGTCATCCATCAGAGAAAGGACTACCCATGCCATAACATAACCTAAAACCTCACCTTTAGAATTTCTTTCTTCGTAGGAAGCCTTCCCAACCAAATAAAACTTTGTTCTAAATTCACGTGTCATTCTTTAAATAACATAAGCTAAAGAAACATAAAATTCACTCATAGGGATTACGTGTTTTTCTTAGCTTTCTTATTCAATTGGGTTTTGAGTTTTGAGGTCATGTCTCTCTAATTTCTTCTTCCTTTCATGCTCCACCATCATAGTTAGTGTATTCCTCTTTGTTTTTGAGTGTGTTAGGACTCATTTTTATCATACTCGGATATCATGGTTATTATTTCATCTAACTTTAATTCACAAAATTCATTTTCCTCCACTTCTCCAGATTTTACTGAAGGGCGTTGGTCCAGTGGATCGTCACTAGTTCCCATCGGATCAGTTATCGGTTTACCTAAACGGTTTGGTTACTATCTCTTTTGGATATTTTCCCAAAAATAGCTTTCACCATCTATTATTTTCTAATTCATAGTCCTCGGGACACCCTTATATCCCCAAAATTTTAATATCATTGTCAAGTATAGTTCCCACATTTCATTTTTCATCAATTTTATCTCATCTGCAAAAAGTGTTGATTTCCCACAATAAGCGGTATTGGTTATCTTGTAACCATCATCGGTCACCCCTTAACCATCATCAATTAGACCAATCAGTTTTGGTCCCTCTATTGTTGGTTTTTAATCAAAAACCTACTAAATTCACCTTACGGAATTATTCCTATCCCATTTATGTTGTTTTCTATGTCATTTATAGAATACGGTTTTACCAGTCAACACTAATTCACATGGTGTTGACTCATAATAAACTAACACCCTAATATTTCACATTGGTTGTCTTCCACTCCCTCCCACCGAGTCCATCACCATCCTCCATCCTGTCACCTATGGATACAACTCATCCTATCACCATTAGTAGTAGTGACAAGGAGTTTGCAAGACTCTTAGATCATAATCCCACTTCCCTCCAGTACTACCTTTCCCATTCCTCCACCCGGGACTCCTCGGGTCGGTTAGTATATGACATGTCTATATATATCCCTCCTTCTCTCACCCCCACCTCTGCGCATTATCTAGCACCAACTCAATGTTACCGTCGTCCACTTTACCACCTGTGGTGTCGTATTAGGTCCCACATCCACTATAAGCTCATTGCATCTATGACATTTTTGCACCCGTAGTGTAAACTATCCCTTCATCGGCCTACCATGAGCGTAGCCCTATCTGCACCCACCACCTTATATCTACCTTTTACATCACAACCACCCTTGGTTTTGGTAACTCATACCTCATTCCAAAGCATTGTCCTATCCATCCCACAGTCCTTACCCCCAATTACTACTAGAGTCACTACAATTACCCCTCCCGCTTACACCTATTTCCAACAACCCCCAATTTCATCTATTGCTTATTCTAAGTATGTGCCACCTACATCCATTCTACCTTTACGGTCCTCTTACTTGGCACCACCATATACTAGGACACCTCCCACCTCATACGTTCAACATCAATCCCTTTACTGCTGAGGGAACACATTCATCACAACCCACCAACGATCTCATTAAGATGATCATGGAAAACAAGAAGACCTTAGAAGCATTGGTTTCTGTCTCCCGTAATTCCTTAAATTATGATGAAATATATAATGAGCCTATTCATCCATCCATTCCTATCCGCCCATACCATGTGCATTGGGAAATGCCTAAGTTTAATTATTTCAATAGTAAAGAAGAGCCACAAAAAAATTTATGGTCACTCAAGCATGGGTGCTACCTAATTTCCACGGTGATCCTTTTCTCCTACAAACCTTCCCAATGTCATTGATAGGACCAGCATTGGACTAGTACGGTGGATTTCCAAGACATTCAATTTATTCATTTCATCAAGTAGCCCAAGCTTTCTTAGACCATTTATCAATCAATGTTGTTAAGAAAGTAACCATGACCGACCTTTATTCAACCTAACGATGCGACGATGAATCTATCACATATTATTTCACCCATTGGCATAGCCTCATCAATCAATTGACATTCTAATTACATCAAACTAAGATTATAGATTTATTCACTAGAGCTTATGTTAGACACATCTCACTAACTATGTAAGTGAAAACCTTTTGTATCTTCAATGAGACCTTTACCATAGCGTAAAAACTAGAAATTTGTGCCATTGTAGAAAAGAAAATTCAGCTACATAACAAAAATGTCGATTTCAAATTAAATGATGCTTCTTCATCTTCCAAACCCCCAAAAATTATTCAAAATCCAAGGGATCTCGCAATGCGGTAGTTCTCAAGGCCACCCATCTCACCCGTCTAACCAAGAAAAACTATCTTCCAATATTTCTCCCATGAAAAATTTTCAATTCATATGGGTGAAACGTAAGTACACTCCTATATGAGAGCCATAGTCTTGGTGCTCGAAAATAAACTTAAACTTAGAGCCATTACTCTTGCACCCATAAAACCACACTAGCTTCGAACCTACTCATCCTATGCCCGCATGGTATAAATAACATGAATGCTGCAACTATCATTGTGTCAAAGGCCCTATCGATGGTAACTCTATCACCTTTAAAAACATCATCCAAGAAATGTTAGATAAGAGAGATCTAGTCTTGGACAACCCTAACACACCAGCTAACCAGAACCTACATATCTTCAAAAATTTGTTTCCTAATCACACCCCATCCTCTAATATTCTTGACAAACCTTCAACATATGATAGTAATACTCGTGAGGTTCATGCTTTATCTTTGAAAACATACCCAACATTCCCTAATTTCCTCCTTTTCTTTCCATCAAGGAAATCATAGTGCAAACTCCTCTACCTATGGAGGAACCTACCCCATCTACTTATCCACCCATAGAGGAATCCCCTTCATCACATCCCTCACCTACAGAGGAGTCCATCGTTCCTTCTAATACCATTTTACCACTCACTTCTCAACTTGATGAACCACGAGACGGTATTAACTCTCCTATCCACATGAGAGCCATGCTCTCCTTCCTCTCCATTGAAAGAGGAATCTACCACATCTAACATATCATCTCCCCTACCCATAGGGGATCCTTTAGAATTGCCACTTACGGTCAATGAGTATTCCCCATCATCCTTATAGGATCTTGTTGAGATTCTCTTGACTCTCTTACCTACAAAATCCGAGGCCCAAAAATTCCCTGTCTCATAAAATTACTTTACAGGGATTACCACTATATCAACACTAGTTCATCTTACAACAGCATACCATTTTCACGTTTATCGGACCACTTGGATTAAGTTGATACTTTCATGCTTTGGGGATGCCTCCAGCTCCCTTTTTCAACCCAAATGTAATAATCATTGGTGATACCTCCATGATCTATCTCGAATGTGTTTTAGGAGACCAAATAAATCATTACTAAACCCATTATAACGAATTCTTCTTCATCACCCTTTCCTACATCTAAAACTTTACCCATGACTAAACCCACTAATATGCCTAAGAACCTACCCTCACATGTAGCTTCTCTTGTATCTAGACCCATCACTACCCCGGGTTTCTTACCAACACCCGGGCCTTGTCCATCCACCTATCAAATATGATTGATCGCATCTTCCTAAACCCACACCAAAATAATTCCTCCACCTAAAAGGAAAACACGACCTTAGACCGCATACACCAATCTTACCCACCACATCTTTGTGACCTTCACCTCTTTCTTCCATCCTAGGACCTCACCCCTAAACCATAGCCAAAAACCCCTACCCAAAGAAAATTTGAAACAAAGCACCTTGCTTCTTCATCACGATCCTTTAGTATGCCTAATTTACCTACACAACAAATACTCCTTCCATCACATGTATCTTCCTTATTACCTATAACCCCACCAACTACCATAACTTAATCACTAACTATGAAGCTTTATTCTCTTCACCCCATGCCTTCCATGACCTCTACCAACCACTCTCAACACACCTTCATTATCCCCATGAAAAACCCATCCTCTTCCACCATCTACTTTACCTTCTACATCACGTCCTCCTCCCTCATCTTTACCCAAGAAAGTGCCATACAAGGACAAAAGTCCACTACTCTCCAAAAGGATAGTTAAACCCACAACACCTTCACCTAAGAAAGTGCCATCAAAACCTAAGATAATACCACCTCCCAAACCAACGGTCAAACCTACACCACCTCCAATTCCACCTCTTGTAGAACCTTTCCCACCGCAATCACCCACCATTCATTCCAAACCCACACTCACTTCACACTTTGATCCATTAGCCAAGTCATATGCCATCATTTTAGCTAAATTTTTAGAGACTTATATCATCACATTACTGTAGCTTTGACCCTATGACCCACTCAAATCCAAACCGAAAGGGTTTGACAAAACCAAAATTTGTGCCTACCATCGTGTGTCAGGGCATGATTTAGAGAATTGTAAGACTCGAAAACCATCCTTCTCCAATTATGCCCCCTTGAAGAAAATTTTGACAACGATGACCTTCTAGAAGAGGACTCTACACCACCTCCTCTAGTCATCCCACATCCTTTCCCACTACCTATTCAACGAGCGGTGGCTCCACCCCGATGACCATTTTATCCACCCCCAAAATTTGAGATCAAAATGATTTCTATTAGAGCGCCAATGTGCCTTACTCATTTCACGAACCTCATATCCCCTCTAGTATTTTATCCATCATGTTGTTATAATTTTTATGATACACCTTCTCCATCTACCTCCCCGCCTCAGATTAACATTATCCAAGTTGCCACCCGCGCCCAAAAAGAGAAAGGAAAAGAAAAAGCAACCAGCCCATCAAGGAACCCTATGTCCAATGTACCATCCACACCCGCATCCAAAATCACCATTTGAGGTCTTACAAACCACATTTCGATGGCATTTCCCATCGTACCATGTTAAAAAAATTCACCAATCCCCTTTAAAAATGTCTTTCTATGACCTCATCCATACCTACGAATCACACCAACAAGCACTCATGGAAGTCCTCCAATCCATTGAGGTTTTACCCAATGACTCCACACCAGTAGCCTCCATTTTTACCCCTCACCATGTAGCCTCTCGTACCAAATAATATCCTTTTCCTACCCCCACTCCCACTCATTAGGTGGCCACCCTCACTTTTATGATGAGGAAATTACACCTCTCTAATCAGTTTACCCCGACCTCACCCTATTTATCTTCGTCCATATTGGTAATATACATGTGTGATCCGTTATGATCAATGGAGTTGTCGACATCAACATCATCTCCTCCCATGTGTACAACTAAATGTGCATACCGACCATTGCATGCAAAAACACCTAGTCATGTTGCTCTCATTCAATTATGCTATCACTTCTATGCTTGGAACTATCATCATCCACATCCATATGGGCCCCCACCTTGTTTAAGAATTGTTCTATTTCTTAGAGGGGAGTTTTAGTATAACCCTTTGCTTGGCTAGCCTTGGATTCGTGTCATGGGTTGTGTTCCTTCAACTTTTCATCATTATATAAAATTTGATCATGAAGGACATATCTATACCATACTAGTTGACCATTCACCATTCAAAACATGTAATATGTTATTCCCACCCAATGATGTCTTCGATACTAGTTAGGGAACCTACCACCACTATCACTTCTCCCTCACCCATGACCCCATCTACCAATATTATTATTGCCTCTCCTACATCTAACTCCTCTATACCCACCATTTCAACAACTTCCTCATCTAACCCACCCAATTCTCAACCAACCAAAACTCCTTATTCCTAATCTCCCGAGAATTCATCTATTCCTGCCACCCACATATCTACTACCGATCCCTTAGAAATCATTTTTCAACGTCTCACTCTAGGTTAGTACCACTTATACAATGTCAACACATTCCTTACTCCACAAGAGTATGGTAAACTACACTAGTATCATCATTATGACCATCGCAGAGGCAAGGTCCTTCCTTATGGTCCTCCCCACCTTTGTACCAACTTAACATATTGTGAACTTGATACTTCCACCTATTCTCCTTAACCTCCATCCCAAACATGACCCTTTTCATTTGAATTCCAATCTTTCACCAACCACTGCTTCGCTCACATGTTCTTACACCGGTGTGCTTGGAAAGGTTTTGGCTCTTTCCTTTACTAACAAGGTCATCATACCTTCATCTCATCTACCACTTGTTGACAATTTTTCACTTGTGTAAAAATTGGCAACTCGAAACTTCGTTATGATGGATGACATTGGTGAAGTATACCTAAGCTAAGGGAGTTTTTGATATTATTGTTACTGCTGAATTAGTTAAATGATTACATGAAATCTACAACTATGTGTGTTGTTACAAAACATAACAAATCACATAGTCTGAAATTTCATGAGTATCTTTAGAAAGAGAACACAAGGCCCCAAAGGACAACTGTGTTGTCTTGATGAAGACATTCAATTACAGAATAGGTGAAATGCTAAGTTTTGGAACAACATACATAAGTGCAGATTGTAAAAATCATATTTCATTACTAGATGTTACAGGTTTTCTTTAATGTTCTTTCCTTCATTATTAAGACATTTAGTTATATCACTGAGTTGTTTAGTTCATATAATTCATACAAAAAGTTGAAATGTAGAAAGAAATATACAACTCATTTTCATAATTCAATGTTTTATTCATAAGGAATTTTAAAATATTTCCCACACAAGCCATGGGATGTAACTAAAAAGTAAAGTACAACTACTGAAATAAGAGGTACACATACATGAAAGAGAAAGTAAAGGATTATGAGTGAACCCATCATTGCCTTGGGGGTTTTCTTCTTTCTTTGAAGCATCTCCATTTCTAAATTTTGTTCCTTCTTCATCTTCGTTGTAAAAGTCACATGTACCTGAAAAGAAGAAAAGGAGAGAATTGTCGTTACAAGCTCAGGGATCAATCCATATTCCTATATTGTCCTAATTCATGCATATGAATCTCTTAACAATAGGAGATATAGTTACTTGAAGATCAAACTACATACATGCTTTTCTCACTTAGAAAGAAGAAAGAAAAGAAAATAAAACCATGGACACAAGAGAGGCCAAAAAGCCTAAGTATTTTCTAACTGTTTTCTTAAGTGTGCAGGTACAGGTTACAGCCAAGAAGAAATAGAAAAGTCATAAGTACATGTTGGAATGAAGGAAGAATGTAATTCAAGTTTCAGTAACTATTCTGCAAATGAAAGAAGTTACAATACAAAAGAGGGACTAACAAATAGAATTACATGTTTCAGTTTGCAACTAAAGAAGAAGAATCAGATTTCAAGAAGCTAAAGTTAACTGGAAAGAAAGGGTTACAGCTGAAACAAAATGAAAAATAAGATTCTGGAAAATTTTGATAGGGCTTCGCCATGTAAAATGGACATTTACGACTTTTCATCATGTTGTTTTTAACTATTACATGCTTTAAAAGAATTATGTAAATCAAGTAAGTGATATAGAAAAGTAGAAAAGCATGCCATGATCAAGATAAATAGTTATTATGTTTCAGTTTTCCAACTACCAAATCAGATTCAACAGAAAAGTGTTACATTCTGTATTCTGAATCAGAAAATACAACTACTACAGCTAAAAAGGGAAGGAAGAGAGAATTCTGGAAAAAACAATCCAGGGCTTCACCATGAAAAATCAACTTTTAAAATTTTCCAGCATGCATATCAAAGTTGTAATAAAAGGAAATACAATATATAATGTAGAAGAGAAATGGAATTTTCTTTCAGTCATCAAATTGAATTAATTTGGAGCATTCATTATAGCTTAACAACTAGCAAAATCATCCATAGATGCTTGTGAGACGCCGATAGGCTTATAAAAGGATTTATTAAAAAATTATTTAATATGTACTTTATTAAATTAAATTTTAAATTTAGTTTTATTATAAATAAATAACAATCACTGTGAGATAAAAATAAATTTGTGGAAAACATAGGTGCAATCCATCCTATTTCATTTATCAATATAATCCATGCTCTGATAGCAACGGTGGAATAATGGATCATGGGTTTGAGCCACAAAATTTTTATGCTCAAGTGCCATGTAAATGATGAATGATGGCTATCAATGTAACTTAAATGATGTGCAGAGGAATAAAACTTAATTTTCTTAGCTTTTTGAATTACCTCCAGACCAATCTATTTTTTTTACCATTATAATTAATTATGAGTTATGGCACTACTGATTCCATATAAACCTATACATAATAACCATTTGTGAAATTCTTTATGAATTGGTTCAAAATGATCTCTTCTAGCTACCACACTTCAACACTTTAATTATGCAAAGAAGATTGGCCATTATGCGAGGAAAAAAATGTAAGTACATCATCAATGATTGGAATTTCGGTGTGGTTGCTGTAAACACAACCCATAAACACCTGAGTAAACATAAATTTTGAAAAACATATCTCCCATGATAATATAATTTTCAAATTTCACCATGTATTTGCTAAGACACCTGTAAGCTATCAAAAGAAAAAAAAAAGTTAAAACAAATCTCTTAAGAAGACGAATTCTGACCTTCAAACTTGCAGCAGTTGCAGATTCTGGCATGTCAATAAAAAGCTCTGGGATAGTAAATGATTTGATGCTCAGCTTCACTGCACAGAAGATCCAAAACTCGTGTCAAAAACTGTTACCTCCCAAGAAAAGCTATACAATCTAGCGAAGGGTTTTATAGAATATCGTGTATATATCTTAAAGAAGCTAGCCAAATATATTAGAGGCCAGCTTATATTGAATCAAAAATTACACTTATGCTGAAGATTCTAACCATGTGAGTCGCCTGTTTTCTTGGAAGAATGTTTTGAAGAACCTGCAGCTAATTGTGGTGATGATGCCACAATTGAAGATTTTTCTTAAAAGGAAACACAATTCTTAGGCACATGATAGCCAAAAAGGCCAACATAAGATAAGGAGGCATATAATCAACTTACCTTAAGGGGTTCACATGATTAGTGGTCAAGAATTGGGAAACAAACACAAAAATCAGATACATATATTCGAATTACCTTTAAGGGGTTCACAATTACTATGGAGAATTGGGAAACCAAGTTATGACTAGCCTTGTTATCAAAAAAGTATCATAGATGTTTAGAAAATTTGAAATCCCATTTGTCAAAACCATTTACGCCACTTTGAATCACCTAGTAATATAGTTGCAAAATTAAATGAGTAGAGAGGATTAGTTTTACCCACTCTTCGGAAATGACCCTATAATAAAAGAGAGAGGTAAAAACAACATTTATCACATAGTCCTAGGAGTAGGAAGTGAAGTATCAAAAATTTCGTAGCTCAAAGAAACTAATGTAGTTACAAATGGGTGTCCACATTGATGGGAGAAGGAAGAATTTGGAAGGTCATTAGGTGTCCAATCGCGATTCTACAAAGAAAGAAGATATTGCAACAATAAAGAAATTTATTTGAAAATAAATAAAAAGTATAAAAAGGACGACCGCAAAAAAATTTAGTTCAAAGAAAGTTATCTCTAAGAAGCCTATCGAAATTAAATAACTTGAAATTTAAAGAGATCTTACAAAGTTTAGCCCTTCTATGAATATCATTTTTCAAATAAAGCAAGTATGATAATCAGAGATGCTAACCTATCAAAGAGGTAAAACTATTTATGTAAGGAAGTAGATCAAGAAAATATTAACATAAGGTTCATCACAAAAATTCAAGACTCAATCTAGTTATAGTGGAATAAGTAGGAATGAATTAAAGCTCCATTGAAGCAAAATATCTAGAGTACAATGTATCTTAGAACATCTTTAAGTTACTGAGAGCTACATGTATTGACAGATGATCTTATAGTCACTAGACAAAGGGTGAAATAATGTAGTATAAATTACAGTTGGAAACTCACACAGACAGAGCTCTAGGCATTAAACTGAATCAATAAAAAGGGTATTGAAAATTAAAGCTTCAAAGGTTGAAAAAAAAAAAAAGCATGGCCATCAATTTTTGAAGATAGAGTTCACCGTTTCTTTCCAGAGGAATTAAAGAATCTAATCATTTGATCTTTTCCTAGTTCTCAAAGGTCAAACCAAAGCTTTATGTGGAAGACATAACTAACTAAGTTGGAACAAAGCTTGTTTACAGAACATTGGTGATTAAGAGAAGAAATCCAAAAGTACAGTAAAACTACACAGAATGTAGGGTATGCATCATTGTGAGAATCCGAACATGGTTTACATTAAAATCCAATGCCATCTCAAAAATGCATAGGATCAGTTTATAGATCAAAACAAATAGGCATTTCGTTATAATCTTCAAAAAAGGGAAGGGTATTGTAGAATCACTAAAGAATGAAGAAGTTTCAAACACCCACATCAATAAGCCTTTAGGTCTAATCAGTTCAGAGAAAGAGGAACACTCTCTAGCATTTAGATCGTAAACTCGAAAGAAAAACTTTAATCAAAATTACATGCACATCTAGGCTAAAAGAGTTTCAAAGTTTTCTTTCAGAAGTCAATATTCCCATCGAAAATTAGTTTCAAGTTACAGATCCAAGAAAATAAATTATAGTTTCCAACCTTAATCGTAAAAACCCATTAATGGGTATCAAAATCAGAGTAAGAACAAGTACTTATTGGTTTGTTGAAGCTGAGTAAACCCTCAAAGAATCATCAAGTTCAGAGAAATAAGATCAATCTCGAGAATGAGTTTAACTTGAAAAGACCAAGGTCAAGCCCCAAAAATCCATAAAATGCAAAGAAAGAATGGACTATCAGTATTTCTCAAACAATAAAGTGGTTACGATGAAGTAACAGTTATATCCAAGCAAGTCAAAACTTACCTTTCCACATTGAATAATATGACAACCATGGTCCCGAGCTCAAACTCAAAAATGGAAACTACATCAAGTAGTATCAAAGAATGAGCTCACAAAACTCCCTCAGAAAACTCAAACAAAAACAAAGGACGAGAAATACAAATGCTCGAACAACAAAGAATCATTTTTATAGAAAAGATGAGCTCAAAGACTATAATAACATTGAAAATCGACTGAATCTTGCTCATAAATATCTAAACAGATCAGAGATGAAAATATATAGGTACATGAAGGATCAGAAGACCGAAAAATGAACTGAATCAAGTTTCAAAAACTCAACAATAGCATTGAGAATTTTTTTTCGAGGATTCACCCGCAAGCCAACAACCAAATGATATGATCATTAGGGTCAAGCTTCTCTTTACCACCTAAACCCAAGCATCGAGTTGATTCGAACTAAACCATGGTTGGAGGATCAATGGTCATGAGTCAAAAGGACAATAGATCAAAACTCAAGGATTGAGCTCTAGAATTCAAAGAAAACCATCACGGTTAATTCCCACTTGTCATATTAATTACAGGGTTAAAACCCTAATCACAGTTTCAAATCAATGACACTAGATTCATCAAGGACAGAGATCGATGGTCTTCATCAAGGACCAAACCTAACCAGGGTTAAACAATGCATATACGTGGTGAGCTTTTGGAAAACCCTAATTAGGGTTGGGTTAAATTTCCACCGACCAACATGCCAAGGGTGAGTCATCGTGGAGGAAGGGGCCAACCCCACATTGGAATTAAATAATCATTACATGTTTTTTATTTTTTTTTAAAGTTTGAACTATAGTCTGTTGGTCATCGGGATAGGACTTTACGAAGAGGAATAGTCGGGGGACAAGAAGTCCATCCTCTTTAATGGGAGAGGTTCCCTTATTTAGAAATGAACTTATTTACAAATGTACAAGACATGATTTGTTGGTTAAACTTGGATATCACGAAAGTGTTTTCTATGAAGATCATCAATTACAAAAGGGTGAGGAAAAGAGTACGGTAAAAAGAGAGAAAGGCAACATGCGAGAATTATAGATATCGAGTAATTCTTTATGTATGCGAAGTCATGGTAATTTGAAACGATATCATTTGTATCGGAGGAATAAGATGGAATTCAAAGACACAAAGTTCTGTAAATAACATCTGCTAGAACACAAAGTTTCTTAACATAACACAGATTCATTAATCAAGGACACAAAGTTCCTTCTTGGTTATACAAGATCACCGTGCTTGCAAAATTGAAGAGTATGCAATCGGTAAGACTAACGAGCTTGAGACAAATGATCTTCACAAAGAAAATAAATGAAAGCTTAGGAATAACAGAGATCAGATAGACAAAGAATGGAAAAGTCCTTCTGTATTGATTTCTTTATGATATATTTACACTTTTCAGAAAATAGGCCAAGTTCTTCCTCATTTTTTTTTAGAATGGCGTAAGGAAGGCCATTATATATCTTACAAATCAGTTAATCTTCATAACCGCTTCTTTAACCAAGAACAGATTAAGGACCGCCAATCGTAATACCTTAACTTCTTACCAAGAAAACGGAAAAAGAAAGGGAAGAAGAGAAAAGAACAAGGAGAAGAAGACGGTGGCGACCATCGAGAGGGACCCACCGACTTCAGAATCCGCTGCTTGAATTTCCTTAACGTCTGCCTATGCCTCGAAGTCTCATCCTAAAGATGACGGTGTATGTCTTTGAAAACAGATATGACCAGTGTCTTGAAAACTTCGTCCTGCATTTGTTCTTGATTCTCCCAAGCCTCCTCCAAGACTCGATCTTCCATATTGATAACAACTAGGAGGACAGAATCAGTAAACCGAGTGCTCGGAAAGGAATTTCAGAGGGAGGGGACACGCGCAGGTTTTCAAATTGCAAGGGTTCGAGCAAGGGTAGCATGGAAACAATGTAAGAATTACAAAGGTGGCTTGCTCATTACATAGCCGTTGAGGAGAGAGAAGGGTGATCAATGCACATTTAATGCATACCCACCAATTTGAATAAGTAGGATATTCGGGTAGAGTGGCAAAAACTAGTACGAATGATACTTGGTTCACTTGGGACATGTGAGACGCGAATGCGTGAAACACGCGGCTCGGTCGATTCAGGAGAAATAGGGAGAAGACGCACAAATGCATTTTGGGACATTTGGGATGAAAACGTGCAAAGTACGTGGTTGGTGTTTCGGTGAAAATGGAACAACTTGCATTTTTTGACTTGGGACATTTGGGACAAAAAGTTCGAAGTATGCGGTTCGGGGATTTCGGCCGAAAATGGAACAACTTTCACTTTTGACTTGGGACAAAAAGCTCTGAAGTACGTGACTCGGGAGTTTTAGCCGAAAATGGAACAACTTGCACAATTTGATTTGGGACATTTGGAACACGAAAGTGTGAAGTACGCGATTCGGGTGTTTCAGCTGAAAATGGAACAGCTTGCACAATAAGTTTTGGGACACTTGGGACGAAAAGTTCCAGATGGACCTGAAAATGGAACAACTTCGTGGGATTTCAGCCGATCGGGGAAGCAGGCGTGCCGGAACTTGGGACACGCTGGAAACAAATGTCCGACAGCCCAGAAAATCACACAAAATGACCCAAAAACGTAGAATTTCTCACGTTCACGACTTCGGTACATTAGAGAAGAAACTTAAACTCAAAATTTTGAAAATTTCACTTTCATCAGAGCAGGGAATTTTGAGTGGACAACAGCTGGCTCCTTCTGGGGATGACTTGGCATAAATTCAAGGAATGAGACAAGGCAAGAACTTAGACAAACTCGAGGAAGCAGACCAGTACTTTATCCATTGGGCAACGGAGTCAAAAACATATCAATACAGAAGGCAACACACCAAAACAAAAAGGGAAGAAAAGTAAAAACGTACAGAATATACAAGGGACTCCCTAATCACCTAGGACTTGAACAACTTGAGATACTACCCACTATAAGGAAGTGGGAGAGAAGAACCATCCATGTAATCAAGATAAAAGGAATTCTCACTAGCAAAGTGTCTGATCTTGAAAGGTCCGAGCCACAGGGAATCAAACTTTCCATGGCTGCCACGAGGTTCATGTCTTTTGTCCCATAACAGCACGGTGTCTCCAACTTGGAAATCTCTGAACCTAGCTTTCTTGTCAAACAAGACCTTTACCTTCTGCTGGTGAACAGATATCCTATCAGCAACCATCAATCTGTCTCTCGGTCAATTTGTGCAGGTGCATAATTCTCTTGTCCAAAGCATCTCTGAAACTAGTATCTTCAATGGCCTTTATTAGGTGCAAGGTTGGCAGTTCCACTGTCACTGGCAATTTATCTTCTACTCCATATACCACTTGAAAAGGAGACATTCCAATAGCTCTCTTTGGTGTAATCCTGTCTGCCCAAAGAGCATCATAGTGTTTTTGGTGCCAGTTTTGCTGAGACTCATCGACCAACTTCCTTATGATAGTCACCAGATTTTTGTTAGTGGATTCTGCTTGCCCATTTCCCTGAGGGTAATAATCTGAAGAATGAGCCAGGGAGATGCCATATCCGTAGCAGAAGTCCATTATCTCAGCTGAAGAGAAATTCGAAGCATTATCTGTTACAATCTTATTAGGTACACCATACCTTACCAAGATGTTCTCTTTAATGAAGCTGCACACCACTTCAGAAGTAGTACTCTTGACTGGAATAGCTTCCACCCATTTGGTGAAGTAGTCGTGGCAGTTAGTACATGAGTGTGACCAGCACTAGAAGTAGGATTAAGTGTACCAATGAAGTCCAAACCCCACTGTTGAAATGGTTCCTCAATCACAACTGGCTTGAGAGGCAAAGAAGCCAATTTAGGTCTTCCCACAAAAGTTTGACAAGCCTCACATTTATCAACCCACTTGGATGCATCTCTGAACAAGGAAGGCCAGTAGTATCCTCCACAGAGTATCTTATGAGCTGTAACCGTTGATGAATAGTGCCCTCCACATGCCTGATCATGAAAATCTGAGAGCAACTTTCTCTGTTGTTCCTTGTCCACACACTTCAAAAATCTCCCATCTAACCCACGCTTGAACAAAGCATTTTCCCATAATACATATTGCACTGACCTCAATTTAATGATCCCTCTTTTCTTTGGCGGTTAAATGAGAGGGGCATTCCCATAGGTGAGAAAATGGGCGATGTCGCATACCATTCGTCAACTGATCTAAGGAGCAGAGCACGGTAGGAAGGTCAACTTTTCCCTCCAAAGAACTCATGTTTGGCTCCTTCAGCAATGAGCTCACAAAGACCTTTTCCACGAACCAGCTTGGTCGGCTTGATGTCAATGTCATACTCTTGGACCTTAGCAACCCAGTTCCCTCTCTTAGATCCAAATTCTTGTTGTGTGAGAATTGACTTAACAGTTGTATCCGGGACCAATACCATGGAATGAGAGTTGAGGATGTAAAAGTGAAACTGCTTAGCTTTAACCACTGCAAAAGCATGTTTCTCCATCATGGTGTATTTCAACTCATGATCTTTCAGAATATAGCTCATGAACGCAATTGGGAGTTCATGCTCATTAGAGTCTTCTTGAGTTAAGACAATAGCCAAGGTATTATCTGTAGCATAGCAATAGATGATGAAATCTTTGCTGAAATCAGGACAGGCTAAAACAGGAGTTTTAGCGATAGCTCTCTTGATACCCTCAAAGGATTCCTTTCCTTTAGAAGACCAACCAAATTTTTGCTTCCCTTTCATCATCTGAGAAATATTCAAAGTTAATTCTACAAAATCAGGGATGAACCTTCTTAAAAAATTGATCTTGCCAAAGAAGGAGTGCACGCCCTTTTTACTGGTTGGGAGAGGAATTTGCTGGATAGCTTGAACTCGTTCAGGATCAATCTTAATACCATCCTTGGAAATGATGTGCCCTAATGAATTTCCTCGGTGACACAAAAGACATATTTTTTAGGGTTCAGAGAGATCCCATGCTCTCTGCATCTCAGCAGAACTGTCTCTAGGTGATCAAAATGATCCGCTCTTGTCTTGGAAAACACTGTCAAGGCATCAAGGTATATGACAATACACTTCCCTTTCAAACTCCCAAAAGCCAGATCTATAGCTCTTTGGAAAGTGGCACCGAGCGTTAATAAGCCTAAAAGGCATCCTCTTATAAGTAAAGGTACCCCAAGGAGTAGTGAAAGTTGTCTTGTGTTGGTCTACGAGTATCAACCTCTATCTGATTATATCCCGAGAATCCATCAAGCATGGATAACATCTCGAGATCCGAGACTACTTGCAAAATCTGATCCATCATAGGTAAAGGATAATTATCCTTCAAGGAAGCCTGATTCAGGTTCCTGAAATCAACACAGATGTGGATCTCACCATTTTTCTTCCTAACAGGTACAATATTTGCAATCCATGTTGAATGGTGAATGGGAAAAATGATTTTAGCTTTTAAAAACTTCTGAATTTCCTGAAAGATGGTGTCAGCTATTTTGGGATTATACTGCCTCTGTTTCTGCTTAAAAGGTTTAATTCCTGGTTTGAGAGGAATCGAGTGCTGCATATCTTTTGGTTTGAAAGCTTTCAAATCTTCATAAGAATAAGCAAGAACATCCTTATACCTCCTTAGAAGATCAATTGCTTTTCTCCTCTCATCTGTTGTGCAACATTTTCCAATATTCACTAGCTTAGGGTCATTAGAACTCCCAATATCAATCTTATCATACTCAGCTGATTGTTGAGGTCCAGTGGAAGCTCTAGACTTCACATACCTGTCATGTTTATCAAACAGTTCCTCCAAACTCACCAAACCTTTAGGGATCTTGTTTCCTTTGAGATTGATGCATCCATCTTGATCTGTTTCTTCCCTTGGCATTGCTTGGTCAAAGGACACACTTTCACGAGGCAGGTTGTCACTTCCCTCAAAATACAGTTGTTCAAAATTACCCTTGAGTTCCAGGAAGGAAAGAAAATGTTGATCATCATTGAAAACTTGCCAGTTATTGGTATTGTCAGGTACACTAGGCTGATGGACCATTTCAATAGTGAACTTATCCTGAGAGAAGTCAGGATGGGGAATCAGTAGTGACCCTGAGACAGCTAGTGAATCAGCCCTGTTGTTCTTTTCCCTAGGTATTGCTTCAATAGAGAAAGCATCAAGGAATTCAATGGAATCCCAAACCTGATTCCGGTAATGCTTCAGCCTCCCATTTTTTACCTGAAAGAGGTTTCTGACTTGCTTTACAATCAGCTCTGCATCACCACGAGCCAGAAGATTCTTTACACCTTGTTCTTTGGCCACTTGCAATCTGAGAATGAGAGCCTCGTACTCTGCTGTGTTATTAGTATTCTCGAACTGTAACTTGAATGAAAAGGGGTGTAGGCTTCCTTCAGGTGACACTAGTAGGACACCAGCTCCAGAACCAGCTGAGGAACAACTTCCATCAAACTCTAAAATCCAAATACCATTAGGATCTTTAGGTGACATTTTGGGAAGTTGGATTTCATCAGGGGACATAATCATGTAATTTCCATGACCCATATCTTCATAGAGTATTTGTGCTTTAGGATCATCCATTTTTGCACAATATACTCAGATTGCTTCTCAGGTATCAGCTTCTTCATTTGTCCATTAACAGGTATGAGTGCATGTGACCAGTCCATTTGGATTTCCCCACCCACATCTTTACAGAAGTTCCTACTTAGCAACATCCCGTATGAAGGGGGAATATCTGCCACTAAGATGGTAGCCAACACTTTCTTCTCGGGAAAAGCAGCAAAAGCTACTTGTGCATCTTTAATTCTCCCGACCAGGGGCACTTCTTTACTCTCCATGGAGTAACAAGATCCATAAGTGCGTGTGAGGATCAGGCCTAAAGCATGAGTTACTTTAGCAGGCATCACATTATCTGAGGCTCCAAATCTATGACACAATTACCGAGCCTATGGCCAGCTATAAGGAGTGTTACATAAAAAGGCTTGATTTTGTCATTAGGCGAGGGAGGTGGCGGCTGCCGGACTAGGAAGTAGTGGTGCGAGAAGGAGGAGTGGGTAAGAGGAATTTAGAAGTGGTTTTGGAATGGGAATTAACAAATTGAATCATCTTGGCAAAAGCTTTGGGATGGGTTTGATAGTACTCAGCTTCTGAGATTTGGACCTTGGTCTTTTTCAGGTGATCAACAATATCAAAAGACCCAGAAGTGGACGGGCCATCATCACTTGAAATTCTAGGCTTATCAACTTTAGGAGAGAAAGAAGAAGCAACTTTAGTAGCAGGATTAATAGGACTCACCTTTGGTGTAGACGAAGTAGGGATAGGAGATCCTCTTTTTGCAATCACGGGAATAGTTGTCGACTGCTCCTTAGATTTCTTGATAGGCTGTGTCACTTTCTCCCTCTGACTTGTCTGCTCTCGAGTCATGACAGCAAATGATTCACTATTCATGTCTGCTACCACTTCATCATAATCATCTCCATCATCAATGCCCTCGGTGGTAAAGAAATTAACTCGAGATCCCTCAAGTTCTTCTGCCTCATCATCAAATTCCTCCACAAACTCCTCACAAGCTTCATTATCCTCATCATCATCTGGCTCTTCAACCTCACAGGTTGCATTCACAGGAACTTTAACAGGAGGTCCTTCAAGTGCTAATCTTGTTTGAGAAGTAGGAAAACAATTTCTGGGCTGAAAATTCCTCCTTGGAACGTCTGCATAAGGAGTGTGCTGAGCCCATTGTTTCTTTATAGCAATAAGATCATTCGCAAGTTTCTGAACTAATGGATCAGTGTTAGGTCCAGGGGTGGAAGAGGAAGAAGCAGCAGACTTAGATTTGGAAGGATCTCTTCTCAACTTCCCTGACATGATTAAATCATCTTCGACACTAACAGCCAGATCTTGATCTAGAGCTAACGTTGCGAGATTAGCCCTTCTTAGTGCATAACTAACTTTAGGTGATTGGGCATTTAGAAAGAAACATTTTTGAATTTGATCAACAGGTCGAGTGTTTGTTGGAATTTTATTTATCAACCTGTTGAATCGAGCCACAAATTCTCTCATGGGCTCTTGTGAATCTTTCTTTATTTGAGAGATCTGGGCTAGCAAGGCATGCACATCTTCTGCTGGTTTGAAACGGCTTTCAAATCTAGTTCTCATTGTGTCCCAGTCGGTGATAGCACCAGCCGGAAGGTGATAGAACCAATCAGCAGCATTATCTTGTAAAGTCTCCACGAACAGTCTTACGGAGACGTCTTCATGTTCAACTCCCAAAACTCCACATGCAACTATGAAGGCTGCAATATGTTCATCAGGATGCACTTTGCCATCACCTTTGAATTTAAGGAAGTTCTTCTGGTTACCTCACGGGTAACTCATGCAAAGGCTGAGTAAGGGCCAGGGGGCCGACACGTTGACCCCATGGCAATGGTGCCGCCATTCTTGGAAATATGGCTTGGAGAGGAGGCGTAACACCAGTAAGGATCAAATCTCGTAGATTGGGACTAGCAGGCTCAGAGGAGTACCACCCGTAGGGATTCTATCTTGGACAGGTGGAGTGCTTGTCAAACGAGTTCTTCTTGTTTGTTGTTGAAGGAAAAAAACCCTGCTGCTCCAACAAACTGGCGAGAATCTTCGATACCAAGGGCCCTTCTCCCTCGAGTAAAGCGGGAGTCGCAGATCAAAGAATGATCAAAAATTGTAGAACTAGAATGTGATTTTCCCGGTGCAGAGTCGCCAAAAGCTGTTGGTCGTCAGATAGGACTTTACGAAGAACAACAGTCAGGGGACAAGAAGTCCCTCCTCTTTAATGGGAGAGGTTCCCTTATTCAGAAATGAACTTATTTACAAATGTACAAGACATGATTTGTTGGTTAAACTTGGATATCATGAAAGTGTTTTCTATGAAGATCATCAATTACAAAAGGATTTGAGGAAAAGAGTATGGGAAAGAGCGAGAAAGGCAACATGCGGAATTATAGATATCGAGTAATTCTTTATGTATGCAAAGTCACTGATAATTTGAAACAAGATCATTTGTATCGGAGGAATAAGATGGAATTCAAAGACAAAAGTTACGTAAATAACATCGATAGAACACAAAGTTTCTTAACATAACACAGATTCATTAATCAAGGACACAAAGTCCCTTCTTAGTTATACAAGATCACCATGCTTGCAAATTGAAGAGTATGCAATCGGTAAGACTAACGAGCTTGAGACAAATGATCTTCACAAATAAAATAAATGAAAGCTTAGGAATAATAGAGATCGGATAGACAAAGAATGGAAAAGTCCTTCTGTATTGATTTCTTTATGATATATTTACACTTTTCAGAAAATAGGCCAAGTTCTTCCTCTTTTAGAATGGCGTAAGGAAGGCCATTATATAGCTTACAAATCAGTTACTCTTCGTAACCACTTCTTTAACCAAGAACAGTTAAGGACCGCCAATCGCAATACCTTAACTTCTTACCAAGAAAACGGAAAAAGAAAGGGAAGAAGAGAAAAGAACAAGGAGAAGAAGACAGGTGGCCAGTCACCGAGAGGGACCCACCGACTTCAGAATCCGCTGCTTGAATTTCCTTAACGTCTCAGCTATGCCTCAGAAGTCTCATCCTGAAGATGACAGTGTATGTCTTTGAAAATAGAGATGACCAGTTTGAAAACTTCGTCCTTCTGCCAGCTGTTCTTCAGTTCTCCCAAGCCTCCTCCAAGACTCGATCTTCCATATTGATAGCAACTAGGAGGACAGAACCGCAAACCAGGCTCGGAAAGGAATTTCAGAGGGAGGGGACACGCGCAGGTTTTCAAATTGCAAGGGTTCGAGCAAGGGTAGCATGGAAACAATGTAAGAATTGCAAAGGTGGCTTGCTCGTTACATAGCCGTTGAGGAGAGAGAAGGGTGATCAATGCGCATTTAATGCATACCCACCAATTTGAATAAGCAGGATATTCGGGTAGAGCGGCAAAAACTGGTACGAATGACACTTGGTTCACTTGGGACATGTGAGACGCGAATGCGCGAAACACGCGGCTCGGCCGATTCGGGCGAAACAGGGAGAAGACGCACAAATGCATTTTGGGACATTTGGGACGAAAACACGTGAAGTACGCGGTATGGGTGTTTCAGCCGAAAATGGAACAACTTGCACTTTTTGACTTGGGACATTTGGGACAAAAAGTTCCGAAGTACGTGGTTCGGGGATTTTGGCCGAAAATGGAACAACTTGCACTTTTTGACTTGGGACAAAAAGCTCTGAAGTACGCGACTCGGGAGTTTCAGCCAAAAATGGAACAACTTGCACAATTTGATTTGGGACATTTGGAACACGAAGAGCAATCAAGGCACTGCGGTTCGGAGTGTTTCGGTAGAAAATGGAACAGCTTGCACAATAAGTTTTGGGACACTTGGGACGAAAATTTCCGACGGGCCCGAAAATGGAACAACTTCGGGGATTTCGGCCGATCGGGGAACAAAGCGCACTTCGGAACTTGGGACACGTGGGACAAAAATGTCGACTGCAGCCCGAAAATCACACAAAATGACCCAAAAACGTATAATTTTTCAATTTCACGACTTCGGTACATTAGAGAAGACACTTAAACTCAAAATTTTGAAAATTTCACTTTCATCAGAGCAGGGAATTTTAAGTGGACAACAAGTCCAACTCTAAATAATGAAAAGTGCTAATATACATGCCAACTATGATCACTAAAAAGGTGAAATTCAAACAATGTGTTATCAAATATTTAAAAGACAACAAGGATATATATAATGCATGTATTAATCAAAGGTGGTGGAGACTATAGTATGGCATGTGTAATGTGTAAAGGTGGTCGACCTTATTAATTGCTAAGTCCATAAAGGTGGCCAAACCAAATAGAGTGCAAAGGTGGTCCCCACTATCAAAAAAGTTGAAGATGATCTGCAGTATGTCACCCATGTGACCACTTAGACAAGGAATGTCAACATCAGAATCTGAGCATGGAGGTGGTCCCCATCAAATGAATGTGTGGATGGTTATTTTTGTAAATATTGTAAGTATTGTAATTATCTTACTCACAAACGGGAGTTGATTTTTACATGCTTCACAAAAAGATATAACAGACAAGAAGAAAATTTCACATGCACAAGGAAGGAGACTTGCCCAAGTGAAGCAAGCTTATTATTAGCAAATTATTCACCTTTCTTTTCTTAAAAATAGAATAGTTAACTTTTGTTTGCTGATATGTAATCAAAGGCTATTAATGCCTATTTGTAATGGTATGTTCTATTTTCATTCCTTTATCTATTATTAAATAAAGGATAAAAATAGGATGCATGAGCTAGTACAAGCCTTAGTCTATTTTTAGCAAGGGTAGGTAAATTATTTTTGCTATATATTGTGTGCCTTAGCAAAGCACGGAGGAATTTTTGGATATAAGAGTCTTGAAAAAATTTCTACCATTTTTTCCCTACGAATGTGAAGTATTTTCTGCCTTTCAAAATTATTTTGTCTTGTGTATGTTTCAATTAATCTTGTGAATGTAAATTCCCTGATTAATCATCTTACCCTATTGAAAAATTCAGTAATTTTTGTATGATATTAATATGCATGTTTAGCTTAGTAGTATTGTTGTGATACTTTCCCTGAATACCTTGAAGTTTTTTCCCTTAACATTCTGCAGAAAGTTGTTGGTCGTGCATCAAGAATCCTTTCACATATCAATTGTGCATATACTCAATCAAAGCCCTCATACAAATTTGGTGTATCACCTTAGTTTTAATTATTTTACAGTCATCTTTTACCCTTAACCCTAGAAAATCAATTTAGGATACATTAATAAGGAACCGACCTTGATACTAGAGACTCACCTCAAAATAGGTATACCCATAGACCTAAGGTGTTTCAATTGTATCTACGAAAGAGAGAGAACATATTTTATAAGCTTAGAAAACCTACACCATCTCCTTATAGGGTGAAATTTCATGGGATAACATTTTTGGCACGTCGGGTGGGACAAAAATTAGATATGCATGCAAGTTACGACTATCGACAACAGATCTACAACAGATTTAAAGTTACTTTCGGGAGCAAGTTGTAGAAATTTATTTTTAAAGATTTAAAGATATTTTGGTGACTCCGTAAAGCTGATTTTAGACCAGTATTGTAACATGTTCCATGCCTAAAGTGACTACAAGATCATTGGTAAGAGGAATTCCTCCTAATTTTGTTTCTTTACCTTTGAATTCTGTAAGAAGGAGAAGAGTTGGTAATACTTTACCTTATAATAGGCCTAGTTTTGATAACCCTCCTCCTAATATTCCTTCACCACGTGTTAATATTTTTGTTCAAATCCCAGTTTTTCAAATGGCTATTCAACCACCAAAGAATTTTGTGACCTTTACTAATGGCAGCCCATTAGTAATCCCAGTTTACCATGACATCCCTAATGCTGCCATGAAATTTTTTCCATCATTCACTGGTGAAAATCAAGTTACACCTACAGAGCACATTAAAGATGTCATAGCCTTATGTGTAGTTCATAATATTACTCATGAGGATGTAGCTTTGAGACTTTTAGCTACATATCTTAAAGGACAAGCCTTGCGAGTGGTATAGAAATCTAGAGATTGGATGTATAAGAACTTGGGATGACTTAGGTGATAAATTGCTAAAACAATTTCAAGATAATTCAAATCAGTTATATCTTATAGAAAAAAATTCTACCATTAAAAGAGATCCCAACGAATTTATGTCAAGTTTCAACATCCATTTTTCCAGAACTTGGGAAAGAATTCTAGAAAGTGTCAAGCCTCAAGTTGATCATGCTTTTCTTTATTGTCTTAGGGCATTAAATAATGATATTTCAAATATGATTTAGCTTATGGAAGGAGAGACACTACCAAGAGTAGCCTATGATATCACCATCTGAGCTGAAAATAGTCTTATTCAAGATGGAAAATTAGCATCAAGGCCTTCAATGCATTTTTTTGTATATTTAGCACCTATTCCTCATCCTATCACAATTATAGAACTGTTGTTTCCACCCCATCAGATGCCATATTTAAAACTTTGCAAAATATAGGGGAAGTGACTTGATTGAGAATAGGCTTGTATTACTTAGTAGGCCTTATCGGGCTCCTTACTAGAAAAATTAGCTAAATCAACAAAATAGGTAGCCTTAACAACAAAATCAAAATTATAGGTAGCCTTATCAACAAAGGAAATTTGACCCAAAGGCTCCTAGTTCATCTAACGCTTTAGTTCTAGTTAATATGGCTATAGAAGAGTGGTGTCAACCTTGTAATCAGCCTCATTCAGCTACAAGTTGCCCAAATGTTGCACAACCTCAATCTGAGACATTATTCATGCCTCAAATGGAGAGTGGGCAGCAAGATACTCAGGTTCAAAAAGCACCTGAATAGAATTTAGTCAGTTTTAATGAGGATGATTTCATTGCAGTCACTACTAGGGCTCAAGGAAAAGCTGTTGAAAGTCAAAAACAACAAAATAGGCCTATTCTGCCCACTGTCATTGATAAGATAGCATCTACATCCCCAAAACCAGCTAACAATCTTGTTGTTCCTAAAAAATAACAAGTGTTTCAGCTGATAAAGGACAATAAAACAACTACAACCTGACCCAAGAATATTGTTTATACCTCAGATATCAAAGACAACTAAAGCAGAATCAATTTTTGCTAAGGCCTATGCTAAAATAGTTGAATCTGTCTCTAAAACTGTTGCTTCTTTTAACATTGTTGATGTAATGAAAAATCATAATGTTAACATCTCAATGTGGGATGCTCTAAGTATTCTAGGAAAACAAGATTTACTTTCTCATGAACTAGCTAAGCTGTAGATTTCTTCTAAAAAAATAGAAAAGGAAGTCCAAAAGGCCGACATGGTCCTTAGAACAATGGAACAAGATTGCATCAAAGAAGTTAAATAGATGGTTCAGAAATTCTTAAACGATCATGATATAATGAATCCACCACCATTTTATCTATCACTAATTATTGGAGAACATCTTTTCATAAGCGCATGGTGGACAATAGTGCAAGTAACATAGTTATATGAAAATCAATTGCGAAAAGCTAGGCACTGTAGTATGATCCTACATAAAAGAGTGTCTTACAATTTGGATGGGGCTGCAACTAATACAATTTGTGTAATAAAATTTTTAGAGGTAACGTTACATGCTTGCCTAAATGTTTATATTCGTAAGATGTTCTTGTTGTAGATTTACCTCCATACTTTGCTTTGTGCTTATCTAGAGACTTTAGAGAAAAGATAATAGGTTCTCTTTTCAGATTAGTCCTTATTTTTCACTACTCATTATGGAACCAAAGTTACTATCAATTCAGAACCATTTTCAAGATTTCACATTGAGCCTCACTCTTCAAATGCGGTGGCTAATTATTGGGATTAGATCAATATAATTTTGATGATGTAGCTCGGAGTTTCGGCATTAGATGGTATTTCTAACATGTTTATGGATGGAGATACAATTGAAAAACATGCTCATGATCCTTGTAAGGAAGTTGAAGAACATTTGTTTGGTGTGTATTATATGCATGAAGAAAATACACCACTTCCTTCTTTGTCCAAAATAGAAAAATTCAGCAGAAGGGATTTGGAAGCTTCATTTTGATGGAGCTAAGAACAAGAAAGGATAGGGAGTAGGTTTAATTCTCACTTCTCCAATAAACGAAAGGTGTTTCTCATTTGTGAGTCTCCAATTTCCATGTAATTGTAATGTAGCTAAATATGAAGCATTAATTCATGGATTGCTTTGGGCGAGAAAGAGATGTATCAACACATTACAAATCTTTGTTGATTATGAGTTAGTTATCAATAAAGTAAATAATTTTAATGGTTGTAAGGATCCATTAATGAAGTCTTAAAGACATAGATTTTTAGACTTAATGGAAGATTTTGATGCTATTATTATTCATTCCATTCCTAGAATTGAAAATAAGCATGCGAAATAAACTTGCAGCGATTCTTTGCTAGTTTTGAAGTGATAGAACAAATAGAAAATAGAAAAATTCAGCCTCATATTAAGCTAATTGTCGGACCTTATATACTGATAATGACTTGAATTGGTAGGTTTTGAAAATGATGATTGAATCCATAGGTTTCTGTAGCAAGAAGCTGAATTTTCTATAGTAAATTAGGATAAATTACAACATTTATATGGTGACCAGATTGTTCAATTAAAGACAAATAAGTTTCCTTGAGGCCTAGTCATATTAGAGGACATCTTTAGTCTGATGATCAGTTAAGAAAAGACAACTAAGATGTCAACGCATGTTGATAGCTATGAATAAATTTTAGTTGATGAAAGGAAAAATTGTTTCTTGGAAATGTATGTTCCTCACCTGAAAAAAGTCATTTATTGATCTTTGTAAAGAATTTAAATATGCTTTTTCTTGGAGATACCAAGACCTAAAAGGGTTTGATCCTAGTTTAGCATAGTAATATAGAATTATAGCCAAATTATAAACCAGTTAGGAAGAAACATAGGCCTGTAAATCCCAAAATAGAGCCTCTAATGAGGAAAGAGTTACCCAAGTTAATTGAATTAGGTATTATCTTTCCGAGTTAAGCATTCAAGTTGGGTACCAAATCTTGTTCTGTTAGGAAGAAGAATGGAGAAATCAGATTATGTTTGGATTTGAGAGATCTTAATAAATCTTCACTAAAAGATCATTACCCACTACCAAATATGGATCATATTTTGAGAATAGTCTTAGGTTCGGATAGACTATCTCTTCTAGATAATTCTGATGGATATAATCAGATTTTAGTCCAAGAAGAAGATAGGTTCAAAACAAATTTTACCACCAAGTGGGGTACTTATGCTTACAAAAGAATGCCTTTTGGTCTTTCAAATTTCGGTGAAAGCGTTTCAACGTGCAATGGACATGGATTTTCACATCTTGTTAAATAAATGCATACTTGTTTATTTAGATGATTTTCTTGTATTTTCGAAAGATTATGATAAACATCGATGCATCTAAGGAATAATTTTTAGTTGTGTAGGTAGCTTGGAATATCTTTTAATCCCAATAATTCTATCTTTTAGTACATCAAGGTAAACTACTTGGCCATATTGTTTGTAAGCAATGTATAGCAATTGATCATTTCAAAATCAAATCCATATCATAACTATCATTGCCTCATCATAAGAAGGCATTACAAAGTTTTCTTGGAAAAATAAACTTTGTTAGAAGATTTTGAATATTTTGTAGCATTGGTTGAACCATTGCCATCTATGTTAAAGTAAGAGAAAAATTTCTCTTGGACTAATAAAGGGAGATAAGGGTTTGAAAGCAATCGAAATAGCCATCTTTCAAGCTCTTACTCTTAAAAATTTTTGATAATGATTTTACAATGTATGCACTTGCAGGAACCGAAACAATCTCAACTATATTAACCCAGATTAATGATGAAAATATTGAACAACCAATTTCTTTCTTTGGACAAATTTTTCATGATTATGAAACAAGGTACACATTTCTTGAGAAACAAGCACTTTAGGTAGTCGGGGGACTAAATAATTTTAAGTATATTCTTTCAAACAATAAAATACATGTTCTTGTTTCTCATCCAAGTGTGAAAGATTTCTTGTTAAATAAATAATTGAATGAGAAAAGAGTAGGTTGGATAACGAAAGTGATGGAATATGATGTTGATATCCGGGTTGCTAAGACAATTTAAGGAAAAGGTTTGTGTGAACACCTAATTGTTGATATGGAAAAACAACAAGTGTAAGAACTTTGACTTATCAATGCTATTGTGAGGCTCCCTCCTCTATTCCCTTCTTATATCGTAACATGATCGATGATGATACACCTTCTATTAACATCATTCGAGTGTCGGGATGATGAAGCTATTCTCACCTACCTTAGTGTGGAGGGTTCTTATATTCATCGGTAGTTACATTCTAAGACACAAACCATGTTAAACGAATCAACCATTAAAATTAATATTAACACATAGGATGACCTGCACATTCTAAAGATAGGAAAATATTTAAATATTACTTGAACATGAATTTTTCATTTCTTTCCTCTTGGATTATAGAAACACTTTTACTTGGTCCTACCTTGACATGCCCGGTATTGACCCAAACATTTTAGTCCAAAATATCATGACCATTCACGAAGCCAAACTCAGTAAAGAAAAAGCTCCATAAAATGCATCCTCACATTGCTTTTCATGAAAAATAAGAACTTCAATGTCTTCTCTCGGTTTCATTCATCCTACCCATTGATTCTCCCTACTTTGGATCTCTAACATTATTCCTATCACCAAAGTGACAAGGGGACTCTACATCTACATGGATTTCAATGACCTCAACCTAGCTTGACCCAACGATGACTTTCCTCTACTAGGTATTAACCAACTAGTTGATCTCTCTTTGTTGGCCATGAGATGTTATCACTCATGGATGGTTTCTCGGGTTATAATCAAATATTACTCATTCAGAAGATCAACACAAAAATACCTTCATCATCATTTTATTTCACAAATTTCGACTACGCCAACCATTCATCATCTCATAGAAAAGGATGTCTCCTTCAAATGGAATGATGAATGCCATAAAGCCTTTGACACCTTAAAAAATACGTTATGTAACCACCGGTGCTCATTCCTCCTAGAGATGACCAACCATTTTACCTTTACATTTATTCTCTTGGCATTCCCTATGAGCCATACTCACTCATCATGATGAGAAACACGGGGAGGAAGTTGTTTATTACATAATTCGCACCCTTTTGGACTATGAAACTAGATACAACCATGTTGAAAAACTCCGCTTATCCTTAGTTTTTGTTGCCACCAAACTTTGCATTACCTACTTAGCCAAAAAAACATTTCATTGCCAATACGACCCCTTACATTACATGTATGCCAAACCCTACCAACATCAATGTGCTCCACATTGGCTCATGCTTCTCACAGACCTCGACCTCAAATTCATTCATCAAGAATATATGAAAGGCCATACCATCACTAACCAAGTCACGAGACACACCCCTCTCACGAAAAAAATCTTCGACTTTGACTTCCTAGGCGAATCCATTGCCACCCTCTCTTTGGATGATACCACTTACCAAATGACCTTTTTCTTTGATGGTTCCAAGTGTTAGCATGGGGATGATGTTGGTGTTATCCTCATTCATGTTGGTGGTGAAACCATGTTGTTATATTTCAAACTAGACTTTGATTGTATTACTAACATTGCCGAATACGAAGTGTTTGTATTGGTTATTCAAGTCACCATCACCGTAGACATTAAATTGATTAATATATTTGGTGATTCCCAAATGGTGTTAAACCAGTTCAATGGTATATACCAAAGTGTCATAACGAAACACTTCAAAAGTATAAGCATCATGTTGACATGATTTTGACTACCTTTACTGCTATAAACTCTAAACCACTCTACGCTCCATAACAAATTTGTAGATACTAGGGCTGAATTGATTCTCGGATGCCTGCCTCACCCTCTAACTTGAAAATATTTGTCATAGTGAAAAGGTTGAAATCACCTTGTTATCTATTCCAAGACATTAACCTCGTTGGAACCATTACACCTGATCCACATCACCTTTGGTATAAAAACTTGCAGACTACCTTTCCTTGTCAATTATACCACATGACCTTACTTGTAATGGATAATGAGCCTTTCTCGAGAGTGTATCTCACTATGTCATCATGGGTGGCCTTATTTATAAATGTGGTTTTGATGGTATCCTCCTATGATGTCTTACAAGTTCTGAAATTCCTTACACCATTAAGGAATTAGACGACCAAATTTGTGGTGGTCACTTGGTGGTTTAGTCATTGCTAAATGCATACTTCGTCTAGGCTACTATTAGCTAACCCTCAATCGTGATCTATTATGACTACATCAAACATTTTATGAAGTGTCAACAACACGCTAATCTTCATCACACACCTAGTCATGCCTTACGGAGTTGCTTGAGACCTATAGCCTTTCTTTGAATGGGGTTTGGATCTTGTCGGGAGATCAATCCTCATTCTTCAAAACACCATCAATGGATTAGAATCGATATTGAATATTACACTAAATTGATAGAATCCATCCCTTTAATCTCTAAAAAAGTTGAGAAATTATGTGAGTTCATCAACCATCACAAAATTTTTTGCTTTAGTGTCCCTCACCACCTCATCACTGATAACGGAAAATACTTTAAAAACAAGACCTTACGAAAACTCTATGATGCCTTCGGCATTCAACTTAGTTTTTCCACACCTTACTACCCACAATCAAATGGCCAAGATGAATCAACAAACAAAAACTTGAAAAATATTCTTATGAAAGTAGTTGACGATATGGGAAAGGATTGGCACACGCAAATTCCTTTTGCCTTATGGGCTTATCACACTAGTATTCACACCTCAACTGCTTCCATACCTTTCTTTGGTCTACGGCACTGAGGCTGTCCTACCTCTCGAAGTCTAGATTCCATCCCTTCACATCTCACTACAAGACATACTTAATTATGATGAATTTTTCTAGGACCCTTTGGCACAACTTGAGTTATTAGATGAACGTCATCTTGATGCTCTTGATCATCTCCAAATCTACTAAAAATGTATCAAACGTTCCTATGAAAAATGTTTCCATGAATGAACCTTCCATTTGGTGACCTAGTCATGAAGGAAAATCAACATGTAACCAAAGAAAGAGAAAAGTAAATGAGGAAATTTTTCTCCTAATTAGCTAGGACCTTATATCATCACATATACTTATAAATTAGGTTCTTATCGTTTGTCTTCACTCAAAGGTAATCCTAAACCTGAGCCCCTCAATACCTTACATATTTGACCATTCTATTATTGAACCTATTACTATATCATCTTCTATCTACTTGAATCCTCAACCCTTGAGAACCATTCACATGCCATTTACCAAATTTGAGGATCAACAAATAAATAAGAATCATGTGTTTACCCGTCACCTTTAAGCCTTATCTTGATATGAGTACCATGGCTCTACTCATGGCATGATTCTCATGGATAAATTTCAACTTTTTAAAGATGGAATCCCATGGTCATTCATCACTTGAAACCCTCACTTTCTTGGTTAAATCTGTATAATCCAGTCTTGTTTACTAAACAAGAGCCTGAGCCTCTTCTATTGTCTTGTCCATGACATAAATTTCCACAAGAAAAAAAATTTCAAAAGTAAAATGGGATTTAAATCCTTGATTTAAACTTCTAGCAATAGAATGATTCCCTCAGAAAGGACATCTCTTCTCTATATCTTGTTGATATAAATAGATTGCTCCCTCGAAGGACAACTATACAAAGCTAGCCATAAATGTACATAGTCCATCATCAAAAGGATACTATCTATAATATTTAGAAGCTCCCGCATTGATCACTTCATGAAAACCTCAAGGAAGATAATATATTAATCCCACATAGACTTCTCGCATTGATGCAACCTAGAATTTACCAGATAACACCCTAGGCACGCTTGCACATCACTCAGCCTAGATTGAGCACTCACCCAAAGTGCGCAAAGGTACTAGGTCCCTCTTTAGGGTTTTTATAGTAGGATGTTAGCATGATGAAGGAGAAAAATATAGATCCATAACTAATCCATCATTCTACAATGCATGCCATATTCAGATCTATGAAAGAACAAGCTTAAACAATAATCATGATTGAATCAAGAACATGCACTAATCAATTACACACAGGAATGACACTTAGATTCAGCCAATATCTTCCATCTATTAATAAACATATAAGCTTCTTACAATAATGGAATTCTATACCAATGTGTGCATGGTTTTGATGTAGTAATCTAATCATATGCATTTATCTCTTTATGCTTACCTGTTATGCTCTGCATATACCTATATATCTCTATCACTATTAACTATTATGTGATTCACATCATATATATAGGGTGGGAACTTTTCCTTCACCACTTATCTATTCCAAGAATAGACCGGATGCTATTAATAGCCACGCGTTGTTTACAAGCATAGCCACACATGCAAGTGTGATATCTATATACCTCTTACAGTTAACTGGAGTGATAATCCTATTCTTAGCTTGTCTCCATGCAAAATACTTCAATCTAATCCTCCAAAGATAGAAAATGTGTGGCATGTACATCTCTACATTGTTGGTGTGTTCTGCACACCATCTTCTAAAAATAGGTCTTCATGCTAAAAATTGGCTGAGTCCTAAATGTTGAACTTTCCTACGAGCGCGGGTTATTCTTGTCCATCCATTCCCTTAAAGATAGCTTGTTTCCCGCGTAGAATTCTTGTGTGAGTTTTGTCAAGTGTTCTCTAATCAAAATTACCCCACACTAATCTCATTGTCACCTCGACAATGGGTATCTCTAAAAATTAAAGTAAAGAATGGAAAGAATAAGAATGAAAGAATGTAGATGAATAAATAAGTTTTATGAGGCAGCCTCCTTTGTATCAGTTTGAAGTATCAACTTTGGATACTCCTTTATTCTAGCCTCCAAGGCCTTCCATTCAGTGAGTGCTTGTTTTGATTTTTCTAGAATGTCCACAACAATGGACTCTAATTCATCCCTCGTAATCTCCCCTTTTTCATTTTGTAGAACCAACACAACACTGGACATTGAGGTCATTCTTCCTTCTAGAAGATCCATCTTTTGCACAATTAGCTTCCCAAGCTCTTCCAACCAAGTCTTTTACAGCTATTACGCTGCTGCTGTGGCCTCACACTTTTACTTAACCATTGGAAATAATTTTATGTGGCCCAATGTTTTGTCCTTCATTGCTCTCTAGACCTCATTGTTTTCTTCCAAGGTCTTTATGTTGATAAGCACCTCTAGAGTTGTGTAGATGTTCAAAGCCTAGTCTACTTTCTTCAATTCTTCTTATAGCACTTACAACAGCCCTTCATAGGATGCAATATTTCACATCTGAGGCTTTCTCTCGTTCTACCTCTTGTTCTGGATTCCTTGGCGCTGGCATGCACAAAGGTTCATCTTCAAGTACCAGGTCCACCAACTTTCCTACATAATGTATCACTGAGGGAAATGTCTGTGGTACCTTGGGCTCCAAGTGTGGCCTAGCTCTTATGAAATTATCTCCAATCTCCTCTGTGATGCTGATAAATACTTCATTCTTCTTCTACACTAAGTCCCTCTCTTGTGTTATGTGTGTTATCTCTGCATCCTTTGTCTTTAGCTCCTTGCGCAATGCTCTTATCATTGTAGCTTTGTCCATGTTTCTTCTAGAAACTTCAGTAGAAACCTTCACTAATGCATTGCTGACCTACTCATCTGACATGATAGTAGGATTTATTGTCATATGTCTAGATTGGGGTGCCTTCTTTAGCCGTCTTGACACACATGACTCTTCACATACATCAAAGTCAGGCTCATCCATATGGGTGTGCATTAACCATGATAGTTTCTTTTGAGTGCGCACAGTCACCATATCCTCATCCATTAGCTCCCAGCCGAATAAATCCTTTTGTGTTATCGTGCTCTAGAAGCGGGCATGGATATGTTTTACCTGTGTCCTCTGCATACTCCGTGGCTAGTGGAATGTGCTCCCCACTCGTTCTTGTAGACCATTACTGCTTAGGGACTTTAGCTTCCAAATTTGGAACTTATGTCTCCATGTCCTAAACAGTCTCTACAACTATCTCCTCTGGTCCCTCTTCTTCTTCTCCTCTTTCCTTTGATTCCTCACCCTTTTGTTCTTCTATGTTCTCTAGAAGTGTAGGAGAATTACGCGTGATTTCCTCGACTCTTCGGCCTCCTCATTTAACCTCGTTTCCTCCTCTGCACATTTTCCTCCTTTTGTGGAGAGATTCTGGGTGATTTGCACACCATGTTTGGAGTAGCACCTTGGGTCCTTGTTCTCCTAAAAACCCTCTTAAATCTATGCTCCCCTTGGACTACACTTAAGTCCTCGTCATCCCCCTCTTGTGGCTGAGGTGGTGTAGTGGCATGCTTAGCTTCACCCTTATTCGTAGGATGTCTCCTACCTTTATGCTCCAAACCACCACTATCTTCGTGCTCCTCATCCTCATCCTCCATTTCAATTATCTCTATGGGCTTAGGCACTAGGATGTTCTCCATTGTATGCTTTCCCTTTGGTGGTGCTGGAAGTGCGAACTCACCTTCCACATACTTGTTATTCTCCATCTTTGGCTTAGTTGGAGATACACCAGCGCTGCTCCAATATCTCCCACCACCAAAATTATTGGTTTAATGCTCAAAACATTAGAAATGAGTCTTTCAACATATGCACCCCACCTTGGATACACATATTTCTTCCTGAGATTGTGGTAGTTGCAATCTACCCTATTTACGTTGAACATCAGTCACCACACATCTATAAACCTATGTACTGATGCCTAGAAGTACCTTGTTGTGAATGCATATGGAAACTTGCACCAAGGACTCCATGCTCCATCTTTCATGGAAAACCGTGCTATATAGAAATATTGGTATACAACAAACTGAACTACCTTTCTAACTACCAAAGGCAAGTCCTTGGGGATATGCCATTCTTCCTCAAAAGCCACACGAAGCCTATCATACCACTTCTCAAAGTGCATTACTTAACCTGATCTATCATGGATCCCTCACACAAGTACTTCTTGAATCATTCTGCAGGTGATTTGTGTTCCATTGGATACTCCCATACCTTCTCCTTTAGTCCATCAGGTACTCGATCTCCATGAACACTAGTGATAATAGAACAGCTCCAAAGTTGATCTTTCCTCATGTGTGTGCTTTTTCAATGATTATCTATGTAATACACTATGAAATTTTATAGAATACTCCTTCAGACATGTTTTTGGCAATGTACAACCACACAGTGCTCACTTGTGACCACCTTTCTTGGTCATTGAGCTTTGTAATGAGATGTTCAGCCGGTTGTACAATTGGATACTTCTTTAGTTTGTCGATGTCCATACCGTGCAGACCCTTTGTATATCCCAAATATTTTCTTGTCTCCAATCTGTAGTTTTATCTACCAGATCATCTCGTAAATCACCTCCTGTGCCTTTCAACCCCGTTATCGTGGAGATAAGTGTGGCTGAAATTCTGACTATGTGTCCTACAAAGTAAAAAAAATCCTCGTGCACTCTGCTCATGAGCCATTGGTACAAGGGCTCATACTTCCCAAAATAAGGGAGCTCATAAAGTTGGTAAACTCCTATCCTTTACAAGAGCTTCTCACCAACATTGTCATACACCGACATATCTTTCGTTGTGCATTTATTTGTCTTTGTGTTCAACAACGTGTCAAGCTCCTTCTTGTTCTCTATGGTATGGTGATTGTACTCACTCACTTTTCTTTTCCTTATGTGAGAATCCCACTCGACCGATGATAACCCCCTCTAGATATTAAATCTTAGAAAAATTGTTTTCTTTGGAGCCATTTCTTCTTCTTCTTGACCACCTTCTTATTTCCTTTCACTCCTACTCCAACCTGCTTTCTTGGGTGCCATTTCTACCTTGTAATCCTTTGTAGATCCTTTCCACTCAAATTCTTCAAGGTGTGAAGCAAGCCCTATATTGATTAAATTGTGCCCTAGGTGGAAACTTCATGCCCTAACTCCTCTTTTTCCCCTTGTTTCGCTCAAACCCTTCAACACCGGGGACACAAGCTTCTTCTGCACACATATCTCTTCATCATGACTAGTTACACACCTCTTACACCTTAAAATGATCACTCAGCTCTTCGCACTTAGCTCTTTCCTCAAATACTCTTAGTCACAATGGTAAAAATCAATTCACATCCCATCCTTATATAGATTTTTCAAATTTTGATACATTTATTGCTCCTTCATCTACCAAATATCCTTTCATTCATTAACCAAATATGTTTGTTCTACGCGATACATCTTCACACCCCAGCTATAGCTATAACCTTATAGCGTGCCTTTCTACCCCTCTGTTCATATAATTCTCTTCAAGACATGCCCTTACACTCAAGTACCTCATCACTTGTACCTTCTCTGGTAGTTATCATGGCCTCTTCTTACCTCGCATTATCTTGTCCTTTCATTCAAATCCATCCTTGGTCACTTTTGAGAAGCAATATTTTTTTGACTTAAAGCACACCTATAATAGATTATTCCTTTCACCTTTCAATTCCCACAGTCTTGTACTTGGATATCAAAACCACCCCACACTAAAAGGATGTGTAGTCCTCTATGCATAAACATTCTTCACATAGTAATTAGCCCTATGCAAGAAAGCACGCTTATTACACAAGAACAACAACTAAATTGACAAAGCATAATGATAATGAAGGAAATACATTAAGGAAATATGGAATTGAAAACCTACTCTAAATGGTAATATTACCTTATTAAAAACACCAAGAAGACTTATTTATAATAGGGCTTCAGCCTACTCCCATTAAAGTAACCTTAGGGTAGTTGTGTTCCATCACGTGCTTCTAACTAGAAAGCACCTGATTCAAGTATGTAAGTGATGGAATATGGCCCCAACCAATGTACTTTGAGCTTTCCTGGATGGTGTAATAACTTCGAGTCATAAAGAAGTACCATTTGTCCAATCTCAAACTTCTTATCCCTTATGTTTCTATCATGCCATGCTTTCTACCTGGACTTTTCCTACTTCTAACTCCATCGTGCTATGGCTCATCGCTCATCCAACTGAATCATCTTCCCAATACACTTTTGTAAATCCTACTCATCAGCTAGACCTCTAGTGTGCAATGCATAAATAAGGTAACATAGCTTCTATACATAGGATGAACAACTTCTTTGATAAACACCAACTAAAATGGTGTGGCTTTAATCAATCTCTTATAATTTGTTCTCTATGCCTAAAGAACAACTAACACTTTATCATCCCAATTCTTTCTTCCAACATCAGTAGTTTCATTTAAGCGAGGGTGATAAGGTGTAGTCTTATGGTGAGCAACCATAAACTCATCTAATATGATCCTAATTATCTCATTTAAAAGGGTATACCCAGCAGACACCTATAATTATGCCCAAGCAATTTAAATACTTAAATTGCGCTAATTATCTCCTTTCTGCAAATTGATGACATATCATCAATAGCGCTCATCTTCTCTTCCATTGTCGTTAATTGATTACATTATGCTAATTAATTAAATCGCCTGTCTAGCACATACCCTAATTAATGACCGTTTGTTAATCAACACCTTCTATCTAGTCTAATTAATTATTATTAATTAATTAGCCTCCCTTCTCATTAAATCAATAAATCACTATTTAATTGGTTTAATTCCCTCCTAATGGTCCAAATCACACTAAAATCCATCTAAAAGCTTATAAAAGCTTGCACATGTATTAATTAATCATCTTGATTAATTAATACACCCCCTTTATCCACATGAGCCACTTAAGGACAAACTAAACCCTCCTAAAGTTAACTCAACCCCATCTAAACCCCCCTTATCCATAACTAACTCTACATCTCCATTAGTCCCACATTCATGAGGATGTGTTGAATCCTTTATCCTTTGGGCTATATAAACAACCCTCCCTCTACTTCTACACCTACACCTAAATCTCTCAAGAGACAAAAGAAAGCACATAGTTTCATACTAATAGCCTTTTGTCATTCTTGAGATCTCCATCCTCCATTCTTGAAGAGCTAAGCCTCACACCCAAGCATCCATTGAAGGATCAAAGAAAGAAAATATAATTTGATTGCCATTGAACTACTTAGGTTCATTTTAATGTTAAATTAGGAAATTAAAGAGAATAGAGTTCATTAATTTACATTATGTTTTGATCATTTCAAATTTATTAATGTTAAGGGTAGGACTTGCTCATTTCTTCATCATGATGGTGCACATTTCTCATTTTTAGCTAGGTTAGGAAGCTATTTCTAGGTGGTAGTTTCTTGCTTTAAATTTAGCTAAATTGTAGAAATACTTACACACATTTGGCGAGTCTCGGTGGTAAACATCGCATCAAGTGACCATCTCACTTTCAACCATAGGGAGATCCCTACTGAGAATCCAACACATAATCTTCCCTTTTACATTAAGGTAGTCATCACCTGTAGGAAAATCAAATGGGTGCTTGTGGATAATAGATCTAGGTTGAACATTTACATGCTTAAGTTGGTCAAATAGTTGGGACATATGGAGGAAGATCTTAAGTCCCATATTATCACTATCATCGCATACGACAACGCGGAAAGGGAATTAGCAGGCACCATCACGCTACCCATGGAGGTGGGCCCCACTTGCCATCAAACAAAGTTTCATGTCCTAGACTTGGAACTTCCATATAACATGCTGCGGGATGGCCATGGATTCATGCCATGCAAGCCGTGCCATCAACATTTCATTAATGCATTAAGTTGAATCATGAGGGACATACGATTACAATACAAGGAGATTCTGAGCCCTTTTCTCATTGTAGAGCTCTCAATAGCTTTGCACGAAAGGGTACATATGCATGTCCCTCTACAGATATAGTTGTCCCTCTCTAGTCTGAGGCCATGGAATCTGGGTGGATTGAGATTCTCTTAGTTCTTATGTTCATGGGGTTTACTTCAACATCTCCATTTGATTCATAGGAGATGAAAATCCTTGAATATGGCTGTGGGGAGTATAATTTACAACAAGCGCTCTTGATTTCAAACCTCTCATTGTCACCCAAGACTAGAGGTCGACCCAACTACCACTTCAAAATACCTAGAAAGGAACAAACTATTGGGTCATTCTTACTTAGAGGCTTGTTAGCTGAGGAAAAATTGCTTGATCCACCTACAACTTGGGTTCCTGAGGATACTCAACCATCCTATTATCGAACCATGGAATATGAAGAATCTAGTAAAATGATGTACTCCATGGGCTATAAAGGCCTAGGATGTGGGAGAAACAAACAAGGACAAAGAGACCTAGTCCCTCTTCCACATTTTAAAACATAAATATATGGCATTGGAATTCACCCTTATGGAGCACACCCCAATGATCAAGATGCTACTTTCACTAAGCGTGATGATAGCTCTGACTATCTAGACAGTGATACGGATTCCCATTATAGCCAATATGAGGATCTAGCCTCCATAAACATTTTCATGAACAATGTTGTCCTAACCATAACCCCCATGGAACCAACCCTTGACCTTGTATACCCTTCCCTTGTTGAATGGGACCAACAACGTCACATGCTGCTAGATTTACTTGAAAATGATGAATTTATCATAGAGTTCATTGGCATAAGGGATATAATTCCCATTGGAGATCACAAGAAAGGTCTCTTTATCGACTTAGATACCTGCGCCTACTTTGGCAAGGAGGCTAAACTTCGTGGTCAATAAAACTTAAAGAAAAGTGAGGGGAAAAGTTATAAAGAAAAGCCTTGATAAAAATCAAAGTCCAAGTCGCATAGTGAAAACTTCTTTGAGGCACTAGCTGATAAACAAATAAAAAAAAAAAGGACAAACAAAGTGACCATGCCAAGGATGAAAATCACGTGGACACATCCTTGGATGAAGATCTCAATGGAGGACTTACTAAAATTTCTAGTCGAAGAAACCATTGATGTCAATATTGGTACCGAAGAAGATCCCAAGATAGTAAAATTGGGAGCATCACTCTCAGGCTAGAGAACAAAAGACATTCACTATTCTAATACAAGAGTTTATTGATGTGTTTGCATGGTCTTATAAAGACATTCCTGACTTAGATCCAACTTTGGTCATGCACTGACCTAGTATTGCACGTAGACACCAAGCCTATCAAATAGAAGCTTTGAAAGATGCACCCAAGAGTGGCCTTGTTGGTTAAATAAGAGTTGGAAAGATTTCTTGCAGCGGGATTCATCAGGCCAATTGATTATTCTAAATGGATATCGAACATTGTTCTGTCTAGAAAAAACCTATCGGTATCCGAATCTACACAGATTTTAGGGACATCAATAAGGCTTTCCCTAAAGATGATTTTCCACTGCCCAACATTGACATGATTATTGAATCAATAGCAGGGTATGAAATGCTATCACTCATGGATGGATTTTCGGGATATAATCAAATCAAGATTGCTGAAGAAGACCAACACAAAATAGCTTTTATGACTCCTTGGGGAACCTTCTACTATCAGTGATGCCATTTGGCCTTAAGAATGCAGGAGCTACCTATCAGTGGGCCATGATAGTAATTTTTCATGATATGATTCATGATATCATGGAGGACTACGTAGATGATATCCTGGGAAAGTCTAAAACAAGAGAGGACCACCCTATCATTTTGCGGTGTATCTTTGAATGCCTACATGAATACAAAGTCAAGCTAAATCCAAAGAAGTGTGTCTTTGGTGTGCTATCAAGGAAACTATTGGGATTCATTGTGTCAAGACAAGGTATTGAGGTAGACCCTGCTAAAGTGTCTGCTATCACTGAAATGCCTCCACCTAAGAATATCAAGCAACTACGCAGCTTACAAGGGGAAAATTCAAGCCATTCGCCACTTCATCTCCCAACTTGCAAATAAATGTCACTCATTCACCCACTTTCTTAAAAAGGACATTGCTTTCACCTAAGGACTTGAGCAACAACAAGAATTTTATTTTCTTAAACAATACTTGGCTAATCCATCTGTCCTCATGCCTCCCACTCATGGGGAACCACTCTTGCTCTATATTTCGCTACACAATTTTCTATTGGTGCGTTGCTCACCCAATATGACCTTGGCCATGAGGAGAAAGCTGTGTACTATCTGAGTCACACCCTTATCACCTATGAGCTCAATTATCCTTAAATTGAAAAGGCTTGCTTGGCCATTTTTTTACTTTTCAAAAACTTCGCCATTACCTTTTCAATACTAAGACCAAGCTAATATCCAAGGTTGACCCACTCAAGTATTTATTGTCCAAATCCATCCTCATAGGTAGAATGACTAATTAGATCATTCTACTCAGTGAATTTGACATAGAATTTTTCCATCAAAAATCAGTTAAAGGACAAGTACTTGCGGACTAGCTAGTGGAAGCACCTTTGAATCTGGATCTACCAGATGCCTCCTTGCTCTACATTGAATAATCTGTCATATGGCAGATACATTTTGATGGATCCTTTACGTTTCATGGTTCAGGTGTAGGAGTAGTCCTTATTACTCCTTTTGGCGATCCTATACTACAGGATTTTCACTGGGCTTCCCTTGCACAAACAACATTACAGAATATGAAGCACTTATTGCAGGAATGAAGCTAGCCATCAAGTGGAATGTTCATCATGTCAAGGTTGTAGGTGATTCATGAGTTAATCATCAAATAGATTAAATATGAATACAAGGTTAAGGATGACAAGCTCATACCTTACAAAAAGTTAGTGGAAACTCTAAAAGAGTATTTTGTGCACATTACCTTTGAACAAATCCCAAGAGCGTAGAAAAAATCAGAAGATTCCATGGAAACGGTGGGTTCTATGCTTTTTATTCCACTGGGAAATAATGATATGTCATTTTTCATAGAAAATATATGCCATCCCATGTATGACATGCCAGAATATTTCCTGTCTTATGAGGTTGTTGGTCCCAATTCCCCATGGTATGAACCCATTTTTACCTATCTTAAGGATAGCACATTCCCTCCCGATATCTCCGGTTCTAAAAAGCAAACCTTGATTCACTAGATATCCCATTACACCCTTTTAGGAGGTACACTTTATCATCATGGCTACGATGGGAATCTATTATGCTGTCTGGATGTGACAAAGTCAAACCGGAAATCAAAGAAGTACGAAGGGGTGTGTAGAGCACATACAAATGGAATATTCTTGGTAAAGAAACTATTGAGAGTAGGTTACTATTGGCCTACCATGAAAACTGATTGTTGTAATTATGTTAGAAAACATGTACTTTTCCAAAAGTATGGAAATTTCATTCATGCTCCATCGCAACCATTGCAACCTATCACTACCCCATGGCCATTCTCTAAGTAGGGACTTTATTTAATAGGAAAAATTATTCCTACCTCATCGATGGTCATACGCAAATCATCATATCTATAGAATAGTTTACAAAATGGGTGGAGGATATCCCTTTAACCTATGTCACGGAGCTCATATTTCTAAGTTTATCATGAATCACATTATTTGTCGATATGGTATTCTTGCAGCCACATTACATGAGATAATGGGAAGTCATTTAAGGAAAAAAATGTGAAAGGGATTTTCCGATGGTTCCAAATCAATTTAAAATGGTCCCGCCATATTACCCTCAGGGTAATGGACAAGCTGAGGCAACAAAAAGACTTTGGTAAGAATAATGGAGAAGATGGTTAGCAAAACAGGTCAAAACCGGCACCTACAAATCCATTTAGCCCTTTGGGCTTACCGAACATCCATTCGTACTCCTACGGGTGCAACACCATATTCCCTAGTGTTCGGGATAGAATCTATCATCCCTTTAGAGATCAAACTTCCATCCCTAAGAATTTCTCTTCGGGAATATCTAGATAAGGATGAGGATTATCAAGTGGCAAGACTGGCTGAGTTAGAGCTCCTAGATGAGAGGCGCATTCACACTCTTAATCACCTGAAAGTGTATCAACACAAAGTCTCCAGAAACTAAAACAAGAGAATCATCCCTCATCAATTTGAGGTTGGTGATTTATTCATGAAGGAGAACCAGTTCAATACCAGAGCAGAGCAAGAAAAGAAAGGGATGTTTGAACCACATTGGTTGGGACCCTATGTCATAGTCGCCAAGTATGGCACAAGGGCATACTGGCGGCTCACCTCGATGGTGATGAGCTCCGAGAGCCAATGAATTTCATGCATCTTAAGTGGTTCTATGCTTAAACATGGCACAAGGAAGTTAAAAAAATAAAAAATCACAAAAAGAAAAAAAAGAGAAAATAGGTCATCCACTAGTGAAAACCACGCAATTGTGGCACTTTGGACAAGTCCTTGGCTGGCGGTTTTCGGTGCCTCGGGAGGATTCGTTGTTTAAAAGCATCCTGCATCTAGAGGGTAGTTATCTTTTTCCTAACCCTTGTTCTACCTTAGAGATTTCTGTCAAGCCACGATCTGGATTTTCCTTCTTTTATTTTTTTGTGAGGGGCGTGGTATTTCACTATTTCCCATCTTACGCTAGGGGCAACTCAACGACTTCACCTTCTTGTTCATAAATGCGTGGCTTCTACCCTTGTATATTCCCCATCTAACGCTAGGGCATCCACACTTTCTTGGTTACCTACACATAGCTTTGGAAAACCATTAGAAAACACCAAAAACAATAGAAAATTGTTTCACAAAAATTAAACAATAGAAAATTGTTTCACAAAAAAACTAAACAATAGAAAATTGTTTCAAAAAAATAAACAATAGAAAATTGTTTCGCAAAAACCTAAACAATAGAAAATTGTTTCACCAAAAACTAAACAATAGAAAATTGTTTCACAAAAACCTAAACAATAGAAAATTGTTTCACAAAAACCTAAACAATAGAAAATTGGTGCATGAAAACAAATCTTACAAAAAAAAAAACATTTACTTGCATTGTCTTGTTCCTTTCTTTGCTTGTTGCTTGTATAGTGTTTTGCATTCTTGCTTTTTGGTTGTTTGTTGCTTGGGCATACTTTGTTAGGATTCATCTTTTCTTTCTTAGATTAGATTTATTCTTGCTTGTGCATATTGCGGTATGTTTTTGCATGCTAGTAAATCTTAGGAGATCATGATGTAATGTGTTAATTCATTATGTTCTTTCTTAAGCATTTGATTGTGTTTGTTACATGTTAATAAAGCATGGTGAATCATGGTGTATTGTATTAATTCCTAGTGTTCTTTGTTAGCATTTGGTTGTGTTTATTACATGTGCTTTGTTTTGTTATCATTCACATCACATTACCATCATTATCATCACATCTAACATCATCTATACATCATATATAAAAAAATGCTAAGTTTTACATCATGCATGTATGCTAAGCTAATCATCACATATTGTATCATCAATGGGGAAAGAGGGGTTGCGCATGATAAAAATCTATCCCCCCCACACCAATATCATCATATCATCCCATCCATATACATCAAACTAACACGTGAGAAATGTATTTGATATCATCTAAGGATCTATCATCTAACATCCACAGACATGTATACACATCGGAAAATCAAAATTAGATACATACAAAGTACAAAATCAAACAACACATCCATAAGTGTTGAATCAAAAAACGTAGCATGCAATGAGAATAAACATAGAGTAATTCGGAAAAGGGTATTTCACATCATAGAATATGCCCACTCGTGTCACAACACATCCATAAGTGCTGAATCAAAAAATGCAGCACGTAATGAGAATCAACATAGAGTAATTTTTGAAAAGGGTATTTCACATCATAAAATTATCCCACTCATATCACATGCATCAGGACACAAAAACAATAAAGTACATCATCTCATAACCATGTGTATCTGAGCCAAAACAAAGTAATCCTCATATATATACATGTGTGTCAATATACATCTATATCAAAAATGGATGCAAATCAGTGCTCTATATCAAAAATGCCTTCAGCTGAGGTGTACAAAGATGCTACAAATTTTTATACAAATATACACTATCTAGATCGGTACTCAATATAATACATCATTGATACACAATGCCATCAAAAAGGGCATGTATCATAAAAATCGACCTTCATAAGAGGCATACATATAAAGAATATGTACAACAAAAATGTGGATCTCAACCATAGTTCTCGCCTCATCGGGGCTCCCAAATCTGTCCTCTAGTCAACGGAACATAGGAGGCTAGGATGAAGTTGATCTAACTGGCTACTCTAGTAGGGGTTGTCTCACTGATCTGGTAGAATGGCCTGATCTCCATGATCGAGAGCCTGATGCACTCGACCCTGACAGTTGTGGCAGTGCTACTCACTACTCTGGAGGAACCACTCTGTAATAAGCAGTCCTATAAAATAGGGCCTCACCACCAAGCCTAGTGGCGTCACGTATCAAGTTGGCATCTCTGGAGGTGAGTGCTTCTGAAGGGAATCATCTCGCTCGCTTATCACTTAGCCCAAGTCTATCTTGGCATGTCTAGAGGTAGTAACCTCTCGGTCTCTCTTTGTAGTCATAGTCTACAACTTGGTGTGGGCCTAGTCCTTTGTGCTAGTAGTGCCTATGATCATGCATATACATGGTCTCTCTATGTAACAACCATCTGCACCTATGACTGGGACTGATGAAGAAGGCTCAATATCTGAGTCCCTGTGCCACTATCTCCTAGATCTGGCTCCGCCATGGTACTCTATCATCTCTTGGGCCAGCACTGGCTCGAGCCCGATCTGTTTTGAAAGTAAGGTAATAATATGAGCTTAGGCCTCATCATGCTTTGATAGAGTGGTCACACACTAGCTTCAAGCCTCATCTCTTTACCTGCTCTCTGGCCGCATCTCTCTCGGCTATAACCTATTGTAACTATAGTTGTACTATGGCTGTCTATGCCACTGCCACCTTTGCTGGGAGGCTATGTGTGCCTCAGGGACTGGTCCCTGAGGTGCTCTAGATGACTATCCCTGCTCGAAGACCCTACCTCTAGGTGGCTGCCTGCTTGTTTCATGTCTTTGGGCCTACGGCCTCGATCCATGTGCCTATGAGGCACCCTACCCATCATGTGGGATACCATCAAAAGGATCCTCTGGGTCTAGCCCTGTACCACTACCCTCACCTGCACTTTTCACCATGCCATATCTCTACAGGTGGGTGACCGCCTGCTGCCCTAGGCCTCCTCCGGAATGGTGAGACACTGGGGTAACACTTGTAGTGTGCCAAAATGCATAGTCATTTGTGGTCCCTGGATCTCTCACCTGTCGAACTAGGTCCCATACCTGTGGGACCACCTATGTGAAACTTACCCTAGCTTGGGCCACTAGTATATGAGGCCCCATGGTCTACCTCTCTGAATCCCTGTGTGCATGCCAAATATCTAGCTGGGGACCCCTTGTACCCTGCCAAGCTTCCACTTGCACTTTGTCGATCGATACGACTCCATAATGTAGCTGTTGCTAATGAGAAAGTGCTCCATACGAACATCTTGCTGAGCTGCATGGCATCCTATGGCCACTAAAAATGCCTGTATGGCCGCCAGATGATGTCTATCTCTACCAGCTTGTCAAAATCTTGCCTATATCTGAATAGGCTGCCAAGATGGCCATGTACATCCCCACCAGCTACTACCCATGCCATGTATGATGGCTCCTCAGGATCTCGAGACACGAAAGGGCCCACGGGGCATCCGATCGCAATATGATCCCATGACCATATCTGTAATAAGGAGGCTGGACCCACGGTCTTCTGACCGTGGTATGTAATCAAGTGTAAATCCTAGTATAGGTGGGCCAATATGCACTACCCCCAGCAATATCTCTCACCACTATAGATGCCATGAACCAAAGGTAGTAATCCTCTAGGAACAAGTTCCCTATCTTATCAATGAGTAGGAACCCACTGATAAGAGATATGATGTAGAGAGGCCCCGATGCAATGTGGGGTCAGAGATACACTTGTGCAATGCTATAGTCATTCCATCGTGCGGTATATTATCAACACTAAATAGGGCACTGCAAGCTACTCTAAACTGCCTTACATCAGAATTATACTCAATCAAGGTACCCATCATCGACACATGAAGAATCCACCATAAATCCTCAATAGTCACAGTCAGCTCTCTTGTAGGCAGTCTAAAACATTGACTCTCACTATGCCATCGTTCAGCTAGCTCAGGTTAATAAGCTGTGATCAATACGATAGATGTCATCCGAGACATAGGGCCTAGCCCCACCACCTCAAGAAGTATCACTATGGATCACCGGTGGCGTTGGCACATACTAACCTCTAGCTCACGTAATCCATGTATCTGCTCCCACATCTATAAAACTGGTAATCGTCTCTACAAAATAACACAAAGACTCGTTAGTTCAAGCATTTCTTCTAAAAATCTATCTCCTCTTTTAGGGTTAACCCAAAAATCCTAAAAATTCTTCTAAGTGTCATGTTTTTGACACTTCCCCATCTTTTCTCTGCTTGTTTAGGGTGCTTGTGCACCCTTTTTGGGAATTGCACCACGTTTTGGTGCATTTTCTTACGCACACACATCTTTTGGCACATGTGGCCCCTTTTCGATGCATGCGTGTCCTTATTGGCATGTGCGCCATGCATTTGGTGCTTGCGCTTGTGCGCGTGCACTCCTGTGTGTGTGCGCCTACCTTTTGATGTTTGTGCCATACTTTTCATGTGTACACCCCATTTCCCATGTGCGCATGCGCATGGGTGTGTTTTTTCTATGCTTGTGCATATGCACATGTATGTTGTGGTGCATGCGCCCCCAAAAAGATTCTGCGCCCCTATCGGCAGTGCGCTGCGTGCAGTGCGCCAACACATTTTCCTAGGGCTAAATGCACAAATTTCATGCATTAATGACAAAATTTATAAGACTAGGGTTTGATACTCACAAAGGGGTCATCATCCACATGCCGCTAGTACCCCCGGACTGCATCTGTGCACCTCAATTGGTCTCGTGCAATCACCATGGTTCTCCTCAGTGTCAGAGCCTCATAGTAAATTTTTTAAACTACTCGGTTAAAATGAATTGGTCGTAATGTTTTTACCCCCCTAGTGGGGTATATTAACCCATTTTTCACCGTCAGGAGGGCCGAGAGGCCTGTTTCGATCGCCGTTTTCTCCTCTGTTCACTCTAGAATAATTTTTTTTATTAAATAATTTTTTTCTCTTATTTTTCACCGTATTGGGGCATTTTTTTGCTGTCGATACCCCTTTCTTCTCCCTCGGACAATTTTATTGCTCCCTAGTGATTTTTATTCTTCTTCACACTCTCATAAATAATTATTTTTCAAATATATATTTTTTTAATTTTTCCACTAAACAAGGACATTATTTGTCATTTGTTTCTCCTTTCTTCCACCTAGGGCACTTTTTGTTGCCCCTAGGCCCTTTGCTTTCTTCTTCTACTTTCTTCTACTGTTCACCATGGTTTGGAAAGCAAAAACAATAAAAACAATATATATATCAAAAATCCAAAAACAAGGCAAAATTTTTCAAAAAAATCCTAAAAAGTAAAAAACCCTACAAAAATGGTAACTTGCTTATTATGGCTGAAACTTGTGTCTTACGCATGGTATTTTCTCCATATCCTATTGGTTTGTCTCACATCTTCCCCGATTAATATGACTCGTGGATCACCGGATTCACAACCATTCAAAAAGTTAGCTACTTGCTTAAATGCACGTACTCGGGGAAGTTTTTTTGCTGGTGTTATTTTGTTGCACACAAACGCTTTTCATGGACCTCATGTCCATCGTCATTTCCCCTTGCATGTATCCTTTCTCGGGGCATCATTTTTAACCCTTTTCATCAATCACAAACTTGTGGATCTCTTCAAAACTAATAACAAAAAATTTGTACAACTGTCTTGACCATTGTTGGGTTGGATATGTGCATTCGTACTTGTTTTCCCTGTTAAATGAGCTTGTTTCCTTCTCGTATTGCATTGCATTATTGTATGTTGTGTGGAGTTGGTATTTTCAGCAATGGAAAATTATTCATAGTATGGATTTTCATGTCATTCTACCTTTGTCGTATGCTTATATTTTTCATAAGGACCGATGATGTAGTTCCTATGGCAATATGATGACATCAAAATTGTTCCAATAAATAGTGGCTAGAGGCTAAGCTCTTCTCTCCCCTCCTCCATATTTCTTCTACATCACTTCCCTTTCACCCCTAATTTTCTCTCTCATTGGGGCATCCTGCCTCTTCCCCATTCTTCTACCTATCTCTCACCTTTTTCGATCATCGATCGACTTCTTTCATCACCCCATCGACACTCGAGGGGGCATCTCTCCCTCCTACTAATTTTTCTTCTATCCCTTCAAAATTTTCTTCCATCTACTATCTTTGAAGTGGCATCACTTATGCCACCCCAAAGAAGGGCAAATGTAGACACCTATAATTATGCCTAAGAAATTTAAATACTTAAATTGTGATAATTATCTCATTTCTGCAAATTGATGACATATTGTCAATAGCGCTCATATTCTCTTCAATTGTCGTTAATTGATTACATTACACTAATTAATTAAATCACCTATCTAGTACATACCCTAATTAATGACCCTTCATTAATCAACACCTTCTATCTAGTCTAATTGATTATTATTAATTAATTAGCCTCCTTCTCATTAAATCAATAAATCACTATTTAATTGGTTTAATTCCTCCTAATAGTCCAAATCACACTAAAATCCATCTAAAAGCTTATAAAGATTGCACATGTATTAATTAATCATTTTGATTAATTAATACACCCCCTTTATCCACATGAACCACTTAAGGACAAACTAAACCCTCCTAAAGTTGACTCAACCCCATCTAAACCCCCCTTATCCATAACTAACTCTACATCTCCATTAGTCCCACATTCATGAGGATATGTTGAATCTTTTATCCTTTGGGCTATCTAAAAAACCCTCCCTCTACTTCTACACCTACACCTAAATCTCTCAAGAGACAAAAGAAAGCACATAGTTTCATACTAATAGCCTTTTGTCATTCTTGAGATCTTCATCCTCCATTCTTGAAGAGCTAAGCCTCACACCCAAGCATCCATCGAAGACTCAAAGCAAGAAAATATAATTTGATTGCCATTGAACTAATTAGGTTCATTTTAATGTTAAATTAGGCAATTAAGGAGAATACGAGTTCATTAATTTACATTATGTTGTGATCATTGTAGACACCTAAAATTGGTTACTCAATTTAGTGTCCCTCACATTCGTTTACCTTCTCGGGTAACTTGGGGCACGTTTACATCACCACTACCCCCTTGGGGTATTAGTCAATTTGTGATTTAAACACCTATCCTAAGTTTAATTCACCCCATTGTGTTTTACCCATGAGTAATTAAATATTAACTATTTAATTACACCTTTTACATATATCCTAACCACTTATCTACCCAATGTCTATTTTATCCATATATCCCCCTATTTCTCCTCCTCCCAAACCGAGCCGCGGGATATCTCCCGTACTTGAGATGATAGGATCACTCTCATCTTCCTAGAAATCACTCCATTTGGCCATTTTGGGAGTCTATTCCCAATCGGCGCCGGCCGCCAGTACTCGGTCGCGCCGATCTTTCGAATGGTGCCGATTTAATCTCGGTCGGTGCCGATTACAAATAGAAGCCCAGAACTCAGTTCTGGTTAGACACAGATTGTAAGAGAGAGAACGAGAGATTTCGAACATCAAGTTTGAGTTTTATCTATCGAGTGAAAGAGAATCTTGTCCAAATCAATCCCTGAGAGGAGCACCGTTACTCTGCTCTTATCACATCAGCATCGCACGTCTCCATTGATTTTCTGGTGACTCTGTTCCTGCATCTAGCACAGGTGGAGCCTGGCAGTGTCTCTCTGGCTTCTGCAGATCCAGCAGACGTTGACAATCTTGCCTCCATTTTCGATTCCCAAACCTTCTCGCACTCTGTCTCGGATCGACGCTGATCTACATCAATTGACGCCGATCTACATCAGTCGACGCCGATTCTACGTGATCGACGCCGATCATACTACAGATAGGTAAAAGGACACAGGTAACATAGATCCAGTTTTGTTTGCACAATTTCCTATTTTCTGTTGCTTTCTGTCTGCTATTTACATTCTGTTTATTACTCGATCGAGAAAATCTAGTCTGTACGTACATCTTTTATCATGTATGCTTCTTTGCTTAATTAAAAACGTGGTGACATCCGCCGAGGGAGCTTATCACTTCTAGACCCGCCTCTCGGGTAGTCCACCTAAATACCTTTTAACGTGGTCTTTTTGCTCAAGCATCGGTGTGTCTCGCGCAGTTACTCGGATCTCTATGCGGAATTTCTCGTGTGCGCCGTCTCATCTACATTGTCTTCCTTATCCGTCTCGCGCATCTTCGGATCTTGTCCATCAGGTATCAATTTCATTTGAGTTTTTCAAGGTTTTTTTGTTTAGTTTGGTACATTAACTTGGACAGTAACAAGTGCTAAATTCTTGATCTACATTCTGCACACTTTGGTGGGACCCAACCAAAGTCCCTTGTTGGTAAGTTCATCTCTTTTCTAGTTTTGAACTTTGTTCTTTTTCCTCGCTGATTTTTATCGAGTTCGCTTGAGAATTTCCTTTCATCGCTTCAATCTTGCTCTTTATGTGAAGTTATTATCGTGAAATTTTTCTAGTTCCTTAAAATAGAAATTTTTCGTTTCACCATTATCTGGATATATCTTTCTTGATCTTGTTTGGTGTTTGCTTAACCTTTTCTTTCGGAGAAATTTGCTTGTTCATGGGATTGTTCAAGGGGAAGATCTCAACAACGCGATTTTGAATTCCACACACCTTGGAGAGCTAAATCTACGGTATTTCTCTCTTACGGTGTTTTCTCCTTTTTAGGAACTAAAAAAAAATTAAAAAAAAAAATTGTTTGTTTTCTATCACATCCAAACATTTCAATTTTTGGTGCTTAAAAGGAATTTAATCGTGTTTGGGAAAGAATCTGTTTGAATTGTCTTCATCGAAATCAAACACTTCGTTTTTAAGTGCTTAAAAAGAACTCTTTCTTTGTCATTTTTCTTTGTATGTTTTTCATCTAGTTTTAATTAGGCTAGAAAATTGATCAAAATCGGTAGTGACACTATTTGATTTTATTTTTCACCCTTGCACACAAAGCCAAAATCACTAGGTATAAAGCATTTAAACAAAAATTCCTTCTCTGGCCTCGCTTGTAGATTGAGAAACAGGGACGGAAGCCTGTGTAATTTTATTAATCTTAATCAACTAAAAAATTACAGTGAATAGGCTACAATATTTATAGATATTGCACAGCCAAATACATCTGAGAGAATAAGTTGCACAGGTGCAACCAAATGCCAGAATAAACAAGCTTCCAATAACATCCGGGAAGCAACAATTACATAAAAACAAATATATTGTTGAAAACAATATAACAGTATGTATAAAGACAAATATGGTTGATTAACCATATAACAAAATAACAATTTATTATTTAATTAATAAAATTAATTAAATAATTAAACTATGCATAATTAAATATTAGGATAATAAAATTTATCCTAACATTCCCCCCCTTAATTGTGCATTGTCTGAAGAGATGAGGAGAGAAATGCTCTGAACAACTCGAACTTGTCACGTGCAAGTGACTTTGTGAAAATATCTGCTCGTTGTTCAGCCGTTGGACAAAACTGAAGCTGGATGTTGTGCTTCAACACATGTTCACGTATGAAATGAACCTGAACTTCAATGTGCTTTGTTCTCTCGTGAAAAAATGGATTGCGAACAAGTTTGAGAACACCTTCATTGTCAACATACATGGTGGTCGGTTTGTCCTGTGGTATTCCAAGTCCTTCCAGTATGCGACGTAGCCAAATCGCTTCACAGACAGTTTCTCTTGCGAGCGATACTCGGATTACGTGGAAGAGCGAGAAATAAAGTTTTGTTTCTTACTTCCCCATGATATTGGTCGAGATCCCATGAAGAATACAAATCTAGAAGTGGATTTTCTATCATCAATGTTACTGCATGATCGAATCCGAATATCCGAGTTAAGCGAGTTTTCATTCTTCTTGTATTCTAGACCAAGATCCTTGATCCTTTGAGATATCTCAAAATGTGCTTTGCTTTGCTTTCAATGAAAAATTTTGGGTTCTGCATGAACTTGGATAGATAGCTCACTGCAAAGCTGATATCTGGTCTAGTGTAGGTCGGAGTAAATGAGACTCCCAATCAGTGCCGATAAAGAGTGGCACTTACCTCAGGAGATGGATCGAACGAGATAACCGTGTGTCTGTTCTCCATAGGTGTAGCAATTGGTGTGTAATCCATCATCCTAAACTTCTCGAGCGTTGTCTTGGTATATTTCATTTGAGAAACAAAGATATGATTCTCTTTCTGTCATACTTCTAGTCCAAGACAGTAGTGCATAAGCCCGAGATCTGTCATGTCGAATGATCACTTAAGATCTTTCTTTATTTCATCAATCATCTTCAATTGCCGGTGATGACTAGATCATCAACATAAACTACAACAATCACCATCTCCCCCCTTGATTTTTGAGGTAGAGATTGGGATCGTATGGATTTGATGAATCCATGTTATGCGAGATGCTCATCAATCTTGACGTACCATGCCCGGGGTGCCTGTTTGCGGCCATACAGAGATTTCCTGAGTCTGCATACCTTTTCTTCTTGACTAGGTATAACATATCCCTCAGGTTGAGTCATGTAGACTTCTTCTTGTAAATCTCCATTCAGGAAGGCACTTTTTATGTCCATTTGGTGAACTTTCCATCCAAACTGTGCAACTAGAGCAAAGATCATCCTGATCATTTTGATCTTAGTTGTGGGAGAAAATGTCTCCTCATATTCAATGCCTTCTTTCTGTGTGTACCCCTTTGCTACAAGTTTTTCTTTGCACTTGTCCACTATCCCATCTGCTTTGTACTTAGTTTTGAATATCCATCTGCATCGATTCGTTTCTTCCTGGTGGAAGATCAACAAGCTGCCAAGTGTTATTATTCATCAGCGATTGATATTCGAATCCATGGCATCTTTCCAAGATTTTGACTATAGGGCTTCTGGATGTAGAGGGCTCCTCGATTCAATAACTCTACTCATCAAAGAAAAGTTAACTTCTTCTCTTGCTTTATCGCTGAGTCGTGGTCCAGGGGTGGATGTATCTCGGTGGAGCATCCAATCTTGCATCTCGTAATGTACTTGTACACCATTTAGGCATACGTTGACTGTTCCCATGGGTTGTGGTTCTATCTCGATCAACACCATCATCCCCATCATCACTTTCATCTTACGAGGGAACATTAGCTTCAATTTTTACAAGCTGGTGAAAAATCTACATCTTGCGAGTAGTCCGGAGGAGAAGTATCTCGCTTCCTTCTTCTCGAAAAACTCAACATCTCTGCTTGTGTAGACTTTTTGGTCTTAGGATCCATCGATCTGTACCCAAGAGTCTCTTCATTGTATCAATGAAGATGATATTTTGTGACTTCATGTCCAATTTCTTTACATTACGTTTGGGTATGTGCATGCGGCTTTGCACTCGAATACTATGAGGTGTGCAATGGATGGTTTCCTTTTTGACCATGCTTCTTGTGGTGTAATTCCATCAAGAGCGTTGTGCCAGGTGCTCTGTTTAACAAATACACTACTTTTTTTGCTGCTTCTGCCCAAAATGTCTTTGCAAGTTCGGAATCATCGATCATGCATCGCACCATTTCCATGATAGTACGATTTCTTCTCTCAACAACACCATTTTGCTACGGTTTCTATGGAGGAGGCATTTGTCGGCCGAATCCCATGAGTTTGTAGGTAGTCTCTAAACTCATCAGCTGGTGAATTCCCCCCCGATCTCGACGGCGGAGAGTTTTGATGTGATGACCAGTTTCTTTCTCAACTACCACTTTGAATTTTTAAATGTTTCAAAGGCTTCACTTTTCTTGCGAAGACAAAAATCCAAATTTTCCGTGAATAGTCATCAACACTGAGCATGAAATACTAGAACCCTGAATGACTTGGTTTGCATCGGACCGTCTGATCGGTATGAACCAGTCAAGTTTACCATGAGCTCGAAAAGTACTCTTTTGGAATGAAACTCTGTGTTGTTTTCTGCTTAGCGGTGAGGACACTTTATCGTATCCATACGAAGAGATGGTAGCCCATGTACCATATTACACCGCAAAGTGTTTCGAGATATTTAAAACTTACATGACCAAATATCTCGATGCCACAAATGGGTGAGGTGGAGCTTTTAGCCACAAGTGCTTGATCATTTTGTGAATGAAATCAAGTTGAAACATTCATCCCACATTTGAGGCTTTTGCAATTATTTTCGAGCCTCTGGATTTATCTCGAATCAAACACATTTTCTTTCCGGATTGACTATCAAAGTCAATTTTCAAGTTGTGATCTAGGAGTTGGTGACCAAAAGAAGATTCTTTGTCGACCTGGGACATATAGAACATCGATAGTCTGCATTTGCGTGAACCAAGGGGTAGAGAAATGTTTCCAATCCTGAAGCGTATATGAAGAATCATCTCCCCAACGAAACATGATTTTTCGATGGCGTGTCCCTCATTGAAATAAACCGGTCTGTGGCTGGTCATGCGTCGAGTGGCTCTGAATCAACATACCGAGGCGTCACTAGATGGCGTGGATGGTTCACTTGATCGAGCGGTGAACAAGAAGTCTTCATTGTCTCGATTGTTCTTGTTGTTCAACAATATTACCTTCTTTGGTGGGGTCTTCTTTTCCAGTTCCCCTTTTTCTGCTCGTGATAGTTGTTTGAATGTCCCTTGTAAGATTGTTGTTATTGTGGTCTAGAATTGCTTGATGAACCTTTCTTATAAGTGTTAAACCAACATTCTTGCAAGTCATGTCCTCTTTTACAAATTGGACATCGCTTCTTCTGTTGATTGTCCCCATGATATTGATTCTGATGTGGGGAATTCTGATAGGATTTAGGTTTTCCTTTACCTTTTCCTTTCCATTTTTGATGTGAAGACAGTGCCTGCTCCTCTTCATCATCCTTGTTGTGCATTGCTTCCTCTTGTTGCAGTAGGTTTACTAGCTTGTCAAAACTAATTGTTGTATCTGACAAGTTTAGAGTTGTGACAAAAATGCGGTAAGAAGAAGGGAGAGCTCTCAGAACAATGGGAATGAGAGATTCATCTTTGACCTCTTCTCCTAGGGCTAGAAGTGAAGCCCTCAACTCTGCAACTCTTCTTAGGAAGGCTTCAATTTTCTCATTCTGTTTGAATTTCAATGTATGTAACTGACTCTGCAAATTGAGTATGACATTCTTGTTCTTGGCCTCATATATTGTGCTCAGCTTATCCCACGCTTCTTTTGCTGATGTGGCATCTCGAATGTGGGCTTGCACATCGTCGGACACTCCAAACAAGATGATGAGTTTTGCTTTCTGATCTGCTCTATCAAATTGTCGTTGTTGTGTTGCATCAGTAGGTGATCTAGTTAGAGTACCAGTCACAACAGGCCAGATTTCTTCAAACTCAAGCTGTGTCTTGATTTTTGTCTTCCAAGTAGCATAGTTGCTTCCTCTGAGAAATTGTGAATCCGGAAGAAAAAATTTGGGGGCATTGGTGCCCATTTTGCAGAGATCACTGATAGGGTTTGGCTCTTATCACTCTAGGTATTAGGTCTCCCAATCTATATACCGTCAGTCTGATATACCGAACCTTTCGTATACACGCCCTTCCGATATACCCGTCGGTGCGTGGAAGAAGCTCGCCCTTTCTATATACCGGTGCAGTACGTGAAAGAGGCATTAACATACGTGAAAGAATTCAATACGTGGTACCAAGACAAGTACTAATGGGGTCTGTACGATTATTGACACCGGCTCAAAGAAATATCCTCATACGTGCGCGTAACTTCACTATATACTTGGATAATTTCTCGGTCCTCGGGTTTATGTCTTGCAATCGTTCATGCAGACGGATGGGATGGTTCATAGTGTGTGCCTTTGTGACCTTATTACTCCCCGTCGATTTATAGGGACGATGCCAGGACGACGTTGTTACAACTATACTATATTAGGCATTAAGTGCGGTAGTAGTCATGATGACTTTACTCGTAAGTGCTTCCCGGAGGCCTTTGTATATACCGAGCACGCTGCGAATGAGATCTAGGATCTCGTGAGTGTCTGAGAACCAATTTTACTATTTTTATTACAATTACGCGGTTCGAAAGCGGTTAGAAAGTTTTTGCGATTGACTATGGCAACTTTGTAAATTAGTACAATATGTAGCAATTATACAATTTACATTCAAAAAAATTGTACAATTTGAAATGAGGCAAAAAAATTTAAGTTTTGGGGTCCTGGTGGCCTCCTGAGCTCAATACGACCCAAAATGCTAAAAATTACAAAAAAATAGTTGAAAATGCAATTTTTAGATGGGTCTCCTTTTGCAAAAAAATACGGAATGAAAAAAGCAGACCAGATGGGAGAATTTTTTTTTACCCTAAATTAGGGATTTCTCCGCTAAATTTAGTTAGTTGTAACTAAATTCAAAAAAGTTTGCTAAATTTAGCAGTTCCGCCAAAATTTCCGCCAGATGCAAAAGGTGAGTTTTTGAGTGTTTTTGGTGGGATTTGACCCCCAGACCTCTCACTCCCAAGGTGCATGCACTAACCAACTTGCCCACTTAGGGCGCTTGTACATGAAAGGAAGGAATTTGTATTTATTGACAAGTAAATTGACTTACCTCTTGGAAAATGGATGACTTGTAGAGGCTCCACGTGGCGCATGCTGGTGAAGAGGCATTTTTAGGGTTCCTTTGCTCCAAATCCGGATCTGGAGCTTGTTATTTGTTATTGTTTGCTTTTGTGAAGCTGCCTCCTTCTTTTCCAACCACTTTTCCTTGCTCAGGCCGCGTTTTCTAGCTTTCCACGCACTGATTTGCTTGTACAGGCCGCATTTTTGTGTTTGGATGCTGTTCTTCCTTCCTTGGCCGTGTTTTTTTCTTCCTTTCTTTGATTCTTGATCACTTTGTTTTTTCCAAATTTCTTGTGCAGGTCGCGCATGGAGTGGATATGGGCGCATTTGCTAAAAAAACATTTTTTTCTCCTTTGGCCGCGTTTTTTAGCTTGCCACGCACTGTACTGGCCACATTTCCTTCTTTGGCCGCTGTATTTTTGTTGTTTGCACAAACTAACCCTGCATTTCTTTGTGCAGGTCGATGGAGGCATCAAATGGCGCGGGCGAGTGGAGAAGGGCGCGGATTTGGCTTAAAAAGAGCGTTTCCTTGATGCAGGCCGCGCATGGTCCAAAAAAAAACACGTGGAGGATGTTTTGGCCGTGTTTTCTCTTCTTCCACTGTATATTTTGTGCAGGTCCAGCGTGGGTGCCTCCTTTTTTTTATTATTCTTTGCTCAGTTGTTTTCTCCTTCATGCAGGCGGCTTGATTCACTTTTGTTTTTGCTTGTTTGTTCACTGCAGGTGCATATACACACAGACCTCCAAAACAAGCAAAGCGACTTCCAAATACAGTAAAGACAAAACCCTTATTGGAAAAAAAAATTAGTATTATTTCCAATACCTGTAGCAAATTTTTCCTGTGCACTGCAAAAAAAAAAATTGCGTTCCAAACACCTGGAAGGAACAGGAGGATGTGGGGGAGGCAGGGATAGGGCTGGGAGTTTGCACGAGGCTGCACAGGCTCTCAAATGCTGCAAACACATCTCCAATCTCCTCTCTCTCTGCTGCTCTCTCTTCCACACCTTCACAGGGCCAGATTCTCGCTCTGGTACCAAATGTAGATTGAGAAATAGGGACGGAAGCCTGTGTAATTTTATTAATCTCAATCAACTAAAAAATTACAGTGAATATGCTGCAATATTTATAGATATTGCGGACCAAATACATCCAGGGAGAATAAGTTGCACAGGTGCAACCAAATGCCAGAATAAACAAGCTTCCAATAACATCCAGGAAGCAACAATTACATAAAAACAAATATATTGTTGAAAACAATATAACAGTATGTATAAAGACAAATATGGTTGATTAACCATATAACAAAATAACAATTTATTATTTAATTAATAAAATTAATTAAATAATTAAACTATGCATAATTAAATATTAGGATAATAAAATTTATCCTAACATCGCCTACTTGGAAGTGACTTCCAAGAGGAAGAGCCTACGCGGTACTCGGGCCGCGCTATAAATTCACGGAAGTTCTGATATATATTGGCAAAGCACCCGACTCCCTTATCGCAGCGGTGTGTGAAGTGTGGGGGTAGGCCCCTATATCAAGCCACGTACAGGTCTTTTATTGAAGTGCCTTTGGGACTCCTCACCAAAAATTCCCCAAACCATCCTTAGTTTGGCTATCTGAGTAGTTCCTATTCTAAAAAGCCTTCCCTAATATTTTCTTTCTTAAAAGCATCAAAACTTAAAGGAGATAATCACCTGCGCTGCTTGAATTGTCTATGCATTAGTTAGGTCAATCTTCTTTTCTGCGTGTTTATGACGGTCATCACTCGGTTACAATCCAGAAGAATGGCTCAACTGGCCCCTTCTTCTTCCGAGATCACCACTAGTGTGGATGTTTCGGCACCCCCCAGATCTTCCTCGGGACCGCTATTAGTTGGTTCCCCATCCTGGTCATATAATCCTTTCTATCAGGCCAAAGCAACCCCATCACGTCTAGCTTCCCCTAGTCCTTCAAAAATATCATACGCTCGACTTAGAGTATGTTCCTTGTGGGGATTACTGAATTTGGTAGCGCCTTGATCGCAACCCGGTAGCCCTCATGGACTACCTAGTACAAAAGTCTATTCAAATATCTAATCAGGGACCACCAATCCAACAAGTGTACGATTATCCTCGTGAACCATCCCAGGATTTTGTAGAACAGTTAGCATCATTTTTCTTGCCTCGAGCCACGGAAGAGGGTGGCGCACTGTGCCTCCTTTTTCTCTTCCACCTACCGTATTGACTAGTTCTCAAATAGTCTTACCTATTCATAATGCCACGATTACCTTGACTATTCCATAACCTACTTACGAGAAGACCTCTTCTCTGCTATCATGGGTGCGTCTTGCACACCCACATATTGTTGTTAATTCATCTATGTCGTCCATTGTGTCCTAGGGTCGAGTACCTCTTTATGAGTCAACCCCCTTGACTAGTCGGTTGGTTCGTGCTTCTCATCCTCCAAGTGGGTTTTTCTTCCAATGTTAAAAATGATGACCTTCGCCCATCCTCTAGCATCGGCGCCCTTAATAACTAATCCAGCAAGTAAAAGCCTCTTTCGGTCTTGTTCCCGCCATGTCCAATCAAATCGACACCCATGTTCCTCAATCTATTCCGATTCGGTCAACAAGAGCATAGGAGTCCACGATCACGGGCTCCATTAGTCATCCAACCTTCATTTTCTTAACCACTTATTTTCTCACACGCCTATACTCGGGCTCCTTCATAGCAAATACCTCACCGGGCGTCACACGAGAATGCTGGTTATTCCTCTTATCATCCTATCAATCAACGGATGAATCCCCGTTGACACCTCAACAACATCCACCATTTGCTTCTTATGTAGGACATGCCGGTGTGCCTCCTCCTCAATCTGGCGTGGTTCAAATTCTTTTCAATAAAATCACAGACTTGGAAGCCTCCACGAAAGGGGCTCGTCCTTCATACTCTTTTGAAGAAGTGTGTAATGAACCCATTCACCCCTCGGTGGCTTTTAAGCCTTATCCTCCCAATGGGAACTTCCGAAATTTTCAAAATTCCATAGTCGAGAGGACCCTCAATAGCATTTGCGAGCATTCAAACATGCTTGCTACCTCATAGTCAAGATCGGGAGCTTATGCTCCATACTTTTCCTATGTCTCTAACAGTCTGCTTTAGGCGGTACAATAACATTCCTCAACATTCCTTGTTTTCTTTCTCTCAATTGGCTCAGATGTTTGTTGAAAAATTTTCAATAAATATCGCACATAAGATCTCAATTACAGATCTTTATAACATTCGTCAATTCGATGATGAGTCTATTGCAGACTTTGTCACTCGTTGGAGAGGTATAATAAACCAATTGTCTTTCTCCCTTCCTCAACCCCAACAGATCGATTTGGTTACTCGATCTTGTGCTAATCATATTTCTTCCACTTTAAGGATCCAGACCTTTCATACATTTGAAGAAGCCTTTACGATGGCACGCAAACTTGAGTCTCGCGCCATTGAACAAGGGAAGTTAAAACTTCGCTCTAAGTCTAAACCAGATTTTTCTCGGTTTACCAAATCAAATCCTTCCACTTCTAAAGACAAGAATCAGGGATCCACTAACGCTATCATATTAAAAACATCACGAGCCGATAACACTTCTAATCAAACACCACGGAGAGACTCCTCATATTCTCGAAAAGGGTCCTCATCATCTCGATCTTTCACCTCGTTGGGAGAATCATATGCTTCTATCTTAGAGAAAATGTTGTAAGTTCGCATGATCGAACTTCCCCATTAGGAATATTGATTAAAACAAGAACGTCCATTACGGTATAGGAAAATGACTTGTCATTATCATAGAACCAAAGGTCATGACATTGAGCGATGTCGGACCTTTAAAAATCTTGTCCAGAAATTCATTGATAAAGGTGATCTCATTCTGGATAACCGAAATGCTCCCCCAAATCAAGCGCTGGATGTTTTTAAACAACCTTTTCCTAATCATTCCCCAAACCATAATGCTTCTGAGACTCAAAAACCAAACACTCATACTATCAGCTTCATCTCTACTGAAGAATCTTCTTCTGAAACTAAGCCATCTGTGAACACATCGACCGAATCAAAACCTCCTTCCACTTTGCTAATCACTGGGATTCCACCATCTTCAAATAGCTCGTCTTCGAATATTCCTACATTGCTAGATACGGATTCATCCCTCTCCGCTTCTTTGTCTGACCTTCCATCCATACCCGAGACAGTGTCATCCTCATCTGTCTCATCGTCAGACATTCTTTCAATGCTCGAGGCAATTACGTCCCTTCGGGTTTCCACTGCAGATACACCTACTTCTGTTTCTCCCATTTTTGTTGTGACTATGCCATTGGTGAACGTACCTATAGTTATACCAACTTCAACGGAAGCGTCTTCGATTTTGACTCTTCCTATTTCCTTTCCTATAGTAGTTTCACCCACAATTACTGTACCAGAAGTAGTTCCTTTGCAAGGAGCTGCTTCTTCATCACTCACTTCTTCCATCACCAATGTTGCTTTGCCTATTAAAGGAAAATCTAAAGAAGTAGCACCGACACCTATACACTCGGTTCCCGAACTTAGACCGAGACAACCAAAATCTAACGTTGCGTCATCAGCATCTCCCCCTTTGTTTCCCCCGAAAAGGTTACAATCACCTTATGCGGTTGAAATTGTCACCATCCCTGAAAAGGGAAAGCCTATAGTTCACGTGTTCAAGAATCTGGGTGCTTTCCCACAAAAATCTCTATCTACGCCTCATAAAAGATTGGATTTGTCCGCTAAGAAGGCGTCTTCTCCTGCAAACTTATCAGAACCATCATCTTCTTCTACAACACATTCTTCACCAGCACCTCGAAAAGTGGACTTACCTATTAAAAAGACGTCACCTCCTTTATCAAAATCGTCATCTTCATTACCAAAAACCAGGGCACCCTTTGTTCCTCCAATTAGACCTACTTTGGGAGCTTCTTCCTCATCTAAATCAACATTATCTAAATCATCAGTAGTTTCGACCAAGCAGCCTCCTTTACCTCTGAAGACCGTGACACCTGTCACATCTCCATCATCTTCAAAATCTATTTTAGGGGCTCCTCCTCCATTGAAATCAATCATGACTCACTTACTTCCACCTCAAGTGCCCAAGGATGCTCCTCCAGATGTCCAAAAAAATAAGATGATCCCTAAAAAGACTGTCAAACCTAACATGCGGGTTCTTATACCTCGGCAATATGTTAAAGTAGAAGAGGCACCTTCATCATCCCTGTCCTCATCTTTGTCTAACAAATTCTATACTGAAATCCTTTGCCAACTTATCAAAACTTCATCCATATCTCTTCCGCCGATTAAACCCTATAACCCTAAAGGAGTTAAACTAGCTGGTTTAACTCTGATTTGATTTGTGCCTACCACCATACCCCGGGTCATGATACTGAGGGATGTAAAGCTCTTCAATCTGTTATCAACAACCTTTTGGAAGAAATTGATCTTTTGTTGGAGGAGGAGGAACAAGTATCTCATGTCATCTTAGCTCCATTTGAGCCCCAACGATCTACTCAGACCTCTAGTGATTCCACTCCAAATGACCTTCCACCTTCTCAAATTGACACAATTCATATCGCAACTAGAACCCAACACGGTATGATAATCCATCTTCATCTACTGACATCTCGACCATGGGTTGTCATTTCGCAGCCCCCGAAGGAATTTCTCCTTCCTCATTAGCCTCGAGGCCTCGAGTCTCTATGTGTGCTGCACCTCAGGCTCAAATTCCCGTGTCAGTTGAGGAGAGTGTTTTGAAACAACTCACCCAGGCTCCGGTCAAAATGTCTCTTTTTGACCTCATTCGATCCTCTCCGCAACATCGCCAAGCTCTGATTGATAATTTACATCGCATCGCAGTGAATTTAGATGAGCTGACCCTTCAAGATGGTTGTTGGATTGAATAGACCATCAACCACCATTTCTTTTGTAGACTCAGAAATTCCTTCCCTTTCTTTCGAAGATTTGGAGGCTCCCCTCTTTATCACAGTCCAAATCGACAACACTACATTAAAACACATTATGATCGACAGTGGTGCTGCACTTAACGTCATCTCCTCGCACACATTCGAACAGCTTAAGTTACCAAAGAACTTAGTGTCACCCCTACCTTTCTCTCTTCGATCATTTAACGATCAGCTAGCAGTTACTTTAGGAACTGTGGTCCTACCCATTCGAGTAGGTAAGAAGCTACTTCACAAACTCTTTTACATTGTTGAAGGGAAATTCCACTATAATATGATCCTCGGACGCTCCTGGATTCGTGCAATGCATTGTGTCCCATCCACCCTTCATCGATGCTTAAAATATCAATATGAGGGCAAAATCTATACTCATCCAGGAGATCCTTTTCCTTCCGCACAATGCGACATGACCACAGGGTCTGCCCCTCTAAAGGAAAATGCTTGTTCTCCTGACGGGGCCTCATCTTCTTCCATACACCGTAACCAAACTACTGGATTTACAAAATCTAGAAGAGACATTGCAGCGTTTTCACCTGGGAGAGCTTCCTCTCCTTTCTTTTGATGCCCATCTCAAACCTAGTGAGTATGGTAGACCGGAAAAACAACACGAATATTAGCCAGGTCTCGGTCGCATCGTCACCATTGGTCCGCCCAATCAATGACTAATTTCATTTACGGTGGTCTTGATACGCCTCACTATCACTTGGATTCTACCCTAGGACCAAACCTTATTTAACGAGGGTTCGATTGTCTCTGAGAATCCCACGTTTGCAAAAACTTATTTATATCGATGCACGTGGAAGGGCTTTGGCACGGGAAAATATGAACAGGGTGTGCATGACCTCGCATCCATTCGGCGCTCAAGCCACATCAAAAATTTGGTTTAGGATTTAAACCTCTTTCAAAAGCCACATCCTTTGTTCTCGATGAGTCTCTTCCTATTGAGGAACCATCTTCTCCCACTAGGTCGAAGCATCACTCAATGTGGACGATGCCATTTCCATCCGTCTAACTTTTTTTTTTAGTCAATACCATATCCTTAGGGCCACTAGCCTATAAGACTAATGACAAGTCCACTTCCATCTTTGTTAGTTTTCCCCTGAAATAGTTGGAGATGATTCTCCTACTATCAACACTATCCCTTTGTGCGGATGATTATTACATTGTTCTCACCTATCACGGAGGCGAGAGGATTCTATCTTCCTAAAACCATTCCTTCGACACGTCTACGCTTCTCAACGAAGCCACTATCGACCTTCATATAGGGACTTCTAAAGACCCTCGCATCATTAAGGTCGGCCAATCCCTTAATCCACGGGAGTTAGGAGACTTTACCACTTTTATTTCCAACCATCATCAAGCCTTTACTTGGTCATATGAGGATATGCCAAGACTCGATCCCAATATCGTGGTTCACAATATCGTTACTCTTCCCGACATTAAACCGGTTAAACAAAAATTGTGTAAAATGCACCCCCAGTAGCCCGCTTGTTAAAGAAGAGTTGCGTGCTTGCTCTCGACTAATTTCATCCAACCCATCGATTATCCACAATGGGTTTCAATGTAGTACCAAGAATGCTTAAAGCCCCTTTGGGAAAATTTGAATTTGTACCGACTTAGGGATCTTAATCTTGCTTGTCCAAAAGATGATTTTCCTCTACCTAATATCGACCAACTCATGGATTTAACTACAGGTCATGAGATGCTTTCTCTTATGGATGGGTTCTATGGGTATAATCAAATTCTCATCGCATGAGAAGACCAACATAAGACTTCTTTGATAACTCCTTGGGGACCTTTTGTTATCGTGTCATGCCTTTTAGTCTTAAGAACGCAGGAGCAACCTATCAAGGAGCAATGACCTACATCTTCCATGATATCTTACACAAAACTATGGAAGATTACGTCGACGATCTCCTTGGTAAATCAAAACATCGTCAGGATCATCTTTTTATTCTTTCACCTCTCTTTGAGAGGCTTATTCGCTTTTGTCTTCATTTAAATCCATCTAAGTGCGTGTTTGGAATTCTCACTGGTAAACTTTTAGGCTTTATCATTTCCATTAGGGGTATTGAAGTGGACCCCAAAAAAATAAAAGCTATCCTTGAGATGCCTCCCCCTTCTAACTTAAAGCAACTCCATGAGTCTCGAGGATGTCTTCAATCAGTGCGTCGTTTTATCTCACAATTGTCGGACCGTTGTCAACCTTTTCATCATCTCCTCCATAAGAATGTTCATTTTGAATGGGATGAGCATTGCCAAAAGGCCTTTGATGATCTCAAAGATTATCTTCTTTCTCCACCTGTGCTTACACCTCCACACGAGGGGGACCCTTTCTATCTTTATATCTCTGTGACTGACCATGCTCTGGGAGCCATGATTTCGCATCGGGACGCTTGCGGTAAAGAACAGGCTGTCTATTACATCAGTCGCACCCTCCATGAGTATGAAACATGTTATTCCAAAGCTGAAAATCTGTGTTGTGCTCTCTTCTTCGCAACTTCTAAGCTTCGTCATTACCTCCTTAATCACAAAACTTACATTGTCACAAGTGGCAATCCACTCAAAACAATTCACGTGAAGCCTTATCACAATGATCGTATCACTCGTTGGCTCATGCTTATGACAGAATTTGACATCGAGTTTATCCCACAAAAGTCTATCAAGGGTTAGGTTATTGCAGATCAATTAGCTGATACTCCTCTTAGGACACTCAAAACCCCTTGCTCAATCCCCGATGAATATATCCAACAAATTGATTTTGGTCTGTCTCCATTTAAGGTAAAACTCTTCTTTAATGGATCCAAATGTTAGCAAGGGGGAGGTGCAGGTTTAATGATGATTCCTCCTTGGGGTATGCCTATCCCAGTCATACACAAATTGAACTTTGAGTGCACCAATAATATGGCTGAATATGAAGCTCTTGTCTTAAGTCTTCAAAATGCCATTAATCTCGGCGCTCGTCATATTGACATCTTTGGTGATTATGAACTCATCATTAATCAAGTCACGGGCGTCTATCAATGCAAGAATGATATCCTTCAAAAATATCGTGATATCATTCTTGTTCAACTCAATATTTCGATAACTTCACTATCCAAGCCATTCCTCACATTGCAAATCGATTCGCGGATACAATGGCTTTGTTAGCTTCGCTTATCCTACCTTTTACCGAAGACTCGCGACTTTATGTGGCTGTGCAAGCGATTAGATCAGCCATCTCATCTTAGGCAACTAACTTCAATACATGCTTTGTCACAACCGATACCGGGATGAGTGGTATCACCAGATCATTGATTTTCTATCTCATTTGGTACTTCCTCCAAATCGACTTCCAATGGTAGGAGATCTTTTATCCAACGCGCTAATCGCTATACTATTCTAGGTGGGATTCTCTACAAACGCAGCTTTGATGTTATTTTGCTTGGTGCCTCAAAACCCATGAATCATCTAAAGCTATCCGGGAGGTCCATGACGGTATCTCGTGGTGGAAATTTTAGTGGCTTGGCCGTAGCTAAACGCATCTTACGTTTGGGGTATTATTGGCCTTATCTTAATCAAGATTGTTGTGAATACACTAAGAAATGTGTCAAGTGTCAACAACATTCCAATTTCACACATATCCCCAGTCAAGCTTTACAACCTGCAACAGATTTGTGGCCTTTTTCACAATGGGGTCTTGATCTCATTGGTCTCATCAATCCCCGTTCTTCACAGCATCATCATTCTATCATTACTGCCACTGAATACTTTACTAAGTGGGTGGAAGCTATCCCTCTTTCTTCAACAAAAGCTAAACCCATAGTTGATTTTGTCTATCAACACATCATTTGTCGCTTTGGTGTTCCACACAAACTCATCACAGATAACGGTAAGTCTTTCAAGAATGTTGATTTGCAGAACCTCTGCGACGCTTTCAATATCAAACTCAGCTTTTCTTCTCCATACTATCCTCAAGCTAATGGCCAGGCCGAAGCTTCCAATAAAACTTTGCGTAATATCCTCACAAAGGTAACTAGTCGAGCTGGTAGGGATTGGCATTTACATATCCCTTTTTCTCTCTAGGCTTATCTTACTAGCATTCGTACTCCTCTTGGTGCTACTCCCTTCTCTCTCGTCATGGCTCGAGGTGTTCTTCCTTTGGAAGTCCAAATCCCATCTCTTCATGTTTCTCTCAGAGAATTTGTCTCTGATGAGGACTATCGTCAAAATCATCTAGCACAACTTGAATTATTAGATGAGCGGCGTCTCAATGCTCTTGAACATCATCAAGTCTATCTTGAGCATGTCAAATGTGCTTATAACAAGCACTTGCAGCACCGTGACTTCAAAATTGGTGATCTTGTTCTTAAAGAAAACCAAAATGTCACTACACTCGAAAGGAGTCAGCGTGGTAAGTTTTCTCCCAACTAGATGGGCCCGTACATTATCACTTATAAATATGGGTCTGGGGCTTATCGTCTATCTTCCATGGATGGTATACCTAAAGTGGAACCTCTTAATGCTTTTCATCTACGGCCCTTCTACTGTTAAAATCTATCCTACACAAATTTAGTTGCAAGACAAGACCTTTCATCCATCTAACAACTAGTCATATACTTTCATGGTGATTCGAAACTATGTGGTTCTCTCGCCTATTGTCTCTTTTACCTTAAATATAAGTATCACGGCTCTACTCATTGCATTTTTCTTACGGATATGTTCCTCCTCATGGTAGGAATACCTTAATCACCGCTTCATCTATCCCAAGTGCTTATCTTAATCGGATCTACTCGGGAATGAGTGCGTGCTCTTTTATATTTTCTTCCCTCTATCTCGATCTATCTAGGTCTAAACTCAACTTATTCCAAAAGATTTTCAAAATTTTTTAAAAAAATTAAAATTAAAAATAAATAAATAAATAGAAAAGAGAAGAGATGCTATCCAAAAAGATAGATGATCCTTGAAGGATAACTATCCATATATTATCAACTGAATCAAAAAAAAAATATAGACCATGCCCTCGAAGGATGGCTGTCATTAAAATTCAAAATACAGACCGCTCCCTTGAAGGACGGCTATTTCTCAAAGGAATACTCAAGGCTTCTTGTATTGATCAGCCTTTCAGTCAGTTTGTACACTTTTTAGCATCGCTGAAAGACTTCCCGTATTGATCAGTCTTTCCATATCTAGCAAATTTCCCACATTGATCAATTTACTTTTCTGCCAGAAATCGTGAAGCTGAGATATAAGACCTTTTGTCGATCATATGGAGAATCCTATTTTCCCAGTATGAACATGTATTCTATCCCTTCTAAATTTTGGCAAGATATTTACTTACTACTCCTTCCGTTTCCATCCTAAATCTGGTTTGCGGCTAGTTAGTGTCAGGCTTATTTTAACCTCATATAGGGCCTTGTATGCATGATCTTTTGGGTTTCCTATCCAGATTCTATTTATGGTCGGTTGGGAGTCCAACTTATCATTTTTCTTCTTATCTGGGTGTATTTCCTTTATTTCTAATCAAGGTCGTTTTCATTACGTCCTTGACTCTCACAGAGAGTATTTCCAATTATTTCATCCAGTTAAATTAACATTTAACATGTTAATTTAATCAAACTCTATCATTTATCTAATTTCATCTGATCTACTTTGTCCAAAACACATCTCATCACCTCTATTATAAACACATGTGGGTCTATCTATCTATTTTCATCAAAATTTAATTAAAATCTCAAAAATATCAAATCCATTCCAACTATCAACTCCCACCTATCTATCACATCATCTAATCACTTGTCTATCCAAGTAACATTACATCTATCTATATCTATTTTCTCATCCAAATTAAATCCACATATCAATCACATCAAATCACATCTATTTATATCCTCTACATCTATGTCTATCCAATCACATCTATTCATCATCTATCGGTCTATGTCTATATCCATCATAATTACGCTACATCTATCCATGTATATCAAAATTAAAAGCATGAGAACAATTATATGACAAAGGAAATGATGAATCTATATATATACATGAGTGTCTGTACAACAAAAAATGGGTGGCTCTCAATCAAGCCATCTATAAAATGCCTTCCAATCGAGGCTACATCACTACATTGATACAAAATACATCAATCTCTATATCGTGAAATCTGATGCGTGGAAGACACTATCTCCTCCACCCTCCTCTGGACCAGTTGTCTCCTGGCCGCCGCCTATCAAGCTAGACGCACCTGCTGCTGGAGGCCTCTGCCCACCTTGGTCTCTCCCGGTGCTCCCTCCTCTGATGCCCCGCTCGTGGTGGCTGTCGCTGATCTCCTCCTTGCCCGTAAGAGGCACATCGGGGCATCTTTGTCTTTAGGGCATCCTTGTAGTATCTCACATCAGCGAGGAGAGACTGATAGGTACTCAGGCTCATGGTACCAAGTGCTCATAGTGTCACTACTAGTGCTACTGGTGCTTCTGGTGGTGCCCCTCCTATGGTCGTGCCCTACGTCCCAGCCTCTGACATAGTACCTGTCTCACCATATTTGGCCCTAAGGGCCTCCGTATGTCGATGGTGGCGATCCTCTGCTGGATCGCTGTATCTCACTCCTGGAGAGCGGTGTCTCTCTCAAAAATTAGGGCATCCCTCTCTCTCTCGCCGAGCTCTAATCTCCTCGAGAGCCACCTAGTGTGTGTCGTGCAATGTGGTGGCATGCTCTCCCTCCGATCTCTCTCCAAAGACTTGTAGCCATATCCTCCTTGTTAGCATCTATAGATGCCGGAAGGTGTCGTGGTAGCTCTATCGCATACCATGCTGCATAACCATCATCCACTCCAGCGTCATCATCACTGTCTGTGGAGGGTGGGGCCTCTCTCAATGGATCTGCTGGGATCAAAATCGGTAGATCAGTCTCTCTCTTTGTCTCGCTTTGTAAGGCTTGTAGGTAATCGGCATTTCTCGTATTTAGGTGAACTGTCTCAATACCCGTATAAATGGGACGTGCTCCCACATATCAAGCATGCGTCCCCTGACCACCCTGCTCCGTCTCAACTCCACCAGGTGAGCATCCTACCCACCCATGTTAGAAATCCCCGATATGGTCTCTAGATGACCTGCTCTGGTGTCAGTGTCCTGAAACGCTTGGTATACCAATCTGCGGATCTCCCTGTATCTCCCGGGGCCATATCGGCCCGCCATCACTGGAATCCGTAATCAATAGTCCCCACTACTGCTGGCATCCAAGGTAGCCCGGATGGCCTGATCACTGCTATATGCTCATATGCCCAGCAATGGAGCACAAATCGACATCGATACTGTCTCTCCGGCGTAGGTGGTATACATCCATAACTCATGATATATCTGAGCTATCAAGGCATCAGCGAATGCGAACACCTATCTGAACTACAGGATGTCACAAACGTAATCTAACAATAACAATGGGAAACTCCCACCTCCCGAACTCAGTAAAGCAAAATAGGAGATCACCATCTGAATCAATACTATCCGTTTGCTCAGGGCACGCCATCTATATCGCGAGGCTATCCTCACTGCCCCGGACACTATCTCTGAATCATCTACCCTGTCTCTATACAATCGGACTAGGGCCCTCTCTGCCGCTACTCTCGTGGCATGATCCCTATCGGATCCCGGTGATCGGCAGCCTTAAAATCTCGTATATGTCCTCATGGGTGATGGTCATCTCACCCGTCTGAACCAAAAAGTGCAAGTCCTGCTATCCATCGTGCCACACTAGTGCCCGCATCAACTCTACGTCTCGCGGCACTCGTCTCGTCAGTATCGAAAGCCCCCGAGCCGGCTAACTCTAAGTGGCGCCAATCTGCATCAGTAACATCGGGGAGAATGGTCTCCAGTAGCTCGGGAATCACATCCCTCATGTGTAGTACCTCTCGTGCCTACATTCACGACATCAAGAGCAATGTTAGCTTCATATTTACCCAAATCCGAACATCCAAAACAAATTCAATCATCTTCATCTACAAGTTATGTCCAATCGGCGTTGATTATATACAATCGACGTCGATCTTATAAAGTCGACGCCGATTGAATTCAATCGGCGCTGCTCTTATATCAATCGACGCTGATTATACCAATCGACGCCGATTGTTGGGCCGGATTTAAATCAGACTCTGGCCTCCCACACAAAAAAAAATTAATTAAAAATAAAAAATAAAAAATAATAACGATAATAATGAGTCAGGAGGAACCACTTACCCCAGGTCGTGTCCTCCTCCACTTCTAACCACTTCCAGAGGCTTCCATGATGCTCAAATCCAATTTTTGACTCTCTCTGAATCAATCGTCACGGTGTAAATAAATCGTTTACGTTTTCCAGTTCGCATATTTATATGTGCTTGTGAACGGTCGGCACCGATTTTTTTGGTCGGTGCCGTTTACTTAGGTCAGCACCAATTAGTGTGATCGTCACCGATTTTACATATCTTCTTGCCATAGTGTTGATGCTTGTCATTATTGTGCTTTTGAATGTTTCCTTTTGGCACATATTTTTGATATTACCATCCATTTCAAGTTTGTTCCCTTTGCGTGGAGCACTCACTTTTTGGCCGCTTAGGGTTCATGGGTCTCAGTAGGTACTAACGTCGTCTCATGAGGAGACTGTCTAGATTGCCCTACCAATGTGAGTCCCTTAGGTTGCTGCTTTATTTATTTTTGTGCATCATTAATGATCAGATCCACTCCAGACATCCAGCTGGGGCATCCCGCATTTTCATCTACCTCTTTCAAACTTGGGATCGTTTATTCTATCACCCATCCCATCCCTAGTTTGAGGGGGATCACATCATCACTTTTTCTTCCTTTCTTCCACCTCCTTGTTTTTGTCTCACAACCTTGCTTATCGCAAGTTACTTGACAAAAAGGGGCAAAATGTAGACACTTAAAATTGGTTACTCAATTTAGTGTCCCTCACATTCGTTTACCTTCTCGGGTAACCTGGGGCACGTTTATATCACCACTACCCCCTTGGAGTATTAATCAATTTGTGATTTAAACACCTATCCTAAGTTTAATTCACCCCATTGTGTTTTACCCATGAGTAATTAAATATTAACTATTTAATTACACCTTTTTACATATATCCTAACCACTTATCTACCCCATATCTATTTTATCCATATATCCCCCCTATTTCTCCTCCTCCCAAACCGAGTCGCGGGATATCTCCCATACTTGAGATGATAGGATCACTCTCATCTTCCCAGAAATCGCTCCGTTTGGCCATTTCGGGAGTCTGTTCCCCGATCGGCGCCGACCGGTACTCGGTCGACGCCGATCTTTCGGAACGGTGCCGATTTAATCTCGGTCGGCACCGATTATAAATAGAAGCCCAGAACTCAGTTCTGGTTAGACACAGATTGTAAGAGAGAGAACGAGAGAGTTCCGAACATCAAGTTTGAGTTTTATCTATCGAGTGAAAGTGAATCTTGTCCAAATCAATCCCTGAGAGGAGCACCGTTACTCTGCTCTTATCACATCAGCATCGCACGTCTCCATTGATTTTTTACGGTGACTGTTTCGCATCTAGCACATGGTGGAGCTGGCGGTGTTCTCTATCTTCTGCAGATCCAGCAGACATTGACGATCTTGCCTCCATTTTTCGATTCCCAAACCTTCTCGCACTCTATCTCGGATCGACGCCAATCTACATCAATCGACGCCGATTCTACGTGATCGACGCCGATCATATTGCAAGCAGTAAAAGGACACAGGTAACATAGATCCAGTTTTGTTTGCACAGTTTCCTATTTTCTGTTGCTTTCTGTCTGCTGTTTAGATTCTATTTATTACTTTGATCAGAAAATCTAGTCCTGTACGTACATCTTTTATCATGTATGCTTCTTTGCTTAATTGAAAATGTGGACTGACATCCGCCGAGGGAGCTTATCGCTTCCCGGACCCGCTTCTCGGGCAGTCCACCTAAATACCTTTTAACGTGGTCTTTTTCTGTCAAGCATCGGTGTCTCGCAGGTTACTCGGATCTACTGTGCGGAATTGCTCGTGTGCGCCCGTCTCATCTACATCGGCTTCCTTATCCGTCTGCATCTTCGGATCTTGTCCATCAGGTATCAATTTCATTTGAGTTTTTCAAGGTTTTTGTGTTTAGTTTGGTACATTAACTTGGACAGGTAACAAGCGCTAAATTCTTGATCTACAATCATTTCAAATTTATTAATGTTAAGGGTAGGAATTTCTCATTTCTTCATCATGATGGTGCACATTTCTCATTTCTAGGTAGGTTAGGGAGCTATTTCTAGGTGGTAGTTTCTTGCTTTAAATTTAGCTATATTGTAGAAATACTTTCACACATACCCCTACCACTTGTCAAGCTTAAAAGACATCCATGTCTTGTATGAACATTCTCCCATAGAAACCTAGTTGCTATAGTTGTTGTATAGTCCTTTGTAGGTGTTGCTTTGCCCACTTGTGTGAGATAGTCTATGCAAGTAATGATATAGAGCGATCCGAGTCCTATGCGTGGTGGCGAAATAGGTCCTAAAATTCAATAGCCCATTTCTCAAATGGTTTGGAACTTGTATTTGGTCTCAAAAGCATCTCATCTCTTTTTTTTTGGTTTTCTAGGCATTGACAATGGCCACATGCCTTGCAATATTCCTTACAAAGTATTTATATAATGTCTCCCACCATAATATAGTAAGTAGGATCTTTCAGAACTCACATCACCTACATAATGGACTCTGCAATACCACCATGGGATTCTTCTATAATATCCTTTCGCTCATGCTCTAATACACAATGGCGTAATACTTCATCTTTGCCTAATTTATAGAGGTCACCATCGATTAACATAAACGGTGCCACACATATAGCAAATTGTTTCTTTTCTAATGCCTTCATTTCTTTTGGTACCACACCTTGATCGTAGAAAGATAACAATTTCTTCTAATTACGATGGCACATGCTTTTGTAACCTATATAAGTAGGCATCTAACATGGTTTCTTCAATTTTCTATGCTTCCTCTCGTGAGTTGATTCTAGATAAGTGGTTTGGTTTAGAGTTAATTTTCCTGGTTTCACCATAAGCGTGAAATCAAACTCTTGAAATAGGAGTAAGCTGTATGTACCCAAAATTTTAGGGTAGTGCCTTTGCCGAATGATGTTACATGTGCCCCAATGATGATACAGTCTCCTTGCAAGGTGTTCGGAATCTAGAAAGGCTCAAGCAAGTATATGCTTGTATCCCATATGCCTCGCTCAGCCTCCGCATGCTTTGTTTTTCCCTTTTCCCCTTTTCTTCTTGCATTTTATCTTTAGTGATGAAACTACCACCCTTCCGGGCAGCGGTCCCATGATCGCTGCCCAAGATAGGGGTGGAAGTCCCATCTCGCCACCCGCATAGCGCGGCGATCCTGTATGCATTTTCTAGAGCCTTCCGATGATCGCGTCAAACATAAATCTTCAAATTTACATGCTTTATTCAACCACTTTGGCCTGTATTAATGTTTTTGGTTTCTGGTAATAGTGTTTTTCCATTGTTTATAGTAAAAGAGATCAAATGGGAGTTACCCTCGGTAAATGCATTGGTTATAAATAGCTAATTTTTTTCAAGAAAATGGCCCCTCATCCTCTCATTTCTCTTGTTCGGTTTTGAATTCCTTGCTTAGAATTCTATTAGTTTCATGTTTTTCTTCCATTGTTAACATTTTAGAGGTCATATCATATTCTTTTTCAGTCTTGTTCCATTTTTGCTCCATACAATCAGTTTAGCATAGAATAGATTCATTTCAGATTAGAATCCATTAAAAAGTTACGGTTTTTGTTTTTGTCACAAGGATAGATTCTAAAACTCTCGGTACATCTTGTGTTTTATTCCCACAATAAATCCCACTAGGAATTACATAGTCAAGATCTATTCACTTGCCTTATTTATCCCTCTTCTACTCGCATTGTATTCGGTCTACATCCAAATTTTTCGTTGTTCGAATACCATCTTCTGTTGATACTATCATATACACACTTTCTAGATTCACGAGGACACGAAGGAATGAGGAGATCACACTGAGGGGACAAAGTCACACACAACTAGATTTACCATTGTTCTGTAAATGCCAGGTTTGAGCTATCAAAGTTCTAATTACAATGTATCAAATAGAGTAGTGAATTATTTTATTTTAGTTAAGCTCACTTTCAATATTTCCAGGGAAGTTGTGGGGAATGATAGTTTATAAGAAACTATGATTTGTTCCTCACTTTTGAGGTAGGATTGAAGGTTTTCAATTAAGTTAATTAGTTGTCTTTTATCTAGATTCACACATCTGCATAGGTGAATAACCACACCGGGTTATCTCACTTGTTTAGTTTTAGTATAAAAGTAGTTTAATTGTTGTTCATAATTATAACATTTCAATCATATATTTTGTTTAGAGTAGTTTCCTTTGTGATGTAGTATAAATTGTTATTTTCAGTTTAAGTTAATTCAAAGACTTCAAAACTAGATTAACATTTAGATCTTAGGATAAACCACTAGGGAATTTATGCTACCCATTCATAGCCTCTAAATCTCCCCTTTGTCATTTAGCTATCAGGAGATCACACTACCAGATCTTAGTCACTAATCCTCCTACAGTTAGCTATAGGAAGGTTACTTTCCGATTCTCATTCTACTTTGTAGCTTTTTCTATTGTTGAAAACTAGCCATAATACCAGTTGTGGTTTCATCTAATTCATCTCGCATTACATACCACCGGCTATCTCGGCACAACCTCGAGAGGTCAAGTACAGGGAAATTCACTTGCTGATTATCATCCTCACATGTCACTTTTCTATCGTACAAAATTGGTGAACCCAACGTGAACCAAAATAATATCCCTCTTACTATTTTCATTTCTTCCATCCACCATCGCTCTTTCCCATTATTCTACGGGTATTCATATACCCCCTGAATATGTCGGGATAGATGCTTATGGTAGACCTCTCTTAGGTCCGGAAGTAAGTTATAGTAAAAAAAATAGACAACCATTACCCTCGCTTTCTGCATGGGCTGATAACTATTCAAGTAATTACTTGTCATCTAAAACTCCCCCTCATAGAACTAGCTCAAGTTCATTCTGAATTGAGGAGTTTGATCAACTTGCACAAACACAACAGCCAGAGTGAGCAGGCTCTAATAATATGACATTTATTGTGGACTCTACTTCATCTCCTTGGGTCTTGGTCAAACCACAAATCAATAGACAGTTAGATCCAATCCCCTTTTTGGATGAGGAATACTTAGCATGCTTCACTAAAAGTGAACAATGCTTCCAAAGTATGTATCCACCTATAGGGAATTTACAAATATAGTTGGATACCCTATTCCAAGAGAACACCCCCATTACTCCACCTATGGGAAATACCCTTGGTGAAGCTTGACAAGGTAACAATCAATTCATAGTAGGGTATCATACCCCTTTACAACCTCAAGGTATACAACAGATGCCATTAATACAAAGCACTACATCTTCACCAATGGAGGTCATTTCAGCCTTAGCTGAGAAGGTTAGAGGGCTAGAACTTTCTCAAGCAAACCAAAATTCATATTTTGGGCAAGTAGGAATCCCCAACCCTTTGTATCATCCCAGTCAGGTCAACCTCCTTACAGGAATAGGCACATTATGCATGCCTCCCCAAAATCCTTATAGTTACCCACAACAAACACCAACTATGACCACATTTTCAAACACCATTCTAGTTGAAAACATGACACCTCCCAACTTGGCACCAAACAACCCATACCAAAACAATGCTCCTCCTTACTTAAACATTTATTCAAAGTCAACACAAGGAGACATGTTCTCTTCTCCGAGATGTTCGTTCAACCATAGGGATTCCCTTATGTTCCTACAAACACATATGTTATGCCATATCAACAACCAATTCCACCTCATCATCATCCCAGTCATTTCAACCTCCTTATAGGAATAGGCACGTTAGGCATGCCTCCTCAAAATACTTATAGTTACCCACAACAAAACCAACTACGACCACGTTTTCAAACACCATTCTAGTTGAAAACATGACACCTCCCAACATGGCACCAAACAACTCGCACAGAACAATGCTCCTCCTTACTTAAAAATTTATTCAAATTCACCACAAGGAGACATGTTCTCTTCTCCCGGGATGTTCGTTCAACCATAGGGATTCCCTTATGTTCCTACAAACACATATGTTATGCCATATCAACAACCCATTCCACCTCAACCCCCTCAGCAAACCCCATCGATGGTTGAGGCCTACACAGTAGGGACTTATTCAGAATATTTAAAAGATCCCCTAGACTTCACTATATGAAGCATTATGCTTCCAAGACATATTCCTAATTTTCCCAAATATAAAGGGGAAGGGGACCCAAACGCACACATTAAGGCCTATGCCACAGCCTTACAGGAGATACTCCCTTGGGACAGGGTTGTCGCTAAAATATTCCCTAAAACCTTAGAAGGTATTTCCCTTGATTGGTATTATAGAATACCTGAAGCCTCGATACACTCATTAAAACAACTTGTGTATGAGTTTATCAAAGATTTCGACATTAAAAAATTGTTAAGAATGGGAATTAGGGAGTTCTTGCATATCAAACAAGAACATAATGAGTCCTCTGCTCATTTTATTAAAATATGGCTTATGGTTCTCTACTCATTAGCAAGTTCTCTAAACATGGATCAAATGGAACTATGTGATTTATTCCTTAATTATCTCAATAGAGAGATAAAGGAAGAAGTCCAGAAGTTCCCACTAAGAACTTAAAATGAAGTACTCAAGAGTGCTATCCGAATCGACCAAGTAGTGATAGATAATAGTCATAAGATATATCAGACAAATGGGAAATTAAACACTCCCAATCAAAACACCACGGCCTATCCTGATACCGGGAATGCTAATCAAGAACCTAAGATCCTTAATAAGAACCACAAAGTTACAATAAATGGAGTAACTGATCAAGTTAAAAGGGAAAACATTGTAAACATTTCACCACCTGTTAATAATCAACGAAATAACAATTTTACTCCAACAATCAACGCGGTGGATTTTAATCGTCCACCACGGCAACAACAACAACAATGACAAGTCCAAACACAAATTCCAAATTGAAACCCAAGCTGGATATCAGAGTCAAAACCAAAGGCAACAGCCTCAAAATTTTAACTCTAACAACCAACAACCTTATCAGAATTTTGGGTCACAATAGATTTTAAATTAACAACCTTGAAATTATAATCCCAATTTATATTGTGGCTTAGTAAGATTTAGGGCCACTATACTAGGACTTGTCATGAATACAATAAATTCATGTAGCATTTTCCAAAAGATCAAAAGCAACTCTTTATAGATATGTTTTTAGAAAATTCTGTAGTACCCACGCCAAACACTTATGCAGGGGCAGTTTCCCCTCAAAATGCACCCCTCAAGATCTTTAATGATCCACTCCCAAACCATTCTAACAATAGTAGGATAGATCCTAATGGAACAAACAAGGGTGTTGTAACATGAAATAATGATCATGAAGCTTCAACTTCATTAAATCCACCAGTCGCACCCCAATTAGGAACTCGACCTCAAACTAAGATAGTTGGTTTAGTAGAGTTAGACACCGAGCTACCCGTAGAAACCATAACAAGAACACGGGATTATTCATCCCAACCTACTCCAAGTTATTCATTGGAACCAGATAATAGTCAACAAACATTGGTAAAACCCATAGGTTCCTATGATTTAATTAATGATTTAACTAAAACCTTCTTGCACATCTCCTTCTTGGATTTGTTAAAGAACTCTCCCACCCATAGGGCTGCTCTCTTAGAAGCATTAGGCCTTGGTCATTTAATCAACATCACTCCTCCCTTGGAAATGCAAGTAAACCATGTGGAATTTGACATTTATCCTCCCGGGAAGCCAGATAGGGATATGGAATTTATATTCGATATAAGCAAAATGCCAACAAACACTGAAATTGCACAAAGAGGCAACCCAAATTTACATTTACAAGTTTGGGTCTATAATAATCATTTTAAACGTGCAATGGTTGATGATGGGGCAAAAATTAACATAGTCCCCTTCACTTTCCTTCAAAATTTAGGATATGGAGAGACAAACTATTCCACAACGTGAAATACGCTAAGAGGTTATGACAGCCTCAAAGCCACTTCGATTGGAACCATAGTTTTACTAGTCACTTTAGGACTGAAGACGGTCCTCACTCGAGTTTTATATTATAGATTGGGAAACCAATTATAATATGATCCTTTGTTAGCCATGGATACACCGCATGAAGGTAATCCCTTCCACATTATTCCAAGAAATAAGATTTCTACACTTAGCGAAAATATTTGTGGCACAAAGTGACCTAAAACCCTTCAATATACACCTAGTTGATTTGAAGAAAAGATTTAGTATTCACTCCAAGTTTGAACTTCCAACAAACTAGCTTTTCAAACCAACTAATTCGCAACCAAAAGAAAATATGATACCCACCACTGAGTTGGAAATTTCAAATCTAGCTGAGGATGTTCCAATACTCAAAAATGAGACCAATGTTATAAAAACAGTGTCACTAGGAACTACCAACAATATTTTTGAGTTTCTAGAGAAATATTTACCTATTATCCTACCATTTGATTTCATGGGTATGGGACACACCTGGGAATTACTTCTCTTCCATCGAAAATTTTTTTATGGTAGAAAATGAAGCAAAAGAAACGTATACAAAAGATATCCCAAAATATATTTTTCCAAACAAGTATTGGACTCTCCACTTCGATGGAGCTAGATGTTTCTTTAGAGCTGGGGCAAGGGTGATCTTTACTTCACCTGAGGGAAAGATCCTACCTTTCACCTTTAAATTAAACTTTGAATGTACAAACAATGGGGCTGAGTATGAATCCCTCCTCCTTGGCCTCATTCTATCTAAAAGAATGGGTTTCGACAACATTAGAGTACTAGGAGACTCGAAATTGGTTGCAAACCAAGTCTATGAGGTATATGAAACTAGGGCTAAACATTTACAACTCTATAAGACAACAGTATTAGATCTAAGTAAGGAATTTAGCTTCATATCAGTTGAAGCAATCCTTCGAGAATAGAACCTTCTTGCAGACTCAATAACAACCTCAACTTCCCGTTTCACCCCAAATAGTGAGTTGGAGGATACAAATTTCATGGTATCACTTCGTATTGAGCCATTAGTGCACAAAATACCAAAAAACTCACTCCTAACTCATGGAGAGGCTGAGGATGATTTTTCCATCATAGATCGCTTTGACGATGATAAAGTCACTCTCAAATATCTAAACACCTATGCAGAGCTACACCTTTCTCACCATATAGTTGATCTTTCCTTAATACCACATTCCTCTTCCTATTTTGGAAATCCCATGATAGAGTCTCCTCCACAGAAGTATCTCGATATCTATGAGATAGAAGACAGAAAAAGTTTGGAACTACCTCCAACCCCACTTGAATTTGAAGAAGGTAACGCTTCTTTGTTAGAAGAAACCATTGACATAAACATTGGAATGGAGGAAGAACCAATAATTTTGAAGTTGGGATCCTTGTTAACTCTAGAGGAGACAGAAATACACACCCAAGTCCTCAAAGAATATCAAAAGGCTTTTTCATTTAATTATAAATAAATGATAGGAATTACACCACAAGTTGTGGTACATAATATTATCACTAAACCAGATGTGAAGTTAATTAAATAGAAGTCAAGACCAATGAATCCAAAAGTGGCTCTCATGGTAAAAGAGGAAGTAATAAAACTTCTCCAAGTGGGATTCATCAAGCCCGTTGACTATTCACAATGGTTATCTAATATCATTCCCATTCGTAAAAAAATGGGAAGATATGCATTTGCATAGATTTTTGGGATATTAACAAAGCTTGTCCCAAGGATGACTTCCCATTACCATCCAATGATGTTATTGTTGATGCAACAACTAAATTTGAACTGTTGTCCCTCATGGATGGGTTCTTAGGGTATAATCAAATTAAAATATCTGAACAAGATCAAGCCAAAACAACATTCATAACTCCCTGGGGAACATATTGCTACGTTTGTTTCGCTCGGAATGTTTCAGCTTCTGGGAATAGAGTTGCTTCTATCCTTTCATTCCTTTTAGAAATAGATAAGGGTTAGGGCTAGGAGGAATACCTGTTTAATGTCGAGATGGTGTGCGCGTACCGTAGAGAAAGATCAGGTTGACTGCGAAGAACTCCTTTTTGTCTTGGAAGGACTACCTGCAAATAAGAACACAAGACCACAAGATTTTGATTAGACAATAAATGAGGGAACTACCTTGGGCCCAGGAAATATAAAACTTCCTTTCGAAGGTGGTCAGTTCCCCTGCTAATATGAATTAACACCAAAGACTGTAAAATATCAATTAAATTGCTTCGTTGAAACAGGTAGGGGAAAAGGCTGGTTTCTGGTTTTGAGTCACAATAACCGATACCGGTTACTAATAACCGATATCGGTAGGGTCTAGGATCTGTAGGTTGGTTGTGTTGTGGGGTGGTTGTGTTGTAGGGTAGTTGTGTTGTTTGTAAGGCTAGTATATGAGTGATATTAGGTAATGAGGTGATGAGAGGTAAATGAATGATAGTTAGATGCAATGGCATGCTGGGTAGTGGATCTAGGAATGGATTTATGAGGATTTGTGATTCAAAAAATTCTAAGAAATGTTATTAAAGAGAACATGCAAGATGTAAACTTCGGTTATTGACGAAGATGTAGGTCCAAGAATTCGATGACAAAGCGCGAGAACTCAGGTAGGGTGGCCTGACACATAGAAGATGAGATATCTCCCTCCCGATGATCAGCTGAGTATCACAGGACTCTGGTTATCCAGTTGCAATCTTGGGCTTGATCTCCTTTGCTGCAAACTCTTCTTGTCTCTTCACTTGTCTCTACTCGGCCAAGTAAAGATCCGGATTCTCTTGATCGCTCCTGATGATCTCCCTTGATCCAAAAATCCTTCGACCTTTGTTTCTGGTTAGGGGAGCCCATTTACAGGGAACCGATGGCGGTTTCGTAACCGACGGTGGTCGAGTAGGAACCGGTATCGGTAAGGAAAAAGTAGGCTATTTTTAGTAAAATAGCCCACTTTCCCTGCTTTTCTCCGAGAGATTAGTTGCGGGCTTGGTCAAGTGACTAGAAGGTCGGTTTTGGGTGCGAGAAAGGGGTCATTAGTCATGGGTGTAGATGTGGACCAAGTTATAGGTCTTAATTAGGTTAGTTTAGGGTTAGGACTAGGTCATGATGAGGTGGCAAAATGAGGTGGCAGGTAAGGTGATGTGGATTTATCAATTACAAGGTAATTAATAAATAATTGTGTAAGGTTTAGGTGATGAGGTTAGGTTGCGAAATGAGATGCGGGTCATAAGGAGTCGTAAGACACAAATTTGATGTCTACATTAGCCCTTATTGTCATGTAGCTTGTTTTGTAAAGCTGCATGGGCAATAATATGAAGTGGTTTATCTGTTAAGGGTATAGGTAATCCCCCTCAAAGCTATCACCGATTGAGAGAACGTGGAATCAGGGATAGGGTTGATAAAGGATAAATGGTGTAGAGATGATGGGGAGATGGTGGGGATAGGTCCAAGGAAGCAAAAGCACGTTGAAATGCGGTAGTGCGATCGTGGTACATGATTTGAAGAGAAAACCAACAATGCATAGGCAAAGGTCGATAGTTTATCCAAACAAGGGTGATATACTCCTCGGTATCCAAGGCATAGGAAGTAGCTCCAAATGGATATAGCGGGTAAGGTACAGAACGTTTAGGCATGTTCGGCAAGTACAAATGGTTGGTTTGGTTGAGATAAATGTCATGGTCTAGGTCTAGGCAAAGTTGGTCAACAGATCAAGTCAAGTACCGGAATCATGCTAAAGCATGAACAGGTGAGCTACAGGATGGGTGGATAAAATTGTATGTTGTTGATGTTGGGCTCATTTTTGCAGTGGTACGGTTGTGGGTGGGGCGAGTTATTGAATTGGTGCGGTCTTGGGTCGGACCAAATGGTTGGGTGCGGCCTTTGGGTCGAGTCAAATGGTTGGTTGCGGCCTTGGGTCGGGCCAAATAAGTTGGGTTGCGGCCTTGGGTTGGGCCAAATAGGTTGGTTGCGGCCTTGGGTCGGGCCAAAGTGGTTGGTTGCGGCCTTGGGTCGGCCAAATAAGTTAGGTTGCGGCCTTGGGTTGGGCCAAATAAGTTGGGTTGCGGCCTTGGGTCGGGCCAAATAAGTTGGTTGCGGCCTTGGGTCGGGCCAAATTGGTTGGTTGTGGCCTTGGGTCGGGCCAAATAGGTTGGGTTGCGCCTTGGGTCACGCCAAATAAGTTGGGTTGCGGCCTTGGGTCAGGCCAAATAAGTTGGTTGCGGCCTTGGGTCGGGCCAAATGGTTGGTTAGGCCTTGGGTCGGGCCGGTGAAGTTAAAAATAGCGATTAAAGAGCAATGGAGGGTACAGGTGATGTGGTGAATAGGCAACGTGGTGAGAAAGGGAGATTAGTGAACAAGGGAAAAAAGTTGGGTGAATAAGGACAAAACCGATATCGGTTAGCTATGACCGGTATCGGTAGGTAACCGATGCCGGTTTCTTAGGGCACGATATGACCGGTATCGGTTATAGGTTAAAAACCTATAAAAAGAAAAATACGGCCTGTCATTGTCACATTTGTAATTTGAAAACCGATTTGAGTTGTCTGAGGTGGAATATTGATATTGGTGCATTTGTTGGCTGAGGTGGCACGATTTGAGTGGAGAAGTGAGTTGTTAGTGGGCCCGAGTGAGGAGGAGGCAACAGTTGATTGGTGGAGGACCCAACAGAGGACAGTTTGAGCCATGGCACAACCAGGAGGAGCAGGGGGTGCTGGACCAGCTGGACCACCACCACCTATCCCACCACGATGACGTGTCGTCATACCGGTAGGTTCGAAACCCTGCATTGTGTGAATTTGATGTTATTAAGCTAGATTTGGGTTTTGGGTAGGAATCTTAGATTTTGATAAAATAATGAGTAAATTGAAGTAATTTGAAAACGAAGAGGATAGATGGGTTAAATAGGTCAAGGCGGCAGGGTGGGTAGGTTTTTAGGGTATTTGGGTGGGTAAATAGGGAGAAAAATGGAAAAAATGTAGTTGGGGGCCGCATGGGGTTCGGCTCAGGGAATTTATAGCGACCGATGTGTCGCTAAGCGATCGGCACCTCACTAATTTTTTGGGAAAGGGGTCTTTGTGGTCGTCACGCCATTGTCGGTCATTGTTGACCGGCGTCGGTGGGAAGGGGACCGGGGTCGGTTATGGGTGACCGGTACCGGTCCGTAGTGATTTTTAGGTATTTTTTTGGTGGTTTAGGTTATTGTGTTGTTTTGGGTTTTTGGTGGTGATTTAGGTGTTGTTTGGGTTGGGGTGGTGTGTTTTGGGTATGATTTGGGTTGTTGGTTTGGGCGGTTTGGTATTGTTTTGGGGTGGGTTGTTTGGGTGTGGAGAGGAGGCGGATAAAGCATAGAGAATAGGTGGGTAGAGGGGTGTGTTAGAGAGTCGTGGTGTGGCTAGGTGGAGAAGAAAAGGGGTATAGAGGGTTAAAGTTGTTGTTGGCGTAAAGAGTAGGGCTAATGTTGTGGGTTGGTTTTGCAGGCACGTCAGCATCTAACGATGCGGGACAGGATGCCCCCACTATTGAGCCGGATGTGACCACACGTGTCCGTAGCACACTGGGCCATCATGCGCGAGGTGGGACTTGGCGGAGTCCAGAGATACAGAGCAATTGATAGAGATCATAGTTTGATGGTTGCCCTAATCGAGAGATGGGATCCGGGGACCAATGTGTTCCATCTCCCGACTGGAGAGATGACCATCACATTGGAGGATGTGTATCGCATCCTTCGATTACCTATCGATGGAGAGGCAGTCTTTCAGGTGGATGCAGAGACAGCTATGGACAGCATCCTACAGGTTTTTGGGGATGCAACGCGCTTATTGACATATCACAAGCGAGTATCGGTATGGGGATATGTACCGTGTGTGCCGACATGAGACATGACTTGTCATGTTGATAATGATCGCGATCACCTGCTTCACCCTCCCAGACTCAGAGGGAGGCTGCTTTCCATGGGTGTTGATGGGGGTGCTACATGAGATGGTGGAGGAGCACACATGTTATGCTTGGGCACCAGTATACAGTGCGATTATATAGAGAGTCTGTGGGGCTATCACGGATGAGGCGATTTGGGATTTGTTTGACATTTTTGCTTCACTGTTGGGCATATGAGCACATTATATGCATTAGACCAGAGGATTACCCCAAGCCGGGGCACATGGTCATTTATAGATATGGTCTTCGAGAGGTGGTTGGGGTCGTGGGCCGCCCACGAGTAGTTCTTGCAGTTGGGACATTACATATTATAGACATTTGTTAGAGGGCCCTGTGTGGCGAGATATTGTATGGAGACCTTATAGAGGTCATCACCCTCAGAGGAGCTTGAGTACGATTACGCTTGATCTAGTACACTTTACGGAAAGTAGGATGGAGGCCGGGGAGTGTGAGCAGATACCCCTGCAGAGAGGGTACGCAGTAGATGGGGCTGCGACAGGATGAGCCACCTCCCTTCCCTCGCATCTGGGAGGGATGATGTAGAGCCCCACCGCCTACACCACAACTCATGGACCCAGATTGGGTAGCGGAGAGGCGGTCGATGATACCGTGGATGACGTAGGGCTGCGGGAGCATTCATGGTATGGTGGGCGGAGAGAGAGAGGCTGCGAGGAGAGCACCGCCCACACAGCCAGACTTAGCGGTGGTGACGGCAGAGAGGGATCAGCTCGGGGTTGGGTACGGCTTTTACGAGGTAGCTTGCTTTGCCGCGAGCACGAATAGGTGTCTTACGAGGCGGCTAGCCTTGAGCTCAGCACTGAGCAGCGGCAAAGACCACCAAAGCGCAGCATGCCCACGAGCCCTGTGCATAGGTGCAGTGTACCACCACCACGGCCACAAGCACCACCAGTGGCACCAGCACAGGCACAGGGGGCACTGGTAGTAGGAGTTAGGGGACCAGCCCCAGCAGCGATGGTGGCACGGGACAGGTATATGGAGGTGAGAGCGGAGGCCCGGTACTATCAGGATGTTCTTGATGGTACCGGAGCTGAGTATCAGCCATATGCAGCCTATAGAGCAGAGACCTCTCATAGTCAGAGATCGCAGGGAGGTGCAGCCATAGCCGATTTGTTGCTGTTATAGGAGCAAGGCGAGAAGCACCACGAGGGACTAGTAGGGAGAGAGTCGAGGGCGGTGGGGAGAGCTAAGGGATCCCGACATTGTTTTTGTATTTGTATATTGGATATAGGCACCGGCTGCGAACCGGTTATGTTTATAGAGGCCTGTGTGCCTACATATTATGTATTCATTGATTCATTGATTCATTTATTGTATATCGCCTCATGCGAGCGAGTGCACGGGTTGTACAATTGATACCAACTCGTGAGCCGAGTATGTTTTTGATATGAGAGACCGGCTGCGAGCCGAGTCGAGATTATTGATAGTTATTGTGGCTCGCGTGGCTTTTTGATTATGAGATCACAGATGCCCCGATCACGGGGCACATCAGTATATTTGAAACCTTGTATATATATATAGATATGATGTTTTGATCCACATCTTTGTGTTTAAAAATGCGTTAAATGTTTTGTCGATGGTTTGTGATATTTGATGTGTGATGAGTTGGATTTACATGGTGTTATATATTAATGATGTTGATGTCTTTTGTTGATGGGATGTATATAGATATAAATGATTAGTTTAATTGACATGTTGTATTATGAAATGTTGTATGTTTTGTCATGATTTTACGAAAATGTATGTATGTATGTAGTTTGTTAAGTTGGATCCAAATGGTATATAGATTAATGGTTTTTGATATCGTTTATTGATGATTTGTTTGTTTTGGTAATATAGATAGATGATGTGGATGAAATTGTAATGAGATGTGGATTTGATGAAAATATTATAGATAACGGTGTTGTTATGCAGGAAAAAGAGGCGGGCGCCACAAAAATTAGGTAGAAAATAAAGAAAAGAACTATGTTTTGAAAAAGGTAGGTATGTAACCGATATCGGTTAGGTAACCGATGTCGGTACATAATAGACCGATATCGGTTAAATAACCGATACCGGTTACTCAGGTATGAGCTTTTCTAAAAATAGAAAAGCTAGGGTGGCAACTTAAGTTCTTATTTTTAGAGCCATGCAAGAAGTTAAATACGCGAATGCGACTGTTTTTAACGACTGAGACAGGTAATTGCATGAGAGATTTGAGTGATAAGGAGGAAAGAGACAGGTAACGTGAGTGTGGGCTGAGATCAAGAAGACAGAAATCCAAGCTATATTTGAAGAGGGTGGTGAGCATGGCTGAACGAGGAGAAGCATCCAGCAGGCATGGACGAGAGGGAAGACAAGTTCCACCGCAAGCTGCTGCAGCCCAAGAGGTAAACGGTTTGGTTGTAATTTGATTTTTGCATGTTTTGTGAATAGGAGGAGGGAGATTAAGTGGGTAGATATGAGAAAGAAAACATGATAGCAAGGGTTATAGGTGAGGTGAGTGTTATGGGGTAGGTAATCAGGGGTTTCGGGTATGTCTGTGTATACAGAGAGGAATAAACGATCAATTTATTGTCGTAGGTGGTTGTTTAGGCAAGGTGTATGTAATTGACAGTGACCGATAGTGGTTAGGGATAACCGGTATCGGTTACTGAACCGGTACCGGTTATTTATAACCGATACCGGTTACTGGAGGAATTTCTAGAATGTGAGAAAAACCCTTAGGGATTTGATGGATTGAATGGTTATTTGTTGCTTTGACGTATGCAGCAGGAGCGGGGCGAGGATGAATGATAGTGTACCAGTATTTTGTCACAAATCCAGTGGATGTAACACCAGCTGAATGGACATTGATAAATCGTTTGGGGTTAAGTGGAATCCGCTATTATTCACGAATTGCATGTAACCATGCTATGTTGCAGGCGTTGATTGAAAGATGGAATCCAGAGAAGAATACCTTCTATCCACAACGGGGGAGATGACAGTAACATTGGAAGATGTGTTCCGTATTTTGAGACTCCCTATTACAGGAAAACTAGTATATCAGGCATTACCTAGCGCGGGGCGGGCAGTGATCACAGCAGTATTTGGTTCTGCTGCACGAGATTTAACACATCGAGGTTTGAAATTCACTTATGGTATAATGTATGCAGCACACCCTGAGGAGACAAGGTTAGCAGTGATATTAATGATATTGGTAGGGTATTATGCATTACCGAGGGCGGAGGGTGGCAGATTTCCAAAAGCATTGATGGGTGTGATTTGGGAAATGGTGGAAAGGAACGTGACTTTTGCATGGGCACCTGCATATTTGGCGGAGCTATACAGGGGTCTATGGGCTTGTAGGCGAAATCATAGGATGACACTGGATTGTTCATACTTATTACCTTGTTGGGCTTATGAGCACATTGTTTGTGTGCGACCAATAGGCCGACCCATCTAGTCGGGAGAGACCGGAGTACAGAGGTTGGGATTCAAACGATGGGTCCAGCAGAAACAAGAGGCAAGATCCCAGTCGTGACGGGTGACATTGAGTTTTATAGGTAGGTGTGGGAGATGGTGACAATTACAGATATATGTTGGAGGCCGTACGGGAACTATATGGTAACAGAGAACATAGGTGAGGAGTTGAGGGGTGTAGAGTGATTGAGGTGGATCGTGGGGCACAGGCCAGGTGAGTATGAGAGGATTCCTCTAGATCGTGTGCGGCAACAATTTAGATTTGTGCAGGACATACCACTGGCTTATAGACCATATATGAGGATTGACACCGAGGCAACATTCTCACCTCCCGGCCAACACCTCCAGAAGGGCCAGAGGAGATAGCAGCCGATCGCAGGGTAATGGATGCAGGAATGACAGAGGCCTATAGATTATGGTGGGTAGCAGAGCTGTGAGGTGTACGTGATCGTCATGACATAGCTGTGATAACAGCGGAAAGAGATTGTCTGCAGAGTTTAGTTCATCAGCTCCAAACGCAGGTGAAGGAGACAAGAGGATTGTTAGCGGTGGCGGAGTCACGAGTGGAGGGACTAGAGGTGAGATATCTCCATGCGAGGGAGCGTATTCACATGTTACAGGAGAGATTGGCAGATCAGTGGGCGGTACCAATAGCCGTGGTACCTTTGAGGATGGAGAGGCCTGGCGAGAGGCATCGACGATCACGATCATCACCTGGTTCGGGATGAGGCGTGAGGGTCTAAGTAAATGTTATCGAGGTATAGGAATAAATAAGGATACCAACTTGCGTGTTGATGATAGAGAAGATGTATTTGTTTAACATCTAAATAAAACTGGATATGTATGTTGATTTGAGTTATGATAATAATAAGAATGTTTGCGTTTTGACTTTTGGTGTTTTGAAAAAGGATAAAGAGGAATGTGATTAAATAGAAATACACAAAAATATTTATATTTACCACACATGATAGGTTATGGTAGGGGATGGTCGAGCTAACCTTGGGAGACCCCATGTCTCCGAAGTGCTACCTACATAGCCCATTGCACAAAGCAAGGAGGGGCCTCAGACCGATGTAGTTCTCCCTTAGGACCAGGGAGAGGTGAATTTAGGCAATTTGGTACGGTTAGGCAATTGGTTGGTTGGTAAAAATATTGATATTAATATTGGTAAGGTAAGGTTGATGGTGTTGGTAATGAATTGGTGATGTTGTAAAAGGTATAAGGGAAGCGAAAGTTAGCCTACCCAAGTGGTAGGGAACCATGTCCTGATTAAGATCAACACACAATCCTAGATGCGAGGCAAAGAGGAAAGAGTGCTCCGTAGGTGAAAAGAGCTAAACAAACCACACAACGTAGAACGAGCTTGAAGCCCTAGGTACCGTGCATAGACGAGAAGTCAATAGGTGAAAAGAGTTGTATGATCACAATATATCGGGTGTACGTCACGTCCCTTGAGTTGAAACAAATGGTGAGGTGAGGTGGATGGTATAGCCGAGTCTGAGAACTTGTTACAAAGTGAGTGTTCGACAAAAGAGAACCTACCCTAAATAGACAAGTCCATGACTCAAAAGTTCTTTTGAATGAGGCTTTCATTTATGAATATAGATCGATCAATGTGGGAAGTCTACAAGGGATATTGATTGTATTATTCTTGAGGTCTTCACAAAGTGATCAATACGAGAAGCTTCGATAAAGGCTTACTGTGTATATAGCTGTCCTTCGAGGGAGAGGTCTATTTATAGTAGTAGATATGATTTTAGTGCATAGCTATCCTTCAGGGAGCGATCTATATATAATAGCAGCAATAGTTTGGCATATAGCTGTCCTTCAAGGGAGCAGTCTATGTATAATTTAGAGAGCTAGATGTCCTTTTGGCGTAGATCATCTAGTTTGGTAGGAATTTTGACTCAAGAAAATCCCATAAGAATGTGTTATTTTAATACTTTGAAGTCATGGACTAGACTAAAAAGGGAAGGCATCGTTAAGGGGAGGTGAGAATCAAACTATGTGAGCTTGATTTTATTTTGAGATGTAGGAAACAATGTGTATGTGGTGGTAAATGAGCTCAAGGGACGAGCGGTAAGTAGATAAGAAGTGATATAACACTAAATTCAATAGTAGAAAGGTCGAAGATGCAAGGCATTAAGGGGTTCAGGCTCAGGTTTACCATTAAGCGAAGCTAAACGATAAGTGCCTGATCCATAAGTGTGAGTGATTATATAAGGCCCAATCCAATTGGGAGTAAATTTTCCACATTTGCTCTTTTCTAGTTTGGTTACATGTTGATTCTCTTTGAGGACAAGATCACCAACCTTAAAGGTACGCTCATGAAGTCGCTTATCATAAGCACGCTTGATACGTTTTTGATAGATTTGAAGGTGATCGAGAGCTGTAAGATGACGTTCGTCAAGAAGCTCCAATTGGGCTAACCGCTCTTGGCGGAAATCATCGTTGGTGAGAATATCCCAAGAGATATTCGAGGGAGGGTATTTTTATTTCAAGAGGCAAGACAGCCTCGGTACCATATACCAAAGAAAAAGGTGTGGCATTAGTGGAGGTACGAATGCTAGTACGATAAGCCCAAAGGGCAAAGGGGATGTGATCGTGCCAATTTCTTCCAGACTCATTGACAACTTTCATGAGGATTTTGGTTAGGGTTTTATTAGAGCATTTGGATTGTCCATTTGCTTGTGGATAGTAGGGTGATGAGAAGCTAAGTTTGATACCAAAGTTGTCACAAAGGTCTTGCAACAACTTATTTTTGAAAGATTTTCCATTATCTGTTATCAGGCGATGAGGAACACCAAAACGACAGATAATGTGGTGGTTAATGAACTCTACAATTTTTTCTTTTTTAGTTGAAATGAGTGGAATAGCCTCTACCCATTTTGTGTAATATTCGGTTCTTTGTGATAATCCATCGGTGACGTTGCGAAGAGGACGGATGAATCTCACCAATAAGGTCTAAACCCCATTGTGAGAAAGGCCAAAGATCTCGGGTGACCTGTAGCGGGTGGCTTGGAGTATGTTGAAGGTTGGCATGTTGTTGACACATAACACAACGCTTAACATATTCCTAGCATCGTTATTGAGAGTAGGCCAATAATAACCTAGGAAAAGGATTCGTTTGGCTACGGAAAGGCCGCTAAAATGTCCACCAAAAATACCGTCATGGACCTGTTGGATGGTATGGGTGACCTCCGCACGGTGAGACATCAAAGGAGGATGCCATCAAAGCCACGTTTATAAAGGAGTCCCCCCATAACGACATAATGAGAAACGCGTTTAAGAAAGCGCGCGTTTGCGATACTTAGTAAGGTCGGATGGGAGAATAGAAGTTGTGAGGTAGTCATGGAATTGGTGATACGGGTATCCCGCGAATTAGCGAAACATTATTTATCGTACAAACAACCGGGGCTGAATAAGATGGGGCAAAAATTTGTTGGACCAAGATGAAAATGTCAGAGTCAGTTGATGAAGCTGGAATTTACGAGGCTAAGCAAGCCATAGTATCCGTAAATTTGATAGTGGAGCGGGGAATGGTTTGGATAGAATAGTGAGTAAATAAGGCTAGAAGTGAATCCACGTAGTGTTTGTACTTTGAAGTTCCTCATTTTTGCATTGGTAGATGCCCATAACTTGATTGACTACCAATTGAGAGTCGCCAAAAATATTGATAGATTTGATACGTAAGTGTAACGCAACACGGAGACCAGAACAAGGGCCTCGTATTCCGCTGTATTATTAGTACAAAAGAAATCGAATCGGAATGAGAGAGGCATAGGTTCAAAGCGTCGAGAGGAATGAGAACAACGCCGGCTCCTCCGCCGTGTTGGCATTTGCATCCATCGAAGAAGAGGGTCATTGGATACGACTCCTCCCTGAGGGAAAGAGTAGCGATGAGTTCGTCGGGGAATGTAAAATTGGTAAATTGTTCCCCAGGTAAAGGGGCTTCGCTAGTTGGTCTGCGATGGTTTGTCCTTTGATTGATTTACGGTGGACAAACTCAAGGTCGAGGTCAGCGAGGAGCATGAGCCATCGGGTGATGCGTTAGTTTAGATGAGGTTTGGCATATATGTAATGGATGGGGTCCGTGTTGGTGATGACGAAATTTTTGTGATTCAGGAGATAGTGTCAGAGTTTGGTGGCCACGAATGATAGGGCTAGGCATAACTTTTCTACATGTGTATACCTAGTCTCATAGTCCACCAAAGTACGACTTATATAATAAATGGCTTGTTCTCGATTCTCGGAGTCACGATGTGCAAGCATGGCCCCTACAGCGTGGTCGGTGGCGGAAAGGTAAAGGTAGAAAGGGCGGTCATCCTGAGGTGGGATAAGCACGGGTGGCTGCAAGAGATAAGCTTTGAGAGCTTCAAAGGCTTGGTGGCACTCTTCACTCCATTGAAAGTCAATGTCTTTTTAAGGAGGTGATGGAAAGGTTGACATCGATCCAAGAGTTGGGAGATGAAACATCAGATAGATTAGAGCTTACCTTTTAAACTACGTAATTGTTTAAGATTGGTAGGTGGGGGCATTTCTAGGATAGCTTTGACTTTAGATGGGTCGACCTCAATGCCACGCAAAGAGACGATAAAGCCAAGAAGTTTTCCCGAAAGGACACCAAAGACACATTTCTTTGGTTGAAGACGGACAAAATATTGTAACAGGCGATCAAAAATAATGGTTAAAACATCGAGATGTTCACTACGATGTTTAGATTTGCCAAGAAGATCATCGACGTAATCTTCAAGGATAGTGTGCATAATGTCATGAAAAATGTAGGTCATAGCCCGCTGATAGGTTGCACCAGCATTCTTAAGGCCAAATGGCATTACACGATAACAGAAGGTTCCCCAAGGAGTTATGAAGGTAGTTTTATGTTGATCGGCAGGGGCAACCAAAATTTGGTTGTATCCTGAAAAGCCATCCATGAGAGAGAGCATCTCATGGCCTGCAGTGAGATCAACAAGTTGGTCAATGCTAGGTAGGGGGAAGTCATCCTTAGGGCAAGTGAGGTTAAGATCCTAGAAATCCGTGCATATCCGAAGTCCCCCCATCGCTTTAGTGACAGGTACGATGTTAGAAATCCATTGAGGATAGTCAATAGGAAAAATGAAGGAAACAGAAAGGAGTCGTTGAAGCTCCTCTTTGACCAAGAGGGCAATGTGTGGATGCATTTTTCTCAATTTTTGTTTAATTGGCTTGGAATCGGGTTTCAGTGTAATGTTATGGACAGCAATGTCAGGATCAATTCCTGGCATGTCAGCGTAGGACCAAGCGAAAGCTTGGTTGCGAGCACGGAGAAAGGTAGTAAAGGCAACTTGTTCTGATGCGTTAAGGGATTGTCCGATCTTCACAATGTGAGGATCTTCCTCTGTGTGGATGTTGATTTCTATAGTAGACTCGTTCAGCATGGTTTGAGTTTCAGATGGTAAGGCGCGTTGAATATAAGAGTCATCCGCACCAAGGTAAGTGAGGATGGAGTCATCATCCTGGCACTCAACAACATTAATTGAAGGCGAGTCCTCTTCAATCATGTCTGGATATAGAAGGGGAATAGAAGAGGGGTCCTCATTATCGCGTTGATAAGTGAGAGGACCTAGGAAGATAGCATTTATGAAAAAAAAAAGTTAGGAGGGATAGATTCGGGATCTATCGACTCTGTGGGTGACGAAGGCAAAATGGGTGATGATGGTTCGGTAGGGGTGACGTCGTCATCTTCCAGAAGACAACTGACACGAGGTTCCTTCGGTGTAAGTGTTCCCGGAAATCTGAGACCACTACGATCATTGTGCTTGCGTGTAGTTACGGGAATGATTGTATGTCGGCCTTGTTCATAAAGACCAAAACCAAAGCCTTTCCAAGCACAGCGAGTCAAGAAGGTGAGGGTGAAATGATGATTTGTCAGGTATTGAAAATTGGATTGGAAAGGAACCACACCAAGAGGAGGCTCAGGAACAACGGAAGATGTGTCGACACCTCCATATGTTAGGTTAGTGCGGCAGTGAGGTGGTCCATAGGGGATTACTTCCCCCACATGACGGTCATAGGTAGGATGTGCATGTACCTTTCCATACTCCTGTGGGGTATGGAAAGAACTAATGTTATATAGGCGATACTCCCCCAGCGTAAGGCGTTGAAAAACATCTACTAAGGGGTCTGCGGTTGGGATATTAGCTGCAGGAAGGGAAGTGGTTTTTGTGACAGTGGTTTCATTTGAAGGTGTAGGTGCGGTTGAGGTGGATGGTTGAGGCACATTTGAAGAGGATGGTTGGGTTGAATGAATGGGTGTCTTGATTGGTACAAGCACATCATTAGGGCGGTATAACATATTGCAGGTTTTAAAGGGGGGAGGATCAGCTTTTACGGTGTAGGACTTCCCCTCGTACTCAAATTTTATGCATCTATGTAAGGTTGAGGGAACACATCCCATAGCCCAGATCCAAGGGCGACCTAGCAATATATTGTATTGGAACTCTCCCTCAAGGACATAGAAGAGTTCGGGTAAAGTACGTGGTCCTACACGAATGTTAAGGATCACGGTGCCTAAGGTAGAGGTAATAGCATCATTGAATGACCGCAACATGATGGGATTGGCACACATGTAGCTAGAAGGGATATTCATTTGTTGGAAGGATTTTGAAGAGATGATGTTTAGGCTAGCGCCCCGTCAATCATAACATGACGTACCTGAATGTCCCGGACGTAAGCTGAGATGAAAAGAGCAGGGTCAGGATCTTCTGTACCAAAGTCAACAATTTCGTCTTCGAGAAACCGATCGCAGCAACTTGTTGTGCGAGAGAGAGAAGTGGTTGGGGCAGTGGGTTTTTGGTGAGAGAAGCAACGTGATTGGGTGTTAGAATGGAGGTAACAGGTAGGGTTTCATTAGGTAAGACCTCGATCCCTTGAAGGATTTCCACGAGAGCTTGTCGATGAGATTCAGAAGTCTGAATGAGATCATACAGTGTCATTTTTATAGGTGATTGGTGAAGCTGTTTGATCATGGCTCGATGGGAAACTCCATTAGAGATGGGGTAAGTGGGTCCACGAATAACCACTTTGGGTGGTGGTGCGATCGGGATGGTGGACGGAGAAAGAGAGGATGCGCAGTGTGCTTTCTTTTGCTTTCTCGTTGTTTTTCTGCGCTCGAGTAGCAACACTAATCATATTAATCTCATAGACTTGAGATGAGGAAGATGGTTGGGATAAATCATGGTCTTCAAGAGGTGGGGTTGTAATAATGATAGATCTTGGTGAGGCGGGGACATATGGTATAGGAGAGGGAATTGAAGCTAAAGGTCTCTCCCTTCGTAAGTTGTCTTTCTTAACCTTTCTATCTAGGAGAGGTGACTGACAAAGGATGGTTTTTAAAGCTTTGCATCCCTCCACATCATGTCCTGGTGTGCGGTGATAGGTGCAGATTTTAGACTCATCATAACCTATAGGTCGAGGTTTAGACAGGTCATAAGGTCTAAGTGGGGGTAGGGAAATGGTCGCATTCTCCACCAACATAGCAAGGATTTTGGCGTAAGATCCTTTGAGTGGGTCAAAATCGGAGGAGGATGAGGGTATTGGTTGTGCGGGTTTTGGTAATGTTTGGGCGTGGTTGGTTCGCACGGGTGGTGGTTTAGCCAAGGGGTGTTGACACGTGGTTTTTACTAAACGTGGTTTCTTTGGCACAGGAGCTACGTTCAGCTAGTTAGATGATGAGGCTACAGATGACACGGTAGCGGGAAACAACCACGGAGAAAGGGGAGTGACTGAAAATAAATCCTTTGATGATGGAGTTTGTTTAGGGTTGATGGGTGGACAGGATACGCGAGGTGACAATGTTGATATACCCTTTGATCTCTCGTATGGGTGCGAAGGTGTAGGTCGTTTTGAAGAAAATGCGGGAGGTATGATATATTGATGCAAGGTGGAGGGATGAGGTCCCAATATGGAAGGTAGGTGTGATGATGATGGTTTTTATTGTGATAGAGGCACGGATTGAGTTTGTCTCCTAAGTGGTGGGGCGGTTTTATTTTTGGATAAATCTAGTCGCAGGCGGGTGTGTTAGGTGCAGGTATTGGTGAGGTCCCAAGTGTAGGGGAAGATTTGGTCAAGGCGTGACAAAGGTGGATGAGATACTTGGTAGAGATGCGGGGAATGAAGATGAGGACATAGGAATTTTGAGTTTCTATAAACACTTAGGGTATATGGTAGAGGTGTCTGGATCGATCATCTGCATTTGAGTAGAATAGGGGGTACTCAAACGTTCCCATAGGACTCGTCTATCTTCTGGAGAATGACAGTCTTCAGGTGTGAATTGTAAATTTTGTATGGAAGAAAGGTGGGTTGTGATTCCAGTCCACTGTGGGTGTGATACAGGGGGTAGATGAGGCACTGTATCAATAGGTGTTAAGAGGTCAACCGGTCGTTGAAAAGATTTAGGCAATGAAGAGCTAATAGGTAGGAGGGCATGTTTGAGAGGATCCGTCATGGTTAAAGAATTTGGTGATGTCGGTGCAAGAGATTTCTCGTCTAAGGATGACAAAAGGAGTGTGAGCCTTCCTCTTGTGTAGCAAGAGTGGTAGGAGGGGACGTTTGGGAAATAGATAGGTTAGATAACATCCGTTCGCAGTCTTGTAGGGATGTGGTGTAAGAAGACTCATCGATGAGAAGAGAAGTGCAGGTAGTTAACTCTTTTATGGGTAAAGGAATGATTTCACCCTGGTTTGATGGTGGTGAAGGAGGTTCGGGCCCTGTGTTAGTGAAGAGGCTTGATTCAAAAAATTTCGATAGAGGCTTTTGGCTTGGAGTCGAAGACTGCATGGATCTCATGAACACTTTCCTCCGCTAAGATATCCTGGTTTATGTTACCGTTAGAAGAATGATTCGGGAATGGTTTGTTGAAGATTTTCAAATTTCGGTTGGCGGGGGCATTAGGATTATCGAGGGTTATATCCCTGTAACCATTTCTGCACTATGTTTTTCAACATCTTGCGTTTTCATGACTATGTCCTTTTACACAGTTAAAGTTACTGAAGTCATTTTCTTTGTACCGGGAAGGTATAAGCGCGGGCGAGTCAAATCTGGAATGAGGTTTAACAGGAGGCAAGGTGATAGCTCCGGCTTTGAGCAATTTTTCCAAGATGACACCATAAGTTTCTCCCAAGGGAGTGTAATTGATGGGTTCGGCTTTGTACTTATAGGTGGTTTTTGGTGGGGTATTAGACGGTGTTTGAGATTTTACCATCACCGCGTGGACAGCTCCTTTTGATTTAGAAGAAGTGGATGCGTGAGGAGTGGTGGTGTTTGGCTTATTAGTAGAATCTGGAGTTCGAAAATTGGGGTTTTTGTTGCACAACCACAATTTCTCTTCTTCTAAGGCTCGAATTTCTAATTTTCGAGCCATGGTAAAGGCCTCATCAAATGTGCGGAAAGTTTTAATTTGAAGAGTAGGAGAAATGTACTTAGCACATGCCAGCGTAAAAAGTTCGATAAGTTCACTGAGGCAAGGCATATGTAAGTTGGTTGATAAGGCGCGCCATCATCCAACGAAATCTACGATAGATTCGTCTTGAATTTTCGGATGGCATAAAGGTCGGTGATAGATACTTTCTTGGCAATGTTAATGGAGAAATGATCCAAGAAAGATTGGGCTAGTTGGTTAAAAGAGAAGATTGAGTGGGTTAAAAATCGTACCACTCAAGGTGGGTCTGATAAGGACATGGGAAAGGTGTGGAGTAACAAGGCATCATCATGAGCAATCAAATAACAAGCATGTCTAAATGATCGCAAGTGTTGTTGAGGATCCTCTTTACTATTAAAATGAGTAAATTTCAGCAATTCCCATTGAGGAGGATATGAATGAAGGGGGACAGAAGGGTGAATAGGCTCCCGAAAAACTTGCTCGTATGTCAAGGCGCTACGACTTCGAAGCGAAGCCTCCAGATTTTACATTTTGTCAATCATTTGTTTGATGAAATCCGTGGTTGGATGAGATGATGGTGCGGTTGTGGTAAACGGAGGAAAATTGGGCCAAGGGCCTCCGCTAGACAATGGTGGGGTTAAGTGTTGATAAGGTATGGAGGATGAATATGTTGAGGCGACCGAATAGGGATGTCCCATATAAGATGTTGAGGTCCTTTAGATACGTGTATGGGAATGAAAAGGTAGGCGGAGCTTGAGAAGGAAAGCTCGTGTGGATAGGTGGCAGAGAGCAAGTCATGAACGGAGCAGTCTGCAAGAGAGATGAGGTAGGAGCAGCTGGCGGTAATGATATGTGGGGTCCAAGATTAACCAAAGGAAAGCCAATCTGTGTAACATGAACCTCTGAAGCCATCGGATTGGGAGATGGGGCTAAAGATGCGGGAAGCAAGGTGGTGTTATTAGGCGGAGTGGGAGCTAAATGAGCAGCTATACTAATAGGCATACCAACAAGGAGCTGACCATCAGGCGTACGGTCAGGGGTATGAGACAAATAGTATTGTACAGCACTAGGATTAGCATCCAGAAATTTGGCAAATTCCTTATCTCCTACAGGAATTTTGGGGACCTCACTGGTGTCCGTAGGGTTCCCTATAGAATGTGAAGGGGGTGATTCAGGAAAAGGCACAGAGCAGGCATGTGAAACCATGGCGGCGGCTTGCTTCCGAGTGATAACAACCATGGACAAGAGTACACAGTAGGGTTTCAATCTATCAGGAACAGAAACAGCCTCAGAATGGTGAAATTGGTAGGTTGCTGGTTTGTCAGGGGCTGTAAAGGACAGTAACCGATATCGGTCTAATAACCGATGTCGGTCAGAGCATAGACGACGTCGGTCAGTTAACCGATGTCGGTGTAACAAGACTGGTATAACAAGATATAAAAGGCTGCTAATTTGATTTTTAACAACGTTTAGTATACTTATCAAATTATTGATCACAGAAGACAGAGTATGACAGAGAAAACAGAACTGAAAACAAGCAAGATGCACACACAAATCCAGAGACTAACCCTAGGGTTAATTTTAATTATCATGGGCTTATGCCTTTAGACATAGAATGATGTCAGAATCCTAAACAAAAGACTTAGGGGAAATGTCAAGTTTGTTTTGGCTTATAAGATTACCTCAATCAAAGCGAAGGAATACCACGGAAAAGGGGGATGTTTGAGTGTTGAGTTAATTGTGAAGTGATTCGGTATGTGTTGTGCAGTGAATGTAAGATTAATTTCTTGTCAATACCATGGATATCACCCCCACGTGTACGACCTGTTACTTAATCTATGTTCACTAGAATTGAAAACAGCAAGCAAGAATGTGATGCACGTGTTTTAAACCCAAATCGAAAATGATATTCGATGAAGCAAAAGAGATGACTTTCACTAATGCAAGATGTAAAAGCAAAGCAAGTTCTTTTACTGAAATAATACAAAACCTTGTGAATATCTTTAGAAGAAGAAAACAACAAGTATGCTCCCTATATGAAAGCAAGCAAGAAAGAAAGAAACCCAAAATGGGTCCCACCGGGCGTGCCAAAATGTTTCGCTCAGAATGTTTTGGCTCGGGAATAGAGTTGCTTCTATCCTTTCATTCCTTTTAGAAACAGATAAGGGTTAGGGCTGGGAGGAATACCTATTTAATGTCGAGAGATGGTGTGCGCGTACCGTAGAGAAAGATCGGGTTGATTGCGAAGAACTCCTTTTTTTCTTGGAAGGACTACTGCAAATAAGAACATAAGACCACAAGGTTTTGATTAGACAATAAATGAGGGAACTCGCCTTGGGCCGGGAAATATAAAACTTCCTTTCGAAGGTGGTTAGTTCCCTACTAATATGAATTAACACCAAAGCGTAAAATATCAATTAAATTGCTTCGTTGAAAGCAGGTAGGGTGAAAAGGCGGTTCTACGGTTTTGAGTCACGATGAACCGATACCGGTTACTGATAACCGATATCGGTAGGGTCTAGGATCTGTAGGTTGGTTGTGTTGTGGGGTGGTTGTGTTGTAGGGTAGCTGTGTTGTTTGTAAGGCTAGTATATGAGTGATATTAGGTAATGAGGTGATGAGAGGTAAATGAATGATAGTTAGATGCAATGGCACGCTGGGTAGTGGATCTAGGAATGGATTTATGAGGACTGTGATTCAAAAAGTCTAAGAAATGTTATTAAAGAGGACATGCAAGATGTAACTTACTGGTTATTGACGAAGATGTAGGTCCAAGAACTCTGATGACAAAGGCAGAACTCAGGTAGGATGGCCTGACACACAGAAGATGAGATATCTCCCTCCCGATGATCAGCTGAGTATCACAGGGCTCTGGTTATCCAGTTGCAGTCTTGGGCTTGATCTCCTTTGCTGCAAACTCTTCTTGTCTCTTCACTTGTCTCTGCTCGGCCAAGTAAAGATCCGGATTCTCTTGATCGCTCCTGATGATCTCCTTGATCCAAAAATCCTTCGACCTTTGTTTCTAGTTAGGGGAGCCCATTTACAGGGAACCGATGGCGGTTTCGTAACCGACGGCGGTCGAGTAGGAACCGGTATCGGTAAGGAAAAAGTAGGCTATTTTTAGTAAAATAGCCCACTTTCCCTGCTTTTCTCCTGAGAGATTAGTTGCGGGCTTGGTCAAGTGACTAGAAGGTCGGTTTTAGGTGTGAGAAAGGGTCATTATTCATGGGTGTAGATGTGGACCAAGTTATAGGTCTTAATTAGGTTAGTTTAGGGTTAGGACTAGGTCATGATGAGGTGGCGAAATGAGGTGGCAAGTAAGGTGATGTGCATTTATCAATTACAAGGTAATTAATAAATAATTGTGTAAGGTTTAGGTGATGAGGTTAGGTTTGCAAAATGAGATGCGGGTCATAGGAGTCGTAAGACACAAATTTGGTGTCTACAACGTTGTCATGCCATTTGGTCTTAAGAACGCCGGCACTACATATCAGCGAGCAATGAATTACATATTCCATGATCATATCCATAAAATTTTGGAGTCATATGTGAATGACTTGTTGGCCAAAGCCAAGAAACGTTGTGATCATCTAGAAGTGCTCTGTATCATCCTCTCACGATTAATCAAATATGGCATCATGTTAAATCCAGAGAAGTGCATGTTAGTGTGACAGGAGGCAAACTTCTGGGCTACATTATATCTTCAAGAGGGATTGATGTTGATACAACAAAAATATAGGTTGTTCTCAACATGATCCCACCATCGGACGAGTCTAGAATTAGATCATTTCTTGGAAAACTCAGTGCAATCCGTAGGTTCATCCCGAGATCTAAGTTTTATCATTCATCCAATCAACAATATATTAAAGAAAGATTATAGCATTGACTAGGATCTGAAGAGTGCAACGAGGCCTTCAAAGCGATTAAATTCTTCTTTTTATCTCCACCCACATTAATGCCTCCCAAGCAAGACCGCCCCTTGATCTTATACTCATGAGCCACTCATGTCTTGCTAGCTTTGCATGTTGGCTCAAGAAGACGATGATAAACAAGAATGTGAGGTCTATTTCATTAGCCAAACATTGCTCAATTATGAAACATGCTATACATAGGAAGAGAGAGAATGCCTTGCCATAGTCTTTGTAACAAAATGTTTAAGACATTACATGTTAAACCAAGAAATGAGGGTCATTGTAAAGACAGATCATTTATGAATGTTTCTCACACAAGGGTCTTTATCTAAAAAGGTTGGATGTTTCATAACCTTAATGGGTGAATTTGAGTTGACGTTCATAAACCAAAAATCTGTTAAGGGACAAATCATTGCAGATTGGCTAGCCGACAACCCACTAGATGGAGGTAATCTGGTAAATCTAGACTTTCCTGATGAGTGTATATACTTCATCGAAACCAAGCATCCCATCTCCACATGTCCCTGGTATACTGATATCATCAATTTCATCATAGACCATACATACCCGAGAAAGTGCCACGTTATAAAAAATAAGGTGGTTACGCATTATTACAACTAAATATGTTGTCTTAGAATAGGTACTCTATCGTAAAGCCTTGATGGCATACTTCTAAGATGCATTGATACGAAGAATCCAAGAAGATTCTTCATGAATCCCCTAGTGGGATATGTGTAGGCCACTTCGGTGGTCACAACACAACTCACAAAATACATCGGATGGGATATTTTTGGCCCACTCTCGAGCATGACGTAGTGGAATTTGTACATAAGTGCCACAAATGCAAAGAATTCTCTCACGAGATTCACATGTCAAAGACAATCTCTATAACTAATAGTGACTTCGTGGCCCTTCTCCATGTGGGGTCTGGACTTGATAGGTAATTTCTCTCCCTCATCAACCGATGGCCATAATTTTATAATTATAGCCATGAAATATTTTACCAAATGGGTGGAGGCCATGCCTCTCACCACCGTACCAGGTTCGGTAATTGCCAAATTCATTCTAAATCAAATTATCTGGTATGGTGTCCCACAAGTCATTATCTTAGATAATGGCACGTCCTTTAAAAATGATGAAGTCCATGAGTTATGTAGCAAGTTCAAGATAAACCATCACACGGCCTCTCTTTACTACCCTCAAGCCAATGGGCAGGCCAAAGCGATAAACAAAACATTAAAAGCTATTCTCCTCAAAATAGTCAAGGAGAATAAACAAGATTGGAATTTAAAATTATATCCAGCCTTGTGGGCCCATCAAATCTCAATAAGAACACCAATAGGAGCAACTCCTTTCTCGTTGGTAGTCGGGCGGCAGTTCTCCCACTTGAGGTTGAAATACCCAGTCTCTGTATCTCATTACAAGGGATTACGGATGAAGAAGCTTATAGGGAGGCCTACCTCTCTCAACCTGGAAAGTCTCGATGAGGTCAAGCTAAATTCCAAACAAAGGCACGGGGCCTATGCCAACCGGATGTGCAGCAATACAAAAAAAGTCTATGAGCGAGAAATATATGAAGGAGATCTAGTTCTAAGACTAGACAGCCGGATCAATAAGAAAACCGACAAAGGAAGAAAGTTTCGGCCCAAATGGTTGGGCCCATACCGAGTCATGAAAGACTACGAAATGGTGCGTATCTCTTGTGCACACTAGAAGGTGAGGAATTTGGTGAAACTGTCAATTCCTTGCATCTTAAGCGGTTTTACACATAAAACATCAAAATCACCACTTATACATTATAGCTACTTACATTGCATTAGTCATTCAATTTGTTGCATTTTGTCCATTTCATAAAAATGGTAGTCTAGGAGCCTACTCTTAAACAATCTGTTACAAATTTCTAAAAATATTGGCAAAAGCATTCATATCACATCTCTCCAAGCATCATCAGCTATTTTCAAATCTTATCATCAAGTTTGATTGACAAGCATTTACGAAAACCATACCAAGGCCTCCATACTTGGCTGCTTTGCTCTTTCTTTCGCTAGGTGAAGTTGTCCTTGCCTACGGTCTATTCTAGAAGCTTCTAGGTGCCACATCTATCCCTCTTAAATCTCTTTGAATGAAAGGATATCCCAAAGTCATAGATCAGAAATGTCAAAATCAAATGAAACCAAAAGCACTAAGTGAACAAACTATTTTATTTTACACACTTCTTTGCCCCACCGACCTTTGGTGATAAGCCCGCATCTCTTACTAGTGGTTTGAGGTTGGGAAAGGAAGGAAGTGCCCTTACTCACCTATATCCTGCCTTTGGTGACAAACCCGTGCTTCTTACTAGTGGCATGAGGCAGGGTTTGGGGGTCCAGTCACACAAATTAACAAATATTGGTATGCTAAAAACACAAATCAAATTCTATTAAGAGAAAACAAATATCCAAATTCCAAAGAGATAAAATCCTCAAAACCATATTTTGTCAACCAGGTTGCCATTTATGAATCTAAGTCTAGATAAACTGGAAGGTAAATGGCTTTCTAATCATGGTAGTAGTTCTGAGTAGGGTAGGTGTGTAGGTCCAAATTTGGTTTTTGTTACTAGTTTGTTTGTCTCTCATCATTCCATTCAGTCAAACTCATACAACTTTTTCCCTTCCTAACTCTTGGTGTTGAGCCCTCGCATCTTACTAGTTGCGTGGAATTGGGATTGGGGAAAGTTCATCTCTTTATCACTATGTATTCATCACATTTTGCCAACATAAGAAGAAATTACAAGCATTTTCCCAAAGAGTTCAAAAGTTCAGTACTACCATATGTTAGTATCATCTCATATCAGCTTTACAACAAGCATAAAAAAAGTGAAACATTCTATTTACTATCATTTGTTATCCATTGCATACATTTTGAAAACATGAAAACAAGTATTCTAAAAACATCTAAGTACACATGTGGAAACAAGTCACAAAATTCTAGGCACCAAGAGTCTGAATCCAAAAAGAGATACATACACACACACACACACACACACACACACACACACACACATATATATCAAGGTTCATATACAATGCCATCATGCACTAGGCATGGTCAAAACACTCAATGAGCCTGGAAAGTACAAAAACACTCATATAGACATCTAAAAAAATGCTACAAAATGGTCTCTCAATCCCTATGGGATCCCTTAGAGGGTGCACGACCATGCCTAGGACTCCAGGTATGCCATTGCTCCCAGAATGCGAGGGCTCATGGTCATGACTAGTAGCTTTCATCTCTCATGAGAATGACTCCTCCTCATCGACGCCGCTCGGCTATCCTATACACTCCGGCTACCTCTATATGGAGAGAAGTCGTGATCTTTGCCACATACCAAATAGAGGCAAAAACATTAGTGTGCCTACCAGCTACTGAGGGCTCCCCCACATCCACGAAAAGCTCAGCATGAGTCTTCTCCGAGGGGAGAAGCAAGGTATCAGTGCACACTTAGTGAATCAAGTCTCGCCACTCATCAACAATCATTGTAAACAAAGGAGAAAACAAGTTAGAAAATGATCAACAATAGAACCAAGAATAAATGAAACAAAAAGAAATAATAAACTAAGACAACTCTAACTAAAGCAATATTAAGAAAAGGGTGGCAACTCACTCGGATCCCAGGCCTCCAAGAAGGATCTCTAGGATCCACACCCAACACTGACACCACCAATGACTGGTGCCCCTCACCCATGTCCAGGACAACGTGATGGCCTGCAATAGACTCGTCATCTCCATCTAAGTCCCGAGAGAGAAACTCCTTTTAAACCATATTAACTCTCTCTGCACTCCTCTCCACCATCTCGGCTGTAGGATCTCCTGGGTATCATGCCACTCAAGATCGCTATCATCCCCCACCATCTCACCGATCTCCATGTCCTCAATCTCATCCTTGGTCTCTCGCCTAGTAAACTCCTCAAACTCGGATTCCATGTCAATGGGATCATCACTGCTATGAGCGAGACCGGTGGCAATCTGAAGTAAGGGTACCTAAGGAGCACCGGCTCTCCCTCATGCATGTACCACCCTCCTCACCTGCAATAGGAGTACCAGGAGTAACAATAGTCCAACCTCGGCCTCTAGGACCTCCCTGAGCCTCATGAATAGATCTATACACTGGCATCACCGGTGGAAGCATGTCACTATAGGGGAGGCTAAAATGCTATGGAACTCTACCGAAGGGGTGCATCTCCAACTTCCTTGCCCTGTCTATCAACTGGTTGGTGGTCTGACAGGAAATCAAAGTGACGGTATCCTCTCCCCATACCCATACCATGGCCTGATAAGGGGTGGCCTCCATGTCTGCAGTGGTTAGAGAGGCCACTGACTAGTGGGGTGCTCTAAGAACTATCATACCCATCCACCTCGCTGCCCTGATGGCCCCGGGATCCTCCACCTCTACACCTCTCCCATATGGGGTGATATCTTTGATACACCCAACTCATGACAAGAGTTGGGTGGCTCGATGATTGTCCCTCGTAATCGGACTATCTGCACAAATCATGGTAAGTAGTCCGAGGATATCTTCTCTCCAAGTGCGAGACATGTCTGTGGGTCGTCAATCAGTGCAATAATAGGGGCCCTGCAATATAAGAGGGTGTCCCCTCCCTTATCCCCAATCAGTCTTGATGCAAGGATTCCCATGATGGCCTTAATGTATGAGTTAATAATAGAGTGGATCCTCACGCCCTTCTTCGATCCCATCGATACAACCCTGCATCTCCCATATAGGTGGCCCTTTGAACCACACTGTGATCTAGATAATGTGGTCTTAAGAGACTGCGCCGCGCCAAGGATCGGAACCCCGATATACGGTAAACATCCTCTAGGGTGATGGACCACTCACCCCTAACTCCCGACAATGTGAAGGTGTTCTAATCCGCATCCCAAAGATGAAAATAAGTCAAACAATATGTGGTGGCGGAGTGCAATTTGAGGGACACAGGCAATCCTCCAAATACTAGCCCTCTGGATAGTATCCCACTTTGCTTGGGAGAGTTCCTCTAACACTGCTAGGAGGTAATCACACTCCCTCTCTTGGCTCCATCTAATATACTCCTCCTTCTGCATACACCCAAAAACATAAAAAAGGAGTTAGTCTGAAATCCGAGTTGGAAAAACTAGTAAAAACACGTAAAAATTCTATACATTCAAAAATAAGTTAACCTTTGTATTGTTTTTTTCCTCTGTCATGGACTTCCACCTTTTGCAGAGCGGTGGTTCTGTAACCACCACCTTCTAAGGCAGTGGTCCCAGAATGCTACCTTGCACAGGGCAGCGGCGGTCCTATCCCGCAAAGTCGAACGGGTCATAAGCCCTATAAATGCTTAAAGATAAGCAAAAACACCTTTTTGCTAAAATGAAAACATACCCTATGGGCACCCCACGAAGACATGCTTAAAATTAACATTTTCAAAAATGACCCCCAAAAGGAAGATTTCATCATTTTCACATTTTAGGTCTAAAAACAATAAATCAAGAAGAACTAACCCGAGACTTCACGGCTTGATGTTCCACTCTCGGAGGTATGATCGCTATCTCACCATGAACATTTTGACTATACTCTCATCGAAAACTTTCACCGTGGGTCCTAGAGCTCAAAAACTATCAAATCAATATGTGCAAATGAATAGTAAAAGGACTTCATTTTATATAAATAGCTCCCCTTAATTTGATTTTGAATGTCTTTCGCACGCAGTCGGAGCGCCGACGGAGGTAAGTTCTAAAACGTGCATAGATGGTAAGTCCTCTTTTCATGTCAATTCAGTCTTATTTCTCAATTTGTCTTATCTAGCTACACTTGAGTCCCATTTTTCATTTTGTAGGTAGTAAGATCTTGGATAGCAACTTTCCAAAGACACGGGTGTGTCAAGTATAACTCCTAACTCCCCATTTCAGGACCACCATACTCAAACGAACCGTTTTATGCCTCTTCATGGTTAAGAGGCTTCTCTAAGGGGGCAATATGTATGTACACTGAAATTGTAGTCTTGCACCACCGAACGATGTTACACGTGCCCCAATGATGATAGAGGTCTCCTTGCAAGGTGTTCAGAATCTAGAAAGGCTTGTTAAGTATACACTTGTATCCCGCATGCCCCGCTCAGCCTCCGCATGCTTTGTTTTTCCATTTTCTCCCTATTCTTCTTGCATTTTTTCTTGATGACGAAACCAACACCTGCGTGAGCGTGGTCCCATGACCCTTTATCTCAGGATAGGAAATGGTCCGTAACCGCTGCCCTGCAAAGGGCAGCAGTCCTGTACACATTTTCCAAATCCTTCCGATGATCACGTCAAATGTAAATCTTCAAATTTACATGCTTTCTTCAACCACTTTGGCTTGCATTAATGTTTTTGGTTCCCTGGTAATAGTGTTTTTCCATTGTTTATAGTAAAAGAGATCAAATGGGAGTTACCCTCTGGTAAATGCATTGGTTATAAATAGCCAGCTTGTTTTCAAGCAAATGGCCCCTCATCCTCTCAATTCTCTTATTCAGTTTTTCAATTCCTTGCTTAGAATTCTATTAGTTTCATGTTTTGCTTCCATTATTGGCATTTTAGACGTCATATCATCTTCTTGTTTTAGTCTTGTTCCATTGTTGCTCCATACAATCAATTTAGCATAGAATAGCTTCATTATTCCAGATTAGAATCCATTAAAAAGTTGGAGGTTTTTGTTTTGTCACAAGGATAGATTCTAAAACTCTCAAGTACATCTTGTGTTATATTCCCGCAATAAATCCTGCTAGGAATTACATATTCAATCTCTGCTCACTTGCGTTATCCCTCTCCTACTCGCATTGTATTCGGTCTACATCCAAAGCTGCCATTGTTCGAATGCCATCTTGTGTTGATACTATCAGATACACACTTTCTTGAATCATGAGGACACAAAGGAACGAGGAGATCACACTAGGGGACAAGGTCACACTGTTTGGATTTTCCACTGTTCTATAAATGCCAGGTTTGAGCTATCAAAGTTCTAGTTACAACATATCAAATAGAGTAGTGAATTATTTTATTTTAGTTAAGCTCACTTTCAATATTGCCAGGGAAGCTATGGGGAATGATAGTTTCTGAGAAACTATGATTTATTCCTCACTTCTGAGGTAGGATTGAAGGTTTTCAATTAAGTTAATTAGTTGTATTTTATCTAGATTCACACATCGAACAGGTGAATAACCACACCAGGTTATCTCGCTTGTTTAGTTTTAGTATAAAAGTAGTTTAATTGTTGTTCGTAATTATAACATTTCAATCATATATTTTGTTTAGAGTAGTTTCCTTTTCAGCAGTAGTATAAATTGTTATTTTCAGTTTAAGTTAATTCAGAGACTTCAAAACTAGATTAACATTTAGATCTTAGGATAAACCACTAGGGAATTTATGCTACCCATTCATAGCCTCTAAATCTCCCCTTTTTCATTTAGCTATCAGGAGATCACACTACCAGATCTTAGTCACTGATCCTCCTACAGTTAGCTATAGGAAGGTTACTTGTTGATTCTCATCCTCGCCTATAGCTTTTTCTATCATTGAAAACTGGCCATAATACTAGTTATGGCTTCATCTAAGTCACCCGCATTATAGACCACCGGGTATTTGTCTCAAAGACGACCTCGAGAGGTCGAGCACGGGAAAGTCCCTTGTCAATTATCATCCTCGCATGTAAATTTTTTGTCATACAAGTACCCACTGCATATGTTCCCTTGTAAGACAATTTTGTTTACCAAGTATTTCAATTCCATGTGATCCGTATAGAATACAAATGGTGTAGCTAGAAAATATTGTCAAAAATTGTGCAATGCATAGATCATTGACAAGGCTTCACACTCTGTAGTTGTATAATTTTGTTTAGTAGGAGTCATCTTCCTACTAGAAAAAAAGTAGGATGATCAATAATACCTTCTCTAGGTTGAGCTAATATAGTGCCAATGGCCATGCTAGAGGCATCCACATGCACATGAAATGGTTTTTCCCATGAAGGAAAATGCAGGATAGGCATGGTAGTAAGTTTCTCTTTCAATGTTTCAAATGCACCGTTGTTGCGATTCTCCCCAATAGAATGTACCTTTTCCTTTTAGTAACTCCTCCAGAGGTGCAGAATTTTTACATATCCCTTGATGAATTTTCTATAATATCCTATGTGACCTAAAAATCCATGCACCTCACTTTGACTAGTAGGCACTTCTAGGCCTAGAATGACTACAACCTTAGCTGGATCAACAAGTAATCCCTCCTTGCAGATTATGTGTCCCAATAGTATTCCAAAAGGTGTAGAAAATATGCACTTCTTGATGTTCAAAGATATACTTAATTGTCTGCACCATTTAAAAATCAAGCATAGATTGTCACAGATTATCCTTGAGAAGCACATATACTATCTAATCATCGAGGTAGACCAGTAAGAAGTTGTGAATAAAATCTTTGAATTCCTGAACAACTATGTGAGAGAATACATCAGGTGCATTTTTAATCCAAAAGGCATCACAGTATAGGAAAAACTTCCCCATTTAGTAGTAAAAGTTGTCTTTTCTTGATCCTCCTAAGAAATCCTAACCTGATGATACCCTAAAAATCCACCTATAAAGGAATAGATTTTTTTCCCTGGTACTCCTTCCAGTATTTCCTCAATGAATGGTGTTGGAAAGGGATCTGTGACACATGCTACATTTAGCTCCTGTAATCAACACAAATGTGAATCCTATCATCCTTTTTGATACTAATCACCATTGGGCTAACCCATTCTGATTCATCAAGGGGCTTGATAATTCCATATTTCAACATGTTATCAATCTCTTCTTTGAATTTTTCATGCAAATTGGGGTTCATTCTATAAGGTCTCTTTCTCACTAGGCGTGCACTATCCTTAAGCTCTATCCTCATTTCCCCAAGTGATTCATGCACACCTTTAAGTTCATGATACCATCAAGGAGTAAGTCCTAATAATACCTAAGTAACTCAATGATCTTTGCCACTTCTGATTCTAACCAATAGTCTCCAATTGTGACCTCCTAAGGCTCACCTCCGATCCTATATTAACCTTCTTTATCTTCATTGGTTCACGGTATTCACATGTATCCGATTTGCACTATCCAAGACCTCGTGTGCTACCTGTAAATGGTCAATATCTAGGTTTTCAACTTCCTTATCATTCATGATGTACACCATATTTCCTTTTTCTTTCTCAAGACAAGCACATTCAAGCAATATGGAGTCTTTTCCTTCTTCAAAACACGCACCTAATTTTGTCTCACCCATTAATCCTCGTATGAGTTCCTTTGCCTTTGGACTATCTCCCATGGTTAACCGCTTGACAAATTTTAATGCCTCTTCTATTGGAGGTTGGGAAGAAAAGTATTCAAAGGTCTTGATCATTCCCGTAGTCAAAATTTTCCAATTTCTAGTCTCTCAATGTAGTTCTGTGTATATTGTGTTCAATGAAAAGTTACAAAAGCCATGGATTTGGGGTAAGAATCTCTAAAGAAACCCCAAAGGCTTTTAGAAAACTGATCAATGGACCATTTGATAAGAAATGAGCAAGGTTTTCTTCTTTGCATACATTAATTTGAAGTAAACAAGAAAACTAAGCAAATGAAGCTAACCTCTATTCTTTGAAAGCTTGAAATAATGAACCTAAGAGGATCTAAGCATTCAATTATGTGTTTAAGAGAAAGAGATATCCCCATTAATGGCTTCAAGGCCAATGGATCTTCCCTTTTACTCCATATTGGTGCTATAAAATACAAAAGCAAATGCTACTAGCTCAATGGAAGAAAATGAAATACAATCTAAAGCCTAAACAAAATACTATAATCTATGCTAGGAAGAAGAGAGAATTCTTAGGAAATGAGGGAGGGGGTATAGCCCTATTTATAGTTTTCCATTTGGGAAATGGGAGGCTTTTGGGTGCATGTGGGACTAAAAAGGGAGTCAACAAGTTAATTAGTAAGTCAAAGTAGGATTTGACTAGGTTTAGGGTAATTAACCTAGGTTAGACTAATTAATCTCGTTTAGAGAGTAATTAGGGTTTTGGAAGGGTTTCTGAAAGGTTTAATCAATCCAATGAAGTGGATTGATATTCCAAGGAGCTAATAAAAAAGAAAACTAGAAGGAATAAGAAGCTAATGTAGTCAGAACGAGGCTATGACAACTGTTTAAGTGGTTTATAAGAGGAAATATGACCAAAAAGATGTCGTGAGAAGGGAGTTAGATAGGTCTAACTGGCGGTGTGCCATCAATTTGCAAGGGGAAGAATAGGGAGTGCAATATTAGGAATAATAGTGCATTGATCAAACTACAAGTGTCTACATATACATACCTGAGGCACATGCACATCCTTGTAGAGTGGAGTACAATTTATGCACCCATAGTGAAGGTGGCAATGCTTCTGTCCTATTTTCCGAGTCTCTCACACCGCTAAATGTGGTGCTAAATAGGTTGATCGTCATTATAAGTGTAAATCTATGTAGGTGCATTGATTCTTAAAACCTAGTACATAGGGTGACTCTAATTTCCTTCCACTCTGTAATATTATCTCTATGTACTACCCACTAGCATGTTGGTGTCCCACACAAGACATATGCTAACATGTCTCTTTTAATAATTTGATATGTCCATTGTGCTTCCATGGCTTTCAAAAATATAGGAAGATCTTCGGTCCTGTATACCAAGGTACTTGCACCACCTATCCGTCGAACCGAATTAAGTCCATTCTTACATGCACCCATGCTTTTACCTCATTCCATACTAGTTCATATGTACCATGAGCCCAATTTTCACAAGAAATACTCATGATATCACTAATAGAATGAGAATCCTCCCACTACAGGATGCCTTCCTTTGATGGCTCATTAACCTCTCTGGGTCCCGAATAGTGTGTACATAGATTTTATTTAATCCCTCCTCACTTAGAGGCTCAACATATGGTATAGACTTCCCATCTATCAAAGGTATCACAACCCTTTCCTCTTTGTTCTCAAAGCTGATATACCCCTTAGTAAATCTCATGTCAAAGCATTGTTTGTATAACACCAAGGGCATCCAAGTAATGCTAGAAATTATTCTCTTCTACAAGTGCTAATACCTCAAAATCCCTAGTGAACTTGGATCCTTGTATGGTTATGGATGCATCCATTAAAAATCCTATGGGACTATCCTTATTCCTATTTGTTATAAACAACAAACTAGATGATGGCTACAATGGAGGCATCCCCATTTTTACCCATGCATATACTGTGAGCACATTTACTTCCTCACTAGTATCAATCAATATGTTTCTCAAAGCAACCATCCATCCACGAAACATTTAGAGTAATATCCTTGTCATAGTCAATGCTATCAAGGGAATATTCGCATGCAGATCTGTCGTTTGGTCTCAATACTTTCCCACAGAGTGTTCCCTTTTAACCAAATTTCTAATAATGGAATGATGTTCTCTTGGCGCAACATTTTACACAGTTCTCTCATCTCATCGATATCAGTTTGGACTATCTCTAATACTTTCTTCTACTCCTTTAAGTACTTTATCTCACCGTGAATATTCTTTAGCACTTCCATAGTATCCTGGTAAAATTCCTTTTGATGAGTAGGATCAAGGTACCTTTCTTATAAAACCTCCTCCTTAGTGATCATAGGCTTCTAGTGTAATGCCTCTCTTATGCGCTCTGCTTTGGCTTATGTATTAATCTCCACTATCAATGCCTTAAGTTACGGTGTTATCTTGGGCATCCACGATCTTCAACCATGTGCTAGATTCTAACCATCCCCGTGCCTTTGTTTTCCTACTTATGTTGTTTACTAAGATGCTCATATAAGTTTGGGAACTCCTCATAGCTATGATTCTTTCCACAGAATGAACATGTAACATTCTAGGGACATTCGTGCCTATAGTGGTTAGGATATCCACATGTATAACATGTTCCATAAGGCAATTCACCTCTTCCTCCACCACGGCCTCATCCTCCATATCCACCATGATATCCACATCCTCTTCCACGACCTCCTTCAAAATAGCCCTCATTCTGTCCCGACTTGGTTGATTATGATCCCAATATTGGTGCTAGTTATTACCCTTAGAAATATCATTACACTTTCCTATCATACCCCAATGTGTATAGCATCATGGATCTGACCAATCAATCGACAATCCTCAATATCATGGGTCGTGGACCTACAAATATTGCAAAAGAAAGATACATTCTTCCTTATTGCGCGTTGTAACAAAGGACAGTGGCTAGCATCATGATTCAAATGTTAAATTTCATATTCTAATAGTTATGAATGTATAGATCTGCAATGGAACCTATCCTTGGTGTGACCTTTCACCTCATAATTTGTACACCAAATTCTTGAGCATGTTTCATGGGTAGAATTTTCGATAGATTCTCTAACTATTTTTCCATAGCTACAATTTGTGCCTCTAAGAATGAACTAATGACAATGTCAATGCTCCCAACTACCTCTCAAGCACACAAATCTACTTCCGGTGCTTCAAGTGGATCGAGTGTATGTCTTATATGATAGTGCTCTTCCGAAAGGTGTAATCAATCCTCCAACAAACCATGTGCATGTTCCGTGGTGTGAATATCATAAGATAACTTAGATAGAAGTGTCTTAAAACCAACATCATACTCATGTACACTCTCGTAGTTCCTTGCTTAATATCTCGTGAGCACACTTATACTCTTCTATTCAAACTCAAGGATATGGAACTATTTCAAGAAAGCATCCTTTAGTTCTACATAATCCACACAAGTTTGATCAGGATCAAACTTCCTATACCATCTCTGTGCACATCCCTATAGTGTAGTAGAAAATTGACTTGCTTTGACCTCGAAGCCGTGATCCCTTTCACACGCCACAATATTTCACACATGTGCACATGATCAACAACATCCTCTATTCCTCTATACTCTAGAAGATGAAGAGACATCTCAATATAGATATTCTATGGTTTTCGTGGGCCTTAACCACCGATCCAGAACCTCTTGTGTTTCCTCTCCCTCCAGAACCACCAGATCCACTAGAACTAGAACCACCTATACCTCCTAATCCTCAACTTGTAGATGGAATAGGACCTGTAGATGTAATCCCCTATGCTCGACAAAGTAGTACTATATTAAACCCCTACAATCTGCTAGGTAGTTACACTTCTAGAGGTGAATCCAACATTCTCCACACTCACGTTCGTGTAGATGATGTGCCTAAAAATTTTCCTCCAAATAACATTGAAGTAAATCTGTCCCGCCATTGATGTAATTGCTCCCTAACTTACTCCTACTCTCCTACTTCCCAAGTTATATTTTTGGTTACTTGTAAATACTAGATATTGGAAAAACAAGTGCAAGGGATTAAGATGCGCACTGCGACCTAGGTAGTTTTTGCTGGCCCACATCTGTGTGAAGCCATGGGGGATATCTGTCATGATTTCCAAGATGGGGGAGTTCTTGATGCTCTAGCTCCACATCTTCTATGTGACCTTCAAATCCTTGATGAGCCATCTCTCTCCTTAGCACCATACTTTCTGCAATGGTACTCTACTTCTCTATCTCCCTCTTGCATGCCTCATTATACTTAAGTCACCTTTCCTCTCTCTTCCTTTCTACCACTAGGTATACCATCTTTCACCAAACATGTTCCTACCCTCGCATGAGGTGAGGTTTAGTTAGTCATCGGTTTACTCTCCAAGTTCAAAGTTACCATCAAGATCTTGATCACCGGTGGAATACCTTACAAATATGCTCCTAGCAGCATACCACTAAAGTGGAACTCAACTACCTCCGGGAAAGAATACATCGAAATTAAATATTCCAAAACATAATTGTTTAGAACACCTCCAAACCACGTATCCACAACATGAGTTGAGATCGGATCAACATTATAAAGGGCTGGAATTCTTCTTGTGTCCGAAAAGTGCGTGATACCTCCAATTCCTCTTAGATGCATAATTAATCATTAATTTGTATAATTATTCTAGAAATATAGTGAAAAATATCTCCTATAAATTTTCATACAAATTCTATTCTACCCAAGTGCGTGCATTAAACTCAGATCCACTGCAGAACCGTCATGCATATTCTTCCTCCCAATCATGTATCCACTCTTCAATACTTGCTAGAGTTAACCAATACGTCTTCATCATGAACCATCCACGAAAACAAGTGAAAAAGAGGTCTCGGCAACGGAACCAATGATGTAGCCTAAAATTTACTAGATAACACCCTAGACGTGCTAACACATCACCCATCCTAGAATTAGCACCCACTCGAAGCGTGCAAAGGTATCGGGTCCCTCTTTAGCGTTCTTTGTAGGAAGATGTTAGCGTGATGAAGGAGAAAACATATAGATTCATAACTAATCCATCATTCTACAATTCATGTCATATTCAGATCTATGAAAGAACAAGCTTAAACAATAATCATGATTGAATCAAGAATATGCACTACTCAATTATAGATAGGAATAACACTTAGATTTGGCCAATATCTTCCATCTATTAATAAACACAGAATCTCCTTACAATAATGGAACTCTATACCAATGTGTGCATGGATTTGATACAATAATCTAGTCATATGCACATATATCTTTATGCTTACCTCTTATTCTCTTCATATACCTATATATCTATATCACTATTAACTATTATGTGATTCACATCATATATATAGGGTGGGGACTTTCCCTTCACCGCTTATCTATTTAAAGAATAGGTCGCATGCTATTAATAGCCACGTACCATTTACATGCATAGCCACACATTCATGTGTTCTATCTATAGACCTATTGCGAGTTAACTAGAGTGACAATCCTATTCTTAGATCATCTCCATGCAAAACACTTCAATCCAATCCTTCAAAGATAAACAATATGTGGTGCGCATGTCTCTGCATCATTGGTGTGTTTTGCATGCCATCTTCTAAAAATAGGTCTTCATGCTCAAAATTGGCTAAGTCCTAAATGCTAAACTTACCCTCTACCCGTGGGTTTTTCCTTTCCATCCATGCCCATGAACTGGCTTGTTTCCCCATGCATACTTCTTGTACGAGTTCTATTAAGTGTTCTTTGATCAATACGCATTGATCAATCTATAAAAAATTAAAAATAAAAATGAAGAAAAATATGACCTTTTTGTCATGGACCTGCCTATTTTTACCTTGGGCTTCTTGTCGAATTGGCATGCTACCTCACACTCATCTTACATTCAAGCCAACCTGCATTCACCTCATCTCCGTTTTCATCACAATTCCCTACCCTCTTAAGATATGTGCCACAATTATGATATATTGTGATCATGTGACTCTCTTCACGCTTAGAGTAGTAAATTATGCACACATTTCAGGTCTTCTATTCATAATCCAATCTATAGTATGGTAGACTTGTTATGGTTTGTATCAATTAGACGGATATTTTCCCTCCTCCCACCATTCACCTTTTTCATTACCTATTGATTCTCTTATATAGGACCAGACCATCAACACCTACATTTACAAAATTCCCCCTTTCACCTAAGACTCAACCATGCCTATCACCTAAGATTCAACCATGCCTATGACCTAGAATCAATCATGCCTCAAACCTACCAACCCATTCATCTCCTTTACCTCATCATATTATTCCCTAGCTTATGGGAGAAGTACATCGGCCCGAGGCCCCTTTTCATCGGGGCTATGTGGGCAATACTCTAAGGGTATGTGGCCCTTGGAGGTTAGCAGGAACTCTTTACCCCAAGAAAATTCCCCTTTATCTTTCCTATTTCACATTTTGACTTAGTTTGTTTCCTTTTACCTCAATAATTAGAAATTAAAACAAACATCAATTAACAAAACATGTCATCATATCACCCATCAAACATTTCACATTTCCACAATAGCAAATATTGAAAAATTTAAGCCATAATTTGAATATGCATCATCATTTGTTTTTCATGTTACCAATAACTTGGAAATTACATCTAAACCATGCCTATACCCGACTCCACCATGTCTAACTAACCTAACTCCATCATGCCTAACTAACCTAACTCAACCACACCTATGACCTAAATTTAACCATGCCTACATCTAGTTCCACCATGCCTATGACCTTGACTCAACCATGCCTAATTAACCTCAAATCAACCATGCCTAATTGACCACGACTCAATCATGACTGATCCACCAAGTTTCCATCACATACACAATAACAAAAAAAATTACAAAAACAAATACAACATCAATGCCATCATGAATATCATTGTCTATATATAAATCATCAGGTTTTTGTTTCACTATAGGTATAAAACACTAAAAATAGGTCCAAGTATCTCAAAAAACTCTCATATATAGCCTCAATATCATAATCAAAATAACTCGAAAACTCTCATATACATCCTTGATATCTTTGGCACGTAGGCGGTATATATCACCAATATACAAAAATTTGATACACTAATCATATCCGGTGACTAGTCATCACCCCTCCCGATATCCATCCTAGTCACGTCTATCTCCTCCTCCACCCCTATAGTAGGGTGCCCTACCAACCTCTCTCCACCTTGCCTAGGTATCGTCTCTTCCCCGACCCGCAACTAGTTTTACCCTCCGTGAGCTCGTGGACTTACCCTGAGCCTTTCCATGGGTACCTCAACCCCTCTGTACCCTATGTGGTCTGATTTCAAGACCTATTCCTCTCACATAATGCCTGTACAGCTCTGTACTCTGTATAGGAGGGGACATCTTTCCTAGTAGTTGTTAGGTAATCCGAAAATCTTGCACCTCATTCGGTGAAACAAAAACCTAGCCATCAACATCATCTATGATGGTTCCATAGGTCTCACAAAACCTCGTGAACTTTTTCCTACCCCGATGGCCTTCGTCTCTATGCCTGTGAACCCTAGTCTCCTCCTTGTATCATGGGACCCTATTCTGCTACTTCTTATAAAATGGCACCCTGTCCCTAAGCCTGCGGTAGTGCCTACGCCATTACCTCGGGCCTGTAAGGCCACAACTGAGCTTGAGCAGTGCGGTGGCCAACTATCCCTATAAACCTACTACATGTGTCTCGTAGGGAAACTACTTTCCATCCATCACCATCCTCACCCTTTGCGGGAATCTTTCCCTATGCAATCTAGGCCTATAGGTCCACCACCTGTGCCTGGAATGTGGCAACCTATGCCTCTAACCCTGTAAGTTTCTCTTGTAATCTGTGATCTTGGCATGTAAAGTGGCCACCTACCCCTACAATGTATCTCTCTCTCAGATTACTTTAAGGGTAGCCAAGTCATTTGTCATGGCCTAGGTGGCATTTCTCATAATTGTGCTTCCCACCACTGTCTATATGCATCGGTGACACCTATGTCATCAATCATCCTATCCAGTGAATTTCCCCCCATCCTATCGGCACCTTTGGTCATGGTGGAGACAAAGTCTATCCACATCATCCCTCCTATAATGTGGGAATGGTGGTGGTATCTCCGGGGTAGCTCAAATTGTTGTCTCGACCCTATTAATAGGTATCATCTCATGCTCACCAACACGGTGCCCCTCTATCCACCTCACTAGTTGTAGCTCCTCCTCTAACTCTACCACCACGTGCCTATATAAATGGAACCCAACATATGATCTCTAAATCATATCTACAACAAATAACCCTCAACTACTTTCCTATAATACGCTACATCATGTGTAGCCCTAGCTGCCATGTGCCCTCCACCAATGGGTACCGTTATCTCAATTTTGCACCATGGAAAAACTAGATCAAACACAACCTGTGTAGAAAGAAATCTAAGGGAAATTTCTATCGAACAAGCCCACGTTTCAAATCGATAGTCATGTTACGAGCATGCTCTACAATGGAGTAGCAAGGTTGGGGAAGGGAAAAACAATGTCAAAAAAAAACCAAAGGCTTAAAGGAGAGGAACGGAGAAAGGCTCAAAGTATTTTGGGCCTTACAAATGATTTAGAATGAGCTAAAATTGACTAAGTATAGAAGAATCAATGGAAGCTTGCACGTGCCTCATCGACACTTCTCCAAAGGTTTAACCCAAAAATAGTCCTTGAACAAGCATGGAGCAAGTTGGCCCAAGCCCAAAAAGGGACAGAGTTGGCCGTTGAAAAGTCGAAACGAGTGGAAAGAACCATGTGTCAGCTCAGTGTAACTTCAAAAGTGAAATCCAAAGGTGGAGACTCAAACTAGCGCCAACCCTCCATGTGGCCATGGTTTAATAGAAGTCAAATATAAAGCAGGCCCAAATCAACTAAGTATAAAGAATCGGTAGAAGGTGCCAAGTGTCTCAATGGTGCACATTTAAAGGCATGGCCAAAAGCATAGACTTAAATGAGCGTGAGGCTTCCATGTGTCTAGGGTTTGAGAAAGGCATCGGTCCAAATTGGCTAAGTATCACAGAATCACGGAAGAAGCCACATGTCAGCCCTACGGATCTTCAAAGGTAAATCTAAAAGCGGGTCTCTCAGACAAGAGGTAAGTCTCCACATGTCCGGGTAAGATATATGGACATGCCAAACAAAATGACCTATCCAAAACATAAAGGAACCATGTGCATGGTTTTGTTCTTAAGATAAGTTAGATGAATAAGAACTACCACCTAAATAGTTTTATAACAAAGCTAATGACAAAATCTAAGCACCATCAAAGATGAGAGCTAAACAATATTAAACCTCTACTTCTCTAGATTACCAAAAATAAGTAAATGGACCTATGTAGGCTCCATGGCAATCAAATTAGTTGTTTTTGATATCCAAGAACCTAGGAATGGGAGCTTATCAAAGTTGGGCTACAAGACCCTTTTGACTCTTCCCATATGACCCAAGCACTTTGGCTAGAAAAGAGGCTTAACTCTTCAAGTGGTGAATTCTCAAGAATAACAAAGGAAAGCTTTTAGTCTATTTGTTATGTGCTTTGCTTTTGTCTTCTCAAGGAATTTAGGTGTAAGTGTAAAGGTAGGAGGAGGGCTCTTTATATAGCCCAATGGATAAAGGAAACACTACATCCCTTTGCATGTGGGATAATAGGGATGTTGAGTTAGTTATGGATAAGGGGGGTTTAGATAGGGTTGAGTTAACTTTAGGAGGGTTTAGTTTGTCCATTAGTGACTCATGTGGATAAAGGGGGCCTATTAATTTAATCAATAGATGTGCAAGCTTATAAAAGCTTTTAGAGGAATATAAGCATGATTTAGACTATAGAAGGGGATTAAATCAATTGAATATTGATTTATTGATTAAATGAAAGGGGATGCTAATTAATTAATAATAATTAATTAGTCTAGGTAGAAGGGGTTAATTAACAAAAGGTCGTTAATTAAGATATTTGTTGGATATGAGAATTAATTAATTAGCATAGTGTAATTAATTAACAATGATAAGATCGAAGATGAGCGCTTTTGACGTTATGTCACCAATTTGTAAGAAGGAGATAATTAGCGCAATTGAATTATTTAAATTACTCATGCATAATTATGGGTATCTACATTTTCCCCTCTTTGGGGTGGCATAAGTTACGCCACTTCAAAGATAGTAGATGGATGAAATTTTGAAGAGGTAGAAGAAACATTAGTAGGAGGGAGAGATGCCCCTCGAGCGTTGATGGGATGATGAAGGAAGAAAATCGATGATAAAAAAGTGAGAAATAGATAGAAGAATGGGAAGGGGTAGAATGCCCCAAGTGAAGTAAAAGGAAAGTGGTGAGAGGAAAGTGATGTAGAAGTGGACATAAAAACTAGCCTCTAGCCTGTGCATTGGAACACCTTTAGTGTCATCATATTGCCAAGAGATCTACGTCATTGGTCCTTATGAAAAATATAAGAATGCAACAAAAATAGAATGACATGAAAATCCATACTACGAACAATTGTCCATTGTTGAAAACACCAACTCCATGCAACATAAAAATGTAATGAAGTACGAGAAAGTGAAAGATGCCTAACTCCATGCAACATATAAAATGCAATGCAATATGAGAAAGTAAACAAGCTAAACTAACAGAGAAACATAATATAATGTTTTTATTATCGAGCTTCAGTTACAACCTGTGTGAATTAACGACAAGGGTTGATGATGGTGCCCCAAGCAAGGATACATGCAAAGGGAATAATAGAGGACACTTGGGTCCGATGGAAAAGCAATGTGTACTATGAAACAATACCAGCAACTCATTGTGCCCCAGAGTACAGATGAAGTAAGTAGCCTAGCTTTTTTTGATGGAGGTAGATCAAGATGATCCACAAATCACACACATGAATAAGTGAGAACCAAAGAGCAACATTTTGTAGGATGATTTTCAATTTTTAGAAGTTTTCTTAAACATATTTGAATGCTTTTGATGATTTTTCTAACATATTTGAATGTTTTGGTTGATTTTGAAAGTTTTATGAAACTATGTACAGGAAGACAAGAAAGTGTGGATGCCCCTAACGATAGATGGGATGTATAAGGGCATAAGGCCACGTGCGTAAGAGAAAGGTGAAGATGCAAAAATGCCCCCAAGCCGGTTAGGTGGGAGTATTCAAATGCAAACTCTTCACAGTAGAAGTGGGACCCAAGGCCATTATGGGTAGGTTCAACATGATGATGAACATAAACCAATGAAATGTTAGGAAGAAGTAAGGATGCCGCCAAAGTGTAAGTTGGCCTAAAAGTACATGATATAAAGGAAGGAGAAGATTGTTTTTGTGAAAGGTGACAAACGTGTCCGCAAACATGGAAAACAAGTAATATTACACACATGGATGTTATGAATGAAATGAATGTAGCTTAGAAGCCTCGCGATGAAGAATTGTTTAGCCCAGAGGCACAAATCGTGAGACAAGATGAGACTAGAGTAAGAGTGTGAACAAGGTTCAAAAAAAGACACTTGGTAACATACTAATGCTATTTACTCATAGAAATCGAGTGTCTGCATGTGGAATTTATTTACCTCTTGAAGGGAAGATTTAATAGACAAGTGAAGACACCCTAGCCAAAGTGTAGGGATGATTGATTTTGAAATGTGATTTTATAAATGAAGGGTAGAAGGATAGTCGTACATTGCTCCGCTGCCATCCAGGAGTCCATAGCCTCGATGGAGATGCATTTGATTCTAATCGCAACATTGATCTATTTCATTAGGTATACATAGCCCGATAGAGACTATTAGAAATACCCCAAGAGAGAGTAATATATCAATTTGCTTTTGCTCGTAGCTTTTAGCTTTTGATTTTGATTGATTTTGATTCTTTTTTTTTTTGAAAAATTATTTCAGCTCTCTTGTTTGACAAGGGGTTAAGAACCACATATGGCTTGATGGAAGGATGTGGAAATGATTGTGATGATGACATTGGTTAGTGTTAACAAATATATCCAAAAGTTCTTCGCAACAAGTTTATTAGATGATGAATGTGATAGGGTTTCTAATGTGTCGTGCTCTTTAATTTACTAAGGTGATAAAAGACCAAGGTCAAATGCATACCATAGAGAAAACTATCACAAAATGAGTGCAAATAGGCTAACCAGAATATCACCGAAGGGATGAAAATTGTAGGAACACTTACAGAGGAAGAGAAAGAAAGGGAAGAAATAACATCCATTTGTACGCAATACCTGATTGTAATGTTTGATCTTTGTACCTTTGATTTTTCTTTTGTTTTGTTAATGTTTTTTGTATTTTTGAATTGTTTTTTTTTTTTAGATTTTTGCCAATTTTAAGAGGTTAGGACTAACAAATTCACTCTATGTGGTAAGATATAGCAAAAATGTTTGCGACTTCCTTCATAAGGAAGAATAGGCGCATTTTTTTATCGAGAGTGATATTATCCCCAATCTCAATGATCAAAGTGATTTCAAACTCAATAAATGACTGTGATTTGTTATGAAACATGGATTTCATATGTGGGAGATTTAATTCCCCATCTAGAGGTTTACGTACTTTGCACCATGCTTGATGGTTACTTTGATGTGCGTTCTTGAATCGCGCTTGATTTAGAATTTTGAGATTGTTTAATTTGTTGGGATCTATAGAGCTCTTTATAGTTTTGATCTGAGCTTGATTAAGAAACTGTTTGGGTTTCTTATAAGTTGACATGTGACTTGTATGATCTTAAGAAGGAGAAGAAAGTGAACGTGGATGTTTAGAACTGATGTGAGAAATGACCATGGGCTTGCCCCAACCATTAATAGAAGAAATATGTGATGGATGAAATGGATATGGTCCAAGAATTGAAGAGGCTAGGTTACTTGGGAGGTGAGCCATAGATAGAATATGAAGGGCTACTAGGATATGGCCCAAGAATAGAAGAAGAAGGGCTACTAGGACGTGACATAGATGTAAGATAATGGGCTACTAGGATGTGGACTAAGAATAAAAGATTATGGACTACCTAGGGTGATCCATACCCATAAGACAAGGGGCTAGTTGGGAGTGCCCCAAGAATAGAAGATAGTGGAATACTCGAAAATGTCTAAAAATAGCAGAGGGAGCTGCCAGAAGGTGACCCACACCTAGATGAAGATGAAGGGCTACTTAGCGTTGACCCCATAAGATATTTTAATTGAGGAATTATGATAGACAAACATTTATTGGGTGATGAGAATATAAGCCATGGATCAATGCAAGACTAAGGAGTTTCATCACATAATCAATAATGTGAAGATAGAAGAATAAGAGGAGGATCAAGTTGTATGATCGAGGCTCTTCCTCCATTTCTTGATAAAAGGAATCAAACTTTTCCTTACAATACACAGATGCATCAAATTCTAAAGATAATCCTTTCTCATAATTTTCTAAAGGAATATCTTCATATGCCCCCATAAATGCCCTAATTGATTCTTCATTCTGAAAGAGATCAATCAGTATGAGTTGGTGATCTATCACCAAGGGTTGATTATAAGAAATAGGTTCACTCAATGTGGAAGACTTAGAATATGTTTAATGATGATTGATAGAAGAAATGATGTGGGGGACAAAGAAGATTTGTAGCTAGATGTCTCAGGAGTAGAAGAAGGTGGTGTGGACCTACCTATATGATGGTATATCAATTGTAAACTAGTAGGATTAATTCAAAAGTCTATAGATTTAACGCATGGGGTCGATTCAGACGTTTGAATCGAAGGAATTTGAGTCACAAGAATCTTCAAAGAAGGAAGACTTATTAGGGGTGATTGATGAAGAAGGTCCTATGAAGAAGGGGAGGAACATGATTCAAGAATCACATTGGATGAATAATAACAAGGGTTCTACAAAGAAAGAGAGGACCATGATTCAAGAATTGTTTTAGATGTTTGATTGGAGGGATTTGGAGTCGCACGTATCTTTAAAGGAAGAAGACGTAGTTGAGGTGGACTGATGAAAGGGGTCATGTGAAGAAAGGGAGGGTTGTGACGTAGGAGTCATAGTAAATGTATGATGAAGATGGTGCTATGAAGATAGGGAAGACCATGACATAGGAGTCACATTAGATGACTTAGGAGTCGAATTAGATGAATCTGAATAGTAGTTTGGATCTGAATAGTAGTTTGGATCTGAATCATCAGAAGAGTCAGAGGAAATATTTGGATTGGAATCCTCAGAAGAAGAGGAAATTTTTGGATTAGAATCAAAATAAGGGTGGGGGGAACTCGAATAATAATTTGGATCAGAAGTGTCCAAACCATACCACCGACTATGAGATGAAGGTGGGGAGTGGGTTACATGTATGGGTCCTCTAGCAAGAAGAACCAAATGAGGTTTAGTTGTAATGGGAATATTTTGATTTGAATTGTTAAACCTAGGTTCCGTATTGTTGTAAATGTGAGAAACCGCATGCTAGTCAGTCATTTTTGGCGTCATTTTAAGTACAAATTTCTAGATCTAGACAGTGTGATGGAACTCCTTCAAAGCAAGTGACATGTCGATTTGGGTAGCATAAGGAAAAGTAGCTAGAAATTTCATAAGTATTGATATGCGTGTGTGATTTTCTAAAGAATTTATAAGGCAAATATACATCGTGATGACACAATATCAATGAGATAAAAAGGGATCGTCCTAGAAAATAAGTTTTCGAATGAGTAATCACAAGGAACAATCATGCAAGTGTGAAACACAATGTAGTGCCCACTTCCCTTTGGCACCTTTTATTACCGATCATCATACCGTAGACTATATGACAAACAATTTAATAGTTTTGATTTAGTATGGTGTTAGATGTTAGATCATAGATTATTTTTGAATCTGATTATATATAATGCATGGTGATTATTAGAGACACTCATATGTGGATGATGATATACTATTGACATGGATTTTTAATGGAAGTTATTCGAACATGTGATTTTTGGAGATTATGAGTAAACCTAGAAAGGGGAAATTATTTGATGATGATATAATTGCTGAATAAATTTACAAATGATATAGTTGTTACTTTGATGTTGCTGATACATATTGTGAGTGATTTTGTTAAATTTCCTTGATGTTGTTGTGATTCACATACTTAGATGATTTTTTGATTATTTTATATATTCATTTTGGACGTTTTGATATGGCCACGAGGCCGAAGGAGGTATTTGTATTTTACAGGTTAAATATATCACAACAAAACATCAGGGGATCGGAGACCAACCAAAATGGAATTCTAGGTGAATTCAACATGGTCACCATGGCAATGTGTTTTGTGTGTGTTGTTTTGTTAGGGATTTCCATGGGGGGGAATCACCTTTAAATGTGACCATGGGTTTGTATATTTTATTAATGTGGTTACTTTTTATTATTGTTGTATGTGTTTTATTAGTGATGTGTTTCCTTTCTTTATTTAATTATGTTGTGGAAAATTAATGTGAGAAAACATATGGTTAAAAGATAAATAAATCAAATTGGGATATGGGAAAATAATTATAGAAGTTGTTTTCTTTGTAATAAATTTGTAAGTGATGTGTAAGTTGTGTAAGAGCTTGTGTAAGTCTGATTTTGGAGTATGAAACACTCCACCTCCATGGAAATTCGAATTTTTCCTTGGGGACTGTTTTTGGAGGCTTGTGGGACAAGTAAAACTTGTCCCATACCTCTCAATTTAATTTACCAACTATGCCTATGGTTGGAGGACTGATTTTACACATTTTTAATGTATTTAATTAATCATGTTGCATTGTTTTGATTGCACTCTCTTACATTTTATTTAATTTTCAGTCCTTTGGGGTGTGGGCTTTTTGGAGTGTGCAAGTAGATTTTCATATTTTGACCCACCTATTTATTGTGCATTGGAGTTTGGAATTTGACTCTAGTGTTAGAATTGAGGATATGTGATGTGGAATCCTACATGGATCCACATCATCCCCTTCTCTTCTCTTTTCTATGTAATGAAAACTCTTGGCTTGTTTTTGTGGGTTGAAGCATTTTGTATGTAAATTGGGGTGCATTTTTTCTTGTGTTTTAAACTCTTACCTTGGAGTAACTTGGGTGAAGTTTTTGCTTGGTTGTTTAACATTTTTACATTCTTCATTGGGGCACATTTTCTTGTTGGAGCTATTATTGTTGGAGGAAGTTTTGGAGAAATATTTGCATGCTTGTGAGTTGGTGTTTTGGACTGTATTTTTGATATTCAAAACTTGATGTGTGGAGAAAATCCTTCCATGGGGAGGTAGGAGTTTATTCCTTCTTTTACTGTTGTCATTTCTTTCTTGTGTTGTTGTGAATGGTGAATGTTTTACATGTTTTATGGTTTGTTTGGGTAGACTTCCATAGGAATGGTGTAGGATAAGGCTATGGGGAATCCATGTGGGGGCATAAGGGAATGCCATTGGCATTAAAAATATTGTGGAGGGATTTTTGGGTTTGGGATCCACAATGGAAAATAAATAACTTGAATTTCTTACTCTTGGGGGCATAAGCGATAAACTTTGGGGGCATAAGGAGGGGTTGGGAGATATAAGGTTTATGGGGTATGATATGTTATATTGGTGGTATGATTATAGGTGGATGCCCAATTCCCAATTAGGAGGCATAAGTAGCTTCACCCAAAGTCCTTGTTCCTTTAGCTTGCAAGATCAAGCCTGAGTTCTATTTTGAAATGATTTTAAATGTAGTTGTGAACTGTTGTTTTTTTGTTGAATTGTGTTTTTTTTTTAAAGGAAATGTGTATGTGAAAGAATGTTGTGTGTGGGAGCCAATTTGTTCCCATGGGTGAATTGCACCTTCTATTGAATCTTGTTTGGGGCTCGGGGGCCAATGATGAAGGAAGGATTCTCCTTTCATTGGATATCTTGGTTGGGTGGAGAGCACTACCTTTCCCCTTCTTTTGTTGTGATCAAATTGGAAGAAAATGGAAGTTTCATGCTATTGTTTTTGCGTAAGATAAATGTACAGTTTGACAATCCCTTGTGGAAACCCATTCCTTTGTAATCCTTTCGCACATGATGTGGATGAAATTGTAATAGTTATGTTATGGAGAAATGATGTTGTAATTGATTATGAAGTTATATATTTGAAATGTGAAAGACACTTGAATTATGTTCTCTACATTGAGAAAGAAAGAGAATTTTGTTATTGATTTCCAACATTGAAATATGTAAGTTGTATAATTGAAGTCAATAGAGGATTGCAAATTCATCTCTCATTGCATTGTTGTTATTGTATTGGAACATCAAACTGTGATGAAATTGGAGTATCAAATTGTGATTGGAATCCTATTTTTTGTAAAATGGAAAAAGTATAAACAAGAAAGTCTACCATGGATTGAATTCAATGTTTCTTTATATGGCAAAATGAGATAATTAAATCTCTTTTGAAAGGAAGAAATGACAATTAAATCCCTCAAGAAATTGACCTCTACCTTAAATTTAAAACTGGAAATAATTCATTTAAAGTGCACACTCGGACTCGCACTTAATAATCCACTGGAAAATGATATAATCTAGCATGCTAAGAAATCAAGGAAATCAATCCGATAAAGGAAACACTTAGGGAAACAATTAAAACATTTTAGACTTGAGCTAAATCTCTTCTTCAACCGTTTTCTATCTTTTGTTGAGCAATTCAATTTTGAATCGATTGAATAAATCAACTTCTCTTAAACACTTTAAACCCTCCCTAGATAAATTCTCCATGTCTCTTGGCATGTTGAGCGATGGAGGAGATCTAATTTAGTCAAATTAAAAAGTTGAAAATTGTAAGTTTGCCAATTAAAAGCATGCGGATAAGTTTTATAAAATTTACCCTTTAAAACTTATCAAAAAGTAATATTTAAGCTTTTTTATGCAAAGAGGGAATCGAGAGCTGTCCAGAAAGTCCTTATTTTCCCAAAACCGAGCTTTCTAGATCAAGTTATGGCACTTTGAAGTTTTTGTGCCTTGGTGGGAAAATTTGGGAAAATTTTCCCTAGCGGGCCCACAACCCAAAAATTTCCCGTCGAATTGCCTTAGAAAATATTTTGAAAATTTTGACTAGGGAAAATTTTCATCTTTTCCTCCACTGGCCTGTAGCCAATTAGAGGCTGCCACATGTCCTTTAAGGGCTGAGGTGGAGGCACGGATTTTTCTTCACCCTTAAACCTTTTCAAAAAAATTGGAAAATTTTCACTTTTACCTCCGTTGGCCCACAGCCAACCAGAGGGCACCACGTGTCCCCTTGTGGCTATGGTGGGGGCATGCATTTCCTTTTGGACTTAAATTTTTAAAAAAATTGGGAAAAATTCCCATTTTGACCCCGCCGGCCCATGGTCAATGAAAGTGTGCCACGTGGCACTCTGGGGTGGCAACGGGTATAGTGGAAGACCCTTGACTTTTGTTTGTTTTTTTTTTTTTGGCCTTTGGGGAAAAATTCTCAATTTTATCCTATGGCCTACTTCTTCACCTTCCTATTATAATTTTTCCCTTAGCGAGTGCATGGACCCACACACTTCTTTCTCCCTTTTTCCCCTTCATGGCGCAAAGCGCTAAATCCACCCGCCGCCCCGCCCTTCCCTTCTATCTTCTCTGCTTGGTGCCAAGACTTGACTTGTGTCCCCTAGGGACCTGCGGGTGTGTGGAGTGTTTTGTGCCTTTGAGCCATACATTGGGAAAATTTCCCAATGCCACCCCGTGACCCACCAACCCGCCCTAGGCGCATTCCCCCTCCTCTTGCCACATGTCCCTCTAGGGAAAATTTACCCTAGAAACTCGCCCACTCATAACTTGAGTTTTGTAAGGAGTTAGAAGGAATTATTTATATCACCGGAAAGGTGAGAAAATTTCCTATCCATTGGGAATGGTTTAGGGAAAATTTGGGAGCATTATGTAGGTGAAAAATCTATTAGTAACTCTAAGCTGTTTGAGAGCAGGCATGGGGGTAAGATTACTCCTTGAACCTAACTAAAACATGTAACCCTAAAATTTGAACCTTGTAAACTTGTTATAAGTTAATAAAGGAAAATTGTGTTTTAGAAAATAGGATTTTTTCTGGAACCTATTAGTGAAAACTGATGTCTTGTAACTTAGTTGTAGATACTTCAAATCATAAAAAAATTCTCCCATAATTTTCTAGCTAACCCTAGGTTATTTCTTCGGTCTCAAGTGCTTGTTTAAACGGGCACTACAATTTGGTATTATATTAGTGGTTCAAAATCTTGGACCATTTGGCACACTAGAAAACCTAAGACATGAACTCGTAAACCCTAAAGCACACTTGTAAATCTAGAAAACAATCTTGTTGAAAATTGAAGAAGAAATAAGTATGAAGAAATATTACATTACTCTGTTCATTTGAATCTGCCAAAATTAAAATCATAATAAAAATGACAAGTTGTTTGAGTTGTTGTTCTTGCTTGGTAACCTTTTTTCTAAAACTGGGGTACTAAGAATGTTAGATTAAATTAATTTTGGTGAACTTCTAGTATAATGGAAAAACTTGGTTCCCTTTTGAAAACGTGTTGTTTTACAAGTCCCAAAATGTGATTTAATTGTATGATACATTAAGCCATTTGTTGAGACCCTTACTTATGGGAGTTGTTAGAATGATGAGTTGTATTATGTGATCCTTGTGGTTGGATAGTAGTGGTTGTGTTCTGGGTTGGGAAGAGCTAATTAGAAGTTGTTTAGAGCTTCCTTCCTTGAGTGGTTAAGAAAGAGGGTCTGGTTGTCAATTTTCCATGTTGTTACCTGTATGAGAGGGTGGACACTAAGTTTGGGTGTCGTCTAGGACCCAATCCTATGTATGTGTTCTTGGAACTAACCTTGAGGTAGAGTACCCTATTGGCACCCATGAAGGGATGCGAAGTGAATGTGGTGTTTACTTTTGTGTTTTACATTCGTAATCTTGTGTATTTTATCAAAGACCAATATCTTATTTTATGATTGGATTGAAGAAGCTCGAGGATATTTTATTTATTTATAATTTTTACAAGAATTTTTAAACTTTGCAATGTGGCTACTTACCCACTTTTATTGATTTCTGATATTTCTTGGACTTCATTTGATTGATGACTCGAGCTCATGATGTTATTGGCTACTTGGCTAAATGTTACGTGGTTTCCTTCTTGCATGTTGTTGACTGGTTCTATGCTTAATGTATGGTGAAAATTTGTTGGTTGAATATTTTGTCAAGCCAAAATATGAGGTTCAACCATAGTACATGGGATTAAATCCCTCCTCAAAGACAGGTGAGGCTGCCTATTTATTACTAATCTAAAACACAACAGAAATAATATATATAGTATTCACACTAATCTAACCATTGGGGTTGGGATAGAATCCCGAAATCCATATCCGCACTATGTGAAGATGTTGTTTTTATAAATGGACTGGGTTGGAAATTATTACAATGGAAGAAGCACAATGGAAAGGAAAGGAGAGGAACGTATTTTCTTTCAAGTAAACACAGAGCATGAAATAATAATATGAGCTTTAGATAACAAATATAATGTTTGAAATGATTAGAATCATCAAGACACTAAACAAGGAATAGCTTAAGATTGCGAACATAAGAACAATATCTTAAGAAAAACACTTCTCACAACACAAAGTTTGCAAAAACAGCATCACTTCTATTCCTCAAATGATTAAAAGAAAACACAAAGTTTTTCTTCTTCACAATAGCTCCCAATATTTCAAAAATCTCAACCCTTTGGAATGTATGCACATCCCTTATTTATAATAAAAATAGTTGAGAGAAAATAGGACAAACCCTATAAAACAGTTTGTTAACAAGAGTCCTATTTTGCTTGACTCTCACGTAGGAGACCAAGTCAAAATATGATTCCTATGTGACAAAATAGAAATGAAAAAGACATGTCAATTTCAAGATTGAAATGACATGTTACATCAAGATTTAGTCTGAATTGTCATCTTTTTCTTCCTCATCTTTCTCTTCTTCTAACTGAGCCTGTTTGTTCCAAAATTCTTGGAACTTCCGGATTATACCTTGCATCTCATTTTTGTCAGGCACAGTGGAATGATCACTCAAAACTTCACATGTTTCGTGAGTGTCACTGGCACTACCGGGAAGTTTTCTCAATCTTTTGTTGAGTTTTCTCAAGGCCTCCAAAGAATGTTCAATCCTTACAAACCTGTCAATGATTTCAATGCCAAATCCATGAGCTGGTTCATGCTGAATTGATTCTTGGATTTGTTTGAAAAGATCATCAGCTGATAGGATGCCCGAGTTTCCACTTGACACTTTTGCATAGATTTTCAGCAGTTCTTCTTCCAGGTCACTCTTGCCATCAATCAATTGATCTCTTGATTCTCTCAATTTACCGCAAGCTTCGTTGAGAATTTTTACCCTGAACCTGATGGCTTTGGTCAGCTGGAAATGCTTATCGCATGTGGGATGACACCTTCTTCTACCAAAATGTGTGATGGGATTTGCTTCAATACCTGGAGAGCTTCAAAAGTCAAATCAAGGTGTCCAATTTCTTGGGAGAAATCATCATCCATATTTTCTCCATCACTCTGTATATTCCCCAAAGATTGATAGACCCCTACGGCGTCTTGAATCACTTCTTTCCCCTGTTGGAGCAGCCTTTGAGTCCATTCATTGACCACCCTTCCTTTTTCATTAATCTTCTCAATTATAGGCACTGATGAGAAATCGAATCCGACAGGGATAGAGGAAGATGGTATGGATTCAAGGGGTTTTGAGAGATTAAGCAATACCTCAGTTAACTGCTCCACCTTTCCTTTAAGCTCATCTCTGTTGTCCTTTGTTTCCTTCAATTTCTAGCATAGCACGTTTATAGCATCCCGTGCATCTTGTTGTGCTCCTTTTGTTGTCACTTCTCCTAGAGCCACCCTGGTTATCTGATAGTCAGAGGCCATTATATCCTCTTTGTTTTTTTAGTCACGGGAGTGGCAATCTCTGCATAATTATGCCCCGAAGCGTCCACCAAAACCCTTGAAACTATTTTGGGTTTCTTGGCTGATTTAGTAGTAGAAGCCTTGAGTGAACTAAAATCAAAGGCTGGTATGGGTACAATCACCTTCCTCTTCCTCAGAGTTTCTCAAGTAGCCATTGAGGCATGTCAGAGGGAGTTGCCACTATTGTAGAAGTTGGTATCATACTTTTAGGGGGAGAGGGATCCACTGGTGGAGTGGGGATAGTTACCAATGTGGTAGTAGATTCAATAAAAAGAGGCATAGGAGGGGGCATGTTGGTAGTTACTTTGGTCCCAGAAAAGAGGGGTGAGATTCCAGAGAAAATGTTTGCCATGACCGAAGAAGTGGATGGGGAAAGTGGATGTAGAATTGGTTGTGAAGGAGGAAACATAGATCCCGACTCCAAAGCCTGGGATGCAAGAGATAAGGTCACTTCAGTTGGGTAGTCAACAAATGGTGAAACTAGGGGCTGACTTACGTCTCCTTCCAAAGAAATTTCTCCTATTTCTCGGTGGTGTTGGTGATTCGGCACATTCACCATTTCAACTAGAGTAACAATTGAAGAGATTTCTCATTCTCTTCTCTTCTTGACAAACTTGACCTTTATAGGTCCCTTAGAAGATATTTTATCTTTTCCCTTTTTGGAGGGCCCCGCCTACAAAGCAACCAACTTTGAAAAATTATCATCTTTAAAACCCATTCCCAAGAGCCGAACCATGCTTTGGTGCATGCAAGAATCGGGGCTGATCTATCTCGTAACAAAGTATTTTAATGATAGACCAATCAATAGGTGGGAAAACATATTGATCTTCATTCAATCCATCATATGAAGGATCCGTAACACTTTCATTAATGCTAGTACCTTCCGGTATGTCAACGAGCTCAAGTGTCTCGAATTTCAGCAAGTTTCAACCTGCTATGATCTTTTCTTCGGACAACAACCTCATCATGTAAATCAATCTAGATGTCTTCTACGCTTGGCACGTGCGGGTGCAGAGTTCCATATGCCTTGAGGAATCCTTGAAAATAAAACTCGTCTCGGGGCTTCATGTGGTTCTTCAACTTATCTTGAAGCTCATGGACAACGTTCTTGGCTTTCACCACCATTGAACAAGTATACCTTCCAATAGAAATTGGGAAAGATACAGAGGCCTTGTGTTTACTCTGTTGGAACTTTTGAAAATCCAACAATTTCCTGACCAACTCCATCAAGATTAGTTTTTCCCCTGGATATCTGGGAAAATAGAAAGGATCCCTTGGGTACATGACTACTTGAAGATATGTGAACTTCTTAAATTGCAAGAAGACACAACCCCATTTTGAAACTTCAGCCCATGCCTCATTAGAGACTCTTGTTTTCCTCAGTTTGGGGCTTAACCTGTAGATGTTCTCATAAAAGAAGGCATCATTTACCCTTCTAAATTGGTCTTCAGACCCTTTTCTTGTCAGCTAAGGAAAATATTGATAAACATGCTCCACTGTCTTGTTCCCCTTGGTGTCCAACCCGGGATAGTTTCTCATGCCGGCCGCTGCATAGGTGACATACGAGGACATATAAAACTTTCCCGTAGACAGGACTGTTGTCATTTGAGAATCTATCTCGTTACTGATAAGAGTACCCCAATCAATTCCCTGTTGATTCTTCTTAATAATGATTATGAACTGGTACATCCATCCTTGGAAAACATTTGACTCGGGGAAACCAAAAACCTGACTCAACAGAGTAATGATATCATTGATTTCTTGAATGAAATCGCTTCTAGGAACAAGTCTTGGGAACCTAGAAACAACCGGTTTGGCTTTGATTAGGAATTTCTTATTCACGTTCTTGATGCAATCCTCCTGATCATTGTCCCAAGATTTTGGGCTGACTTGAGATCCACATCTCCATATTCCTCAAAATTAGGCAGCTTGAGAAGGTCATCGAAGTAACCTCCGTCCAACTTGATTACAACTTCTCCCGCCTAGTTTTTCATAGAACGAGAAGTAGAGTCATAATTCAAAGCACAGGCTAAGATGAACTCGGGGCACTGAGTGGACATAGGGAAACCTACTGCAAGAGGTAGACCACTATCAACTATTGATTTCATCCATGGAGTCTGAGAAGAGCTCTTGACCCTATTCCAAAAATCCTCCATATCTATGTTTCCAAGCTCTGTATCTCGGATGTCGTAATTACAGTCAATGTAGGAGGGAGACTCCACCTTCCTAAATTTGTACTTCATCCTCCCTAATTTTTTAGTCTTATCTTGTGATGGACCAGGGTCCGACATGAGGAATTTCAAAGGAGGAGAGTGTCGAGAGATCAGAAGGTGTTGAACACTTCGGAAAACCCAACACACTGGGAGGATGCCGGAGAGTTTGGAATACCCGAAACATTGGGAGGATGTCGAGAGTTCAGAATGTCCGATACTTTAAAATTTTTGAAATCTTTGTGGGTTTTGAACACTGCAAAGCACCCTGCGAAACCCGAGAAGAGGGAATGGAGTAGTTGTTGAGTTAAAACATGCAAGTTTTTCTTCATTGTTGATATCCCCAATATATTTTTAATTACAATGACATCTTAGGGAATAAAACAAAGTGATTATTCCAAAGGGGTAACCCTAAAACACAAACCTGATTTAGAAAGAAACACCCAAAATGGAAAAGATAAAACCCCAACAACCCTGATAAGAAAAGATAGAAACCTAGAAGAATTCTTTACACAATTATTCCACAAAAACCACAAACAAAGAATGAAGAAAAATACCTTCAACCAGAACAAGAAATGATCACTAATGAGCAATGCAATCAAGCATAGAGGTGAGTCAGGTTTCTGAGTCGAAGATGCATGCACGAAAATCCACGAGGTAAAAAGTACGTCTAGTAAAAATGACGTGGAAATTTGAATATTTATAAGAAATTTCACATTTAATACACTTCAGTTGACATGTGCCAACTACCCGACAACTCGGCATTAATGCCATGTCAGCATGCTTGGGATATCTGGAAACCCGACACAAAGGGTTTTAGAGCAATTCGGGTTTCAGGTTGTGGGAAACAAGCAACATGAAGCATCATGCTTGATGGTCCCGAAAACCCAAAACAAAGGAGTAAATTGGGCTTCGGGGATCGTAAGACACGCGACATGAAGCATGTTTTTACGAAGGCATGTTCCAATACTTGGAAGGTCCGCAAACCCAACTCACCTTACTTGATGTGGGTTTTGGGTTTCGGGAAACACACGTCATGAAGCATCCAAAACACATGTTGTCGTGCTTATAAAACCCAAAACCCGATTATCTCTCCGAAAGGTGATTCTTAGAAAACCATCTCAAAAATTTCTTAGGGTTTTCTCATTTTTGGCATAAACTTGAAAATAAGATAAGCAAATGGATCTAGTTGGGGAATTTCTTTGTGATATCAAAGGAAGAGAACTCATAATCTATGGCTTTATCCATTGGGCTACGGAGTCAGAAAATAAGAAAACCGAAAAACAAAGCAAGGAAAGAAATAAGACTAAAAGCAAACACATGACAGAAAGATAAGTATGTACAATGCAAAAAAGATAATCTTGCATTAATGATGGAACAACTTTAGATGTTGGCCACTGAAAGGAAAAGGGAGTAACTCTCCATAAAGATATGATAGATGGAAACTATTTTCACCACTCAGTTGATGGATCTTAAAAGGTCCTTTCCACAAAGAATCAAACTTTCCGTGCATTCCTTTTACTCCCTCCTCTTATCTCACAAAGCAACACTAGGTCTCCAATCTGGAAATTACATTGCCTTGATTTCTTATCAAAAAATTTCTTTACTTTGCTTTGATGATCTGCAATGTGATCAACCACCTTGCTTCATTCCTCTTCTATCCTAGCTAGGTACATAACCCTTTTTCAATAGAATTTTGAAAGGTCACATCTTCAACTACTTTGGCAAACTATATGGTTGGAAACTCTACTAAGATAGGTATCTCAAAGATTGATCCCGCACAATACTTAGAAAGGAGACAATCCTATAGCCCACTTTGGGGTAATCCGATCAGCCCACAATGTATCATATAATGCTTTGTGCCATGTCCTCTGGTTTTCATCTACTGGCTTTCTAATTATGGTAGCTGTGTTCTTGTCTGCTAGACTTAGCTTGCCCATTGCCTTGGGGATAATAATCGATGAGTGAGCCGGGGTAATGCCGAATAGATACAAAAATTCTGTCATCTCATGCGATAAGAAATTGGAGGCATTGTCAGCCAAAATCTTGTGGGGTACACCGAATCTAACAATTATATTTTCTTTAAGGAACTTACACACAGCTTCTGAGGTTGCTTGCTTGATTGGCGCAGCTTCCACCTACTTGGTAAAATAGTTTGTAGCAGTCAGCACATAATTGTGTCTCGGCACTAGAGGCAAGATTCAATGTTCCAATGAAGTCAATTCCCCACTGGCAAAAAGGTTCTTCAATCACTACGGGCTTCAGGGGAAGAGCTGCTAGCTTAGGATGACCAATAAAATGTTGACAAGCTTCACACTTGGACACCCACTTTGTTGAATCCCGAAAGAGAGTAGGCCAATAGTACCTAGCCCGCAGGATCTTATAAGTTGTTACAGAGGATGAGAAATGTCCTCTACATGCTAGGCTATGGAAGGATTCTAACAACTTTAACTATTGTGATTTATCAACACAGCGCAGGAATACACCATCAATACCTTTCTTATATATCCCATTATCCCAGGAGGTATCTTGCAGATCTTAACTTGACCATCCTCTTCTCCTTTTGGCTTAAATGTGGGGGAATTCACCATAAGTCAGAAAGAAAGCAATATCTATGTACCATTCATCAGTTGTACTCACGAAAAGCACCATGGGAAACTTTGAAGAGGTATCTTCTGGTCTTTTCACATTCTTCTTCAACATGGTTTTTGGCGATCAATTGGCACAAGCCCCTTCCTCATACCAACTTGGTAGGTATAATGTCTAATTCATACTCTTGAACTTTAGCTATCTAGGTACCTCATTGACTCCCCAGTTCTTGTTGAGTCAAAATGGATTTAACGGTGGTGTCGGGAACAAGAACGAGGGTATGGGAATTCAGCACATAGTACCTAAAATGTTTCACCACTCGTACCACTGCATAAGCATGATTTTCAATTTGTGACATTTTTAGCTCATGTTCCTTTAATGGAAAGCTCATAAAAGTGATGGGAGCTTCAATTCCCTCCCCGTTCTCCTGCATCAGGATGGCCGACACTGTGTGAGTAGAGGCGTAGCTGTACATGATGAAATCTTTTTTGAAATCAGGACATACTAGGATAGGAGCGCAAGCAACTGCCCTTTTGACTTCATCAAATGCAAGCTTCCCTTCAGTACTCCATCGAAATGGAATTTTTCCTTTCATCATCCCAAGGATATCCTTGGTTTTATCAGCAAAATTAGGTACAAACCTTCTTAGGAAATTGACCTTTTCAAGAAGGAATGAACTCCAATTTTACTTGTGGGTAGGGTAAGGATCTGAATGGCCTTTACCCTCTCTGGGTCGATTTTGGTTCCTTCTCTAGTCATGATATGACCCAACAACTTTCCTTCGGTCACTCCAAACATGGACTTCTTGGGATTTAATGAAATCCCGTGACGCCTGCATCTCAAAAGTACTTGCTCTAAATGATCATAATGATCACTCCATTTTTTAGAGAAAATGGTCAAGTCATCCAAATATACCACTATGACTTTTCCCATCAGGTCTCTAAATGCCAAGTCCATAGCTCTCTGAAAGGTGGCTCGGCGTTGATCAAGCCGAAAGGCATCCTCCTGTAAGCAAAGGTCCCCCATGGGGTTGTGAAGGTCGTCTTGTGTTGATCCTCCGTAGCTACCTCAACTTGATTATATCCAGAAAAAATCATTGAGCATGGATAGCATTTATGATCCAAGAATAATCAGAATAACACCTGATCCATGATAGGCAAGGGATAATTGTCTTTTAACGAAGACTGATTTAGGTTCCGAAATCAACACAAATTTGGATTTTTCCATTCTTCTTCCTGACAGGGACGATGTTAGCAATCCAAGTGGAGTGATGGATTGGAAAAATAATTTTGGCATCTAACATTTTCTAAATTTCCACAAGGATAGTCCCTGAGATCTTGGGATTGTAATGTCTTTGCTTCTTCCTGTATGGTTTTACATCAGGCTTCAAAGGGATACTATGTTGTACATCTTTGGGCTTGAAGGATTTTAAATCTGCATAAGACCAGGCTAAGACATCCATGTATCTCTTCAAGAGTGAAGTGAATTTCACTTTCTCCTCAGGGGAACAACATTTCCCAATATTCACCATCCGAGGTTGATCAGACGAACCTAGATTGACTTGATCTACTTCCGAGGAAGAAGCTCCTTCAACTTGTCTTTTGTTTTGAATAAAACGATCATACTTGTCAAAACCCTCCAGAGAAACCAAACCTTTGGGTATCTTGTTGCCTTTAAGCTGAATAAAATCATCATCAAACTCTTGATACTGATCTGAGATAGATTCATAGAAAGCTGATTCTGAACCTTCAAAGTGCAGCTCTCTAAAATTTTCAGCTTTTTCTAGAAAAGTCAACACTTGTTGATCATCATTGAACACTTGCCAATGAGCTGCGTTATCTGGGATACTGGGACGATACATGATCTCAATGGTGTATGTATCTTGTTTGAACTAGGGATGAGGAAGAAGGAGGGATGCAGACACGGCCAAAGAATCAACCTTGTCATTATAATCTCTCAAAACTGCCTTGATGGAGAATGCATCAAAGCATTCTATATTATCCCAAAATTTGTTCCTATAATGTCTCAAGCGATCATTTTTTACTTGATAGATTCCCTTGACCTGGTTGAAAATCAGCTCCGCGTCCCCTTGAACCTTGAGATTTTGAATTCCCTTCTGTCTGGCCATTTCTAATCCTAGTAACAGAGCTTCATATTCAGCCATGTTATTAGTATTATCAAACTACAATTTGAAGGCATAGGGAAAATCTCGGAATTAGGAGATATAAGAACTACACCAGCACCCAATCCGGTGGCTGAATAGCTACCATCGAATTCAAGGGTCCAAATAGCATTAGAATCTTCTTTCTTAACATCTACCGCTGGTATCTCTGATGTCATGAAATAATTTCCAAAGCTAGCATCTTCGAAAAGAATTTGAGCCTTAGGGTCATCTGATTTAGTTACCAAATACCTCGCCTGAGGCTCGGGATGGAGAACATGATAAACCCCATTGACTAGAATCCTTGCCTTGGTCCAATCCATATTAATCTCTCCTCCGACATCTTTACAAAAACCTCTACCCAAGAGGATACCGTAGGCTACAGGAATGTCGGCAACTAGAATAGTCATTTTCACTCTCTTCTCTGGGAAGGCAACGAATGCAAACTGTGCATCTTTGATTTGACCAATCAAGGGAACTTGCTTGGTTTCCATGGAGTAACATCATCCATATGACTTAGTCAAAGTAAGCCCAAGGGCATGGGCTACTTTTGCAGGCATAACATTTTCGGAGGCCCCTGAGTCGATGATGCAATTGTTGAGCTTAAACCCATTTATTAGCAAAGACAAATAAAATGGTTCAATCTTTCCTGAAGAAGAAGTAGAGGCTAGATTATTCTGAGGTGGGGATTGAGTAGGATTGGAAAAATACCTTTTGGAGGTGAGAGAATGGTAGCTTTACTTCTAATGAATTTGGCGATCTTTTGAACTGTTCAGGATTTGACTGAAGGTATTCCACTTCTGACATTTGGATCTTGGTTCTTTTTGCATGATCAATAATGTCAAAAGTAGTATAAGAAGGGGTGATGGTAGGCTCAGTTCTAATCACGTGAGCTTGAGCTGGGGCACTGACCTTAGGAGAAAGAGAATGAGGAGAAGTTGTTACCTTTTTGGTGACTTCTCTTTCAGTTTGTGCTGAAATAGGAGCACCTCTCTTAACTATGGCTATGGGAGGTTCCTTGTTCTTCTCCTTGGGGCTTTCAAGAGGTTTTCTTGGATTCTGAGATTGGGATCGAGTGAAGACAGCAAATGACTGACCATCCGGTGCACATTCATCCTCTTCATATTCCAAATACCCAATGCTGGAGTCACCAGCCGAATCGTCATAAGACTCATCAACGTATCCTAAAGCTTCAAAAGCCTCGGGGAATCTTGTTCTTGGGTTCCTCCTCTTCTTCAACTATTTCTACTGCTACATTGACGAGAGGAGCTTCGATTTCTAGCCTCGGTTGAGTAGGGGTTAACCGCAGCCTATCTCTTATAGGCGCACCATTGGTGTTATTGAAATTCTGTCTAGGGATATCCCGATATGGAACATTACTCACCTATTGGGACATTTGCTTTTTTAAAGCAATCAAATCATTAGCCATTTTTTGGATCATAGGGTCAGTATTAGTTTGAGAAGAACCTTTATTTTTAAGTTTGGGTACATCTTTCCTAATTCTTCCGGCCAAAATGAGATCATCCTCTATTTCAATAGTGTTGACTGAGAAATAGTCAAATCTGGGATAACCGACCTTCTTAATAGAAAGCTCACATCGGGAGGCTGAGCATTAATGAAGAAGCATTTCTGATTTTCTGGAGTTGGTACAACTATTTCTGGAATCTTTGATCAGCTTGTTAAACTTTTCCACAAAGTCCCACATGGGTTCATGCGATTCCTTCTTCATATGGGTAAGTTGTGCTAAAAATCATGAGAATATTTGGCTAGTTTGAAACATGCTTTGAATCTGGTCCGCATGGTAGCCTAGTTTGTGATGCATGCATTCGGAAGGTGATAAAACCATTCGGCTACTGCACCATGCAATGTTTCAACGAAGAGTCAAATAGAGACATCTTCATGAGCTACTCCGAGGACACAACATGCTACGAAGAAAGATGCAATGTGTTCATCAGGATGTTGCTTCCCATCCCCATTGAACTTGGGAATGTTTTTACGTGATCCATGTGGTAACTCGTGCAATGGCAGAGTTAAAGAAAGAGGACCAATAGCTGTGCCCCAGGGCACAGGTTGTGCTGCCATCTTTCTGACAAGAGTGCATATGGGGATCCGAGTGTTGAGACAAGAATAACGTGTGACAAGTTGCAGACACGTCTCATTCTACGGGGATCCTGGTTTCTCCGAACAGGCGAAGAACTTCTGGTTTGGTTAGAAATAACGCTATTGGGGGAAAGACTGAAATTATGCTATTGTAGTAACTCAAAGAGTGGATCAATTTCACCCGGGCTCGGCGGGACCGAGTGAAGATCTTTCCGGCCAGCTTGAACCGGGAAAGAGATCTTGTTGAAAATAAGGCAAATATGGAGTCACCAGACACCAAGAGGATAAGCTTTACACTATAAATCCGTATTCCCAAGTGAGTCACCAAAAACTGTTGGTTGATATTTTGTCAAGCCAAAATATGAGGTTCAACCACAGTACATGGGATTAAATCCCTCCTCAAAGACAAGTGAGGCTACCTATTTATTACTAATCTAAAACACAACAGAAATAATATATACAGTATTCACACTAATCTAACCATTGGGGTTGGGATAGAATCCTAAAATCCATATCCGCACTATGTGAAGATGTTGTTTTTATAAATGGACTGGGTCGGAAATTATTACAATGTAAGAAGCACAATGGAAAGGAAAGGAGAGGAACGTATTTTCTTTCGAGTAAACACAGAGCACGAAATAATCATATGAGCTTTAGATAACAAATGTAATGTTTGAAATGATTAGAATCATCAAGACACTAAACAAGGAATAGCTTAAGATTGCGAACATAAGAACAATATCTTAAGAAAAACACTTCTCACAACACAAAGTTTGTGAAAACAACATCACTTCTATTCCTCAAATGATTAAAAGAAAACACAAAGTTTTTCTTCTTCACAATAGCTCCCAATATTTCAAAAATCTCAACCCTTTGGAATGTACACACATCCCTTATTTATAATAAAAATAGTTGAGATAAAATAGGACAAACCCTATAAAACAGTTTGTTAACAAGAGTCCTATTTTGCTTGACTCTCACGCAGGAGACCAATTCAAAATATGATTCCTATGTGACGAAACAGAAATGAAAAAGACATGTCAATTTCAAGATTGAAATGACATGTTACATCAAGATTTAGTCTGATTCGTCATCTTTTTCTTCCTCATTTTTCTATTCTTCTAACTGAGCCTGTTTGTTCCAAAATTATTAGAACTTCCGGATTATACCTTGCATCTCATTTTTTCGTCAGCGTGGTGGAATGATCACTCAAAACTTCACATGTTTCGTGAGTGTCACCGCACTACTACCGGGAATTTTTCTCAATCTTTTGTTGAGTTTTCTCAAGGCCTCCAAAGAATGTTCAATCCTTAAAAACCTGTTAATGATTTCAATGCCAAATCCATGAGCTGGTTCATGCTGAATTGATTCTTGGATTTGTTTGAAAATATCATCAGCTGATAGGATGCCCGAGTTTCCACTTGACACTTTTGCACAAATTTTCAGTTGTTCTTCTTCCAGGTCACTCTTGCCATCAATCAACTGATCTCTTGATTCTCTCAATTTACCGCAAGCTTCGTTGAGAATTTTTACCCTAAACCTGATGGCTTTGGTCAGCTGGAAATGCTTATCCGCATGTGGGATGACACCTTCTTCTACCAAAATGTGTGATGGGATTTGCTTCAATACCTGGAGAGCTTCAAAATTCAAATCAAGGTGTCCAATTTCTTGGGAGAAATCATCATCCATCTTTTCTCCATCACTCTATATATTCCCAAAATATTGATAGACCCCTACGGCGTCTTGAATCACTTCTTTCCCCTATTGGAATAGCCTTTGAGTCCATTCATCGACCACCCTTCCTTTTTCATTAATCTTCTCAATTATAGGCACTGATGAGAAATCGAATCCGACAGGGACAGAGGAAGATGGTATGGATTCAAGGGGTTTTGAGAGCTTAAGCAATACCTCAGTTAACTGCTCCACCTTTCCTTTAAGCTCATCTCTGCTATCCTTTGTTTCCTTCAATTTCTAGCATAACACATTTATAGCATCCCATGCATCCTATTGTGCTCCTTCTGTTGTCACTTCTCCTAGAGCCACCCTGGTTATCTGATAGTCAGAGGCCGTTATGTCCTCTTTGGTTTTGTCAGTCGCGGGAGTGGCAATCTCTGCAAACTTATGCCCCGAAGCGTCCACCAAAACCCTTGAAACTATTTTGGGTTTCTTGGCTGATTTAGCAGTAGAAGCCTTGAGTGAACTAAAATCAAAGGCTGGTATGGGTACAATCACCTTCCTCTTCCTCGGAGTTTTCTCAAGTAGCCATTGAGGCGTGTCAGAGGGAGTTTCCACTATTGTAGAAGTTGGTATCATACTTTTAGGGGAGAGGGATCCACTGGTGGAGTGGGGACAATTACCAATGTGGTAGCAGATTCAGTAAAAAGAGGCATAGGAGGGGGCATGTTGGTAGTTACTTTGGTCCCAGCAGAGAGGGGTGAGAGTCTAGAGAAAATGCTGGCCATGACCAAAGAAGTAGATGGGGAAAGAGGAGGTAGAAGTGGTTGTGAAGGAGGAAGCGCAGATCCCAACTCCAAAGCCTGGGATGCAAGAGATAAGGTCACTTCAGTTGGGCAGTCAACAAATGGTGAAACTAGGGGCTGGCTTACTTCTCCTTCCAAAGAAATTTCTCCTATTTCTGGTGGTGTTGGTGATTCTGGCACATTCACCATTTCAACTGGAGTAACAATTGAAGAGATTTCTCATTCTCTTCTCTTCTTGACAAACTTGACCTTTATAGGTCCCTTAGAAGATCTTTTGTCTTTTCCCTTTTTGGAGGGCCCCACCTCTGCAAACAACCAACTTTGAAAAATTATCATCTTTAAAACTCATTCCCCAAGAGGCGAGCCATGCTTTGGTGCGTGCAAGAATCAGGGCTGATCTATCTATAACGGAGGCTTTTTCACCGATAGACCAATCAATAGGTGGGAAAACATATTGATCTTCATTCAATCCATCATAGGAAGGATCCATAACACTTTCATTATCACTAGTACCTTCTGGTATGTCAGCGAGCTCAAGTGTCTAAATTTCAGCAAGTGTCAACCTGCTATGATCTTTTCTTCGGACAACAACCTCATCACGTAAATCAATCCAGATGTCTTCTACGCTTGGCACGTGCGGGTGCAGAGTTCCATATGCCTTGAGGACTCCTCGAAAATCAAACCCATCTCGGGGCTTCATGTGCTTCTTCAACTTATCTTGAAGCTCATGGACAACGTTCTTGGCTTTCACCACCGTTGAACAAGTATACCTTCCAATAGAAATTGGGAAAGATACAACGGCCTTGTGTTTACTCTATTGGAACTTGTGAAAATCCAACAATTTCTTGACCAACTCCATCAAGATTAGTTTGTCCCTAGAGATATCTGGGAAAATGGAAAGGATCCCCTGGGTACATGACTACTCAAAGATATGTGAACTTCTTAAATTGCAAGAAGACACAACCCCATTTTGAAACTTCAGCCCATGCCTCATCAGAGACTCTCATTTTCCTCAGTTCGGGGCTTAACTTGCAGATGTTCTCATAAAAGAAGGCATCGTTTACCCTTTATAATTAGTCTTCGGACCATTTTCTTGTCGGCTTGAGGAAAATACCGATAAACATGCTCCACTGTCTTGTTCCCTTGGTGTCCAACCCGGATAGTTCCTCATGTCGGCCACTGCATAGGTGACATACGAGGACATATAAAACTTTCCCGTAGACAGGACTGTTGTCATTTGAGAATCTATCTCGTTACTGATAAGAGTACCCCAATCAATTCCCTGTTGATTCTTCTTAATAATGATTATGAACTAGTACATCCATCCTTGGAAAACATTTGACTCGGGGAAACCAAAAACCCGACTCAACAGAGTAATGATATCATTGATTTCTTGAATGAAATCACTTCTAGGAACAAGTCTTGGGAACCTAGAAACAACCGGTTTGGCTTTGATTAGGAATTTCTTATTCACGTGCTTGATGCAATCCTCCTGATCATTGTCCCAAGATTTTTGGGCTGACTTGAGATCCACATCTCCATATTCCTCAAAATTAGGCAGCTTGAGAAGGTCATCGAAGTAACCTCCGTCCAACTTGATTACAACTTCTCCCGCCTGATTTTTCACAGAACAAGAAGCAGAGTCATAATTCGAAGCATAGGCTAAGATGAACTCGGGGCACTGAGTAGACATAGGGAAACCTGCTGCAAGAGGTAGACCACTGTCAACTATTGATTTCATCCATGGAGTCTGAGAAGAGCTCTTGACCCTATTCCAAAAATCCTCCATATCTATGTTTTCGAGCTCTGTATCTCGGATGTCGTAATTACAATCAATGTAGGAGGGAGACTCCACCTTCCTAAATTTGTACTTCATCCTCCCTGATTTTTCAGTCTTATCTTGTGATGGACCAGGGTCCGACATGAGGAATTTCAAAGGAGGAGAGTGTCGGAGATCAGAAGGTGTTGAACACTTCAGAAAACCCGACACACTGGGAGGATGCCGGAGAGTTTGGAAAACCCGACACACTGGGAGGATGCCAGAGAGTTCGAGAATTCCGATACTTTAAACTTTTCGATATACTACGGGTTTTGAACACTGCAAAGCACCCTGCGAAACCCGAGAAGAGGGAATGGGGTAATTGTTGAGTTGAAACATGCAAGTTTTTCTTCACTGTTGATATCCCCAATATATTTTTAATTACAATGACATCTTAGGGAATAAAACAAAGTGATTATTCCAAAGGGGTAACCCTAAAACACAAACCTGATTTAGAAAGCAACACCCAAAATGGAAAAGATAAAACCCCAACAACCCTGATAAGAAAAGACAGAAACCTGGAAGAATTCTTTACACAATTATTCCACAAAAACCACAAACAAAGAATGAAGAAAAATACCTTCAACCAGAACAAGAAATGATAAAAAATGAGCAATGCAATCAGGCACAGAGGCGAGTCGGGTTTCTGAGTCGAAGATGCATGCATGAAAATCCATGAGGTAAAAAGTACGTCTGGTAAAAATGACATGGAAATTGAATATTTATAAGAAATTTCACATTTAATACACTTTAGTTGACACATGCCAACTACCCGACAACTCAGCATTAATGCCATGTCAGCATGCTTGGGATATCTAGAAACCCGACACAAAGGGTTTTAGAGCAATTTGGGTTTCGGGTTGTGGGAAACAAGTGACATGAAGCATCATGCTTGATGGTCCCGAAACCCGAAACAAAGGAGTAAATCAGGCTTCGGGGATTGGAAGACACACGACATGAAGCATGTTTTGACGAAGGCATGTTCCGATGCTTGGAAGGTCCGCAAACCCGACTCGCCTTACTTGATGTGGGTTTCGGGTTTGGGGAACACACGACATGAAGCATCCAAAACACATGTTGTCTTGCTTGTGAAACCCGAAAACCCGATTATCTCTCTGAAAGGTGATTCTTAGAAAACTAGCTCAAAAATTTCTTAGGGTTATCTCATTTTTGGCGTAAACTCAAAAATGAGATAACACAATTTTCATATGGGGTACACCGGGTGTCTCAAATTTCCTTTTAGATGCTTAAAATTCATGCCTTGGTTATGGATGCATGGAACCTTTAGTTTGTCTAAGGTCTTAGAGCGACCCTTTTGTTGTTTGACCTTGCTAGAAAGAAAGTTTTATGTGTAGCGTGTTCTAGAGGCGATCGATAGTGGTAGTAGTGATTCTATTTCAACTGGTAAGGGCTTGACACTCGTTGGAGTTGAAGTGTTTAATTGTGGGCTTTAGATTTTTTTAGGATCATATTTCCTTTCGTTGATGTAAATGCTACTGGAAAAGTGTTTGTTTTGATAGTGACTTTTCATCGATGGCATGTTAAATTGTATCTTGGGTTCCTGGTTGCATCATATAAAGTTTTGACTCATGGAATGTATGCATCTTGGTAATTATGGATATATTTAAGCCTTTCGGGCATTGTGTTTATTTAATTGTACTTGATTTTCTCTCTTGACTTATAAATAAGGTTACCCTTACCTTAAATTTCCTTTACTATGAATAACATTCTATGACCTATTAATCCTTGGGTTACTTGGAAATAGTTATGGATGCTTTGGGTCTTTTGGATCTTTCTCTTAGAAATGTTACTCTGGTAAATTATTTGGTTGCCCCATTACATTGGATGCCTTTTAGTGTGGATGTGGTTCCTTAGAGTAAAGCTGCATTGTCATCATCTGGTTGCTTGGCTGATGTTATCTTGTGGGGACATGAGTATTGATTGGAAAACCTTCTTTGGTTATTAGGGGAGTAAAATGTTACCATCCTAAACCACAATTTTTTTGTTAAACCTTAATAGATTTGTAAAAGTAAGATTATACCTCTTTAATGAGCCTTTCTTGAAAATTTCTTGTGAGACTTGTGGAGACCCACTATGAATGTTTGATGATGCTTGAAATTATTTGGTGAATTTTTGAAATCTTGGTGTGATTCATGTTGGTTCATTATTTCCTAAGTTCTTACAGAAAAATTAATAATGTATTTTCTATGTTGAATGTCTCTTGTTCCTTTAGAATCAAAATGTGGTGTGTTGATTTGTATCTCCTTCCCATGAAAGTAATTTTGTGATGTGTTTGAACCATCATTCTCATTAAAATTTGATTGATAAGATGACTCAACCAAAACACCATCAAACTATAATTAAGGAGATTTTACCTGGAACTTAACCGGAGCATAGAAAAAGGGAAGTGGTCCTTGTTATACTCTTGGTAGATTAATAGAAGAAATAAAAACCATGTAGAAGAATAGAAGGAAATCTTGTCCATCCACCTTCCTTGCAAGTAAAATAAATTCTCTCTATGTATATAGAATGGTGAGACATCATGCCCACCTTAGTGGTGCTCCTTATAATGTAAAATAATGATGTCATAATAGAAGGAAGTTTGTAATTAAGGAAGTATGAAAGGAATGTTCCTATCAAGCAAAGCTATAACTTTTGAATTAATAAGTTGATTTATAAAATGGGTAAAATTAATGTGTATTTTGTGTAATACATAGTGGAACCTATAGTTTTATCACCTACCTGAAATTGTGAAACACCCGGTGGATAGTAATGTGTTCTAGTTGCTTATTACTCCTTGTCCATAGATGTATGTGTTGTTCTTGTGGGAGATTTGGGTCATCACACCCTTATCGTCCTATAGCTCGATGGATGTGAGTTGTGGTCCTTTTGGATTGAGACCTATATGTTGTTTGAGAAGAAACCTCCTTGCATTTTATCTTGTCCTTGGAGACTAAGTATTGTAATTTTAAGGCAACATATGTTAAGGATATAAAATAACTTAGGAAGTCTTCTTTTCTTCATATTTTCTTGGGTCACCTTATTAAGTCTTCTTTTCTTCATATTTTCTTGGGTCACCTTGTTTAAGATGATGTAATTCACCCTTGGATTTGATTGGACCCCGTGTTACTTGCTCTTCTCCCTAGCAACCTTGAATAGTTCTTGGTGTTTGTTGTACTCTCTTTATGGTTATTCCGAGCTTGAGTAGGAAATAAGATAAATAGTCCCCATTATGATATAAGGTATGGTACTTGTATTATTGTGTTAGTTGATAAGGGAGATATAAATATATGTAAATGTTTTCTTTGGCTAGATGGATGACTTCTCTAGTTTGGTTGTTTGGTGTTCTTGATTCGTAAAAAAAAAAAAAATCAGACTATAGGAAAACCTTGTGGTCTTGACTTTGCTTGCATTACCATGAAAAGTTAATTGTGCCCTCTCAAGTTACATAAGTTCTTTCCTTGAAGAGTTCATTGATTTTAAATGTTATGCTGATTTAGGTTTCTTGTTGATTAAACTCATCTTGTATGACCTCAAATTGTGGACCTTGAGTAGACTTGTCCTTGTGTAAATTTGGTCATAGTTGATTTCGATAGCCTTGTCTAGGCAACGAACCTTGAAATCATGGCTTAATCATGTAGGAACCTTAACTTTTATTAATGTGGTAGGTGTATCAATGAGAAACTGTGTGGTCATCTTGAGTTTATGTTAATTCTCCCTGTAATTCTCTTACTTGGTGGTTACTCTTAATAGTCTTTTGGAACTCTTCTCGTCATATTGTTATGTGTTGTATCTTGTTTGATAGAGTAAAGTTACTCCTTAGGTTTAAATACTCGTAGCCTTGCATGTAGAAATTTTAGAACTCATCCCTTGCAATCTCCCTTCTTCTTGTTAAATTACATTGGGCCAAACTGGAGTTCGGTAGATCCACACTTGTTTGAAGCAAGAAATCCCATAATGGGAGTGATCCTTTTTCTATTGCAGTTATTCCTATCTCTCTTTCCTGTGACTTCCAAGAGGAATTCGAGTCTAAGGGGAGGGGGATGTAGTGCCCACTTCCCTTTGACACCTTTTATTACCGATCATGATACTATAGACTATATGATGAACATTTTAATAGTTTTGATTTAGTATGGTGTTAGATGTCAAACCGGATTATTGTTGAACCCGATTATATATAATGCATGGTGATTATTAGAGACACTCATATGTGGATGATGATATACTACTGACATGGATGTTTAATGGAAGTTATTCGGACAAGTGATTTTTGGACATTATGAGTAAACCTAGAAAGGGAAAATTATTTGATGATGATATAATTGCTGAATAAATTTACAAATGATATAGTTGTTACTTTGATGTTGTTGATACATATTGTGAGTGATTTTGTTAAATTGCCTTGATGTTGTTGTGATTCACATACTTAGATGATTTTGTGATTATTTTATATATTCATTTTGGAAGTTCTGATATGGCCACGAGGCCGAAGGAGGTATTTGTATTTTATAGGTTAAATATATCACAACAAAACATTGGGGGATCAGAGACCAACCAAAATGGAATTCTAGGTGAATTCAACACGGTCACCATGGCAACATGTTTTGTGTGTGTTGTTTTGTTAGGGATTTCCATGGGGGGGAATCACCTTTAAATGTGACCATGGGTTTGTATATTTTATTAATGTGGTTACTTTTTATTATTGTTGTATGTGTTTTATTAGTGATGTGTTTCCTTTCTTTATAAATTATGTTGTGGAAAATTAATGTTAGAAAACATATGGTTAAAAGATAAATAAATCAAATTGAGATATGGGAGAATAATTATAGAATTTGTTGTCTTTGTAATAAATTTTTAAGTGATGTGTAAGTTGTGTAAGAGCTTGTGTAAGTCTGATTTTGGAGTATGAAACACTCCACCTCCATGGAAATTTGAATTTGTCCATGGCGGATATTTTTGGAGGCTTTTGGGACAAATAAAACTTTTCCCATACCTCTCAATTTAATTTACCAACTATGCCTATGGTTAGAGGACTGATTTTACACATTTTTAATGTATTTTATTAATCATGTTACATTTTTTTATTGCAATCTCTTACATTTTATTTAATTTTTAGTCCTTTGGGGTGCGGGGTTTTGGAGTGTGCAAGTAGATTGTCATATTTTGACCCACCTATTTATTGTGCATTGGAGTTTGGAATTTGAATTTAGTGTTGGAATTGAGGATGTGAGATGTGGCATCTTACATGGATCCATATAATCCCCTTCTCTTCTCTTTCTATATAATGAAAACTCTTGGCTTGTTTTGGGGGTTAAAGTATTTTGTATGTAAGCTTGGGGTGCATTTTTTTCTTGTGTTTGAAGCTCTTACCTTGGAGCAGCTTGGGTGAAGTTTTTGCTTGGTTGTTGAACCTTTTTGCACTCATCCTTGGGGTGTATTTTCTTATTGGAGCTCTTGATTTTGGAGGAAGTTTTGGAGAAAGCTTTGCATGCTTCGAGTTACTATTTTGGAATGTATTTTTGACATTCAAAGCTTGTTGTGTGGAGAAAATCCTTCCATGGGGAGGTAGGAGTTTCTTCCTTCTTTTATTGCTATCATTTCTTTCTTGTGTTTTTGTGAATGGTGAATGTTTTACATGTTTTATGGGTTGTTTGGGTAGACTACCATATGAATGGTGTAGGAGAAGGCTATGGGGAATCCACGTGGGGGGTATAAGGGAATGCCATTGGTATTAGAAAATTTTTGGAGGGAGTTTTGGGTTTGGGATCCACCATGGAAAAGAAATAGCTTGCATTTCTTACTCTTTGGGGTGCGTAAGGAGGGGTTGGGAGATATAAGGTTTATGGGGTATGATATGTTATATTGGTGGTATGATTATAGGTGGATGCCCAATTCCTAATTGGGAGGCATAAGTAGCTTCCCCATAGTCCTTGCTCCTTTGGCTTGTAAGATCAAGCCTGAGTTCTATTTTGAAATGATTTTAAATGTAGTTGTGAACTGCTATTTTTGTTTTGAATTGTGTTTTTTTAAAGGAAATGTGTATGTGAAATAATGTTATGTGTGGGAGCTAGTTTGTTTCAATGGTTAAACTGCACCTTCTATTGTATCTTGGTTGGGGCTCTGGGGCCAATGATGAAGGAAGTATTCTCCTTTCATTGGATATCATGGTTGGGTGGAGAGCATTTCCTATCCCCTTCTTTTGTTGTGATCAAATTGGAAGGAAATGGAAGTTGCATGCTATTGTTTTTACACAAGAGAAATGTACACTTGACAATCCTTGTGGAAACCCATTCCTTTGTAATCCTTTCCCAAATGATTTGGATGAAATTGTAATAGTTATGTTATGGAGAAATGTTGTTGTAATTGATTATGAAGTTATATATTTGAAATGTGAAAGACACTTGCATTCTGTTCTATACATTGAGAAAGAAAGAGAATTTTGTTATTGTTTTCGAGCATTGAAAGATGTAAGTTGTATAATTGAAGTCAATAGAGGATTGCAAATTCATCTCTCATTGAATTGTTGTTATTGTATTGGAACATCAAACTGTGATGAAATTGGAGTATCAAATTGTGATTGGAATCCTTGTTTTTGTAAAATGGAAAAAGGATAAACAGTTAACTCTACCATGGATTGAATTCAATGTTTCTTTGTATAGTAGAATGAGATAATTAAATCTCTGGTTGAAAGGAAGAAATGAAAATTAAATCCCTCAAGAAATTGATCTCTACCTTAAATTTAAAAATGACAATAATTCATTTAAAATGCACATTCGGACCTACACTTGATAATCCGCTGTAAAATGATATAATCTACCATGCTAAGACATCAAGGAACTCAATTCAATAAAGGAAACACTTAGGAAACAATTAAAAGATTGCGAGAATTGAGCTTAATCTCTTCCTCAACCATTTTCTATATTTTGTTTAGTAATTCAATTTTGAATCAATTGAACAAATCAACTTCTCTAAAACACTTTAAACCATCTCTAGATAAATTTTCCATGTCTCTTGGCATGTTGAGTGATGGAGGAGATCTAATTTCGTCAAATTGAAAAGTTGAAAATTACCATTTGCCAATTAAAATCTTGCATATCATTTTTGTAAAATGTACTCTTTAATATTTATCAAAAAGTAAAATTTATGATTTATGTACAAAGAGGGTATCGAGATATTTCCAAAAAGTCCTTGTTTGCCCAAAACCGAGCTTTCTAGCTCAAGTTATGGCACTTTCAAGTTTTTTTACCTTGGCATGGAAAATTTGGGAAATTTTTCTCAAGCAGCTCGCAACCCAAAAATTTCCAGTCTAATTGCCTTAGAAAATATTTTGAAAATTTGGACTTGGTAAAATTTTCATCTTTTCCCCTACTAGCCCGCAACTAATCGAGGCTACCACGTGTCCCGCAAGGGCCGAGGCAGAGGAACGGATTTTTCTTCACCCTTACACCTTTTGAAAACTTTTGGAAAATTTTCACTTTTACCTCCTCCGGCCCAAAGCCAACAAGAGGGTTCCATGTGTCCCCTTGTGGCTATGGTGGGGGTGCGCATTTCCTTTTGGACTTAATTTTTTAAAAAAATTGGGAAAAATTCCCATTTTGACCTCCTCGCCAATGCCCGCGGCCAATGAAATCATGCCACGTGGCACTCTGGGGTCGCAGTGGGTAGGACGGAAGACCCTTGGATTTTGCTTTTTGTTTTTGTTTTTTTGGCTTTTGGGGAAAAATTATCAATTTTCTCCCACAGCCCACTTCTCCACCTTCCTCTCAGACTCTGTCCCTTAGTGGGCGCACGGACCCATGCACTTCTTTCTCCATTTTTCCCCTTCATGGCGTAAAGTGCTAAATCCACTTGCTACCCCGCCCTTCCCTTCTCCCTTCTCCGTTCAACACCAGGACTCGACACGTGTCCCCTAGGGACCTGTGGGGAGAAAAAAATTTCCTTTGAGCCATGCATTGGGAGAATTTCCCAATGCCACCCCACAACCCGCCAACCGCCCTAGGTGCATTCCCCGTCCTCTTCCCACGTGTCCCTCTAGGGAAAATTTTCCCTAGAAACTCCGCCCACTTATAACTTGAGTTTTGTAAGGAGTTAGAAGGACTTCTTTATATCACCGGAAAGGTGAGAAAATTTCCTATCCATTGGGAATGGTTTAGGGAAATTTTGGGAACATTATGTAGGATAAAAATCTAGTTGAAGCTCTAATCTGTTTGAGAGAAAGCATGGAGGTAAAATTACTCCTTAAACCTAACTAAAACATGTAACCCTAAAATTTGAACCTTGTAAACTTGTTATAAGTTAATAAAGGAAACTTTTGTTTTGGTAAAGAGGATTTGTTCTGGAACCTATTAGTGAAAACTGATGTCTTGCAACTTACTTGTAGAAACTTCAAATCATAAAAAAATATCCCATAATTTTCTAGCTAACCCTAGGTTGTTTCTTTGGTCTCAAGTGGTTATTTAAATGGGCATTACACACAAATCCATTAACAAGGGAACACCCCATATGAAAATGCATGTGTAAAGTGATCAACACAATGTAAATATTTACGCTAAGCTCGAAATGAACAAGGCATAAATATTAACAAAGGGTGGATGTGAATCCCAATCAAAGGATACCATGACACATTTAACAACCAACAAGGCCTAAATGTTAAAGGGTGAGGTTTAAAAATGTAAGCTACGTAATCACACCAATTGGAAATGTCTATCAAGCTTCACGGAGAAGTGAGATATTAGTGTCAAAGTGGTATCGAAATGATGCAAACAAGGTAAGTGACACCCTTCAAGATTTGGGACAATGTTTGAAGTCAAACTAAGTCAAAGTATGCTAAGGATGTGTTAAAATGTGGGCAACGTAACACCACAATATGGACACTTAGATCATGTTTACGAGAAATGTGACATAAGTATTTAATTATGTTAAGACAATGTAAATGAGGTAACATGTCAAAGGTAGATAAAATGATGAATCAGTCCTAACTGTGATGGCGATCCTAACATGGGTCTCAAGATCACAAAGGATACTAATGATATAAATACACCTCCACACACTTTAGACGTTTAACTAACCCAGCCGCAAGCATGGATTGGGCGTAAATGGACAAAAAAGTGGCAGAAACAATCGATTGGTAACACAAAGGTAGTCACCATTCTTTTGATCAACAAAGAGTCAAAAGAATCTGAAGGAAGTAGATCAAAATGGGGATGAAAAATGCTAGCCTCACTTTGGTAGAGTTTCACCTAGCCCTAAGGAAAGTAAAAATTAATGTGTCACACATTTCATGATGAAAAGATGGCTCACAACTCAACACTTATTTTTAGATTTTTCAAAGTAGGCTACTAGTCAAATAATATCTTCCTAGGTGGTTCTCTCGTCCTAGGTGTTACAAAGCTATCTTAAGTGAGCACGATTTACCCAAAAATTACACTTACTAGTTTGGGAGTATCTCGGCTTTACTTTACCCCCTTCAAGAATAGTAGGCCGCTAGTGTGTCTATGTGTATTATCACCTGGGGTCACCATACATGAGACAACCGGTAATGCTATCTCAAAAAGTAATACTAGTCAAGTAGGTAGTGCGAGCACTTCCGGTTTCATCTACAAGGTTCCCTCTTACATGGACTACGTTGGGGTTCCTGGAACCACCCCCATTGTTATAGCTTAAGGCGTTATGCCAAAGGGGTTGTGTTTTAGTTAAGCGGATAGGGACATACCCTTTTTCGAAACCTGTAATATAGTGTTTTGAATATGGTGTTTTTTTATCTTTTTAACTTAAATGTGGTTTTAAGTGGCACACCATTTGGAAACCTGAAAGGAACACGTGTATTAGAGTGTTTTATGTTTTGTTTTTATTTCTCCTTTCTTTGACAAGTGATTTTGGTCCTACATACCAAGGTTAGTAATTCTCCAAAATGTTATATAAAGAAGATAAGATGTTGTTTTTGATTTCCCAGATCATCTTAAGACATAAGGAAAGAGCATACGCAACAAGCTATCTCACTCAAATTTGTAATAAATGGAAAATTCCTAAGTACAATGTGAAAATAAGTTCCTTTTAACCAACTTTGAAAGTTAATTAAACCGTTTTGCAAGTATGAAGAAAGTGGTGAAACGTTTCTGATTCCCAAGATCACCTAGAAAGGTGCAAGGAAGAGCATACGTGTTTCAAACCTTCACAAATAAAGATGAAAATGTTTTCTATTAATTTATTATAAATAAACCTAATGAAAAGGAAACCTTCAAGCCACTTGTTAGAATCCTGCAAGAGTTAGAAAACAAAGAAAACTGAAAAATTCTAGAAATGTAATTTTTTACACTTTTTTAACAGTTTTCAGTAATTTGCATTTTTGGAGGTCTCGGGGAATTTTGGGAGTTTTTTGATATAATTTCATATAACAAAGGTATCTAACCTTATAAATTTATCTCGCAAAATACACTCTGTTATATTTCTAACGCCTATTCAAACTCAAAACGGGTTAACGAGTCAAAAGTTATGATCAAAACAAGGAGTATCAAAAATTTGTAACCAAAACTGGATTAAATAGATACACATGTTCCCTCTTTTATGCATGTGTGCACCCCCTAGAGACACCTGAACCACCAAAAAGGTGTATGCACCACTAGAAAGGTGTGTGCGCCACCAGAAAGGTGCGAGCACCACCATAAAGGCGTGTGCGCCACCAAAGATTAAAACAGACTCAGATTCTGACAGAGTGCTTGCGCCACCAGAAAAGTGTCTACGCTACCATAAAAGCATGTGCGCCACCATAGGTTAAAACAAAAATAAATTCTGATAGAATGCTTGCACCACCGAGAAATGTGTCTATGCAACGAGAAAAGAGTGTGTGCCACCGCTTTGTAAAACAGTCTCAGATTCTAACAAAATACTTGCACCACTAGAAATATGTCTACGCCACCAAAACAATGTGTGCGCCTAGGTTAGGAGTGTATATGCTAGTCTATTAGGTTTTTGTTACGGTGAAGGTACATGGAAGATGAAATAACACCCGTGCTCAAGTTAATGCGCTGTGCTCTAGTTAGGTACGTGCACCGGGGTTAGTGCACTTGCGCCAAGGTCAATAGATAGATATTCAAGCTCGACAGTGCGCTTGTGCCACCCGAGAGGTGCCTGCACCACCATAAATGTGTTTACGTTCTGTTAGTGCACCTACGCCACTCCTGCAACCAAAACATGACAAAAAAACATAAAAAATCTCACAATACTTCAAATTTTAGCAAGTTAGTTTAAAAATGGCAACAACCCATTAAAATGATGGCTATGAACAAGAACCTACACATATAATATTAGCAAAAATTCCAAGAAAATGGACATTAATTACTACATGTGCATATCAAAAGTTAGCCAAAACAATAGAATTTAAACTAAAATGCCAAGGGACTAGGTCCCACCGGGCGTGCCAAATGTGTGCATGGTTTTGTGCTTAAGCTAAGTTAGATGAATAAGAACTACCACCTAAATAGTTCTATAACAAAGCTAATGACAAAATCTAAGCACCATCAAAGATGAGAGCTAAACAAGATTAATACTAAGCATAATGCATTAACTTTGAATTAACATGCTAAAGTATTTAAACCTCTACTTCTCTAGATTACCAACAAATAAGTAAATGGACCTATGTAGGCTCCATGGAAATCAAATTAGTTGTTTTTGATATCCAAGAACCTAGGAATGGGAGCTTATCAAAGTTGGGCTACAAGACCCTTTTGACTCTTCCTATATGACCCGAGTACTTTGGCTAGAAAAAGAGGCTTAACTCTTCAAGTGGTGAATTCTCAAGAATAAAAAAGGAAATCTTTTAGTCTATTTTCTATGTGCTTTGGTTTTGTCTTCTCAAGGAATTTAGGTGTAAGTGTAAAGGTAGGAGGATGGCTCTTTGTATAGTCTAATGGATAAAGGAAACACTACATCCCTTTGCATGTGGGATAATAGGGATGTTAAGTTAGTTATGGATAAGGGGGGTTTAGATAGGGTTGAGTTAACTTTAGGAGGGTGTAGTTTGTCCATTAGTGACTCATGTGGATAAAGGGGGCCTATTAATTAATCAAGGTGATTTAATTAATAGATGTGCAAGATTATAAAAGCTTTTAGAGGAATATTAACATGATTTAGATTATAGAAGGGATTAAATCAATTGAATATTGATTTGTTGGTTAAATTAAAGGGGATGCTAATTAATTAATAATAATTAATTATTCTAGGTAGAAGGGGGTTAATTAACGGAAGTTCGTTAATTTAGATATTTTTGGATAGGAGAATTAATTAATTAGCATAGTGTAATTAATTAATGATGGTAAGAGCGAAGATGAGCGTTTTTGACGATATGTCGCCAATAATTAGAGTAATTTAAGTATTTAAATTTCTCAAGCGTAATTATAGATGTCCACAGGAATAGAGCAAATATGCAGAAGGTGCCACGTGTCTCTTCAATGCAACTTCAAGAATAAAATCCAAAAGCAGTCCCAAAACACACGTCATATCTACACGTGGCCATGCTTTAAGTCAAGGCAAGTCATTGGAGGTAATTCCAACTTTTTGGATTGAAAAGGCATAAAGTATATAAATGAGCCATGCCTCTCTCGATGCCGGAGGAGACATGTGTCAAGCCTAAATTACATGTGGGTTGATGGGCCTGGAAGGAATTTTTACCCAAATAGGAAATGCGGGCCGACAGGCCCGAAGATGGTTTTTGGAAAAAGGTGAATTGCAGGACTTTGGGGCCTTTTTTTCATTTTGTATTTTGTGCAAAAGACACAAAGTGGATTTCATGCCTGCAGACCCATTCTGCTAACTAGTTTTTTCCATTTATATACAGAATTGACTCAAACATTCAAATGGACATATCGTTCAACCCATTCCCCAAAATTCAACAAATTTGGCACCATTAGAAAGGTCTTGACCTCATCTACGCCATGGAAACCTGAAACTTTAATTTTGATGAGGTTAAGTGGGTGAAAATGGGAAAATGTCTTCATGTCATTAATATGCGATTCGATTGCTCCAACAACTAGATCAGATTGTATTTCATCTGCCATTCTTCCTTCTTTGACATGCTGCGAAGACATGAAGTAGCATATTTGAAAGATTTTGGGTGGATTTACAGGGGCATTAATGGTTGGTAGTTGAGCTTCAAATCATTTTTCTAGGTTCTTTTCTCCTTCTCTCTTGGTGCATCTATTAAAGAATAAGGTTTGTTCATTGTCAAGGATTGGGTAGTTTTATTTTGCACCCTTCCTTTTTCCCTTGTCTGTAAGTGAATTTGTGGAGTTTTCCAAACCTCCCATTTGAGTCTAATGATAAAAGTTTTGCACCCTCCCTTTTTCCTTTGTCGTAAGTGAATTTGTGGAGTTTCCAAACCTCCCATTCGAGTCGCAATAAAATTTTTACCTCTTGGCTACTGTAATGTATTGTATCAAATCTAGAGAAATAATATATTTCGTGGATGATTCTCAACCCTATTATGTGTTCATTATTGTCTTTTGATCTCTCGTTATAGTTTTTTTATCTGTGCATGGTAGTTGTATTACATTTCTATGGTCTGTGTTAGATTGCAAAATGAGTGTTTAACATTCCTTTGGTGAATCACCTCGTTAGCTTAGATTTATTTTCTTGTATCTTCTCAACCCTATCTCCTTGGTAAGATAGAGTAGTTTTAGAATAGATCCTATACAATTTATTTGTATGCACCTGAATAGAGGAATAGAACTGGCCTTCATCTGGAGGGCTCTCTCGATTTCAAATTCCAACACTTTGAGAGATGGTCCATGTTGTGAAATCACACCGAGAGTCTCAACTCATCTAGTTTCAGGCACTCAGGGGTGTTGTGATTCTACACTAATAGTTTTGACACACCCGGTGGGAGCAAGAAGTCTCTATCTTTATTGTAGAAAGATTGATGTGCACTTGATGAAAGTTTACAACTTTTAAGAAGCTATAAAATTGCACATCTGGCAACTCCAAAGAGAAATAATCTACTGGTTTCAACAGTCTGAGCTTGTCAAGTTCATGAGAAGAATACAAACAAGGTCAAGAACTAGAGAGGATGGACTATTTTTCTATCTATACTTGTCCCCAAATAGAGGGAGAAGGGGAGAAGAGCCCAGAGGTCTCCATCTCCACCAAATAGAACCTTGTAAACACCTCATCCTAGTAGGCCATTCATTCAATCAACAAGAGTTCTTAGTCCAATCATAATGGCACAACGACCCAACCCCTATGTCAACTTCACTAACAACAACTAACTTTCCCTCAATACATACAATCCAGTCCTAGTTGCAACATTAAAGAGCTTCACATATATATCACTAGGGAGAGCGGACTTCTCCTAGTGACCACATTCAAGATATTGCAAATGTCTAATCAATTCATGAGATCACTGAGATGGAAATTTCAATCAAATTTTTATTCTCTTTACTCAAGGGTAAAGCTTCAAAATGGTTCAAGAGTCTAACAACAGGGTCTATTTATAACTAAGACCATCTGTGTAGAGCTCTTCACAATCAATTTGGGGAGAGAGGAGATAATCTATCCTTGTTGGAATAATTGATGACCATCAAGAGGGATCCTAACAAGAAGTTGACAAATTTCAACGTCGAATTCCAAAGGACATGGGACAAGATTCCATTGGTCGTAAGACCCACATATGAAGGTGCTTTCTTATACTTTCTTAGAGCTTTAAATTTTGATATTTCCCTAATGATTCAATCCATGGGAGGTGCAACCTTACTTGTAACCTATAACATTTCCATTAGAGCTGAAAATTGTTTAATTCAAGCTAGTAAACTTGCTCCTAGGCCACCTATGCCTCTATATCTAGAACTAGGAGCTCCAAGCACTAGTCAAACACCCACATTAGCTCCCATACCTACTCCAAGGAATTAGAGTTCAATTGAAGCTTCCACCTCATCCTCTAACACTTCAAAATATCTACAAGAGGTTATGAAACAAGCTGTAGAACCTTGGGAATGAGCTAGTGACTATTAAAAGGTAGCAAGCTCAGATTTCTAGGCCATATCAACCTCAAACTCAGTATCAGGCTAGACCCCCATATCAGTAAAATAGACAACCAGCTTAGGATGCAAATCAAAACCAAAACCAAGGACAACCTCAAGTTGTTAGGCCTTTCTAACCATATGATCCAAACATGATTCAACATCTAGGGCCTTGGTTCCAACACAAAACAACATGGCACAAGAATATGATTAGTGTTTCCCATGTAGTCAGCCCCATAACCAATCAATGTGTTTCAATGGTGCACTAAACTAGGCCTTGATGGTACAAAAATTGGTGTGTCCCAAGAGCCCAATCAAGAGGAAAATCAGTAGCAAGAAAACTAGAAAGAGGCACCTCCAAGTGAGACTATGCTTGTCAATTGGTAGGCTGAAGACTTCTGTGGAGTTAACCAAGTCCCTTCTCAAAGTGTAGCTGCCAATACATGGTCTAAGAAAAGGAATATTGGAGAGGGACGGTCATCAAACTCAGGTAATCCTCAACCTTCTATTATTCCACAAGGTATTGGCACTCAAATTGTAACTCCGATATGCAAATTCAGTCCAAACCACCTTCTAGACCCACTCGTGCACCTTTGGTCAGAACGACCCATGTGCAAGAGAAAAATATACCAGGAAAGGGGCAGCAAAAATATTGTAACACCCTGAACTGTTGTTACTTTCTCCTAAGCATTCAAGTGTTGATATGTGATTTCTTGTAAAAGGATGTGTTCCTCGATTCAGAAATCATGCTTGATATGTACTGAATTTCTTGCAGATTGCAGATCTTGACTGAGTCAAAATATGAATAGACTCTTTTATTTATTTCATTTTGTGTCTGAATATTAATCTGATCACGGAATGAATTATAGAGATATTCTTCTATAATATCTAGACTTGGATCAGTGGAATTGATCCAAGTAATGCTTTAAATCTGTATGTGATAAATTATATCACAGACCTTGAACAGGTTGCAAGGTATGGAAGCATTTATTAAGCCAGTCAGGATTACGACTCAGGCTGATCTTGAGAAAAGAAACGGTTCCCGATATCAAAGTATATCTGGAAGGTCTCGATTGTAGACCAGGTAATAATTCGTTGACATACAATTATGCATAAGAACGGAAGCTAACTCTGTTCTAGAAGGTATGGTACAGGTCTTTCCGAGTTTCAGGACAAGGACCAAACTGAATTATTAAGGGTTAGTAACCTAAAACTAAAACCTAACCTAGGGGTTAGATTATTGTTAGTCTAACCTAGACCTAGGCTATTTGTTAATATCCTAAGTTAGTATCTTTGTGTAAATTTGTTAGTATGGGTATTACCCTAAACTCTAACCTAAGATACTAACCTAACTTGGAGGAGATTATGAAAAGGGCCGATGAAGGGTGGCGAACCATGGCGGTGTTTTCTATGGCAATAAATGTAAGGGATAAGGATGAGGGACAGGTCATGGCGGAGGTTTAGGCGACGGCTAATTTGTGCAGACTTGGCAATTGCTAAGTTTGGAAATGGACTTAAATTTGTAGTTGGACTGTCACCAATTCTGGCGGTCGGTGGGAATAGAGTTTAAGCGGGAAAATTGGTTATTGGCATTCAATACTCTCGGAAGTCGAGCTCGGAACTCGCGAGAAGGCATGCAAGCGGAAATTTGGGGGTTTGTTTGGCTTGTCGCGATTTTCGGTTTTTGCTCTGCTGGTTTACTGGTTCTTCACACCAGTTCTCTTTGAGTTGCATGGCATGTAGGAACTGCCATAGCTCTTTTTTCTGTCATGGAAGTTATATATGCGATGAAGACAGCGAAATTTTGTTGGTCGCTTCATCGTGGGAAAAGAAAAGGAAGTTTGAGCTCTTCCTGTGGTTTGCTTCGGGAATTTGATCAACATACAGGCATGCTAGGCCCTAACCTTTAAATATCTTGCTGTTTTTCAAGTGCTTTCATTAAAACAACTCTGTTCAAATGTTCTGTGAAGATTGGATGAATTTTCTATGAGATCTAGTTTGATTTTTGCACTGTATCTCGTCTGGTTCGCTTTTTCAATTTCTTCTTGCTGGGTGTTTGTTGAAATCAAACTTCGACCCTATTTGTTTGTGTATCCTTCCTGGCTTATGCATATGAGGTATTTATTGTAAGGTTCGAGTGTTCGGCCTGTTTGGCGTGAGCCCTTAGAATATACCTGTGGGCAGTATAGACCACTGTACGTCTTTGTTTCGTGGTCGCTGTTCCTGTTATTGAAACTGTATGAATGAATTGGGATGAATGCAGTAAGATTGTTTAATAAATATCGCTTCCTTGGAAACTCAGTCGTGAGCTTTGTTGACTGTGTTTAATGATGCCTCTTGGGTTTTCATTGTGTTCAATTTTTGGCTTGGAACAGGTAACTGTAGTGTTACCGTAGTCCTTTCGACCTATCGGAAGTTGTTTTCCTTGTTGTTAGGTTAGCAGGATTACTTGTGGACAGTGTATAATATAGATACACCTGTACTTCGTTGTATCGACTCAGTGGAGTCGATGATTGAATCGTATTGCTATCTTTTGCTGGAAATGTAGATTTATCCATAAGTTTTGTGCTTGGATTTTTGTAAAAGCCTGATAAGATGAAACAGGGCTTTTGGCTACTGTTATTTGTAGTAATTAAAGGATAAAGACTTCCTGTATTTGCATTTTCCTTTCTATGTGCAAGCTGTTCGAAAGTTCGAAGCGGCTCAGTTGCTTTCCTTGCTAGAAATGGATATTCGATTTGCTTCGCTTGTTTCATTCTGAATGTTAGCCATGAATAGCATATATGGATTTATCAATCAATGTCATTGTACGTTGCTGTAGGGTTCAGTGGTTATGCGTGCAAACCTTTATCAGTCACTGTGTGAATATATAGATTATGCTATTACGACTTGGACGACTCTGAGGAGTCGATTGAATGATTCATTTTATTCATGAGCCGATTAAAGTTAAGTTGTTGGTATTTTAAGTGCCGGCGACTCAATGGAATAACATGTACTTCGATCTTGTTATTGAGATTGGAATTCCTTCGTGTTTTGGGATTCTGAGGTTCAGATTCTTAGGTGGACATGTATGTCTTTGACCTGAGCAATTTAGTGTAAAATAATTGGCGGAGAGTAATTTGCTGTCTGATTATTGATATGCTTTGTTGATGAATGTCAGTATGAATTCTTAAGTTTTTGCTTAATTGATACCTCCGTTTGAATCCTTGGAATTCTGGAAAGGCAACTTATACTTCTGTCTCTTTCTGAGCTTGACCTTGGACACTGTCTTGTCACCTTTTGAGGTCCTTGTGTATGGATGACCGTTTCGTGTTCTGACCTTGTTTGGGTAAGTCGCGAACATCACTCCAAGACTTGCATGCGGCAAGGTGAGGATCGTTTGGTTGAATTCCTTTCTTTTACTTCAGTCCGATTTTTGACTGAGCAAGAATGTGTATGCTATGTTCTATTCCAAATAAACTGCCCGATTTGACTGTGCGTGATTTGGAAATATCGTGTGGGCAACATAGCATAGTCCATTGGAAACCTTCGATTGCTTGATGCAATAAGGTTGTTGTTTTTAGCGATACGCTTCTAGTTTCTTGTTTTCAACTTGTGTCAAGCCTTATTGTATAAAAGGAATTAGCATTGGGCTTAGGATTGCTTCATGATTTGTGGATGTGTTGGTTGCTGTACAAGAGTTTGCTGTGTTTCTGTTTCTTGATTAAACAGTGATCTTGCTTGCGGCTTGTCTAACTTGTTCATTTATATACTGGTTGAATGTTTTCATATGTGAAGGCAGTACAGTGATGAACTTATGTGAAAGGAAGCATGAATGGTTTGGTTCTTTCTCTTCCTTTATTTAATATTATTGATAATTGACTATCAGTGGGAAATTGTTTGTAACATATTGGTGGAATCCCGAATTGTTATGTTATTTCCTTTTTGGAGAATGAAACAATCTGACCAATGTTGTGATTTTGGATTTAATGATTGTTGTGTGCTTTCGTTCCTTGTTTCTTAATATTTGATGAAATATTAGAAAGTGATTAAGACTATTACTAACAATGATAGAGTTACATATTTGTAACCATTTTGTGTTACAAGAGCATAGTCTGATTATGTTTACTTATGTGAATATCAGATCTCATTTAAACAGGGTGTTTAATGAAAACAATTGATGGATTGCAATTGTTTTAAATGCTAGTGCTTATCATGCTCAGTTCATTGAACTGACTCATGTTGACTATTTTGCAGATGGTTGCCGTAAGAGGTAAAAACAATGCAGATCTGGCAGGCTGATCAGATAGTTTATTTGACTTATAAAGAATTACAGCTTGATTTTATAGATGTACTATATGTGAAAAGATGTTTCTTTTCCGTAGCATTATATCAAGCATGCTGTTGCATAAAATGTAATTGTACGAGTTTCGAAAGGAATGAAAATAAGTGTTTGATACTTATGTGTTGTATTCTATTCTGAAAGATGAACTTCTTCGGTTATGTAACGAAGAGGCATAGTTATCTTTGTATAATATGGATGCTTTTGTGATTGACAATGAAAGCTTGTAAGTAATTAGACTAAATTCTTATGAGTATTTAGTAGTTCTATTTGATCTAGCAAAAGCAACATTGTAATTTAATTATTGTCTCTCTAGAGGATAGGTTAAAAATTGAGCCTAAAAGATAACGCTAAATAAGTTGGATTGAATTACTAATCCCTAGTCCTAAGTATAACAGGACAATAGTAAATTGGATTCTAAATCATTTATATCTTTAAACTAAAAGTATGATATAAATTCAGTTAAGAGAACTGATAGGCAACCAATGGAGTTCAGATGGCAATCTCAAGCATTGGTTATGAGATATTGTCCCATTCTGTTGCTTTGGAATCAGGTGTATTCTAATGACTCCTTGATGAGAGCGTGACCGTAATACCTCTACCAGTAATGAGTCTTTTAGAGGAGGGTCGTCTTAAGACAAAGAATCCAGGGATTTAAGAAGGCTAACCTTAGGGAAAAGTCTTTAAAAGTAATTTAATCTCAAGTGCGTAACGCTTGTTATTGGGTAGATCTTCTCGAGGCGGATTTAAAGGTTGATGACATAAAGTCGACTGCAGGGCTGTACCTCCGAGAAGATTAGGATCTTCTCGAAGTTACAACTATGCAGGTGACTTATGGCGACACCCTTTGCATTGATCGCTAAGATTTACACTTGATTTCGCACGAGTTACCTTGGGACCGATTAAGAACGTGGCCATGTTATAAGACTGCCTCGGAGATTTGGGGTATCATGACACACTGGTTGAATTGCAAGGTTGAACCAGTATGTCCTCATATCCCTAATCCTCGTGGGCATCCATATAACATTATCACCTTGTTAATCTGCCTCCGAGTGATTCAGCTGTGAAAGGAAGGACTGACAGTAGTCAGTATAAGACATTCTATATAACATATGAATGGGGTGAAGGACGTATTCCAGATTGACGAGTATGCCGTTAAGGAATACGAGACATGAACAGTATGTTTCAAATCTTTGGCCAAAGTATCGCAAGCTGCTGATTGCGTTGTCCTAATTCACCTAGTCTAAGGGATGAGATGCCGATGAATAATGGTAACATGCTTATTCAGCTTAGATTCCTTGGACAGAACATTCGAATCCCATTAGGGAAGAGAACCGCCGAGTGTTGTGTTAAATAAAAACACTAACTCTTTTACTCATGAATAGATCGGTAGATTACCGAGTCATGGAATGAATAGATCGGAGGTATTCCGAGTCATTACACCTGCATATGGTCAGTTCTGTTATATAAATGGTTATTTGAATTGTGAGTTCTAAATTATGTATTTAGAACCAAGATGCAATTATCAAAAAAATTTTGACTTGTTCTATTGTCTATAATGAGGATGTTACAAATATAGCTCATCCCCATTTAACATCATTAAACAAATGAAGAAAAAAATGTGAATATTTCAATGTGGGAGTCATTGGATATCCTAGGACAGAGAGACCTATTGTAGGCTACTATAGCCAATTGGTCAACCTCAAATCAGCCCCCCAACCAACAAGAGAAAGTGCTTACCAATGCAGCTTGGCTTGAGGGAAACCATGGAGGACAACAAGGTAAGAATTTGAAATCGCCCCCATTCTATGTTTCATTGATCATTGGAGACAAATTGGTACATAATTGCATGATTGATTGGGAGAAAGTAGCTCTGTAATGCCAAAACAAATAGTCGATCAGTTGGGTCTTCAATATGAAGTCATCTCCAAGGGTGTAGTGCAATTGGATGGGACAATGGTAAAGATAGTTGGATTCATCAAGGATTTGAACCTCACATTACACACATGCCCCAATGTGAATATATTTCAAAATGTATCAGTCATAGACTTACCGCCACATTTTACACTCGTGTTTTTTAAGAGACTTCACTACTAAGATTGGAGGGTATTTGTCTTCTGATTAGTTGCACATGATTTTTAGAACGAGGTATGGAGCTAAGGCTATGATAATATCTTAGCCCATTTTGGATTACCATATTGAGCCTTATGTACCCAGCCCAATCAATATGAACCATTTATCCTTTGATCGGGGAGGACTTTCCAAGCACTTGTGATACAAACACCAAGGTTGGTTGTATTCCAGACTTGACTCTTGATGAGTTGGTGAACAAGAGGCATGATTTTTACCCTATAACGAGATGGAGGCATCCGAACTAGGATTCTACCTGTCTTTATGAGGAGAATCATCATCTTCTTGAAATCATTAAGCCGCACCACAAAGACCATAATGAAGTATGACAGTTATTCTTTGATGGATCAAGAAGTAGACAAGGATCCGAAGGATGAGCTATGCTTGTTTTGACTCAAGTTATAAAATATTACTCAGCCTTTCATTTCCAATTTTATTTCTCAAACAACACAACACAATATGAAGCCCTGATCCATGGACTGCATTGGGAAAGGAAAAGAGGGATTAAAAATTACAAGTGTTTGGTGATAGTGAGCTAGTTGCAAATCAAGTCTCGAGGAAAAATGCTACCAAGAATGATCTGTTAAAGAACTACAAGAACCGGGTATGGGACCTCATCAAGGATTTCAAAGCATTCGACATCAATTCCATCCCAAGGAAGAAGAATGAAGTAGTAGACATACTTGGTAATGATTGGGGAAGCATTTGATGTTATAGAGAGTATCAAGAGTGATAAATCTCAACCCCATATCAAAGTGGTTGTAATACCAGCTTTCCTTGATAATAACACAAGTTGGTAGGTCTTTGAGAATGATCAGAAAATTGTCAATTTTCTACAAGAAGAAGCTAATTTCTCCTCCAGAAACCAAGACAAATTGGAACAACAGTATGGTGACCAAGTGGTGCTAGCTGAGAACCAACAAACTACCAAAGGGTCTTGTAACTTTGGAGTCAATCTTTAACCCAAATGATCAATTCTGAAATGAGAAAGCAAATATTCAGGTAAAGGGTGAAGATTCAGAGCCCATTTCCATAGATTAAGGAAAAATGTTGTGAATGGGAAAGGTGAGTACCCAACAAGAAAAATATGATTTCGTTTAACTTTTTCAAGAATTCCCAGATGTCTTTTCTTGGACTTACAAATATTTAAGAGGCTTCAACCCAAAGTTGGCATAGCACAAGATCGAGTTGGACCCAAGGTCTAAGCCTTTCAAATAGAAGAAAAGGCCAGTAAATCCTCACATTGAACCCCTCATTAGGAAAGATTTGAATAAGCTAATTAAGGCTAGCATCATATTCCCTATCAAGTATTCAAGTTGGGTTACAAACTTGGTTCTTGTGAGGAAAAGAAGTGGAGAAATCAGGTTGTGTGTAGACTTCCATGATCTAAATAGAGCATCACTCAAAGATCACTACCCACTTCCATCAATGGAACAAATCTTATAGGTTGTAGCTAGCTCTAAGAGGTTTTCATTGCTAGATGGATACTTAGGCTATAACTAGATAATGGTGAAAGAGGAAGATCAGTTCAAGACATCCTTCACCACCAAATGGGGTACATATGCTTATAAGAAGATGCCATTAAGATTTTCAAATTATAGATCAACATTTCAGCGAGCTATGGACATGGCATTCAAAGGATTAATCAACAATATAGTTTTGGTGTATCTAGATGATATCACCGTTTTCTCAAAGAATGTTACAAACCATCTCTTCCACCTCAAGTAGGTGTTTCAGAGGTGTAGAAGGTTTAGAGTATCATTGAATCCAAAGAAGTGTGTGTTCTTGGCACATGAGGGAAAATTGTTGGGCCACATTGTCTCAAGAGAAGGGTTAACAATTGATCCTGAAAGGGTTGAAGCCATCCAAACACTTCCATTACCACAACACAAAAAGTCTCTCCAAAGCTTCTTGGGGAGAATAAACTTTGTTCGTAGGTTTGTGCCTGATTTTTCCACTCTTGTGAAGCCTTTAACAATGATGTTAAAGAAGAGTCTTGCATTTAAATGGAAAACAGAGGGAAAATAAATTTTTGAGGCCATCAAGCTCACAATATCACAAGCCCCAACTCTTGTTAACCCAAAATTTTCAAAGGACTTCATGCTATATGCTTTTGGAGGGTCAGACACAATCTCAACCATCTTGGTTCAGCCTAACAAGGAAGGTTCAGAACAACCCATAGCCTTCTTTAGTCAGATCTTGGAGGATTATGAGGTAAAGTATTCTTTCATTAAAAATCATGTCCTTGCTGTCATTAGGAGTTTGAAGAAGTTCAGACACTTGGTCTCAAACAATAAGATTCAACTACTAGTGTCTCATGTTGGTGTCAAGGATTTTCTCCTAAACAAGGACTTGAATGAGAAGAGAGCCAGTTGGATCACTCGTGTAATGGAGTATGACATTGAGATCAAAGTGACCAAACTGGTTCATGGTAAGGGTCTGTGTGAGCAGCTCACTTCCAAGCAACAAGTTGAGTCAGTGGATGAAGAATAGAGGCTGTCCTATTACTACAGAATGATCAAGAATAGCCAAATAATGATGCACCTATTCCATGTTGGACCCAAGCCTTGGTGCATTATCTCCAAATAGGTTTTTGCCCTCTAGAATGGAACAAAGCAAAAAGGAGATACTTCATACTACAAGCCATCCCATATGTGCTTGTTGGTGGTGTCTTGTTTAAGAAGGATATCAATAGTGTTCTATTGAGGTGCATTGGGATAGGCCAAATTGAGAAGGTGTTGCATGAGTTCCATGATGGAGAAGTAGGAGGCCACTTTTCTCCTTGAGTAATAACTCTCAAGATTATGAAAGCTAGTTATTATTGGCCTACGGTGTTCAGGGATTGCTACTCATGGATCAAGAAGTGCAATAAGTTTGCATTCTTCACAGGGAAAGAGAAGTTAGCAGCCCTGCCCCTTCGTCCAATTTAGTGGATCAGACATTCATGCAATGGGGATTAGAATTCATTGGAGTGATTAACCCAAACTCAAGCCAAGGCCATAAGTGGATACTTATAGCAACAAACTATTTCACCAAGTGGACTGAAGTAGTGGCACTTAAGGAAGAAAATGAATCCAACATCTTGGATTTCTATGAAGGAATAGCCACCAGGTTTGGATTCCCTACCACTATTATATCAGATAATGCATTGGCATTCCTTGGTACAAGGATCACTGAATGGGCTATCAAGAATGGTGTATACCTCAAGCACTTCATCAAACTATTACCCTCAAGGTAATGGCCAAGCAGAGTCCACAAACAAGAACCTATTAAGGATTATCAAAAGGACTCTTGATGAAAATCAGAGAACTTGGCATACAAAGCTCAAATCATCTCTATGGGCTAATAGGATCACATCCAAAAGGTCTACAAACAGCTCCCCATACAATATTGTATATGGAAAAGAGGCAATATTTCCCATATCATTAGAGTTTCCCGCTTTAGAGCTCATGAAACAATTAGAATAGACCGAGTTTGAACCTATTGAAATCCGGGTATGCGAGTTAATGGAAGTAGGAGAGGCAAGAGAACATGTAATGCAGATCCTAGAGAAAGATCAAGCATTGATCAAGAAGAGTTTTGATAAGAAAGCAAGAACAAGGACCTTTCAAGAGGGGGACTTAGTTCTAAAGTGGGATGCAGATCGGGAAAAACCAGGAAAGCATTCCAAATTTGATGCCATTTGGAGTGGTGCTTATATGATCAAGAGGTGAAAAATATCAATGCCTTCCGGTGGCTAAATTGGATGGAAAATAATTACATATTCAAGTCAAGGATCCATCTCAAAACTCTTTGCTGAAAAGGAAGGTTCCACCCTTGTAAATATTAGCATAGGACTTTAATTTCTCTAAGTGCGTATGCACATTGTCTTGCTGTAGCATAGGTTTTATTTCCCTAAGTGATCTAGCATAGGTTTCTTTTATTGCTCTAGGTTTTGCATCGTTATACAGTTTGATGTGCCTCCAAGTGAATGAACTAGGCCCTTTAGCATTTGTAACAGGGAGACCCATGGTTACCATAAAATTTTCTCATTTTAAAATAGAACAAATGTAGAGAAACTAAAATCAGGTCTCGAAGGGTCCATTTCCATAACAACGGGACAGGTTCCAAGTCACCAAGTACAAACATTAGATTCAATATTTAAGAACATGACCAACGTCAAGCCACCACCCATGAATCCATGCCCAATGGATACAATAAGGCAACTGATCTCTTCATCTAGCAGTAGATGCCCATGTGAGTTTCCAAATTGTTATCTCAATTTAGACCCATGGTAATTGGATCAAACATGACCCTGCGCAGAAAGAAATCCAAGGGACGTTTCCATCGAACGAGCTTATGTTTCAAATCTGACAGTCAGGTTACAAGAAGGCTCTACAATGGAGAAGTAGGGTCGCGGAAGGGCCAAACACTATCAAATAAAATCAAAGGCTCAAAGGAGAGGAATGGAGAAAGGCTCAAAGTCTTTCGGGCTTTACAAATGATTCAGAATGAGCTAAAATCAACTAAGTATGGATGAATCAATGGAAGCTTCCATGTGCCTCATCGGTGCTTCTCCAAAGGTTAAACCCAAAAAGTAGTCCCTAAACAAGAAAAAAGCTTCCACATGTCCTAATCCACGAAAAGGGACATAGTTAGTCATTGAAAATTCCAAACGAGCAAAAAGAACCACGTGTCAGCTTAGCACAACTTTAAAATTTAGAGCTAAAGGTGGAGAATCAAACTAGCACCAGCATTCCACATGGCCAGGGTTCAATAGAAGTCAAATAGAAAGTGAGCCCAAATCAACTAAGTATAAAGAACCAGCAGAAGGCGCCAAGTGTCTCAACGGTGCACATTCAAAGGTGCGGCCCAAAGCAGAGACTCAAATGGCGCTGTGAAGGCTTCCATGTTTCTAGGGTTTGAGATAGGCATCAGCCTGAATTGGCTAAGTATCGTAGAATTATGGAAGGACCCACATGTCATCCTCGACACATTTTCAAAGGTAAATATAAAATTGGGTCTTTCGGATAAGCGCCAAGTCTCCATGTGTCCTAGGTTAGATATATGGCCCCACCAAACAAAAGGACTTAGCCAAAACATAAAGGAATAGAGAAAATCCATGGAAGGTGCCACGTGTCTCTTTAGTGCAACTTCAAAAAAAAAATCCAAAAGCGGTCCCCAAATGTGCACCATCTCTACATGTGGCCATGCTTCAAGTCAAGGTGGGTTGTCGGAGGAAATTCAAAAATTTTGGCTCGAAAAGGTGTAAAGTATAAAAATGAGCCGCGCTCTACTGATGCCCAAGGAGCCACGTGTCAGGCCTAAATTACATGTAGGATGGTGGGCCTAGGAAGGAATTTTTTTCCGAAATGGGAAATGTGGGTTGGTGGGCCCGAAGATGGTTTTTAGAAAAGGTGAATAGTAGGGATGTGGGTCATTTTTACATTTTGGTATTTTTTGCAAAAGGCATAAAGTGAATTTTGGGCCCCTGAGACTGCTTCTACTAACTGGTTTTCACCATTTTTGTATAGACCTGACTTAAACATTCAAGTGGACATAACTTTCGACAAAGTGCCCGAAATTCAACAAATTTGGCACCATTGAAAAGGTATCAACCTCTTATGCCATGAAAACCTGAAACTTTAATTTTGATGAGGTTAGGTAGGTGAAAATGGGAAAACATCTTCTGTCATTAATATGTGATCTAATTGTTCTAACAACTAGATCAAATTTGATTTGATCCGCTATTCTTCATTCTTCGACATGTCGAAAGCGGACATGAAGCGGTGGATTCAACAGATTTTGGGCATATTTGTAGGAGCATTAATGGTCAATAGCTGAGCTTCAAATCAAGTTTCCCACCTCTTTTCTTCTTCTCTCTTCGCTGCATCTATAAAAGAAGAAGCTTAGCTCATTGTAAAGGGTTGGACATTTTTATTTTATACCCTCCCTTCTTCCCTTGTCTACAAGTGAATTTGTGGAGTTTTCCAAACCTCCCATTCAAGTTATAATACAAAGTTTTGCCTCTTGGCTACTATAATGTACTATATCAACTCTAGAGCAATAATATATGTCTATGGATGATTCTTAACCCTCTCATGTGTTCATTGTTGTCTTTGATCTCTCATTACAATTTGGTTATCTGTGCATGGTAGTTATATTGCATTTCTATGGTCTGTGTTAGATTGCAAAACAAGTGTTTAACATTCCTTTGGTGCATCACCTCATTAGCTTAGGTTTATTTTCTTGTATCTTCTCAACCCTATCTCCTTGGTAAGATAGAGTAGTTTTAGAATAGATCCTCTACAATTTATTTGTATGCACCTAAACAGAGGAATAGGAACTGGCCTTCATCTAGAGATCTCTCTCAATTTCAAAGTCCCACACTTTGAGAGATGCTCCATTTTGTGCAATCACACTGAGAGTCTTAGCTTGTCTAGTTGCATACACTTAGGGGTGCTATGATTTTGCACTAACAGGTACCAAATGTCAGTAACCAAATATGACCAAGCGTGCCTCAAATGCATCCGGTCGGGGTAAACCAAATGGAAAATTACATATGATGTGATCGTATGCCCAAAAATGTAAAAGGAATGTATAACACAAGTTGAACCTCTGCAGTTGCCCGTAGGTCCATTGCTCCCTGTACAACTACACCAAGAAGGCTAGTGCCCAAGAAAAATAGGTCATGCCCTCCATCATGTCCTAGAGAACCCCCAATAGTACTTGTAGGAATATCCCATCCTCTAAATCAGGCAATGCAAAGCAACACATTACCTCCATGATAAGAACAACCAACCTCATCTCTGGAGGATGGGCCATGTACATATCTCTATAGCTCAAGCTTGTGCTATGGTATCTCATCTCCGCCATCACCTCTCCAAATACATAAACTATCGGCTCCTCTAACGACTCTGAAGAAATGGAATAAACCTTATCCCCCACTATAGGTAGTTACAAGATCCTGTATATGTCCCCAGGGTGTTGTGATCTCACCGATTGGCAAATGAAATGTGTTGGTCGTGGATTCCCATATGTCAATGAGAGGAACCATCAAACTTGGATACTAACCTATACGCCTATAACATCAAATTCCAATCAGTCAGTCCCATGTATGTCAAGTTCCTCCACTCATCTACGGTCATGCTTGACTATACCGCTAGTAGTAGTGGTTGAACCCTATCATACATCCGTAACTTGTCCCTCACCTACATCTAATAAACCACAACATTGTTAAACCTTAACCATACCCAACATATCTCTTACCTGACAAACCTATTCCCACAACCTTATTAATTATTATACCCCAACCATACAGACTACCCCTTTTTCCCCATCCCAATTTTACACCCATCAATCTATCACATTTGTACCTACTACCCTACTCATTCTAAATATACTTGTACTTACACTTAATTTCCTATCTTTCCCTCCCATCCTATCTCTTTTATTGAGTTATTTTCTCCTAAACCCGACCAAAGATCAGTCATGGTTGATAGGTATCACTCATTTTTGACTCGGCATCGGTCACTGTCACTTGATCGATTCCGTAAGGCTCGCCGACGTCGGCTAACCTTTGACCGATGCCGGTCTCTCGTCATGACGTTAAAACCCGAAACCCCCCACTTCTCGAAACAAATTGACAAAATGACCTAAAATACCTAACCTACCCTTCCCAAACCTTACTTAGCCTCATCCCTAACCCTATTTAACCTACATAATATGTCCACCTCCCTATTTTCATTAATTTCAATCAAAAATCCAAGTCTAACCCCCAACCGAAAAGCGTTTCACTCAACTCCGATCACCATACCCTATTTTTCAAAAAAATGCATAAATTGGATCAGATCCTACCTCATCTTGGTGTTTTCACCATGGTGGTCCACCTGATCCCTCTCCCACCTCTGTCATCACCACATTACCTTCTCACCTTGCAATGAATCAAATTGCCCCAATCGATCTAATGGACCTACCTATTCAACATCAATCATCCACTAATCACTCACCATTGGCTCAGCTTAAACACCTTATATCGTTGTTTTCTCCTCTTACCCCACTTCTCTGTCATTTTCCACAATAGAAAAAAGTTAAAATGAAAATGTAAAATAAATATTTTTATTTTTATTAACCCTAACAAGACTCGACCGATGTTGGTCATACCAAACTGACGTTGGTTAAGGTTTAACCAACATCGATTACATGCTACTATAATTTTTAACCCATTTTACCCATTTTGACCCAACCTCATGAGTTCGACACATTTTGACCTTACCCAAATTTATTGCAACCCACCTCGAAGCCCACACTACCCATACTTTTCCTTAATTATGTTTATGGACTTGTTATTTTACCCAAACCTTTGCCTTACCCATGTTGTGACCTATGTACCTTTACTTGAACCACGCGGTTCATGACCTTTGAGTGTGTGTGCTCACTATACCTTGCATGACGTTGTTACTGTGTTTTTTTCCCGATGACCTTACATTTCCTATTGTTGTGTTGTTTATCCCGACTCAACCTTTGGTGCAGAACATACCTAAAAATTCGCACTTTGATCTAATTCATGTTTCCGTGCCATATCCTATACCTTGGATGCATGAATCACTTCAACCTTGTTTGAATAAAGTTATCGAACTTCGATGATGTAGAGTTTGCAAGCTCTCTAACCTGGTACCATGTTGTAATCTATATGTGTGTGTGTGTTTGATTACCACTACCCATTACCCGATTTGACCCTTTCCCATTTACCTAATGTGCCTATGCCCACAACAAGACTTATACCCACTTACCTTTATTCTCACCACATCCACCTTTTATCAAACCACTCACTGATTCCTTCTCACACCTCATTAGTTTCTGGTTTGAGGGGGATCACCTCCAACCACACTTGGGGTAACCAATTCCTATTTTTGTTAGCGTCACTTATCAATACAAGCTATGTGACAAAAAGGGGAAAATGTAGACACCAAAATTGGGTCACACTCCCCTTGGTCCCCTTTTGAATAGATAATTTAAACATATTCAGCTAACCATGGCCCTTTTACCCCAAAGTAATGTTAATTTAATTATTTACAATTAAGTTAATACCCATCCTCACATTATTTATTAATTTAATTACTATTAATTAAATTGATGCACACCTCACCAGCCACATCACCTAGACACCTCATCATGACCCTATTCTTAGCATGTTTCCTAACTAAGACTCACTCTCTACTTTCCCTAAACAACTAAGACTTAGTTCAAACCATAACTTTACATGCCTATTATTCCTCTAATAGCTTTCCTTCTTATCTAAGCACAAGATGCCATTTTAGACCCACACCAATGGGTAGAACATAGCGAATATTTTCCAAGATCTTTGATTCTAGAAACCTTGGATTTCCCACCTTAACTGATGTTGGTCAACCCTAAAATGACATCGATCACCTTTAACCATCATTAGTTACCATATATATATATATATATATATATTGTAACCTTTGATTAGGGTTGGTTAAGAGAGAGAGATCTACATGTAAGCACAAACCGAGCCCTCTCGTGTGCATCCAGACAACCATAGCCAACACCAAGACTGATATGAAGGTATTTACATTCACAATAGAATTCTAGGAAGCACTTATATGAAATTTACCACCATTTCAAAAATCAACCATCGCCATCATCTAGCCATCGGACACTGCAAGCACAAGTAAGTGTGTTTCGATCCATATTATTTCATTTTTAAGATCATCATCTCTTTGTTTCTATTTATTATGATCCAATCTCATATGTATCCCACCTTTCTATCAATCCCACCATCTAACCATCCACGATCGTTAAATCACCCATACTTGATTCCTAAATATCTCGTAGTACTCCCAACACTTTTGGAAACCCGGCCATTATTCTTACAAACCTATGTATAACCTCGTATAGTCTCTAAAAGCAAGGATTCATTGAGTTCCTATCATCTCGCCCCTTCGATGTCTTTGGTTACCCATGATGTCATCGATTCCTCTAAATCATCATCGATCACATATGACCAACATCAATCTCTATATCGGTAATCCTACCAATAAATGAAACCTAATAACTTTCATCCACATAACCCAAATCACCTAGAATTTGACCCGACATGTTCTAACATTTTTATCACCTACCCAACTTCTAGATATGATCATAACCTAGCATGTTAGATTAGATTTTATTATTTTACTTGAATGAGATTCCTAAATCATATCATCTATAGTAGAATTTTATGTTTTTACGTTATATATTGCATTAAATTATATTAAACGGTGGGTTAACAATCTGTTAAGGAAGTATCATAGTTCCTAGACCTAGCACACATTAGGCATCCCACTACCATATATTTTGTAATTCTCTCTTGTTGTTTTAGAGGTATTTCAGGTAGTTCCTCCTATCCAAAAGTAATCTCTCTTAATCAACATTGGATCAAGAAGTCAGAACGCATGCATGACCTTCAATGAGCCATCACAACAGGTATTCCTCCTTAGCCCATCACCTTATCTATTTCATCAAATCTATAAAGAAAATAGTGAAACAAAATGTTTTTAAATAAAATGTATGTGTAACTTGTGAATGGGGCCACTAAAGGGGTGTTAGGAGGTAAGATTAAAATATGACCTTATTGTTTTAGTTTAGTGACTTTTTATATAAGCCTTGACTTTAGGAATTAATTAAATTAAATTTACATAATGATAACTAGACAATGTTTATAATAGGGATTAAAATATATTTGAACTAAATCATAAGGTTAGGGTAAGTTTTACCTTAGCCATAGAATATTAAGTCAATAAATGACATTAGAAATATAATATTAAATTAAATAAATATTGTTATAAGGGTATTTTAGCTAATAGGTTGTAAGGGTTAATTAATGAAATCTAAGAGGAACCCTAGAAATGGATTTAAGCCTAAAATGTTGAATTAAAATAATAATAATTAATTGTTAATTAAAATGAATGAATTATTAATCGAGACATAATTGAATCTAGTTTAAGATTATCCCGTTGTAACCCATTTACACAAAAAAAAAAATCAGTAAATTCTCCTAACCAACCATTGGGTTTTGTGTGGGAAAAATGTGGGCACTACACTCATCTCCTTGTTTTTCATGTGATGTATCCATGTGTCGTGCACGTGGAAACCTTGTGTACGTGAATTTTATTTTCCTCTTCTTCATGGACCGTAGTTGTCATTCATTGGGATTCCATCAACAATTTCTTGTTTAAATATTTTGCGTTGTATCTTGGTTAATCTCATATAGATTATTCCAAGTCATTCAATGCTAGAAATATTTTTTAGAGGAGGTTTTGTATCTGTGCCTTACATTCTCCCTTCTCTTCATACAATAGTGTTGAACTAAATTGGGTTTCGAGGGACTTAATTTTCTTCAAAGTAAATAAACCCCATGAAAGAAGTGACTTCCATTTGTATGCTTTGTTCCCTACCTCTTTCGGTGACTTATAGAAGGAATTCAAGTCTAAGGGGAGGGTGATGTAATGCCCACTCCTCTTCGACACTTATTTTACTATGATTTTGATCATTTTTATTAGATATATGGACCTCATTCGATATTTTGATAGACTATTATTAGACATTATGGATAGTGTGATTATCACTCAAGAGGATTTGATCTATCCTCACTAATTTATGGTTGTGCCTTTCAACCAAGGTGAGAGAACCCTTTTGTAGCTTGTTGTTTGTGGAGAGATGGAGATGTCCTTCCTTGTGAAATTATTAAGAAGACCTTGAAGAAAATATGATCAATGCAATAAAACCTAACTCTCATGAGTTTCACTCTAGATAATGGAGATATTTTCTAAGAAGGTTCATGCCACTAAAGACAATGAAAACTTGATTGTTTCATGTTTTGGTAGTAAAATTTTGCATTTGTATACACACATGACAAATAGGGGTAGTATGGGTATGATTAATTGTTTTTGAATGAATTTGGTGGGAGGTGAAGTAGGATAAAGTTGATTATACCAGACCTTTGGAGGGACTTTACAATAATGAGCAACTTTACAATAGAAAGCTTTAGAATAATCAAGATGTTCCTTCAACTAGAAGGTGTGCTTCAATGGAGGCCCAAATCAGCATATTTTCACATAATCTTTAAGACCTAACATGAAGGCTCGAATTAGAGGACCCAATTAAACACTATAGTTTTGATTTACCACGCCTAAGGTACACCCAAAGACTTATAGACAATCTTTATCAACAAATGATAGTGAATTGATTTTAAATTTGTTTATCTCATCCAAGATGAAGGCTCTTCTTGAAATGAAATTGTAGATACCATTAAACTATCATAGGGATGAGATCTGTGTGATTTCACAAAAATTTCAGTATAAGATTGCAATAGGAATGAATAAAACTATTTATAGACATTTTGAAACAAAGCAGACACTAATTGCTCAGAGTCAACATAGAATAACTCAAATTTGATTAAACTTATCAGTAGGGGAAAGTTTCTAGAATAGTCTCATAGCTTTCAATGGCTGTACACTCACAACCACCTTGACACGATCGAGTTTAACACAAAAGAGATATACAAGTTTCTCAAATAGTCCCTCAGAAAGATGGGCTCTATCAAGCTTTCTCTTAGGAAATCAGTTTCTAACTCCTAACACTCTAGCATTCCAACCTCTAACCTCCAACCTTTTCATGGAAAAATCATGCCTATTTATAACATTTTACAACAGAGCCTTTTCCCCCAAAACTAGAGACATTGAGTGCACCAGTGCTCACCATGATCTCGATCGTGATTCCAGAATCAGATCTGTAAAAAGTTGTCAGTGCTCAGGGGGAAGATCTCTTGAGCCTCTCCGCATTCAACTCCCTCTCCTAGTAGATCACTCTTCCTTTTACTCACCAACCACTTCCCCCTAATCTGTCAAATCTGGTTCCTTTACATGCTTGGGAAAAGAAAATGGAGGATCGGAGATGAGCCTGAAGAAATAAGATCTCATCTTAATGGTAAAAGATGTCCCCGGATTTTTCTCATCAAACCCAGATATCAACAAGTCTTTCACGTGCCAAGGAAAGAAAAATTAGGCTAAATCCGATATTCAGATTGCATATTAATGGTGAGAGACGTTTTAGACCTTCCCCACCAAACCAGGCCTCAGATTAATGCTCCTCTTCATTTGGCATGCAAGAGACTCCAAGAAATGATAAAAAAACCATAAGAATACGCATCCCCAAGAGCTCTGGAGTGAAAATGGTAGAAAAATCAGATATAGATGCACACAACTCCATTGATTTCTATTTTGAATTTGGACCGTCCACGTGGGAGATCCATTTTAGAGTGGGCTCTGGGTTCCCCTTTTCCTTTTACAAATTTTGGAAAAATGTAAAATTTTCACATTTTTGCTCCACACCTCCGCCCTCGAGAAATGAGCCTGACATGTGTCCTAAGGTGGGTCCCAAAGGAACCGTGGCCAAATTATGTTATTTCACCTCTTTTTTGGAAAAGGGAAAATTTTCCAAATTTTCCCCCAACTCCCCCTTCCACTTCTAGTCTCTGACGTGGGTCCCAGTGGAACCACACTTCCTTTTTAATTTTAACTCCTTTTTCTCAAAAGGAAAATTTTCCAATTTTCCTCCGAAGGTCCGCACCTCCTCGCCGTTGACTGAGGAAAATTTTTGACTATTTTTTATCGGGTCTATGTGGGCCATTTTGATGTTTTAATCCTTTTGGTAATAAGAGGAAAAAAATCCAAGTTGCCTCCGATGGTCCAGCTTCCCCACCCCTCGACTTTTCAAACTACCACACATCATCAATGGTGCATCTTGAGATGGTCCCCAAAAGTTGAGACCTTGAAAGAGTGTGGGCTCACCACGTGTCCTGGCCTGGCAAGATTTGTTTGAAGGTTTAAAGCTCAGTGGAAGGCACCATGTGTAGGCTCTCGAGGCAGTCTCCTTTGGCCATTGAAAATTCCAAGAAAAATGTAAAGTGAGTGGAGGCCTCCAAGTGTCCTCCTGGCACTTCTTTAAAGTAAACTTCAAGGGTCGGTCCTCAAACATGCGTGGTTTCTCCATGTGTCCTAGGCCCCTTAAAACCTTTTTGAAAAAGACTAAGTATGGGAAGACCTGGCGGAAGCCTCCACGTGTCTTCATGGTGTAATTTCAAAATGGTGCCCAAAGCGGAGACCCTGAATGAGCATGGGCTCACCATGTGTCCCTGTTCCACCAAACTGTACCCAGCTTGCATAAAAATTTGTCTAAGTTTGGGTGAAAAGTGAAACCTCCACGTGTCCTCCCGGTGCGCAACTTCAAGGCCAAACCAAAAAGTGAACTTTCAAATGAGCGTCATTCTTCCACGTAGATAGGTTTTCAAGTTGAGGTGATTTATAAAATTATGAAGTACCCCACTGAGCCGCATCCAACCAAAAGAGGCCACATTTCCCCGTTGATGCAAGGATGTAAATTTGAAATGGGAGAAACACCCGTCAAACCGTAAAATGTAGAAAAATGACCACACATGAGCTTGGAGATGAAATTTTCTCCAAGGACAGAGAATTTAGAAGCATTACAAAGCTCAAATACATTTCTTTGAGCCACATCCATTCATTTTTCCTCAAGTATTTAGGGAAAAAATGACAAGGACAACAAATCCCAACTGTGGAAAATGGAAAGAACAGGAGAGCTTGAGTTTTTACACCCAAATACAGACCTTTTCAGATGACAGGGGAATGAGGAAACAATTTTGGTTTTATACATGATCCTTGGTCCAAGAAAGGACTGATTATGGCAACAAAAGGAAGGCAGGGACCTCTCAGGCACAACACGGGGAGATAATTTATGGTAGGGGCCATAAATTGATAAATTTTTCAATGGAAAAATGGGGCGAGACTATTTTGAGCACCAACATCGGCTCGACTCGGGGATGGGCACTCCTGTGAGTGCCACAAGAAAAAAGGTAGACCAAGTGCCAAAATATCCATTGGGAAAAGGAGTCAACTTGTAGAGCAAAGAAACAAAGCCATCTCCAAAAATGAATAGAGAAACTAGCAAAAATAGGTCACCAAGGACCGAAGAGTGAAAACACAAAAAAGGAAAAAAACAACAAACTATACACTGTACAAAAGATGTTCACCTTGATTATGGGGAATCAATCCAAGAAATGTTTCAAATTCCTTCCATTAATAGGAAATTGAGAAATTCCCCATCCAAGTCCTTCAGGAAGAAGGTATGTTCACCAATTCTAATATCAATGGAGTAAGGGCCCATCCATAGAGCATCAAATTTTCCATGCTTTGCCCTTATCCTCATGCCTGCTATCCCATAGTAGCACAAGATCCCCAACATTGAAAGCTCTGGGGTGACCTTCTTGTGAACAACTTCTTCAGCTTCTCTCTAAACTTTATATGCCTTTGGTGGGATGCCCTCCTTTCTTCATCAAGTTCAACAATCTGGTTAATGTGGGCATCATATGGACTTACTTCTTGATCTTCCAGTTGTTGCATGAACTGATATGAGGATAATTACATATGCAGGGTAGCAGGGCTTGAGTTCCATACACCAACTCAAATGGACTCTTTCAGTGGCCCTTTTAATAGTAATTTGGTCAGCCTAGACAACAAATTTCAATTGCTCACCCCATTTTCTCTTGTTAAGCTCCAAGGTTCTTTTGATAATCTTTAGCAAATTTTTATTACTGGACTCAACTTGTCCATTTCCTTGGGGATTATAATTAGAAGCATATGTCAAATTTATCCCATATTCTCTACACATTTCCACCAAGGGTTTAGCTCTGAAGCTCATGGCATTGTCAGCAACAACTTTGACTGGCACCCCAAACTGCAGATGATATGGTTCAACATGAAGTCCATGACAATTTGGTGTGTTTCCCTTTTGGTGGGGATTGCCTCTACCCACTTGGTGAAGTAATGTGGCTACAAGAATCCACTTATGGCCAACACTTGAAGGGTCTGAAATCTCACCAATAAAATCCATTCCCCATTACTTGAATGGAGCTTCAATTGATACAGGCTGCAAAGGAAGGGAGCCTAAAGCTTTCAGTCTTCTAGAGAAGTGTTGAAACTCTCACATCTTCTAACCAAAAGTGTTGCATCCTTGAAAAGAGTTGGCCACCAATAACCAGCCCTCAGGATCTTGTGTGTTGTGACCCTTCAGCAAAATTCCCCCACAAACTCCTCCATGGAGATCAACAATTATCTTGGGGGCTTCATCTTCAGTAATGCACCTTAAGAGGACTCCCTAGGGTTCTTCCAAGCTAACCCATAATCAGTAATGACATATTTCTGGGAAGCCAACTTAAGGGCCCTTTTCTAGTTCTTACTCAAATACTCAGGGTAGTATAAATGTCTGAGATAGAAAATCACATCCTTGTACCACTCAGAACTCATTAGTTTCTCAAAGACATCTACCCTTCCTTCTCTACCTCATTCACCTCAATAGTTTGCAAGTTTCTCTCATCCATAAGCTTAGCCAAGCCCAAACCTCTCACCAACTTTGTGGTTTGGATATCCATATCATATTCTTGCAACTTGTTCACCCATCTGCACCTTTTTCTTGAGACTTCCATCTCTGATAAGATGTCTTTCACCATGGTGTGGGGAACATAAGCAAAAATATTAGAACTCAAAATGTAAGGCCTGAAAACCTTTTTTTCTTTTACCAAGGAAAATGCTTGTTTCTCCATAATAGTGTATTTCAGCTCAGCCCCCTGCAATGCCTTACTGAAAAAGGAAATTGGCCTCTCAGCCCCTTCATCATCCTTCTGCAACAAGACAGATGCAATGGTGTTCTCTAAAGAAAAAGAGAATAGTTGAAAAGGATTCTTATAATCTGGAGCTGCTAGAACAGGTGCATGCTTTAATGCCTCTTTAATCCCATTGAAAGCTTGAATGACATCCTCCTCCCACTTGATGACCTGGTCCTTCTTTAACATGGAGGTGATTGGAATGGTCAACTCAACAAAGTTTGAGATAAATCTTCTGATGAAGTTTATCTACCCAAAGAAGGACTAGATTCCTTTCTTGGTTCTTGGAATTGGGACCTTGTTGATGGCCTCTACCCTTTCTAGATCAATCATCACTCCTTGTGACACAATGTGACCAAGAAAATTTTCCTTCTGCACTCCAAAATGGCACTTCTTTGGATTGAGTGAAATGCCATACTCTCTACATCTTATCAACATCTTTTCCAAGTGCAACAAGTGATCACCTCGCTTTCTAGAGAACACAGTCACATCATCTTGGTAAACAACAATAAAATCATTGATGTAACCTGGAAAAAGCAACATCCATTGCTCTTTGAAAGGTTGCTCCAACATTCATCAGACCAAAGGGCATCCTGACATACACATAAGTCCCCCAAGGAGTGGTAAAGGTTGTTTTAATTCTTTTTGATTCCTTCACCACAACTTGGTTGTAACCAGAGAAACCATCCAGGGTAGAAAGTAGCTCAGAACTAGTTACTAGCAACATGTTTTCCATGTTTGGTAAAGGATAATTATCCTTCATTGATGCTCTATTAGATTTCTAAAATCCACACACAACCTGATGTCACCATTCTTCTTTCTGATTGGTACTAGGTTTGTCAACCCAAGAAGAATACCTTGTGGGCTGAATAATCCCTCCATCCCTCAACTTCTTTAGTTCCTCTTGCATCTTAAGAGATAGGAGTGGATTGATTGGCCTCTGTTTCTGCCTGAATGGTTTTGCATTAGACTCCAAGGGAATCTCATGTTGAAACATATCCTCTCTATATGCCTTCAGCTCAGAATAAGTCCAAGCCATGCAATCTTGATACCTTTTCAACAATTGGATGTAGGACTACTTCTCCTCCTTGCTGAGATTGCTTCCTAACCAAATCTTCCTTGGTTCTCTCCTTTGTGCCAAGGTCATGCTCATCAATATCCCTTGAGGCTACTATACATCTATTAATAATGTGATCAACATTATCAAAATTGGACTCAAGAGCAACCAACCCTCTAGGAATGGTATTGGTTTTTAGTTGGATGATGCCTTTGCAAAAAAGGTTTCTTTACCCTCTGTTGCTACACACCATTGGCTCCCAATCAATATTTTGATCAGAAAACTCTCCTTTATTCTACAAAAATCTTTTGACTTGAGCATCATCATCAAAAACCTGCCAATGCTTAATGTTGTCAGGTACAGATGGCCTTGTTAACACCTCAACATCATATTCACAATATGGGGACACTACACAATTATCAAACCGAGATCCCAACACATAAAAAGCATCTGCCAAATCATTGAACTTCCTATCATGATGCACAATGTTGAATGAATCAAACATCTCAATGAGATCCCAAACTGCATGCTTATATTGTTTCATTCATTGATTTTTTGTGGCATATAGTTTTTTGACTTTCCTGACAATTAATTTTGAATCTCCTTTAACAATGATGTCTTTAACACCATATTTCCACGCAATCCTCAGACCTAACAACAGTGCCTCATACTCAAGCAATGTTATTAGTGCACTCAAAGTTGAGCTTGAAGGAAAAGACAAAATTTTCTTGGCTTGGAGAGATCAGAACAACACCAGCACCATTTCAAACTTGGAGCAAGCTCCATCAAACAATAAAGTCCAAGGAGAGCCTTCTGCTCAAGACACTTGCATTCTTCAATCTTGTGTTCTTTTCCATCAACAAATCCTACAAAGTTATCAGCATCAACACTTGTGTACAATACCTCATAGGATGCATTGTTGGGATCCTCAATAAGGTGCAACATCTTCTTTTCCCCATACAACTTGACAAGGCTGCCCTCAATTGGGATGGTGGCATAGGACATATCCATTTGAACACTCCCACCAACACTTGTAGCCCACTTTCTAGATAACAACATACCCCACTTGGTTGGGAAATCAACAATAACTACATCAAGCTTCAAATTCCTTACCTGGATAGGCTACAAGTTGTACCACCAGACCCTTCACACACCCCACCACTAGAACCTCTCTAGAATCCATAGCAAAGTGCACTTCCCATATAGTTATTACTTTGATATTCAGTTCATTCATAACTTCAGAGGCATAACATTGCATGATGCCCCTGAATCAAACATACAGTTGTGCAACAATCTATCCTTAATGATCAGGGTAGTGAAGAATGGATCCACATTCAGCTGAGAATCTACCAAGGATGTTCCCAAATAAACCTTAGGTGGTTCATCTAGCTCTTTTGATGCTTTGGTGGTGCCTCTAATTCTTCAATGACTAGTGGAGTCTCCACAATGTTTATATTTTTCCTAGGGTAGTCTTCTCCTCTTTCAGCCCCAAATACTCAAGATCCCTCTTCTTGTGCTCAGGAATCCTAAGCAATTCAACAATTGGAACTGAGATCTTGATCTGACTCAAGACTTGGGAAATATCATAAGGGACAAACTTTGGCAAGGCAACATTGAAGGAAGGTTGACACACTCATTAGATGGCACATGATTTTTGACAACTTGGGCATGAGGAGGGGTATGATTTTTGTTTGGGACAGTACAAGGCCCTTGGCAGATGCATCTTTCTTAGGAGTCTCTTTAGGAACATTTGAAAGCAATGGAGTTTTTGGCTTGGCCTGAGGCCCTGTCCCTTTGACAACCCTACTTCTTGTGTTGTGTTCCTTTTCTTGAGCCACAACAACATTCATCAACAACTTCCTGTCCTCCTCAGATGGGATGCCTCCATCATACTTCTTTATCATTAAAGCCCTTAAATATTCAAATTCATTATTGGGAAATTCAAAATCTTGTACAGTATCTACTTCTAAAGTATGAGAGGGAGGGAGAAAAGGTACCGGTGAATGCAATCCCAAAAATCAATATAGATTCTAGCACTTATCACTTCAGTTGAAGTTGTCCCCTTGTTGTAAGCTTATGGAGCAACCCATCATGTAGACATCATCATCATTATCATCATAAGCTTCTTCTTCCTCTTCTTGTTGATCTTCCTCACATGGAGCATGGGGCATGAAACATCTATCACACCAATCAATGACATTTGTCTCCTCCCAAAAAAACTTTGGCAGCCAAAGGATCAGGTACCATTCTGTTATCCCTAGCTTGGGACTATCTATTTCCAAATCCAATAGGTCCCTTGCCTCTATCATCAGATCTTTGGTGATTTGTGAACCTGTCTTGGCCTTGTTGCTTGTGTTGACCTTGTGAGCTCTACCCAATCCCCTTTTTTCCTGGCTAATTTGTATGATATTTCTTTGACAGCCCCTGCCAAAGTTTTCACAACTTCCTCCAAATCAGCAGCCTTACTTGTCTAAGGTTTTTCTAGGTTAATTAGTTTTACACCCTCCCTTTTTGGAGGCTTTCAATTGCCTTGATGTTATTCTCAATTTGTAGGGCCATGGTGAATGCCTACCTCAAATTAGTAGGGTTTTTGTCCCTCAAGTAGTAAGCAACCTTTTTATCAAATGCATCTGAATATTTGATCAAACATGATTCATCACATGGCCTTATCCTAACAGGAAATCTCCTCAAGGTCTTATTAAACCTTGTGTTGAAATCATGTACTGACTCATTAGGATTCTTTTTGATGTTTTCAAATTCTGTCAAAAGAAACCTAGGGTCAGTTCTATCACCATACTACAATCTAAATGCATTTCTCATCTCTGTCCAAGAATCAATGGAATTATCTGGAAAATCTTTATACCAGTCCCTTGCATCCTCTTCCAAAGTATGGATAAATAGTTTGATATATACATCTTCATGTTCAATCTCAAAGTCTTCCATCATATTGATAAAAAGATTTAGATGTTGATCACCAGTTATAGCATTGTTTCCTTGGAACTTTGGTAGTCTGTTCCTTACATCTTGAGGAACTGCATTTGGATAACCAACCATCCCTACAAAATTTATAGGTCCAAAGGTATTTACAACAAATGGAGGTCTAGGTGGGGGCTAGGGCCATGTTGTTTTGAGGAGGTGACCCTGGAGGGGAGACAAATTGATGAGGGGCAGAGGGTCTTTGAAACATAGGAGTATAACTTTCAAAATGGATATCCCCTAAAGGCCTAGTTTCTTGGAAATCCCTATCAACTTTTGAAAAGACAGGGGTAGAATGAGAAGCAAACTTTTCAAAATCAAATGAAGGCCCCTCTCAGTTGGAGAATTCAATTCCACAAAGAGGCTACCTGATTCAGAATCACTTGAATGGCAGTATTCAATGATAGGCCGATCACTTTCATCAATGGAGATCCCTTTTTTTCTTGTCTATTGATCTCAACAACTCTCAGGATTTTCTTCCTTTTGACTTTGCTTTTCCTAGCTCTGGAAATAATGTCCTAGTAGGATCCCTAGCAAAGAAAGATCTTCTTCCTTCCATCTTTGCAAAGATTGGTAACAAATCTCACTTGATAGAGGTTAAGACACTGGTACTCATCAAGAATCAGATCAATAGGGATTCACCACTAAGGATTTCCACCTTAGTTGTGAAAATGCACTAAAATATGATCTATCAAATGTCTATCAACACTAGCAACTGGAAATGGAAAGACCTGACTCTTCTTTACCTAGATTTATCAATGAAAGCTAGTGCACTAGGTGTAGAAACTGAAAGAGTTGCACATACACTTGTAACTTTGAAAACTTCTTACAAGCCCGAACAAAAAATGATGTTTGAAAAGATGTATTAGCACTTTGAGCACACAGAAGTGTTTACCAGGGTCTGAATATGAACTGTAATCACTATGTCCCCAGCAATGGTGCCAGTAAGGTGTTGGTACCCAAATTGATTCTCCTTCAAAGTCTGAGCAGACATCATAGGTTTAGCAGGAAGCTTAGAGATAGATAGATCATAATGAGTCATTTTGTAGCTAGGGATGGGATCTAACTAGCCCTTTTCACTCAGATGTGGAGAAATGGATAGCACCCTCAAGAGGATTTGATCTATCCTCACTACTTTATGGTTGTGCCTTTCAACCAAGGTGAGAGAACCCTTTTGTAGCCTGTTGTTTGTGGAGGAGATGGAGATGTCCTTCCTTGTGAAATTATTAAGAAGACCTTGAAGAAAATATGATCAATGCAAAAAACCTAACTCTCACGAGTTGTCACTCTAGATAATGGAGATATTTTCTAAGCAAGGTTCAAGCCACTAAAGACAATGAAAACCTTGATTGTTTCTGCATGTTTTGGTAGTAAAAATTTTGCATTTGTATACACACATGACAAATAGGGGTAGTATGGGTATGATTAATTGTTTTTGAATGAATTTGGTGGGAGGTGAAGTAGGATAAAGTTGATTATACCAGACCTTTGGAGGGACTTTACAATAATGAGCAACTTTACAACAGAAAGCTTCAGAACAGTCAAGACGTTCCTTCAACAGAAGGTGTGCTTCAATGGAGGCCCAAATCAGCACGTTTTCACATAATATTTAAGACCCTAACATGAAGGCTTGAATTAGAGGACCCAATTAAACACTATAGTTTCTGATTAACCATGCCTAAGGTACACCCAAAGACTTACAGACAATCTTTATCAACAAATGATAGTGAATTGATTTTAAATTTGTTTATCTCATCCAAGATGAAGGATCTTCTTGAAATGAAATTGCAGATACCATTAAACTATCACAGGGATGAGATCCTGTGTGATTTCACAAAAATTTCAGTATAAGATTGCAATAGGAATGAATAAAACTATTTGCAGACATTTTGAAACAAAGCAGACACTAATTGCTCAGAGTCAACACAAAATAACTCAAATTTGATTAAACTTATCAGCAGGGGAAAGTTTCTAGAACAGTCTCAGAGCTTTTCAATGGTTGTACACTCGTAACCACCTTGACACGATCGAGTTTAACACAAAAGAGATATACAAGTTTCTCAAACAGTCCCTCAAAAAGATGGGCTCTATCAAGCTTTCTCTTAGGAAATCAGTTTCTAACTCCTAACACTCTAGCATTCCAACCTCTAACCTCTAACCCTTTTCATGGAAAAATCATGCCTATTTATAACATTTTACAATAGAGCCTTTCCCCCAAAACCAGAGACATTGAGTGCACCAGTGCTCACCATGATCTTGATCGTGATTCCCATAATCAAATATCTATAAAAGTTGTCAGGTGCTCAGGGGGAAGATCTCTTCGAGCCTCTCCCACATTCAACTCCCTCTCTAGTAGATCACTCTTCCTTTTACTCACCAACCACTTCCACCCCTAATATCAAATCTAGTTCCTTGTGTGCTCGGGAAAAGAAAATGGAAGATCGGATCGAGCCCAGAAATCAGATCTCATCTTAATGGTAAAAGACATCCCCTGGATTTTTCTCATCAAACCTAGATATCAATAGGTCTTTCACGCATGCCAAGGAAAGAAAATTGGGCGAATTTGATAGTCAGATTGCATATTAATGGTGAGAGACATTTTCAGACCTTCCCCACCAAACCAAGCCTCCAGATTAATGCTCCTCTTCATTTGGCATGCAGGAGACTCCAAGAAATGATAAAAAACCATAAGAATACGCATCCCCAGGAGCTCTGGAGTGAAAATGGTAGAAAAAAATATATATAGATGCACAACTGCCATTGATTTCTATTTTGAATTTGGACCATCCATGTGGGAGATCCATTTTAGAGTGGGATCTGCGGGTTCCCCTTTTCCTTTTACAACTTTTGGAAAAATGTAAAATTTTCACATTTTGCTCTCCACACCTCCGCCTTGAGAAATGAGCCGACATGTGTCCTAAGGTGGGTCCCAAAGGAACCATGGCCAAATTATGCTATTTCACCTCTTTTTTTGGAAAAGGAAAATTTTCCAAATTTTCCCCACAGACTCCTCCCCCTTCTCACTTCTAGTCTCTGATGTGGGTCCCAGTAGAACCACACTTCCCTTTTACTTTTAACTCCTTTCTCCAAAAGGAAAATTTTCCAATTTTCCTCCGAAGGTCCGCACCTCCGCCATTGACCGGGGAAAATTTTTGACTATTTTGCCGGGTCTATGGGCCATTTTGATGTTTTAATCCTTTTGGTAACAAGAGGTAAAAAAAATCCAAGTTACCTCCGATGGTCCGCTTCCCCCCCCTCTTGACTTTTCAAACTGCCACGCATCACAATGGTGCATCTTGAGATGGTCCCCAAAAGTTGAGACCTTGAAAGAGCGTGGGCTCACCACGTGTCTGCCTGACAAGATTTGTTTGAAGGTTTAAAGCTCAGTGGAAGGTGCCATGTGTCAGGAGCTCGAGGTAGTCTCCTTTGGCCATTGAAAATTCCAAGAAAAATGCAAAGTGAGCGGAGGCCTCCAAGTGTCCTCCTAGCACTTCTTTAAAGTAAACTTCAAGGGTGGTCCTCAAACATGCGTGGTTTCTCCACATGTCCTAGGCCCCTTAAAACCTTTTTGAAAAAGACTAAGTATGGGAAGCCAGTGGAAGCCTCCACGTGTCTTCATGGTGCAATTTCAAAATGGTGCCCAAAGTGGAGACCTGAATGAGCATGGGCTCACCACGTGTCCCTATTCTACCAAACTGTACCAACTGCATAAAAATTTGTCTAAGTTTGGGAAAAGCAAGTGGAAACCTCCACGTGTCCTCCCGGCACAACTTCAAGGCCAAACCAAAAAGTGAACTTTCAAATGAGCATCGTTCTTCCACGTAGATAGGTTTTCAAGTTGAGGTAATTTATAAAATTATGAAGTACCCCACCGAGCCACATCCAACCAAAAGAGGCCATGTTTCCCATTGATGTAAGGATGCAAATTTGACTGGGAGAAATGCCCGTCAAACCGTAAAATGTAGAAAAATGACCACATGAGCCTGGAGATGAAATTTTCTCCAAGGACAAAGAATTCAAAAGCATTACAAAGCTCAAATACATTTCTCTGAGCCACATCCATTCATTTTTCTCAAGTATTTAGGGAAAAAATGACAAGGACAACAAATCCTGACTGTGGAAAATGGAAAGAATGGGAGAGCCCAAGTTTTTACACCCAAATATAGACCTTTTTAGATGATAGGGGAACGAGGAAACAATTTTGGTTTTATACATGATCCTTGGTCCAAGAAAGGACTGATTATGGCAACAAAAGGAAGGAAGGGACCTCTCAAGCACAACACAGGGATATAATTTATGGTAGGGGCCATAAATTGATAAATTTTTCAATGGAAACAAGAAATTATATTGCGACAACAAGAATGGGTTAAGAGAATAACAATGGAGGAATATTGGATATTGGCAACAAGGTCACCTTGGCAACTTTGTGTTATATGTCTTGTTGTGTTTTCTTGGAGGTCCCCATGGGAAGGGGTAACCTCATGTGTGACCAAGGGTTTGAATGTTGGTTTTAATTCATTTTTTTATTATTGTTTAGTTGTGCATGTGATTTATTTATTGTAATGTATGCTCACTTTATTAGTGCTTAAGTAATGAGATTTGTGTAGAAAATTAACCACGTGACTAAGTTAATTTGAGATGTGACAAAGGGTCATTTAATTGGGGTAAATAATCCTTATGATATTTTTATTTGAGTTTGATTTAATTTATTTTCATGTTGTGTACTCAAATCATCCTTCAAATATCTAAATTTGACTTTCTAGCCATTTTTGAGGCTTTTGGGACAAGTTAATCTTGCTCCCTACCTCTTAAATTCACCTACCAACTATACCTATGAGGTAAGGGGTCAAAATTAGGCCTCATTATGTGATTTGGAAGGTAAAAAGAAGAAAATTATTGCACTTTCTTACAAATTATTTTAATGGTGTCCTTTGAAGTATGGAGTAGTGGTTTGTGTGTGGAAGGAAACTTTTCATATCCTCACCCACCCATTTATGAGATTGGGTCTTTCTATTTGAGTTGTTGAGCTAGATTGGAGGAGAAGTGATGTGGCATTCTACACGGGGCCACCTCACCCTCTACTCCTAATTTTCTATTTATGTGAGTAATTTTGGAGTTTTGGGGGTTACTTATTTTTTCATTTTACACTTGCATGATTTTCGGAAACTACTTGGAATTTTTTTCTTGGTATCTTTATTTTGGAATTTGGGATTGGAATTGTGTTGGTTTGAAAATATGTCAAGAGGGAAGATCTATGGATAGATGATCCAACAAAGTGTGCAGGGCATAGCCCCTCTTTGAGACAACAAAGTGAATCGGTTTATTGCTATTCTACTAGAAAGAATCGTGTAAGTCCTACAATATTCGCCTCAAGCGTTTGGAATCTCGTCCCAAAGAGCGGTATTTCTAACTATGAATAAAAAGGAACGAAGGGAGGAGAAGAGATAGGATAGATCTAAAGGGAGAAAAGAAATGAATCCCAAAGCAAAAAGGTCATAGGGTTTATGTTTGGGTTGGTAGTAAACAAAGTCGAACCTACTTGCATAAATGACCAAATGAAAAAAAATTAGAGATAGATCTGACAGAAAAGCAACATAGATCTAACTTAAGAAAGATCTAATGCACATAACACATCCATTGAGCACAAAGTCTTAATTTCTGTATTAATATTTTCTGTTACAAAAGTACAAATCCTTTTTCCTTCTCACTTCTATTTTTCTTCTAAAAAATGTTCCTCCTTTGAATACAATAGGTATCAAGTATATATAGAAGGAGAAGGAGAAAGAAGGCAAAAAGGGACCAACAACTATTTACAAAATATCTAAAAGTCAACTATTGACTTTGGGGCAATTTGGTGGATGACAACATCCCATGGTGCAACATGGATGATGTCATCATTTGTGCCAACATACTTTTAAATAATTTACAAAAATGGGAACAATCCCAAGAGGAAGGAGTCTATTCATCATTGTCTCGCGGCTAGAAAGGAGTATCTTGCTTCTTCTCAGGAGAGGAAATGTGAAATTGAGCATGATACTCCATGAATTTGCTAATCATCGGTTGAAGTTGATCCTGACCAGGACCCTTGGTGTGATCGCTAATGACTTCACAAGTCTCTCGTTCATCTTTGAGTCACTCTGGGAGCTTGAAGCATTCATTACCTACCTCCATCAGGTATCCAACAAAATCATGGCAGGCCAGAAGGTTGTTGATAGATTCTGCATTAAAAGTGGCTTCTGACCCTAACCCATGTGACACGATCTCCTTAAAGATCCAAATAGTGTCATCTACCTTCCTCAAGGCGTATGATGGGGTGAGTAATCCCAACGACATTCTTAGGATAATCTACTCCATTTGATGCATTACATCCAAGGCTTTCTCCTTGATGTTATCAATCTTCTCTAAGACAAATTCCATCTAGTCAACCCGATAGTCCAAAGCAGCAAGGACTTTGTTGGGTTCTCTTGGATGATCGAAGACACCGAATTTTACTAAATCATCGACTAGGCAGTCAAAAATATTTTAGAATGTATCATGTTGTAACTGGCATGGTCCAACTCTTCGGAGATAGGCCCTCCGATCACCTGGAGTTCCTTGTTAGTCTGATCAATATCTCGATATAGCTCTATGAACTTTACAATTACTTCCTCACTATATTTGAGGATCTTGTCTCTCCAGGTGGATACTACCATACCTTGCTCACCAATCTTGGCATACTTTTTTATCTTTTCCTGAGTAAGGGCTTCAAGAGTTTCGGTGGTAATTGCTGGAGGTGCACTATCCATTTTTTGCAGGACTTGGAGAAGATGTCTGTTCTATTCCTTCAAGTATCCTCTTTTTCTTCCTTCTCTTCCGAAGATTTTGCAAAGGGCATCCACTAAAAATAAGGCCTCTCCCTATAGGATTTCTGAGGATGTTCCCATCATGACCTATGTCCTTTGTATAATTTGTAGGAGATAGATCCTTTTTATCCTTTATGGGGTTAGGGTATGCGATCTCCATAACCCTTTCACATGAAGCACTCGAGAGAAACGGGTTATTGGATTTTGCTTCTTAGCTCCTTTTATTGGGATGATAGAGAAGTCCATAGGTGCAATGGGGACTTTCCTCTTATGCAAGCTCAGGTGTTTCAAGATCCATTCGGACTTAAGGGAGTGTGACTAGAAGGAGAAGAGGGAACGGAGGTAGAAGAAGGAGCAACTACGGTGAACTCGGGAAATGTGTCAAGATGCTTGGTGGTAGAATTGTTAAACAAACCTGATCCTCCACCCTCACAAGGGTAGGAGTCACTGTAGGAGAGGAAATTGTTGGAGTGGAAGGGATCTGAGAGATGAGAGAAGAAATGCTAGGGGATAGATCCGTGAGGGAAGAGAAAATGGAGGAAGAGGAAGGGGGAACAGAAGAAGATGGGAGAGAAGACACAACTAGAGGAGTGGTTTCTTGAGAGATGTGAGGAGGGGAAGGGGGATCGGAAGATGGGATGGTGGGAACTTCACTTTGGTTATATCGGTGGTAACATCCTCGAGTGGATGTTCTGTTGCTGGAACACTTACCACTTCTTCTTTTCGGGGATACTAGGCTTACTACCTATTTTTGGGTGGCAAAAGGAGAATTCTCGGGAGCTTCCTCCTAAGCAAAGTGCTTTATTCTACCTCTTTTTCTTTCCATTTTCCCTTTGGTAAGTGCTTTGGCTTAGAGTGCATCACCCAAAGGAGATGTGGTGAAGTCTACCCCAAGGTAGCTGAGACTGCTTTTTTCTACACCAATGCTCTATATGCTACAGAGTGCCTTTAACCCTTTCCTCAATAGTCTAAGGTGCATTTGTTCTATCAATCTTGGTAAATATGGCCAATTTTCCCTGTCTGTATCTAGATAGACCTGATCAACTTCTTGATCAGTCATTTGGAAACCTTTCAGGACAATGACCACACCATATTGGATGATCTCTGCCAAGGCTAGGTGGGAGTGATCCTTTCTTCTGAGCTTGACCTCGTGATACAGGTCAATGTACATATCCTCGATCCGTGGGATGTGGATTGGATCGAGATTTTCCTTGGAAGGCAATTGTGAGGATCAAAGGTCAGCCTTACGGAAATTGTGTTTCAAGTTGAGCAAATCCATCTCCACAAACATTTCCTAGGCTTTAGTATGAGAAGTGTAGATGTACTCGCCTTGTGAGGGGGAATGGAGTTCCACCCTTCTTTCTTTTTAGAAACTTCTCGTAGTATGTGATAAGTCATGCAGGACGGATCCATAGGATCAACTTTAATCTTGCATACCTCGGTAACTTGGTGGGCTCCCCAAGAAGTTGGAAGCTCGAGATAAGTGAAAGTGGGGAATTGTGGAAATAACACCCCCACTTCTCATGGTAGTCACCACACTCTTGGTCATCTCGAACATGAATCATATTGGTCCTCATATATGTAGATGATGTGGTAGAAGAATGCATCATTGATCTTGCTGAATTATGCGATGTTGTTTTCCAGTCTCAAACCTAGGTAATATTCATATATTTTTACTTGGGGCCACACCTCGCATCGACTTAGTGTTCGGTATTCCCTTTCAGAGGTAGCAATGTATACCATGTAGGATTTCATGTAGAACCCCCCAATTGTTGAGAGTTGTTGAAGCTACTGGAGATAGTCTTTCGCTAATGATCTCCGCCCATTCAAAATGTTGATTGAGAACATTTTTGCTCATTGTTTCCAGATATCTGAGCATCCATTTGTGGAATTAATCGGCACCAGGAATCCCAAATACCCTACTCAGGAAGGTTATGGTGCCGCCCAACTCTTCTGAGAAGTCGCTGTGGTGAATAACTTGCGGCCACCTGGTTATCACCTTCTTGTTCTTTAGATACACTTTATTCATAAGTTGCATGCATTTGTCCTCATTTTCATCCCATACTTTTATGCAGTCTTCTTGGCTTATTTCAAAAAGTAACGGTGGTGGGGATACCCAACATGATTTTAAAAGTGCTAGGCAAAGTGAGGTTGATTATTACCTCACCCTTCTCATTTTTGACACATCTTGTGTCCTTATTGTAACATGATGGCCCGCCACCATCATAAATTCATTGTTTACAAAGACACTCACGGGAATTCCCTCGGTGAAATTTAAACCAATGCCGACCAATTTTTCCATCCATGGATGCCTGTGACCTTCCCTGGTTCTATCCCGAAGTCCTCCATATCAATGTGACCAAGTTTGGAATCTCTCGATGTCTAGATCACACTCAAGAAGGGACTCGGGCATCCCGACCCTTAGGTATTTATACTTCATTTCTTCTTTTGTGAGTTTGGCCTTACCCTTAGACTTGGCTTCTTACTTGATGAAGACATATGTGAATCGGGTTCATTGCTGATCTACGTAGGAAGAAGGAGGGAAGTTCATCACAAAAGAGCCATGTTAGCTATTAAATCCTCAATCAAAGCTTTACAAAATGAAAAATTATCAATTTACAAGTCTCTAGGCGCAAGGCATAATTCTATTATAGGTCAGCAGGTCGAAAAGCAAGGCTCACCTGCTTTGGAGAGTTTTGCATGAAAGAAAACAACGTAAAAGGGTGCAGGGCACGAAAGATTACACAAAACACTCAGATGTTGATGTCAATGTATGTGCACTGTGCCATATGAAGGGATTAAATTGGGCACAGATTATTTTGGTTTTACAAGGCTGCAGGATGTACCATTGGCACAAATAGGGTACATGTTGCAAATCACTATGGTGTACCAAGGGGCACAGGTTCAAATGGTGCATCATTGAGTTAAGGTGCGCTAGTGTTTTAGATTTTGGTGTGGCACAGGAAGAGTCTGCATGACATTCAGATGTTGGTGTAGGTGGAGTTGCACTTACGCCTGTATTAGGTTTTAAGAATTTTCTAAGGTGCGGGAAAGAGACATGTTACAAATGGGGATAGTGCGCCCCTTTGATCGTGTTTAGTGTAATAGTGATGGCAATCGCGCCAAAGGAAAGCCATGGATTTTGATAACTTTTAGGATTTTCCTCTTTTAACTAAGATCTTTCGTGAGGAGGAACGGATCAAAGAGGGTCATGGATTCATTTTTGAGACAAGGCCCCCAGTGCCGTGAGATCTGGAAGCGAGTGGTAAAACTAGTTTAGAGGTAGGTTGATTTGCAAAATGGGCAGGGGTTGTATTATTTCTTAGGTTCATTTTCTTTGTTTTTAATAACAACCTCTCAAAAACAACACAAAAACCCCACAACAACACAAGAAGAGCAAGGGCCACTTACCAGGAATATATAAGATGGAAGAAATGACGTGGGGTCCACAAATATGATGAAAAAGTGACACATGGGGCTGACAGGAGTGCTGACAAATGCAGAGGAATAACCTTTTTCCACATTTTTTCAATCGTGAAAATGACAGGTTGGATGTGCCTATTTATAGCAAAAGGTGTAATAAATGCACCACCAACTTTTTGTAAGGCACACCAAAACAAATGACAACATGAAAATATTTACACCATTAGTGTGGATTCGGGATTGTCGACATTACCTTTTTAGCACTTTGGTACACCATTCAAGGGCATAACAATATTAATGTTTACAAGGTGGCACATGCACCTTGGCACAAGTTTGAAAGGCACATCATGAGAAGGTGCAACATTTGGAATGTCGACACTCCAAAGGATGCACCAAAGGAATAGAAGGGGCACAAATTTATTTGATGTTGCATGAATAAAAACTGTGCCCAACAAAAAAGGACCAAATGACTAAGTTCGAAAAACTAAATTTTTAGAAAGGGATTTTATGCCATTCCGAATGTTAGGGGACCTTAACAGGGAACCAAAACAAAAAATTTGGTATGGTTACCTACAAAATTGCCCTCGTCAATTTTACAGGATAACAACTGGCTCTTTCTAGGGACTATCTTTGAGTGAAGCTTAAGGGTAGAGAATCTTAGATCAACATGTGCCTATCCATTGGGTTACAGAGTCAAAAACAAGGTTCACAAAAAAGGAAAACACATAACCAACAAAAGTAAACACGCGACAAAAACAAACACACAACTTAAAGAAAACTGTACAAAGAAGAGAGAAAGCTCTACTCCCTAAATATTTTGAGAGGCTACCCACTATAGGGAAGCGGGAGCTCAAGTCTGTCTAGCTATGAGAGATAAAATATATTCTCTCCATTGAGATGCTTGATCTTGAAAGGCCCTCTCTATAGAGAATCAAATTTTCCATGCGTGCACTTTGGCTCTCTTCACTTGTCCCACAAAAGGATGAGATCTCCCATCTGGAAATCCCTCTGCTTAGCCTTTTTATTGAATAGTCTCTTGACCTGACTCTGATGTTTGGTGATCGTGTCAACCACTCTTACTCTCTTTTCTTCAAGCTCTGTTAGATACATGACCTCTCTTTTAAGAGAATTCTGGAAAGTCTCATCTCCAATCGCTCATGCCAAGTACAAAGCAGGAAGTTCTACAGAAATGGGAAGCTTGGCGTCGATTCCATATAATACTTGAAAATGTGACATACCAAGAGACCTCTTTGAAGTAATACGGTCTGCCCACAAAGCGTCATACAATGACTTGTGCCATGACCACTGATTCTCATCAACTAGTTTCCGTATGATGGTCACTAAGTTCTTATTACTGGATTCTTCCTGACCATTTCCCTGGGGGTAATAATCCGAGGCATGGGCCAAGGTTATCCTATATTCATAGAAAAAACTAATAACTTCCCATGAGGAGAAGTTGGAAGCATTATCATCAACAATCTTGTGTGGGATGACAAACCTTATAATGATATTTTCTTTGATGAAGTTGCAAACAATTTGAAGTGTCATTCTTAATAGGTATGGCTTCCACCCATTTGGTGAAGTAATCTATTGTTGTTAGGACATAACTATTTCTGGCACTTGATTGGGGATGGAGCACTCCAATAAAGTCAATTCCACATTCCCTGAATGGCTCGTCAATAATGACCAGCCTAAGGGGAAAAGTAGCCAATTTTGTTTTGCCAACGAAATGTTGGTAGAGCTCACATTTTGCTACCCAGGTGGTTGTATCCCGAAATAGCGTTGGCCAATAGTACCTGGCCTGGATGATATTATGTGCTATGATGAAAGAGGAAAAGTGACCTTTGTAGGTTGAATCATGAAATTTTTCTAGTAACTTTACCTGTTGCGGCTTGTCAACGCATTGCAAGAAGATGCCATCAATCCTGCGCTTGTATAAACCGTCATCCTATATGACATATCTGGCTGCCCTAAGCTTTACAGTACACTTCTCCTTTGAAGTTAGATGAGCTGGACACTCACCGTAAGTGAGAAAGAAAGTGATATCAACATACCATTCATCGCTAGTTGCAACAAATAGAACCATAGGCAGAGAATCAACTTTCTTTAGTTTACCCTGCACTCCGTCGGTATAATAAACTTCCTCTTTAGGGACCTTTGACTCTTTGTTTTCTACCATAAGATGACATAGGCCCTTGCCTCTTACCAGCTTGGTTGGTTTTATGTCTAGATCATACTCTTGGACCTTTGCGATCCAATTCCCTCGTAAGCTTCCTAACTCTTGTTGAGTTAAGATTGACTTGATTGTTGTGTTAGGGACCAACACTACTATATGAGAGTTTAGGATGTAATACTAGAAGTTCTTGACTACTTTGACAATGGTGAATGCATGATTTTCTAACTGAGACATCTTCAATTCATGAGGCTTGAGAGGAGAGCTCATGAACACGATTGGAGATTCAACATCCTCAGAGTTCTTTTGCATTAAGATGGCTGATACAATATGCTCAGATGCATAATTGTACATGATAAAATCCTTAGAGAAGTCAAGACATACCAGGACTGGTGCATGAGCAACAAAGGATTTTATATCTTTGAATGATGCCTTTCCTTCCTCGCTCCAATAGAAATTTTGTGACCCTTTCATCATATTTGATATGTGACAAGTCTTTTCAACAAAGTCGAGAACAAAGCGCCTAAGAAAATTCACTTTTCTAAAGAAAGAGTGAACACCGGTCTTGCTTGTGGGTAAGGTAAGGCTCTGAATAGCCTTAACCCTTTTACATCTATCCTTGTCCCTTCCTTATTGACAACGTGTCCCAACAAATTTCCTTCAGTGACCCCAAAAACAGACTTTTTCAGATTTAGGGAGATCCCGTGTTCTCAGCATCTAATCAATACTATCTCCAAATGATCACAATGATCATTTCGTTGTTTAGAGAACATAGTTAAGTCATCTAAATAAACCACGATGACCTTTCCCATCATACCTTTGAATGTGAAGTCCATTTCTCACTGAAAGGTGGCACCAGCATTGGTCAAGCCAAAAGCATCATGCTATAGGCGAATGTGTGCCCTGAGGAGTGGTGAATGTTGTTTTGAATCGGTCCTAGGAGAGACATAAATATGATTATAGCCTAAAAACCATCAAGCATGGACAACATTTTTGAATTGGTTACTACCTGCAGGACTTGATCCATTATAGGCAGTGGGTAGTTGTCCTTCAAGGACGCTTGATTTAGGTTGCGGAAATCTACACATATGCGTATCTGTTATCTCATTTTTGTGTTTATGCAAAAAATTTAGTGATAACCATAAGAAATTTTTGAGCTGGTTTCCTAAGAATGCCCTTTCAAAGAGATAATTGGGTTTTCAGGTTTTTGAAGCAAGACAACATGAGTTTTGGATGCTTCATGTCGTATGCTCCCTGAAACTTGAAACCCACATCAAGTAAGTGTTTCAGGTTTGCGGGTCTTCAAAGCATCGGAACATGCCTTCATCAAAACATGCTTCATGTCGCATGTCTTCCGATTCCCGAAGCCCGATTTACTCCTTCGTTTCAGGTTTGCGGGTCTTCAGAGCATCGAAACATGCCTTCATCAAAACATGCTTCATGTCACATGTCTTCCAATTCCTAAATCCCGAATCACCTTTGTTTTAGGTTTTGGAACCATCAAGCATCATGCTTCATGTCTCTTGTTTCCGCAACCCAAAACCCGAATTACTATGAAATAATTTGTGTCGGGTTTCCGAGTGTCCCAAGCATGCTGACATGGCATTAATGTCGAGTTGTCGGGTAGTTGACACACGTTTCAATTGAAATGTATTAAAAATGAAATTTCTTATAAATGCTCAGATTTCCACATCATTTTTACCAGATGTACTTTTTACCTCGTGGATTTTCATGCATGTTCCTTCAACCTTGAAACCCGACTCACCTTCGTGCTTGATTACATTTCTCATTTTTGATCATTTTTCGATCTGATTGAAGGTATTTTCCTTTGTTCTTTGTTTGTGACGTTTGTGGAAGGATTGTGTAATGAGCTTCCTAAAATCCCTCTTTCTTTTGGTTAGGGTTTTTGGTTTTTGTTTACTTTTTCCTTTTTGGGTTGTTTTCCAATCAGGTTTGCATTTTAGGGTTCCCCCTTGAAAATATTAGTTTTATTCCTTGGAATATACCATTGATTCATAACAGTGGAGAGGAATTTGCATGTCTTGACCTAACCATAACCTGATTCCCTCTTTTCGGGTTTCACAGGTTGTTTTGTAGCCTCAAAAAACCATAGTGTTTCGGGAAATCTAAGGTGTCAGACACTTCAAACCTTCCGACATCTCTAGTGTCTCGGGTTTTCCAAACCTTTTGACATCTCCAAAGTGTTGCGGGTTTTTGAACCATTCGACATCTCTAGTGTTGCGGGTTTTCTAAACCTTCTGACATCTCTAGTGTTACGGGTTTTCCGAACCTACCGACATCTCCAGTGTTGCGGGTTTTCTGAACCTTTTGACATCTCCAGTGTTGCGGGTTTTCCGAACCTTCCAACATCTCCAATTTTGTGGGTTTTCGAAGTGGCGTGCATCTCATACCTTCCAATGCCTTCTTGATTGATTGTCGGGACTTTCTAAGTGTTCAACACCCTCCGATCTCGATACTCTCTATTGTTTCGGGCCTCTCGAGATTGTTGAGAAAATCCTAAAACCCAAGGTCTCTAAAATCGAAGTAATCAGTTCATCCCTCCTTTGAAATTCCTCATGTCGGATCCTGGTTCATCATAGGATAAGACGGAAAAATCAAGGAGGATGAAGTAAAAATTTAGGAAGGTGGAGTCTCCTTCCTACATTGATTGTAATTATGACATCCGAGATACGAACTTAGAAACATAGATCTAGAGATTTTAGGAATATTAAGAACTTATGTGAAGAAGAAAAGCGTGTTTTCTCTTTTAATAATTTTAGGAATAAAAGCTGATGTTATTTTGTAAACTTTGTGTTGTGAGATGTATCTTTCTTAAGATATTGTTCTTATGTTCATAATCTTAATCTATTATTCGTTTAACATCTTGATGATTCTAATCATTTCAAACATTACATTTGTTATCTAAAGCTTGTATGATTATTTCGTGCTCTGTGTTTACTCGAAAGAAAATACGTTCCTCTCATTTCCTTTCCATTGTGTTTCTTCCATAATAATAATTTCCTTTCCAATTCATTTCATTTCGAAAGAGCAATATCTTCACCTATTATGAATATGGATTTCAGGATTCTATCCCAACCCCAATGGTTAGATTAGTGTGAATACTATACATATTATTTATATTTTGTTTTAGATTAGTAATAAACATGAAGCCTCACCTGCCCTTGAGGAGGGATTCAATCCCATGTACTATGGTTGAACCTCATATTTCGTCTTGACAAAATATCCAACCAACAATTTTTGGTGACTCCACTGGGGAATACAGATTAATAGTATAAAGCTTATCCTCTTGGTGTATGGCGACTCCATATTTTCCTTATTTTCAATAAGATCTCTTTGCAGATTCAAGCTAGCTGGAAAGATCTTCACTCGGTCCTACCAAGCCCGGGGTGAAATTGATCCACTCTTTGGGTTGCTACAACAACATAATTTCAGTCTCTCCCCCAGCTACGTTATTTATAACCGAACCAAAAGTTATTCACCTATTTGGAGAAACTAGATCCCCTTAGAATGGGAAGCATCAACAACTTGTCACGTGTTATTCTCATCCAACACTCAGATCCCTATACGCACTCTTATCGGAAGGATGGCAGCACAACTTGCTCCTCTGTGGTGTAACTATTGGTCCTCTTTCTTTAACCCCACCATTGCACGAGTTACCACATGGATCACGTAAAAACATTCCCGAGTTCAATGGTGATGGGAAGTAGAATCCTGATGAACACATTACATCTTTCTTTGTAGCATGCAGTGTCCTTGGAGTAGCTCACGAAGATGTCTCTGTTCGAATCTTTGTTGAAACATTGCATGGTGCAGTAGCCGAATGGTTTTACCACCTTCCAAATGCATGCATCACAAACTGGGATACCATGAGGACTAGATTCGAAGCACGTTTCAAACCAGCCAAAGATTCTCATGCTTTGTTAGCACAACTTACCCATATGAAGAAGGAATCACATGAACCCATGCGGGACTTCATGGAAAAGTTCAACAAGCTGATCCGAAAGATTCCAGAAATAGTTGTACCTACTCCGGAAAATTAGAAATGCTTCTTCATTAATGCTCAGCCTCCCAATGTGAGCTTCCTATTAAGAAATTCGGCTATCTCAGATTTGGCCATTGCTCAGTCAACGGCTATTGAAATAGAGGATGATCTCATTTTGTCCGAAGAATCAGGAAAGATACACCCAAGCCTAAAAATCAAGGTTCTTCCCAAGGTAATACTGACCCTATGATTCAAAAGATGGCTAATGATTTGATTTCTTTAAAAAATAAAATGTCCCAACAGGTGAGCAATGTTCCGTATCGAGATATCCCTAGATGGAATTTTAGTAACACCAATGGTGCGCCTATAAGAGACAAAGTCGTGGTTAACTCCTGCTCAACCAAGACTAGAAATTGAAGCTCCTCCCATTAACGCAATAGTAGAGATATTTGAAGAAGAGGAAGAACCAGAAGAACAAGATTCCCCAAGGATTTTGAAGCTTCAGGATACGCTGATGAGTCTTATGACAATTCAGCTGACGACTCCAACATTGGGTATTTGGAATACAAAGAAGATGAATGTGCACCGGATGGTCAGTAATTTGCTGTCTTCACTCGATCCCAATCTTAGAATCCAACAAAACCTCTTGAAATCCCCAATGAGAAGAACAAGGAACCTTCCATAGCCATAGTTAAGAGAGGTGCTCCTATTTTAGTCCAAACTGAAAGAGAAGTCACCAAAAAGGTAACAACTTCTCCTCATTCTCTTTCTCCTAAGGTCAGTACCCCAACTCAAGCTCATGTGATTAGAACCGAACCTACTATCACTCCTTCTTATACTTCTTTTGACATTATCGATCATGTAAAAAGAACCAAGATCCAAATGTTAGAAGCCGAATACCTTGATTAAGTCACTGAACATTCAAAAAAACTAACCAAATTCATTAGAAGTAAATCCACCATTCCCCCACCTTCAAAAGGTCTTTTGCCAAATCCTACTCAACCCCCACCTCAGAACAATCTGACCTCTGCTTCTTCTTCAGGAAAGATTGAACCGTTTTATTTGTCTTTGCTAATAAATGGGTTTAAACTCAGTAATTGCATCATCGACTCAAGGGCCTCTGACAATGTTATGCCCATAAAAGTAGCCCATGCCCTTGGGCTTACTTTGAATAAGTCATATGGATGGTGTTACTCCATGGAAACCAAGCAAGTTCCCTTGATTGGTCAAATCAAAGATGCACAGTTTGTATTCGTCGCCTTCCCAGAGAAGAGAGTGAAAATGACCATTCTAGTTACTAACATTCCTGCAGCTTACGGTATCCTCTTGGGTATAGGTTTTTGTAAGGACGTCGGAGGAGATATTAATATGGATTGGAGTAAGGCCAAAATTCTGGTTAGTGGGGTTTATCATGTTCTCCATCTTGAGCCTCAGGAAAAGTATTTGGTAACTAAATCAGATGACCCTAAGGCTCAAATCCTTTTCGAAGACACTAGTTTTGGAAATTACTTCATGACATCGAGGTACCCATTTGTAGATGTCAAGGAAAAAGATTATAATGTTGTTTGGACCCTCAAATTTGATGGTAGCTATTTAACCACCTTTGGATCAGGCGCTAGTGTAGTTCTTATATCTCTTGATTTTGAGATCTTTCCCTCTACCTTAAAGTTTTAGTTTGATAATACTAATAACACTGTTCAATATGAAGATTTTTTATTAGGATTAGAAATGGCCAGAAAAAGGGAATTTGAAATCTCAAGGTTCAAGGAGACGCAGAGCTTATTGTCAACTAGGTCAAAGTGATCTATTAAGTGAAAAATGATCACCTAAGACATTACAGGAACAAAGTTTAGGATAATATAGAATGCTTTGACGCATTCTCCATCAAAGCAGTTTTGAGAGATTATAATGACAAGGCTAATTCTTTAGCCGTGTCTACATCCCTCCTTCTCCCTCATCCCCAGTTCAAACAAGATACATACACCATTGAGATTGTGTATCATCCCAGTGTTCTAGATAACGCAGCCCATTAGCAAGTGTTCAACAATGATCAACAGGTGTTGTCTTTTCTAGAAAAAACTAACAGTTTTAGTGAGTTATACTTTGAAGGTTCAGAATTAGCTTTTCGTGAATCTATTTCAGATCCATATCAAGAGGTTGATGGAAATTTTATTTAACTTAAAGGCAACAATATTCCCAAAGGGCTAGTTTCTCTAGAGGGTTTGTTTGACAAGCATGACCATTTCATTCAAAACAAGATACAAGTTGAAGGAGCTTCCTCCTCGGAATTAGATCAAGTCAATCTAGGTTCGTCGATCAACCTCGGATGGTGAATATTGGGAAATGTTGTTCCCCGAGGAGAAAGAAAAATTCACTTCACTCCTACAGAGATACATTGATGTCTTGGCCTCGTCTATGCAAATTTAAAATCCTTCAAGCCCAAAGACGACAACACAAGTATTCCTTTGAAGCCTGATGTAAAACCTTATAGGAAGAAGCAAAGACATTACAATCCCAAGATCTCAGGGACTATCCTTGTGGAAATTCAAAAAATGTTAGATACCAAAATTATTTTTCCAATCCATCATTCCACTTGGATTGCTAACATCATCCCTGTCAAGAAGAAGAATCGTGAAATCTGGATTTGTGTTGATTTTCGGAACTTGAATCAGTCTTCTTTAAAAGACAAATATCCCTTGCCTATCATGGATTAGGTGTTACAGACCATTACTAGATCAGAAGTGTTATCCATGCTTGATGGATTTTAAGGATATAATCAAGTTGAGGTAGTTGAGGAGGATCAACACAAGACATATTTCACAACCCTATGGGGACCTTTGCTTACAGAAGGATGCCTTTTGAGTTAATCAATGCCGAACTACCTTTCAAAGAGCTATGGACTTAGCATTCAGAGACCTGATGGGTAGATCCATAGTGGTATATTTGGACGACTTGACCATTTTCTCTAAAAAATAGAGTGATCATTATGATCATCTAGAACAAGTACTCTTGAGATGTCGGCGTCACGAGAATTTCATTAAATCCCAAGAAGTCCATGTTTGGAGTGACCGAAGGAAAGTTTCTAGGTCATATTGTGACTAGAGAAGGAACCAAGATCGATCTAGAAAGGGTGAAGGCCATTCAAAGCCTTACCCTACCCACAAGTAAAATTGGAGTTCACTCCTTCTTGAAAGGTCAATTTCCTAAGAAGGTTTGTACCTGATTTCACTGATAAAACCAAGGATATCCTTGGGATGATGAAGGGAAAAATTCCATTTCGATGGAGTACTGAAGGGAAGCTTGCATTTGATGAAGTCAAAAGGGCCATTGCTTGCGCTCCTATCCTAGTATGTCCAGATTTCAAAAAATACTTCATCATGTACAACTATGCTTCCACACACACAGTGTCAGCCATCCTGATGCAGGAGAACGAAGAGGGCATTGAAGCTCCCATCGCTTTCATGAGCTGCCCATTAAAGGAACATGAACTAAAAATGTCACAAATTGAAAATCATGCTTATGCAGTGGTACGAGTGGTGAAACATTTCAGGTACTATGTGTTGAACTCTCATACCCTCATTCTCATTCCCGACACCGCCGTTAAATCCATTTTGACTCAACAAGAGCTGGGTAGTCAGTGAGGTAACTGGATAGCTAAAGTTTAGGAGTATGACTTGGACATTAGACCTACCAAGTTGGTACAAGGAAGGGGCCTATGCCAATTGATTGTGGAAAATCATGCTGAAACAAAATGCGAAAGGACCGAAGACACCTCTTTAAAGTTTCCCATGGTGCTTTTTGTGAGCACAACTGATGAATGGTACATAGATATTACTTTCTTTCTGACTTATGGTGAATGCCCCCACATTTAAGCCAAAAGGAGAAGAGGACAGTCAAGTTAAGATCTACAAGATACCTCCTGTGGGATAATGGAATATATAAGAAAGGTATTGATGGTGTATTCTGTCATGTTTGTGTTGATAAGTCACAAGTAAAGTTACTAGAATCCTTCCATAACCTAGCATGCGAAGGAAATTTCTCATCCTCTGTAATAGCTTATAAGATCCTATGGGCTAGGTACTATTGGCCTACTCTCTTTCGGGAATCAACAGAATGGGTGTCCAAGTGTGAAGCTTGTCAACATTTCGTTGGTCACCCTAAGCTAGTAGCTCTTCCCTAAATCTGTAGTGATCGAAGAACCTTTCGCTAGTGGGGAATTGACTTCATTGGAATGTTGAATCCTACCTCCAGTGCCGGACACAATTACGTACTTAATACTATAGACTATTTTAACAAGTGGGTGGAAGTTGCACCAATCAAGCAGGAAACCTCAGAAGCTGTGTGTAAATTCCTTAAAGAAAATATAATTGTCAGATTTGGTGTCCCTCACAAGATTATGGCTGATAAAACCTCCAATTTCTCGTTGCATGAGTTGTGAGAATTTTGTTATGAATTCGGCATCACCCTGGCTCACTCATCTGACTATTATCCCCAAGGAAATGGGCAAGCTGAGTCCAGCAACAAGAACCTGGTTACCATAATTAGAAAGCTAGTAGATGAAAACCAGAGGACATGGCACAAAGCATTGTATGATGCGTTATGGGTGGATCGGATTACCCCAAAGTGATCTATAGGGATGTCCCCTTTCCAATCTTGTATGGGATCGATGCTGAGATCCCTATCTCAGTAGAGTTGCTAGCCTTATAGTTGGCCAAAGCAGTCGAAGATGTGACTTTTCAAGATTCTATTGAAAAAAGGGTTATGTACTTAGAGGATAGAAGAGGAACGAGCAAGGTGGTTGATCGCATTGTGGATCATCGAGAGAAAAGTAAAGAAATTTTTTGATAAGAAATCAAGGCAACGTGATTTCCAAAGTGGAGATCTGGTGTTGCTTTGGGATAAGAGAAGGGAGCAGAAAGGAATGCACGGAAAGTTTGATTCTTTATGGAAAGGCCTTTTAAGATTCATCAGCTAAATGGTGAAAATAGTTTTTGTCTATCATATATTGATGGAGAGTCACTCCCCTTGCCTTTCAGTAGCCAACATCTCAAGTTGTTCCATCATAAATGCATGATGCTCTTTTGCATTGTACATACTTTATTTTATGTTGTGTGTTTGATTTTGGTCTTCTTCCTTTCTTTGTTTTGTTTTCAGTTTTCTTATTTTCTGACTTTGTATCCCAATGGATAAAGCTAGAGATTTTGAGTTCTCTTCCTTTGATATCACAAAGAAAGTACCCAACTAGAGCCAGTTGTTATCTCATTTTTGTGTTTACACCAAAATTTTAGTGATAACCCTAAGAAATTTTTGAGCTGGTTTCCTAAGAATGCCCTTTCAAAGAGATAATCGGGTTTTCAGGTTTTTGAAGCAAGACAACATGAGTTTTGGATGCTTCATGTCGTATGTTCCCTGAAACCTGAAACCCACATCAAGTAAGTGTTTCGGGTTTGCGGGTCTTCAGAGCATCGGAACATGCCTTCATCAAAACATGCTTCATGTCGCATGTCTTCTGATTCCGAAGCCTGCTTTACTCCTTTGTTTTAGGTTTGCGGGTCTTCAGAGCATCAGAACATGCCTTGATCAAAACATGCTCCATGTCAGATGTCTTCCGATTCTTGAAGCCTGACTCACCTTTGTTTTAGGTTTTTGGAACCATCAAGCATCATGCTTCATGTCTCTTGTTTCCAACCCGAAACCCGAATTACTACGAAATAATTTGTGTCGGGTTTCCGAGTGTCCCAAGCATGCTGACATGGCATTAATGCCGAGTTGTCGGGTAGTTGACACACGTGTCAATTAAAGTGTATTAAATATGAAATTTCTTATAAATGCTCAAATTTCCACATCATTTTTACCAGATGTACTTTTTACCTCGTGGATTTTTGTGCATGTGCCTTCGACCTCGAAACCTGACTCACCTTCGTGCTCGATTGCATTTCTCATTTTGATCATTTTTCGATCTGATTGAAGGTATTTTCCTTTGTTCTTTGTTTGTGACGTTTGTGGAAGGATTGTGTAATGAGCTTCCTAAAATCCCTCTTTCTTTTGGTTAGGGTTTTTGGTTTTTGTTTACTTTTTCCTTTTTGGGTTGTTTTCCAATCAGGTTTGCGTTTTAGGGTTCCCCCTTGAAAATATTAGTTTTATTCCTTGGAATATACCATTGATTCATAACAGTGGAGAGGAATTTGCATATCTTGACCTAACCACAACCTGATTCCCTCTTTTTGGGTTTCGCAGGTTGTTTTGCAGCTTCCAAAACCCGCAGTGTTTTGGGAAATCTAAGGTGTCGAGACACTTCAAACCTTCCGACATCTCTAGTGTTGCAGGTTTTCCAAACCTTCCGACATCTCCAGTGTTACAGGTTTTCCAAACCTTCCGACATCTCCAGTGTTGTGGGTTTTCCAAACCTCCCGACATCTCCAGTGTTGTAGGTTTTCCAAACCTTCCGATATCTCCAGTGTTGCGGGTTTTCTGAACCTTCCAACATCTCTAGTGTTGTGGGTTTTCCAAACCTTCCAACATCTCTAGTGTTGTGGGTTTTCCAAACCTTCCGACATCTCCAGTGTTGCAGGTTTTCCGAACCTTTCGACATCTCCAGTGTTGCGGGTTTTCCAAAGTGGCGTGCATCTCATACCTTCTGACAGCTTCAATTGATTGTCAAGACTTTCCAAGTGTTCGACACCCTCTGATCTCCGATACTCTCTATTATTTTGGGCCTCTGAGATTGCTGAGCAGGTCCTCAAACCGAGGTGTCTAAAAATCAGAAGTAATCAGTTCATTCCTCCTTTGAAATTCCTCATGTCGGATCCTGGTTCATCACAGGATAAGACTGAAAAATCAGGGAGGATGAAGTAAAAATTTAGGAAGGTGGAGTCTCCTTCCTACATTGATTGTAATTACGACATCCAGGATACAAAACTTGGAAACATAGATGTGGAGATTTTTAGAATATTGAGAACTATTGCGAAGAAGAAAAGCTGTGTTTTCTCTTTTAATCATTTGAGGAATAGAAGCGATGCTATTTTGCAAACTTTGTGTTGTGAGATGTATCTTTCTTAAGATATTTTTCTTATGTTCATAATCTTAATCTATTCTTCGTTTAACATCTTGATGATTCTAATCATTTCAAACATTACATTTTTTTATCTAAAGCTCATATGATTATTTCGTGCTCTGTGTTTACTCAAAATAAAACACGTTCCTCTCATTTCATTTCCATTGTGTTTCTTCCATTATAATAATTTCCTTTCCAATTCATTTCATTTTGAAAGAGCAATATCTTCACCTATTATGAATATGGATTTCGGGATTCTATCCCAACCCCAATGGTTAGATTAGTGTGAATACTGTACATATTATTTCTATTGTGTTTTAGATTAGTAATAAACAGGAAGCCTCACCTACCCTTGAGGAGGGATTCAATCCCATGTACTATGGTTGAACCTCATATTTCATCTTGACAAAATATCCAACCAACGGTATCTCACCATTCTTCTTTGATACGGGCATGATATTTGCGACCAGTACTATGATGAATAGGAAAGATAATCCCGGCATCCAAAGCATCTTATGTATTTCAACCTGGATGGTACCCGAGATCTTGGGATTATAATGCCTCTATTTCTAGCGAAATGGTTTGACATATTCTTTCAACGAAGGATGTCATGCTTTGAACGTCCTTTTCTTGAAAGAATTTAGATCGGTATAAGAACATGCCAATACATCCATATATTTCTTCAGCAATTTGAAAAACTTCCACTTTTCTTGGTGTGCAACACTTCCCAATGTTCACAAACTGTGGATGTTCCACATAACCCAGGTTGACCGGTTCAGTTTCTGGAGAGGAGTTAGGGTCATCTTGCCGTTTCTTTTTGACAAAACGATCATGTTTTTCAAACAAACGTTCCAGAGAGACTAAACCTTTTAGAATTTTATTTCCTTTGAGCTGACATATGCCATCACCTCCTTTTGATTTGTTTGCTTGATCAGTAATAGATTCACAACATGCAGAAGTAGATCCTTAAAAATGAAGCTCACTGAAATTTTCTACTTTCTCTAGAAGGAAATAAGCTGATTGTCATCGTTGAATACGTGCAGTCTTGATAATTGTCTGGCATGCTCGGGCGGAAGACTACCTCAATGGTATATGTGTCCGTCTTCAACCCTGGGTGAGGGAGTATGAGAGATGCTGAGATGGCCAGTGAATCAGCCATGTCATTCTAAGCTCTTGGAACAAATTTTATTGAGAAGGCGTCGAATTCCTCAATGCTATCCCATAGCACATTGCGGTAATGCCTAAGCCTTTCATTCTTTACTTGGTATATTTATTTCACTTGATTAACGATCAGATCGGCATCACCCTGTACTTTTAGGTTCTTAATTCCCCTTTCTTTTGCAGCTTACATGCCAAGTAGAAAAGATTCATATTCAACAGTATTATTTGTATTGAAAAACTGTAACTTGAAAGAGAGAGGAAAAATCTCCTCTTCAGGAGATATTAGCACAGCCCCAACACCGCATCCGCTAGTTGCACAACTGCCATCAAACTGCAATGTCCATATCTTGTTAAGGTCCTCCTCTTGGATGAGAATGTCCATTTTATTAGACTTAGTAGATAAGAAGTAGTTCCCCATCCCTGATGATTCAAAGAGAATTTGGGCTTTGGGGTTGTCAAAATTGGTGACAAAGTACTTTTGTGATTTAGGCTCTAATTTCGCATTACACCCTTGACGGGGATTCTGGCCTTGGACCAATCCATATGGATTTCTCCACCAACTTCTCTCGTAAAATATTCTTCCCGGAGAATTTTGTATTCCGCTAGGATATCAGCAACGAGGATGGTCATCTTTACTCTTTTCTCTGGGAATGCCGCAAATGTGAACTGTGCGTCTTTGATCTGACCAATCAATGGAACCTGTTTGGTTTCCATGGAGTAACATCTGTCGAAAGGCTTGGTAAAGTAAGGACCAAAGCATGAGTGACCTTTCTTTGGCATGAAATTATCGGAAGCCCTAGAATCAATTATGCGATTACTTAGCTTATGACCATTGATTAGGAGGGAGAGATAAAAAGGTTCGATTTTTCCTGATATGGAAGTCAAGGCAACATTTATGCGAGATGTAGGAGGAGTGGAAAGGATTCCTTTAGGGGAGGCATAAATGGGTATGACAACTTGGCTTTGGATATATTCAGTCAATCTTACAAGCTGCTTAGGATCAGACTGAAGATATTTGGCTTCAGACATTTAAATCTTGGTCATTTTAGCATGATCGATTATATCGAATGCAGCCAGCAGTTGCGTTGATGAAGGAATGAGTCCTTCACTTCATGATGGTAGGGTAGGGTTATTTATCTTTATGGGAATAGAAGAGGGCTGATTTAGAGGAGAGATGGGAGGAAAATATTTTTGTAAAAGACTTAATAGGAGGTTGAGAAGGAAGAGGATTACCTCTTTTATCATTTTTTCTTGTAAGAGTAAGAAACTTACTCTTGAGCTCATGGCATTCATAAAGAAACACTTCTGATTTTCTGGTGTGGGTAGCATGACAGGCAGCACATGGTTAATTAGTGAATTGAAACGAGTGATAAAATCATGCATGGTTTCATTGACTTCATTCTTGGTGAGTGATCTTTGATAGTAATGCAAATGCATCTTTTGAAGGATCATAACTATCTTTAAATGCGAGTTCATAATGTGGCCCAACCGGTGATAGATGGGCGGCAAATGTTGGAACCACTCTGCTGCGAGTCCTTGCAAGGTCTCTAGAAGAGGTGTGCGACACATCTTCATGGGTCACATCCAGGATGTTGCATGAAATAATGAATGCAAATATATGCGAATTCGTGCTTTGGTTTCCATTCCATCAAATCTTGGGAAATTCTTGCGGTTTCCATGAGGGATTGCGTGAACAGGATGTGGCAAGGCAAGAGGGCCCATAGCATTTCCCCATGGTACTGCCATTTGAAAAGCTAGAAAGAGGACATGAGCTAAGAGTGCGGTTCCACTGAGCAACAAAGTGCTGCAAAGGGATGTGGAGGCTCCTTGCGAGAAACAGTTCTTTCATGGAGGCGAGACACTTCTGGCTGACCGATCAGCTAAACTCAGTGATGAGAAGCATGCTGGCGTAATATTGAAGTTATTCCTTTGAAGTAAATCAAAAATAGGATCAACTTCTCCATGAGATCTCCTGCTATGGGTAAATGGTTCGCCCACCAGTGTATCTTTCAGATCTGTAATGTTTTTAGAGCAGATTTTAAAAACTCTTTTTTATCGTACTTACTCATTTTCTGATTTTTTGACAAAAATCAGCAGCATGTAATTTTCTAAATATTTAATTTTATCCTTCCTTTGAAAACCAAATTGCGGTTTAATGGCGAAGATCAACGGGGATAAAATGATGGTTAACTTAGTAAGCTGATTTTGGATCTTAGAGTTGACTTTTTACAAGAGTTTGAAATTATTTGTAAACCGCCAGAATCTCGAGATCTACTGAGAAATATATGGGTTTTTTAAAAACTTAGTGAACTAAATATCTCTAACTAGCCCAGATCTATGGATCTATGAAGAAAATTTTCAGTTTGGATCACTTTTTCAAAAAAAATTGGATTTTAAGCAGAGTTAAGATTTGTAAACAGTTAGTGATTTTTATAATTTTTTCTATTTTCTTACTTATTTTAGCAACTTTAAAACATGTTAGTGTCTTTTAACTGACACAACACTCACATAGATTTTGGGTTTGATCCCCAGTGGAGTTGCCAAAAACTATTGGTCTAAAAATATGTCAGGAGGGCATATCTATGGATAAACTAGCCAACAGTGTGCAAGACATAGCCCCTCTTTGAGACAACAAAGCAAAACTAGTTTATTGCTATTCTACCAGTAGGAATCTGCGCAAGTCCTATAGTATTCTACCTTCGGGGGTTTGGAATATCATCTCGGTAGGGGTATTTCATTTGTGAATAGAAATGAATGAAGGCAGGAGAAGAGATAGGATAGATCGAAGGGAGAAAAGAAATGAATTCCAAAACAGAAAGGTCGGAGGGTTTATGTTTGAGTGGTAGTAAATAGAGTCGAACCTACTTACATAAATGAACAAAGCAATACTTGATGAAAAAATGACAAAAATAGAGATAGCTCTTATAGAAAAGCAACATAGATCTAACTTAAGAAAGATCTAATGCACATAACACATCCATTGAGCACAAAGTCCTAATTTTTGTATTAATATTTTTTGTTAAAAAAGTATAAAGCTTTTTTCCTTCTCACTTCTATTTTTCATCTAAAAATATTCCTCCTTTGAATACAATAGGTATCCAAGTATATATAGAAGGAGAAGGAGAAAGAAGGTAAAAAGGGACCAACAACTATTTAAAAAATATTTACAAAATATCTAAAAATCAGCTGTTGACTTTGGGGCAATTCGGTGGATGACAACATCCCATGGTGCAACATGGATGATTTCATCATTTGTGCCAACATACTTTTAAATAGTTTACAAAAATTGGGAACAATCCCATGAGGAAGGAGTCTATTCATCATCATCCTGCGGCTAGAAAGGAGTATCTTGCTTCGCTCATGAGAGGAAATGTGAAATTGAGCATGATACTCCATGAATTTCCTAATCATCAGTTGAATTTGATCCCGAGAAAGACCCTTGGTGTGATCACCGATGACTTCACAAGTCTCTCGTTCATCTCTGAGTCTCTCTGGGAGCTTGAAGTATTCATTACCTACCTCCATCAAGTATCCAACAAAATCGTGGTAGGCCAGAAGGTTGTTGATAGATTCGTGTCAAAAGTGGCTTCTGACCCTAACCCTTGCGACATGATCTCCTTAAAGAGCTAAATAGTGTCATTTTCCTTCCTCAAGGTGTATGATGGGGTGAGCAAGCCGGAGACATTCTAAGGATGATCTACTCCATTTGATGCATTGCATCCAAGGCTTCCTCCTTGATTTTGTCAATCTTCTCTAAGATAAATTCCATCTGGTCAACCCAATAGTCCAAAGCAGCAAGGACTTTGTTGGGTGCTCTTGGATGATTTAAGATGCCGAATTTTACTAAATCATCAACTGGGCAGTCGAGCATCTTTTAGAACGTCTCATGTTGTAACCTGGCATGGTCCAACTCTTTGGAGATAGGCCCTATAATTGCCTAGAGTTCCTTGTTAGCCTGATCAATATTTTGATATAGCTCTATGAACTTTACAATTAATTCCTCACTATCTTTGAGGATATGGTCTCTCCAGTGGATATTGCCATACCTTGCTCACCAATCTTGGCATACTTGTTTATCTTTTCTGAGTAAGGGCTTGATAGTTTCGGTGGCAATTTGGAGGTGCATTGCCCATTTTTTACAGTGCTTGGAGAATATTTATGTTCTATTCCTTCAGTATCCTCTTTTCTTCCTTCACTTCTTGAAGCTTTTTTTAAAGGACATCCACTACTGAGATAAGGCCTCTCCCGTAGGATTTCTAAGGATGTTCCCATCGTGACCTATGTTCTTGTATAATCTATAGGAGAGACAGATTTTTTTTATCCTTTGTGGGATCGGGGCATGTGATCTCCATAACCCTTTCACCAAGCGCCCGAGAGAAGTGGGTTATTGGATTTTACTTCTTAGCTCCTTTTGTTGGAATGATGGACAAGTCCATAGGTGTAATGGGGAATTTCCTCTTGTGTTGGATCAGGTGTTTGGAGATCCATCGTGGACTTAAGGGAGTGTGACCAGAGGGAGAAGAGGGAACGAAGGTAGAAGAAGGAGCAACTACAGTGAACTCAGGGAAATGTGTCGAGACGCTTGGTGGTGGCATTGTTAAAGAAGTTGATCCTCCAATGCTCACAGGGGTAGGAGTCACTGTAGGAGAGGAAACCATGGGGGTGGAAGGGATCTGAGAGATGAGAGAAGAAATGCTAGGGGACAGATCCGTGAGGGAAGAGAAAATGGAGGAAGAGGAATGGGAACAGAAGAAGATAGGGGAGAAGACACAACAAGAGGAGAGGTCACTTGAGTAATGTGAGGAGGGGAAGGAGGAGCGGAAGATGGGATGGTGGGAACTTCACTGGTTATAGTAGTGGCAACATCCTGAGTGGATGTGCCCATTGGAACACTTACCGCTTCTTCTTTTTTAGGGGATACCAAGCTTACTACCTATTCTGGGCGGAAGAAGGAGGAATCTTGGTAGCTTCCTCTGAGTAGTGTTTGATTATGCCTCTTTGTCTTTCCCTTTGCCCTTTGGTAAGTGCTTTGGCTTAGTAGGTGCATCGTCCAAAGGAGATGTGGTGAAGTCTACCCAAGGTAGATGAGACTATTTTTATACACCAATGCTTTGTATCTTTTGAGTGCTTTTAACCCTTTCCTTAATAGTCCGAGGTGCCTTTATTCTATCAATCTCGAGAAAATGGCCAATTGTCCCCATTCGTATCTAGATATACCGATCAACTTCTTGATCAGTCATTTAGAAAAAACCTTTTGGGACAATGGCCACACCATATTGGATGATCTCTGCCAGGGCGGTGGGAGTGATCCTTTCTTCTGAGCTCAACCTCATGATATAGGTCAATGTAGATATCCTTGATCTGTGGGACATGGATTGGATTGAGCTTTTCCCTTGGAAGGTAATTGCGAGGATCAAAGGTCGGCCTTGCTAAGAAATTGTGTTTCAAGTTGAGAAACTCCAGCTCCGTAAACATTTCCCGGGCTTTAGTATGAGAAGTTTAGGTGTACCTGCCCACTATGAGGGGGAATGCAGTTCCACCCTTCTTTCTTTTTAGACAATTCTCGTGGTATGTGATAAGCTTTCTGGATAGCTCCAATAGGATAAACTTCGGTCCCGCATACCTCGATAACCGTGGACTCCCCAAGAAGTTGGTGGCTCTAAGATAAGTGAAAGTGAGGAATTACATAAATAACACCCCCCACTTCTTTTTGGTAGTCACCATGCTCTTGATTGTCTGACCATGAGTCATATTGGGCCTCAATAGGCAGATGATGTCGTAGAAGAAGGCATCGTTGATCTTGCTGAATTGTGCGATGTTGTTTTCTAGTCTCAACTATGGGTAATATTCATTTATTTTTACTTAGGGCCACACCCCACATCGACTTAGTGCTGGGTAGTCCCTTTCGGAGGTAGCAATGTATACCATGTAGGAGTTCATGTAGAACCTCCCAGTTGTTGAGAGTTGTTGAAGCTACTCGAAGATAGTGTTCTTGATGATCATTACCAATTCAAAGCGTTGATCGGGAACATTTTTTCCCATTATTTCAAGATATCCGAGCATCCATTTGTGGAAGTCATGGGCATCGGGAATCCTAAATACCATGCGAGGAAGGTTATGGTGTCACTCAGCTCTTCTGAGAAGTCTCTGTGGTGAATAACTTATGGCCACCTAGTTATCACCTTCTTGTTCTTCAGATACACTTCATTCATAAGATGCATGCATTTGTCCTCATTCTCATCCCATGCTTTTATGCAGTATTCTTGGCTTATTTCCACAAAGTGCCGGTGGTGGGGGATACCCAACATGATTTCAAAGTGCCGAGCGGTGAGGTTGATTATTACCTCACCCTTCTCATTTTGACACATCTTGTGTCCTTATTATGAATAACAACGCCCACGACCATCATAAATTCATTATTTTAGGCACTCACGGGAATTCCCCCAAAATGTAAACCACCCAACCAATTTGTCCATCCATGGATTACCCGTGACCTTCCTAGTTGTGGCCTATAAGTCCTCCATATCAATGTGACCAAGTTTGGAATCTCTAATGTCTAGGTCACACTCAAAGAAAGGACTCGGGCATCCCGACCCTTTGGTATTTATACTTCATTTCTTCTTCTCGTGAGTTTGGCCTTACCCTTAGAATTTGTTGGCTTCTTAATTGATGAAGACATATGTGAATCTGGGTTCAGCTGCTGATCTGCAAGAAGGAGGGAAGTCCATCATAGAAGATCGTGTTAGCTATTAAATTGTCCATCAAAGCTTTACAAAATGAAAACTTATCAATTTACAAGTCTCTGGGTGTAAGGGGCAATTCTATTACAGGTTGTAGGGTCAGAAAAGCAAGGTGCACTACTAGAGAGTGTTGCATGAAAGAAAACAACACAAAAAAGGTGCAGGGCACAGAAAGATTACACAAAACACTCAGATGTTGATGTCAATGTATGTGCGCCTATGCCATATGAAGGGTTTAAACTGGGAACATATTATTTTGGTGTTGCAAGGCTACAGGATGCATCATTGGCACAGATATGGTACAGGTTGCAAATCACTATGGTGCACTAAGGGGCACAGGTTCGAATGGTGCATCATTGAGTTAAGGTGCGCCAGTGTCTAAGCTTTTGGCACGTCGCAGGAAGATTCTGCATGACATTCAGATGTTGGTGTAGGTAGAGTTGCGCTTGCACTTGTATCAGGTTTTAAGGATTTTCTAAGGTGTAGGAAAGAGGCATGTTGTAAATGGAGACAGTGTGCCCCTTTGGCACGTTTGTGTGTTTAGTGTAACAGTGATGGCGAATGTGCAAAGGAAAGCCATGGATTTTGATAAATTTTAGGGATTTTCCCTCTTTTGACAGTTTGGGGTCTTTTTCCTCTTTCAACTAAGATCTTTCGTGAGGGGAATAGAGCAAAGAGGGTCAAGGATTCATTTTTGAGACAAGGCCCCTGGCCAAAGCAGATCTGGAAGGAGGGTAAAACCGGTTTGGGGGTAGGTTGATTTGCAAAATGGGTAGGGGTTGTATTATTTCTTAGGTTCATTTTCTTTGTTTTTAATAACAACAACCTCTCAAAAACAACACAAAAACCCCACAACAACAACACAAGAAGAGCAAGGGCCACTTACCAGGAATATATAAGCTGGAAGAAACGATGTGGGGTCCACGAATACGATGAAAAAGTGACACACGGGGCTGACAGGAGCGAGCGCAAGTGCGAGAGGAAAAAAAAATTTCCACATTTTTTCAATCATGAAAATGACAGGTCGGATACGCCTAATTATAACAAAAGGTGTAATAAATGCGCCACCAACTTTTTTGTAAGGCGCACCAAAAAAAATGATAACATGAAAATATTTGTGCCATTGGCATGGATTCGGGACTATTGACATTACCTTTTTAGCACTTTGGCGCACCATTTAGGGGCGCAACAATATTAATGTCAACAAGGTGGCACATGCGCCTCGACGTAAGTTTGAAAGGTACATCATGAGAAGGTACAACATTTGGAATGTTGACACTCAAAAGGATGCGCCAAAGGAATAGAAGGGGGCACAAATTTATTTGATGTTGCATGAATAAAAATTGCGCCCAACCAAAAAAGGACCAAATGACTAAGTTCGAAAAACCAGATTTTCCAGAAAGGGATTTTATGCCATTCCGAATGTTAGGGGACCTTAACAGGGAACCAAAACAAAATTTTGGTATGGTTACCTGCAAAATTTCCCTCGTCAATTTTACAGGATAAAAAATTTGAAGGTGGTTACTTGAATATTTAAGCCTTCTAATATAACAAGGTAGGGTATATTCCTTTCCTACTTGTTCGTATCTTTGCATTGTGATATTATTGTGTTGTGAATTGGTGCATGTTTTGGAATTGTATGGGTTGGGTAGATCTTGACCTTAGGGTGGTGTTGGGAGAGGGAAATGGAGTTAATTATTATGGAGGTAAAAGGGAGTATCGATGATTTTTGTGGAGGGAGTGTGGGAGGGGTGCTCCACCTATGTGGAGGTAAAAGGTTTATATATCAAAATTGCATACTTGCTTGTGGAGAGAAAAGGTGTTGTGAGTGATTTTGAAAGTGAACTTGGAGGCTTTGGGTGGACCCCCATCCCACATGGGAGGTATAAGGAGATGAATCCATGTTCTCCTCTTTTTGGGCTTATTTTTAAATCCTTTACTTGTTATTTGAAAGTTATAAATGGATTCTATATATTGTAATTTTTATGTATGTGCAATGGTTGGTTGTGTTTTGTTCATTGTGGAATCCTTTTTAAGAGTTGTCATGGTTGTTTAATGTCCCTTATTTCTCTATTGTTTTGGTTTGGGGGCCAATGAGGAGGTTTTCTTCTCCTTCTCATTGGAAATAGGTTGGGAGGAGAGTGGTTCCTACTACCCTTTTTATTGTTATTGTGATTTTGAGAATGAAGAAAAACTATGGAGTTACAAATTGATCAAGAGAGGACGATATATGTATTGAGACCAAAAGAAATAATCCTATATTTTTTGTAAATTTTACCATGTTGTTTCCACCTTTGAGTGGAAGGCTTGTAAATACTTATATTTTAAATTGGATTCTTCTAAATTGATTATCAAACCCTGATGTAATGGTTGGATGAAGGAATTTGTAAGTTATATTTTAATGAAATTACAGCTCTTTTCAAATCTGAAATTTAATAAAAAGTTTCATTGTGAATTCACTTTGAAAATGGCTCCTTTGTATAACAAATGAATGTAAGTTGAAATTAATCATTTGAATGTGCATTTTAAATCAAAATGTGACGCTAGTAAATCTGCAATTTAATCAAGAATTTTGTATTATGATTTCATTTTGGAAGTGTTCATATATTGCACCGAGATTACTTGAAAATGTATAAAATTGTTTCCTTTTTATTTTCTCTTGGCAATATTGGTTTTAAAAAAAGAGAGAAAGAACTTGCATTTTGTTTGAGTTTATACTCAATATACTCTTTCAAATGAATTTACAATTAGGAAATCTTAGTATTATGGATATAAGCATACTGACCTTACAATTTAAACTAGGTAAGCCTTTATATACTTTTAGATTAAAAAAATCTTTCTTTCATTGTATACCATGGAAAGCGGCCCAACAACTCCATTATTTTAAAATTTATATGTAGTTATAAGAATTACATACATATATATAAGTTCTTATATTTCGGTGTACAAATGGAAATACTTCACAATAGATAGTTAAAAATGAATAAAAAAAGAAACCTACTTATAAATAAATATATAATTATATGAATAGAATAGTGTATATATATATAGTAAACAAGATATATTCTATATTATAAATATTCAAATAAATATTAATAAGATATTTATATATTAAAATAACTATATATGCTATATATGTTATATAATAATAAGTCAAATCATTTAGAAAGAATCATGTTACGACTGTTTAGAATTTTAGTTTTATATAAAACAAACTTTAATAATGAAAAAAGAAAATCCAAAACCTAACTAAATGCCTAATTTTTTATGTAAGCCATAAGAGGACGGGGTATAAAATTTTAAATATATGTATCTAATATTATTCACTAAAACCAAAATCTTTTAACCTCATACCAATCAGCCTGGTAGATTTATTTTAAAATGATTTTGTTTTTAGAGCTTTTTTCGATAAAAGATGGGATCTTCACAACAATCAACAGTAAGCGGAAAATAGTCCCTCCTATTTATGGGAGAGGTTCCCTTATTGAAAACAAAAGAGAAAATCCAAACTACCTATTTACAATATAAACAGTTGTTTAATATTTTGGTAAAGATTTTGATCTCTTAGATGCCTTATTTCAAAGGTTTTCAATACGAGAAGAAAGGGGAATAAAAGAACTAGTATTCAGAAACAAAAGAGAGGAAGGATTTCAAAAAAATATATTATTGAATGATATCTTATTTATGCTTGATATAAAAAAACAAGATTTACACTACACATATAAAAACACAAGACATGTATGTATTAGACATAAAATTCTAAGTATAGTATCAATTGCGAGACTCAAAGTTATTATTTAAATACACATAGCTTCATATGAATCGAGAAAAGGAATAGAACTAGATAGATCATGAGATAAAATGAAACTTCTTCTATATTTATTAGTAGTTCAATGTTATTTACATCCAAGATATTAAAAAACCGATCCCTTACAATGAAAAGAAAAGTTATTTAAATAACCCAAAGAAAGGTTACAAAAGAGCCTTTTCAGTTTCCCTTCTTTTAATCCCAAAAGTTAATATCTAATTAAATATTTTAATCCCAATTTAGCTCTTGTTTACATAACATATGGCTAAAGAAAAAATATCCACCTTAATTAGATATTTTTAAAAATAAAGGAAACTATGAACTAGGAGTGGGATGCTCAAAGAATTGATTAGAACGCCTTTTGGCTTGAGCACCTGAATCCTAAATCTCTTTAATGCCTCTATAATATCCATACGCCAAGGAATAGTTATGTTTTAAGTTGCATGATTTTATCTACTAAGGAAATTGTCCATCTCTTTTCCAAATTCTTCATGCTTCAAAAATTCCTTGTTGGCTTCTGTGATGGCTACTTGAAGTGAACATAATTCTTTCATTTTATCCTTGGACATGGTATCGGTTTGAAAAAATCATTTCGACAAAAGTGTTAAACTAAGAATTGATTTACGATACAATGAATTTATCATCTGAATTCTCCTTGAAACTTTGAAAATGAATTTCTGGAAAGCGAGATGTGACAAAATATTTGAAGGCTTCTCCTTTACTGTAACATATTCTTGATTCACTAATGGCCTCTTTAAGAAATTTTATTTTCCAATCGATGTTGAAGACCCGTTGTTTAGATAGATTCATCTTTGCATCATTAAATACCTTGTTTTCCAAAACAACTTATACATTAGTATTGCTCATTATTCTAAGATCTTGGATACATTCACTCCATAATTTCAATGTTTTATCCATCCCGGTGCGTGTAGTAACAAACTTCAATTGTATTTTAGTCATTATTTCATATGATTTAAATTCTTCCTCAATGAAATTCAAATATGTGGTTATCATCTCATCAACCAAGGCTTCCATTTCCTTCCCATAAGTGGCATGCTTATGAATATATTTTATGGATTGAACCTCTTCATTGGATAGAATGGTAGGTGGTGGAATGGAAGATAATGGAGTTGGATCAAGTAAATTTTCCTCTCTCCACAAGGATTTGATGAAATTTAATAGGATTTGATTCTGCTACTACAATTGCTCATGTGTTTTCTCCCCTTTTCAACCCTTTAAATCAATCTAGACATCGTTCACTGTTTAGGTTATACACCTTACTCTCGGTGTTTATTCTCCAAGATAAATTATTGTTATCTCCATGTCACCTATTAATAGGTATTTTTCATCCTTATCATGTTTGGGTTTAGCAATCTCTATGAATTTCTGGCCTTGAGAATTTGATATTAATCTAGATATGACCTTTTCCTTTTTAGTAGGTGGTAGAGGAGTAGTACCTAATAGGGCTGCCACTACATCAAACTTAGGAGCAACAATATTAGAGGTGGTATTTCTTTTCTTTCTCTCTGACAATGGTTTTACCCAAGAAAAATAAGAACTCTAAGAAGAAGGATTAAGGGGTCCAAGTGCATGTGTTTTCATTGAACTCAAAGGTTTTACAACAGTCACTTTGAAGATAGATGTCTTAGATTGAGTGGTGGGAGCTTCCTTAGTAGATGTTTCTAAAAAATTCATAGATTCTAAGACTAGTTTCTCCAATTGATCCTTTTAAAAAAAAATCCTCGGGATTATTTTTCTTTGGCTTTTCTTGTTCTTTATCTTCACTTTCATCATCACATAGGTCCACAATTTATCCCTCATTAGGCATTATTTCAATCTTCTTAGGAGAAGGTTGCCTCTCATTCTCCTGAATGAATTCCTTTTCCTTATCATACTTCTTAAATTTTCCTTTATTTATGTACACCAGAGTTGAAGATTAAAGGGGAGAAGGAACAAATTGTTCATTTTCTTCAGAATTTGATAAAGGAATTTCTTTCTTAGGGGTGAAGGTTTCCTAAAAATAAGACCTAGATTTTCCTACTCTAAACATCTTCATTTTTCTATCAAACCGAATCTTAGTTCTCACTAAGACAGGGTTGATGAGATCCTTTAAATATTCTCTCTCCTTAACAAACTAATCAATGGCTTCAATAGGAGTGTGTTTGATTGATATCTCATATTCAAGGGACAATAGTTATTCATCATCATTCTCAAGTTCTTTAGGAGCCTTATATACATAAAAATCCTTGATTTGTTGCATAGACAATCTAGCATAGTATCTTCTCTAAACTTTGTAATCATGTGAATAATCGGTCTAGTAGTCTTCAATATCAGAAGATGGTGAAAAACCATTCTAAAATTTGTAGAATTGAACTCCTTAATATTAAAGCAAGTCCTAGGTTTATAATAATGAAGGATAAGAGGAGAAATTTTCCTGTCAATGTTCTAAGCATCCGAGAGCGATCCCTGCAAGTGTAGTTACCCAATGTGATCGGGCTGGATACCTGCAATCTATTTATCCCTACGAGTTGTATGAAGTTTATCCAAGCTGTTTGCATATCTCAACTAGAGCTAGCTTTTCACTACAGTACATGATAATTTTTAGGGGTTTTTCCTCAAATCCAACCAACTATATTTATGAGAACTTGCTGAATTGATTGTAAAAACTGCCATAGACATCGATCAATTGTTTTTTTCATCTAAGAATCTTCTACCGGTATCTAGTTCTAACAATATGATGACATACATAGTGAATGCATCATTTACCCTCCGAGAAATGATGGTTGTTGATCTTCAAATTTAACTTTGGATGGCATACATAAATAGGAGCACATTTCTTGTGTTTAATAGGGGACAAACCCAACCATTCTCTGTAGGAAACAATGTTATACATCGAGATAGGAGCTCACGTAAAAAAATGAGTCCTTTGAACATCATCGGTTGTTTAGTAAACATCACATTATTCTGACCAATTCAAGCTTTTCTTCCTTTTATATATAATATTGATGAGGAAAATTCAAATTAAACTCAATTGTAGAGGACATTCCCATTATTCGGGAAAGGAGAGTGATAAAATCTTAAAATTATTCATTGAAATCAACCTTGTACATTATTTTTGATAGCCTCGAGGTTACTTTCTTTGGATTCTTAAACCAAGACTTAGCCATTATGTTATTCTACTATTCACTATCTTGATAAAAGCGAATACGAGCCTAAACTCTGGCAAGAGTGTTTGAGCCTTCAATCATGGGGATTATGAAAGAAGTGGTAATATAATTTTCATCAAGTTGAGCCACTATGTGTCCTTGAGGGTCAATGATCTGCTTTGTCTCCGAGTTGAAACATGAACTAAAATTTAGCACTATATCGCCACATTGGAAAAAAATATGAAAACCCCCTCCTGAGCCATTCCACTCTCCTTAATTAGCTGAGTGATGGAATAAGGGTGTTTGCAATTTATGCACACCCATAAGTCATCCAAATCAAGGTGTTGAGCTTCACTGTCACCTATATTTGGTAAAGTCATCTCTAAAGAGGATAGGTGCTCATGTTCCTTGTAATTGATCTTCATTTTATGGTAAGGAGTAGGAGGTATTCATGAGAAAACTTCTTTAAATATCTCATTTATGCTTTTAACTATCCAAAAATTCCTTCGTACCTGTAAATTTGAAAGCAATGTAATAGGGCTCGACCAAGGCTACAAATAGTAAAGAGGGGAAGCGGAGAGGATAGTAGCAAATAGAAGAAATATGTCAAAACTACCAATTACCCTGACTATTTATGCACATCCTGATTGAAGTAGGTTGGCGAGGTGAAACAAATGTGGTAATAACTACTCCATACCATCCTAAGATAATGAAAAGTAGAAAAGGTGGAAAAAGTGCCCAATAGGCCCATGGGACACTTTGTGACATCTAAGACGTGACAAGTGAAAGAGTCGATTTGAATAGAAATCGGTAAAGGTGAAATTGTAGGGAAATTGTGGTGTGTGTGTGTAATCATAGAACACCTAAATGTATACAACTTGATAGGTTAAGACTCTCGGTGTGATTGCATAACATGGAGCTTTTCCCAAAGTGTGGAACTTTAAAATCAAGAAAGCTCTCCGGATGAAGGTCGGTTCTATTCCTCTGTCCAAGTGCGCACATACAATTTGGAGAGGATCTACTCTAAAACCAACTCTAACTTTACAAGGAGATAGGGTTAATAAGATGCAAGAAAATAAACCTAAATCTCGACAAAGGTAATGCACCAAAGGAATGTTGAACACCTACTTTGCCATTAAACAAAAACCATTAGAAAATGTGATACAATTACCATGCACAAATAACCAAGGTTACAATGAGAGATCATGAAGATACAATGAACATAAGAAAGGGTTGAAAATCATCCAAATACTTTTATTATTACTCCACAAATTTGATATAGTCCATTACAATGGCCAAGAGGCACAAACTTGCATTACAATTTGAAATGGGAGGTTTGAACTCCACAAATTTCCTTGTAGATCAGAGAATAAGGGAGGGTGCAAAGAAAAAAATGTCCAACCTTTTGAAAAATTCCCCTCTTTACAATATATAGGAAGAACTAGAGAATGAGATAGAATAAATACAAAATCTAGCTTCAACCACCCCAAAATTGCATTGAATTCACTTGCAACAATGATGGGTTCTACTACAAAACCCATGCCTCTATGTGTTGTTCCTTATTGGGAAAGAAAGGAAACCCATACCTCATAATTTTGGTAGGTGAGAAACCTGAAACCCTAAAAATGGCGAATTGTATTTCTTCATTTTGAGTCCGAAATGCATGCAACCTCCAAAATCCCAAAATTTAGATTTTCAAAAATTTTGGTTTCGGAAGTCAAGCTATTGTTCACCGCTCAAAATGGTCCGAGAGTTGAAAGTCCAAAAACCAAAATTTTGGACATTGATTCTTATTTTTATGTTTTAGGGATTGAGAGTTCCGAAATCTGAAAGCCCAAAACACAAAATCCCAAAACCCAAAATCTCGAAATCCTAAAACCCAAAATCCTGAAATCCAAAATCTGAAATCCCAAAATCCCAAAATTTGAAATCTTGAAATCCGAAACTTGAAATCTGAAATATTGAAATCTCAAAATTTGAAATCACTGAAATCTTGAAATCCCAAAACCCAAAATCCTGAAATTGAAATTGAAATCCCAAAATCCTAAAACCCGAAATCCCAAAATCTTGAAATCCAAAATCTCAAAATCTTGAAACTCGAAATCCCAAAATCTTGAAACACATCCAAAATCTTGAAATCACGAAACACGAAATCCCAAAATCACGAAACACGAAATCCTTAAATCCTTAAATCTCAAAATCTGAAATCCCAAAATCCCAAAACCTGAAATCCCAAAATCTGAAATCCCAAAATCTAGAAACCAAAAATCCTAAAATCTCGAAAATCAAAATTTCAGAAAACTGAAAATACCCTTTTGAAGATTAGTCCCCTATGTATCAATGACAAAATTTGGACCTATTTTGAGCAAATCGAAAATGGATTTGAGAGTTTAGCTTCTGGGAGGTGAAAAATCCAAAATTGGAGAACTTGCAATTTATTTATTTGCCCAACTCAAAAATACAATCCTCCATGACTGAAACAACCCCGTCGGCTTCTCTACGTGCAAGGTCATGTTTGTCTATTTTTCCTGAGAGGAAAAATTGGATAACAATTTGGTGACTCATGGGATCACCTTCCTGCTAGGTGAAAGATTAGTTTCCTTGAAGTATCATTGGGCACGAAGTCATGAATGATAGCCTAATACTGATATTTTCTTAAAACTTCTCCCCAAATGCTTGCACTTACTGATCCTAAACCTGTTCGCTACTTGCACTCTCAATTCTCATAAGAAAATATTGAAGATGAGATTTGTGAGAGTAGAAAATTGTATTGACTTGGAGCATTCACCCATCCCTAAAAAGGACTGGAGGCACACTAAACCGCATAATGATTCAACCTTGGAGCAATAGAACTGTGCCGAAGCACTTAGGGAAATTGAAACCTAAACTACAATAAGACAATATACATACACACTTAGAGGAATTAAAATCCTAGGCTAATATTTACAAGGGTGAAACCTTTTTCCTTTTCAGTAGCAATGTTTAAGGTAGATCCCATTAACCGGAATCGAAGCTCCTCTCCATCCAATGTAGAAAATTGGAAGGCATTGTCTACTAGGTTTTCCTTATCTACATCCCATTTTAGAACTAGCCCCCTTCCTGAAAGGTCCTTGCTCTTGTTTTCTTATCAAATTATCTTTTGAATAAGACTTGATCTTTCTCTATCATTTGAGCTGCATGTTCTACGATTTCTTCCAATTCCATCAACTCTGTATACATGTAACACCCTGAATTGTTGTTACTTTCTCCTTTGCATTCAAGTGTTGATATGTGATTTTCCATATGATGATATGTTTTTTTTATTGCGGGAAATCATGCTTGAACTGGTTGTGTCCTTTCTTCTCTCAAGATCTATGAATGAACGGGAATAAGCTTGGATTTATTTTCTTTCATTTCTCACATATGAGTACAATCTGATTTCTATGAGATCGTAGACTTATCTATCTCTATGACTCATCCTTAGATCAATTGATCCAAGGAATGTTTTAATTATATTCGGGATGAACAATTATGTATTGACATTTCGTGAATTATTGATCGACCGAACTTAGAAAGTATAATTTCTTTTAAAATCTTCTTCATATGAAAATATTTCCGTAGTGGAAGTTTTGTTGGATTCCGAAAATTAATCCTGGCAGGTCATTGCAATCGGAATCTGGTCTCAATCATTTTGGCATCGGAAAGGACTTGGACCTTAAGCTAGGTAAGATATGTAAGTTTTCCATCTAAAGCTAATTGCTTGATGCAAATCTAGAATTTGATCTGGGAACGTTGTATTCTGTTTGAATTCAGAATGATGATTTCAGCCTATTAAAATAGACTTAAATTGGAATCAGTAAGGTTATTAGTTTTAAACCTAAACTATAACCTATTGTTGCTAGGGTTAGTTGATCTAACCTAGTCCTAAAACTATGTACTTGATATTCCTAAGGGTTATCTAAACCTAATACTAAGGTGGGTGACTTATGTTATAACCTAAGGTGTTAAGATTAAACTAACCTAGGATCTAACCTAAGTCACTAACCTATCCTAAACTAATGCTATGGAAAGGAACCTAAGGGGGTCATGAAGCTTTGGGGTGGTGATTTCAATGGAATTTAAGGAAAGGATAAGGATGAAGGGGCAGGGAGTACTACAAGGTTAGCGGAGGTTAATTTGGAAAGAGGGAAGCTTACGTGGCAGCATCTCTAAAATGGAAACTCTTGTGTTTTGTGATGTAGAACTCACCAACTTTGGCGGATGGTGGCAATGGAAAATGGGTGGGAGAAAAGAATTTAATGTAATTAATTTACATGGGTTCTCGAGCTCGGGCCACCTTGAGAGACATGCAAAGGGAATTTTGTTTGGTTGTTTCTTTTGTTGTGCCTTCCGTTTTTTGCTCTGCATGAGCACTAGTTTTTGAACTAGTAGTTTACTCTCCAATGCATGGAAATTTTGAATGTTTCAAATTTACTTCTGTGTCATGGGGAATATATAAGGCATGGAGGAAGAAATATTTTGTTGTTTAATCTTTCATGGAAAGGAGAAGAAAGGGTGAGCTCATCCAGAGGTCTTCTTCAACTTTTAAGCGACACCATATCGAGTTTGATAGGTTGTAATTGCGTTTATGTAGAATATGATTTTGGTTTCATAGAATGTATAGTGGTAGATCCTGTAAGGATCTAAGGGTAATTCTATATAGTGTTTCTACCTGAATCACCTGTTGAATGTAATTAAGTGCCAGAAACAGATCCTTATTCCTTGATTAGGTTTATTAAATGGTTATTATTTCATGGAAATTGGATTTAGTTCTAAAACTTGGTTACAACAGTGTTTGGTCATCTCTGTTTTATCTTTGAGTTGAAAAGATAGGTTGGAAAGAGGCTGTAAAAGAAGGAAAGTTATGTCGATTTCTTCTTGTATGTTAATATACTCTTTTTTTGAAATTATTTAAGGAACCCAATTAGTAAAGTTATGGGATGGCAGATTTTTACTTTAAAGATGGAAGGAATATTAGGATTAGGGATCCTAATCTGGGAAACTCCTTTCATTTTACAGCTAGGTTATGATATTGATATAAACTTACTATTTGTTATTCTTATTGTAAAGTAATCCAGTATTTATTGCTTTACATACTTGCCATGATTGAAAATCAGTTATACTAAGATGAAGGACAGATTGGCAAGTGAACTTGCAAGTGATAGCAATCCATTCCTCTTGTTTAAATTACTTTTGTATGATCTGTTGGATTTAATATTTCAATTGGTTTAGTGCTAAATAAAGGCGATCAAATCATGAATCGATGAACGGTTTGATAAAAGGTGAATGTGATGAAGATGAAGGTGAGTAATGGGGTAAAAAGGAAAAAGCTCCACTCGGGTAATCTAGATAATGGGTCAAGGTCAAACGTAGTAATGATCAAACACACACACACACACACGTATAATCGTAACACAGTACTAGGTTGAAGAGCAAACAAACTCTATAGTGTCTAAGGTTGATAGGTTTATCCAAACAAGGTTGAGGTGATTATGGTATCCAAGGTATAGGATACGGTCGGGAAACATGACACATGTTAGGTGTAGGAATGTCTAGGTATGTTTCTATACACCAAAGGTTGGCTCGGGATAAACTTGAGTCACGAAAAGAGGCAAGGTAAGGTCGGTATGTCCATCAACATAGGTATGATGCCGTAAGGTATGGCGATGAGGTCAAACATCACTAGCAATTTTCCAGGTCCAAGTATCTAGTTCACGGCATGAGTAGGCTTAAGGTATGAGCAAAATAATGCATCCTCGAAGGAGGATGAGTTGAGGGATAAATGATAAGGTCAAGAAGGTCAAGTGGTGTGGCTAAGTGAGGTGAGGTTAAGATAAAAAGGATTCAGGTCAAAAATTAGGGGTAGGAGGTAGTAGAAAGGCTAAGTAGTATAACTGATGACGGTTGGAAGGGACCGATGCTAGTCAAGATGGACCGACCATGGTAAGCTAGGGCATAGGACCAATGTTGGTTAAGGTGAAAGCTGTCGCCGGTCAGGTTGGGTAGGTTATAAAAAGAAAAATTGCCGTATTTTTCAAATCATTTGTCTTTTAGAGAATTGGGAAAATGACAAGAGAGAGAGAGAGAGAGAGAGAGAGAGAGAGGAAGGTGGGAAATGACAGAGTGAGACTGAGGATTGAGTTAGTGATCCATGTGGCAGGTGATAGTTGGTTGATAGGTGGATCCACAAGCTGGGTGGGATCAATTTGATTTGATTGATTAGTTGGAGAGCGAGAGGGTCATTTGGTGATGGTAGAGGTAGGAGAGGGATCATGGGGACCACCTTTATAGTGGCCTAGGTGTGCCACCATGCAGACGGCAACGCGATGAGGTAAGACTCAATTATATGCTTTATTTTGTTTATGAGATTGATTAGAGGTCAAGTAGGTGAAAACGGGTTTTTATTTTTGGTGGGAAAGTAAATTTTGAATTATGAGAGGAAATCAAGTAAAATAAGAATGGGGAGGGAGGGAGTGGGTGAAGAAGGTTTGGTTAATGGTTTAGGGGTGATTTGAGTAAGATTAGGTGGGTAGAAGGGAGCAAAAGGGGATTTTGAATGAAAAATGGGGGTTTGGGTGTCGCGGTTTTTACACAATAGTTACCAGCGTTGGTTGAAGGTTAGCGAAATCGGTGTTAAGTACCGGTATTGGTCATGAAGCGGTGGTCGATTCTAGTTGAAGGGGGACCGGGGTTGGTTAGGGGTAACTGGTACCAGTCATAATTGGGGGAAAAAGGGGCCAAAAGGTGTCCGAGGTTGGGTGGGTGAGGTAGATAGGGGTGAGAAAAGTGGTTTTGGTGAAAATCATAACATAGGTAAGGGGTAAAAATAGGTAAGGGTGGAGTTGTTAGGGAAAAATGTATAGATGTGTAGGAAAAAGGTAAGGTCGGGGAGTGGGTCAAAATGGAAGTAGGTGAGGGGTTGGGGTGTGTGGTTTAATAGGTGAGGTGATATTAGGTTGGGTAGGGTTAGGGTAGGTAGGTCGGTAGGTTAGGGTTGGGTTGGGTAAGTAGGGAGGTGCAGGTTGGTTTGGGGTGGAGGGTAGGCCATGGGATAAACGGGTAAGTAGCAAAGTAAAAGAGGTATGGTAATGGGAATGGGTATGGGTGAATGTAGATATGGTCATGTTTGAATAATGTGACTATTTTGTTAGATGTAGGTGAGAGATCAGCTGAGGATGTGAGACAGGGGTGCCACCCCTACTCGTGACAGTTCGAGGCACAACGACATTGAGGAGTTGCGGCATGTTGAGGAGGTGGGCCTGATTGGGGTCCAACACTACCGATATGCGATCTAGTAGATGAGTTTGTGGACACCCTCATCGATAGATGGGATTCAGTGACTAACACGTTCCACCTACCGATGGGTGAGATGAAAGTCACCCTGGAGGACGTGTACAGGATCTTGCGGTTACCTATATTGGGTATGTAGGTATATTTGATCTCCTCAGAGGCATCAAAGGATTTTATGATGATGGTGTTTGGTGAGGGGATGGCAGAGCTAACATTCCATAGTGCCAGCCTGAGCTATGGAGAGATGTACCTAGCTCTTCCAGAGGAGACGAGGCTAGTAGTATTACTGATGGAGGTAGTCTACTATTTTACACTACCGGATGCAGAGGGTGGGAGATTCCCATGATCACTTATGGGAGTGTTACATTACATGATGATGGAGAGGACGTAATTTTATTGGGTGCTATCATTCTTGGTGTAGTTATATAAAGAGTTGTGAGCGTATAGGCGGCTCCGTCAATTCAGCCTATGTTGTACATTCGTTCTTTACTACTGGGCCTATGAGCACATTGTATGTGTTCGTCTAGTGGGTATGCCCCGAGAAGATGCATTTAAGCCAAGTTTTGTGTGGGTGGGGTACAAGTGATGGGTGCATGTTATTGGAGAGTGGCGATCAGACAAGGCTACACATGATGTAGCATATTATCGGTGGCTATTAGAGGGATTGTCTAGGGTAGACATTATATGGAGACCGTATGTGGATTATCCCTCATACAGACATATGGCTAAGGAGTTAGCTAGCCTTTAGCTACTCATATGGATAGAGGGGCGCCGTGCAGGAGAACACAAGATGATCCACATTGGCGAGGGTTAGATGGTAGTTTAGGCTACCACGAGATATACCTCCATCCTTCCCATAGTACAGGAGAGATGATGTGGAGAGTTCATTGCCTCTACCACGGTGACAAAGTGCCTACGGTGTAGGAGGAGCGGGTGATAGACACGTGGATCAATTATGCCAGAGTGACAGATAGATATAGGCGGTGGTGGGTGGCGTGTCTACGAGTAGTACCTCCTAGGCCAAGGAAAATAGATTTAGCCACCATTCTTGTGTAGAGAGACACCCTACAGGGGCATGTGGTGACCCTAGTTACCTAGTTGGGGATGGTACATGGGCTTTAGAGGTAGAAGCTTTAGAGGTGGCGGAGTTTATAGGCCCGAGATGGCCCGGGTGGAGACAGAGAGGGTGATGATGAGCATGTGGCCACCCTACGAGTGCGGTTACAAGTTTGTAGGGCCAGTTGGCCACTTTACAGTGCATATTCAGGCACTACACACTTAGACACATGCATAGGGTGTGAGGTTGATGGCACCATCATAGGCACCGAGACAGGTCCCGATTCACAAGCGAGGGTAGGAAAGGTACATGGTCCGACTCCGATGGGGCCACCATAAATCGTACCCATATCTAGGTTACGGGATTCCCTAGGTGAGGAAAGATATTATCAAGATCAGTTGATAGAAGTTGGGATAGATTTTCTATCCTATGGAGAGTATAGGGCACAGTAGGCCTTGAGTGATAGGACCAGATCCTGTACTCATAGTGTGGAGATTATAGGCGGCCATCAAGTCCTAAGATAGGATTAGGGTGAGGCCACTAGCTCATGGAGGCTAGCTCCAGGTGATGTACTAGTAGGGACCCAACCATGAGCTATGTCATCGGTGAGAGGTTATCAGGCCTCTAGGCTAGATATGGAGCCGAGGAGAGACATGCGATCATTTTTGATATGGAGGATGTCTGGTAGGATGATGCCTGATGCACATCCCTTTATTTTGATGTATTTGATTCATTTTTTTATAGATAGGATCCTATGTGTCAAGGAGTGTAGAGGATTCATGCCAGGTGAGGATGTACGAGAGTTTGGATATTTTATTTATTTATAGAGATGATGATGATGATTATGGTAATTATGTGTATATATGGTTGTGGTTATCTTCTTTATTTTGATGTGTATATGTTATGGAAAATATAAGTAGTGTAGGCATGATAGAGTCAGGTCATAGGCATGGTTGAGTTAGGTCATAGGCATGGTTGAGTTTGTAATTCATTAATGTGTACAATTAATGATGAGATGGACCATGTTTAAGATGTTTTATAATACATGCATGATAATGGTAAAGAAATGGTAGACATAATAAATGTATGTTTGATGAGGATAAAGATGGAAATCAACTTGTTGTTTGATGGGTTTTAATTTCCAATTATTGATATAAAAAGAAACTAAGTTATGGTAGAATGTGATTTAGGAAAATGAAAGATGAATTGGTTAGGGTAGAGAGTGGCCGAGCTAACCTCCAAGGGCCCCATGCCCTTGGAGTGCTGCCTACATAGTCCTGATGAAAAGGGACCTTAGGCCGATGTAGTTCTCCCATAAGCTAGGGAAGAATGTAAGGAGGTATGAGTATGGGTGGGTATGTTATAGGCATGATTGAGTCTAGGTTTGTTAGGTATGGGTGAATTGTGGGCACATTGGTAGAGGTGATTTTGAGTTGATTATGGGAAGGAGGATAAAATTACCCAAAGATAAGCATCACGTATTAATTCTTGTATAATGTAATCAATACGTAAGGAAGAAGGTTTAAAATATAAGAGGTAACAAAGTAACCTGATTGGTAAGGATCATAATGGGTGGATCATACTTTAGATGGGTTGATGAACATAAGACCCTAAAAGCATTGCATGATTGATTATTATAAAGGTGAAAAATTAGTCACATGATCACCAAATGTCATGGTCCAATAGGTCCCTTGAGGCGGTGAAAAGTGGTTAGTTTTTATATGGTACTAGGTAGCATGCCTTTTTGGCAAGAGATCCAAGGTCACAATGGGAAAGTCCATGACTAAAATGTTTTTTATTTTGAATGATATTTGAGATAGACTGATCGATGCAAGAAGTCTATATGGGATGAGAAATTGGCTCCTTGAGGTCTTCGTGAAGCTGATGATGCGGGAAGTTCAAGATTCTTTTCTTTTTTTTTTTTTGAAATAGCTTTACATAGTTTTCCTTCGAGGGAGCAGTCTATTTATAGTAGCGATTATAGAGAGAAAGATGTCCTTTTGAGGGATTCATCTTTTTATTGGAAGTTTGAATCAAGGAGTTGGATCCCATGTGAGGGATTTTAAGTCATGGACAAGACTAAGGTGAAGAATAGGATTCTTGTTCGAAAGTAGGGTGAAGTGACCATGAGATCTCATCTAAAAGCAAAAAAATTATCCATGAGAATCATGCTATGTGCATCACCATGATACATATATTCAAGAGAAGATAAAAAGTGTGGGTACACACATTATTCTTGTTTAATAGTTGGTGAGGTGTAAGAAGTGGATAGCGCTCAAGAGGATGAGCATGGAAAGAGATAGAAGATGAGGTAGGACTAAAATTCAATAGTAGAATGGTACAAGATGTAATGCATTAAGGGGCTCAGTTTGGGTTTACCATCAAATGAAGATAAATGATAAGCACCTCATCCGTAAGTATGAGTCATGATGTATGGTCCAAGCCAATTAGGATAAAATTTTCCCGTTTACTTTTTTTTCCTAATTTTGTTGTACATGTTAATTTTCTTTTGAGAACAAGGTCACCGACTTGGAAGGTTTGTTTATGGACACGTTTTTCATAGGCACATTTGATACACTTTTGGTAAACTTGAAGGTGGTCAAGAGCATTAAGATGTAATTCGTATAATAACTTAAGTTGTGTTGAATGGTCTTGATGAAAGTCATCATCATTGAGCATGTCATGGAGAGAAATACAAAGTGAGGGAATCTAGATTTTGAGAGTTAGAACAGCCTCATCTTGTAGACCAGAGAGAAAAATGTGTGGTGGTATTAGAAGTGCAAATACTAGTGTGGTATGCCCACTGAGGGTGAAAAGAATGTGCATATGTCAATCCTTCCCAAGTATTGTTAACCACTTTCATGAGAATTTTGTTCATGGTTTTGTTAGTGGATTTGGCTTGGCCGTTGGTTTTTGGGTAATAAGGTGACAAGAAAATTAGCTGAATTTGAAGGTGTCGCAAAGTTTTTGGGGTTTTATTTTTGAATTGTTTTCCATTATCATTGATGAGGCAATGTAGGACACCAAAGCAAAAAATGATGTGATGATTGAAGAACTCACATATTTTCTCTACTTTTGTGGAGATGAGAGGTATGGCTTCAACCCATTTTTGTAGTATTTGGTAGGAGTGATAATCCATTGATGTCATTGGGAAGAATGGGGATTGATCTCTCCGACAAGATCCAAACCCCATTGAGAGAAGGGCAAAAGGTCACAGGAAACCTATAAGACATGACTGGGTGTATGATGAAGGTTGACATGTTGTTGGAATTTTACAAAATGATTTACGTAGTCACAACAATCATGGTTAAGGGTCAACGATAATAGCCTATGCGAAGAATACGCTTAGCAACCGTGAGACCAGAAGTGACCTCCACATATGCCATCATGAACTCAGAACTCGTAAGGCACCGTAATAGAATGCCATCGAATTTGGATTTATAGAGGAGGCCACCCATGATGACATAAGGATACCTTTTTAAGAAAGGCTCTTGTCCATTACGAGTGAGGTCGGGAGGCAAGATGGAACAGGAAAGGTAGTCTGAGTATTGTTTATACCAAAGGTCACTTGGATAAGGGGTAGTGGTTTCGATAGAGTAAAATTCATGAAGGTAAATAAGAGGGTGATTAGATTCTTTGTACGGTGACAAAGATTTTAGAATTAGGTGGGCGAAGCAGGTATTTGAGAGGCCAAGAAAGCCATGGTATCTATAAATATTTTGGTTAAACGTGGGACGGTTTGAAGGGTGTAGTGGTCGAAGGTTGTCAAAAGTATGTCTACATGATGTTTATACTTTTGAAGTGTCTTGTTACAAAATTGGTATATACCATTGACTTGGTTTATGAACAATTTAGAATCACCAAAGATATTGATCGACTTAACATCTAAGGCATAGGTAGCTTGGAGACCTAATATGAGTGCTTCATATTTGGCAATATTGTTGGTACAATCAAAATTGAGTTTGAAAGATAAAGGCATGGGTTCCCCATCAAGTGGAATGAGGATAATGCCTGCCCCACCCCCATACTGACACTTGGAACCATCAAAGAAGAGTATCATTTGGTAAGTGGGTTTGTCTAGGGAAAGGGTGGCAATTGACTCATTTGGAAAGTCAAAATTAGAGGGTTGATCCCCTGAAATAGGTGTGTTGACCAATTGGTCGGTGATATCTTGGCCCTTGATGGACTTTTCGTGGATAAATTTGAGGTCAAAGTCAACCAAAAGCATGAGCCAACATGCGGCACATTGATTTTGGTAAGGTTTGGCATACATGAAGTGTAAGGGTGTTGTTGGTGATAACATAGGTTTTGTGGTTAAGTAGGTAATGGTGGAGTTTTATGGCAATGAAAATAAGGCTGAGAAAAGTTTTTCAAGATGGGTTTATCAGGTTTTGTAGTCTAAAAGAGTATGGCTTATGTAATAAACCACCTTCTCCCTGTGTTGGTCATCATGATGAGCGAGCATGGCCCCCAAGGAGTGATTAGTAGCTGAGATGTATAGGTAGAAGGGTTGATCATCTTTAGGTGGAATGAGTACGGGTGGTTGGAGAAGGTATTATTTTAAGGCCTCAGAAGATTTGTGGCAGTCATCATTCCATTTAAAGGAGACATCCTTCTTGTAGATTATGAAATGGTTGACACCAATGGAGATAATTGTGAAGTGAAGTGGCGAGATAGATTGCAACTTTCCTTGCGAGGCTACGAAGTTGTCTAAGGTTAGTGGGCGGAGGAATTTCTAGAATGACCTTGAATTTAGTAGGGTCAACTTCTATACCACATAAGGAAATGATAAATCCCAGGAGATTTCCTGAGAGAACCACGAAGACACACTTCTTGGGATGAAGGCGAATGTAATATTTAATAAGGTGGTCAAAGATGGTTTTAAGGATGGAGAGGTGCTCGGAGTGGCATTTAGATTTGGCTAGGATCATCCACGTAATCTTCTAATATATGATGCATGATGTCATGGAAGATATAAGTCATAGCCCGTTGATAGGTGGCACCAAGCATTTTTAAGGCCAAAAGGCATGACTCGATAGAAAAATATCCCTAAAGGGTGATGAATACGGTTTTATGTTGATCCTTTGGTACAAGTAATATTTGCTTATAACCTGAGAATTCATCCATGAGTGATAGCATCTCGTGACTAGTGGTAAGGTCAACCAGCTGGTCAATACCATGTAAGGGAAATTTATCTTTTTGGTAAGCTAGATTGAGGTCACGAAAATCCATGTAAATGTGGAGTCCCCTTTTGCCTTAGTGACAAGGAAAATGTTAGAAATCCAACAAGGATAATCAATAGGTAAGATGAAGAAAACCAAAAGGAGGTGTTGAAGTTCTTCTTTAACTAGAAGAAGCAATGCGAGGTGCATTTTCCTAGCTTTTGTTTCACGGGTTTGGCATTGGGAATGGTGATGATATAATGGACCATTATGGTGGGGTCAATACGACATGTTTGCGTAAGACCAAGTGAAAGCATGGTTATGGTTTTGAGAAAAGAAGTGATGGCTTCCTATTTCAAGTAGCATATAAAGATTGACCAATCTTTAGAATATGTGGGTCATCCTGAGTATGAATGTTGATTTTGATAGTCGATTCATTCAACATGGTTTGCATCTCGAGGGTAATGACTGATGAATATATGAGTCTTCTGCACCAAGGTAGGTGATTATAAGATTCATCATCTTGACATTGAACAACATTAATTGAAGGTGTATCATCACTGATCATTTCAGGATATAGGAAGGGAAGAGAAGAGAGGAGCCTCATCCTCGCATTGATAAGTTAGAGGCCCCAAGATAATGGTGTTGATGAAAAAAAAAAAAAATTTTTTTAGGAGGAATGGATTTTAGATCCATCGACTTTGTCGGTGAAGGTGGTGATGGTGGTGAATAAGGTGGAGTGGGTGAAGAAGGTGGAGAGCGGATAATGTCCTCAACGTGTTCAATGCGGGCCTTCTTGGTAGGTGGTTTAGTAAAGCCGATACCACTACGGTCATTATGTTTGTGGGTATTACATGGAATAATAGTATGGCATCCTTACTCGTAAAATCCAAAACCAAAACCATTCCATACACATTGTGTAGGAAGGTGTGGGTGAAACGTGATTGGTGAGTGATTGGAAGTCAATGGAAAATGGGTGGGTTTGTGACGGTGGTTTAGGTGTGTAAGTGGTAGTATCAAGTCCCCCATAGGTGAGATTGGTATGAAGGTGGGGAGGACCATAAAGGAGGCACTCTCCTATATGGTGATCATAGCGAGGGTGTTGGTGAAGACTTCCATACTCTTGTGGAGTAAGGAATGTGACACTATATAGGCGATACTCCCCAGAGTGAGGTGTTGAAAAATTCCTTCTAAGGGATCGGTGGTTGGTATGTGGGTAGCTGGAATGGGATGATGTGTGGAATGGAGGTGGGGCTGTGTTGGGAGGTTGATGGTTCAAGCCGTGGAGGTTGTGGTAGTGGTAGGAATGGAGGATGTAGGTGCGGTTGAGGTAGCGGGCACTGGTGAGTGGAGGTGTAGGTGAAGAGGCAGTGGTTGTGGAGGTAGATGCTTTAATGGGTATGAGCACATCATTGGGTCGGTAAAGCATGTTGTAAGTTTTGAAAGGTGATGGGTCAGCTAGAATGGTATAGGTGTGTCTTTCATGCTCAAACTTTACACAACAATGCAAAGTGGAAGGAACACAACCCATAACACGAATCCAAGGTCTACCAAGTAACATGTTATATTGAAATTCCCCCTCCAAGACATAAAACAACTCTGGAATTGTGCGGGGCCCACGTGAACATGGAGGATGATAGTGCTAAGTGTAGAGGTGATATTGTCATTGAATGAATGCAACATGATAGGATGTTTATGCATGTAATTATCAGGTATGCACATTTGATTGAATGCATGGGAGGAAATGATATTAATGCTAGCACCCCCATCGATCATAACACATGTCGTACACGTATATCATCGATGTGGACATAGAGATGAAGAGAGATGGATCTGGGTCATCGGTTTGGTGTGGTGTGATCTCTTCATCTAAGAAGCTAAGGGAGGCTACTTGGTGAGTAGGTGGAGATGTAGATGAAGGTGGTAATTTGGTGAGAGAGGCTACATGATGGGGTGTAATAATGGATGCCACGGGTGTAGGGTCATTGGGTAAGACCTCAATAGATTGAAGAACCTCCATGAGAGCTTGACGATGGGATTTCAAGGTTTGGATGAGGTCATATAGGAAATATTGAGGGGGATTGGTGTAATTGTTTGAGCATCGCGCAGTGTGTTACCCCATTAGAAATAGGATATGTGGGGGCATGGATAGTGATTTTAGGTGTGGGTGTAGATGGTATGTTGGGTATAGGATTGGTTGGTGGGTTAGTTTCCTTTTCCTTTCCTTTATCCTTCTGAGCATGGGTAGCAACGTGGATCATGTTGATCTAAAGTGGGGAGGTAGGTGAGGTAGGTGAGCCATGAAAATTATAATGATAAGAGGGAAAAAACAAGTAGCGGGAAGGAACCTTGTGAGATGAGTTGAGCACACCGACATTTGGGTGGAGGTTTGGCAAGTTCTCTGATGTGAACCATGTTAATTTCAAATCTTGGGGTGGCTCTAGGAGTTTGTGGGGGTGAAGGTTTAGGTCATTGAGTAGGCAGTGAGGGAAGGACTATGGGAATGGGTGTTGGTGAAATGGGGTCCTCATCGAGAAGGTCATCATCATCAAAGTTTCCTTCAGGAGGACACAACTAGATAAGGATGGTTTTCAAAGCCTTGTAGTTCTCCACATCATGCCTAGGAACATGATGGTAGGAAAAAAATTTGGTGTCGTCAAACCCCTTTGGTTTGGGTTTGAGAGGGTCATAAGGTCTGAGAGGCGGTAATGTGATGAAAGAAGTTTCAAGGAGGTTGGTTAATATTTTGGCATAGGATCTCACTAGTGGATCACAATGGGAAGTGAAAGTGGGTTTGGGTGTAGGTGTAGATGATTGTAGAAGAATGGTCTTTACATGAGGGGAAGTGGATCGAGCCATGGTTTTAGGTGCTGGTGTGGTCTTAGGTGTTGGTCATGTTTGCTTGGGTAGGGGTATGGTAGATGAACTGGCAAGAGAATGTGTAGTTGGTTTGACTACCTTATTGGAGGGTAGTGGATTTTTGTTTTTAGGTTGGACCTTCTTGGGTAAAGGTGATATGGGCACATGAGATCTAGAGGGAAAATCGGATGGTGGAAGAGGACAAGTTACCCATGGGGATAATTGAGGTGCTGTGAAGGTAGATGGTGCAGGTCATGTAGGAGGTGTGAGGGAAAGAGATTGAAGTGTCATGGGTAGTGAAGGAGTGATCGATGGTATTGGAGGTATGGGTGGTAAATATGTTGCAGGTGTGGGTGGAAGTTGTGTCAGCGATTGGGTATGTTAGAGGTTTGTGAGGGAGGAATGGGTTGTTGTGTTTTTAGTTTTGCAGGAAGGTGGAGGTTTCTTAATTGTCTTTGGAAGGGAGGTCCTAAGATGGACGGAAAGGGTGAAGGTGATGAAAGTGTGATTGGCGAGGTTGGAGTATGAGATCTATGGGATTGATTCTTCTGTTTAGGTGTTATATTAAGCTTGGTGTTGGATTTGGAGGATGTAGCTAAATCTAATTTGATGGGTGGATGAGTAAGGTTGGTGGTTGGGATGACCCCTAAGGTAGTAATAGGTTTAGGCGAAGGAAGATGATGTAGGTGTGGGTTTGGATTTAGATGCATTTTTGGTTATGGGTAAATGTGTGAGTTAAGCCATGAGTGGTATCGTGGAATGGAATTTGTGATATAGGTGATTGTGTTTGGTTGATTCACCGAAATATTTTTGGGTAGATAGTGGAAGTGTCAGCAAGTGACATCTGTGTTTATGTTGAGATAGGAAGTAGAAGACTCCCCCAAAGTAAGGTTCTATCCACATAATCTAGGTGATTGGCTAGGCATGAAAAAGGCATTGTTGTAGGTAAGGTTGATGAGGATCCAATGGCAATTCCCATAAAATGTGTCTTAGAGAATGGGAATTTTCTAGCATCGGCTTCCGTGGGTAAGAGAGATGAAAGTAAGTCTGTAGGATCTTGGGTAGCTAATGGAGAATGGTCACCTAGAGGAAAAGGTATTTCTACTGGATCCTTGATAGGTGGAGGAGAAAATGGGTGCTCCTCTATGGGTGGAGGAGATAATGGGTGCTCCTCTATGGGTGGAGGAGATAAATAAAATCCTCTTCCGGGTGGAGGTCATAGATGTACTACTGGTGTGGTGATATCTCTAGGTGGAGAAGCCAAAGGTGAAATGGTCTCGATGTTAACAGAGAGTCTCCTTTATGGGTGAAGGAAGAGATGAAGAGTGCCCCTCTATGGGTGGAGGAGTAGGTGAAGTGGGTTCAAGTGTAGGTGGAGGAATTTGGGCTAGGATTTCCTCGATGGAAGGAATATGAGGTAATTGGGCAACAATGGGTGCATCATTGAAAATAGCATGGACCTCACAGGTATGGCTATCATGAGTTGAGGTCTCTCTCGGTTTGATCAGAAGAAGGGGCATGATTAGGAAAGGGTTTCTTGAAGATGTGTAGGTTTTGATTGGTAGGTGCATTAGGATTATCCAAGGTTAACTTGCCTTTCTCAAGCATTTCTTGGACAATGTTTTTGAAAGTGATGCAATTTCCATCACTATGACCCTTTACTCAATGATAGTTGTAGAAGTCGTGCTCTTTATACCACGTGGGTGTGGGGTGAGTAGGATCAAAACCAGTGTGTGGTTTCATGGGAGGAAGGGTGATGGCCCCAACTTTAATGATCTTTTCTAAGACAAAAGAATAAGGCTCCCCAATTGGGGTGTATTTCCATTGTTCCCATCTGAATTGAAAAAGTATGAATAGGAGAAAGATTAGATGAGGGCTAGCTTGATTTGATGGATGAGCTAGGCCGGCCTTGAGTACCACTGCATTAGTGGTCCCCTTGGATTTTGAATAATTTTTCTGTGGTTTTAAAGAAGAAGAGGTATCATTCGGCTTGAATGCCAAGTTCTTATTGTGTAGTTGGATTTTCTTTTCTTTGATGGCCCGAATCTCTAGCTTTCGTGCCATGGTGAATGATTCATCAAAGGTTTGGAAAGTCTGGACCTATAGGGTCGGTGAGATATGTCTAGCACAAGCCCGTGTGAAGAGATCTATGAGTTCAGTTTGTGGTAGTTAGAATGTGAGTTGATTGATCAGGCTACACCAACGAGCAACAAAATTTGTGATAGATTCATCATCATACTGACGCGTAGAGTAGAGTTCATTCATGGTAACCTTCTTAACAATGTTAATGGAGAAGTGATCAAGAAGGCTTGGGCTACCTGATTAAATGAGAAGATAGAGTGTCTAGGTAACCCACTATACCAATCTAATGTAGGCCCGATCAGAGACATGGGAAAGGTCCTCAAAAGTAAAGCATCATCATGGGTGATCAGATAACACCCATGTTTGAAAGACGCAAATGTTATTACGGGTCTTCTTCTTTTTATTGAAGCGTTAAATTTAGGAATTTCCCAATGCATGGGATATGGAGCGGATAGGAATGGATGGGTGGATAGGCTCATTACAAATCTCATTGTAGGTGAGAGTGTTGCGGAGAGCAGAAACTGATGCTTCCAATGTCTGCATCTTGTCCATCATTAACTTGATTAGGTCATTGGTAGGTTGTGATGGTTGGGTGACTCTGTAGTGTAAGAGGGTTGGTGTTGGGCATATGATAAGGGTGGCATTCTAGTATATGGTGTTTTCATATAGGTAGATTGAGAAGGAGGGAATGAAATAGGGGTATGTACCCAGAATGAATGATAGATGAAATGGGAGGATGCTGATAGTACGTATATGGAGGTGGAAGGTCATGGTGACCCTAGTGGTAATGGGGGCTAAGGATTGTGGAATAGAAAGAACAATGTTTTGAAAAGGGGTAGGGGTCACCAACACGGGGGTGGTTGTGTAGCTACGGGTATATGTGAAACAATAGGCGTGGATGAGGTTATGTTTTGGGTGGTTGGCGAAGGTATAGTGGATGTGGCGGGTGCAACAGATGTGGCGAGATGCGGCGGTCATAGCAGGTATGGGGCCTAGCTATGAAATGACTGGGGGAAAGGTAGGTGCAGGTAGCATGGAGCTAGAGGAGGTTGGAGAAGAAGTAGGAGCAAGTGTCAGGGGAATAGATATGGGCATGCCGTATATCAACTGACCGAGGCATCTCGAGTGGATGAGTGGGAAAGATAAAACTGCAAGGCGGCAGGGTTTTGGTCAAGGAGTCATGTGAACTCCTCGTCTCTTGTGGTGATAGTGATAGGTTAGGTAGGATCCATGGGTGATAAAATAAAAGGTGGTGAAGGACTAGGTGGGAGTGGTTGATGACTGGTGTGGAATATGAGGGCGTTTTCTTGGCTTTGGGTCAGCACCATGTGAACAAGCACTGACGTGGTAGGATTACTTTCTATAAATGACACAGAAATATAGCAGAGACAGGATAAATAGGTAGTGGTAGGTGAATTGGGGTTAAAATGTCAGCTAGAAAATTACATAGGCTAACGATGTTGGTTAGGTTAAACCGATCCAGTCATAGGTAACCGTGGTCGGTCACTGTGGAAAGTGGACAGTTTGTCAAAACAAGGTAAAAGGCCAATAATCTTCCAAGTATGTAATCTTGATGAAATTTACCAGGAAAGTGAATATGATAAGAGTGATAGAGACTCTTAACAACAAATAAAATTAAGGTGTCATTTTGGATGGGTTAACTAAAAGAACAGTGAACCGACGTCGGTTGGGTGAAACCGATGATGGTCAGAGGGTAACTAATGATGGTCGATGGACCGACACGATTACTGTGAAATTGAAACAATGATGAAGAAAATGTGGTTGTGAGTTAAAATTAGATGTGGAATCAAACCCATAATTTTGAGAATGATGAGAATATGGTCCAGGCACACTCAGATGAAGTTGGAATACACCAAATGTGATGAGGAGCATTATGAGGGAAAATAAGAAAATGAAGAACGTGACCTCTCACCTAAAAATGTAAGCCAAGTAGAAACACTAAGAAAAATATGATCCTAAGAGTGCTTTTTCTATTATGTTTGTTTAGCTTATGCTATTTAAGGATGACTCATGAAATTTAGAACATAATTTTTGGTGAGGATGGCTTCTATGAAGAAGGAGATCTCTGAGGAAGGTTTAAGGTTATGTTATGGTGGGGAAAATTGTCCTCGATGGGGTCTAGACGAGAGATAACCGAGTGGGGTGTCCATTGTATCATGATCGTGTGATCACCTACAAATTATTTCAGGTGAGATGTTGTTTAAGAATGTGTATATATTTTTGATTTTGTGATGTTTGGTAAGACTCAGAAAGAGAGAGAAAGGAAGTACTTTTTATAATTCATTTGTCAACCATCAGTTGGGCATGATTTCTAGCATATAGGTTTCCCTCAATTAATGTGAGCTAATTCAGAGAAGTAGAATGAAATGAAATAAAAACCCAAATTGAAATGTTGAATTCAATGCCAAAAATAGATGAACAAGAGAAGGGATGCTCTTTCACTAATGTGATACTAATGAAAGGGAAGAAGTGTTCTTTTTAAAGCACCAAAATACGATTTCCTTTAGATAATAGAAGGAGAGAAGGTTCCAGGGGAGAAATTTTAATGTAAGAACCTTTTAGAAAGGAAACAAACATGCAATTTTTACCTAGAAATGAAAGAATGCAAAGAACCCGAATGGGTCCCACCGGGCGTGCCAAAATGTTTCACCTGATTCTAGATCATTTCTTTGAATGTTGATGAAATAGATAAGGGTAAAGGGCTAGGAGGAATACTTGTTAAGATGCTAGTTGTAGGTTGTTGTGTGTGTATGACTTCTAGATCCACAGTTGATCGTGAGATCTTCCTTTTTCTTGGAGGAACTACCTAAAATGGAAAACAAGACCACCAAATGAAAGTTAAATAATATATACAATGGACTGCCTAGCGTATGCTAGATCAGGAAGAGTGATACTTCCTAGATGGTTGTCAATCCACTATTTAAAACAACTTAATGCTAATAATAAAGGAAATCCTATTGTAGTTAAAATTATTTAGGTATCTCATTCATCTACAATAAGCAAATTCATTCATAACAGGCTAAGATATGACTGAATCTGAAGGTTAAGGTCTTGGTTAGGGTATTGGTACTAGTTAGGGTGAGGTTTTGGGTAGTTTTGGGTATTTGGTGGAGGTTTTAAGCTCTGTTCTTGGTTTTGGTCAAAACATAGAGACCGATGTCGTCTTGGTATGACCGAGTGTCGGTTTAGGTTAACCGGCGATGGTTGTGGGTAACCGGCATTGGTATGGTTGGAGTATAGGAAACTCAATAAAAACTTGAGATGGGGTAGATATGAGGCTAGATGGAAATGGAAGGGAAATGGCAAGGCTCGTGTGGGTCCTAGGTATGCACAAGAATGATTAAAATCTAGGTATGGGTAGTTCAAGGGTGTGGGTGAAGGGATGGTCAAGTTTGCATGGAGGAAAAATGGTGGGGGAATGGAAAGGGGAGCAGAAACTAATAATCAGAAGTAAAGAGTCTGCTTAAATGATAATGAACTAGTGCTGGTTAACAAAAACTTACCATTCATACGAGCTTGATGTCTAGTTGGCAATGGTGGGTGATCAAATGGATGGAACTTGGTGTGGTATTGGCGCTTCCCTGGATGCTCCCGTGAAGGAAAATGGCTCTGTGGTTGCTTCAAGTGCTAGCTATGGATGCTTTGATGCATGTACTAATGTTGGTTTTGCTTGCATGTAGCTCTGGTTTTGTCACTTGTTCTCAGAAGATGTACCAACCTCTAAACAATGTGCCAACCTCAAAATAAGGTTGTTTTGGGGTTAAATGGTAACCGACGGTGGTTCCGGGTTAACTGGCAATGGTTTAGGGTAACCGGTGTCGGTTAGGGTGGGATTTCCTAGGTTTACTAAACTAGGTAGATCCCCTTGATTTTCTGGGATCTCGTTTGTTTTTCTCCACGGATTAGAATGGAAGCTTCCTTCTAACATGTGGGAATGTGGTTAGAGGGAATGTAGGCTTTGATTTTTAGGGTTTGGGTAGGTCTTAGTTAGTTATGGAAACTTACTAAGAATAGGTATTACGGTGAGGTGGCTAGATGAGGTGTCTAGGTGAGGTGGATATGTGGGCATTATCTCAATTAGGATATTTAAATAATAAATATTATGAGGATAATGAATTAATTAAATTAAATTAATTAAATTAATATTAGAGTGGGATGAAAGGGGCCATGGTTAGGTGAATGTGTCCAAGATTTTTATTTACCGAGGGACCAAGGGAGTGGACCCAATTTTGGTGTCTACAAAGGAAAGGGTTATTATCCCTTTGTGATTGAAATTTTGGGCCCTATGTTAAGCCCTCAGTGAAGAAGATCCGAATAGGATTTATGTATGTGCCATTCGAGATCCATAGATGATTGAACCAACTAAAGATGGATTGATTTAGTGGAGTGTGACCCAATTTTGGTGTCTACAAAGGTTATTATCCCTTTGACAAATTGAAATTTTGGGCCCTATGTTAAGCCCTCAAGTGAAGAAGATCTGAATAGGATTTATGTATGTGCCATTCGAGATCCATAGATGATTGAACCAACTAAAGATGGATTGATTTAGTGGGAGGATGCACTGATCTATTAGTGATACTACAAGTGTTGCTTGTGATAATTGGGCTGACAACACTTATGAGTTGGTAGGGCGCAAAGTAAAGAGAATATTCCCTTGTTGCACAAAACTGCATTATGTTAGGATTATAGGTAATAACTAGGTACCTTATTACACAAGAGAAGGGGATCCCATGGTATTCCTATGTACCATGGAAGAAAAATGGATAGACCTGCTGGAGAGGAGAAATATGCTAGCCTATACACTACGTGGGACAACAACACGCTAGTGGGTGGTCCACAAGGATAATATTGTTAGATGGAATTGTTATTACAGATCTACAACACCCCCAAAATGGCCCTTAGATCTGCTTATAGACAAATGGTCAATTTTGTGTGAATACACAACATGGAGTTTTCTCAAGGTGTGGTACTGTTGTCAAAATTTCACCCCGGGGTAAATTTCGATAACATGCATCAAAAGTTGAGAAAGGCAAATAGGTCAATCGAGAGAAAAATCATGAAAATTGGCTAAGTCCTAGTCCTAAGTGTTCTTTGGGACATTTGGGACAAAAATGCCCGAACCGGCCGGTTCGGTCGAAATGAACACAAGCAGTCCAAAGTCAAATGGGACAAGTGGGACAGAAGTACGCGGTGGGCGCGAGAAGCTGATCCAGCCGAGAAGAGAAAAATTGGCTAACTGCTGAGGAGGGTCGCCTTCGGGACAAGCGGGCCGAAAAGGCGCGAACCGGCCGAAAAGAGTCAAGTCAGTCCGAAGTCAAGTAGGACAAGCGGGCCAAAAATGCCCGAAATGTTCGGACCGGCCGAAATAAGTCCAAAGGGCCCAAAATCAAATGGGACATCTGGGACAAATGGACGTGAAATGTCCGAACCGGCCGAAATAAGTCCAAAGGGCCCAAAATCAAATGGGACATCTGGGACAAATGGACGCGAAATGTCCGAACCGGCCGAAATGAGCACAAAGAGCCCAAAATCAAATGGGACATCTGGGACAAATGAGCACGAAATGCACGAAATGCACAAAGGAGCCGAAGGAGCCAAGGACCAATCAGAAACTGCCAAGTGTCCTCATAGAGTAAAGATCAGAAAAGTCAAAGGGCGAATTTTCGAGCAGGTTTGAGCGAACAAATAGGATTTTGCCACGTGTCCCATTTAAGGGCCCACGAGGAAATTTCAAAGGAAAGCCCACCAAAAGGCCGAGGAGAGAGAATTATTCAACCAATCAGAACCCGTCACGTGTCATCCAGGCAGCAGAGCGCGGGAAGGAATTCAAAAAGCCATTTTCGCTTTGTTAGTGCCTAAATCTTGATTGCCATAACTTTTGATCCGAGCTTAGTTTTGCACACTCTTTATATCAATGGAAAGCTGGTAAGATTCTCTACACGTTTCCAAGGTCAATCTTGTATTTTGGTTCAGTTTGGAGGATGAAAATCAAGAAACTCCCTTAGCACGAATAACCAAGCGAAGTGATGCGTCAACAAACAATTTTAATCGCAGAGCAGTTCGCCTCCTGCTTGTTAGGCAGCCCACCGTTTCGCCGAGATCCGCCGCTTCTGCCATGATGAGATGAGCTAAATGCATTCGGGGAGGTGGTTGGGGAAGATTTGAATTCCTCTCTCTTTTCTCTCTCATTCTTCCTATAAATTGTAAGGAGGGGCTTCTTTCTAAGGGTTGGACATTTATGTTTTGCGACCCCTCCCTTCTCTCTCACCTTGCAAGAAGATTTGTGGAAGTTTTCAAACCTCCCATATAGCGTAACACCGTTTTTTGCCTTTGGCCATTGCAATGTATTGAATCGATCCTTTGAGCAATATATATATACGTGATTGAATTTAAATCCTCTCATGTATTCATTGTTGTCATTTTGATCTCTCATTGCATTTTGGTTACTGTGTATGATGTGGTATTGCATCTATATAGTACTGTGTTTATGTTGCAAAACTTATGTTCTTCATTCCTCGGTGCATCACCTCCTTAGCTTAGGTTTATTTATGCATTTCTCTCTCCCTGTCTCCTTGGTAGTTAGGTTAGTTTTTGGGTGAACCTCTACGTTTTATTGGTGCATCGAGCAGGAGGAATAGGAACCCGCCTTTCTCTGGAGAATCCTTTCTCATTTTCAAGTCCCACACTTGGAGGAAGGTTTCAATGTTATGCAATCATACCTAGGATACCTAAGTGATCAACCTAGAAACTTGATCACGTATCCGGGAAGTCTTGTGATTTTGCATCAACGGTTTTGGCACGCCGGTGGGACTAGAAGTCTCATTTTTATTGCAGCAGCAAGGTTGATATGTATCTGCTGTAATTTTCTTGCTTAAAAAGAGCTATTATTTGCATATCGGCGACTCAAAGGGAGGAATCAATAGAATTTCAGCAGTCAGGCCTAAAAGCTTATGAGAAGAATCACAAGGTCAAGAGTTGGAGAAGAGGAAGTGCTATTTGAATACCTGCAATTATCTCCAAGAAGAAGACAAAGAGGAAGAAGGATTCAAAGGTCTCCATCTCCACCAAATAGAACTCTTTCAACTCCTCCACCTGAGCGGCCTTTCTTTCAATATACAAGGGTTTTGAGACCAATCAGAATGGCGCAACCAGTGAACCCCTATGTCAACTTCACAGGCAGCAGCCCACTTGCTCTCAATGCACAAAATCCAATCCCAGTAGCAGCATTGAAGAACATTCCATACTTTACTGGAGAAAATCAGACCACTCCTGGTGATCATGTCAAGGACATTGCTAACATTTGTGCAATCCATGAGATTAACAAGATGCAAGTAGCTATCAAATTGCTGGCGTCTTCATTCAAAGGGAAGGAATTGCAATGGTTTAGGAGCCTTGAAGCTGCTTCTATCACAAACTGGAATCAGGCATTTGTGTATTGCACTTCATAATCAATTTGGAGAGAAGGAGACAACTTGTCTCTCTTGGAGCAGTGACAACCATTAAGAGAGCTTCAATGAGCAGGTGGTGACTTCAACTTCAGATTTCAAAGGTCTTGGGATAGAATTCAGTAGTGATCAAACAACAATGAAGGTGCTTTTACGTATTACCTTAAAGCTTTAAATTCTAATATTTCTATGTTGATTCAATCTATGGGAGGCACAACTATCCTGTTGCTTATAGTATTGCCATTAGAGCTGAAAATTGTCGATCCAAGTGGCAAGCTAGCTCCTGAGGCCTCAATGCCATTATATCCAAGTATAGAGAGCCCAAGTACTAGTCAAGCACCTATCTTAGCCCCTATTCCCACTCCTAGGAATCGAGTTCAAATGAAGCTTCCACTTCATCTCCAAGTGCCCCGAATGAGCTTCAAGAAGTCATGAAGCAACTGCAAAATTTAGGTAATGAGCTGGTCACACTCAAGAGGCAATGCAAGCTCAAAGTTTTAGACCTTCGTATCAGCCTCAAGCTCAACCTAATAGGCAGCCATATCAGCCTCAAAGACCACCTAATCCAGCTGCAAATGTGAATCAAATTAGGCCTCCTGTCAATAGACCTTTCCAGCCCTATAATCCAAATGCCATATCTGCCTCTAAAGCATTAGTACCAGCACAAAATAACATGGCACAGGAGTACGATTGGTGTTACCCTTGCAATCTACCTCACAATCAGTCAGCATGTTTCAATGGTGCACTAAATCAGGCCTTGATGGTGCAAACCATTGGTGTTGCTCAAGATCCAAGCCAGGAGGAGAATCAACAGCAACAGGAAAGACCCCCAACAGAAACCACATTGGAAAATTGGCAAGCGGAAGACTTACGTGGAGTTAACCAATAGCCTTTTCAAGGCATGGCTGCCAATACGCGGTCAAAGAAAAGAAGCATAGAAGAGGGACAACCGTCTAATCAGTTGTTTCTCAACCCACTCTTACACAAAGGGGGGTCGATGGACCAAACACAGCTCCAAATGTGCAAAATCAACCCAAGGTTCCTATTGTAGCAACGCACGCACATGCTCAAGCTCCGAGAAAAAGTTGTACCAAGTAAGGGACAACAAAAGGACAGTTCATCCCCTTTCAACATCATCGATCAAATGAAGAAGACACATGTGAACATTTCCATGTGGGAATCACTGGCGATCCCAGGGCAACGAGATTTATTGCAAGCTGCAATGACTAATTGGTCTGCCACAAATATATCAAACCTAGGACATGAGAAGGTTCTCACTAATGCAGTGCAACATGATGGGGGGCAGACAAGAAAAAATTTGAAGCCCCCACCTTTCTATGTTTCATTGATTGTTGGAAATCACTTGGTGCACAACTGCATGTTGGATTCGGGGGCCAGTAGTTCGGTGATGCCAAAGCAAATAGCGGACCAACTGGGTTTGAAATATGAGCGATCTTGAAAGGAGTAGTACTGCAACTAGATGGAGCAGCGGTGGGGGCTGTTGGAGTCATCGAGGAGCTAAGTCTAACACTACATTCTGTCCTAATGTTACATTTTTGCAAGATGTATCGTGATTGACCTTCCGCCACTCTTTGCGTTGTGTCTTTCAAGAGACTTCACTGCGAAAATCGGCGGATATTTATCTGCTGATTGGTTGCACATGATCTTTAGGACAAGGTATGGAGCCAAAGCAACAATCGAGTGGAGAACCAATTGCCAATTTCCATATTGAGCCCTATGTGCAGTCCTATCAATGCAAATTGCTCGGCTTTTGATCGGGAAGAATGTTCAAATTTTCTAGAAGTAGGTACTAAGGTCGAGGGAATCCTTGATTTAACTTTAGATGAATGGGCAAACAAAAGTCATGAGTTTGATCCATACAAAGAAATTGAAGAGTCGAATTGGGCGTGTATTGTATACACGAGGAAAGTTCACCCATTCGACGTCATTGGCTGAACAAAAAGATGAAAACAAAATTTGGAGATTATTCTTGATGGTTGAGAAGCGAGACAAGGTCTTTGGAGGTGGTGTAATGTTAATTTCGCCACAAGACATCAAGTATTATTCAACTTTTCGTTTCAGTTTTCTTGTTCAAATAACACCGCCGAATACGAAGCATTGATTCATGGACTTCATTGGGCGGGAAAAAGGGAATAAAGAACTTGCGGTGTTTGGAGATAGCGAGCTGATCGTCAACCAAGTTAGAGGACTTCATGCTACAAAAAGCGACTTCTTTGAGGAGCTACAAGAATAGGGTATGGGACCTCATTGAGGATTTGAAGCTTTCAACATTGTGTCCATACCCGGGAAGGGAAATGAAGCCGCGAGATAGGCTCGTAGAATTTGGAGCAACGTTTGATGTGGTTTGACAACATCGAAAAGAAAAAATGCAGCCACACATCCATGTGGTTGTAAGGCCAGCAGATTCAGATAATAACACAAGTGGCTGGGAGTGTTTGAGAGCGATCAACAGATCGTCGATTTCTTACAAGAAGAAGAAGCTGAATTTTCAGCTAGAAATCGAGATAGGCTAGAGCAGCAGTATGGGGATCAAGTAGTGCATTGCGGACAAACAAGCTTCCTAAGGGTTTGGTAACATTGGAGTATATCTTGACCCTAACGACCGAGTTTCGTAAGGAAAAGGCAAACATACGAGTCAAGAGAGAAGATTGAGCCAATTCCGGTTGGGAAGGCAAAACACTTCAAATTGGCAAAGTGGCCCTTTGAGCAGGAGAAATCAGATTTCATACAACTTTGCCAAGAGTTTCCAGGATGTCTTCGCTTGGAGCTATGAAGACTTAAGAGGATTGATCCAAATTTGGCACAACATACCATAGAATTGGATCCAGATGCTAAGCCCGTCAGGCAGAAGCAGAGACCAGTCAACCCTCACATTAAGCCTCTAATGAAGAAAGAGCTTAACAAGCTAATCGAGGCAAGCATTATATTCCCTATCAAGCACTCAAGCTGGGTCGCGAACTTGGTTCCGGTCGGGAAGAAGAGAGGAGAAATTAGGTTGTGTGTAGACTTCCGAGACCTCAATAGAGCATCTCTCAAAGACCATTACCCACTTCCTTGATGGAACAAATATTGCAATTAGTATCCGGTTCAGAGAGATTCTCTCTCCTAGATGGCTACTCAGGGTACAATCAGGTGATGGTGAAAGAAGATGACCAATTCAAGATGGCTTTCACCACCAAATGGGGAACCTATGCCTACAAGAAAATGCCATTTGGGCTATCAAATGCTGGAGCCACCTTCCAAAGGGCAATGGATATGGCATTCAAAGGGTTGATCAATAAAATAGTTTTGATATATCTTGATGATATCACTGTATTCTCAAAAAATGCAGCGGATCACCTCTGTCATTTGAGGCAAGTATTTCAGAGATGTAGAAGATTTGGGGTATCATTAAACCCCAAAAAATGCATATTCTTGGCTCACGAGGGAAAGCTTCTAGGCCATATTGTTTCAAAGGAGGGGTTGACGATTGACCCAGAAAGAGTTGAAGCAATTCGAGCATTGCCATTGCCAAGTCACAAGAAGGCTCTTCAAAGCTTCTTGGGAAGGATCAATTTTGTCCGTAGATTTGTTCCAAATTTTGCTGCTCTTGTGAAGCCAATAACGCTGATGTTAAAGAAGAGCATGGCATTTAGGTGGACATCAGAAGGCAAGGCAAGTTTTGAGGCAATAAAAGAGGCTATATCTCAAGCTCCGACTCTCGTCAATCCAGACTTCTCCAAGGACTTCGTCTGTATGCCTTTGGTGGTGGGGAAGCGATTTACTGCAATCTGGCACAACAAAACAAAGAAGGGTTAGAGCAACCAGTTGCTTTCTTCAGTCAAGGCTTGGAGGAATACGAAACTAGGTACTCTTTCATTGAAAAGCATGTCCTTGCGGTAATCAGAAGTTTAAAGAAATTCAAGCACCTAGTCTCAAACAACAAGATCCAATTGTTAGTCTCTCATGCGGGAGTTAAGGACTTCCTTCTAAACAAGGATCTGAACGAGAAGCGTGCAGGATGGATAACTCGTGTCATGGAATATGACATCGAGATCAAGGTTACCAAACTAATACGTGGGAAGGGACTATGTGAGCGGCTAGCCTTGAGTCAACGAGGATGAAATAGGTAATGAAAAAGACGCTGTCCTCTTTATTTACAAGATGATCAAACACGGGAAAATGATGATGTATCCACTCCTGTTGGACTCGAGATATGATACATTTCTACTGAGACGGGCATGTGCCCTCCGAGAGATGAGCAAAGCAAAAGAAGGTACTTCAGATTACAAGCAGTTCCTTATGTGCTTGTTGATGGTATTTTGTTTAGAAGGGACATCAGCGGTTCTATTGAGATGCATCGGGACAGGTCAGATTGAGAGGATCTTACAAGAGTTCCATGACGGAGAGGCAGGAGGCCATTTCACCCCACGAGTAACAGCTCTCAAAATCATGAAAGCTGGTTACTATTGGCCTGCTGTATTCAATGATTGCTACTCATGGGTTAAGAAATGCAAGAAATGTGCATTCTTCACAGGGAAAGGAAGGTTAGCAGCACTGCCCCTTCGTCCAATTTCAGTAGATCATCCATTCATGCAATGGGGATTGGACTTCATTGGAGTCATCAATCCCAATTCGAATCAAGGCCACAAGTGGATTCTTACAGCGACAGATTATTTCACCAAGTGGACCGAGGCAGTAGCGCTCAAAGAAGCAAGTGAGTCTAGCATACTAGACTTTTATGAAGGAATAGTAACCAGGTTCGGTGTGCCGGCCACCATCATATCAGATAATGCATTAGCATTCATAGGTTCAAAAATTACAGAATGGGCTGTCAAGAATGGAATCTATTTGAGCGCCTCTTCAAATTATTACCCGGGGGTAATGGGCCAGTGAGTCCACAAACAAGAATTTGCTAAAAATCATCGGAGAAGGACTCGGATGAAAATCAAAGAACATGGCATACAAGGCTAAAATCAGCGTTATGGGTGTGAGAATAACACCAAAGAGGTCTCAAGGTAATTCTCCCTACAAGTTGGTCTATGGGAAGGGAGCGATGTGCCTATATCATTAGAATTACCCCACCTTGGAGCTCATGAAAGCAGTTTTGAGTTATACGAATTTGAACCAATGGAGGCGGTATGCGGAATTGATGGAATTAGAGGAAATCGAAAGAACATGTGATTCAGACGATTGAAAAGGATCAGGCCGTAGTAAAAAGATGGTTTGATAAGAGCTGGAGCAAAGACTTTCCGGGAAGGAGACCTAGTTACGAAGTGGGATGCAGATCGGGCAAAACTAGGAAGGCATTCCAAGTTTGATGCCATCACGGAGTGGTCCCTACATGGTCACGGGATGCAAAAGTAGTAATGCCTTCCAATTATGCATTGGATGGAGAGGAACTTGATTCCGGTTAATGGAGTCTATCTTAAACATTCTTTACTAAGAAAGGTTTTCCCTTGTAAATATTAGTTTAGATTTCCCTTAATTCCTCTAAGTGCGTATGCACATTGTCTGTTGTAGTTAGGTTTTTATTTCCCTAAGTGCTTTGCACGAGTTTCATTTGCTCTCGGGTCATTTTCTATAGTTCGGAGTGTTCTTTGGAGAAGAAGTTGCGAGTATCGAGGCTTGTTTGAGGTTATTACTTATGACTCCATGCCCAATGGCTCGCTAAAAGGCCAGCGATCATTCACCTAGTAGGCGGTGACCCGCTGAGTCGTCAAAGCTGTTGTCAAAATTTCACCCCCCCAGGGTAAATTTCGATAACATGCATCAAAAGTTGCAGAAAGGCAAATAGGTCAATCCAGAAAAAATCACGAAAATCGGCTAAGTCCTAGTCCTAAGTGTTGCTCGGGACATTTGGGACAAAAATGCCCGAACCGACCGGTTCGGCCGAAATGAACACAAGCAGATCGGTCAAAGTCAAATGGGACAAGTGGGGAGAAATACGCGGCGAGCACGAGAAGCCGATCCGGTGAGAAGAGAAAAATTGGCTAGCTGCGAGGAGGTCGCCTTGGGACAAGCGGGCCGAAAAGGCGCGAACCGGCCGAAAAAAGTCAAAGTCAGTCCAAGTCAAGTAGGACAAGCGGGCCAAAAATGCCCGAAATGTCTGGACCGGCCGAAATAAGTCCAAAGGGCCCAAAATCAAATGGGACATGCTGGGACAAATGGACGCAAAATGTCCGAAACGGCGAAATAAGTCCAAAGGGCCCAAAATCAAATGGGACATACAGGACAAATGGACGCGAAATGTCCGAACCGGCCGAAATGAGCACAAAGAGCCCAAAATCAAATGGGACATCTGGGACAAATGAGCGCGAAATGCGTGAAATGCGCGAAGGAGCCGAAGGAGCCAAGGACCAATTAGAAAGCGCCAAGTGTCCTCATAGAGTAAAGATCGGAAAAGTCAAAGGGCAAATTTTCGAGCACCGAGCCGAACAAATAGGATTTTGCCACGTGTCCCATTTAAGGGCCCACGAGGAAATTTCAAAGGAAAGCCCGCCAAAAGGCCGAGGAGAGAGAATTATTCAACCAATCAAAACCCGCCACATGTCATCCAGGCGGCAGAGCGCGGGAAGGAATTCAAAAAGCCATTTTCGCCTATTCCGTGCCCTAAATCTTCAGATTGCCATAACTTTTGATCTAGAGCTCGGTTTTGCGCTCTTTATATCAATGGAAATCTGGTAAGATTCTCTACACGTTTCCAAGGTCAATCTTGAATTTTTGTTCAGTTTGGAGGATGAAAATCAAGAAACGCCTCTAACGCGAATAACCAAACAGAAGTGATGCGTCAACAAACAATTTTAATGCAGCAGAGCGGTTCGCCGCTCTGTTAGGCAGCCCATCATTTCGCCAGATCCGCCGCTTCTGCCATGATGAGATGAGCTAAATGCATTCGGGGAGGTGGTTGGGGCAGATTTCAAATTCCTCTCTCTTTTCTCTCTCATTCTTCCTATAAATTGTAAGGAGGGGCTTCTTTCTAAGGGTTGGAAATTTCTATTTTGCGACCCCTCCCTTCTCTCTCCTGCTTACAAGAAGATTTGTGGAAGTTTTAAAACCTCCCATATAGTGTAACACCATTTTTGCCTTTTGGCCATTTGCAATGTATTGAATCGATCCTTTGAGCAATATATATATCTCTGTGATTGAATTTAAATCCTCTCATGTATTCATTGTTGTCATTTTGATCTCTCATTGCATTTCGGTTACCTGTGTATGATGTGGTATTGCATCTATATGGTCTGTGTTTATGTTGCAAAGCTTATGTTCTTCATTCCTCGGTGCATCACCTCCTTAGCTTAGGTTTATTTATATGCATTTCTCTCTCCCTGTCTCCTTGGTAGTTAGGTTAGATTTTTGGGTGAACCTCTGCGTTTTATTGGTGCATCTGAACAGAGGAATAGGAACCAGCCTTTCTCTGGAGAATCCTTTCTCATTTTCAAGTCCCACACTTGGAGGAAGGTTTCAATGTTATGCAATCATCACTGGATACCTAAGTGATCAACCTAGAAACTTGATCTGTATCTAGGGGTGTTGTGATTTTGCATCAACAGTACCTTGCAAGGTGAGAAAACTCTCCAAATTAAAGCTGGTTCTTACCCCTCTTTTTAGGTGTATGCGTGTAATTTTTATAGAGGTTCTAATTCAAAATCCTACTCTAAATCTACCAAGGAGATAGGGTTGAGAGAAAACATGGAAAAAGGAAACAAAACTAAGCTAAAATGGTGATACACCAATAGAGTGATGATATTTTGTCTTGTAAATAAACACAAATCATCGAGATGTAACACCAAAGCATGTACAAATTTCTAGAATATAATGAAAGATCAGAAGACGATGATAAATGCATGAGAGGATTGGAAGATCATTCACAAAACATGCATTACCATTCCCAAGTTTAATACAATGCATTACAATGGAAGAGAGGTAAAAAATGTGCCACAAGCTCCATGGAAGGTTTGAAACTCCTCAAGTTCACATGCCAATTAGAAGAGGGGATTATGCAAGAACAAAAACATCCAACCCTTCACAAATGAGCCAAAGCGGCTTTTAATGGTGAAGTAGAATGAAGGAAAAGAAAAAAATGGGAGAATTGATTTATGAGCTCAACCACCAATCAAATCCATTTAATTTCTCTTTCAAAGTGATGGGCTTCATGGACAAACCCATATGCCAAAGTACATTGCTCTACAGATCCAAAAAAATGACCCATACTTCATTAATTTTGGTAGTTGAATGTTAGTTCTATATTTTTTGCGTACTAGGGATGTTTTCTCATTTTTCTCCCACCAAACTCCATCAAAAAACAAAATTGAAAATTTCATTTGGTGGATAATTTCAACATCTTTCCAATGATATAAAAAATGCAAAAATCTAAGCTTTGGATCAAAAGATATGGCCCTCTAAAGATTTAGGGAAAAATTAGGGTTTGCGGGGTGAGATTCAAAATTTTCCCTCCTTTTCGAATTGGGAAAAATTCCCAAAAATTTTCCATGGCCCAACCTACACTGCCACGTGGCACCATCTCATTGATCCATGGGTTCAAATGATCATTTTGCCCCTTTTGTGAATTTGGAAAATTTTCCAAAATTACTCCACGCCTCTGCCACTCCAGGACACATGTCACCATCTAGTTACTTGGTGGGGATGCACTCCACTTTTACCTTTGAGCCACTAGCCACTTTGGAAAAATTTCCAAAGTCCTTCCACCGCTTGATAGGACATGTGGCATCTTCTCATTGCTCGGTGGGCTTTCGCTTGGATTTTCCCCTTTGACCCCAATGCCGAAAAACTTGAAGTCCTTTCGCCCCGCCGCTCCAAACCTACCACGTGGCACCCTCTTATCTCCTTGTGGGATTTTGGGCCAAAATTTTCCCTTTGACCCTTTGACCTCAAAAGGCTAAGTGCCAAAAATTTCTGCGGGCCCGCCTTGGGAAAATTTCCCCTCCAAACTCCAACGAGCCATAATTTGAAAAATACAAGGAATTAGGAGGACTTCTTTACCTTTCTATAAATGGGAGAAAATTATCTATCTGATGAAGCAATACCTAGAAAATTTTGAGTTCCTAAAATGTCTACAAATCTGACTCGAGGCACAAGGAAGGAAAGAATGAAGACAAGTTATTCAAAATATGTAGGGGCTATTTTGGATAACAATTTTGGTGAGTCGAGAGGGTCATCTCGCCTACTATATGAAGTGACCAGCTGTCTAAAGCAATCCATTGGGAAACAGAGTCATTAACTTAACTAATTGCTATTCTCAATCCATTAAAAAATATCTAAGATGAAGATTGTGAGAGTAGAATTTTACTTTGATTTGGAACATGTCCTGCAAAAGATGCATCCTTGGGGAAAAAAAACATGTGCCAAAGCACTTAGGGAAATGTAAATCTAAGCTATAACAAAACAATGTGCATAAGAACTTGGAGGAATGAAAAATCTAAGCTAATATGTACAAGGTGAGAAGTTTCCATTCTAGTAGTAATGTTTTAGATGGATTCCATTAATTGGAATCTGCAGTTCCTCACCATCCAATGTAGACAATTGGAAGGCATTATTGTTTTTGCACTTTGTGACTATGTAGGGACTACTCCAAATGGCACCAAATTTTGAATGCCTTCCTAGATTTTCGATCGAATCCCATTTCAACACTAAATCTCCAACTTGGAAAGTTCTAGCCTTAGCTTTCCTATCAAAGCTTCTCTTGATCAAAGCTTGGTCCTTCTCCATTGTTTGGGCTGCATGCTCTCTGATTTCTTGGAGTTCCATCAATTCTGCATATCTAACATCCATGGGCTCAAAATCTGACAATTCCAATTGCTTCATGAGTTCCAATGTTGGAAAATCAAGTGACATAGGCAAGATTTCCTCTCTCCCATAAACAAGTATGAATGGAGAGTTACTTGTGGATCTCTTGGGAGTTATCCTATCAGCCCATAGAGCTGATTTGAGCTTAGTGTGACAAGTCATCTAATTTTCATCAAGATTCCTCTTGATGATCCTTAATAGATTATTGTTTGTGGACTCAGCTTGGCCATTACCTTGAGGGTAATAATTTGATGAAGTGCTCAAATAGATCCCATTTCTAACAGCCTCTTGATTTACCTTTTATCTTATGAATGCTAATGCATTTTCGATATTATAGTGGCAGGTGGTGTACCGAATCTAGTTTCTATCCTCTCATAGAAGTCTAGAATTCTAGAATGATTCATTTGCCTCTTTGAGTGCAATCGCCTCAGTCCATTTGGTGAAGTAGTCATTGTTGCTGTTAGAATCCATTTGTGCCCTTGCCTTGAGTTTGGATTAATGACTCTAATGAAGTCCAAACCCCATTGCATGAATGGCTGGTCCACTTTCGAGATTGGGTATAATGGAAGTGCTGTTAACCTCTCTTTTTCTGTGAAGAATGCACAATTCTTACACCTCGTGATCCATGCATAACAATCACTAAACATTTTGGGCCAATAATAACCATCCTTCATGATTGAGAGTTGTCACTTTTAGAGAAAAATGACCCCTAGCTGATCCACCATGGAATTCTTCTAACATTTTCTCAATCTGATTTGTCCAATGCATCTCAAAGAACACTCCATTGATATCCTCTTTGAACAAGACACCATCAACAAGCGCATACGAAATAGCTTGCAAAATGAAGTGTCTTCTTTTGGCTTTGTTCATCTCTAGAGGGCATAGGCATGTTTTTAAGAAGTGCATTATGTCTTGGTTCCGAGAAAGGAGTGAACATGCCACCATTTTCTTCTTTAATATCTCTTTTTCTTGGCTGTCTTGCAGCACCAAAATAGTGTTCTTCTCTTTTCTTGCTTAAATTTGTGGACTCAAGGCCAATTTCTCACACAATCCCTTTCCTCAAACCATATTGGTGACTTTGATCTCAATTTGATACTCCATGACACAAGTAATCCACTCTGCACATTTTTCATTTAGATCTTTGTTGAGGAAGAAGTCTTTAACTCCCACATGAGAAACATGCAATTGAACCTTGTTGTTTGAAACTATATGCTTAAATTTATTAAAGATCCTAATCATTGCAAGAACATGCTTCTTAATGAAGGAATACCTTACTTCATAGTCCTCCAGGATTTGGCTAAAGAAGGCAATTGGTTTCTTTGCGTTTTCTTTGTTCTACATATACTAAAATTGTAGAAATTGTATTATCACCACCAAATGCATAAAGGATGAAGTCTTTGGAGATATCTAGGTTAATGAGAGTTGGATCCTATGAGATAGCTTCTTTGATTGCCTCAAAACTTTCCTTACCTTCAGCTATCCATTTAAATGCCACACGTTTCTTCAACATAATAGTTATTGGCTTGACAAGGGCTGAAAAGTTTGGAACAAACCTTCGAAGAAAATTGATTCTTCCAAAGAAACTTTGAAGAGCCTTCTTATGCCTTAGAAATGGTAGTGTTCTTATTACTTCCACCCTCCTTGGATCAATTGTTAACCCTTCTTTGGAAACAATGTGGCCTAGGAGTTTTCCTTCATGAGCTAGAAAAATGCATTTTTTGGAATTCAAGGATACCCCAAATCTTCTACATCTTTAGAACACTTGTCTCAAATGAAAGAGATGGTTTGCTACACTTTTAGAAAATACAATAATATCATCTAGGTATATCAGCACCATTTTTTGATAAATCCCTTAAACACCATATCCATTGCCCTTTCGAAAGTAGCTCGGTCTTAGACAACCAAAATGGCATTTTTCTATATGCATAGGTTCCCCATTTGGTGGTGAAGGATATTTTGAACTGATCATCTTCCTTTACCATGATCTGATTATACCCTGAATAACCATCTAGCAAAGAAAATCCCTTAGACCTAGCAGTAACTTGCAAAATCTGCTCCATAGAAGGAAGTGGGTAGTGATTCTTGAGGGATGCTCTGTTCAAATCTCTAAAGTCTACACACAACCTGATTTCTCCACTCTTCTTTCTAACTGGAACCAAGTTTGTAACCCAACTTGAATGCTTGATGGGGAATATGATACTTGCCTCTATTAACTCATTTAGTTCCTTCTTCATGAGTGAATCAATGTGAGGATTAACCGGTCTCTGCTTTCTACCTGATGGGCTTAGTACTTGGATCTAGTTCAATTGTGTGTTGAGATATCTTGGGATTGAAACCTTTCAATTCTTCATAGGTCCAAGAAAATAAATCCGGGAACTCTTGGCAAATTTACATAAACTCATACCTTTCTTACTCGGTAGCCACTTTACCAATTTGAAGTGACTTACCTTCTCTAACCGAGATGGGCTCTGAATCCTTTCCCTTGACTTGGATGTTTGATTTATCTTTCCTAAATTGATCATTAGGATTGAAAATAGACTCTAAAGTCACAAGTTCCTTTGGCAGCTTGTTGGTTCTCAGCTGTACCACTTGATCACCATCTTGTTGTTCTAACTTTTCTTGATTTTTGGCTAAGAACTCAGCCTCCTCTTATAATAAATTTATGATTTGTTGGTCACTTTCAAATACCTGCCAACTTTGTATTATTGTCTAGCACTGATGGCCTCACAATCACATGAATGTTTGGCTGCATTTTATCTCTCTTGATACTCTCCACAACATCAAAGTTTCTCCAATTACATGATCCTATCAATGACTTGGTTTTCTCTCCTAAGAATGGAGTTGATGCTAAAGCCCTCAAAATCCTCAATGAGATCCCACACTCTATTCTTATAACTCTTGAGAAGGTCATTCTTGGAGGCATGTTTTCCTTTAACTTGATTAACAATCAGCTCACTATCACCAAAGACTTGTAAGTTTTTGATGCCTCTCTTCCTTGACCAATGTAATCCATGTATAAGTGTTGTGAGAACATTCAAACTAAAATCTAAAAGCTGAATAATACTTAATGCCTTAAGGTGAAACAAACATAGCTCCCCTCATGCACTTAATCCACTTCTTGATCCATCAAAGAATAGCTATCATACCTCATTGTCATCTTTATGGTCCGGCTTGGTGATGTTAGGAAGAGGATAATTTTCTTCATCATGTACGCAATAGACTCCTAGTTCAAATTCCTCTATTTCCTTATAGGGATCAAAAGCATGTACCTTTATTTCCCATTCATCAAGATTCAAATCTAGTATGCTTCCAACTTTATTGTCAGCTTCCTGCGTGCTTGGATAATCCTCTTGATCAAACGCTGAATAGTTGGCATTGATTGGGCTTGGAGTATGAGGATCAATGTGAAATTTTGCAATAGGTTCATACCTGATTGTGGCCTTAGCTCCATACCTTGTCCTAAACAGCATGTGTGACCAATCAGTAGATAGGTAGCCTCCAATTTTAGCTTTGAAATCCCTTGATAAACATATGGCAAAGATTGGTGGAAAATCTATCACCGATACATCTTTCAAAATAGTGACATTGGGGCATGCATGCAAAGTAAGGCTCAAATATTTAATTACCCCAACTATGGTGATTGTTGTCCCATCTAATTGCACTACCCCCTTGGATATGACTTCATATTGAAGTCCCAACTGATCAACTATTTTCTTGGGAATCACAGAACTACTTGCCCTAGAATCAATCATACAACTATGTACTAGCTTATCCCTAATGATCAATGAAACATAGAATGGAGGGGGTTTCAAAATTTTACCTTACTATCCTCCAAGATTTCCCTCGGGATGAGTATCATTTGTGAGTACCTTATCTTGCATATGAGCTTGCTGATTTGAGGTTGACCAATTATTCAAGGGAGCTTGTAGTAGATCCCTTTGGCCTTGGATGGATAGTGACTCCCACATAGATATGTTCACATTGGTATTCTTCATTTGTTCAATGATGTTAAATGGAGATGAACCATATCTTTTCCACCCTTTAGTCTCGCACACTCTTTTCTTGTACATGGGCTACAACAACTAGTATTTGAGCTGGTCTAAAAGGTGGCTTGGGCTGTCCTACACATTTGGAACTTTATTTTACTTTCCAACACCTTGTGGAGTGATGGAAGGTTGTGAATCACTTGGATCTAATGACTATCCTTCACCAATATTCATCCTCTTTGACCGTGTGTTAGCTGTTACACTCGAGAAGGTGTTTTATTCATACCATAAAAATCAGACTTTCCAATTCACAAGTGTAGTCTCATTTGGAGTTGTACTTTGATGAGATGTTCCTTGTTGTTGGTTTGTTTCTTGACTCACCTCACTCTTTACACTATTTTTTCACCATCAAAGCTTAGTTCAAAGCACCATTGAAGCACATAGACTAGTTACGAGGTTCATTGCATGGGAAACACCAATCATACTCTTGAGCTATATTATATTGCATTGGCACTAAGGCTTTAGAGGTGGATGTAGAATTGGGGTCATAGGGCTGAAATGGTCTATTGATAGGAGGCCTTACTTGATTTTGATTTGTAATCGAGTTGGGTGGCCTATTAGACTCGATATGGTACCTGATTAGGCTGAGTTTGAGGTTGATAAGAAGGCCTAAAACTTTGAGCTTGTTGCCTCTTTAGTGTAACCAACTCATTGCCAAAATTTTACAATTGTTTCATAATTTCTTGAAGCTCATTTAAGGCACTAGAGGATGAAGTAGAAGTTTCATTTGAATTTTTATTTCTAAGAGTGGGAATAGGAGCTAGAGTAGGTGTTTGAATAGTACTTGGGCTTTCCAATTCTGGATATAAGGGCATAGGAGGCCTAGGTGCAAGTTTACTAGCTTGGATCAAAAAATAATTAGCCCTAATGGTGATGTTGTAAGCTCGAGGTATAGTTGCACCTCCCATGGATTGGATCAACATAGAAATGTCGAATTTAAAGCTTTGAGAAAGTATAAGAAAGGACCTTGAGATCTTGGTCTCATTTCCAATGGGATTCTATCCCATGTTCTTTGAAATCTAAAATTGAAGTATGTCAGTTGCTCATTGGGAGCTCTCTTGATAGTTTCTAGTTTCTCTAATAGAGACAAGTTGTCCCCTTTCTCTCCAAATTGGTTATGGAGGGTTATGCACAAATGGTTCCAATTTTGGATAGAGCCTACCTCAAGGCTCCTGAACCATTGCAAGGATTTTCATTTGAATGAATATGCCAGCAATTTGACAGCAATTTACATCCCAACAATCTCATGGATTTCACAAACATTAACAATGTCTTCGACATGATCACCGGGGTGGTATGATTTTCTCTAGTAATAGTATGGGATGTTCTTTAGTGCTACAATTAGAACTCGGGTTTTTTACATTGATAGCAAGTGGGCTGCTTTGCTAAAGTAAAGTTGACATAAAGGTTGGGTTGTGCAATTCTTATTATCTAGAGAAACCTTGTTGATTGGATTTAAGGCCTACCAGGTGGAGGAGTTGATAGAGTTCTGTTTGGTGGAGATGGAGACCTTTGAATCCTCCTTCCTCTTTCTCTTCTTTCTAATTACGAGATAGTTAAACAATCCCTCTTCTCTAGTCCTTGACCTTGTCCTGGATCCTTCTCATGAATCTTCAAGCTTGGACTGCTGAAACCAGTTAATTCTATCCTTTTAGAGTCGCTAGATGTGCAAATAAAAGCTCTTTCAAGAAAGAAACTTACAACAATTACACATAAAATTTGTTGTAATGAAGATGAAGAACTCTAAGGTTCCACGGGCATGCCAAAATTGTTAGCACAAATCTACAACAACCCCCAAAATGAACTTTAGATATGCTGTAGACAAATGGACAATTTGGTGTGAATGCACAACATGGAGTTTTCTCCAAGGTGTGGGACATTTAAAGGTGAGAAAACTATCTATATTGAAGCTCGTTCTTACCCCTCTTTTTAGGTGTATGCATGCAATTTTTTCAGAGGTTCGATTCAAAATCCTACTCTAAATCTACCAAGGAGATAGGGTTGAGAGAAAACATGGAAAAGGGAAACAAAACTAAGCTAAAACGGTGATACACCAAAGGAGTGATGAAATTTTGTCTTGCAAATAAACACAAATCATAGAGATGTAACACCAAAGCATGCACAAATTTCCAGAATATAATGAAATATCGAGAGGACAATGATAAACACATGAGGGATTGGAAGATCATTCATAAAACATGCATTACCATTCCCAAATTTTATACAATGCATTACAATGGCAGAGAGGCAAAAATGTGCCAAAATCTCCATGGAAGGTCTAAAATCCTTGAACTCACATGCCAAGGGGAAGAGTGGAGTCTGTAAGAACAAAAATGTCTAACCCTTTACAAATGACCCAAAGCTCGGGTTTTAATGGCGAAGCAGAATGAAGAAAAAGCAAAAACACGAGCAAATTGATTTATGAGCTCAAAAACCAATCAAATCCCTTCAATTTTTCCTATAAATTGATGGGCTTCATGGAAAAACCCATATGCCAAAGGATAATGCTTTGTAGATCCAAAAAAATGACCCATACTTCATTAGTTTTTGTAGTTGAATGTCAGTTCTATAATTTTTACGTGCTAGGTATGTTTTCTCATTTTTTTTTCCCACCAAACTCCATCAAAAAGCAAAATTGAAAATTCCATTAGGTGGATAATTTCAACATCTTTCCAATGATATAAAAACACAAAAATTTGATCTGGATCAAAAGATATGGCCTTTTGAAGATTTAGGGAAAAATTAGGGTTCGCGGGCCGAGATTCAAAAATTTTCCCTCCTTTTTGAATTGGGAAAAATTCCCAAAAATTCTCTACTGGCCCAACCTACACTACCACGTGGCACCATCTCATTGATCCATGGGTTCAAATGATCATTCTGTCCCTTTTGCAAGTTTGGAAAATTTTCCAAAATTACTCTGTGCCTCCGCCACTTCGGACACGTGTCACCATCTCGTTGCTTAGGCAGGATGCGTTCCAATTTTACCTTTGATCGATAGCCACTTTGGAAAAATTTCCAAAGTCCTTCCACCACCCTAACCTCCACTACTGATAGGACATGTCGCATCTTCTCGATTCTCAACGGGCTTTCGCTTGGATTTTCCCCTTTGACCCCTTTGACCCTAACGCCGAAAAACTTAAAGTCCTTTTGCCCCACCGCTCTGACGTGCCACGTGGCACCCTCTTATCTCCTTATAAGCTTTCGGGCCAAAATTTTCCCTTTGACTCTTTGACCTCAAAATGCTAAGTGCCAAATTTTTTTCTCGTGGGCTGCCTTGGGAAAATTTCCCCTCCAAACTCCGCCGAGCCATAACTTGCAAAATACAAGGAGTTAGGAGGACTTCTTTACCTTTCTAGAAAGGGGAGAAAATTATCTATCTGATGAAGCAATACCTAGAAAATTTTGAGTGCCTAAAATGTGTAAAAATATGACTGAGGCACAAGGAAGGAAAGAATGAAGACAAGTTAGCCAAAATAAGCAGGGGGCTATTTTGGATAACAGGAATGAAATTGGGATTTCTCTTACTACTATGTTCTTTAGGAGCAATCCACCAAATAAAATATGTATTTATCATGGTAATAAAACTATTTAGCACCATGTTCAGAAGTGTGAGAGACTCTGGACAGAAGGTTAGGAAGATTTACCACCTTCACTATGGGTGCACCAATTTTATTCCACTTTATAAGGTTACGCGTGTGCTTGGTATGTATATGCAGAACTCCATAGAGAAACTGGTAATTGGTAGACATTAATTATAGGAATGACCCAAACATTTGACTTCTTCTCTACAAAACCTATGGTAGAAGAAGCATTCAAAGTTATCAAGTTCTTAACTATGGGGCATGGTGCTAAGGATGAAGAAATCCTTCAGGAGTTATTAGATAAAGAAGACTCAGAACGCTTCTTGATAAGGAACTAGAGGCCGATGCAAAATTACTTCAACACGCTTGCCTTGAGAAAGAAAGGAAAAATGGTATACTTATTATATGATGAAGAAGTAGATAATCTAGATGTAAATTATTCAACATGGAGGTGTGAGGTATTGGGCCGGTGTGGATAGGACTACGTGCGCCTATCATGAACCTATGAAGACAAAGAGGGTGAATATTAGAATAGATACTAAGCCTAAGGAAGCCATAATTGGGGACTCAATCATTCATATCACCTAAGACTCAACTATGTATATGACCTTGAATCAATCATGCCTAAAACCTACCGACCCATTCATCTCCCTTTACCTCATCATATTATTCCCTAGCTTATGGGAGAAGTACATCGACCTAAGGCCCTTTTCATCGGGGCTATGTAGGCAATACTCTAAGGGTACATGGCCCTTGAAGTTTAGCATAGGAACTCTTTACCCTAACAAACTTCTCCCTTTATCTTTCCTATTTCACATTCGACTTAGTTTGTTTCCCTTTTACCTTAATAATTAGAAATTAAAAACAAACATCAATTAACATAACACATCATCATATCACCCATCAATCATTTCACATTTCCATAATAGAAAATATTCAAAAATTTAAGCCATAACATGAATATACATCATCATTTATTTCTCATGTTACAAATAACTTGGAAATTACATCTAAACCATGCCTATATCGACTACACCATGTCTAACCGACCTAACTCCATCATGCCTAACTGACCTAAATCAACCATACCTATGACCTAAATTCAACCATGCCTACATTTTACTCCACCATGTCTATGACCTCGACTCAACCATGCCTAATTGACCTCAACTCAACCATGCCTAATTGACCTCGACTCAATCATGCCTAATCCACCAAGTTTCCATCACATACAAAATAACAATAAAAATTAAAAACACAAATACAACATCAATGCCATCATGAATATCATCGTCTATATATAAATCATCGGTCTATGTATCACTACATATATACAAAACTAAAAATAGGTCCAAGTATCTCAAAAAATCTCATATACAACCTCAATATCATTATCAAAATAAATCATAAACTCTCATATACATCCTCGATATATTTGTCACATAGGTGGTATATATCAACAATATAAAAAAATATGATACACCGATCATATCCAATGACTATTCGTCACACAACCCGATATCCATCCCAGATCGTTTGTCTCCTCCTACACCCCTCTAGTAGGGAACCCCGCCAACCTCTCTCCACCTTTCCTAGGTCTCGTCTCTTCCTAGCCCATAGCTAAGTTTGGCCTTCGTGAGCTCTTGGCCTCAACCCGAGCCTTTCCATGGTCATGTTAGACCTATGTACCCTCGTGGTGTGATTACAGGACCTAGTCCTCTCACTCAATGCCCTGTAGGGCCCTGTAATCTACATAGGAGGGGACATCTATCCCAACGGTTGTTAGGTAATCACGATAGTATTGTGCCTCATTCTTTGAATCACGGAACCTTTCCATTGGCGTCATCTGTGGTGGTGCCATAGGTATCACAACGACTTTGTGAGATTTGTCGTACTACTGATGGCCTTCACCCCTATGCTCGTGAACCTTGGCGTCCTCCTTGTATCATGGGACCCTATCTCGCCGCTTCCTATAAAATGGCACCTGTCCCGATCTGCGGTGGTGCCTACACCATTACCCAGGCTTGTAAGGCCACAATATAAGCTAGTGCAATGGACAACTAGCCCTATAAACCTACTACATGCGTCATAGGGAAACTACCTTCTTTCCATCACCAACCTCGGCACGTGCAGTACCTATCCCTATGATATCCGGGCCTGTAGGTCTACCACCTGTGCTTGTAATGTGGCAACCTACGCCTCTATCCTGTAAGTTGCCCTTGTAATACTATGATATTTTCCTATAAAGTGGCCACCTACCCCCTGCAATGTATCTCTCTATATCTTGTAAGGGTAGCCAATTTTGGCTGCCATGGCCTAGGTTGTGTTTCTCGTAATTATGCTGCCCACCACCGTCTATATGCATAGGTGACACCCTTGTCATCAATCATCCTATCAAGTTACTTTCCTCCCACCCTATTGACACCTTTGGTCATGGTGGAGACATATGCCTCTCCACATCATCCCTCCTATAATGTGGGAATGGTGGTGGTATGTCCTGGGGTAGCCCAAACTATCATCTAACCCTGTCAATAGGTATCATCTCATGCTCACCGGCACGATGCCCCTCTATCCAGCTCACCGGCTATAACTCCTCTAACTCTACCGCCACGTTCTTGTATGAAGGGAACCCAACATATGGTCTCTAAATCATATCTACACCAGATAACCCCTCCACCACTCACCTATAATATGTTACATCATGTGTAGCCTGGGCCGCCTTGTGCCCTCCACCAATGGGTACTGTTATCTCAATTTTTCCCTGGAAAAATTGGATCAAACACGACCCTGCGTGGAAATAAATCTAAGGGACGTTTACGTTAAACTAGCCTACGTTTCAAATCTGATATTTAGGTTATGGGAAGGATCTATAATGGAGTAGGGGGTCGGGGAAGGGCCAAAATTGTCAAAAAAAACTAGAGGCTCAAAGGAGAGGAACAAAGAAAGGCTCAAAGTCTTTTGGGCTTTACAAATTATTTAGAATGAGCTAAAATTGACTATGGAAGAATCAATGGAATCTTCCATGTGCATCATTGATGCTTCTCCAAAAGTTAAAGCAAAAAGTAGTCTCCAAAAAGCTTGGAGCTTCCACGTGTCCGAGCCCCAAAAAGGGACATATTCAATTGTTGAAAATTCCAAACGAGTGGAAAGCACCATGTGTCAGCTTGGCATAACTTCAAAAGTGAGAGCCAAAGGTAGAGACTCAAACTAGCACCAACCCTCCACATGGCTAGGGTTCAATAGAAGTCAAATAGAAAGTGGGCCCAAATCAACTAAGTATAAAGAACTAGTAGAAAGTGCCAAGTGTCTCAATGGTGCACATTCAAAGGCACGGCCCAAAGTGGAGACTTAAATGAGCGTGAGGCTTTCATGTGTCTAGGGTTTGAGAAAGGCATCGACCCAAATTCTCTAAGTATCACAGACTCGTAGAAGAAGCTACATATCAGCTAGATAGATTTTCAAAGGTAAATCTAAAAGTGGGTCTCTCAGACAAGTGACAAGTCTTCACATGTATCAGGTTAGATACATGGAAACGCAAAACAAAATGACTTAGCCAAAACATAAAGGAATGAAGAAAACCCACGGAAGGTGCCACGTGTCTCTTCACAGACAACTTCAAGAACAAAATCCAAAATCAATCCCCAAACGTACGCCATATCTACACATGGCCATGCTTCAAGTCAAGGGGGTTGTTGGAGGTAATTTGAACTTTTGGCTTGAAAAGGCATAAAGTATAAAAATGAGCCGTGCCTCCACCGATGCCCAAGGAGCCACGTGTCAGGCCTAAATTACATGCGGGTCGATGGGCACTGGAAAGGAATTTGTTCCCAAATGGTAAATGCGGGCTGCGAGGCTCGAAGATGGTTTTGGAAAAAGGTTAATTAGGGGGCTATGGGGCATTTTTGCATTTTGTATTTTGTGCAAAAGGCACAAAGTGAATTTTAGGCCCATGAGACCCATTCTGCTAACTAGTTTTCACCATTTTTGTATAGACCTAACTCAAACATTCAAATGGACATATCTTTCAACCTAGTGCCCAAAATTCAACAAATTTGGCACCATTGGAAAGGTCTTGACCTTATCTATGCCATGGAAACCTGAAACTTTAATTTTGATGAGGTTAGGTGGGTGAAAATGGGAAAATGTCTTCATGCCATTAATATGTGATCCGATTACTCCAACAACTAGATCAGATTTGATTTGATCCACCATTCTTCCTTCTTCGACACACTGAGAAGACATGAAGCCACAAATTCGATAGATTTTGGGTAGATTTGCGAGGGCATTAATGGTGGTAATGAGCTTAAAATAAAGTTACCAGACTTATTTTCTTCTTCCCTCTCCACGCACCTATAAAAGAATAAGCTTAGCTCATTGTAAAGGGTTGGACAGTTTTGTTTTGCACCCTCCCTTCTTCCCTTGTCTATAAGTGAATTTGTGGAGTTTTCCAAACCTCCCATTCAAGTTGTAATACAAAGTTTTTCCTCTTGGCTATTGTAATGTATTGTATCAACTCTAGAGAAATAATATATGTCTGTGGATGATTCTCAACCCTTTCATGTGTTCATTGTTGTCTTTTGATCTCTCATTACAGTTTGGTTATCTATGCATGGTAGTTGTATTACATTTCTATGGTCTATGTTAAATTGCAAAATGAGTGTTTAACATTCCTTTGGTGCATCACCTTGTTAGCTTAGGTTTATTTTATTGTATCTTCTCAACCTTGTCTCCTTGGTAAGATAGATTAGTTTTAGAATAGATCCTCTACAATTTATTTGTATGCACCTGAATAGAGGAATAGGAACCGGCCTTCATCCAGAGAGCTCTCTCGATTTAAAATTCCCACACTTTGAGAGATGCTGCATGTTTTGGAATCACACTGAGAGTCTCAACTCACCTAGTTGTAGGCACTCAGGGGTGATGTGATTCTACACTAATAGTTTTGGCATGCCTAATGGGACCAAGAGGTCTACATCTTTATTATAGCAAGATTGATGTGCACTTGCTGAAAGTTTACAACTTTTAAAAAGCTCTGAAATTGCACATCTGGTGACTCCCAAGAGACATAATCCACTAGTTTCAACAATGCAAGCTTTTCAAGTTCATGAGAAGAATACAAAAAGGTCAAGAACTAGAGAGGAGGGACTATTTGTCTATCTGCACTTATCCCCAGATAGAGGGAGAAGGGTTAGAAGATCCTAGAGGTCTCCATCTCCACCAAACATAACCTTGTCAACACCTCCTCCTAGTAGGCCGTTCATTCAATCAACAAGGGTTCTCAGGCTAATCATAATGGCATAACCACCCAACCCCTATGACAACTTCATTGACAAAAATACCTTACCCTCAATGCACAAAATCTAGTCCCAGTTGTAGCATTAAAGAGCATCCCATATTTCACTAGAGAGAACCAGACTTCTCCTAGTGACCACATTCAAGACATTACAAATGTCTACGCAATTCATGAGATCACTGAGATGGACATTGTAGTCAAATTATTAGCCTCTTCACTCAAGGGTAAATCTTCACAATGGTTTAGGAGTCTAACAGTAGGCTCTATTTAGAATTGGGACCATCTGTGCAGAGCTCTTCACAATCAATTTGGGAGAAAGGAGATAATCTATCCTTATTGGAACAATTGACAACCATCAAGAGGGCTCCTAATGAGAAGTTGACAGATTTCAACCTCATATTTCAAAGGACATGGGACAGGATTCCATTGGTCATAAGACCCACAGATGAAGGTGCTTTCTTATACTTTCTTAGAGCTTTAAATTATGATATTTCCCTAATGATTCAATCCATGGGAGGTGTAACCTTACTTGCAGCCTATAACATTTCCATTAGAGCTGAAAATTGTTTAATTCAAGTGGTAAACTTGCTCCTAGGCCACCTATGCCTCTATATCCAAAACTAGGAGCTCTAAACACTATTCAAACACCCACATTAGCTCCCATACCTACTCCAAGGAATTAGAGTTCAGCTGAAGCTTCCACCTCATCCTCTAACACTTCAAAAGAGCTACAAGAGGTTATGAAACAACTACAGAACCTTGGGAATGAGCTAGTGACTATCAAAAGGTAGCAAGCTCAGAGTTCTAGGCCATATCAGCCTCAAACTCAGTATCAGGCTAGACCCCCATATCAAAAAAATAGAAAACTAGCTCAGGATGCAAATCAAAACAAAAACCAAGGACAACCTCAAGCTGCTAGGCCTTTCTAACCATATGATCCAAACACAACTTCAACATCTAGGGCCTTGGTTCCAACAAAAACATGGCACAAGAATATGATTAGTGTTTCCCATGTATTCAACCCTATAACCAATCAATGTGTTTCAATGGTACACTAAACCAGGACTTGATGGTACAAAACATTGGTGTGTCCCAAGAGCCTAGTCAAGAGGAAAATAAGCAACAAGAAACCTAGAAAGAGGCACCTCCAAGTGAGACTATTCTTGTCTATCAATTGGCGCAGTGAAGACTTATGTGGAGTTAACCATTTCCCTTCTCAAAGTGTAGCTATCAATACATAGTCTAAGAAAATAAATATTGGAGAGGGACAGTCATCAAACTCAGGTAATCCTCAACCTTCTATTATTCCACAAGGTATTGGCACTCAAAGTACAACTCCCAATATGTAGAGTCAGCCCAAGCCACCTTCAAACCCACTTAGGCACCGGTTGTAATGACCCATGTGCAAGAGAAAAATGTACTAGGAAAGGGGAAGCAAAAAGATAGCTCATCCCCATTTAACATCATTGAAAAAATGAAGAAAACAAATGTGAATATTTCAATGTGGGAGTCATTGGCTATCCTAGGATAGAGAGACTTGTTACAGGCTGCTATAGCCAATTGGTCAACCTCAAATCAGCCCCCAACCAATAAGAGAAAGTGCTTACCAATGCAGCTCGGCCCAAGGGAAACCATGGAGGAAAAAAGGTAAGAATCTGAATCCCCCTCCATTCTATGTTTCATTGATCATTGGAGACAAATTGGTACATAATTACATGATTGATTCAAAGGAAAGTAGATTTGTAATGCCAAAACAAATATTTGATCAGTTGGGTCTTCAATATGAAGTCATCTCCAAGGGCATAGTGTAATTGGATGTGATAGTAGTACAGACAGTAGGATTCATCAAGGATTTGACCCTCATATTACACACATGCCCCAATGTGATTGTATTGTAAAATGTATCAGTCATAGATTTGCCGCCACATTTTACACTATGTTTGTCAAGAGACTTTACTTCTAATATTGGAGGCTATTTTTCTTCTGATTGGTCACACATGATTTTTAGAATGAGGTATGGAGCTAAGGCTACGATCATATCTGAGACTATTTCAGATTACCAGATTGATCCTTATGTACCCAAACCAATTAATGTGAACAATTCAGCCTTTGATTAGGAGGACTTCCCAAGTACTTGTGAGGCAGATACCAAGGTTAGTTGTATTCCAGACTTGACCCTTGATGAGTGGGTGAACAAGAGGCATGCTTTTGACCCCTATAAGGAGATGGAGGAATCGAACTAGGAGTCTACTGTCTTCATGAGGAGAATCATCCTCTTCCTGAAATCATTAAGCTAGACCACAAAGACCATAATGAGGTATGAAAATTATTATTTAATGGCTCAAGAAGTAGACAAGGATTCGGAGGATGACCTATGATTTTTTCACCTCAAGGTATGAAATATTACTCATCCTTTCATTTCCAATTTTCTTTCTTAAACAACACAACACAAAGTGGATCAAGGACTTCATTGGGAAAGGAAAAGAGGGATTAAAAAATTACAAGTGTTTGGTGACAGTGAGCTAGTTGCGAATCAAGTCTAAGGACAAAATACTACCAAGAACGATCTATTAAAGAACAATAAGAACCAGGTATGGGACCTCATCAAATATTTTGAAGCATTCAACATCAATTTCACCCCAAGGAAGAAGAATGAAGTAGTAGATAGACTGGCAGTGATTGGGGTAGCATTTGATGTTGTAGAGAGTATCAAGAGTGATAAATATTAGCCCCATATCAAATTGTTGTAAAACTATTTCTCCATAATAATAATACAAGTTGGCAGGTCTTCGATAATGATTAGCATATTGTAAATTTTCTACAATAATAAGCTAAGTTCTCCTCAAGAAACCAAGAAAAATTAGAACAACAATATGGCGACCAAGTGGTGCAGCTAAGAACCAACAAACTACCAAAGGGTCTTGTAACTTTTGAGTCAATCTTCAACCCAAATGATCAATTCGAAATGAGAAAACAAACATTCAGGTAAAGGGTGAAGATTAAGAGCCCATTTCCATATAAGAAGAAAAAATGTTGTGAATCGGAAAGGTGAGTACCCAACAAGAAAAATATGAGTTTGTTCAACTTTTTCAAGAGTTCATAGATGTCTTTTCCTAGACTTACAAAGATTTAAGAGGCTTTAACCCAAATTTGGCATAGCACACCATCAATTTGGACCCAGGGTCTAAGCCTTTTAGATAGTAGCAAAGGCCAGTAAATCCTCACATTGAACCCCTCATGAGGAAAGATTTGAACAAGATAATTAAGGCCAACATCATATTCCATATCAAGAATTCAAGATGGGTTGCAAACTTGGTTCTGTGAGGAAAAGAAGTGGAGAAATCAGGTTTTGTGCTGAGACTTCCACGATCTAAACAAAGAATCAGTCAAAGATCACTACCCACTTCCATCAATGGAACAGATCTTACAGGTTGTAGCTGGCTCTGAGAGGTTTTCATTACTAGATAGATGCTCAAGATATAACCAGATAATTTTCAAAGAGGAATATCAGTTCAAGACATCCTTCACCACCAAATGGGGTACATATGCTTATAAGAAGATGCCATTTGGACTGTCAAATTTTGGATCAACATTTCAGCAATCTATGGACATGGAATTCAAAGCCTTAATCAAAAATATAGTTTTGGTGTATCTAGATGATATCATTGTTTTCTTAAAGAATGATGCAAACCATATCTTCCACCTTAGGTAGGTGTTTCAAAGGTGTAGAAAGTTTAGAGTATCACTGCATCAAAAGAAGTGTGTGTTCTTGGCACATGAGGGAAAATTGTTGGGCCACACTATCTCAAGAGAAGGGTTAACAATTGATCCTAAAAGGGTTGAATCCATTCAAACACTTCCATTGCCACAAAAAAAAATTATTTCCAAAGATTCTTGGGGATAATAAACTTTGTTCGCATGTTTATGCCTGATTTTACCACTCTTGTGAAGCCTTTAACAATGATGTTAAAGAAGAGTCTTGCATTTAAATGGAAAACAGAAGGAAAAGAGAGTTTTGAGGCCATCAAGCTCACAATATCATAGGCCCTAACTCTTATTAACCCAAAATTTTCAAAGGACTTCATGCTATATGATTTTGGAGGGTCAAACACAATCTTAGCCATCTTGGTTCAGCCTAACAAGGAAGGTTCAGAACAACCCATAGCCTTCTTTAGTCAGAGCTTGGAGGATTACGAGGTAAATTATTATTTCATTGAAAAGCATGTCCTTTCTATCATTAGGAGTTTGAAGAAGTTCAGACACTTGGTCTTGAACAACAAGATTCAACTGCTAGTGTCTCATGCTTTGGTGTCAAGGATTTTATCCTAAACAAGGACTTGAATGAGAAGAGAGTTGGTTGGATCACTCGTGTAATGGAGTATGACATTGAGATCAAAGTGACCAAACTAGTTTGTGGCAAGGGTCTATGTGAGTATCTCTCTTCTAAGTAACAAGTTGAGTCAGTGGATGAAGAAGAGGCTATCCTATTACTACAAAATGATCAAGAATAGCCATGCTAATGATGCACCTATTCCATGTTGGACCCAAGCCTTGGTGCATTATCTCCAAACATGTTTGTGCCCTCTAGAATGGAACAAAGAAAAAAGGAGATACTTCAGACTATAAGCCATCCCATATGTGCTTATTGGTGGTGTCTTGTTTAAGAAGGATATCAATAGTGTTCTATTGAGGTGCATTGGGACAGGCCAAATTGAGAAGGTGTTGCATGAGTTCCATGATGGAGAAGTAGGAGGCCACTTTGCTTCTCGAGTAACAACTCTCAAGATTATGAAAGCTGGTTATTATTGGCCTACGGTGTTCAGGGACTACTACTCATGGATCAAGAAGTGCAAAAAGTGTGCATTCTTCACAGGGAAAGAGAAGTTAGCAGCCCTACCCCTTTATCCAATTTCAGTGGATCAGCCATTCATGTAATGGGCATTAGACTTCATTGGAGTGATTAACCCAAACTCAAGCCAAGGCCACAAGTGGATACTTACAGCAACAGACTATTTCACCAAGTGGATTGAAGCGGTGGCTCTTAAGGAAGCAAATGAATCCAACATCTTGGATTTATATGAAGGAATAGCCACCAGGTTTGGAGTCCCACCACTATTATATCAAATAATGCATTGGAATTCCTTAGTACAAGGATCACTGAATGGGCTATCAAGAATGGTGTATACCTCAACACTTCATCAAACTATTACCCTCAAGGTAATGGCTAAGTAAAGTCCACAAACAAGAACCTATTAAGGATTATCAAAAGGAATCTTGATGAAAATCAGAGAAATTGGCATACAAATCTCAAATATTCTCTATGGGCTAATAGGATCACATCTAAAAGGTCTACATACAGCTCCCCATACAAGCTTATATATGGAAAAGAGGAAGTATTTCCCATATCATTGGAGTTTCCCACTTTGGATCTCATGAAACAATTAGAATTGGACAAGTTTGAACCTATGGAAATCAGGTATGTAGAGCTGATGGAAGTAGGAGAGGCAAGAGAGCATGCAATGCATATCCTGGAGAAATATCAAGCATTGATCAAGAAGAGTTTTGATAAGAAAGCAAGAATAAGGACCTTTCAAGAGGGGGACTTAGTTCTAAAGTGGGATGTAGATCGGGAAAAACCAGGAAAGCATTCCAAATTTGATGCCATTTGGAGTGGCCCTTACATGATCATAAGGTGCAAAAGTAGCAATGCCTTCTAGCTAGCTAAATTGGATGGCAAAGAATTACATATTCCAGTCAATAGGATCCATCTCAAACACTCGATATTGAAAAGGAAGGTTCCACCCTTGTAAATATTAGCATAGGACTTTAATTTCTCTAAGTGCGTATGCACATTGTCTTTTTATAGCATAGGTTTTATTTCCCTAAGTGCTCTGGCATAGGTTTATTTTGTTGCTCCAGGTTTTGTGTCATTATATAGTTCGATGTGCCTCCAAGTGAATGCACCAGGCCCTTTAGCATTTGCAACAGGGAGACCCATAGTTTCTGTAACAATTGCTCATTTTAAAATAGAACAAATATAGAGAAACTAAAATCGGGTCTCGAAGGGTCCATTTCAAGAACAATGGGGTAGGTTCCAAGTCGCCAAGTGTAAATGTCAAATTCAAGCTTCAAGAACATGACCAACATTAGGCCACCACCCATGACTCGTGCCCAATGGATACAACAAGGCAACTAATCTCTTCATCTAGTAGGTAGATGCCCATGTGAGTCACCAAATTGTTATATTAATTTTGACCCATGGCAAAATTGGATCAAACACGACCACCCGACGTAAAGTAATCCAAGGGATGTTTCACAAACGAGCCTACATTTCAAATCTAACAGTCAGGTTACAAGAAAGCTCTATAATGGAGTAGCAGAGTCGGGAAGGGCCAAACAATGTTAAAGAAAAATAGAGGCTCAAAGGAGAGGAACGAAGAAAGGTTCAAAGTCTTTGGGATTTACAAATGATTCAAAATGAGCCAAAATTGACTAAGTATGGAAGAATCAACGGAAGCTTCCATGTGCCTCATTGGTGCTTCTCTAAAGGTTAAACCCAAAAATTAGTCCTTAAACAAGAGTGGAGCTTCTATGTGTCCCAGGCCCAAAAAGGGACAAAGTCGGTCGTTGAAAATTCCAATCGAGTGGAAATAACCATGTGTCAACTTAGTGCAACTTCAAAATTGAGAGCTAAAGGCAGAGACTCAAACTAGCGCCAACCCTCCACGTGGCCAGGGTTCAATAGAATTCAAATAGAAAGCAGGCCCAAATCAACTAAGTATAAAGAACCAGTGGAATAAGCCAAGTGTCTCAATGGTGCACATTCAAAGGCATAGCCCAAAGTAGAGACTCAAATGAGTGTGAGGCTTCCATGTGTCTAGGGTTCGAGAAAGGCATCGGCCCAAATTGGCTAAGTATCGTAGACTTGTAGAAGGAGCCACATGTTAGCCCAACACATCTTCAAAGGTAAATCTAAAAGTGGGTCTTTTGGATAAGCACCAAGTCTCCACGTGTCTCGGGTCAGACATATGGACATTAAAAAAAAGGGACTTAGCAAAAACATAAAGGAATAGAGGAAAGCCATGAAATATGCCACTTGTCTCTTTGGTGCAAATTCAAGAACAAAATCCAAAAGTGGTCCCCAAATGCGTGCCATCTCTACATGTGGCCATGCTTCAAGTCAAGGTGGGTCATTAGAGGTAATTCAAAAAAATTCTCTCGAAAGGCATAAAGTATAAAAATGAGCCGTGCCTCCACTAATGCCCAAGGAGCCACGTGTCAGGCCTAAATTACATGCAAAGCTAGCGGGCATGGGAAGGAATTTTTCCCAAATGGGAAATGCGGTGGTGGGCTTGAAGATGGTTTTTGGAAAAAAGTGAATAGCATGGATGTGGGGCATTTTTGTATTTTTGTATTTTGTGCAAAAGGCACAAAGTAAATTTTGGGCCCACGGACCCATTCTACAAACTGGTTTTCACCATTTTTGTACGGACCCGACTCAAACATTCAAATGGACATATCTTTCGATCCAGTGCTTGAAATTCAACAAATTTGGCACCATTGGAAAGGTATCGACCTCGTCTATACCATGGAAACTTGAAACTTTAATTTTGATAAGGTTAGGTGGGTGAAAATGGGAAAATGTCTTCATGCCATTAATATGTGATCCGATTGCTCCAACAACCAGATCAGATTTGATTTGATCCGTTGTTCTTCCTTCTTCGACATGCCGAGAAGACATGAAACAAAGTGGATTGAAAAAAATTTTGGGTGGATTTTTAGGGGAATTAGTGGCCGGTATCTGAGCTTCATATCAATTTTCCCACCTCTTTTCTTCATCTCTCTTCATTGCATCTATAAAATAAGAAGCTTAGTTCATTATAAAGGGTTAGACAAAAAAATTTACACCCTCCCTTCTTCCCTTGTCTGCAAGTGAATTTGTGGAGTTTTCCAAACCTCCCATTCAAGTTGTAATACAAATTTTTACCTCTTGGCTATTGTAATGTACTATATCAACTCTGGAGTAATAATATATGTTTTTGGATGATTCTCAACCCTCTCATGTGTTCATTGTTGTCTTCTGATCTCTCATTATAGTTTGGTTATCTATGCATGATAGTTGTATTACATTTCTATGGTTGTGTTAGATTGCAAAACAAGTGTTTAACATTCCTTTGGTGCATCACCTTGTTAGCTTAGGTTTATTTTCTTGTATCTTCTCAACCCTATCTCCTTGGTAAGATAAAGTAGTTTTAGAATAGATCCTCTATAATTTATTTGTATGCACCTGAATAGAGGAATAGGAACCAGCCTTCATCTGGAGATCTCTCTCAATTTCAAAGTCCCACACTTTGAGAGATGCTCCATGTTGTGAAATCACACTAAGTGCCTCAACTCATCTAGTTGTATGGACTTAGGGGTGTTGTGATTTTACACTAACAAGAACCAAATGTCACTAACCAACTCGACCAAGCCCACCTCGAATGCATCCGGTCAAGGAAAACCAATCTGGGAAAACACATATGATGTGCTCGTATGCCCAACAATGTAAAAGTAAGGTATAACACAAGCTAAACCTCTGAAGCTACCGTAGACCCATAGCTCCCTATACACTGCACTAAGAAGGTGGTGCCCAAGAAAAAATAGGTCATGTCCTCCATCATGTCCTGGAGAACCCCCATTAGTTCTTGTGGGAATCTCCCACCCTCTCGAATCAGAAACGTAAAACAACACATTACCTCCATGATAAGAACAACCAACCTCATAGCTAGAGGATGGGCCATGTATATACCTCCATAGCTCAATCTCGTGCTATGGTATCTCACTCTGCCATCACCTCTCTATATACAGCAACTATCGGCTCCTCTAATGACTCAAGAAATGAAATAAACCTTCTCTCCTACTATAAGTAGTTACATGATCCCGTATATGTCCCCCAAGGTGACTGTGATCTCACCCGTCGGTAAATGAAATGTGTTGGTCATGGAATCCCATCTATCGATGAGAGAAACCATCAAACTCAGATCCGAGCTATACACCTATAGTTTCAGATCCCAATCAGTCCCACATATGTCAAGTACCTCCACTCATCTACAAATCACATTTTACCGTACCACTTGTAGTAGAGGTTAAACGCTATCACACATCCATAACTTGTCCCTCACCGCATCCAATAAACCACAACATTGTTAAACCTTAACCATACCCAACATATCTCTTACATGACAAACCTATTCCCACACCCTTCTTACTTATCATACCCCAACCCCGCAGACTACCCCTTTTTCCCCATCCAAATTTTACACCCATCAATCTATCCCATTTGTACCTACTACCCTACTCATTCTCAATAGACTTGCACTTATGCTTAATTTCCTATCTTTCCAACCCAACCTATCTCTTTTATTGACCTATTTTCTCCTAAACTTGATCGGCATCACTCAATGTTGACCGGCATCGGTCACCTAACACTAGACCAATGCCGGCCTGTGGGGCAAACGATGTCACCAACCTTTGATCGATGTCGGGTTTACGTCGCGACATTCAAAACCGAAACCCTCCCATTTCTCGAAAAAATTGACAAAATGACTTAAAATACCTAACTTACCCTACCCAAACCTTACTTACCCTCATACCCTTTCCTATTTAACCTACATAAGACCTACCCCTCCCTATTTTCATTAATTTTAATAAAAATCCAAGTGTAACCCCCAACTGAAAATGTTTCACCCAACCTCATCCCCATACTCCATTTTTTAAAAAAATTCATAAATTGGATCAAATCCTACCTCATCTTGGTGTTATCGCCATGGTGGTCCACCCAAACCCTCTCCCACCTCTTCCATCACCACATTACCTCCTCACCTTACAATGAATCAAATGGCCCCAATTGATCTAATGGACCCGCCTACCGAACATCAATCATCTGCTAGTCACTTGTCAACTCGTATTAAACACCTTGTATCATTGTTTTCTCCTCTTACCCCACTACTCTGTCATTTTCCACAATAGAAAATAGTTAAAATGAATCTGTAAAATATAGATTTTTCTTTTTCTTAATTGTAACCCAACATGACCGACATTGGGCATACCAAACCAATGTTGGTTAATGTTTAACCAACATTGGTTACATGCTACTATAATTTTTACCCCATTTTACCCATTTTGACCAAACCTCATGAGTTCCCGACACCTTTTGACCTTACCCAAATTTATTGCAACCTACCCACAAGCCCACACTACCCATACTTTTCGTCAATTATGTGTATGGACTTGTTATTTTACCCACACCTTTTCCTTACCCATGCCATGACCTATGTACCTTGACCTGAACCACGTTCATGACCTTTGAGCATGTGCACTCACTATACCTTGCGACATTGTTACTGCTTTTTTTTCCTAATGAGATTATCTTGCCTATTGATGTGTTGTCTATCCCGACTCGACCTTTGGTGTACCAAAACATACCTAAACATTCCTACATGTGATCTAATTCATAGTTCCAGACCATATCCTATACCTTAGATTCTGAATCACTTCAACCTTGTTTGAATAAAGTTATCGACCTTAGATGATGTAGATTTTTCAAGCTCTCTAACCCGGTACCATGTCACAGTCTATATGTGTGTGTGTGTGTGTGTGTGTGTGTTTTATTACCACTACCCATTACCTGATTTGACCTTTTCCCCTTTACCTAATGTGCCTATGCCCACAACAAGTACTCATACCCACTTACCTTTATTCTCACCACATCCACCTTTTATCAAACCACTCACTAATTCCTTCTCATGCCTCATCAGTTCCTGATTTGAGGGGGATCACCTCCGACAACACTTAGGGAAACCAATTCCTATTTGTTTTAGCATCACTTATCAATACAAGCTACGTGACAAAAAGGGGAAAATTTAGACACCAAAATTGGATCACACTCCCCTTGGTCCCCTTTCGAATAGATAATTTAAAAATATTCACCTAACCATGGCCCTTTTACCCCATAGTAATATTAATTTAATTATTTACAATTAAGTTAACACCCATCCTTACATTATTCATTAATTAGATTACTTTAATTAAATTAATGCACACCTCACCGGGCCACATCACCTAGACATCTCATCATGACCCTATTATTAGCATGTTTCCTAACTAAGAATCACTCTCTACTTTCCCTAAACAAACGAGACTTAGTTAAAACTCTAACTTTACATGCCTATTCTTCCTCTAATAGCTTTCCTTCTTATCTAATCACAAGATGCCATTTTAGACCCACACCAATGGGTAGAACATAGCGAATATTTTCCAAAATCTTTGATTTTAGAAAACTCATATTTCCTACCTTAACCAATGTCTATCAACCCTAAAATGATGTCGATCACCTTCAACCATCATTAGTTACCATATATTTGTTTTTTTAACCTTTGATCGGGGTTGGTTCGGAGAGAGAGAGAGAGAGAGATCTACATGCAAGCATAAACCAAATCCCTCTCGGGTGCATCTAGACAACTATAGCCAACACCAAGACTAATATGAAGGTATTTGCATTCATGATAGCATTCTAGGAAGCACTTCCATGACATTGACCACCATTTCAAAAATCAACCATCGCCATCATCTAGCCATCGGACACTGCAAGCACAAGTAAGTGTGTTTCGATCCATATTATTTCATTTTTTTAGATCATCATCTCTTCATTTCTATTTATTAAGATCCATTCTCATTTTTCTCCCACCTTTATATTAATCTAACCATCTAACCACCCACGATCATTAAATCACCCATACTTGATTCCTAAATATCTCTTATTACTCCCAACACTTTTGAAAACCCACCATTATCCTTATAGCCTCAGTATAACCTCATACTGTGCTCTAAAAGCAAGGATTCATTGAGTTCCTATCATCCCTCCCCTTTCGACGCTAGTTACCCATGACTATCATCAATTCGCTATAAACCATCATCGGTCATATATATGACCAAAGTGTCGATCTCATATCTAGTTATCCTACCAATAAATGAAACCTAATAACTTTCATCCACATAACCCAAATCACCCAAAATCGACCACGACCTATTCTAAAATTTTTACCACCTACCCAACTTCTAGATCTGATCATAACCTAGCATGTTAGATTATATTTGCTTATTGTACTTGATTGATATTCCTATATCATATCATCTGATGAGGATTTTATTTTTTTACGTTATATATTGCATTAAATTGTATTAAAAAATGGGTTAACAACTGTCAAGGAAGTATCACACTTCCCGGACCTAGCACACATTAGGCATCCACCGCCATATATTTTGTAACTCTCTATTGTGTTTTTTTGGTATTTTAGGTAGTTCCTCCTAGCCAAAAGGAATCTCTCGTAATCAACATTGGATCAAGAAGTCAAAATGCGTGGATGACCTTCAACGAGCCATCACAATGGTATTTCTCGTTAGCCCATCACGTTATCTGTTTCACCAAATCTATAAAGAAAATGATGAAACAAAATGTTTTTACGTAAAATGTATGTGTAACTTGTGAATGGGGCCACTAAAGAGTTTTTAGAAGGTAAGATTAAATTATGACCTTATTGTTTTAGTTTAGTGACTTTTTTATAAAAGCCTTGACTTTAGGAATTAATTAAATTAAATTTACATAACGATAACTAGACAATGTTTATAATAGGGATTAAAATATATTTGAACTAAATCATAAGGTTAGGGTAAGTTTGACCTTAGCCATAGAATATTAAGTCAATAAATGACATTAGAAATATAATACTAAATTAAATAAATATTGTAATAAGGGTATTTTAGCTAATGGCTTATAAGGGTTAATTAATGAAATTTAAGAGGAACCCTGGAAGGGGATTTAAGCCTAAAATGTTGAATTAAAATAATAATAATTAATTGTTAATTAAAATGAAGGAATTATTAATCGAGAAATAATTAAATCTAGTTGAAGGTTATCCCCGTTGCAACCCATTTAAACAAAACAAAAATATTCCGTAAATTCTCCTAACTAATCATTGGGTTTTGTGCGGCAAAAATGTGGGCATTACACTTATATCCTTGTTTACCATGTTATGTATCTGTGTGTGGCTATGTGGAAACCTTATGTACATGAATTTTATTTTCATCTTCTTCATGGACTGTAGTTGTCATTCATTGGGATTCCATCAACAATTTCTTGTTTAAATATTTTTGTTGTATCTTGGTTAACCTCATATAGATTATTTTGAATCATTTAATGCTAGAAAAAAAAATTAGTGGAGGTTTTGTATCTCGTGCCTTACAGCTCTCCTTCTCTTCATACAATAGTGTTGAACCAAAATCGGGATCCAAGGGACTTACTTTTCTTCAAAGTAAATAAACCCCATGAAAGAAGTGACTTCCATTTGTATGCTTTGTTCCCTACCTCTTTCGGTGACTTCTAAGAGGAATTCAAGTCTACGGGGAGGGTGATGTAATGCACACTCCTCTTTGACACTAATTTTACTATGATTTTGATCATTGTTGATTAGATATATGGACATAATTCGATATTTTGATAGACTACTATTAGACATCATGGATAGTGTGATTATCATTATGTATTGATATATTTAGACATCATTAACATGATATGAATTCTATGATAGATGGTATGGAATACTAGAAGACATTGATAGCTGATGTGTTGTTACCCAAATTGATTCTCCTTCAAATTCTAAGCAACATCGCAGCTTTAGATGGAAGCTTAGAGACAGATAGATCATGATGAGTCATTTTGTAGCTGGGGATGGGATCTCACTGGCCCTTTTTCACTAATATGTGGAGAAATGGATAGCATCTTCAAGAGGATTTGATCTATCCTCACTACTTTATGGTTGTGCCTTTCAACCAAGGTGAGAGATCCTTTTATAGCCTCGTTGTTTGTGGAGGAGATGGAAATGTCCTTCTTTGTGAAATATTTAAGAAGACCTTTAATAAAATATGATCAATGCAACAAAACCTAAATCTCACGAGTTGTCACTCTAGATAATGGAGATATTTTCTAAGCAAGGTTCGAGCCACTAAAGACAATGAAAACTCCGATTGTTTTTACATGTTTTGGTAGTAAAAATTTTGCATTTGTATACGAGACATGAGAAATAGGGGTAGTATGGGTATGATTAATTGTTTTTGAATGAATTTGGTGGGAGGTGAAGTAGGATAAAGTTGATTATACAGAAATTTGTAGGGACTTTACAATCGAGCAACTTTACAATGAAAAGCTTGAGCAGTCAATACGTTCCTTCAACTAGAAGGTGTGCTTCAATGGAGGCCCAAATCAGCACATTTTCACACAATATTTAAGACCCTAACATGAAGGCTTTAATTAGAGGACCAAATTAAATACTATAGTTTCTAATTTACCATGCCTAAGGTACACCCAAAGACTTACAAACAATCATTCTCAACAAATGACAGTGAATTGATTTTAAATCTGTTTATCTCATCCAAGATGAAGGGTCTTCTTAAAATAGGATTGTAGATACCATTAACTGTTAGAGGGACATGATCCTGTGTCATTTCACAAAAAAATTAGTATAAGATTGTAATAGGAATGAATAAAACTATTTACAAAAATTCTGAAACAAAGCAGACACTAATTGCTCAAAGTCAACATAGAATAACTAAAATTTGACTAAACTTATCAGTAGGGGAAAGTTTCTAGAACAATCTCAGAACTTGTCAATGGATATACACTCACAACCACCATGAAATGACTGAGTTTAACACAAAAGAGATATACAGGTTTCTCATACGGTCCCCTCGAGAAAGATGGGTGCTATCAAGATTTCTCTTAGGAAATCGTTTCTAACTCCTAACACTCTAGCATTCCAACCTTTAACCTCCAACCCTTGTTATGGTAAAATGATGCCTATTTATAACATTTTACAACAAATCCTTTCAACCCTAAAACTAGAGACATTGAGTACACAATTACTCATCATGATCTCGATCGTGATTCCCAGAATCATATCTCGTAAAAAAATTTCAAGTGCTCGGGGTAAGGATCTCTTGAGCCTCTCCCACATTCAACTCCCTCTCCTAATAAATCACTCTTTATTTTACTCGACAACCACTTCCGCCCCTAATATATCAAATTTGGTTCCTTGTGTGCTCGAGAAAATGAAATGGAGGATTGGATCGATCCTAGAAATCAGATCTCATCTTAGCCTGTAAAAGATGTCGTAGTGGTAAAGTCTACATATTAATGGTGAGAGACATTTTTAGACCTTCCCCACCAATCCAGGCCTCCAGATTAATGTTCCTCTTCATTTGGTGTGTAGGAGACTTCAAGATATGATAAAAAACCATAAGAATACGCATCCCTAGGAGCTCTAGAGTGAAAATGGTGGAAAAATAAGATACAGATGCACAACTACTATTAATTTCTATTTTGAATTTGGATCGTCCATGTGGGAGATCCTTTTTTGAGTGAGCCTGTGGGTTCCCCTTTTCCTTCTACAAATTTTGTAAAAAATGTAAAATTTTCACATTTTTCTCCACACCTCCGCCCTCAAGAAATTAGCCTCGACACATGTCCTAAGGTGGATCCCAAAGAAACCGCGACCAAATTATCCTATTTCACCTCTTTTTTGGAAAAGAGAAAATTTTCCAAAGTTTCCCCTCATCTCCACCCTTCCGCATCTAGTCCTTGACATGGGTCCTAGTGGAACCACGCTTCATTTTTAACTTTTAACTCCTTTCTCCACAAAAGGAAAAGTTTGTGATTCTCTCCGAAGGTCCGCACCTCTTCCGTTGACCGGGTAAAATTTTGACTATTCTCTGCCAAGTCTATGGGCCATTTTGATGTTTTTATCCTTTTGGTAACAAGAGGCAAAAAATCCAAGTTACCTCCAATTGTATACTTCCCCACCCCTCTGACTTTTAAAACTCCCACGCATCTCAATTACACATCTTGAGATGGTACCCAGAAGTTGAGGTGATTTATAAAATTATGAAGTTCCTAGTTGAGCCATGTCTAACCAAAAGGCCACATTTCTCGTTGATGCAAGGATGTAAATTTGACTACGAAATACACCCGTCAAACCGTAAAATAGAGAAAAATGACCACTTGATCTTGGAGATGAAATTTTCTCCAAGGACAGAGAATTCAGAAACATTACAAAGCTCAAATACATTTCTCTAAGCCACATCCATGCATTTTTCTCAAGTATTTAGGGAAAAAATGACAAGGATAAGCAAATCATGATTGTGCAAAATGGAAAGAATGGGAGAGCCTAAGTTTTTACAGCCAAATAAAAACCTTTCCATATGGACAGGGGAACGAGGAAACAATTTTGGTTTTATACATGATCCTTGGTCCAAGAAAGGACTGATTATGGCAACAAAAGGAAGATAGGGACCTCTCAAGCACAACACAGGGAGATAATTTATGGCAGGGGACTTAAAGTGATAAATGTTTCAATGGAAAAATGGGGCAAGACTATTTTGAGCACCAACATTGGCTCCGATTGGAGATGGGCACTCCCTGTGAGTGCCACAAGAACAAAGGTAGACCAAGTGCCAAAATATCCATTGGGCAAAGGATTTAGCTTTCCGAGCAAATAAACAAAGCCATCTCTCAAAAGTGAATAGAGAAACCAATAAAATTAGGTCACCAAGGACCGGAGTGACTAAAAACACCAAAGACAGGAAACAAACAACAAACTATACACTATACAAAAGATGTTCACCTTGATTCTGGGGAATAATCCAAGAAATGTTTCAAATTTCTTCCATTAACAGGAAATTGAGCAATTCCCCATCCAAGTCCTTCAGAAGAAGCTATGTTCACTTGATTCTAATATTAATGGAGTAAGGGCCCATCCATAGAGCATCAAATTTTCCATGCTTGACCTTATCCTCACACATGCTATCCCATACTAGCAAAAGATATCTCTGAAATTTATATGCCTTTGGTGGGATGCCCACCTTTCTTCATTAATTTCAACAATCTAGTTAATACGGGCATCATATGGACTTACTTCTTGATCTTCAAGTTGTTGCATGAACTAATATGAGGATAATTGTGTATGTAGGGGCAGCAGGGCTTGATTTCCATACACCAACTCAAATGGACTCTTTCCAGTGGCCCTTTTAACGGTAATTCGGTCATCCCAGACAACAAATTTCAACTACTCACCCCATTTTCTCTTGTTAAGATCCAAGGTTCTTCTGATAATCTTTAGTAAATTTTTATTACTAGACTTAGCTTGTCCATTTCCTTGGGGATTATAATTAGATGCAAATGTCAAATTTATCCCATATTGTCTACACATTTCCACCAAGGGTTTAGCTTTGAAGCTCATGGCATTCTCTGCAACAAATTTGACTGGCACCCCAAACCTACAGATGATATGGTTCAACATGAAGTCCATGGTAATTTGGTGTGTTGCCCTTTTGGTGGGGATTGCCTCTACCCACTTGGTGAAGTAATATGTGGCTAAAAGAATCCACTTATGGCCAACACTTGAAGGGTATGAAATCTCACCAATAAAATCCATTCCCATTTCTTAAATGGAACTTCAATTGATACAAAGCTACAAAGGAAGGGATCCTGAAGCTTTTAATCTTCCATAGAAGCGTTGACAACTCTCACATCTTCTAACTAAAAGTGTTGCATCCTTGAAAATATTTTGCCACCAATAAGTAGACCTCGGGATCTTGTGCATTGTGACTCTTCCAAAAAAATTCCCCCTACAAATTCCTCCATGGAGATCAAAAATTCTCTTGGGGGTTAATCTTTAGTAATGCACCTTAAGAGGACTCCCTCGGGGTTCTTCCAAGCTAACCCATAATTAGTAATGACATATTTCGGGAAGCCAACTTAAGGGCCATTTTCTGGTTCTTACTCAAATACTTAGGGCGTATAAATGTCCGAGATAGAAAATCACATCCTTGTACCACTAAAAACTCATTAGTTTCTTAAAGAAATCTACCCTTCCTTCTCCTCACTCATTTATACTTCAACAGTTTGCAAGTTGCTCTCAGCCATAAGCTTATCCAAGCCCAAACCTATCACCAAATTTGTGGTTTGGATATCCATATCATATTCTTACAACTTGTTCACCCACCTACACCTTTTTCTAGAGAATTCCATCTCTGATAAGATGTATTTCACCATGGTGTGGGGAACATAAGAAAAAATATTAGAACTCAAAATGTAAGGCCTAAAATCCTTTGTTTCTTTTACCAAGGCAAATGCTTATTTCTCCATAATAGTGTATTTCAGCTCAGCCCCCTACAATGCCTTACTAAAAAATGCAATTGGCCTCTCATACCCTTCATCATCCTTTTACAACAGGAGATATGCAATGGTTTTATCTAGAGAAAAAGAGAATAGTTGAAAGGGATTCTTATAATGCTGGAGCTGCTTAGATAGGTGCATGCTTTAATGCCTCTTTAATCCCATCAAAATCTTGAATGACATCCTCCTCCCACTTGATGACCTAGTTCTTATTTAACATGGAGGTGATTGGAATGGTTAGCTCAGAAAATTTTGAGATAAATCTTCGATGGAGTTTATCTACCCAAAGAAGGATTGGATTCCTTTCTTGGTTCTTAGAATTGGGACCTTGTTGATGGCCTCTACCCTTTCGGATCAATCATCACTCCTTCTTGTGACACGATGTGACCAAAAAAATTTCCTTCTACACTCCAAAATGGCACTTCTTTGGATTGAGTGAAATTCCATTATCTCTACATATTATCAACATCATTTCCAAGTGCAACAAATGATCACCGGACTTTCTAGAGAACAAATTCACATCATCCTAGTAAACAACAATAAAATCATTGATGTAACCGGTAAAAGAAACATCCATTGCTCTTTGGACGGTTTGCTCTAGCATTCATCAAGCCAAAGGGCATCCTGACATACACATAAGTTCCCAAGGAGTGGTAAAGGTTGTCTTAATTCTTTTTGACTCCTTAACCACAACTTGGTTGTAACCAGAGAAACTATCCAGGGTAGAAAGTATCTTAGAACTAGTTACTAGCTGCAACATGTTTTCCATATTTGGTATTTAGGATAATTATCCTTCATTGATGCTCTATTCAGATTTTTAAAATCCACACATAGCCTGATGTCACCATTCTTCTTTCTAAATGGTACTAGGTTTGCAACCCAAGAAGAATACCTTGTGGGCTGAATAATCCCTCCATCCCTCAACTTCTTCAGTTCCTCTTGCATCTTAAGAGATAGGAGTGGATTGACTAGCCTCTTTTTATGTATAAATGGTTTTGCATTGAACTCCAAGGGAATCTCATGTTGAAAAAAATCCTCTTTATATGCCTTCATCTCAGAATAAGTCCAAGCCATGCAATCTTGATACCTTTTTAACAATTTGATATAGGACTTATTCTCCTCCTTACTGAGATTACTTCCTAACTAGATCTTCCTTGGTCTCTCCTTTATGCCAAGGTCATGCTCATCAATATCCCTTGAGGCTGCCATGCATATGTTAATAATGTGAACAACATTATCAAAATTGGACTCAAGAGAAACCAACCCTCTAGGAATGGTATTGGTTTTTATTTGGATGATGCCTTTACCAAACAAGGTTTCTTTACCTTCTACTATGTACACCATTGGCTCACAATCAATATTTTGATCAGCAAACTCTCCTTTATTTTGCAAAAATATTTTGACTCGAGCATCATCATCAAAAACTTGCCAATGCTTAATGTTTTTGGGTACAGATGGCCTTGTTAGCACTTCAACATCATATTCACAATATGGGGAAACTACATAATTATCAAACTGACATCGCAACACATCAAGCATGTCTTCCAAAACTTTTAACTTCCTATCATGATGCACAATGTTGAATGAATCAAACATCTTAATGAGATCCCAAACTTCATGCTTATATTGTTTCATTCACTGATTTTTTGTGGCATACAATTTTTTGACTTTCTTTATAATTAATTCTAAATATCCTTTAACAATGATGTCTTTAACACCATATTTCCATGCAATCCTCAGACCTAATAGTAGTGCCTCATACTCAACAATGTTATTAGTGCACTCAAATTTGACCTCGAAGGAAAGGACAAAATTTTCCTTTCTGAAGAGATTAGAACAACACAAGCACCATTTCAAACTTGGAGCAAGCTCCATCAAACAATAAATTCCAAGTAGAGCCTTCCTTCTCAAGACACTTGCATTCTTCAATCTCATGTTCTTTTCCATCAAGCAAATCCTACAAAGTTATCTACATCAATACTTGTGTACAATACCTCATAGGATGCATTGTTGGGATCCTAAATAAGGTGCAAAATATTATTTTCCCCATATAACTTGACAAGGCTTCCTTTAATTGGGATGGTGGCATAGGACATATCCATTTGAACACTCCCACCAACACTTGCATCCCACTTTCTAGATAATAGCATACCCCACTTGGCTAGGAAGTCAACAATAACTACATCAAGCTTCAAATTCCTTCCTGGATAGGCCATAAGTTGTACCACCAAACCCTTCACACACCCCACAACCGGCACCTCTCTCGGAATCCATAATAGTGCACTTCCCATATGCAAATGTTACTTTGATATTTAGTTCATTCATAACTTCTAGAGGCATAACATTTCATGATGCCCCTAAATCAAACATACAATTATGCAACAATCTATCCTTAATGATCAGGTTAGTGAAGAATGGATCCAAATTCAGCTGAGAATCTACCAAGGATGTTCCCAAATAAAATTTAGGTAGTTCATCTAGCTCTTCTGATGTTGGTGGTGCCTCTAATTCTTCAATGACTGGTGGAGTCTCCACAATGTTATATTTCTACCTAGGGCATTCTTCTCTCTCTTTCAGCCCCAAATACTCAAGATCCCTCTTCTTGTGCTTAGGAATCCTAAGAAATTCAACGATCAGAACTGAGATCTTGATATGACTCAAGAATTGGGTAATATCATAAGGGACATACTTTGGCAAGGCAACATTGAAGGAAAGGTTGACACACTCATTAGATGGCACAGGATTTTTGACAAATTAGGCATGGGGTAGGGTAGGATTTTTGTTTGGGATAGCGGGGCCCTTGGTAGATGCATCTTTCATAGGATTATCTTTAGGAACATTTGATAGAAATGGATTTTTTGGCTTGGCTTGAGGCCTTGTCCCTTTGACAACCCTACTTCTTGTGTTGTGTTCCTTTTCTTGAGCCACAACAACATTCATCAACAATTGCCTGTCCTCCTCAGATGGGATGCCTCCATCATACTTCTTTATCATTAAATCCCTTAAATATTCAAATTCATTATTGGGAAATTAAAAATATTGTATAGTATCTACTTCTAAAGTATGAGAGGGAGGGAGAAAAGGTACCCGATGAATGCAATCCCAAAAATCAGTAGTAGTTCTAGCACTTATCACTTTAGTTGAAGTTGCCCCTTGTTGTAAGCTTGTGGAGCAACCCATCATGCAGACATCATCATCATTATCATCATAAGATTCTTCCTCTTCTTGCTGATATTCCTCACATGGAGCATGGGGCATGAAACATCTATCACACCAATCAATGATATCTATCTCCTCCACAATGACAACTTTGGCAGCCATAGGATCAGGTACCATTCTCTTATTCCTAACTTGGGACTATCTATTTTCCAAATCCAACTGGTCCCTTAACTCTATCATCAGATATTTGGTGATTTGTGAACCTGTCTTGGCCTTGTTGCTTATGTTGACCTTGTGATCTCTACCCAATCTCATTTTTTTCTTGGGCTAATTTGTATGATATATCTTTGACAACCCCTACCAAAGTTTTTAAAACTTCCTCCAAATAAGCAGCCTTTGCTTATCGAGATTTTTATGGGTTAATTAGTTTTACACCCTTCCTTTTTTGAGGTTTTCCAATTTCCTTTATGTTATCCTTAATTTACGGGGCCATGGTGAATGGATGCCTCAAATTAGTAGGTTTTTGCCCCTCAATTAGTAAGAAACCTTTTTATCAAATGCATCGAATATTTGATCAAACATAATTCATCACATGGCCTTATCCTAATAGGTAATATCCTCAAGGTCTTATTAAAAATTTTGTTGAAATCATGTCTGAATCATTAGGATTATTTTTGATGTTTTAAAATTTTTTCAAAATAAACCTAGGTTGGTTCCATCACCATACCGCAATCTAAATGCATTTCTCATGTCTATCAAAGAATCAATGGAATTATCTTGCAAAGCTTTATACCAGTCCGCATCCTCTTCCAAAGTATGGATAAACATTTTGATATATAGATCTTCATGTTTAATCTCAAATTATTCCATCCTATTGATAAAAAGCTTTAGATGTTGATCACTAGTTATAGCATTGTTTCCTTGGAACTTTGGTAGTCCTGCATTCCTTACATCTTGAGGAACCGCATTTGGATAACTAGCCATCCCTACAAAATTTATAGGTCCAAACGTATTTATAACAATTAGAGGTCTAGGTGGGGGTAGGGCCATGTTATTTTCAGGAGGTGACCTTGTAGGGGAGACAAATTGATGAGGGGACGAGGGTCTTTGAAACATAGGAGCATAAATTTCAAAATGGATATCCTCTAAAGGCCTAGTTTCTTGGAAATCCCTATCAACTTTTGAAAAGATAGGGGTAGAATGAGAAGTAAACTTTTCAAAATCAAATGAAGGTCCCTCTCTAGCTGGAGAATTCAATTCCATAAAGAGGATACCTGATTTAGAAGCACTCAAATGGAAATCTTTAATGATAGGCCGATCAATTTGATAAATGGAGATACCTTTTCTTGTTTGTTGATCTCCAACAACTCTCCGTGATTTTATTCCTTCGACTTTGCTTTTCCTAGCTTGGGAAATAATGTCCTAGTAGGATCCCTAGCAAAGAAATATCTTCTTCCTTCCATATTTGCAAGGATTGGTAACAAATCTCACTTGACAAAGGTTAAGACACTAGTACTCATCAAGAATCATATCAACAAGGAGTCACCACTAAGGATTTCCACCTTAGTTGTGAAAATGCACTAAAATATGATCTGTCAAATGTATATCAACACTAGCAGCTGGAAATGGAAATACCTGACTCTTCTTTACCCAGATTTATCAATGAAAGCTAGTGCACTAGGTGTAGAAACTAAAAAATTTACACATACACTTGTAACTTTGAAAACTTCTTACAGGCCCGAACAAAAAATGATGTTTGAAAATATGTATTAGCACTTTGAGCACACATGAAGTGTTTATTAAGGTCTAAATATGAACTACAATCACTATGTCCCCAGAAATAGTGCCAGTAAGGTGTTGGTACCCAAATTGATTCTCCTTCAAATTCAAAGCAGCATCACAAGTTTAACAGGAAGCTTAGAGATAGATAGATCATGATGAGTCGTTTTGTAGCTGGGGATGGGATCTAACTAGCCCTTTATCACTTAGATGTGGAGAAATGGATAACACCCTCAAGAGGATTTGATCTATCCTCACTACTTTATGGTTGTGCCTTTCAAACCAAGGTGAGATAACCCTTTTGTATCCCTGTTGTTTGTGGAGGAGATGGAAATGTCCTTCCTTGTGAAATATTTAAGAAGACCTTGAAGAAAATATGATCAATGCAACAAAACCTAACTCTTATGAGTTTTCACTCTAGATAATGGAGATATTTTCTAAGAAAGGTTTAGGCCACTAAAGACAATGAAAACCTGATTGTTTCGCATGTTTTGTAGTAAAAATTTAGCATTTGTATACACGCATGACAATCAGGGGTAGTATGGGTATGATTAACTATTTTTGAATGAATTTGGTGGGAGGTGAAGTAGGATAAAGTTGATTATTCCAGACCTTTAGAGGGACTTTACAATAATGAGCACTTTACAATAGATAGAAAGCTTAAGAATACTCAAGAAGTTCCTTCAACCAGAAGGTGTGCTTCAATGGAGGCCCAAATCAGCATGTTTTCACTTAATCTTTGAGACCCTAACATGAAGGCTCATATTAGAGGACCCAATTAAACACTATAGTTTTGATTTACCATGCTAAGGTACACCCAAATACTTACATACATTATTTTTCAACAAATGACAATGAATTAATTTTAAATCTGTTTATCTCATCCAAGATGAAGGGTTTTCTTGAAATGGAATTGTAGATACCATTAAACTATCGAGGGATGAGATCCTATGTGATTTCACAAAAAAATGAGTATACTATTGCAATAGGAATGAATAAAACTATTTGTAGAAATTCTAAAACAAAGTAGACACTAAATGCTCAGAGTCAACACAAAATAACTCAAATTTGATTAAACTTATCATCAGGGAAAATTTTGTAGAACAATCTTAGAGATTTTAAATGGCTATACACTTGCAATCACCTTGACATGGTCATGTTTAAAACAAAATAGATATACAAGTTTCTCATGTAGTCCCTCGAAAAGACGGGATCGACCAAGATTTCTCTTAGGAAATCAGTTTCTAACTCTTAACACTCTAGCATTCCAACCTCTAACCTCCAACCCTTTTTATGGAAAAATGATGCCTATTTATAACATTTTACAACATACCCTTTCCCCCAAAACCAGAGACATTGAGTGCACTAGTGCTCGCCATGATCTCGATCGTGATTCCCAGAATTAGATATGTAAAAAGTTGTTAGGTGCTTGGGGGTAGATCTCTTCAAACCTCTCCGGTAAATCACTCTTCCTTTTACTCGCCAACCACTTCCACCCCTAATCTATCAAATTTGGTTCCTTGCATGCTCGGGAAAAGAAAATGGAAGATCAAATCAAGCCTAGAAATTAGATCTCGTCTTAATGGTAAAAGACGTCCCTGGATTTTCCTCATCAAACCCAAATATCAATAGGTCTTTCACATGCCAAGGAAAGAAAAATCAAGTTGAATCTGATAGTCAGATTGCATATTAATGGTGAGAGATGTTTTCAGACCTTCCCCACCAAACTAGGCCTCTAGATTAATGTTCCTCTTCATTTAGCATGTAGGAGACTCTAAGAAATGATAAAAACCATAAGAATATGCATCCCCAGGAGCTCTGGAGTGAAAATGGTAGAAAAATAAGATATAGATGCACAAATGCCATTGATTTCTATTTTGAATTTGGACCGTCCATATGGGAGATCTATTTTGGTTCCCCTTTTCCTTTTACAACTTTTGGAAAAATGTAAAATTTTCACATTTTGCTCCACACCTCCGCCCTCGAGAAATGAGCCTGACACATGTCCTAAGGTGGGTCCCAAAGGACCCATGGCCAAATTATGCTATTTCACCCCTATTGCGGAAAAGGAAAATTTTCCAAATTTTCCCCACAACTCCATCCTTCGCTTCTAGTACGCGTGACGTGGGTCCTAGCGGAACCACACTTCCTTTTTTACTTTGAACTCCTTTCTCCACAAAAGGAAAATTTTCCAATTATCCTCCAAAGATCCTCACCTCTACCATTGACAGGGGAATGTTTTTGACTATTCTCTACTGGGTTTGTAGGCCATTTTGATGATTTAATCCTTTTGGCAACAAGAGCCAAAAAATCCAAGTTGCCTCTGATGGTCTGCTTCCCCACCCTCTCGACTTTTCAAAGCTGTCATGCATCTCAATGGCACATCTTGAGATGGTCCCCAAAAGTTGAGACCTTGAAAGAGCGCAGCCTCACCACATGTCTTGGCCTAGTAAGATTTTTTTTATGTTTTAAAGCTCGGTGGAAGGTGACATGTGTCGAGATCCGAGGCAATATCCTTTGGCCATTAAAAATTCCAAGAAAAATGCAAAGTTAGTGAAGGCCTCCAAGTGTCCTCGTAATGCTTCTTTAAAGTAAACTTCAAGGGCCAATCCTCAAATATGTGTGGTTTCTCCACATGTCCTGTGCCCCTTAAAACCTTTTTGAAAAATAATAAGTATTTGAAGCCACGGTAGAAGCCTCCATGTGTCTTCATGGCGCAATTTCAAAATGGTTCCCAAAGTAGAGACCTTGAATGAGCATGGGCTTTCCACATGTCCCTATTCTACCAAACTGTACCAGCTGCATAAAAATTTGTCTAAGTCCAAGTGAAGTAGTGGAAACCTCCACATGTCCTCCCAGTAAAACTCCAAAGCCAAACCAAAAAGTGAACTTTCAAATGAGTGTCGTTCTTCCACGTAGACAGGTTTTCAAGTTGAGGCAATTTATAAAATTATGAAGTACCCGTGCAAGATGCATCCAACCAAAAGAGGAAAAGTTTCTGTTGATGCAAGGATGCAAATTTGATCGGGAAAACACCATCAAACCGTAAAATGTAGAAAAATCATCACACGAGCTTGGAGATGAAATTTTCTCTAAGGAAAGAGAATTCGAAGCATTACAAAGCTCAAATACATTTCTTTGAGCCACATCCATTTGTTTTCTTAAGTATTTATGGAAAAAAATTAAGGACAACAAATCTTGACTATGGAAAATGGAAAGAAGCTGGAGAGCTCGAGTTTTTACACCCAAATACGAGACCTTTTCGGATAGATAGGAGAATGAGGAAATAATTTTGGTTTTATACATGATCCTTGGTCCAAGAAAGGACTAATTATGGTAATAAAAGGAAGGCGGGGACCTCTCGGTGCACAACACAAGGAGATAATTTAATGCGGGGGCCATAAAGTGATAAATTTTTCAATGGAAAAATGGGGCAAGACTATTTTGAGCACCAACATGATGATCTAGTGTTATTTCATTTTATACTAATGTTTTAAGTTTTTATGATGAGTATTACATTAGATGTTTGGGCTGGCCTTATGATGATATTAATGTAATGAATTATGAAAATTGAGATTTATAATGAATGTAAATTATTGACTAGAGTAGAATTTATTATTCTAGCTGATGATTTAGCTACCTTATATGATGATAGAAATACATGTGTTTTATTGCTTGATGTTATTAGATGATATGTATGTGTGTTTTATTTCTTGATGTATTTGATGTAGCCTTGAGGCTGAAGGGGTATTATTTTATTTATGCAAGAAATTATATCACTACAACAAGAATGGGTTAAGAGACTAACAATGGAGGAATATTGGATATTGGCAACAAGGTCACCTTGGCAACTTTGTGTTATGTGTCTTGTTGTGTTTTCTTAGAGGTCCCCATGGGAAGGGGTAACCTCATGTGTGACCAAGGGGTTTGAATGTTGGTTTTAATTCATTTATCTTTTTTATTTTTAGTTGTGAATGTGATTTATTTAATGTAATGTATGTTCACTTTATAAGTGTTTAAGTAATGATATTTGTGTAGAAAATTAACCACGTGACTAAGTTAATTTGAGATGTGACAAAGGGGCATTTAATTGGGGTAGATAGTCCTTGTGATCTTTTTATTTGAGTTTTATTTTAATTTATTTTGATGTTGTGTACTCCACCCATCCTTCAAATTTCCAAATTTGACTTTGGAGCCATTTTTTGAGGCTTGTGGGACAAGTTAAGCTTTCCCCACACCTCTTAAATTCACCTACCAACTATACCTATGAGGTAAGGGGTCAAAATTAGGCCTCATTATGTGATTTGGAAGGTAAAAGGATAAATTTATTGCACTTTCTTACAAATTATTTTAATGTTTTCCTTTGATGTATGGAGTAGTGGTTTGTGTGTGGAAGGAAACTTTTCATATCCTCACCCACACATTTATGAGATGGGGTATTTCTATTTGAATTATTGAGTTGGATTGGAGGAAAAGTGATGTGGAATCCTACATGGAGCCACCTCACCCTCCTCTCCTCATTTTCTATTTATGTGAGTTATTTTGGAGTTTTGGGGGTTACTTATTTTTTTCATTTTACACTTGCATGATTTTAGAAAACTACTTGGAATTTTTCTTGGGATATTTCTTTTGGAATTTGGGATCGGAATTGGAACATGATTGCTTGAATATTTAAGGCTTCTAATATAGAAAGGTATGGTATATTCCTTACATACTTGTTCTTATTTTTGCATTGTGATATTATTGTGTTGTAAATTGGTGCATGTTTGTGAATTGTATGGGTTGGGTAGATCTTGACCTTAGGGTGGTGTTGGGAGAGGGAAGTGGAGTTAATTATTGTTGAGGTAAAAGGGAGTATGTGAGGATTTTTTGGAGGGAGTGTGGGAGGGTTCTTCCACTTATGTGGAGGTAAAGGTTTATATATCAAAATTACATACTTTCTTCTAGAGAGAAAAGGTGTTGTGAGTGATTGTGAAAGTGCATATGGAGGCTTTGGGTTGACCCCCATTCCACATGGGAGATATAAGGAGATGAGTCCATGTTCTCCTCTCTTTTGGGATTATTTTGAAATCCTTTGTGGTTATTTGGAAAGTTATAAATGGATTCTAGATATTTTAATTTTGTATGTATGTGCAATGGTTGGTTGTGTTTTGTTGTGTTGTGGAAGCCTTTTTAAGAGTTGTCAAGGTTGTTTAATGTCCCTTATTTCTCTATTGTTTTTGTTTAGGGGCCAATGAGGAGGGTTGCTTCTCCATCTCATTGGAAATAGGTTGGGAGGATATTGGTTCCTACTACCATTTTTATTGTTATTGTGATTTTGAGAATGAAGAAAAGCTATGGAGTTATAAATTGATAAAGAGAGGACGATATATGTTTTGAGACCCAAAGAAATAATCCTATGTTTTTTTGTAAATTTTACCATGTTATTTCAACCTTTGAGTGGAAGAGTTGTAAATACTTATATTTTAAAGTGGATTCTTATAAATTGATTATCAAACCATGCATTGTAATGGTTGAATGAAGGAATTTGTAAGTTGTATTTTAATGAAATTGTAGCTCTTTTCAAATATGAAATTTAATAAAAAGTTTCATTATGAATTTACTTTCAAAATGGCTCTTTTGTATACAAATGATGTAAGTTGAAATCTGCAATTTAATCAAGAATTTGGTATTATGATTTCATTTTGGAAGTGTTCATCTTGCATTGAAATTACTTGAAAGTGTATAAAATTGTTTAATTTTTATTTTCTCTTGGCAATCTTGGTTTTGAAAATAAAGAGAAGGAACTTGCATTTTGTTTGAGTTTATATTCAATATACTCTTTCAAATGAATTTACAATTAGGAAATCTTAGTATTATGGATATGAGCATACAACCTTGCAATTTAAACAAGGTAAGCCTTTATATAATTTTAGATAAAAAAATCTTTCTTTAATTGTATACCTTGGCAATTGACCCAACAACTCCACTATTTTAAAATTTATATGTAGTTATAAGAATTGCATACATATATATATATAATTTCTTATATTTTAGTGTACAAATGGAAATACTTCACACTAGATAGTTGAAAATGAATTAAAAAAGAAACCTACTTATAAATAAATATATAATTATATGAGTCGAATAGTATACATACATACATACATACATACATGTGTGTGTGTGTGTGTATGTATATATTAATAAGATATTTATATATTAAAATAACTATATATGTTATATAATAATAAGTAAAATCATTTAGAAAGAATCATGTTATGACCTATTCAGAATGTTAGTTTTATATAAAACAAACTTGAATAATGAAAAAAGGAAAATCTAAAACCTAATTAAATGCCTAATTCGCTATGTAAGCCATAAGGGGATGGGATATAAAATTTTAAATATATGTATCTAACATTATTCACTAAAACCAAAATCTTTCAACCTCATACCAATCAGCCCAGTAGATTTATTGTAAAAAGATTTTGTTTTTGGAGCTTTTGGTCGTAAGATGGGATCTTGAAAACAATCAACAAGTGAGAAGGGGACAATAGTCCCTCTTTTTTATGGGAGAGGTTCCCTTATTGAAAACAAAAGAGAAAATCCAAACCACCTATTTACAATATAAACAATTGTTCAATATTTCTATAAAGATTTTTATCTCTTAGATGCCTTATTTCAACGGTTTTCAATACAGAAGAAAGGGGAATAAAATAATTGGTATTCAAAAACAGAATCGAGGAGGGATTTAAAAAACATATATTATTGAATGATATCTTATTTATGCTTGATAAAATAACAAGATTTAAACTACACATATAAAAACATAGGACATGCATGTATTAGACTTAAAATTCTAAGTGTAGTATCAATTACTGGACTCAAAGTTCTTGTTTAAATATGCATAGCTTCATATGAATTAGATAAGGAATAGAAATAGATACATCATGAGATAAAATGAAAATTCTTCTATATTGATTAGTAGTTCAATGTTCTTTACATCCAAGATATCAAAAACCGATCCCTTACAATGAAAAGAAAAGTTATTTAAATAACCCAAAAAACGTTACAAAAAAGCCTTTTCAGTTTCCCTTCTTTTAATCCTAAAATTTAATATCTAATTAAATATTATAATCCCAATTTACCTCTTGTTTACATAACATATGGCTAAATAGACAATAGCCACCTTAATAAGATATTTTTAAAAAGAAAGGAAACTATGAACTAGGAGCTGGGATGCTCAAAGAATTTATTGGAACGCCTTTTGTCTTGAGCACCTAACCCATAAATCTATTTAATGCCTCTACAATATCCATACCCCAAGGAATAGTTATGTTTGAATTTGCATGAGTTTATCTACTTAGGAAATTGTCCATCTCTTTTCCAAATTTTGCATGCTCCAAAAATTCCTTATTGGCTTCTATGATGGATACTTGAAGTGAACATAATTCTTTCATTTTATCTTTGAACATGGTATCCAGTTTGAACAAATCATTTCTGACAAAAGTCTTAAACTAAGACTTGATTTCTTAGATAGTGAATTTATCATCTGAATTCTCCTTGAAAATTTGACAGTGAATTTCTGGAAAGTGGATGTGACATAGAATTTGAAGGCTTCTCCTTTCGCAACATATTCTTGAGTTCACCAATGGCCTCTTCAAGAAATTTTATTTTCCAATCGATGTTGAAGACCCATTGTTTAGATAAATTCATCTTTACATCATCAAATACCTTGTTTTTCAAAATAACTTATACATTTGTATTACTCATTAGTCTAAGATCTTGGATACATTCACTCCATAATTTTAATTCTCTATCCAACCCAGTGAGTGTAGTAGTAAAATTCAATTATATTTTAGCAATTATTTCATATGATTTAAATGCTTCCTCAATGAAATTCAAACATGTGATTATCATCTCATCAACCAAGGCTTCCATTGCCTTCCCATAAGTGGCATGCTTATGAATATATTTGATGGTTTGAACCTCATCATTAGATAGAATGAAAAGTGGTGGAATGGAAGATAATAGAGTTGGGTCAAGTAAATTTTCCTCTGTCCACAAGGACTTGATGAAATTTGATAGGATTTGATTCTGCTACTCAACCTACTCACATGTTTGCTTCCCTTTTTCAACCCTTTAAATTACTCTAGAAATTGTTCCCTTTAGGTTATACACCTCACTCTCGGGCATTGATTCTCTAAGAGAAATTATTGTTATCTCCATGTCACCTATTAATAGGTATTTTTCATCTTTGTCAAGTTTGGGTTTAGCAATCTCCATGAATTTCGGCCTTGAGAATCTTATACTAATCTGGATGTGACCTTAGCCTTTTTAGTAGGTGGTGGAGGAGAAGTACCTAATAGGGCTGCCATTGCATCAAACTAAGGAGAAACAATATTAGAGGTGGTCTTTATTTTTCTCTCCAAAAATGGTTCAGAGCAAGCAAAAGAAGAACTCTAAGAAGAAGTACTAAGGGGCCCAAGTGTAGGTGTGCTCATTACACTCAAAGTTTGTACAACAGTCACTTCTAACATAGATGTCTCATATTGAGTTTTGGGAGCTTCCTTAGTAGATGTTTCTAAAACATTCACAGATTCTGAGAATGGTTTCTCCAATTGATCCTTTTTTAAACTTCTTTCCTCAAGATTATTTTTCTGTCTTTTCTTGTTCTTTATCTTCACTGTCATCATCACATAGGTCCACATTTCTCCCTCATTAGGCATTGTTTCAATCTTCTTAGGAGAAGGTATCCTCTCATTCTCCTAAATGAATTCCTTCTCCTTATCATACTTCTTAACTTTTTCTTTATTTATGTACACCAAAGTTGAAGATTCAAGGGGAGAAGGAACAAATTGTTCATGTGCTTCAAAAGTTGATAAAGGTATTTCTTTCTGAGGGGTGAAGGTTTCTTGAGAAGAAGACCTAGATTTTCCTGCTCTAAACATCTTCATTTTTCTGTGAAACCAAATCTTAGTTCTCACCAAGACAGGGTTGATGAGATCCTTTAAATCTTCTCTCTCCTTAACAAACCAATCAATGGTTTCAATACGAGTGTGTTTGATTGATTGTTAGGAAATTAAATATTAATGTTTACATTATAGTTTTTTATTTAATATTTAATATTGCTATATATTAAATATTAGTTTTGAATGTATATTCTTAGAATATATTGTTTCAACAATATATTATTCATAGAGTTTTTTATACCCGTGAATAACATTCCGGGTTAATTATTGTAACTCCTTCATATTTTCTAGGAGGTTGTTTAGTTGTTATGATGGCTATATAATAGCCTAATGTATTGTACGAATATATAGACAAATAATATAATTAATCTATGTATTTTTCTTGTGCAAGTCTGATCCAAAACTTATATTTGGTATTAGAGCAAGTATGGCTCTGTGAGAGTAGGTATAGGGGTCGTAGCTTTGTGCTTCACCTCTCAGGATGAGAAAATATTATTCTATGAGATTATGTAGGGATAGAATCATTAACTCAACATCATTTATTGATTTCTATTTGTTGTGATCTCTTCCATCGTGGTAGTTCTGGGTTTTAAGAATTGTAGATTGATATTTTTAGTGCACATGTAAGTCTACATCAATGATTGTGCACTTTACTGATCTACATTTTACCCGTTGTCAATTAATCTTAAGAGGCATATAGAAAATATTGTATTGAACATCGGAGTGATTGGTGTATTCTGTTCATTCAAACCGTATCTACTCAGCTTATGATCTATGAGAAATATTCGACAGATCAACACCGATTGCCAACAAAGGTGGAGATAATTCATGCCCTGATCCCTGTCAATCGACTACAATTTCTACATATCCAATTGTTTTGGTGGGTCGACTTCATCTCCAGATTCGTGTCCCATCCTGAACAATACTTGTAAGACCAACATTGTCTAAAACGACGATCCAACTATTCAGATCTGTCAGACACAACGTCTGAAAATTTAACTGGAAGTAATATTTGGTTGATTTTTCTCTAGACAGCAAATTCTTCACTCTGCAGATCTATACACGTTCCAACGCTGTGCAGAGTTTCACTGTGGGTAGATTTTGAGCCCGATGAGGAATAAAATTATTGTGTTCGAAATAAGAATGAGATTGGGGGCATTCGCTACAAAGACTATTTCAAGTTTTTTGAAAAAGTATTCAACATGTTTGGTGTTATGGTGATTCAGTGCATTTAAGTGACATGATAGCTACGATGCTACGTTTCTTGGAGACTCCACCAAACTTTAGGCGAGTAGGTATGTCTTTCTTCTTGTCATTGTGAAGAGTCCTTTACTTCTAATTTTCACGGGTGTTGTTACAAGTCTTTTCATTGGTCCATAGCATTCAATTATTTTAATAGTGTATTGTTTATTGTTGAATTCTATAGAGGTCCAATGGTCTTATAAGTCGTTTGAGTGTTTTGAAGTATAAATTCAATTTGTTTTAGTGGTCATATTCCATCCTTACAAATCACATTTGTATGTTGTATTTTGGTGAGTCTAGCAAGTAAGACCATTGTATACCATCTAGGGTATGTTATTTAATTTTTTTGTGTTAGTTTCATTTAGAGCTAAGTGTCGTAATAAATAATTCCATATAGGTGATTTTAGGATTTTTTAATTCTCATTTTCATTTAAAAAGTAATCTCGTTTTATTACTTTTTAAAGTTAGTCGAGTCTTCTTGTCCGATTCAAAATAGTCTTTGTCAAATCTGTGAGTTGTCGTCAAATGTCGTATAATTGTAAAAAGTCTGAAAAATTAAAAAAATTCCTTACGGACGCATTTTCGGTGTTACCCGACGTCCATGAAAATAAAGTGTTTCACATTGTGGGAGGGAAGATATAATAAACAATGTGGAAACAGTTGAGCTTCATATCCAAATCAGGCTGAGTTAGCAGCATGTTAATTGGAGGATGGAGGCATCGGAGGCTGGAGGTCAGATAGCGACCTCTCGTCAGTCACCAATGACGGGCTGCACAAAATGATTTGGTGGCATAGGTGTGCAGTGTGAGTACTTGTTTTTGAGTTTTGCAGTGTTCCAGATTCAGTTGTGTGGTGTGAATTTCAGTTTGGTGTGATTTTCAGCGTGGTGTGAAAAATAAGAACAGATGTGGTTCATTCCTATTCACTGGTATGTGGTTGTTCCTATTTCCCCAAATGAAAAAAACATAGTGCAGAACAAGTAACACAGTGAAATGCAACATCATGAGACTTGATGAGGTAGAACAGTCAGATGTGTTCTTGTTCATACCTAGGTTTGTGGTTAGCCTCCTGAAAACCATTGAAGGTTATTCAGATGTGTTCCTACTTGAGTTCCCACACTGCTAGGTCAGATGTGTTCCCTAGAGTGACTGGTTGATAAGCAGATGATTCCTGAGCGTGTTCCCATCCTCGTCGGTCAGATGTGTTCCCGACAGTGCTTGGTCGATAAGAAGTTGATGTGTTCCTTCTTCTACCTTCAGTTTGAGTGTGTGCCAAGATCATGAGCGCGCAGAGGTGGCAGGCTGCAAAGGAAGTGTGAAAGTTCTAATGTTACCATGTAAACATTAAGGGGGGGAATGTTAGGAAATTAAATATTAATGTTTACATTATAGTTTGTTAGTTAATATTTAATATTGTTATATATTAAATATTAGGTTTGAATGTATATTGTTATAATATATTGTTTCAACAATATATTATTCATAGAGTTTGTTATACCCGTGAATAACATTCCGGGTTAATTATTGTAACTCCTTCCTATTTTCTAGGAGGTTGTTTAGTTGTTATGATGGCTATATAATAGCCTAATGTATTGCATGAAAATATATAGAGAAATAATATAATTAATCGTGTATTTTTAGGTGTGCAATTCTGATCCAAAACCTATATTGATATCTCGTATTCAAGGGACAATAGTTCTTCATCATCATTCTCAATTCCTTTAGGAGCATTATATATATAAAAACCTTGATTTTTTACGTAGACAATCTACCATAGTATCTTCTCCAAACTTTGTAATCGATAGAATATTCAGTCCAATAGTCTTTAATATCATAATATGGTGAAAAACCATTCGAAATTGGTAGAATTGAAATCCTTAATATTAAAGCAAGTCCTAGGTTTATAATAATGAAGGATAAGAGGAGAAAATTTCTTGTTAATGTTCTAAGCATCTAGAGCAGTCCTACAAGTGTACTTACCCAATGTGATCAGGAACTGGATATTTGCAATCTGTTTATGCCTGCAGTTGTATGAAGTTTATCCAACTGTCTGCATATTTCAACCAAAGCCATATTTTCACTACAAGTACATGGGAATTTTAAGGCGTGTTTCCTCAAATCAAACCAACTATATTTATGAGAACTTGGTGAATTGATTGTAAAAACTACCATAGACATTGATCAATTGTTTTTCTTCATATGAGAATCTTCTATCGGTATCTACTTCCAAAAATATGATGATATACATAGTGAATGCATCATTTACCCTCTAGAAATGATGGTCGTTGATCTTCAAAGATAACTTTGGATGGTATACATAGATACAAGCATAATTCTTGTGTTTAATAGGGAAAAACCCAACCATTATTTGTCGGAAACAATGTTATACATTAGATAGGAGCTCACGTAAAAGTATGAGTCCTTTAAAGATACATTAGTTGTTTTGTCAAACTGTCATAGATTATCCCCTGCCTAATTCAATATTTTCTTCCCTTTATATATAATATTTATACATGGGAAAATTCAAATTAAAATCAATTGTAGAGGACATTCCCATTATCCTAGAAAGGAGAGTGATCAAATATTACAATTATTCATTGAAATCAACCCTATACATTATTTTGGATAGCCTTGAGGTTACTTTATTTGGATGCTTAAACCAAGACTTAGCCACTATGTTTTTATATTGTTCACTATCTTGATAAAAAAGAAGTCGAGCCTGAACTCGGCAAGACAATTTGAGCCTTTAATCATGGGGATTATGAAAGCAGTGGTAATACAATTTTCACCAAGTTGAGCCACTACGTGTCCTTGACGGTCAATGATCTCCTTTGTCTCTGGGTTGAAACATGAACTAAAATTTAGCACTATATCGACACATTGGACAAACATTTGAAAACCCCCCACCGAGCCATTCCACTCTCCATAATTAGTTGAGCAATGGAAGAAGGGTTTTTGTAATTTATACACACCTAGAAGTCATCCAAATCAAGGTGTTGAGCTTCGTTGTGACCTATATTTGGTATGGTCATCTCTAAAGAGGATAGGTGCTCATGTCCCTTGTAATTTATCTTCATTTTATGGCAAGGAGCAGGAGGTATTCATGAGAAAAATTCTTTAATTCTCTCATTTATGCTTTCAACTATCCACAACTTCCTTTGTACTTGTAAATTTGAAAGTAATGTAATAAGGCTTGACCAAGGCTACAAATAGTAGAGAGGGGGAAACTGGAGAGGATAGTAGCAAATACAAGCAAGATGTTAAAACTACCAATTACCCCGACTATGTATGCACATCCTGATTGAAGTAGGTTTGAGAGGTGAAATAAATGTGGTAATAAATACTCCAAGCCATCCTAAGATAATGAAAAGCAGAAAAGGTAGAAAAAAGTGCCCAACAGGCCTATGGGGCACTAGGACATCTAAGATGCGATAAGCGAAACAATCGATTTGAATAGAAATAGGTAAAGGCAGACTTACGGGAAAATGGTGGTGTTGGTGCGTAATCATAGAACCCCTGAATGTCTACAACTCGATAGGTTAAGACTCTCAGTGTGATTGCATAACATGGAGATTTTCCCAAAGTGTGGGACTTTAAAATCAAGAAAGATCTCTGGATGAAGGTTGATTCCTATTCCTCTATTTAGGCACACACATACAATTTGGAGAGGATATACTCTAAAACCAACTCTAACTTGCCAAGGATATAGGGTTAATAAGATGCAAGAAAATAAACCTAAATCTAACAAAGGTAATGCACCAAAGGAATGTTGAACACCTACTTTGCCATTAAACACAAACCATTAAAAATGTGATACAAATACCATGCACAGATAACTAGGGTTGCAATGAGAGATCATGAAGATGCAATGAACATAAGAAAGGGTTGAAAATCATCCACAAACTTATATTATTGCTCCAAAATTTGATACAGTCCATTACAATGGCCAAGAGGCACAAACTTGCATTATAGTTTTAAATGAGAGGTTTAAACTCCACAAATTCCCTTGTAGATTAGAGAATAAGGGAGGGTGCAAAGCCAAAAATGTCCAACCTTTTGAAAAAATCCCCTCTTTACAATATATAAGAAGAATTAAAGAAGGAGATAGAAGAAATACGAAATATAGCTTCAACCACCACAAAATTGCATTGAATTCACCTGCAACAATGATGGGTGCTATTGTAAAACCCATGCCTCCATGTGTTGTTCTTTATTGGGAAAGAAAGGAAACCCATACCTCATAATTTTGGTAGGTGAGAAGCCTCGAAACCCTAAAAAATGGAAGACTATATTTCTTCATTTTCGGAGTCTGAAATGCATGCAACCTCCAAAATCCCAAAATTTGGATTTTCAGAAATTTTGGTTTTGGAAGTCAAGCTATTGTTCACTTCTCAAAATAGTCCGAGAGTTCCAAAAGTCGATACCCAAAATTTTGGACCTTCAAAATTCATAATTTTTGACATTGATTCTTGTTTTTATGTTTTGGGGATTGAGAGTTCCAAAATCCCAAATCCTGAAACTCAAAATCTTGAATTCCCGAAACCCAAAATCCTAAAATCCAAAATCCCAAATCCCAAAATCCCAAAACCTGAAATCCCAAAATCTGAAATCTTGAAATCTCGTAACTTGAAATCCCAAAATCTTGAAATCTCAAAATATGAAATCCCAAAACTTGAAATCCTAAAATCAAACCCAAAATCCACGAAATCAAAAATCCAAAATCCCAAAATCCCAAAACATGAAATCCTGAAATCTCGAAATCCAAAATCTCAAAATATTGAAACCTAAAATCCTTAAATCCTGTAACCAAAAATCCTAAAATCATGAAATCCAAAATCCTGAAATTGCGAAACCTGAAATCCCAAAATCTCGAAATCCTAAAATCCCAAAAATCAAATCCCAAATCAAAACCCAAAATCCCGAAACCCAAAATTCCAAAATCCTGAAAATCAAAATTTCAAAAAACTAAAAATACCCTTTTGAAGATTAGCCCCTAATCTATCAACTAGAAAAATTTGGACCTATTTTGAGTAAATCAAAAATCAATTTCGAGTTTAGCCTCGGGAGTTGAAAAATCTAAAATTGGAGAACTTGCAATTTATTTATTTTCGAAATTCAAAATGCAATCCTCCATGGTGAAACAACCCCTTCTACTTCTTTGTGTGCAAGATCATGTTTGTGTGTTTTTCTTGAGAGGAAAAATTGGATAACAATTTGGCGACTCATCGGATCACTGTATGCTAGGTGAAAGATCAGTTGCCTTGAAGTATCCGGTGGGCATGGAGCCATGAATGATAGCCTGATATTGATCTTTTTCTTGAAACTTCTCTCTGAATGCTTGCACTTCGATCCCGAAACTGTTCATTGCTTGCACTCTCAATTCTCAAAAGAAAATCTTGAAGATGAGATTTGTGAGAATAGAAAATTGTATTGACCTAGAGCTTTCACCTATCCCTAAAAAGGACTAGAGGCACACTGAACTACATAATGATGTAACCTTAGAGCAATAGAACTGTGTTGAAGCACTTATGGAAATTGAAACCTAAACTACAACAAGACAATATGCATATGCACTTGGAGGAATTAAAATCCTAGGGTAATATTTACAAGGGTGAAACCTTTTTCCTTTTCAGTAGCAATGTTTAAGGTAGATCCCGTTAACCAAAATCGGAAGCTCCTCTCCATCCAATGTAGAAAATTGGAAGGCATTTCTACTTTTACATCCTATGACCATATAGGGTCCATTCTAAATGGCATCAAACTTGCAATGTCTACCAATATTTTTCTTATCTACATCCCATTTCAAAACAAAGTCCCCTTCCTAAAATTTCCTTGCTCTTGTTTTCTTATCAAACCATCTTTTGAAGAAGGTTTGATCTTTCTCTATCATTTGAATTGCATGTTCTCTAATTTCTTCCAATTCCATTAACTCTGCATACCTAGCCTCTATTGGATCGAACTCATACAACTCCAGTTGTTTCATGAGCTCTAGTGTGGGTAGGTCCAATGATATAGGTAGCACTTCCTCTTTCCCATAGACTAAATTGTAAGGGGAATTACCTGTTGACCTCTTTGGTGTGATCTCTGTCAGCCCACAAGGATGATTTGAGCTTAGTATGCCATGTCCTTTGGTTTTCATCTAGAGTCCTTCTAATGATTCTTAGTAAATTCTTATTTGTGGACTCTTCCTGCCCATTACCCTGTGGGTAATAATTTGAAGAGGTACTTAAGTAGATTCCATTTTTAACATCCCATTTTGTGATCTTGGAACCTAGGAACGCCAATGCATTGTCTAATATAATAGTGGTTGGTACTCCGAACCTAGTCACTATCCCTTTATAGAAGTCTAGTATTATAGACTCGTTTTCTTCCTTAAGTGCTACCACCTTGATCCACTTGGTGAAATAGTCTGTTGCTGTGAGTATCCACTTGTGACCTTGGCTTGAATTTGAATTGATGAATCCCATGAAGTCCAATCCCCATTTCATGAATGGCTGGTCAACCAAAATTGGGTGGAATGGAAGTGCTGCTAACCTTTCTTTTCTTGTGAAGAACACACATTTTTGTGCCTTTTTATCCATATATAGCAATCACTGAACACTGTGGGCCAATAGTAACCTGCCTTCATTATCTTGAGAGTTGTCACCCACAAAGAAAAATTACCTCCGACTTCTCTATTGTGAAACTCCTGTAGCAATCTCTCAATTTGATTTTTTCCAATACACCTCAATAGAACACCATTGATGTCCCTTTTGAACAAAACGCCATCAACAAGCACATATGGGATGGCTTGTAATTAGAAGTATCTCCTCTTTGTTTTGCTCATTTCGGAGGGCATAGTTTTGTTTGTAGGAAGTGTATCATATTTTGAGTCCAACAAGGGATGGGCACATTATCATTTGTTTTTATTTTACTATCTTGTAGTACCAAAACAACTCCATTTTCATTACTTACATCAACTTGTTGACTCAAGGCTAGTTGTTCATGTAATCCTTTTCCATAGACCGACTTAGTGACGTTAATTTCGATGTCATATTCCATGACACGAGTGATCCATCATATATTTTTATCATTCAGATCCTTGTTCAAAATGAATTCCTTGACTCCTGCATGAGAGACCAATAATTGGATCTTGTTGTTTGAGATTAGATGTTTGAACTTCTTCAAGCTTTGGATTACTGCAAGAACATGTTTTGTGATGAAAGAGTACTTAGTTTCATATTCCTCCAAATCTTGACTGAAGAAGGAAACCATTTGTTCAAAACCCTCTTTGTTCTGTTGCACAAGGATTGTAGAAACCATGTCACCACCACCAAAGGCATAGAGCATGAAGTCCTTTGAGAAGTTTGTATTGATGATAGTTGAGCTTGAGATATAGCCTCTTTTATTGATTCAAAACTCGCTTTTCCTTCAGTTTTCAACCTGAATTCCATGCTCTTCTTCAACATCAGTGTTATTGGCTTCACAAGAGAGGCAAAATTCGGCACAAACCTATGAACAAAATTGATCCTTCCTAGAAATATCTGAAGAGCCTTCTTATGAATTGGCAAGGGTAATGCTCAAATTGATTTGACTCTTTCTCGGGTCGATCTTCAATCATTCTTTTGACACAATATGTCCTAAGAGATTTCCTTCATGAGCTAGGAATGTGCATATTTTGGGATTTAGTGATACCCCAAATATCCTACATCTTTGAAATACTGTCTCAGATGAAAGAGGTGATCCGCTGCATGTTTGGAGAACATAGTGATATCGTCAAGATATATCAGTACTATTTTGTTGATCAACCCCTTGAATGCCATGTTCATCGCCCTTTGGAAAGTGGCTCCAACATTAGATAATCCAAATGGCATCTTCCTGTAGGCATAGGTTCCCCACTTAGTGGTGAAAGCCATTTTGAATTGGTCATATTCTTTTACCATTATCTGATTATACCCTGAGTAGCCATCAAGGAGGGAAAATATTTCAAGCTAGATACCACTTGCAAGATTTGTTCCATTGAAGGGAGTGGATAGTGGTATTTGAGAGATGCCCTGTTCAAATCTCAGAAGTCCACACACAACCTAATTTCTCCATTCTTATTTCTGATTGGGACCAAGTTGGAAACCCAGCTCAAGTGCTTGATTAGAAATATAATGCTTGCCTCTATTAGCTTGTTTATCTCTTTCTTCATTAGAGGCTCAATGTGAGGGTTGACCAATTTTTTTCTTTTTCTTAATGGGCTTAGCATCTGGGTCTAGTTCAATTGTATGTTGTGCCAACTTTAGATTGAATCCTCGTAGGTCCTCATAACTCCAAGTGAAGATGTCTGGAAACTCTTGGAAAAGTTGTGTGAACTCATATCTCTCTTACACATTGGCCACCTTGCGAATTTGGAGTGTCTTTCCTCTCTGATCGAATGGATCCGAATCCTCTCCCTTGACTCCGCATGTTAGTCTTCTATTTTTGAAATTGGTCATTAAGATTGAAGATAGACTCCAATGTTACTAAACCTTTAGGAAGCTTGTTGGTCCACAACTACACTACTTGATCCCCGTACTATTGCTCTAATCTATCTTGATTCATAGCTAAGAATTCAGCCTCTTCTTGTAAGAAATTAACAATGTGTTGATCATTCTCAAACACTTGCCAACTTGTGTTATTGTTTGGAACTACTGGCCTTACAATCGCATGGATATATGGTTGTGTTTTTTTTTTTTGATATTGTCAACTACATAAAATGTTTCTCTAACTGCTGCAAGCCTATCTATAGCTTCATTCTTCTCCCTGGGTATGGACATACTGTTGAAAGCTTTGAAATCCTCAATTAGGTCCCATACCATATTTTTGTAGCTCTTGAGTAGGTCATTCTTTGCAGCATGTTGTCCTCTGACTTGATTGACGATTATCTCGCTATCACCAAATACTTGTAAATTCTTTATGCCTCTTTTCCTAGCCCAATGAAGCCCATGAATTAAAGCCTCGTATTCAGCTATGTTGTTTGAATAGGAAAAGTGGAAACAAAAGCTAAATAATAATTGATGTTTTGTGGTGAAACCAACATTACACCTCCTAAAGCACCTTATTTGATTCTTGAAGCAGTCAAAATATAGTTTCCATATTTCATTTTCATCCTTATTTTTGGCTTGTTGATGTTAGGAATGGGTGAATTTTCTTCATGTACACAATATACACCTAATTTAGATTCTTCCATTTCCTTGTATGGGTCAAATGCATGCCTCTTGTTTTCCCATTCATCCAGAGTCAAATCTGTGAATTCCTTCAACCTTGGTACCTATTTCTAGATCTAGTGAAAATTCCTCTTGGTCAAAGGCTGAGAAATTTGCATTGATATGACTTGGCACATAGGGCTCATTATGGAAATTGGCAATTGGTTCGACCTAATGGTTTCTTTAGATCCATATCTTTTCGAATATCATGTGTGACCAATCTGTTGATAGATATCCACCAATTTTGGTAGTGAAGTATCTTGAAAAACATAGTGCAAAGAGTGGCGGGAGGTAAATTATAGACACATCCTGTAAGAATGTGACATTTGGACATACATGCAATGTAAGGCTTAACCCCTTGATAACACCAATCATTCCTATAAGCTGTTCCATACAATACAGATTTGCACTACTTCTTTCAGCATTGTCTCATACTTTAGACCCAATTGATCGGCTATTTGCTTTGGCATTACTGAGCTACTTGCCCCCAAATCAATTATGTAGTTATGTACCAAGTGGTTCCTTACAATCAATGCCACATAGAATGATGGAGGCTTGAAATTTTTGATTGGTTGACCACCACCTTCACAGCACCGCATTAGTGAGAAATTTCTCACCGAATTTGGTGTAATCGATGAGAGGTAGACCAATTAGCCATTGCACTTACAAAAACTCTTGTTATCCCGGGATAGCTAGTGACTCCCACATGGAAATGTTCACATAAGTTTTCTTCATCTGATCGATGATGTTGAAAAAGGATGAATTATCCTTTTGTTGTCCCTTACTTGGCACAACCTTTCTGGAGCTTGAATAGGCACATATGTATCTACAACGGGTGTCTTAGGCTGATTTTGTATGTTTGTGGTTGTATTTGGTCTACTAACCCCTTGTTGTATAGGAGTGGGATGAGAAAAAATTGGATCGAGATGACTATCCTTCCTCTATGTTCCTCTTTTTGAACTTGTGTTGGCAGTCATGCCTTGAAAAGGTGGTTGGTTTATTATATAGAATTCTTCTATTTTCTAATTAACTAACTTAGTTTCCATTGGAGGTGCCTCTAGTTAAGTTTCTTGTTACTGATTTCCCTCTTGAATTGGTTCTTGGGACACACCAATGGTTTGTACCATCAAGGCCTAGATTTAGTGCACTGTTGAAACACATTGATTGATTGTGAGGTAGATTGTAGGGGTAACACCAGTCGTACTCCTGTGCCATGTTGTTTTGTGTTGGAACCAAGGCCCTCGATGTTGAATTTGTGTTTGGATCATATGGTCGAATGTAATAGCAACTTGAGGTTATCCTTGGTTCTAGTTTTGATTTGCAGCCTGAGCTAGTGGTCTATTTTGCTGATATGGGGGTCTGGCTTGATACCGATTTTGAGGCTGATATAGCCTAGAACTCTGAGCTTGTTATCTCTTGATAGTCACTAGCTCATTTCCTAGGTTATGTAATTGTTTCATAACCTCTTGTATCTCTTTTAAATTTCTTGAAGAAGTAGAATCCTCGCTATTGCTTTGATTTGTAGGGGCTAGAATGGAATTCAACTCTCGTGTTTGACTAGTCGTACGAGCTCCCATGTCTAGATAAAGAGGCATTGGTGGCCTTGGTGCTAGCTTACTAGCTTGAATAAATAATTTTTCAACTCGAATAGAAATGTTATAGGCTGCAGGTAAGGTTATACCTCCCATGGATTGGATCATCATGGCTATATCTAAATTTATATCCTTCAAAAAATAGAGGAATGCTCCTTCAATTTGTTGGTCTAACAAGCCTAGAAAAATTCTATCCCATTTCCTCTCAAACCTAAAGCTAAAATCATTCAAATGTTCATTAGGATCCCCCTTGATTGTTGTCAATTGTTCTAATAAAGAAAAATTGTCTCCATTTTCCCTCAAATTGATTATGGAGGGTTGTGCATAAATGATCCCATTCTGGATAGAAGCTGCTATTAGAATTCTGAACCATTGCAAATCTTTACCCTTAAAGGAAGATGCCAAAAACTTGACAACAATGTCCATTTCAGTGATTTCGTGAATTGCATAGACATTTGCAATGTCCTAGATGTGGTCAATCAAAGTTGTTTAGTTCTCTCTAGTGAAATATGGGATGTTCTTCAATTCCGCAATTGGAACTAGATTTTGAGAATTTAGGGCAAGTTGACTACTTCCTATGAAGTTAACATATGGATTGGGTTGTGCCATCCTGATTGGTTAGATAACTCTCTTTGATTGAAGAAAAGTTCTACTAGGTGGAGGTGTAGACAATGTCTTGTTAGGTGGAGATGGTGATCTTTGTGGTTTTCTTCCCCTCCTTCCTCTGCCTGGTGATAGTTGTAAGTAGACAAATGATTTGTTGATCAAAGAACACTTGATAAAAATCACACAAGAAGTCCATGTGGGGAAGTGATTCATATTCAAAGGTGTGAATGGATAGGGAAAACATGTGTGTGGAACCGAATTTCGGGTTTCGAGGACTTAGCCGTTTTCACTCATAAAGGTCTATTTTTAGATATGGTGTGCAGAGCAAAAAAAAGAGGAAGACACATGTGCACCACACATTGGCTATTTTTGGAGGATTAGATACGAAGTAATTTACATGGACACAAGCTAGAAATAGATCTTCTACTGTCAGTTAGCTAGTAGTAGTCTATTATTAGCGCACTTGCATGTGTGGCTAGTTTTGTAAAGGCACGTGGCTAAGAAGATCTTACGACCTATTTTGGGAATAGATAAGCGGTGAAGGGAAAGTCCCCACCCTTATATATATGTAGTAAACTGTGTAATAGAGAGAGGAGATATATACAGAGATATGTTGTTAAATCTGTTATGCACATACTACTGTTATTGTAATGAAGTTTCGTATACTTATTGCATTGAATATAATGGAGGATATTGGTTGAATCTAAGTGTTAGTTTTTGTGTTTATCTTGAATCTAGTATGTTTTTTATCTCATCATGGTTAGTACTTAATTCTACTTTTCCTTAGATATAGATCTGGTATGCTTTGTAGAATGATGTGCTAGTAATAGAACTATATATGTTAAGTCTCCATCATACTAACATCCTACAACAACAACCCTAAAGAGGAACCGGTACCTTTGCGCACTTTGGGTGAGCACTCATCCTAAACTAAGTGATGTGTCAAGGCATAGGGTTTCATTGGTTTTGTATCACCGAATTATAGGCTACATCATGAATCTGTTGTTGACCTAGAATTCAAGTGACACAAACCCAATGAAACCCTATGTGCGATGGCACATCACTCAAACTTAGGCCGAGTGCTCATCCAAAGTGTGTAAAGGGTTTCATTGGGCTTTGTATCACTGAATTCTAGGCTACATCATTGGTTCCATTTCGAGACCTCTTTTTAGTTGTTTTTAGGATGGTTCGCAATGAATAAATACCGTTTGACCTTAGCAAGTATTAAATAATGGATATGTGATATGGAAGAAGAATACGCATGACGATTCAACACTGGATCTATGTTTAACACATGAAATTAGGTGGAACATAATTTGTATGACAGATTTATATCATAGATTCTTCACTATCTTTCCAATAGAATTATATGAGTGGTTGGTTTCTTATGCATCTAAATGGAATTTGAGGTATCACGCACTTGTTTGGACGTAGGAAGAATTTCAGGCCCTTTTGATGCCTTGATCTAATTTGGACTTGAGTGTGGATATGTGGTTTGTGGTGTCTTGAACAATTATATCTTCGTATACTCAATTTCCACTTATTCATGCCCAGTAGGTAGAAAATTCTAGTTCTTACGAAATCCAAGGAGCTTACCTATAAGGCATTCCACTAGCGATCAAGATCCTAACGGTAACTTTGAACCTCGAGAGAAAACCGATGGCTAACTAAACCCCACCACGCGTGGAGGCGGGAGCAAGATTAGTGAAAGATGGCAGACCTAGCGGCGTAAAGGTGAAGAGAGGAAAGGTGGATTAAGTATAATGAGGCATGTTAGAGGGAGATAAAGAAGCAAGGTAACATTATAGAAAGTATGGAATTGAGGAGATATATGGATCGTGAAGGATTTGAAACTCACTTAGAAGACATAGAGCTAGAGCATCAGAACTCCCCATCTTGGAAATCATGAAAGGGATCCACCCTTGGCCTCATAACCAAGCATGCCAGTAGAGAATACCTGGGCCAAGAATTCGTATCTGAACATACCTAATAACCTAGCCCTTGCACTTGGTTTTCTAGTATCTAGTATGAAAAGTAATCAGCAAGCAAGTTTGGGAAGTAAGAGAGTAAGTACATGAATGGGAGGGTATATAGCTTCATTTTTGTTTGGAGGTTTTTTTTAGGTGCAAAATTCACACAAAATATGAGCGCACCAAATGTTGGATTCACTTCTAGAAGTGGAACTACTTCACAAACCGTAGGGGTTCATGTTAGATTAGGTATTTACCTTAGCTCATGTTCACCTAGGTACCTTATTTACCTTTATTGCATTTATCCTCACCCACTTATGTGTGTGGATATTTCTTTTATCTTATTTAGATATTAGGAGATATTATCTAGTTGTTAGGTAGTTCTTTCCTTGATCCATGGTATTGACTAGTTCTTTCCTTGATCTATGGTATTAACTAGATACTTGATGTCTAGTTCTCTCCTAAATCTATGGTCTTGACTAGTTCTTTAATGACTAGTTATTTCCTTGATTTATGGCTTGATCTACGACCTTGACTTGTTCTTAGATTTTTATTCCTTGCCGATTTAAGCAAGGCCCATTCTCAATGTATTGCATTGAGTTCCATAATAATATATGATATTGCTGATCATTTGTTTGTAAAGGTTTTATGTAAAGCTACTCTAGAGAATTGTTTCATCTTATTGATCATGGTGTTTGATTAGCATCTATTGTGTATCCTATTTCTTCGTTGCATGGCTTTCTTGAGAAGCATACTACCGCATTTAGTTCTCACATGCTCCATTCTATGGGTCTCACTAGTGGAGTCATTAGCAGACATTCACCGGGTATTATTTCTCTATTCGACATGTTAAGTGGAATTCTTATCATGTCATTGGCTTTCGAGAATATAATTCATTGGGATCACACATTAATAGAGCTCCTTTTTTGTTCGCTCGACTCTTTCTAAGGATCTTGAGAAACACATGAGTTCTACATCTTCACTCAGGCTTGAGAAACCTGAGATTTTAGTTGTCAGACATGATCAACCTGACACACATTCTAATGTTATTTTACATGCACCCATTGTGCATTTTTTAGAAATTCATTTGCAAGCATCTTCTTCATCCATCCGTGTTGATTTGGGGTGGATATCTGATCACTCATGGAGGTGACATAGGCATTTGTTGAGAGGACTCTATAGGCATGGATCCTCCACCATTTGGCCTCTTGCTCCACTTTCTATACCTTTTGCATTGTGATGCTTCTTATTTTGAGAATTTTTCTTTAGTAGGTGTAGTGTATCTCTCTTATTTGTTGAGAGATTTTGTATATGTATTTTTGACACTTTTGGCATGTTGAAAACTCTCTTGTGGGGGAACTATTCTGGTGGAGCCTAATGTTAGTTTTTCAGTGTTCGAGTAGTTATTTTGACAACTCATATAGATTTGTAGCGCCACTCCACCCATTCAACAATATGGGAGGGTGTTGTGCTGATCCTGCTTCTTCAAGTTTCATGTCCTTACCTTGTTACCTTAGCTTTTCTTGGATCATGACACTCTGGAGTTTGTTTCCTTTCCTTGTTGCTTTGGTTATTATTCTTGGATCATGGCACACCTATTTGCAGCAGTTGATCAAATTTTGTTTGGTGTTTTTTTTGCACTTTCGACATCACTTCGTTGACAATCTCCTTGTATGGAGCTATTCTAGTGAAACCTAGTGTCGCTTATTTTTAGTCTTGTGATTGAGAATTGGATTTAGACCACAAAGTGCACATAAAACTTCAGCATTGTACAAGTTTTTGAGCCGAGCTTCTTGGCATTCCTTGGAGTGGGTCTTTACTCTCTTTACTTTGTTTTTCTTGGTTTTGGGTACCTTGCAGATCCTTTTTTTCCCGATTATTGTACATGAGTACCTCATCAAGCCTAGTTTCCTGGGACTCATATTGTGGACATTCCACTTCTATTTTGGCCCCTAGCTTCACTTGAGGGGGTGTTAGAGTAGGTATTTACCTTAGCTCATGTTCACCTAGGTACTTTATTTACCTTTATTATATTTATCCTCACCCACTTATGTGTGTGGATATTTCTTTTATCTTATTTAGATATTAGGAGATATTATCTAGTTGTTAGGTATAGTTCTTTCCTTAATCCATGGTATTGACTAGTTCTTTCCTTTATCTATGGTATTGACTAGATCCTTGATGTCTAGTTCTCTCCTAAATCTATGGTCTTGACGAGTTCTTTGATGACTAGTTATTTCCTTAATTTATGGCTTGATCTACGACCTTGATTGGTTCTTAGATTGTTATTCCTTTCCTATTTAAGCAAGGCCCATTCTTAATGTATTGCATTGAGTTCCATAATAATATATGATATTGCTGCTATTTTTTTTGCAAAGGTTTTATGTAAAGCTATTCTGGCGAATTACTTTCATGTTATTGATCATGGTGTTTGATTAGCATCTATGTTCTTGGCTTGGTACCATCTGGTTATCATTCCTTTTAGTTCAAGTATAGTCATACTATCAGAGGACAAGGGATTACATCTATAGGACCTATTCCAGCTACAGTTTAGGATCGGGAGGCATGGGAAGTTCTAGTTTAGGTGGATCTGGAGGTTCGGATCGGTGGGCAAGGTCTACACCAACCCCATAATATTTATATGTAAATTTTTCTTCATCTTCCAAAGTATAGGGGCATAGAAGATGCTTCTAAACATGTGCATGTGTGTGAAATATTGTGACATGCAAAAGGAATCACATCTTATGAGCGCAGTGGCAAGCAAATTTGCCACTACATTACAAGGGCGTGCACATAGCATGGTACAAAAAGTTTGACCCGATTAAAATTATGTGGATTATGCAGCACTAAAGGTTGTGTTTTTCAAAGAGTTTCATATCCATAAATTTTATCGGAAGAGTACAAGTGCACTCAAGGATATTAAGCAAGGCATTACCGAGAGTGTGCGCAAGTATGATGCCCATTTTAAAACACTTTTGTCTAAAATTTCCTATGATATTCACGCAAGCCAATATACACAATGGTTTTTCAGGGGATTTCTTACACCATTTAGGAGGGAAATTTCACATAAGACATATCTCGATCCATGCGAGGAATTGGAGGCATCCCCGCATTCCGAGGTAGTTAGGAGTATTTAATCTGGTGTTAGCCCATTCTTAGAGGCTCATTTTACAGCTATGACAAATCAGCTAGATAAATTATTAGTGAATTTAGTTCATGAAACCTAGTTAGGAATTTGGTGTACAGATTGTGAAGTAGAGGATCACACAAAGGATAGTTGTCCTCGTAGAACAGTATGATCATTGCTAATGGATTGTGATATATGCCACTTAAACCATGATGCTAGCCACTTCCCATTATTACAACACATGATAAGGAAGAATGTTTCAAGCTACTGTAAAATCTACAGGTCCACAACTCATGTTATGGAGGAATACCACCTGATTGGAAAGATCCATGTTGCTTTATAGATATTGGTTTACGATAGACATGAGTTTTAGATAAATATAAAGGAAATAATGAGCATCAAGACTCGAGAGCACAATCGGGCATGCTATGATTAGAATGAGGGGTGTTTTGAATTCAAAAGGTGCGAGAAGAGGTCAAGGATTCCATGGTGGATTCGAAGGACTAGGCCTTGGTGGTGGAAGAAGCGAGTTTCCTCGTGGAACATGTTATACATGTGGATCTCTTGACCAATATAGGTGTGAATGTCCTCAAAATATTACATGTTCTTTCTGCTTTGAAAGAACCATAGCTATGAAGAGTGCCCTGACTTATATGAGAATTCAAGTCATCAACATAAACAAGAAAACAAGGGCGCAACAATGGTTAGGATATAACGTGTTGTGGACAATCAATGGATGCCCAAAATGGAATAAAATTATAAGGCACTACAAGTGAGGATCATGACTTGTTTGAGGCAACACGTGCTAGGGAGGCACTACCGCAGAAACCTACCATCACTAAAGATGAGGTTCTTCATGCATGGTACCCAGACCATGCCTATCAGAAGGAGGTTTATCAGGATACCATGGAAGTTCTAAGGAATCTTCATGGTGAGATACAATACTTAAAGGATTAGAATAAAACATCGAGACACTCCAAAATGATATAGATGAGTTGAGAGAAGTGTACAAAAATTTTCACTAGGAGAACATCATTCCACTATTAGGAGTTGGTTAAAAGGTAAAACTCTGTGTATAAGTATTGAGACCGATGAAAAATACTTCATGCAAATCTCCTTCCTCATAGCCTAGATTTATGAAAAGGAATTCACTCTAAATGTTGTTGTGGGTGGGTTTTGTTGAGTAATATACTAATTGATACAAGAACAAAAGTCAATGTTCTTACCTTGGATGCATGGTTACAAATGGGGAGACCCCATTCCAGCCATCCTCTAATGTATTATTCATGGAAAATCAGACTAAGGCCACTCCCATAAGAGTTTTAAAAGATGCATCCATTACCATACAAGGAGCCAACTTAAGCTGAGTCTTTGAATTTTTAGCGCTAGTAGAATCGGATAGCTTCTAGCTCTATTAAGGTGTCCTGGTGCTATACTAATAATGTTGATCTTTTGTTTAACAAGGGCTATATCGCTTTGAAAATAAAGAGGAAAGGTTTATTATCCCTTTTGACAGATGGAAAGTCTCGCGCCCTATGTTGAGCCCTTAAGTGAAGAAGATTTGAATAATATTTATGTACGCGCCATCCGAGATCCAGAGATGATTGAACCAAATAAAGATGGATTAATTCGGTGGGAGGATACACGGTCTATTAGTGATACTACAAGTGTTGTTTGTGATAATTGGGCTCACAACACTTATGAGTTGGTAGGGTGTGAAGTAAAGAACATATTCCCTTGTTGCAAAAAACTGTGTTATGTCGGAGGATAGGTAACAACTCAGTACCTTGTTTCACCTAATTCTACATCATTTCTTTGAATGTTGACGAAACCGATAAGGGTAACGGGATAGGAGGAATACATGTTAGGATGATGGTTGTAAGTTTTTACGTGTGTATGACTTCTGGATCCATAGCTGATCATGAGAGATTCCTTTTTTATTGGAGGAACTACCTAAAATGGAAAACAAGACCACCAAATGAAAGTTAAATAATATATGCAGTGGACTTCCTAACGTATGCTAGATCCAAGAAGATTGATACTTTCTAGATGACTGTCAATCCAAAAGATTTAAAACAACTTAATGCTAACAATAAAGTAAATCCTACTGTAGTTAAAATGATTTAGGTATCTCATTTGTCTACAATAAGAAAATTCATTCACAACAGGATAAGCTATGACTGAATCTAAAGGTCAAGTCTTTGTCATGGTATTGGTGCTAGTCGTGGTGAGTTTCTCGGTGGTTTTGGGTATTTGGTGGAGGTTTTAATCTATAATATTGGTTCTGGTCAAAACACAAAGATCGACGTCACTCTACTCTAGTATGACCAATGTTGGTTTAGGTTAGCTTGGCGGCGATTGTGTGTAACCGGCGTCGATATGGTCGGGGTATAGGAAACTCAATAAAAACTCAAGATGGGGGTAGATTTGAGGCTAGATGGAAATGGAAGGGAAATGACAAGGCTCATGTGGGTCCCAAGTATGCACATGAATGATTAAAATCTAGGTATGGGTAGTTCAAGGGTGTGGGTGAAGGGATGGTCAAGTTTACATGGAGGAAAAATGGTGGGGGAATGGAAATCAGAAACTAATAACATAAGTAAAGAGTCTACTTAAATGATAATGAACTAATGCTGGTTAATAAAAACTTACCGTTCGTACGAGCTTGATGTCTAGTTGGCAATGGTGGGTGATCAAATGGACGAAACTTGGTGTGGTACTAGTGCTTCCCGGATTCTTTCGTGAAGGAAAATGGCTCTATGGTTTCTTCAGGTGCTTGGCTATGGATGCTCTGATGCGTGTACTAATGTTGGTTCTACTTGCATGCAGCTCTAGTTTCATCACTTGTTCTCAAAAGATGTACCAACCTCTAAACAATGTGCTAACCTCAAAATAAGGTTGTTTTGGGGGTTAAATGGTAACCGACGGTGGTTCCGGGTTAACCAGGTGATGGTTTAGGGTAACCGGCATCGGTTATGGTGGGATTTCCTAGGTTTACTAAACTAGGCAGATCCCATTGATTTTCTTGGATCTCATTTTTTTCTCCATGGATCAGAATTGAAGCTTCCTTCTAACATGCGGGAATGTGGTTAGTAGGAATGTATGCTTTGATTTTTAGGGTTTGGGTAGGTCTTAGTTAGTTATGACAACTTACTAAGAATAGGTTTTAGGTGGGGTGGCTAAATAAGGTGTCTAGGTGAGGTGGATATGTGGGCATTATCCCAATTAGGATATTTAAATAATAATTAATTAAATTAATATTAGAGTGAGATGAATGAGGCCATGGTTAGGTGAATGTGTCCAAGGTGTTTATTTGTTGAGGGACTAAGGGAGTGTGACCCAATTTTGGTGTCTACATTTTCCCCTTTTTGTTGCGTAGCTTGTATTGGTAAGCGAATATGACAAAAATAAGATGTGGTTGCCCCATGTTTGGGTGAAGGTGATCCCCTTAAACAAGGAACCTGATGAGGCAAAAGGTAGAATCGGTGAACAGTTTGAAGCAAGCAATGGGGTAAAAAGGTGAAAAGGTCCACTCGGTGTAATCTAGGTAATAGGTAAGTGTCAAAGGTAGTAACAATCAAATGCACACACACATATAAATTGCAGCATTGTACCAGGTTGAAGAGTAGGAAAAATCTACATTGTCTAAGGTCGATAGGTTTATCCAAACAAGGTTGAGGTGATTCTAGTATCCAAGGTATAGGATATGGTCAGGAAACACAATGCAGGTCAGGTGAACGTTTAGGTATGTTTCGGTACACCAAGGGTTGGGTCAGGATAAATAGTCACAACAAGAGGCAAGGTAAGGTCAGTATGTCCATCAACATAGTTAACAGTGCTTTAAGGTATAGCGAACACATGAGGTAAAAGGTCACTAAATATGTTCCAGGTCTAAGTATCTAGGTCACAGAATGGGTAGGGCTGAGGTATGGGAAAAATAATGAGTCCTCGAATGAGGATGAGGTGAGGGGATAAATGATAAGGTCAAGAAGGTCAAGTGGTGTGGCCAAGTGAGGTGAGGGTAAGATAAAAAAGGATTCAGGTCAAAAATTGGGGGTAGGAGGTAGTACAAGGCTAATCAAGTATATTCGATGATGGTTGGAAGGGACCAATACAAGCCAATATGGACCAACCATGGTAAGCTAGGGCACAGGACCAATGTCGGTTAAGGTGAAACCATCACCGGTCAAGTCGGGTAGGTTATAAAAAGAAAAATTGTCATATTTTTCAAATCATTTGTCTTTAGCAAATTGGGAAAACGACAAGAGAGAGAGAGAAAAGGTGGGAAGTGACAGAGTGAGACTGAGGATTGAGTTGGCGAGCCACATGGCAGGTGATAGTTGGTTGATAGGTGGATCCACAAGCTAGGTGGGATCGATTTGAGTTGATTGATTAGTTGGAGAGTGAGAGGGTCATTTGGTGATGGAAGAGGTAGGAGAGGGATCGAGGGGACCACCAGTGTAAGCGGCCTGAGGTGCCACCACACAGATGATAGTGTGATGAGGTAAGATTCAATCCTACGCTTTGTTTTGTTTATGAGATTGAATTAGAGGTCGGGTGGGTGAAAATGGGTTTTTCTTTTTGGGGGAAAATAAATTTTGAATTATGGGAGGGAAATCAAGTAAAATAGGAATGGGGAGGGAGGGGAGTGGGTGAAGAAGGGGTGGGGAAGGGTTTAGGGGGATTTGAGTAAGATTAGGTGGGTAGAAGGGAGTAAAAGGGGATTTTGAATGAAAAATGGGGGTTTGAGTGTCGTGGTTTTGATGTGAAAGTGATCGACATAGGTTGAATGTTAGCCAATGTCGGTGTTAGGGCACCGGTATCGGTCATGAAGCGAGGGGGAATCGTTAGGGTGTGACTGCAGTACCGGTCATAATTGGGGGAAAAAGGGGCTATAAGGTGTCTGAGGTTGGGTGGGTGAGGTAGATAGGGGTGAGAAAAGTTGTTTTGGTGAAAATCATAACATAGGTAAGGGTCGAGTTGTTAGGGAAAAATGTAATGATGTGTAGGAAAAAGGTAAGGTCTGGGGAGTGGGTCAAAATGGAAGTAGGTGAGGGTCAAGGTGTGTGGTTTAATAGGTGAGGTGATATTAGGTTGGGTAGGGTTAGGGTAGGTAGGTCGGTAGGTTAGGGTTGGGTTGGGTAAGTAGGGAGGTGCGGGTTGGTTTGGGGTGGAGGGTAGGCCATGGGATAAATGGGTAAGTAGTAAAGTAAAAGAGGTAGGGTAATGAGAATGGGTATGGGTGAATGTAGATATGGTCATGTTTGAATAATGTTATTTTTTGTTGGATGCGGAAAGAAATTAGCCGAGGATGCGAGAAAGGGTGCCACCCCCCGCTTGTGATAGTTCGAGGCACAACGATAGTCAAGGAGTTGCGGCATGTTAAGGAGGTGGGCCGATTGGAGTCCGATGCTACTATAATGCAATCTAGTATAAAATTTTGAGGGTCACCCTCATTGATAGATGGGATTCGGTGACCAACACATTCCACCTATCAACGGGTGAGATGACAGTCACCCTGGAGGACGTGTACAAGATCTTGCGGTTACCTATATTGGGTACGTAGGTGTATTCGATCCCCTTAGTACCATCGAAGAGTTGATGCTGACGATGTTTTGTGAGGTGATGGCAGATCTGATATTCCATAGTGCCACTGAGCTATGGAGAGATGTACCTAGCCCGTCCAGAGGAGATGAGGCTAGTAGTATTACTGATGGAGGTAGTTTGCTGTTTTGCACTACCGGATGCAGAGGGTGGGAGATTCCCATGATCACTGATGGGAGTGTTACATGACATGATGATGGAGAGGACCTGATTTTCCTAGGTGCCAACATTCCTGGTGTAGTTATATAGAGAGTTGTGGGTGTATAGGTGGCTTCGCAGGTTCAGCCTATGTTGTACATTCATTCTTCACTGCTGGGCCTATGAGCACATTTTTCTGTGTGCATCTAGTGGGTATGCCCCAAGTAGATGCATTTGAGCCGGGTTTTGTGTGGGTGGGGTATAGGTGATGGGTTCCTATTATTGGAGAGTGGTAATCAGACAAGGCTACACATGATGTAGCATATTACCAACGGCTATTGGAGGGATTATCCAGGTAGACATTATATGGAGACCGTATGTGGGTTATCCCTCATATAGACAGATGGATGAGGAGTTAGTTGGCCTTCAACTACTCAGATGGATAGAGGGGCACCATGTAGGAGAGCACGAGATGATCCCTATTGATAGGGTTAGATGGTATTTTGGGCTACCATAGGATATACCTCCGCCCTTCCCATAGTACATGAGAAGATATGACATGGAGAGGCCATTGCCTCTACCATGATCGATAAGTACCTGGGTAGGAGGAGCAGGTGATAGACTAGTGGATTAATGATGCGAGAGTGACAGAGATAGATACATAAAGTGGTGGGTGGACCATCTACAAGTAGTACCTCCTAGGCCAGAGGTAGCCATATTTAGCCACCATTACTATGTAGAGAGACGCCCTACAGGGGCAGGTGGCGACCCACGATTACCTAGTTAGGGATGGTATAAGGGAAGTTAGCATGCATAGGTGGCCAATTTACATTCCTAGATGGCCTAGGGTGGAGATGGAGAGGGTGATGATGAGTAGGTGGCCACCCTATAGGTGTAAGTTACAGTTTTATGGCCGGTTGGCCACTATACATGCATAAATTAGAACTACACACTCACGCATAGGCATAGAGTGTGAGTTCACAGGTAGGGATAGGATAGGTATAGGGGCCAAGGCTGTTGGGACCACCATAGACCATACCCATATTAAGGTTACAGGATGCCCTAGGTGAGGCCAAATATTATCAGGATCAGTTGATAGCGGTCGGGATAGATTTTCTATACTATAGAGAGTACAGGGCACAATAGGCCTCGAGTGAGAGGCGAAAATCCCATACTCACAATGTGGAGAGAACAGGGGGCCATCAAGCCCCAAGACATGATCAGGGTGAGGCCACTAGCTCACGGAGGCTAGCTGTAAGTGAGGTACCAAAGAAAGGGCCCAACTGCGACCTATGGCAAAGCGGTGAGAGGTTATCAAGTCGCTGGCTTAGAGTTGAGGAGGAGACATGTGAGACTGATATGGAGGATGTCCGGTAGGATGATTCCTGACGCACATCCCTTTATTTTGATGAATTTGATTCATTTTTTGATATATACCGACCTCGCATGCTTTGAAGAGAGTGAGGATGTATGAGAGTTTTCATATTTTTGATCATATACCAACCCGTCTTTGAAGATGGTGAGGCTATATATGAGATTTTTGAGAGATTTGATTATATGTAATGGCCTGCGTGCTGAAGATATTTGATATTATGTATATGGAGACACATGTTTGGATATTTTTATCTATTTATAGAGATGATGATGATGATGATGATGATGATTATGGTCATTATGTGTATACATGGTTGTGGTTATCTTGCTAGTTTGATGTGTATATGTTATGGAAAATATAAGTAGTGTAGGCATGATAGAGTCAGGTCATATGCATGGTGGATTTAGGTCATAGGCATGGTTGATTTTTTAATTCATTAATGTGTATAATTAATGAGGAGATGGACCATGTTTAAGATGTTTTATAATACATGCATGATAATGGTAAAGAAATGGTAGACATAATAAATGTATGTTTGATGAGGATAAATATGGAAAGAAACTTGTTGTTTGATGGGTTTTAATTTCCAATTATTGATATAAAAAGAAACTAAGTTATGGTAGAATGTGATTTAGGAAAATAAAAGATGAATTGGTTAGGGTAGAGAGTGGCCAAGCTAACCTCCAAGTGTCCCATGCCCTCGGAGTGCTGCCTACATAGTCTTGGCGAAAAGGGGCCTAAGGCCAATGTAGTTATCCCATAAGCTAGGGAAGAATGCAAGGAGGTATGAGTATGGGTGGGTATGTTATAGGCATGATTAATTCTAGGTCTGTTAGGTATGGGTGAATTGTGGGCACATTGGTAGAGGTGATTTTGAGTTGATTATGGGGAAGGAGGAGAAAATTACCCAAAGATAAGTGTTGAGTATCAAGTCATGTATAAGGTAATCAATACGTAATGAAGAAGGTTTAAAATATAAGAGGAGGTAAGAAAGCAACCTAATTGGTAAGGATCATAATGGGCGGATCATACTTTAGATGGGATGATGAACGTAAGACCCTAAAAGCATTGCATGATTGATTATTCTAAAGGTGAAAAAGTAGTCACATGATCACCAAATGTCATGGTCCAATAGGTCCCTTGAGGTGGTAGGAAATGAAAGTGTGAATGGTGAGAGGGTGAAAAGTGGTTAGTTTTTATATGGTACTAGGTAGCATGCCTTTTTGGCAAGAGATCCAAGGTCACAATGGGCAAGTCCATGACTAAAAGGCTTTTTGTTTTGACTGATATTTGAGATAGACTGATCAATGTGGGAAGTCTATATGGGATGAGGAAATTAACTCCTTGAGGTCTTCATGAAGCTGATCGATGTGGGAAGCTTTAGATTCTTGTCACTTTTCTTTTTTTTGAAAGAGCTTTACATAGCTGTCCTTCGAGGGAGCAGTCTATTTATAGCAGCAATTGTAGAGAGAAATATGTCCTTTTGAGGGAGTCATCTTTTTATTGGAAGTTTGACTCAAGGAGTTGGATCCCATGTGAGGGCTTTTAAGTCATGGACAAGACTAAGGTGAAGAATAGGATTCTTGTTCAGAAAGCAGGGTGAAATGACCATGGGATCTCATCTAAAAGCAGATGAAAAGTATCCATGAGAATCATGCTATGTGCAGCACCATGGTACACATATTCAAGAGAAGATAAAAAGTGATGGGTATGCACATGATTCTTGTTTAATCATTGGTGAGGTGTAAGAAGTGGATAGCGCTCAAGGGACAAGCATGGAAAGAGACAGAAGATGAGGTAGGACTAAAAGTCAACAATAGAATGGTCGAAGATGCAAGGCATTAAGGGGCTCAGGTTCAAGTTTACCGTCAAGTGAAGATAAATGATAGGCACCTGATCCATAAGTATGAGTCATGATGTATGGTCCAAGCCAATTAGGAGCAAATTTTCCCTGTTTACGTTTTTCTAATTTTGTTACATGTTGATTTTCTTTCAAGACAATGTCACCGACTTGGAAGGTTCATTCATGGACACGTTTTTCATTGACACGTTTGATACATTTTTAGTAAAATTGAATGTGTTCAAGAGAATTAAGACAACATTCATCTAATAACTCAAGTTTTGATAACGGTCCTCATGAAAGTCATCATCATTGATCATGTCATGGAGATAAATGTAGAGTGAGGGAATCTAGACTTCGAGGGGTAGAACAACCTCTATAACACATACGAGAGAAAAAGTGTGGCGGAAGTGGAAGTGAGAATACTAGTACGGTATGCCCACAGGGTGAAAAGAATGTGTGTATGCCCATGCTTCCCAATATCATTAACCACTTTCATGAGAATTTTGTTCTGGCTTTTGTTAGTGGATTCAGCTTGGCCATTGGTTTGTGGGTAATAAGGTGACGAGAAACTTAGTTGAATTCCGAAGGTATTGTAAATTTTTCGCAAGGTTTTATTTTTGAATTGTTTTCCATTATCAGTGATGAGGTGATGTGGGACACCAAAGAAAAAAATTATGTGATGATTGATGAACTCACATATTTTCTCAGCTTTTGTGGAGATGAGAGGTATGGATTCAACCCATTTTGTGTAGTATTTGGTAGAGGTGATAATCCATTGATGTCATTGGGAAGAGTGGGGATTGATCTCTCTAACAAGATCCAAACCCCATTAAGAGAAGGGCCTAAGGTCACAGATGACCTGTAAGGCATGACTAGGTGTATGATGAAGGTTTCCATGTTGTTCACATTTTACACAATGCTTAACATACTCATAACAATCGGGGTTAAGCGTCGGCCTAGTAATATCCTAGGTGAAGAATACACTTAGCAACCACGAGACCACTGAAGTGACCTCCACATATTCCATCATGAACTTCCTTAATGGTATAAAGAATGTCGGAACTGGTAAGGCACCATAAGAGAATTCCATCAAAGCCATGTTTATAGAGGAGGCCACCCATGATGAGATAATGAGAGACCTTTTAAGAAATTCCCATTGTCCATGACGAGTGAGGTCGGGAAGCAAGATGGAACGAGAAAGGTAGTATGAGTATTGTTTATACCAAAGGTCACTTAGGTCGGGGAAGCGGTTCGATAGAATAAACTTCATGAGGTAAATAAGAGGGTGATTGGAGTCTTTATACAACGATAAAGATTTTAGAATTGGTGAGCGAAGTGGGTATTTGAGAGGCCAAGTTGGCCATGGTATCTACAAATTTTATGGTTGAACATGGGATGGTTTGAAGGGCATAGCGGTTAAAGGTGGTCAAAAGTATGTCTACGTGACGTTTATGATCTTGAAGTGTCTTGTTACAACATTGGTATATACCATTGACTTGGTTTATGACCAATTCAAAATCACCAAAGATATTGATTGACTTAACATCTAAGGCATAGGCAACTTGGAGACCTAATACGAGTGCTTCATATTCGGAAATATTGTTGGTATAATCAAAATCAAGTTTGAAAGATAAAGGCATGGGTTCCCCATTAAGCGGAATGAGGATAATACCTACCCCACCCTCATGCTAACACTTGGAACCATCGAAGAAGAGTGTCATTTGGTAAGCGGGTTCATCTAGGGAAAGGGTGGCAATTGTCTCATCTAGGAAGTTAAAATTAGAGGTTTGATCCCCAAAAATAGGTGTGTCCTCCAATTGTTAGGTGACAAACTTGGCCATTATGGAATTTTGTTGGATAAATTCAAGGTTGAGGTGGGCCAAAAGCATGTTCCAGTGTGCAGCATGTTGGTTTTGGTAAGGTTTAGCATACATGAAGTGTAAGGGGTCAAAGTGTTGATCACAACATAGGTTTTGTGGTTGAGTAGGTAATGGCGGAGTTTTGTGGCAACAAAAACAAAGGATAAGAAAAGGTTTTGGAATGGGTGTATCGGGTTTTGTAGTCTAAAAGAGTACAGATTATGTTATAAACCACCTGCTCCCTATGTTGTTCATTGTGATGAGTGAGCATGACCCCCAAGGAGTGATTTGTAGCTGAGATGTATATACATAGAAGGATTGATTGTGTTTAGGTGGAATGAGTACGGGTGGTTGGAGAAGGTATTTTTTAAGGCCTACAAATATTTATGGTAGTAATTTTCCCATTTAAAGGAGAAATCCTTCTTGAGTAGATGATGAAATGGTTGACACCAATCGAGACAATTGCGAAATGAAGCGGTAAATAGACTACATCTTACCTTGCAAGCTACGAAGTTTTATAAGGTTAGTGGGTGGAGGAATTTCAGAATGGCCTTGAATTTAACAGTCAACTTCTATACCATGTAAGGAAATGATAAATCCCGGGAGATTTCTGAGAGAAATGTGACGACACACTTCTTGGGCTGAAGGTGAATGCAATATTTAATAAGGTGGTCAAAGATGGTTTTTAGGACAGTGAGGTGCTCAAAGTGGCATTTAGATAGGAGATCGTCCACGTAACCTTCTAATATATGATGCATGATGTCATGGAAGATATAAGTCATAGCCCATTGGTAGGTGGCACCAGCGTTTTTAAGGCCAAAAGGCATGACTTGATAGCAAAATGTCCCCCAAGGGGTAATGAATGTAGTTTTATGTTGATCCTTTGGGGCAAGTAAGATTTTGTTATAACCTGAGAAGCCATCCGTGAGTGATAGCATCTTGTGGCCAATGGTAAGGTCAACCAACTAGTCAATACTAGGTAAGGGAAAGTCATCTTTTGGGCAAGCTAGATTGAGGTCATGGAAATCTGTGCAAATGTGGAGTCCCCGTACGCTGGAAAAGTGACAAGTGAGCGTGGGAATCTACAGGTAACTCTTCTACGCACCGACCTCCCAAGGTCATGCCGAGACAGCCGGTGGGGATGGAATATGCGTAGGATGCAGAAAAACTAGTTAGGCAATCTAATGTCTTCGACACGCACTAATGGAATCTGCGAATCTAAGGCAAAGAAGGCCCTTCTAACCTGGACTGGTGTGATAGATCGATCAGCAAGGATGACTGCTCGAAGGCTCCAATCAATATCGAGCTCTGGCGTGATTCGATCTATGGGTTGTGGAATACGTGGAAAATGACCCGGTATAGTTTCGTGTATTTCTCCGGATAGGGTCATATGGTGGATGGTAAATATAGTCAACTCTATGGATGGTTCTCTGGCCTAGTCCAGAATTCTCTAGCTTTGTTAGCTGTTGTGTCCAGCAAGGATAATTGTTCGATGATAATAGGTGGAAGTGGAGTAGACTGAAATACTAGTGTGCGTAGGCCAGTGTCTATGTCTAATTCTCTTATTGATTCGTTGGGCTGCGGGATTTGTGGGTCACAACCATAGATTCGTGGTTGTTGTGGACCAGCTATGGTCATGCATGGAATCAAGTCCTGATCCCTAGTATCCAATAATCATACACTTTCTCAGCTTCTATGTTTAGAATCAATAGTTGTGCGATCTTCTCAGAATACTTGACAGGCATTCTTGTAACCTAGATTCTTAGGCCGGTATCTATGTCTGTGAGGGTATCTCCTGCACCTGGCTGTGGGACCAAAGGATCACAACCAAAGGTTTGTTCTCTTTCTAATCCTCCTACAGTCATATGAATGTTTTCCTAGGGTAATCTATAGTTTGGTTGAGTTGACCAAAATGTATGTGCTTGGTCATCTTCTATGTTTAATTCTCTTAACCGAGATCTAATCTGCTGCGAAGCATAGTTACGAGGTTCGGCCGGATTTGTATGAAATCCGGTTCGAACCATATTTTTGAAGCAAATGAATAAATCCGGTTCGTTCGGCCTTGTTTTTGGAGGATTTTTTTTTTTTTTTTCCTTTTTTGGCATATTTTTGTTTTTTGGTGAAAAAATCGCCAAGTATGGAAAAAAATTTGCCTTTTTTAGAAAGGGTCCGGGAAGATGTAGCAGCAAAAACTTGCATGTGCCATAACTTTCATTCTATGGCTCCGTTTTAGGTGTCGTCTTCTCTAAAAGTATATATTGTCTCGAGCTCTACGCATTGATGGAAATATTTTTCTTATTTTCGTAAAATCCATTTTTTGTACCTTTTTGGACCAAGCAACTTCTTTAATCTTTTGAAAGAATCATTATGATGATGATGATTATGGTAGATGGATGCTTTTTTGTATGATTTGTCTATATATAATGATATAAGTATACAATAATATAAATTTATAATAATATAAGTATATATATTCGAACTGGATTTTTCCGTATTTTTTCGGATTTTTCGAGAACTCCAAATTTTCGGATTTTTTTGCCCTTCCGAATTTAATCGGATTTCCGAACCTGGTAACTATGGCTGGAAGTCTGTTGTTGTTTGGAAGAATTGGATTCTAAGATTTGGTCAATATCGATTATTGCGGTTATGATATTGGGTTGAGGCAAGATTGGCTCGAATACGTATTCCCTAGGCTCACTAGGTCCCGCAATTGTCATACAAAAGCAATAATGTAAACAAACCGTAATAAAGTGAACTCTAAGTATATGAAAATGTATTTATAGCATATATGACTTCTTTTTTGTATTTTTCTGATGATTTATATGAATTTAAGAAAGCAACTATTTAAAATATTTAGAATTGACAACTAAACTAATAATTTGAAACAAACAAAATAGCCGAGTGTAGCTATTTGTCTGTGCAATTTGTAGATCTATTCTAAACAATGAAATAACTTTCCTAATCTATTTGCAAGATTCTCGATCCTACCTCAGAAGTGAGGAGTGAATCATAGTTTCTCAGAAACTATCAATCCCCACAGCTTCCCTGGCAATATCGAGAATAGAATTTACTGAAATAAAGTAATTAAATACTCTATTTGATATGATTCTAACTAGAACTTTGAAAGCTAGAACCTGGATTCCGCAGAACAGTGGTGAATCTGATGGTGTGTGTGATCTTGTCCCCTCAGTATGATCTCTTCGTTCTTTGTGCTCACGTAGATCCAGAAAAGCATGTAATGCTTGCATCAATAGGAGTAGGTGTTGGAACAAGGGACAACCTTTAGAATACAGACTGAATAGAACGCGAATAGGAGAGGGATAGCGCAAGAGTACAGAGCTTGGCTTATGCAATTCCTAGCGGGATCTATTGCGAATCATGCAACATAATGCGTCCAGAACCTGAAACTATCCTATTTGAGGAGAAAAACCTGTAACTTTAATGGCTTCCTAAGCTATTCTACTCCAATGGATTAGATAAAATAGCAACACTGTTTGCACAAGCTGGATATGTGGCTTACCAACAGCTGGACAATGCTAACTAAGCATGCAAAGAATTAAAACTATGGCTTCTAAACAGAATAAAAGACTAAACTATGAAAAAGAGAGCATGAAAGTGAATGAGGGGCAGACCATTTGTTTGAGCACAAGCCATTTATTTATAGGAATTCAATCACCCAAAGATCAAAACCAAACTGAACTCCTAAACAATAAACAAAGGAAAAACACTATTCCAGGGGACCAAAAACATAAATGCAAGCTTAAGTCGGCAAGGAAAGCTGGTGAAACATTGATTTTTACGTGAGTTATGTCAAAAGAATGTTCTGGAAAACATGTAAAGGACCGCCGCCCTGCTTAGGGTGGCGGTTACAGTCCACCGCCCTATTCAAGGCGGTGGTTACAGGACCGCCACCCAGTCAGGGCGGCGGTTTCATTACTAAAGAGAAAAGGGGCAAGAAAAGAGGGAAAAAGGGGAAAACAAAGCACGCGGGGGCTAAGCGGGGCATGCGGGATGTTAACGCATATCCAGGAGAGCTTTTCTGGATCCCGAACACCTTGTGAAGAGACCTGTATCATCATTGGGGCACTTGTCATGTTGTTCGGCGAAGACAAGACCTTACAATTTTGGGTACGCATCGGTCCCCCTATCACCTTAGTGATAGGGACAATGTTTGAAATCCAAAGTGAGGATAATCAATGGGTAAGATGAAGGAAATCGAAAGGAGGTGCTAAATTTCTTCTTTAACCGGAAGAGCAACATGAGGGTGCATTTTCCTTAGCTTTTGTTTCACGGGTTTGGCATTTAGAATGATGATGATATTGTGGAACACTATGGTGGGGTCAATACTAGGAATGTGTGCACAAGACAAAGAAAAAGTGTGGTTATGGTTTTTGACAAAAGAAGTGATGGCTTCCTATTCAGTAGCATCTAAAGATTGAACCATCTTTAGAAAGTGCACGTTGTCCCGAGTATGAATGTTGATTTCGGTAGTCGATTCATTCAACATGGTTTACATCTCGAGAGGGTAACAACCGATGAATATATGAGTCTTCTATACCAAGGTAGGTGAGTATAGATACATCATCCTAACATTGAACGATGTTACTCAAAGTTGTATCATCACCAATCATTTCAGGATACGAGAAAGGCGAGAGAAGAGGGAGCCTCGTCCTCGTGTTGATAAGTCGAGTCCCCAAGGAAGTGGTGTTTATGAAAAAAATTAGGAGGAATGGATTCTGGATCCATTGAATCCTTCGGTGAAGGTGGTGATGGTGGTGAAGAAGGTCGAGTGGGTGAAGAATGTGGAGAGGGGTGCATGTCCTCAATGAGTTCAATGCGGGCCTTCTTGGTAGGTGGTTCAACAAAGACGATACCACTACGATTGTTATGTTTGTGGGTAGTATATGGAATAATAGTATCACAACCTTTCTCATAAAATCCAAAAAAAAAACCATTCCATGCACATCGGTGTAGGAAGGTGTGGGCGAAACGGTGATTGGTGAGTGACTGGAAGTCAGCTGAAAATGGGTGGGTTTGTGATGATGGTTCAGGTGTGTAAGTGGTAGTATCAAGTCCCCCATAGGTGAGATTGGTACAAAGGTGGGGAGGACCATAAATTAAGAACTCACCTATACGGTGATCATAGTGAGGGTGTTGGTGAAGACTTCCATACTCTTACAAAGCTAAGGAATGTAATGACACTATATAGGTGATACTCCCCCAGAGTGAGGCATTGAAAAATTCCTTCCAAGGGATTGGTGGTTGGTATGTGGGTATCTTGAATGGACAATGTGTTAGAGGTTGGCTCGGAGGTGGGACTAATGGAGTGGGAGGCTAATGGTTTGGCCGTGGAGGTTTGGGTAGTGGCAGGAATGGAGGATGCAGGTGTGGTTGAGGTAGTGGTGGCACTGGTGAGCGAAGGTGTAGGTGAAGAGACAGTGGTTGTAGAGGTAGATTCTTTAATGGGTATAAGAACATCATTGGGTTGGTAAAGCATGTTATAAGTTTTGAAAGGTGATGGGTCATCCGGAATGGTATTGGTGTGTCCTTCATGCTAAAACTTTACACAACGATGCAAAGTGGAAGCAACACAACCCATAACACAAATCTAGGGTCTACCAAGAAACATGTTATATTGAAATTCCCCTATAATACATAAAACAACTCGGAACTATGTGGGGCCCATGCAAACATGGAGGATGACAAAGGTTGCCAAGTGTAGAGGTGATAGTGTCATTTAATAAACGCAACATGGCGAGATGTTTATTCATGTAATTGTCAAGTATGTGTATTTGAGCAAACACATGGGAGGAAATGATATTAATGCTAGCGCCCCCATCGATCATAACACATCATACATGTATATCATCGATGTGGACATAGATGAAGAGAGATGGATTTGGGTCATCAGTTTGGTGTGGTGCAATCTCTTCATCTAAGAATCTAAAGGTGGCTATTAGTGAGTGGGTGGAGATGCAAATGAAGGTGGTAATTTATTGAGAGAGGCTACATGATGCGGTTTAATAATGGATGCCACGGGTGTAGGGTCATTACATAATACCTCAATAGATTGAAGAACCTCCATGAGAGCATGACAATGGGAATCCAAGGTTTAGATGAGGTCATATAGGGACATCTTGAGGGGGGATTGGTGTAATTGTTTGAGCATCGCGCAGTGTGTGACCCCATTAGAAATAGGATATGTGGGGCCACGGATAGTGATTTTAGGTGTGGGTGTAGATGGTATTGGGTATAGGATTGGTTAGTGGGTCGTTTCCTTTTCCTTTCCTTTATCCTTCTAAGCATAGGTAGTAACATGGGTCATGTTGATCTAAGGTGGGGAGGTAGGCGAGCCATGAAAAGTATAGCGACAAGAGGTGAAAAATCCAAGTAGCGGGAAGGAACCTTGTGAGATGTGTTGAGCACACGAGACATTTGGGTGTAGGTTTGGCGAGTTCTCTAATGTGAACCATTTAATTTTGAATCTTGGGGTGGCTCTAGGAGCTGTGGGGCTGAAGGTATGGGTCGTTGAGTAGCAAAGTGAGGGAAGTCACTGTGGGAATGGGTGTTGGTGAAATAGGGTCCTCATCGAGAAGGTCATCATCGTCAAAGTTTCCTTCGAGGATGACACTACTAGATTTAGGATGGTTTCCAAAGCCTTGCAGTTCTCCATATCGTGTCTAGCCACATGAAAGTAGGCAAAATTTTTGGTGTTGTTAAACCCTTTTGGTTTGGGTTTTAGAGGGTCATAAGGTCTGAGAGGTGGTAATGTGATGACAAAAGTTTCAAGGAGGTTGGTTAAGATTTTGGCATAGGATCCCGCTAGTGGATTACAATGGGAAGTGAAAGTGGGTTTAGGTGTAGGCGCAGATGACTATAGAGGAACGGTATTTGCATGAGGGGAAGTGGATTGAGCCATGGTTTTAGGTGCTGGTGTGGTCTTAGGTGTTGGTCGTGTTTGCTTGGGTAGGGGTATGGTAGATGAACTGGAAAGAGAATGTGTAGTTGGTTTGACTACCTTATTGGAGGGTAGTAGATTTTTGTTTTTAGGTTGGACCTTCTTGGGTAAAGGTGATATGGGCGCATGAGATCTAGAGGGAAAAGCAGATGGTGGAAGAGGATGAGTTATCCATGGGGATAACTGAGGTGTTGTGAAGGTAGATGGTGTAGGCAGAGGTGTGAGGGAAAGAGATTGAAGTGTCATGGGTAGTGAATGAGTGATCAATGGTATTGGAGGTATGGGTGGTAAAGATGTTGCAAGTGTGGGAGGAAGTCATGTCGGGCACTTGGGTATGTTAGAGGTTTGCGAGGGAGGAATGGGCTGCTATGTTTTTAGTTTATCGATGGGTGGAGGTTTCTTAATCATGCTAGAAGGGTGAGGTCCTAAGACAGACGGAAAGGGTGAAATTGATGAATGTGTGATCATCAAGGTTGGAGTATGAGTTATATGGGCTTGATTCTTCTATTTGGGTGCCATATTAAGCTTGGTGTCAGATTTGGGGAATGTAGATAAATCTAATTTGATGGGTGGATGAGTAAGGCTGGTGGTTGGGATGACCCCTAAGGTAGTAATGGGTTTAGGTGAGGAAGATGATGTAGGTGTGGGTTTGGATTTAGATGCATGTTGGGTTATGGGTAAAGGTGTGAGTTGAGCCATGAGTAGTATCATGGAACAATTTGTGATAGAGGTGGTTGTGTTTGGTTTGATTGGCCGAAATATTTTTGGGTAGATAGTGGAAGTGTCAGCAAGTGACATTTGCATTTGTGTTGAGATAGGAAGTAGAAGATGCCCCCAAAGTAAGGTTCTATCCACATAATCTAGGCGATTGCCTAGGCGTGAAAAAGGCACTATTGTAGGTAAGGTTGATGAGGATCCAATGGCAATTCCCGTAAAATGTGTCTTAGAGATGGGGAATTTTCTAGCTTTGTCTTTCATGGGTAAGAGAGATGAAAGTAAGTCTATAGGATCTTGGGTAGTTGATGGAGAATGGTCACCTAGAGGCAAATGTATTTCTACTAGATCCTCGATAGGTGGAGGAGAAAATGGGTGCTCCTCTGTGGGTGGAGGAGATAATGGGTGCTCCTCTGTGGGTGGAGGAGATAAACAAGCCTCTTCTGCAGGTTGGAGATTTAATGAGGGTGACAAATCTCTAGGTAGAGAAGCCAAAGGTTAAATGGTCTTGATGTTAATAGGAGTCTCCTTTATGGGTGAAGGGAAAGATGAAGAGTGCCCCCTCTTGGGTGGAGGAGTAGGTGAAGTGGGTTCAAGTGTAGGTGGAGGACTTCGGGCTAGGATTTCCTCGATGGAAGGAATATGAGGTAATTGGGAAGTAACGGGTGCATCATTGAAAATAACATGGACCTCATAGGTATGGCTATCATGAGTTGAGGTCTCTCTGGTTTGATCAGAAGAAGGGGCATGATTAGGAAAGGGTTTCTTAAAGATGTGTAGGTTTTGATTGGTAGGTGTGTTAGGATTATTAAAGGTTATTTCATCTTTCTCGAGCATTTCTTGGACAATGTTTTTAAAAGTTATGCAATTACTATCACTATGACCCTTTACTTGATGCTAGTTGCAGAAGTCATGCTCTTTATACAACACTAGTTTGGGGTGAGTAGGATCAAAACTAGCATGTGGTTTCACAGAGAAAAGGTGATGGTCCCAGATTTAATGATCTTTTCTAAGATAGAAGAATAAGGATCCTTAATTGGGGTGTATTTCCGTTGTTCCCTTCTTAATTGAAAAGTCTAGACAAGAGAAATATTAGATGAGGGGCTAGCCTAATTTGATGGATGAGTGGGCGGCCTTGAGTACCACCGCATTAGTGGTCCGCTTAGATTTTGATTATTTTTCTATGGTTTTGAAGAAGAGGAGGTATCATTTGGCTTGAATGCGAGTTCTTATTGCATAGTTGGATTTTATTTTCTTTGATGGCCCTAATCTCTAGCTTTCGTGCCATGGTGAATGCTTCGTCAAAGGTTTGGAAAGTCCTGGACCTACGGGGTCGGTGAGATATGTCTAGTACAAGCCCGTGTGAAGATCTCTATGAGTTTAGTTTGTGGTATTTGGAATGTGAGTTGATTGATCAGGCTATGTACATGAGCAACAAAATCTACTATATCTTCATCATCATACTGACATGTAGAGTAGAGGTTAGTCATGGTAACATTCTTAACAATGTAATGGAGAAGTGATTCAAGAAGGATTTGGCTACCTAATTAAATGAGAAGATAGAATGTCTAGGTAACCCACTATACCAATCTAATGTAGGCCTAGTCAGAGACATGGGAAAGGTCCTTAGAAGAAAAGTGTCATCATGGACGATCAGATAACACCCATGTTTGAAAGATCAAAAATTCTATTGTGAATCTTCTTTGCTATTGAAGTGGTTAAATTTAAGCATTTCCCAATGCATGGGATATGAGTGGATAGGAATGGATGGGTAGATAGGATCATTACAAATCTCATCATAGGTGAGAGTGTTATGGGAGCCAAAAACCGATGCTTCCAATGTCTGCATCTTTTCCATCATTAACTTGATTAGGTCATTGGTAGGTTGTGATGGTTGGGTGACTCTTGTAGTGTAAGAGGGTTGGTGTTGGGCATATGATGGGGGTGGCATTCCAGTATATGGCACTTCCATATAGGTAGATTGAGAAGGAGGGAATGAAATAGGGGGTACATACCCAAAATGAATGATAGATGAAATGGGAGGATGCTTGATAGTACATATATGGAGGTGGAAGGGTCATGGTGACCCTAGTGGCAATGGGGGCTAAGGATTTTGGAATAAAAAGAATAATGTTTTGAAAAGGGGTAGGGGTTTTTGACACTTGGGGGTGGTTATGTAGCTATGGGTATATGTGAAACCATAAGCGTGGATGAGGTTATGTTCTAGGTGGTTGACAGAGGTATGGTGGATGTGGCGGGTCCAATAGATGTGGCGACACGGTGGTCATATCAGGTATGGGGCCTATCTACAAAATGACTTGGGGTAAGGCAGTGCGGGTAATGTGGAGCTAGAGGAGGTTGGAGTAGAAATAGGAACGAGTGTGAGGGAATAGATACAAGAATGCTATATATCAACTGACCCGAGGCATCTCGAGTGGATGAGTGGGAAAGATAAAAATAAAAAGTGACAGGGGTTCTAGTCACGGAGTCGTGTGAACTTCTCGCCTAATTTGATGATAGTGATAGGTTGGATAGGATCCATGGGTGATAAAATAAAAGGTGGTGAAGGACTAGGTGGGAGTGGTTGACAATTGGCATGGAATATGAGGGCATTTTCTTAGCATCGGGTCAACACCATGTGAACAAGCACTTGACATGGTAGGACTACTTTCTCGTAAATGACACGTAAATACAACAGAGATAGGATAAATAGGCGTTGGTAGGTGAATTGGGGTTAAAATGTCACTGGAAATATTACACAAAGCAATGGATGTCGGATAGATTAAACCGACGCTGGTCACAGTCACAGGTAACCACGGTCGGTCACTGTGGAAAGTGGATAGTTTGTCAAAATAAGGTAAAAGGCCAATAATTTTCCAAGTATGCAAGCTGTTGATGAAATTTACCAGGAAAGTGAATATGATAAGAGTGACTGAGATTTTGAATAGCAAAGAAAATGAAGCAGGTTTCCTTTTGGATGGGTTAACCAAAAGAACAGTGAACCGACGTTGGTTGGGTGAAACTAATGATGGTTAGAGGGTAACCGAAAACTTGAACCACCGGGTCGACACTAATTCTTGTGAAATTGAAAAAGTGATGAAGAAAATGTGGTTGTGTGTTAATATGAGATGTGGAATCAAACCTGCACTCGAGAATGATGAGAATATGGTCCGGGAAAACTTACATGAAGCTTGAATACACCAACTGTGATGAGGAGCATACGAGGGGAAATAAGAAAATGAATAACGTGACCTCTCACCTCAAAACACAAGCCAAGCAGAAAAACTAAGAAAAATATGATCCTAAGAGTGCTTTTTTCTATTATGTTTGTTTAGCTTATGCTATTTAAGGACTGAATCATGAAATTTAGAATAGAATTTTTGGTGAGGATGGCTTCCTATGAAGAAGGAGATCTATAAGGAAAGGTCTCGAGGTTATGTTATGGTGTGGGTGGGCTATCCTCTAATGGGAGTCTTGTACATAGATAACCAACGGGGTGCCCACTATATCGCGATCATGTGATCACCTATAGCTTCTTCTGGGTGAGATGTTGTTTAAGAATGTCTATATATTTTTTATTTTGTGATGTTTGGTAAGACTCAGAGAGAGAAAGAGAAAGGAAGTTCTTTTCTACGATTCCTTTATTAACCATAAACCTGGGCATGACTTCCGGTGTATAGGTTGCCCTTAATTAATGTGAGCTAATGCAAAGAAGAAGAATGAAATGAAATAATTTTTAAACCCAAATTGAAATGTTGATTTCAATGCCACAAATAGATGAACATGAGAAGGGATGCTCTTTCACTAATGTGATACTAATGAAAGGGAAGAAGTGGTCTTTGTAAAGCACCAAAATATGATTTCCTTTAGACAATAGAAGGAGAGAAGGTCCCAGGGGATAAATTTTAATGTAAGAACCTTTTAGAAAGGAAATAAACATGCAACTTTTTAGCTAGAAGTGAAAGAATGCAAAGAACACATAATGGGTCCCACCATGTGGGCCAAAATGTTTCACCCGATTCTAAATCATCTCTTTGAATTTTTATGAAACAGATAAGGGTAAAGGGCTAAGAGGAATACCCATTAGGATGCTAGTTATAGGTTGTTTCATGTGTATAACTTTTGGATCCATAGCTGATTGTGAGAGCTTCCTTTTTGCTTGGAGGAACTACCTGAAATGGAAAACAAGACCACCAAATGAAAGTTAAACAATATATGTAGTGGACTACCTAGTGTATGCTAGATCCGGGAAGAGTGATACTTCCTAAACAGCTATCAATCCACTATTTAAAACAACTTAATTCTAATAATAAAGGAAATCCTACTGTAGTTAAAACAATTTAGGTATCTCATTCGTCTACAATAAGCAAATTTGTTCACAAAAAGATAAGCTATGACTAAATCTGAAGGTCAAGGTCTTGGTCAAGGTATTGGTACTGGTCAGGGTGAGGTTCTGGGTGGTTTTGGGTATTTGGTGGAGGTTTTAAGATTTGTTCTTGGTTTTTGGTCAAAACACATAGACCGACGTCGGCCAGTATGACTGTGTCGCTTTAGGTTTAGACGGCAATTGTGGGTAATCGGGGTAGGTATGGTCGAGAGTACAGGAAACTCAATAAAAACTCGAGATGGGGGTAGATATAAGGCTAGATGGAAATGGAAGGGAAATGAAAAGGATCATGTGGGTCCCACGTATGCATAGGAATTATTAAAATCCGGGTATGGGCAGTTCAAGGGTTTGGGTGAAGGGATGGTCAAGTTTGCATGGAGGTAAAATGGTGGGGGAATGGAAAGGGGGGTAGAAACTAATAACAAAAGTAAAGAGTCTAGTTAAATGATAATGAATTAATGTTGGTTAATAAAAACTTACCATTCATACGAGCTTGATGTCTAGTTGGTAATGGTGGGTGATTAAATGGATTTAACTTGGTGTGGTAATTTGGCGCTTCCTGGATGCTTCTGTGAAGGAAAATGGCTCTATGGTTACTTCAGGTGTTGGTTATTGATGCTCTAATGCATGTACTAATGTTGGTTATGATTTCATACAGCTTTAGTTTCGCTACTTATTCTTAGAAGATGTACCAACCTCTAAACAATGTGCCAACCTCAAAATAATGTTGTTTTGGGGGTTAAATGGTAACCAATGGTGGTTCCAAGTTAATCAAGGCGTCGGTTAGGGTGGGATTTCCTAGGTTTACTAAACTAGGCAGATCCCCTTAATTTTTGGATCTCATTCATTTTTCTCCAGATTAGAATGGAAGATTCCTTCTAACATGCGGGATTGTGGTTAGAGGGAATGTAGGCTTTGATTTTTAGGGTTTTGGTAGGTATTAGTTAGTTATGGAAACTTACTAAGAATAGGTCTTAGGATGAGGTGGTTAGATGAGGTGTGTAGGTGAAGTGGATATGTGGGCATTATCCTTATTAGGATATTTAAATAATAAATATTGTGAGGATAATGAATTAAATTTATTAAATTAATATTAGAGTGGAATGAAAGGGGCCATGATTAGGTGAATGTGTCCAAGGTGTTTATTTGTCGAGGGACCAAGGGAGTGTGACCTAATTTTGGTGTCTATAGAGGAAAGGGTTATTATTCCTTTAACAGATGGAAAGTACGCGCCCTATGTTGAGCCCTTAAGTGAATAAGATCGAATAGGATTTATGTACACACCATCCGAGATCTAGATATGATTGAACCAATTAAAGATGGAATAATTTAGTGGGAGATGCACGATCTATTAGTGATACTACAATTGTTTCCTGTGATAATTAGGCTCACAACACTTATGATTTGGTAGGCCATGAAGTAAAGAGTGTACTCCCTCATTGTACAAAACGCATTATGTCGGGAGGATAGGTAACAACTCGGTACCTTATTACACAAGATAACGGGATCCCATGGTATTCTTGCATGCCATGGAAGAAAAATGGATAGACATGCTAGAGAGGAGAAATACTATATCCTATACACTACGTGGGACATCAACATGCTAGTGGGTGGTCCATGGGGATAATCTTGTCGATGGAATGAAATTGGGATTAGTCTTACTACTAGGTTCTTTAGGAGCAATGCACCTACTCAAATCTATATTTATCACGGTAATCAACCCGTTCAACACCACGTTCGAAGTGTGAGAGAATCTAGACAAGAAGGGTAGGAAGCTTTACCACCTTTACTATGGGTGCACCAGTTTTATTCCAATTTATAAGGTTATGTGTGTGCTTGGTATGTATATGTAGAACTCCATAGAGAAACTAGAAATTGGCAGACTTTAATTGTAAGAATGACCTAGACATTTGAATTCTTCTCTACAAAACCTCTGGTAGAAGAAGCATTCAAAGTTATCAAGCACTTAAATATGGGGGATAGTGCTAGGGTGAAGAAATCCTTCAGAGTTATTAGATAAAGAAGACGCAAGAACGCTTCTTGAAAAGGAACCAGAGGATGATGCAACATTACTTCAATGTGCTTTCCTTGAGAAAGAAAAAGGAAAAATGGTGTACTTAGTAGATGATGAATAATTAGATAATCTAGATGTAAACCATTCAACAAGGATGCGTGAAGTATTGGATAGTGTCGATAGGACCAAACGTGCCTATCATGAACCTATGAAGACAAAGAGGGTGAATATTGGAATAGATACTGAGCCTAAGGAAGCCATAATTGGATACTATTGGTCAGAATCTAAAGTGGCAAAAATCATAGAGTTACTAAAGGAATACAGGACCTATTTCTAGGGGGTACTATGAAATTAAATGTGTGCATGAATTGTTAGGGGAGATGAAGATAAAGCTTAAAGAGGGTTTGTTCCCAGCTAGAAAGAGACCTTACAAAATGAACCCCAATTTGTGTGAAAAGGTCAAAGAAGAGATTGATAACATGTTGAAGTCTGGGATTATCAAGCCCCTGATGAGTCGAGAATGGCTTAGTTCGATGGTGATAAATATCAAGAAGGACAAAGATTAGAACACACATGGTCTATATGGAGCTGAATGTTGCATGTGTAGTAGATCCTTTCCTTATGCCCTTCATTGAGGAAATATTAGGAGTTGTAGGGCGTGAAATATATTCATTTGAGATGGTTTCGTGGGTATCATCTCGGTTAGGATTTCCCAGGAGGATCAAGAAAAGACTACATTTACTACTTAATGGGGTAACTTCACCTATATTTTCATGCCTTTTGGTTTGAAAAATGTGCCTACTATATTTTCACACATAGTTGTCCAATCATTTAAGGAATTTATTCACAACTTCTTATAGGTATATTTAGATGATTAGACAGTGTATGGATTAGTTAAGAACCACTTTGACAATCTGCGCTTGATGATTAAATGGTGTAGGCATTGAGTATCTCTTTGAACATCAAGAAGTTCATATTTTCTACACAATTTGGGATACTTTTAGGACACATAATCTGCAAAGAGGGTTTGTTAGTTGACCCAACAAAGGTTGTATTCATCATAGGCATAAGAGAGCCTACCGGTCAAAGTGAAGTGCACATATTTTTGGGACATAAAGGATATTACAAAAAATCTATCAAAGGCTATTCCAAAGTTTCCACACCCTTAGAAGAGTTACTGAAAGGGATAGGTACGTTCTATCGAGGAGAACAACAGTCATGCTCATTCGAGACATTGAAGGAGAATCTTACTACCACACCTATTCTGTATTTTCCTTTTTGGGACAAGCCATTTCATGTACATGTTGATGCCTCTAGCATGGCCATTGGCACAGTGTTGGCTCAACCTAGAGAAGGTATTGTAGGCCATCCTATCTATTTTGTTAGTAGAAAGCTGAGTCCTACAGAACAAAATTACACAACTACAAAGTGTGAAGCTTTTCCAATGATCTATGCATTGCATAAATTTCACCAGTACCTACTAGCTACACCATTCATCTTTTATACAGATCACATGACATTGAAGTATTTGGTAAATAATCCTGTTTTACAAGGGCACATATGTCGATGGGTGCTCTTATTTCAAGAATTTGATTTCATAGTTGTGGTAAAACCAGGAAAAAGTAATTTTGGACCAGATCATTTATCAAGAATATAATCAAGAGAATAAGAATAGGCAATTGAGGATACCATGATAGATGCACATTATACAAGCTACAACACATGCTATCAGAACTAGAGGACATTGTTGTCTTTCTACGTACAGGGATGACACTAGAAGGAATGAAATCCTTAGAGAAGAAACAACTTATTATACGCGTTGCACCTTATATGTTAATTAGTGGTGACTTGTACAAAATATTTTGGGATGAAGTATTGCATCGTTGTGTATTCGAACATGAGTGCATATGCATTAGAGAAGAAGTTCATGGTGGAATTGCAAGAGTCCACTATGCGGGTGATTCCACAACGCATAGGATTCTATTCATTGTATTATGGTGGGAGACCCTCTATAAAGATTGTAAGGAATTTTGTAAGGCATGTTATCATTTTTAATGTCTTGGAAGACTAGGTCGGTGAGGTGAAACACCTGTGAGACCTATTGCTAGCACAAAACCGATTAAGAAATGGGCTATAGAGTTTTTGGGTCCTATTTCACCAACCGTGTGTAGAACTAGATCACACTACATTATAACTTTATGTACTATCCGATAAGGTGGCGGAAGAAACACATGCGAGGATTGTACAACATGCTACAATAGCTTGTTTTATGTGGGAACATATTATTACAAGGTATAGATGTCCTTTGAGTTTGACCAGTGATAGAGGCACACATTTTATTAATGAGACAATCATAATTTTATTGGATGATTTCATGATTACACACCATAAGACTACACCTATCATCCTTAGGAAAATTGAACCGCTCGGACTTTCAACAAAATTTTGGGCGGACATTGACAAAAATATGTGATGTTGGAAGAAAGGATTTGGATGATAAAGTATCTGTAGTACTTTGGGAATATCGAACAACATATAAAAGGTTGAACAAATCCACACCATTTCAGTTAGTTTTTGGCGCAGAAGTTGTTCTTCCTATGGAATTTATGTTACCTTCTTTGTGTATTGTGTGTGCTAGAGGTCTAGCTGATGAGAAATCTTTAGAAAAATGGATTGAAAAGATAATTTAGTTGGATGAGTGATGAGTCATAACACGTTGGAGTTAGAAGAAAGAAAAGGCTAGGAAGAAGGCATGGCATGACAAAAACATAAGCGATAAGAAATTTGAGATTGGAAAAATGGTAATTCTCTATGACTCTAAGTTCTTGCGCCATCCAGGAAAATTTAAGGTACATTGGTTAGGGTTGTATGTTATCACTTACATCCTTGAAACATGCACTTTCCAGTTATAAGAACTTGATGGAACATGGATACCTGATTACTTAAAAGGGAGTAGGCTGAAGCCCTACTATAAATAATTCTTCTTGGTGTTTGTAATAAGGCAATATTTTCATTTAGATTATATTTTCAATACTGTATTTCCTTAATGTGTTTCTTTCTTTGTCGCTATGATTTTTCAATTTATTTGGTGTGTTGTGAAAGAAGCGCACTTGCGTGCATGAAGATAATTACTATATGAAGTATGTTTATGCGTAGAGGACTACACATACTTTTAGTGTGGGGTGCATTGTTTTTATCTAGGTACAAAATTGTGGGAAATGAAACATGAAAGGAATAAGCTACTACATGTGCTTTGTTTAAGTAAAAGGATTGGTTCAAAAAAGTGACAAAAGATGGAGATGAATGAAGGAATAGTATAATGCAAAGTAAGTAGAGGACATAACAGCTACTAATAGAAGGTTCGGTGATGAGGTACTTGGGTACAAGGAAGCATGTTAAAGAGAATTCTGTGACCAAAGGGTAGGAAGGCGCGCTAGAAGGTTATAGCTGAGGCACAAAGATGTAATGCATGGAAAGGATGGAATTGGTCAATTAATGAGAGGATATTTGGTAGGTGAAGGAGCAATGAATGCATCAAAAATTAAAAAATCTAAGGATGGGATGCGAGTTCATTTTTACCATTGCAATTAAGAGTATTTGAAAAGGAGCCAAGTGTGAAGAGCCAAGTGATCGTATTGAGGTGCGAGAGGTGTGTAACCAGTCGTGATGAAGAGATATGTGTGCACAAACAACTTGTGTCCCCGATGGTGAAGGGTTTCAGTGAAGTAAGGTGATAGAGAGGAGCAAGGACACGTAAATTCACTTAGGGCATGTTGAATCGAACTAGGGTTTGATTTGCACATTGCAGAATTCAAGAGGTAAGGATCTACAAAGGATTGCAAGGTAGAAATGGCACCTAAGAAAGTAGTTGTAGCAGGAGTGAAGGGAAAGAAGAAGGTGGTCAAAGAAGAAAAGGACATGGCTCCTGAAAGCATTTTTTAGAAATGCAATATCCAGAGGGGGTTATCATTGGCCAAGAGTGGGATTATCAAACAAGGGAAAGTATGGTGAGTAAGTACAATCACCATACCACAAAGAATGAGAAGGAGCTTGACGCGTTGCTAAAAATGAAGACAAATCAATGGGCGATAGAAGACATATCAGTGTATGAAGATGATGGCAAGAAGCTCTTGAAGAATATTGAAGTTTACCAACGATACGAACTCCCTTACTTTGGGAAATATGAGCCCTTGTACCAATGGCTCATGAGCAGAGTGCATGAAGATTTTTTCTACTTTATAGGATATAAAGCCATAATTTCAACGATTCTCATCTCCATAATAATGGGGTTAAAAGGCATAGGAGAAGATTTGAAATATGATTTAATAAACAAGGCTGCAATATTGGATACTAGAAAGGAGTTGGGGTACACAAAGGGTCCACATGGCATGGACATTGATAAATTGAAGAAGTATCCAGTTGTACAAGAAGCCGTGCATCTTGTTACAAAGATAAATGACTAGGAAAGGTGGTCACAAGTGAATACCATGTGGCTACACATTGCCAAAAAGATGTCTGAAGGGGTAGTCTACAACATTTCGTGTTATATTGTAGAAACAATCATTGAGGAAGCACACATAGGAGGAAAGATCAGCTTTGGAGTTTTTGTTGTCACTGGTGTTCATGGAGATCAGTACTGATGGACCGAAGGAGAAGATATGGGAGTATCCCATGGAGCACAAGTCACCTATAGAACACTTCAAAAAGTACTTGTGTGAGGGATCCATGACAAGAACAGGTCAAGCAAAGGGTTGAGAAATGGTATGATAGGCTCTGCGCATGACCTTTGAAGAAGAATGGTGCATCCCCAAGGACTTGCCTTCGGTGGTTGGAAAGGCGATTCGATTCGCTTTATACCTCCACTTTTTCATAGTACAGTTCTCCATGAAATATTGAGCATGGATCCTTTGGTGTAAGTTACCATATGCCTTCATAGCAAGGTACTTCTAAGCATCCGTACACAAGTTCTCGATGCGCAATGACCGATATTCAATGCGGATAAGGTAGACTATGACTACCACACACTAAGGAAGAAATATGTGTATCTAGGGTGGGATGCATATATTAAAAGGCTCATTTTAGATGTATTGAACATTAAACGAATAATTTTGGTTATGGGAGATATTGGAGCAGCATTGGTGTATCTTCAATTAAAGCCCAAGATGGAGAATAACAAGTATGTGGAAGATAAGTTTGCACTTACAGAACCACCAAAGGGAAATCATATGATGGAGAACATCCCAATGCCTAAGACCACTGAGCCAATTGAAGTGGAGGATGAGGAGGACAAGTGCGAGGATAGTGGTGGTTTGGAGAATATAGGTAGAAGACATCCTACGAACAAGGATGAAGCTGAGTGCACCACTACAAGACCTCAACCACAAGAGCGGGATGATGAGGACTTGGATGCGTCCCAAGGAGATCACGATTTAAGCAAGTGCTCGGGAGAATAAGTACCCAAGGTGTTGCTCTAAAAATAGTGCGCAAATCACCTAGAATCTCTCCACGTAAAGAGATAACTATGAAAAGGATAAGGAAACTAAAGTTGAATGAGGAGGCGAAAGATTCAAAGGAAAGTGTGCCTAATTCTCCTACACCTCTAGAGAACATAGAAGACAAAAATGTGAGGAATTAAAGCAAGGAGAAGAGGAAAAAAAGGGAACCAATGAGATAACTAGAGATAATGCGCAAGAAATGGAAACACAAGTCCCAAATCTAGAAGCTTAAGTTCCTAAGTAGCCTTGGTCTAGAAGAACAATTGGAGAGAACATTCTACTAGCCATGCGTTATGAAGAGGATGAGGTAAAATTGTGCTCCGCATCCATTTCTAGAGCACATTGTCACGAAGGAATTATATGGTTGGGAATTAATGGATGAATATATAGATATAGTGCCCACAAGGAATTTTTTATCATGGTCCATGCACACACACTTGGATGAGACAAATTTTGATGTATGTGAGGATTCATGCATATAGCAAAGGTTGAAAAAGACACCTCAAGCTAGACACATGACAATAAAGCCTACTGTCATGTCAAATGAATAAGTGAGCAATGCATTGGTAAAAGTATCAATAGAGGTGGTGAGGTAGAATATGGAAAAGGCTGCCACAATTAGGGTGCTCAGGGAAGAGATTAAAACTAAGGATGGGGAAATAGTGCACCTAACGCAAGAGAGATACTTAGTGTAGAAAAAGAATGCTATATTTATCAACATCGCAGAGGAAATTGGTGATAATGTGATAAGAGCTAGGTCAAACTTGGAGCCAAAGGTACCACAGACATTTTCCTTCAACAATACACTATGTAGGAAATTTGGTGGACCTAGTGCTTAAATATGATCCTCTGCACATGCCAATGCCAAAGGATCCAACACAAGAGGTAGAAAAAGAGAAGGCTTCAGTGATGTGGAATATTGCATCCTATGAAGGACTACTGTAAGAACTACAAGAAGAATTGAAGAAAGAAGACCAAGCCTTGAACATCTGCACAGCTCTAGAGGTGCTCATCAACATAAAAACCCTGGAGGAGAAAAATGAGGTCCAAAAAGTAATGAAAGATGAAATATTAGTAATGGTTAAATAGAAGCGTGAGGCCCGACAACACCACAACAACCACACAAGACTTGGCTGAAAGAGCTTACGAAGCTCATTACGTAGAAGATGGATATACTAGAGGGAAGGATGACTACAATGTCTAAAATTGTGTTGGTCTTACAGAATGAGAATGGGGAAATTGCGAAAGATGAATTGGAGTCCATTGTTGTGGACATTCTAGAGAAACCAGAGGAAGAAATCACTGAGTGGTAGACCTTGGAGGCTGAAATCAAATAGGAATATCTTGAATTAGTTGTTCATACTGAAGAAGAGACTGCATATTAAAAACATTATTTCATTCTTTCCATTCTTCTATTCTTTACTTCAGTTTTTGGAGATGACCATTATTGGGGCAACAATTAAATTAGTGTGGGGTAATGTTGATCAAAGAACACTTGAAAAAAAACACAAGAAGTCTACGTGGGGAAGTGAGTCATATTCAAAGGTGCGAATGGATAGGGAGAATGATTCACGGAATGCAGTTTAACTTTCGGGACTTAACCATTTTCGCTCATAAATTTCTATTTTTAGAGATGGTGTGCAGAGCACACAAATGAGGAAGAGACATACACACCACACATTGGCTATTTTTGGAGGATTAGATACAAAGCACTTTGCATGGACATAGGCTGGAAATAGATCTTCTACTATCAGTTAGCTAGTAGTAGTCTATTGTTAGCGCACTTGCATGTGTGGCTAGTTTTGTAAAGGTGTGTGGCTAAGAAGAGCATGCAACCTATTTTGGGAATAGATAAGCGGAGAAATGTTTAATAGAGAGAGGAGATATATACGAGAGATATTTTCTTAAATTTTTTACGTGCATACTACTATTATTGTAATGAAACTTCTATATAGTTATTGCATTGAACATAATGGAGGATATTGGCTAAATCTAAGTGTTAGTTTTTGTGTTTATCTGAATCTAGTATGTTTTTATCTCATCATGGTTAGTACTTAGATCATATTTTCCTTAGATATAGATCTGGTATGCTCAGTAGAATGATGTGCTAGTAATAGAACTATATATGTTAAGTCTTCATCATGCTAAGATCCTGTAAAAAACCCTAAAGAGGGACTGGTACTTTGCGCATTTTGGATGAGCGCTCGGCTGGTGAGTGATGTGCTAGTGTGCATAGGGTTTATTGAATTTGTATCAATGAACTCTAGCTCGCATCATAATCCCTCTTCTCGAGTCTCGACTTGGTTCAATTTATTGTCATGTACTTGGGCAAATAAAGGCTAGATTTTGACAAGCTACACACCAAACTTGACCAAATAAAAATTAAAACATTGAAGGACCTGTGTATTTGATATTCTGGAGGTTGAAAATTGATTTGGAATGAAAGTCCTGAAAACCCGAAAAGGTAAGACTTCCAAATGTCTGAAAACCCGAAACTTTAAATTTTGAGAATTCTAAAATTCTGAAATCCCGAAACCCAAAGTTCTGAAAACCTGAAATCCCAAAATCCTGAAAACGAAATTCAAAAAACTCTAAAATTTTGAAAATCAAAATTTCATAAAACTAGAAATACCCTTTTGAAGATTAGCCCCTAATCTATCAACTGGTGAAATTTGGAACTATTTTGAGCAAGTTAAGCCCCTGATAATCAATTTCCGAGTTCATCATGAGAGGTAAAAAGTCTGAAATTGGAGAACTTGCAATTTCTAAGTCTAAAAATTCTTGGAAATTCCTATTGATGCAAAATCACAGCACCCCTGGATGCTGGTCGAGGTTTCTGGGTTGACCATACTATCATCCAGTGTGATTGCATAACATTGAATCCTTTCTCCAAGTGTGGGACTTGAAAAAATGAGAAAGGATTCTCCAAAGAAGGTGGTTCTTATTCCTCTGTTCAAATGCACACGTAAAATTACGAGGGTTTACTCAAAAACCTAATCTAATTTGCAAGAAGATAGGGTAAGAAAATGCATAAAAATAAAACCTAAACTAATAGAGGTGATGCACCGAGGAATGAAGAACAACTGTCTTGCCAATAAACAAAAACTATTAAAATGCGATGCAAGATCATGCACAGATAACAAATTTGTAGTGAAAGATCAGGAAGATGCAAATGAACACAGAGAGGGTTGATAATCATCCACAGACATGCATTATTTTCTCCAAAGATTGATACAATACACCACAAAATGCCAAGAGACAAGGTTGCATTACAGTTTTAGATAGGAGGTTTGAACTCCACAGATTCACCTGCCAAAGAGAAGAAGGGAGGGGAAAAACAAGAATGTCCAATCTTTAGAAAGAATACCCTCCTTACAATTTATAGAAAGAATGAGAGAGGGAAGAGAGAGAAATTCCAAATTGACCCCAACCACCCCAGGTTGTATTTAATTCATCTCATTATGGTGGTAGGTGAGAACTGTCATCACCAATCCGGCACTATGATACTTCTTCACCGGGAACTCCTCGTGCTATGATTATTTACTAATGCACAGACTTTAGTTTGGTGGATGTAACGGAAGCAAAACAACAACCGAACACAAGAATACCATTGACTACTTATAAGACAGAATGACAATAAATCTGAAATATCAAAATAAATTATAATATTAACATGAAACTGTTACAATCTCACCCATGAGATACTTCAACAAGACTATGGGAGAAACTTTACAATTACACCTCTTGATGGCTTCTTCAACACACCTTTAACTGATGGCTTCCTTCGCACACTTCCTACAATATTTCTCACTACTTCTTTCTATGCTAAATGAGGGGGTAGCCTCTCTATTTATAGAACTTCCAAGCTTATCCATCTTATCTCTAAGATAGGATAAGAAATCCACTCTGACGAATCATATTCCATACCTTAACTCTTATATGTACATGTAGGCTTATCTGTTAAGATAAGATAAACCTTATCATTTTACATGGGTTCCACATTTTTAGACTTTTTACAAATAAAATACACAAAATATTTATGACCTCACTCCTTGTCCTTATTACCAATATAATATTTCTAATTCTTAATCATGTAGACCCTACTTCTCTAATTACCCAAACTTTGACATTTTAACATTACCGGACCACTTACGACAAATATTTACTTTTTACAACATTCCTATTGTACTTTGACTGTTACCGTACTCCACATTATTGGCGACACCATACTGACGGCGCCGTTATCTTCTATCAGACGCTACTACTAATTGCACTTAACAACATCCTATTCCTAATACATACATTAATGAAATAGAAATTATGGAGGAAAATTTTAGTGTCGACATCTTCCCCCTTCTTGCCAATAAACAAAAACTATTAAAATGCGATGCAAGATCATGCATGATAACAAATTTTGTAGTGAAAGATCGGGAAGATGCAAATGAACACAGAGAGGGTTGATAATCATCCTGAGACATGCATTATTTTCTCCAAAGATTGATACAATACACCACAAAATGTCAAGAGAAAAGGTTGCATTACAGTTTTAGATAGGAGGTTTGAACTCCACGATTCACCGCCAAAGAGAAGAAGGGAGGGGAAAAACAAGAATGTCCAATCTTTAGAAAGAATACCCTCCTTACAATTTATAGAAAGAATGAGAGAGGGAAGAGAGAGAAATTCCAAATCGACCCCAACCACCCCGGGTTGTATTTAATTCATCTCATTATGGTGGTAGGTGAGAAGCTGTCATCACCAATCCGGCACTATGATAATTCTTCACCGGGAACTCCTCGTGCTATGATTATTTACTAATGCATGACTTTAGTTTGGTGGATGTAATCTGGAAGCAAAACAACAACCGAACACAAGAATACCATTGACTATGATAAGACAGAATGACAATAAATCTGAAATATCAAAATAAATTATAATATTAACATGAAACTGTTACAATCTCACCCATGAGATACTTCAACAAGACTACGGGAGAAACTTTACAATTACACCTCTTGATGGCTTCTTCAACACACCTTTAACTGATGGCTTCCTTCGCACACTTCCTACAATATTTCTCACTACTTCTTTTCGTTCTAAATGAGGGGGTAGCCTCTCTATTTATAGAACTTCCAATCTTATCCATCTTATCTCTAAGATAGGATAAGAAATCCACTCTGACGAATCATATTCCATAACTTAACTCTTATATTTACATGTAGGCTTATCTCGTTAAGATAAGATAAACCTTATCATTTTACATGGGTTCCACATTTTTAGACTTTTTACAAATAAAATACACAAAATATTTATGACCTCACTCCTTGTCCTTATTACCAACATAATATTTCTAATTCTTAATCATGTAGACCCTACTTCTCTAATTACCCAAACTTTGACATTTTAACATTACTGACCACTTACGACAAATATTTACTTTTTACAACATTCCTATTGTACTTTGACATTACCGTACTCCACATTATCAGCGACACCATACTGACGGCGCCATTATCTTCTATCAGACGCTACTACTAATTACACTTAACAACATCCTATTCCTAATACATACATTAATGAAATAGAAATTATGGAGGAAAATTTTAGTGTCGACATCTTCCCCCTTCCTAGCTTCTACTCTATCCTCGGAGTAGACTATTCTGGTGCTTGAAAAATCTTCAACTTGTCGTGGTTGACCCATTTCGTAATGGGAGTGCCATCCAATTCCTCCAGTCGGTACGTACCATTTTCATGCACAGTTGCTATTTTGTAGGGCCCCATCCATTTTGGAAGAAATTTTCTCTGTCTTCTTTTTTTGTATCTGGAATCATATACTAGGACCAAGTCATTCACTTGAAATGGAGACCACCGGATCTTTTGATCAAAGTACTCCTTCTGCTTCATTTTCTTCTTATGGCTTGTATCCTTTGCTATTTCCCTCATTTCCTCTAGCAAATGAAGATGTACCAACCTTTCTTTTACTGAATCACTTTCATCCATCCTTTCATTTTTCATAACTCTCACAGTGGGAATATCAAACTCAATAGGAAGGATTGGATCAATGCCATAGGCCAACTGAAATGGGGAGTATCCTGTTGCTGACTTTGATGTTGCCCTATATGCCCACAATGCTGCATGAATCCTCTTATCCCATTTATGTACCTGCAAGAAATTTGCATCTTTTGCTAGAATTTGACATAGCACAAAATTTGTTCGTTCCACCTGTCCATTTGTGCTTGGCTTGTATGTTGTTGCCTTCCTGTGCTTAATAGAAAATTTATTGACTAGGGCTTCTACCACCTCATTAATGAAGTGGCTTCCTTGATCTGTTACAATTTCTAATGGACAACCAAATCTGGTGACAATACGTTCATATATGAACCTTGCCACTTCATCCATAGAAGTTGTCTTCAATGGCCTAGCTTCAACCCACTTGGTTAAATAATCTGTGGCAACTACAATATACTTATTTTGGCGTGATGTAGTTGGAAGTGGACCTACAATGTCTATTCCCCACTTTTCAAAGGGACCAAGGGGAAGAATAGGACATAATGGAGCTGATGAAGTCTTACGGTTACCATGTGTTTGACAAATATCACATGTCTTACAATAATTATAACAATCTTTAAAAAGAGTGGGCCAGTGATAACCTGCATCCAAGATCCTTCTTGCTGTAAGTTGTCTAGAGAAGTTCCCTCCACATGTACCATTGTGGAATTCTTCTAGCAGCTCCTTTCCTTGATCACGACCAACCGCCTCTTGTCAGATGTCCATCGAGTCCTATTCGAAATAATGCTCCATGCGAGAATAGAATATAGCGATCGGCTTGAGTAATCTTTCTCTTAGTCTTTGCATTGGCACCATCAGAAACTTGAATTCATTCAGATAATTCCAAATATCTATGTATTCACTAGGGATTGTGTCAAGGAGAACAATGCTGCATCGGGAAAATCATCATCATCATAAGATGATCCTAAACCATCATAGGCTCGAGAGAGTGCATCTGCATTGACATGCTTCTTTCCTGGCCTATCTATAATATCAAATTCAAATTCTTGTAGCAAAATTATCCATCTTGCTATCCTCCCTGATGGGTTAGGCTTATTGACAATATATTTCAGAGCTTGATGATCCGTTACAACTATAAATTTCTGCCCTAGAAAGTAATTTCTAAACTTCTTTACAGCAAAAATGATAGCCAGAGCCTCTTTTTCAGTTACAGTATAGTTTACCTCAAAGACGCTCATTTGTCTGCTCCCAAAGTAAATTGGATGTTCATTCCCATTTTCATCCTTTTGGCTCAAAGTACTACCTAGTGCTGCATCTGAGGCATCAGTGTACACAATGAATGGCTTGCTCCAATCTGGATTCTTCAAAATAGGTGAAGACACCGTGGCTTCCTTGATTGTCCAAAAGCTTCATGTGCCTTGTTTCGGTTCATAAGCAACGTCCTTCTTCAAGAATCTGGGTTAGTGGTCAGTGCAATCTTTGAGAAATTCTTGATGAACCTTCTATAGTAACCCACATGGCCTAAAAATTATCTCAACTTACTTCTATTCATAGGAAATGGTAAATCTTTGATTTTTGAAACTTTATCAGGATCAGTACCAATACCATCTCTGGATACAACATGCCCTAACAAAACACCTTTAGAACATCCAAAGACACACTTTGTAGGGTTTAGTGAGGCTTGTGCTTCATCTAACCTTTGAAATGTCTCCATCTGGTGTAGGTGGTCCAACTTGCTCCCATAGATGCAAAAATCATCTAGAAATACTCTGATGAAGGTCCCAATGTAGGGTTCGAACACCCTATTCATCAAACGCTGGAATGTTGCTGGAGCATTACACAACCCAAAAGGCATAACTCTATAAGCAAACGTTCCCCAAGGAGTGGTGAACGTGGTCTTCAACTGATATTTCTCTGCTATACGAACTTGGTTGTAGCCACTATATCCATCAGCAAAACTATAGCACTCTTGGCCAGCTACTTCGTCCAAGATCTGATCTGAAAATGGAAGAGGGTAATGATCCTTCTTTGTTGCCTTATTGAGCTTCCTATAATCAACACAAATGCGTAGCTTCCCATTCTTTTTATTGAGATCACAATGGGAGAAACCCATTATGAATTCTCCACAACAAATATGAATCCTACATCAAGCAACTTATCTATTTCTTCTTTTACAGTCTTGGAAAAATTAGGATTCATTCTATATGGCATTTGCTTTATGGGCTTAGCACCATCTACCAGCTCAATACAATGTTCTACCCAACTTACTTGACGGAGTTCCTTGTAACCAAAAGTGAATAGGTGTATGTACCTTTGAAAGAGTTGGAGGTAGGATTCCTTCTCACTCTCCATCACAGCATCACCAATCTTTATTTGTTGGAGACGATCATCAACTTCTTCTTCAGATAATTTTATGGGGTCATGAGTTGGTGTGACTGGAAGGATATCCATGACTGAAACATCCACCTCGCTTTCTTCATCTTCAGTGTCCACTTCACTGGTACTAGAGTAATCAGAGGATGTCCAATCATCAGTTTCATCACTTGAATCCACAGGTTCTGCCTTATGATGTCGAGGGATCACATTTATCTTCACCCTCTCTCTACCACGTCCAAGTGTCATGAAACCTTCATTCCAGTAGTTTCTTGCATGAACTCTCCTTAGCCATGGTCTTCCTAGCAGCATTGGGTACGCAACAGTACCATTTTTCATCACCTGAAAGTCTACCACACATACCACACCCATAACAGATATTGCCACATTTGAAACTACACCTTCTGGTTTAGTTTTTCCTTTATTTAATGACCTTAACATAAGTGTTGAAGGGCGATCAATTTTTAAACCCAACATATTCATTACAGACTCGGTCATTACATTAATCTGCAGCACCTCCATCAACTAAGACATCATGAATTGAAATACCATTACATAATACCTCACCTTGTGGAGCATAGGGATCCGCCTCGCCTCCAAAACAGGGACCTCAACCTCCTTCCTTCGAGAGCATTGAGTCCACCTCGAAACTCCCGCCTCTTCTCGAAGACATAGCCAAGAGTTGACCATATGTAATATTTGCACGAGCCTTTTGGACAGATCTTCCAAGATGGAGTATGGTCCTTGCCCTTGTGAAATCGAAAATCCCGCACACCCAACTTTCTTCTCCTATGTTTCTTACTAGTTTCTCCTTTCATCTTCTTAGGATCAGTTCCATCTTGATTATCTTTTTCTTTCTTTCTTTTTGTTACAAACACATCTACTTCATTATTTCTACTCTTATCTACTACATCAAGAGAATTCACAGGTGCTTTTCCTTTATCATTATCTCTTGTACCAGATGTAGAAGCTCTATCTGGACAATTATACTTATAATGACCCTTTTTATAACAACCATAACAAACAACTTCAGAAATATTTCTTTTTGGACCTCTATCTCCTCCCTGAGAACTAAATTCCTTTCCTTGAAGAAGATTAATAGTTAATTGACCCATCTTTTTGAGAAGATCTTCATACTCAGTAGATGTACTAGGAGAAATATTTGTGCTCACCGGGAGTGGTTGTGGATTATGGACCAAAGGTGCTGGTGTAGGCTCTACTTTAGCAACAATTTCTTTGGGCTCCTCTTCCATACTTTCTTCTTGCCTTCTTGCAATCTCCTTTGCTTGTTCAATGGTAGTTGGGCGGTCATACTTCACTCATTGTCTGATCTCTGGCTTCATCCCAAGAATGAAGTGCTTACATAGGAGATTATCCACGCCGTTCATCAACCCATCCGCTAATCCTTCCTTCCGGATCTGGGCATCGAGCTTCCTCCTTAGCTCTAGAACACGAGCATGATAATCCCTTATCTTCTCCTTCTCTCCTTGGGTTAGCTTTGTGATATCGATCATGAGATCTGCATATCTCTATTGTTCACCAAATTCTTCAAGAAAACTTTCAGTTAATAAATCCCATGAATTTTTCACATTATCACCTAGTGTTTCAAACCACCTAAGTGTTGAACCATCCAAAAAGGTAGGAAAAATTCAGTCCATTGTTCCTTCTTATAAGGCCATTACAAATACAAGATTGTTTAAACTCTTGAATGAAAGAAGAAGCATCTTCATTAGATTGAGCTGAAAAAACAGGAATCTTTCCCATTTTCAAAAGTAACCACCGTGAAATACTAACCCACAAGTACAATTAACAAGACTTATGTGCACAAATAATTGGAATCACTATACTAGAAAGTGACTTTACACCTTTCTACAGTAAAATAGAAATGACCACGGTAAACTATGGTAAAACTTGACTTACTACGGTAAAAACTGACTTTATTGTGGTAAACACTATTCACGGTAAAAAGTGAAGTTACTGCGGTAAATACTATTCACGGTAAAAAGTGACTTTACTGCGGTAATTACTATTCCCAGCAAAAAGGACTTTACCAAGGTAACTACTATTCATGGCAAAAATGACTTTAACATGGTAACTACTATTCACGGTAAAAATGACTTTACCATGGTAACTACTATGCACAGTAAAAACAAGGTTACCCTCCAATTAATTTTTGCCTAAGTGGGAATATCTCTCCGTAAAATCCACCAACGAGGAATGGTCCCAGAACGGAACCAAAATGTCATCACTAATCCTAAGCACTATGATACTTCTTCACAGGGAACTCCTCGTCTATGATTATTTACTAATGCTGAGACTTTAGTTTGGTGGATGTAATCTGGAAGCAAAACAACAACCAAACACAAGAATACCATTGACTATGATAAGACAATGACAATAAATCTAAAATATCAAAATAAATTATAATATTAACATGAAATCATTATAATCTCACCCATGAGATACTTCAACAAGACTACGGGAGAAACTTTACAATTACACCTCTTGATGGCTTCTTCAACACACCTTTAATCGATGGCTTCCTTCGCACACTTCCTACAATATTTCTCAATAGTTCTTTCTATGCTAAATGAGGGGGTAGCCTCTCTATTTATAGAACTTCCAGCTTATCCATCTTATCTCTAAGATAGGATAAGAAATCCACTCTGACGAATCATATTCCATAACTTAACTCTTATATGTACATGTAGGCTTATCTCGTTAAGATAAGATAAACCTTATCATTTTACATGGGTTCCACATTTTTAGACTTTTTACAAATAAAATACACAAAATATTTATGACCTCACTCCTTGTCCTTATTACCAATATAATATTTCTAATTCTTAATCATGTAGACCCTACTTCTCTAATTACCCAAACTTTGACATTTTAACATTACTAGGACCACTTACGACAAATATTTACTTTTACAACATTCCTATTGTACTTTGATCATTTACCGTACTCCACATTATTGCCGACACCGTCTTCGACAAGCAAGTTATCTTCTATCGGAAGCTACTACTAATTACACTTAACAACATCCTATTCCTAATACATACATTAATGAAATAGAAATTATGGAGGAAAATTTTAGTGTCGACAGAACCCTAGCGACCCCCAAAAGTGGTGAACTGTATTTTTCATTTTTAAGAATTTTTCTTACCCAATTAAATATATCCAAAGTAGTAGTTGGATATAGGACCTCGTAAGCTTTCCATAAATTCAAACCTTGCAGGAATCGAGCTCCCAGGTCAAAATTTATGGCCATCGAATATCTGCGCTAGGCTCGCTTCGCCAAAGCACTCGAATGTTGCGCCTTCGAAGGTGTGCCATAGGCGCATGCATTTCTATGTCAACATCTTCTTATGTGTGCCAAAGGCACATCTACATTTGTGTCAACATCCTTTTCCATGCGCCAAAGGTGCATCCTTTACCCCTGTCGACACTCATTTTCATACGCCATTTATGTGCGCAAGGCGCATCCTTTACCCCTGTCGACACTCATTTTCATGCGCCATTTATGTGCACCAAGGCACATCCTTTACCCTGTCAACACTCATTTTCATGCACCATTTATATGTGCCAAGGCGCATCCTTTACCCTGTCGACACTCATTTTCATGCGCCATTTATGTGCACCAAAGGCGCATCCTTTACCCTGTCGACACTCATTTTCATGCGCCATTTATGTGCGCTAATTCGCATCCTTTACCCTGTCGACACTCATTTTCATGCGCCATTTATGTGCACCAAGGTGCATCCTTTACCTTGTCGACACTCATTTTCATGCGCCATTTATGTGTGCCAAGGCGCATCCTTTACCCTATCGACACTCATTTTCATGCGCCATTTATGTGCACCAAGGCGCATCCTTTACCCTGTCGACACTCATTTTCATGCGCCATTTATGTGCACCAAGGCGCATCCTTTACCCTGTCGGCAGTCATTTTCATGCACCATTTATATGTGCAAGGCGCATCCTTTACCCTGCCGACACTCATTTTCATGCGCCATTTATGTGCGCCAAAGGCACATCCTTTACCCCTGCCGACACTCATTTTCATGCGCCAAGTCGCATCCTTTACCCTCGTCGACACTCATTTTCATGCGCCATTTATAGCGCCAAGGCGCATCCTTTACCCTGTCGACACTCATTTTCATGCGCCATTTATGTGCGCCAAGGCGCATCCTTTACCCTCTCGACACTCATTTTCATGCGCCATTTATGTGCGCCAAGGCGCATCCTTTACCCTGTCGACACTCATTTTCATGCACCATTTATGTGCGCCAAGGCGCATCCTTTACCCTGTCAACACTAATTTTCATGCACAATTTATGTGTGCCAAGGTGCATCCTTTACCCTATCGACACTCATTTTCATGCGTCATTTATGTTTGCCAAGGCGCATCCTTTACCCTGCCGACACTCATTTTCATGCGCCTAGGAAATAAATTTTTGGGGTTTGAGTTTCTTTGATTTCCCATACTCTTCCAGTATTTGTCCATATCTACCCAGGGGGAAAGATATATACAACAATTTGGTGACTCAACAGGATCACTTGCCTACTAGGTAGAAGATCAGTGGCCTTTTAGCAATCCTTTGGGCATGGAGTCATGAGAAATAACCGAAACCAACCTCGATATCCGATCCCAAGCCTGATACCGCAATTTCTTCCCGACTAGATTCAACGAGCAGTAGAAATTCAACCTAAGAGCAACAAAACCTGTGCCGAAGCACTTAGGAAAGTGAAACCTAACTACAACAATACAATGTGCATACGCACTTAGAGGAATTGAAATCTAGGCTAATATTTACAAGGGTAAACCTTTTCCTTTTAGTAGCAATGTTTAAGATAGATTCCAAGTTAACTGAATCGGGAGTTCTTCTCCGTCAATGTAGACAATTGGAAGGCATTACTACTTTTACATCCCATGACAATGTAGGGGCCACTCAAATGGCATCAAATTTGGAATGCTTTCTGGTTTTTCCCAATCCGCATCCCATTTTAGAACTAGGTCCCCTTCCCGGAAGGTCCTTGCTCTTGCCTTCTTATCAAACCATCCTTTTACTAAGGCCTAATCCTTTTTAATCGTCTCGAACTACATGTTCTCTTATTTCTTCCATTTCCATCAACTCGTATACCTGGCCTCCATTGGTTCGAACTCGCACAACTCCAATCGCTTCATGAATTCCAATGCGGGGAGTTCTAATGATATAGGTAATACTGCCTCTTTTCCATAGACCAATTTGTAAGGAGAACTACCTGTAGACCTCTTTGGCGTTATCCTGTCAGCCCATAATGCTGATTTTAGCTTGGTATGCCATGTCCTTTGGTTTTCATCCAAAGTTCTTCTGATGATCCTTAGCAAATTCTTGTTCGTGGACTCTCCCTGTCCATTACCCTGTGGGTAATAATTTGAAGAGGTGCTCAAATAGATTCCATTCTTGACAACCCATTCTGTAATCTTGGAACCTATGAATGCTAATGCATTATCTGATATGATAGTGGCCGGCACACCGAACTTGGTCACTATTCCTTCATAAAATTCTAGTATGTTAGACTCATTTGCTTCTTTGAGCACTACTGCTTCGGTCCACTTGGTGAAATAGTCCGTCGCCGTGAGAATCCACTTGTGGCCTTGGCTTGAGTTTGGGTTGATGACCCTAACGAAGTCCAATCCCCATTGCATAAATGGTTGGTCAACCAAAACTGGGTGCAATGGAAGCGCTGCTAGTCTTTCTTCGCCTGTGAAGAGTGCACATTTCTTACACTTTCTTATCCATGTATAGCAGTCATTGAACACTGTGGGCCAATAATACCCTGCCTTCATTATCTTGAGAGTTGTTACTCATGGGGCGAAATGTCCTCTAGAATCTCCATCATGAAAATCTCGTAACACCCTCTCAATTTGACCTGTCCCAATGCACCTCAATAGGACTCCATTGATGTCTTTCTTAAACAAAACACCATCAACAAGCACATATGGAATGACTTGTAATCTAAAGTATCTCCTCTTTGCTTTGCTCATTTCTGGAGGGCATAGGCCTTTCTGTAGGAAGTGTATCATATTCGAGTCCAACGGGAGTGGGCACATCATCATTTTCATGTTCTTGACCATCCCTGTAGTACCAAGATGCCCTCTTTTCATTACCCTGCTTCCAACTTGTTGACTCAAGGCTAGTTGTTCGCATAGTCCCTTCCCACGTACTAGTTTGGTGACCTTGATCTTGATGTCATATTCCATGACATGAGTTATCCATCCTACATGTTTCTCATTCAGATCCTTGTTTAGAAGGAAGTCCCTGACTCTCGCATGAGAGACCAATAATTGGATCTTGTTGTTTGAGACTAGGTGCTTGAATTTCTTTAAACTCCTGATCACTGCAAGTACATGCTTTTCAATGAAAGAGTACCTAGTTTCATATTCCTCCAAGCCTTGATGAAGAAAGCAATTGGTTGTTCTAATCCTTCTTTGTTTTGTTGTACCGAGATTGCGAAATGATGTCCCCACCACCGAAGGCATATAGTACGAAGTCCTTGGAGAATTCTCGGATTGACGAGGGTCGGAGCTTGAGATATAGCCTCTTTTATTGCCTCAAAACTTGCCTTGCCTTCAGATTTCCATTTAAATGCCATGCTCTTCTTCAACATTAGCATTATTGGCTTCACGAGAGCGAAAATTTTTGGCACAAACCTGCGAACAAAATTGATCCTTCCTAAGAAGCTTTGAAGAGCCTTCTTATGACTTGGCAGCAACAAGAACGCTAAAATTGCTTCAACTCTTTACGGGTCGATCGTCAACCCCTCCTTTGAAACAATATGGCCTAGAAGTTTTCCTTCGTGAGCCAAGAATATGCATTTTTTGGGATTCAATGATACCCCAAATCTTCTACATCTCGAAATACCTGCCTCGGATGGAAGAGGTGATCCAAGACATTTTAGAGAATACAGTGATGTCGTCAAGATATATCAGAACTATTTTGTTGATCAACCCTTTGAATGCCATATCCATTGCCCTCTGGAAAGTGGCTCTAGCATTCGATAGCCCAAATGGCATTTTCTTGTAGGCATAGGTACCCCATTTGGTGGTGAAAGCCGTCTTGAACTGGTCATCTTCTTTCACCATTACCTAATTATACCCTGAGTAGCCATCTAGGAGAGAGAATCTCTCTGAACCGGATACTACTTGCAATATTTGTTCCATTGAAGGAAGTGGGTAATGGTCTTTGAGATATGCCCTATTGAGGTCTCGGAAGTCCACACACAACCTGATTTCTCCGCTCTTCTTTTTGACCGGAACCAAGTTTGCAACCCAGCTTGAGTGCTTGATTGGGGATATAATGCTTTCCTCTATTAGCTTGTTTAACTCCTTCTTCATTAGAGGCTCAATGTGAGGGTTGACTGGTCTCTGCTTCTGCCTGATGGGTTTAGCATCTAGATCCAATTCTATGGTATGTTGTGCCAACTTTGGATCGAAACCTCTTAAGTGTTCATAGCTCCAAGCGAAGACATCTGGAAATTCTTGGAAAAGTTGTATGAAATTTGATTTCTCCTGCTTAGTGGCCACTTTACCAATTTGAAGTGTTTTGCCTTCATCAACCAGAATGGGCTATGAATCTTCTCTCTTGACCTGTATGTTAGCCTTTTCCTTACGAAATTGGTCATTAGGGTTGAAGATAGACTCCAATGTTACTAAACCCTTAGGAATCTTGTTTGTCCGCAATTGCACTACTTGATCCCTGTACTGCTGCTCTAGTCTATCTTGATTCCTAGCTGAGAATTCAGCCTCTTCTTGTAAGAAATTGACGATCTGTTGATCATTCTCAAACACCTGCCAGCTTGTGTTATTATCTGGAACTGCTGGCCTCACAATCACAGGGATATGTGGTTGTTTTTTCCCCTTTTGATGTTGTCAACCACATCAAATGTTGCTCCAACTGCTGTGAGCCTATCCACTGCTTCATTTTCCTTCCTGGGTATGGACACGATATTGAAAGATTCGAAATCCTCAATGAGGTCCCACACCCTATTTTTGTAGTTCTTCAGCAGTTCATTCTTTGTAGCATGTTGTCCCTTGACTTGATCGACAATTAGCTCACTATCTCCAAAACCCTGCAAGTTCTTGATCCCCTTTCTTCCAAAATTTCAATGAAGTCCATGAATCAAGGCCTCATATTCAATTTGTGTTGTTTGAATAGGAAAACTGGAAACGGAAAGCTGAATAATATTTTATGCCTTGAGATGAAACAAGCATAGCTCCTCCTCCTACGCCTTGTCTACTCCTTAATCCATCGAAAAATAATTTCCATACCTCATTGTCATCCTTATGGTTTGGTTTGGTGACGCTAGGAATAAAGGTGGTTTTCTTCATGTATGCAATAGACTCCTAGCTCAGATTCTTCTACTTCTTGGTAGGGATCAAAAGCATGTACCTTGCTTGCCCATTCGTCAAGAGTTAAATATGGGATGCTTCCAACTTTGGTGTTAGCTTCATCTGTGCTTGGATAATCTTCTTGATCAAATGATGAACAGTTGGCATTGATTTGGCTTGGAGTATGAGTCTCAATATGAACATTTGCAATTGGTTCAGATCTGATTGTGACCTTAGTACCATATCTCGGTTCGAACAACATGTGTGACCATCAAGCAAATAAGTAGCCTCCAATTTTAGCTGTGAAATCCCTTGATAAGCATAGGGAAAAGAGTGGTGGCAAATCTATCACTGACACATCTTGCAAAATGGTAACATTGGGGCATGTATGCAAGGTAAGATTCAAACCTTTAATTACTCCCACAGTTTCTACTGCTGTCCCATCAATTGTACTACCCCCTTGATATAACTTCATATTGGAGACCCAGCTGATCAGCTATTTGCTTGGGCATGACAGAACTACTTGCCCCAGAATCAATCATGCAATTGTGTACTAGTTTATCCCCAATGATTAATGAAACATAGAATGGAGGGGGCTTCAAAACTTTACCTTGTTGTCCTCCATGATTCCCTTCAGGATGAGCAGCATTTGTGAGTACCTTCTCTTGCATTTGGACTGTTGATTTGAAGTTGACCGAGTCCTTCATGGCAACTTGTAGCAAATCTCTTTGTCTGGGATAGATAGTGATTCCCACATTGATATATTCACGTTTGTCTTCTTCATTTGATCAATGATGCTAAATGGGGACGAAATATCTCTGTTTTCCTTTAGGTGGCACATTCCTTTCTTGTGCATGGGAAACAAACAATTTGGCATTTGAGTCGGTTTAGAAGGTGGTTTGGGCTGTCCTTGCGCATGTTTGGGCGTATTTTGCTTACCAACACCTTGTGGAGTGATGGAAGGTTGTAGATCGCTTGGAGCCAATGGTGACCTTCACCAATATTCCTCTTCTTTGATCTTGTGTTAGCTCTTTACACTCGAAATTGTTTGATTCATGCCACAAAAATCCTCGGCTTGCCAATTTGCAAGTGCGGTATCATTTGGAGTTGTGTTTTCTTTGAGATGTCCCTTGTTGCTGATTTGTTTCTTGACTCACTTCACCCTCTATGCCGTGAGTTGTCACCATCGGGCTTGGTTCAAAGCACCATTGAAGCACATATATTGGTTGTGAGGTTCATTGCATGGGAAACACCAATCATACTCTTGACCTATGTTGTTTTGTACTCGCACTAATGCTTTAGAAGCGAGATGTAACATTAGGGGTATAGGGTGGAATGGTCTATTGGCGGGAGGCCTTACTTGGCTTTGATTTTGATTTACAACCTGAGCTAGTGGCCTATTTTGTTGGTATGGGGGCCTAGCCTGGTATTGCGCTTGAGGCTGATACGGTCTAGCACTTTGAGCTTGTTGTCTTTTGATAGTCACCAGCTCATTTCCAAGGTTCTGCAATTGTTTCATAACCTCCTGGAGTTCATTTGAAGTACTAGAGGATGAAGTAGAAGTTTCATTTGAACTTTAATTTCTAGGAGTGGGAATAGGAGCCAAAGTGGGTGCTTGACTAGTGCTTGGATTTTCTAAGTTTGGATACAAGGGCATGGGAGGCTCAGGAGCCACTTGCCGGCTTGACTAAGATATTTTTCAGCCCTAATGGCAATGCTTATAAGCAGCGTGGGTAAGGTTGTGCCTCCCATAGATTCAATTAGCATAGAAATATCGAATTCAAAGCTTTGAGATAGTATAGAAAATCACCTTCAAATTTGTTGGCCTAACTGCCACTGGAATCCTATCCCAAGACCTTTGAAATCTGAAGTTGAAGTCACCATTTGCTCATGGGGAGATCTCTTGATAGTTGTCAATTGTTCTAGTAGAGACAAATTGTCTCCTTTTTCCCCAAATCGCTCATGGAGGACTATGCATAACTGATTCCAATTTGTGATAGAACCAGCTCAAGGCTCCTAAACCATTGCAATGCCTTCCCTTTGAATGAAGATGCCAATAATTTGACAGCAACATCCATTTCATTTATCTCATGGATTGCACAAACATTAGCAATGTCTTTGACATGATCACCAGGAGTGGTATGATTTTCTCCAGTGAAAAATGGAATGTTCTTCAATGTTGCAATTGGAACTGGATTCTATGCATTGAGGGCAAGTGGACTGCTGCCAGTGAAATTGACAAAGGGATTCAGTGGTTGTGCCATTCTAATTGGCCTGAGAACCCTTGTTGATGCGAGAAAAGGTCTACCAGGTGGAGGTGTAGACAAAGTCCGGTTAGGTGGAGATGGTGATCTTTGTGGTCTTCTTCCTCTCCTTCCTCTTCCTGGTGATAGCTGCAAGTGGAAAAATAGTCCCTCTTCTCAAGTATCATACCTGGTTCGAATTCTTCTCATATGCCTAGGAAACTTTTGCTTTGTTATACCACTGAATTCTACCCCTTCGGAGTCGCCAGATGTGTTAGACAGTGAGCCTCAAAAGGCTAGATTCCGCCAGGTTACACACCAAACCTGACAAATATTAAAAATAGAAAATAAAACTTGAAAGACCCGAAAGATATAGCTATTTAATTTGGTTATGGGGGATCGTTGTGCAGCTGCTAATCTCTGAAAGGTACAGGTGAAACTCAGGTCATGCCAGGCAACTGGGAAAACCCGAAATACCAAAAACCATGAAATTTTGAAAGTCAAAATCTCAAAAATCTAAGAATAACCTTTTGAAGATTATCCCCGATCTATCAACTGGTGAAATTTTGACTTGTTTCGAGCAAGTTAAGTCCTTGAAAATCGATTTCAAAGTTCAGCCTGGAAGGTGAAAATATGAAATTGTAAAACCTGTAATTTTTTAAGTCCGAATTTCTTGAAATTTCCTTCAAATCTTTGGAATGACCTCTTGGTCCCACCGGGTGTGCCAAAACTGTTGATGTAAAATCACAGCACCCTTGGATGCTTGGTGGGAAGCTTCTGGGTTGACCATACTATCATCCAGTGTGATTGCATAACATTGAATCCTTTCTCCAAGTGTGGGACTTGAAAAAATGAGAAAGGATTCTCCAGAGAAAGGCCTGGTTCCTATTCCTCTGTTCGGATGCACACGTAAAATTGTAGAGGGTTTACTCAAAAACCTAATCTAACTTTCCAAGGAGATAGGATAAGAAAATGCATAAAAATAAAACCTAAACTAATAGAGGTGATGCACCGAGGAATGAAGAACAACTATCTTGCCAATAAATGCAAACTATTAAAATGCAATGCAAGATCATGCTGAGATAACAAATTTTGCGGTGAAAGATCAAGAAGATGCAAATGAACACAGAGAGGGTTGATAATCATCCACAAACATGCATTATTTTCTCCAAAGATTGATCTGATACACCACAAAATGTCAAGAGACAAGGTTGCATTACTGAGTTTTAGATAGGAGGTTTGAACTCCACAGATTCACTGCCAAGAGAAGAAGGGAGGGGAAAACAAGAATGTCCAACCTTTATAAAGAAGCCCCTCCTTACAATTTATAGGAAGAATGAGAGAGGGAAGAAAGAGAAATTCCAAATCTACCCCAACCACCCCGGGTTGTATTTAATTCATCTCATTATGGTGGTAGGTGAGAACCCTAACGACCCCCAAAAGTGGCGAACTGTATTTTTCATTTTTAAGAATTTTTCTTACCCAACTAAATATATCCATTCGTAGTTGGATAGAGGACCTTGTAAGATTTCCAGAAAGTCCAACCTTGCATGAATCTGAGCTCCCAGTCAAAATTTATGGCCATCTGAATATCGTGCTGAGTGCAGCTTCTGCCGGCGCTCGGAATGTTGCGCCTCCTGAAGGTGCACCATATGCGCATGAATTTCTATGTCAACATCTTCTTATGTGTGCAAAGGCACATCTACATTTGTGTCGACATCCTTTTCCGTGCGCCAAAGGTGCATCCTTTACCCTGTCGACACTCATTTTCATGCACCATTTATGTGCGCCAAGGCACATCCTTTACACTTTGCTGACACTCATTTTCATGCACCATTTATGTGCGCCAAGGCGCATCCTTTACCTGCCGACCCTCATTTTCATGCGCCATTTATATGCGCAGGCGCATCCTTTACCACTGTCGACACTCATTTTCATGCGCCATTTATGTGCGCAAGGCACATCCTTTACCTGTCAACACTCATTTTCATGCGCCATTTATGTATGCCAAGGCACATCCTTTACCACATGCCGACACTCATTTTCATGCGCCATTTATGTGCGCCAAGGCGCATCCTTTACCCCTCGACACTCATTTTCATGCGCCATTTATGTGCACCAAGCGCATCCTTTACCCTATTGACACTCATTTTCATGCACCATTTATGTGCACCAAGGAACATCCTTTACCCTCTCGACACTCATTTTCATGCGCCATTTATGAGCGCCAAGGCGCATCCTTTACCCTGTCGACACTCATTTTCATGCGCCATTTATGTGTGCCAAGGCGCATCCTTTACCCTTTCGACACTCATTTTCATGCACCATTTATATGCGCCAGGCGCATCCTTTACCCCTGTCGACACTCATTTTCATGCACCTAGGCAATAAATTTTTAGGGTCTGAGTTTCTTTGATTTCCCATACTCTTCCGTTGTTTGTCTATATCTACCCGGGGGGAACGATATATACAACAATTCCTTCAAAGCTTATAGAATGACCTCTTGGTCCCATCGTGCATGCCAAAACTATTCGTGCATAATCACAACACCTCTAAATGTCTGCAGACTCGATGGGTTGAGACTCTCGGTGTGATTGCATAACATGGAGCTTTTCTAAAGCGTGGAACTTTAAAATCTTGAAATCTCTCTAGATGAAGGCTGGTTCATATTCCTTTGTTGCAAACATACATACAATTTGCATAGGATCTACTTTCTAAAACTAACTCTTACTTGCCAAGGAGATAGGGTTAATAATATGCAAGAAAATAAACCTAAATCTAATAAAGGTGATGCACCAAAGGAATGTTGAACAATGTTTTTGCTTTTCCATTAAACACAAACCATTAAAAATGTGATACAATTACCATGCATAGATAACCGGGGTTGTAATGAGAGATCATGAAGATCCAATGAACATAAGAAAGGGTTGAAAATCATCCAAAAACTTGTATTATTACTCCACAAATTTGATACAATCCATTACAATGGCCAAGAGGCACAAACTTGCATTACAGTATGAAATGGGAGGTTTGAACTCCTGATTCCCTTGTATATCGAGAGAAGAAGGGAGGGTGCAAATCCAAAAATGTCTAACCTTTTGAAAAAATCCCCTCCTTATAATATATAGGAAGAATTAGAGAAGAACATAGAAGAAATCCGAAATCTAGCTTCAACCACCCCAAAATTGCATTGAATTCACACTGCAACAATGATGGGTTCTACTAAAAACCCATGCCTCCATGTGTTGTTCCTTATTTGGGAAAGAAAGGAAACCCATACCTCATAATTTGGTAGGTGAGAAGCCTAACACCCTAAAAATGGTAGACCATATTTCTTCATTTTGAAGTCCGAAATGCATGCAACCTCAAAATTACAAAAATTGGATTTTTTGAGATTTTGGTTTCAAAATCAAGCTCTTTGTTCACCACTCAAAATGGTCTCGAGATTTTTGAAAGTCCAAAATGAAAGTTTGAAAGTCCAAAATTTTGGACTTTCACAATTTGTAATTTCAGACATTGAGTCTTTTTTTTTATATTTTGGGGCTTGAGAGTTCGAAATCTGAAATCTCAAAACTGAAATCCCAAAATCCCAAAATCCCAACATCCCGAAACTTTGCAATTTATTTATTTTCCCAACTCAAAAATACATTTCGGGATTTCCAGATTTTGGGATTTTGGGATTTCGGGTTTCGAGATTTTGGGATTTCAGGTTTGAGAATTTTTGGAACTCTTAAGCCCTAAAACATAAAAAAACAAGACTCAATGTTTGAAATTTCAAATTGTGAAAGTCTAAAATTTCAGACTTTCATAATTTTGGGTTTTGGACTTTGGAACTCTCAGACCATTTTGAGTGGTGAACAATAGCTCAACTTCTGAAACCAAAATTTCGAAAATCTGAATTTCAGGATTTCGGAGGTTGCATGCATTTCAAACTCCAAAAATGAAGAAATATAGTCCGCCATTTTTTAGGGTGTTAGGATTCTCACCTACAAAAATTATGAGGTATGGGTTTCCTTTATTTCCCAATAAGGAAGAAAACATTGGAGGCATGGGTTTTGTAGTAGAACCCATCATTTGCGGAGTGAATTCAATGCAATTTTTGGGTGGTTGAAGATAGATTTCATATTTCTTCTATCTCCTTCTCTAATTCTTCCTATATATTGTAAGGAGGGGATTTTTCAAAAGTTTGGACATTTTTGGCTTTGCACCCTCCCTTCTTCTCGATATATAAGGGAATTTGTGGAATTCAAACCTCCCATTTCATATTGTAATGCAAGTTTATGACTCTTGACCATTGTAATGGGTGTATCAAATTTGTGGAGCAATAATACAATTTTGTGGATGATTTTCAACCCTTTCTTATGTTCATTTCATCTTCTTGATCTCTCATTGAAACCTTGGTTATCTATTCATGGTAATTGTATCACATTTTTAATGGTTTGTGTTTAATGGAAAAGCATGTGTTTAATGGCAAAATATGTGTTCAACATTCCTTTATTGCATCACCTCTGTTAGATTTAGGTTTATTTTCTTACATCTTCTTAACCATGTCTCCTTGGAAAGTTAGAGTTGGTTTTAGAGAAGATCCTTTTGTAAATTGTTTGTGTGCACCTGAATAGAGGAATAGGAACTGTCCTTCATCTAGAGAGATTTCCTGATTTTAAAGTCCCACACTTTGGGAAAATCTCCATGTTATGCAATCACACCGAGAGTCTCAACCCATCGAGTTTTAGACATTCAAGGGTGTTGTGATTATGCACCAACAGTGGTCAGGGAGCACTTGGGACACACAGGACATGAAAAGATGAAATGTACGAAGTACTTTGAATTTTGGTAAGTAAAAAAATGGCACGAGATGGTCCTTAGGAAACTAGAACATGATTTATCCAAAATCAAACACCTGCAAATCGAGGAAAAATAATACAAAGCGTGGAAAATGGGGAATCGGTGAACTGAGATCTTGGAGGAACTTAAGGCATTAGGGAAAATAAATACCGAAATACAAACATAACAAAGGAAAAGCCTTAAAACTAAAAATTTAGAAAAATGACTAACTATTTGGAGATAAATCTTCCTTAACGGGTCTTCATAGGGGCATATTTAAACTCACCTTACCCAAAAATTTAAAAATTTTAAGAAGAAAATTCACAACTCTTGGGGAAGTGACAACAACTGGCTCTTTCTAGGGATGGACTGATTTTATCATAAAAGAATAAGGCAGGACCAAGCACTCTAGAATCTATAGGGAAAAGACCAGGGAAAACCATTAGGTGAATATAATCAAGGATGAAACAATACAAAAGAGACACCCACACAACACCACAAAAAGACAAAAATGGGAACTATAAAGAACGTATAAAGGACTACCTAGAAACCTATGACTGAAACAAATTTAGATACTCAACACTATATGGAAATGGAAGAGAGGTTCCATCCATATAGTTCAAATAAAAATAATTTTCTTTAGAGAAATGTCGATTTTGAGAGGGCAGCTGCAGAGAGAATCAAACTTGTCATGAATTCCCTGAGGCTCCCACCTCTTGTCCCAAATTAGTTAAATGTCTCCATCCTAGAAGTCTCTAGGTCTAGCGTGCTTATCAAATAGTTGTTTCAATCTTTGTTGATGTGTAGTAATCGTATCCACCAATTGCAACCTGTTTTCATCCAACTTCTACAGGTACATGATTCTCTTCTCCAAAGCACTAGTAAATTTTGAATCTTCAATGTCCTTCATCAGTTGCAAAGTTGAAAATTCCACATTCATTGACAAATTAGCCTCAGTCCATACACTACTTTGAAAGGAGACATCCTAATTTCCCTTTTGAGGGTGATTCTATTTTCCTAAAAGCATCATAAAGATTCTTATGCCAATTCCTTTGTGATTCATTAACAAGATTTCGAATGATGGTTACCAAATTCTTGTTTGTTCATTCTTCTTGTCCATTTCCTTGGGGATAGTAATTAGAAGAATGTGCAAGGGAAATTCCATACCCATAGCATAAATCTATCATTTCATGAGAAGATAAGTTAGGAGTAGTGTGGGTGAAAATTTTTCTTGGTACCCCAAATATAATTAGGATGTTTTCCTTGATAAAGTTACATATCACTTCAAAAGTTGTGTTTTTTAATGGAATGGATTCCACCCATTTGATGAATTAATTAGTGGCAGTTAATTCATGAGTGCGTTCAAAGCACTCAAATGGGGGTTAAGAGTAACCACAAAGTCTAGTCCTCACTATTGAAAGGGTTCTTCAATCACCGCTGGATTAAGTGGTAAAGTGGCTACCTTGGGCATTCCCATAAAATTTTCACAAGCTTCAAATTTATTGACCCATTTAGTTTCATTTGCAAACAAGGTTGGCCAGTAGTAGCCTTCACAAAGGATTTTATGAGTAGTCACAATAGATGAGAAATGTCCTCCACAAGCTTGATCATTAATTCTATAAGAAACCTTTTATGTTTTTCTCTATCCACACATCTGAGAAACCTTCCATCAATCCCTATTTTGAATAAGGAATTGTCTCAAAGAACATATTGTGCACATCTCATCTTAATATCTCTCTTTCCATTATCATTTAGATAATATGGGCATTCTCCATAAGTCAAAAGATAGGAAATGTCAGCATACCATTCGTTAGTTGAACTGATAAAGAGAATGGTGGTAATATTTGTGTCTTCCTTAGGAGGGTTATCTTCAGCACCTTTAGCAATCAATTCACAAATCCCTTTTCCTCAAACTAACTTAGTTGGCCTAATGTCCAAATCATACTCTTACACCTTTTCCACCCAATTTCCTCTTTTGGTCATGAACTCCTATTTTGTGAGAATAGAACTAACTGTTATGTCTAGTATAAAGACAATAGAGTGAGAACTGAGGATATAGAAACAAAATTGTTTGACTTCCTTAACCACAACAAAAACATGTTTCTCTATCTGAGTATATTTCAATTCATGATATTTAATGACATAACTCATGAAAGTAATTGGTAGTTCACATCCCTCGTGATTCTTCTGCGTTAGAATGACGGCCCAAGTATTCTCAGTGGCATAAAAATAGATCAAGAAATCCTTTTCAAAGTTAGGGCAAGAAAGAATTAGAGTTCGGGCAATTGCCTTTTTGATATTTTCAAAATCTTCTTTCACTTTCAGTGTAAAAAAAAGACTATTTTCCATTCATCATCTGAGTTATACTCATAGTTAGCTATGCAAAATTAGGAATAAATCTCCTTAAAAAATTATCTTTCCAAAGAAATAATGCACACCTTTTTACTTATGGGGAGTGGAATTTTCGAATAGCCTGAACCCTCTCTGGATCTATCTTGGTTCCCTCTTTGGAAATGATATGTCTAAGGAGCTTTCCTTGATGATGCAAAAATACACTTTTTGGATTAAGAGATATCCATGTTCCTTGCACTTTTGAAGGACAACTTCAAGATGTTGGAAATGGTCTTCCCTTCTCTTGGAAAAGACAGTTAAATCATCCATATACGTAATGATACATTTTATTTTCAAATACTTGAAAGCCAAATCCATTTCCCTTTGGAAAGTGGCACCAACATAATCATACCAAATGGAATCCTCTTATAAGAAAATTTTCCCCACATAGTTTTGAAAGTGTCTTATTTTCATCGGGGATATCAAATTCAATCTGATTGTACCCTAAAAAACCATCCAACATAGACAACATTTCAGATCCGGTAACAACTTGTAAAATTTGATCCATCATGGGGAGTGGATAATTATCCTTGAGGGAGGCTTGGTTTAGATTTGAAAATCTACAAAAATTTGAATCTCACCATTATTTTTTCTTACTAGCACAATGTTGGCCACCCAAGCTGAGTGATGAATTGGAAAAATTATCTTTTCCTTTAAGAGCTTCTAAATTTCTTGATAAATGGTGTCTGCAATCTTGGGGTTGTATTGCCTTTGTTTCTACCAAAAAGGATTGATTCTTGGTTTTAGAGGAATATAATGCTGCATTTCTCTTGGTTTAAAATATTTCAAATCATCATATGAATAGGCAAGTACATCTACATATCTTCTTAATAAATTTATCATTTTATTCCTTTCCTCCTGAGTGTAGCATTTGCCAATATTGACAAGCTTGGGTTCTTGATTGCTTCCAATGTTAACCTTTTCATAATTTTCTTGATTGATGAACTCCATGTGAAACCTGTGTCTTTATATATCTATCATGTTTTTCAAACAAATCTTCTAGGATTACTAGTCCCATGGGAATCTTGTTACCTTTCAATATGATACAACCATCTTTCTTAGATTCCTCTTTGACTCCTTCTTATGGATGGAACTAATTGATGATGAAAAGAATCACTTCCTTCAAAATATAGCTGGCTGAAATTATCTTGAAGCTCAAGGAAAGAGAGAAAATGTTGATCGTCATTAAATACTTTGCGAATTGTTCACATTATCCAGCACACTTGGTCTATGTATCGTTTTGATTGTAAACTTCTCATAAGTAAATTCGAGATGAAGGATTAGAAAAGAACCGAGATAGCCAAAGCACCAGCTTTGGTGTTCTTTTCTCTCGGTACAACTTCGATGGAAAAAGCATCCAGTAACTCAATTGAATCCCACACAAGGTTTCTATAATGATTTAGTCTCATATTCTTGACTTGGAAAATCCCTCTAACTTTCTTTAAAATGAGCTCTACATCACCTCATGCACACATATTTTTAATTCCCATTTCCCTAGCAATGGCCATTCCTAAAAGGAGAGCTTCATATTCTGTTGTATTATTTGTGTTATCGAATTGAAGCTTATAGGAGAAAGGATAAGACACTTTTTCAGGGGAGAACAAAACCACACGAGCTCCAGAGCAGAGAATGATAAACTACCATAAATTTAATGAATTTAGACATCATTAGGATCAATCGTTATACCTCTGGGGACCTTCACTTCATCTTGAGACATGATCATGTAATTACCATGACCCATGTCTTCATAGAAATTGCACTTTAGGGTCATCTCGATTTTTGCACAATATATTGACTCCTCTTTTCGGGAAATAATTTATTCACTTCTCATTAAGCTGGAATGAAGGCGTGTGAGCAATCCATTTGAATTTCTCCTCCCAATTCTCTAAAAAAATTCTACTTAACAACATTCCATATGATGGGGAATATATACCACTAGGATAATAACCTTAATTCCTTTCTTAGGGAAAGTGGCAAAGGAAAATTTTTCATCTTTGATCCTTTCTACTAAAGGCACCTCCTTACTCTCCATAGAATAACATGATCCAAAAGTGTGAGTTAAGCTCAAGCCCAGAGCATGATCAACTTTAGCTAGAATTACATTATTTGATGCTCCTGAGTCGATGACACAATTATTGGATCTATGATCAACTATGAGTAATATAACATAGAAAGTATCAATTTTTTCAGTTTTAGAAGGAGCTATGCTTTGATATTTTGTTGGGGTGAAGAGGTGGGAGTAGGTAAACGGCCTTTAGAAGTGGTGGGTGTAGGATTGGATTTGAAAAATTTTACAACCAGAGAAAAGGCATTAGGATGTGTCTAGTAAAACTAAACACAAATTTGGATTTTAGTTTTTCAGATATGATCAATTATATCAAATGATCTTGATGAAGATTGAATGTCTGCATTGGAAATGGTGGCCAACCTAGGTTTGTCAATTTTGGTGCTTGGGATTATTCTAGATATGGGGTTTAAGCTCCATTCTCTTTAAGCACTGGAAAGGAAGTAGAGCAGTGTTAGCATTGTTCACCTTTTATTAGGAGGTTGTAGGAATAAGAGAACCTCTTTTTGCGATAAGTGGGATTGTGGTTGGTACTTCCTTGGACCTTCTACTAGGTTGTACCACTTATTTCTTCTCATTTATCTGCTCTCTAGTCATGGCAACATAGGATTAAATATTCACGTATGCCACTACCTCATCATAATCATCCTCATCATCAATCCCTTTAGTCGTAAGGAAGTTAACTTGAGAATTATCATTGTCTTCCCACTCTTTTTCATCTTTAGGTTATTCATATTCCTCCACTTTTATCTCATTATTTGGTTCTTGAACTTCATATGTTGCATTTACGGAACCTTAAGAGGTGTCCCCTTAGTCGCTAGCTTAAGTTGAGTAAAAGGAAAATGATTTGAGTCTGAAAATTATTCCTCGGGATGTCCTTATAAGGGATATTCTAAGCTAATCGCTTTTTAATAGCTATGAGATCATTTACCAATTTCTGCATTAGCTGATCCGGATTGGTCCCCGAGGTTGACATATTAGATTTAGAAGGCTCTTTCTTTAATTTTCTAGAAATTATCAAATCATCTTCGACACTTATAGATAAGCATAGATAAGCCCTGATCATCATCCACAGTAGAAATATTAGCTCTTCTCAAAGCATAACTTAATTATGGTAATTAAGCATTTAGGAAGAAGCATTTTGGAACTTTGTCAACAAGGTGGGAGGCTACTAGAATTTTATTCATGAGTTTGTTGAATTTTTCCATGAAATCTCGCATAGGCTCATATGGTTCTTTATTTATTTGAGAAATCTAAGCAAGGAGATCATTCACATCCTCAGTAGATTTAAAACAATTCTCAAATTGATTCCTCATGGAATTCGAGTTGGTGATAGTTCTAGCCACAAGATGATAGAACTAGTCAACAACATTGTCTTCTGAAGGTCTGCATGAAAATCCGAACAAAAAAACTTCATGTTCTACTCCAATTATTTGACATGCTACAATCAATGCAAAACTTTGTTCATCTTGGTGTATTTATTGCCACAACACAGGCTGATAACAGAGCATGCATCCTCCTTTGTGTTGATGTGGCTGTGTGAAATAGTAGAGTAGTTGAATTTACTTCAATCATGCATCGAAACAAGGTGTGAGGAATTAATTTAATTTTAATTTAGATATTAAGGCCCAGCTATGACCAATAATGGCCACCAAGGTTGAAAAAAGTACCTATTGGGAGAACCTTGCACATCTCATGTGGAGTGATATAAGATTGAAAGAGAAAAAAAAGAATATCTCTGAAGAAATAAAAACATAAGTCAGATCTTCGATGCCTAAAATACCAAAGCTAAGTGGAGCACCCACCCTCATGGCTTTAACATTCACGAATAAGTCCACAATTGGGTTTAAATTTAAAATGGGAATAAAAACATTCCTATAACTTAATTATGGTAATTAAGCATTTAGGAAGAAGCATTTTGGAACTTTGTCAACAAGGTGGGAGGCTACTAGAATTTTATTCATGAGTTCGTTGAATTTTTCAATGAAATCTCGTATAGGCTCATATGGTTCTTTATTTATTTGAGAAATTTAAGCAAGGAGATCATTCACATCCTAAGTAGATTTAAAACAATTCTCAAATTGATTGCTCATGGAATTCGAGTTGGTGATAGTTCTAGCCGCAAGATGATAGAACTAGTCAACAACATTGTCTTGCAGGGTCTGCATGAAAATCCGAACAAAAAATCTTCATGTTCTACACCAATTATTCGACATGCTACAATGAATGCAAAAATGTGTTCATGTTGGTGTATTTATTGCCACAACACAGGCTGATAATGGAGCATGCATCCACCTTTGTGTTGATGTGGTTTGTGTGAAATAGTAGAGTAGTTGAATTTACTTCAATCATCCATCGAAACAAGGTGTGAGGAATTAATTTAATTTTAATTTAGATATTAAGGCCTAGCTATGACCAATAATGGCCACCAAGGTTGAAAAAAGTACCTATTGGGAGAACCTTGCACATCTCATGTGGAGTGATATAAGATTGAAAGATAAAAAAAAGAATATCTCGAAGAAATAAAAACATAAGTCGATCTTCGATGCCTAAAATACCAAAGCTAAGTGGAGCACCCACCCTCATGGCTTTAACATTCACGAATAAGTCCACAATTGGGTTTAAATTTAAAATGGGAATAAAAACATTCCTATAACTTAATTATGGTAATTAAGCATTTAGGAAGAAGCATTTTGGAACTTTGTCAACAAGGTGGGAGGCTACTAGAATTTTATTCATGAGTTTGTTGAGTTTTTCAATGAAATCTCGTATAGGCTCATATGGTTCTTTATTTATTTGAGAAATTTAAGCAAGGAGATCATTCACATCCTAAGTAGATTTAAAACAATTCTCAAATTGATTGCTCATGGAATTCGAGTTAGTGATAGTTCTAGCCGCAAGATGATAGAACTAGTCAACAACATTGTCTTCACAGGTCTCGCATGAAAATCCGAACAAAAAAATCTTCATGTTCTACACCAATTATTCGACATGCTACAATGAATGCAAAAATGTGTTCATCTTGGTGTATTTATTGCCACAACACAGGCTGATAATGGAGCATGCATCCACCTTTGTGCTGATGTGGCTGTGTGAAATAGTAGAGTAGTTGAATTTACTTCAATCATCCATCGAAACAAGGTGTGAGGAATTAATTTAATTTTAATTTAGATATTAAGGCCTAGCTATGACCAATAATGGCCACCAAGGTTGAAAAAAAGTACCTATTGGGAGAACCTTGCACATCTCATGTGGAGTGATATAAGATTGAAAGATTAAAAAAAGAATATCTCTCGAAGAAATAAAAACATAAGGCGAGATCTTTGATGCCTAAAATACCAAAGCTAAGTGGAGCACCCACCCTCATGGCTTTAACATTCATGAATAAGTCCACAATTGGGTTTAAATTTAAAATGGGAATAAAAACATTCCTATAACTTAATTATGGTAATTAAGCATTTAGGAAGAAGCATTTTGGAACTTTGTCAACAAGGTGGGAGGCTACTAGAATTTTATTCATGAGTTTGTTGAATTTTTCCATGAAATCTCGCATAGGTTCATATGGTTCTTTATTTATTTGAGAAATCTAAGTAAGGAGATCATTCACATCCTCGGTAGATTTAAAACAATTCTCAAATTGATTCCTCATGGAATTCGAGTTGGTGATAGTTCTAGCTGCAAGATGATAGAACTAGTCAACAACATTGTCTTCGCAGGTCTGCATGAAAATCCGAACAAAAAAATCTTCATGTTCTACTCCAATTATTTGACATGCTACAATGAATGCAAAAATGTGTTCATCTTGGTGTATTTATTGCCACACACAGTGATAACGGAGCATGCATCCACCTTTGTCTTGATGTGGGTGTGTGAAATAGTAGAGTAGTTGAATTTACTTCAATCATGCATCGAAACAAGGTGTGAGGAATTAATTTAATTTTAATTTAGATATTAAGGCCCAGCTATGACCAATAATGGCCACCAAGGTTGAAAAAAGTACCTATTGGGAACCTTGCACATCTCTTGTGGAGTGATATAAGATTGAAAGAGAAAAAAAGAATATCTCTAAAGAAATAAAAACATAAGGCGAGATCTTCGATGCCTAAAATACCAAAGCTAAGTGGAGTACCCACCCTCATGGCTTTAACATTCACGAATAAGTCCACAATTGGGTTTAAATTTAAAATGGGAATAAAAACATTCCTATAACTTAATTATGGTAATTAAGCATTTAGGAAGAAGCATTTTGGAACTTTGTCAACAAGGTGGGAGGCTACTAGAATTTTATTCGTGAGTTTGTTGAATTTTTCCATGAAATCTTGCATAGGCTCATATGGTTCTTTATTTATTTGAGAAATCTAAGCAAGGAGATCATTCACATCCTCATTAGATTTAAAACAATTCTCAAATTGATTCCTCATGGAATTCGAGTTGGTGATAGTCCTAGCCGCAAGATGATAGAACTAGTCAACAACATTGTGTCTTGCAGGTCTCGCATGAAAATCCGAACAAAAAAATATTCATGGTCTACTCCAATTATTCGACATGCTACAATGAATGAAAAAATGTGTTCATCTTGGTGTATTTATTGCCACAACACAGCCGATAACGGAGCATGCATCCACCTTTGTGCTGATGTGGGCGTGTGAAATAGTAGACTAGTTGAATTTACTTCAATCATGCATCGAAACAAGGTGTGAGGAATTAATTTAATTTTAATTTAGATATTAAGGCCCAGCTATGACCAATAATGGCCACCAAGGTTGAAAAAAAAGTACCTATTGGGAGAACCTTGCACATCTCATGTGGAGTGATATAAGATTGGAAGAGAAAAAAAAAGAATATCTACGAAGAAATAAAAACATAAGGCAGATCTTTGATGCCTAAAATACCAAAGCTAAGTGGAGCACCCACCCTCATGGCTTTAACATTCACGAATAAGTCCACAATTGGGTTTAAATTTAAAATGGGAATAAAAACATTCCTTGCAATTTTAACAGGGGAAGAATAAAATAAAGGTATATTGAACTGTAGTTATGTATACATTAAATAACCCAAAATCTAGATATTTTTCTAAAATATTTTTACCTTCATCTTCTATTTCTAAGAGGATAGGAATAAAAGGGCTACAAAGACCACTCAAATCATATTTTTCATTTAACTTCAATCTTTCTCTCTCTCTCTCTTTAGTATGAAGGAAAACCGAATTCCACCTTTTGTGTATGATGAAAATGCGAACTCCTTCCATAAACCTTCAAGTAACTTGAGGATAAAAATCATTTCCATTTAACTTGAATATTAAGTAATATAAATTGTTATTACGAGAGATATTTGTAGACATAACCTAATACACGAAATTTAAAATGAATAAAAACAAACTCGGCTTGGGGATAGGATCAACTGGTTATTGGCCAAAAGATGGTGAAGAGTCGTTTTATCTCATTGAAAAAAAATTAGGATGGGTGAGAATAAATGCACCCAAAAAACCGTTCACACCGTCTTTCCATTAACATTTGATCTTTCTCTATTTTACGCACGAAGAAAAATGCAGAATTATTCCCATAAAAGTATAGTTGTGGCATATCTTGGTTACTTGAAACCTGTAAAATCATCAAAATGGATTTCCTAGAAGCCTACAACCGTGGCTTATTTTGGTCAATTACGCATCAAGAAAAGCGCCAAATGCATTTGCTAAAAAGTAAACTAGCAAGGAATTCAACATGCATTTATTTCCATTTCGACAAACTCATAAAATCAAATACCCACTTGGGTGCAATTTCTGAAAAACATGTCATTATAAAAACACCCATTTGATATCTGAAACAACAAATACGGGAAGGGAGAACAAGTATTCCTGAAACAAATTAGGAAAGTAAAAAAACAAAAATTCTTCAAAAACCTATAGGAAAAATCTAAAAAACATTATATCCAACGCATACCTATTTAGTTATGGAATAAAATGACCTAAAAAATATATTAAAAAGACAAAAAAGTTTAAATTATGAAAAATCATATGTATACCTATCCATCGTCAGGAAATGAAAGAGTGGTGATGAGAAGAGAGTAACCACACCGATCTCCATGGTGTTCTTCGTATTTGTCAACTTCAACAATGACATGATTTAAATTGACCTCCGTGCTCAGTCCATGGAATTGGCCATCACGCTCTGTCATAAAAATAGAAATCATAAACCTAATTTATTTACAAAATGAAAACATTACAATTTGATTAAATGATAACAAATACCAACGAAACTTTTCTATTTGATGTGGATGTGATAGGAGAGAACACACAACGAGTTGACATGGAGTTTCTTGTGTTAGATGGGGAGATAGGGCCACCATCGATTTCAACGTATCTACTCCAAGCTGTAATCTTTGTCATCCAGATTCTTAGTGGTGTCGAGTGACCGAGGTTAAAATCCACTATGTAACTCCTTATGACGTAATAAATATGTGTTAAAACTAGCAATCGCACGTGAGGTGTGCGATGTTAATGCCTAAATTGAAATATTATTGAGGAGGAAAAGTAATTGAAAAACACAACAAAGTAATATGATATTTTTGGGTAGCAAATGAAAAACAAAACGAAGTAGTGAAAAGTGGAGAAGTAGAAAAGATTCAAGTCCAGAAGAAGTGGAGTAGCTTGAAAGGGAAGGTCCACCGTTGAATAAGAGGGGATTGTTAAGGATAGGGAATGAAGACAGGATTCCTCTTATAAGCGTGATTGCAAAATTGCTGCTGAGAAAATGTGACATAGCAAGTGAGTGGAAAAAGGGGCGAGATCTGATAGGCAGACAAGGCGGGAACAATCGATATAGTTGTGAAGGAAATTCGTTGTGTTTCCATGCCCCCAATTTCAATAGTGGTTCTCTTCAAAGTAAAGCCTTGAGTTTTTTGGATTGAAAACAATCAAGCCAAGTTAACTGGTAATTGCATTCGGCGACCTCTGGAAATTACGGTAGTTGGAACATGGGAGGGGTTTTTCGTAAGGGCCCTGTATATCGATCGAATTAGACAACGAGTAATAAAATCAAATATGGCCGACAAAATAAGTTGACGTAAACAATGTCGACGATATAGTTGTGACATAAACATGCTTTATTCATATGATGTGTGACAATCACTCTCCAACGACTGTGAGCCACGTGTACGGTAGATGAATGTTTGTGCTTCACCAACCAAATACATCATAAGCATCGATGTCTATATCAGTTGCCAAAAATGGAGGAGGCTTGTAGCCGTAATTACTTTTCTTGTGATTGCAAGGTAACTCAAGCTAAAGTATATGTCAATTTCATAATGAACGATGATAATATGACTTCCCAAAAAAATTAAAATCCCTAAATTTTTTAGAACAATCATTATTTCTTAGCTAACACAAATTATAATATCAATTCATCTTACTCGTAATTAGTAATTACCATGGCTTTGCATCCATTATGTTGGCCCAACAAGACTAGGAATTGAGCCTTGTCCAGTACATGGAGAAGGATTTGGCAGCTCTTATGGCCTTAGACGACCAAGGTGCAAGTTTCGTCCAACACACTTTCCTCGCCATGGATGAAGAATCATGGATCAGTTCTTGCATGTCCTTCTCGGATTACATCTCGGAATCTATCGATATGTCCATGACAAACCGTCATGATGACAAGATTCAAAAATGTGACATAGAAGACGGTGAAAACCTTTCTTCTACTTCAGAGATGGATTCAATTTTTTGCATGTGGGATCTCAACACATGGAATCTAGAGCTAGAGGATGATTCCTTAGCGAATATTCTAACATCGATCTTGGCAAAGATGGACAATTGATTGTTATATGATGATCCGGAGCTGCTCCACAACCATTCTTCTCATCCATTAGTTGATGCATTCAATTTTAAAGATACAAAGTCGGTGTTGGAAGAGCAGAATGTTGAAGGCCTCACAACAATTTTGGTCATCTAACATGTGACAAGTTGTCTCCAACCACGTGCGCCACATGTATGATTGATAAATGTTAGTGCTTCGGTAACCAAATAAATTGTAATCGTTCATGTCTCTTTCAGTTGTCAGAGGGGGAAGAGGCTTCCGCTTGTGGAAACACCTTTTAGGATAATAACTCGAGCTTAATAAAAACATGAAAAACATATCATCAACAAAAATATTCAAAATACAATATAGAAAACATTATTTATGTTATTATATAAATATATACAAATATAATTTATTATGTATATATTGAATACCATGTGCACTTGTGCTCAAAATTTTCTATATTCATATATCACTCTTGATTCTTAATGTCTTTATAATACAATATAGTCGAGTTATGGTTAAATTTGCGGGGGGACATTTTCCTCTTGACCTTGAGCACACGAACTTACGGCTGATGACAATGTGATTGAGGGGAATGGTTAAGTTCTGCAAGATGACGAGATTCAAAACTGTGACATAGAAGATGGTGAAAACCTTTCTTGTACTTCAGAGATAGATTCAATTTTTGCATGCAGGATCTCAACACAAGGAATCTAGAGCTGGAAGAAGGTTCCCTAACGAATATTCCGACATCGATCTTGGCACAAACGAAAAATTGTCTATTATACGATGATCCAGAGCTTCTCCACAACCATTCTTCTCGTCCATTAGTTGACGCATTTAATTTTAAATATATAAAGTCGGTGTTGGAAGAACAAAATGTTGAATGCCTCACAACAGTTTTGGTCATCTGACATGTGACAAGTTGTCTCCAACCACTGTGTGCCACGTGTATGGGCAATAAATGTTAGTGTTTCGGTAACCAAATAAATTGTAATCATTCATGTCTCTATCAGTTGTCAGAGGGGGAGGAGGCTTCTGCTCGTGGAAATGCCTTTCAGGATAATAACTCGAGCTTAATAAAAACATATCAACCAAAATATTCAAAATACAATATATAAAACACTATCTATGTTATTATATAAATATATGCAAATATAATTTATTACATATATATTAAATAACTAAAGAATTTTTAAAAATGTAGAACATCATTAATAAAAACACTATATATATATATATTAAATAAATAAATATTTTTTTAAAAACAGTAAAACAAACCAATAGTAATAACAATATACATATGGAATAAATAATTAAATATATTACAAAACGTGATATATCAAATAAAAAATGTTGTACGACTTGTTTGGCAATGACCATATATATTTGGCTCTGAGAGTAATGATTTCATCGCAAAAAAAATTCAAATCCATAAAAACTTGTTCGGAGAATTGTTTTGTTAAATCTCTAGAGAAATTTCTTGCTCAATCACGCTACTCTAAAGGATCGCACAGGAATTCTGTTTCTTATGGAAACGTGAAAATGGAAGCAACAAAGAGACTGAATGATGCAATGTGGAGAAAATGAAAATGTTTAACTGGATTTATCAAGCGACATATCGGGAGCTCCGGTCAAGGAGAAATCGAATAGCTAGAGCCCGTCATTAAAGAATCCTTGGATGAGACAGTGCTCAGTTAATTTTATTTATTTCTTTCTCTTCATTCTCTTGAGCACACAAACTTGGAGCTGATGAAAATGTGACTGAGGGGAATGGTAAAGTCCCCGCACAATCTGAGATGCCTCGTCTTACTCCTCATTCTCTTGAGCACGTGAAATTGGATCAGACGAAAATGTGACTGAGGGGAATGGTTAAGTCACCGCATGATCCAGGATGCCTCGTTTGATCATCCAAATCAAATCAAGTTATTGTCATCAAGTTTTTGTGTTGCACATCTGCGAATCGGTCTATATTGTCTATAACAACACCTAAACCGTTGTTTGCTTTTCCCAAAATGAAAAAAAAATTAGTTTTCAAACGATATTCCCTAAACGAATATATACAACTCCACGTACATCGTCAACCCAAGCATCTTAGTCGGCACATAATTTTTGGTTTCCCCTTGCACTAATGCCTTTCGACATAATAACGACTGGAAATTTCATTGCTTATTTTCTCGGATGTAGCAAAGGAATATTAAATATTATTTTCTCGGCATAATAAATGCTAACATCTTTTGGTGTAATAACAGTTGGCAATTCCAAAAAGGTGCAAAAATGGATTTTATGAAAATAAAAAAATATTTCCATCAATGCATAGAGCTCGAGAAAATATGCACTTTTAGAGAAAACGACACATGAAACAGAGCCACAAAATGAAAGTTATGGCACATGCAAGTTTTTGCTACTACATCTTCTGGACCCTTTCCAAAAATGGAAAAAAAATTCTTTCCTTGTGATTTTTTCAACAAAAACCAAAAAAAGGAAAAATATGCCATAAAAGGAAAGATGCGAGACCCCTCAACCCCGTTCCAGATGAATCTATCTCAACCTTCATACTTAGTACCAAACAATTAACACCAATCAGGTCCCCAGTTCGAACCTCAACAAATATGTTCCCCTTTAGGCGGTCGAAAATAAAAAATAGTTTTCTCCAAATAGTAGAACCCGTTCACGACCTCATTAATGTCTTCACCGACTTTATCCGATCGGCCTATTTAGGAATCATTTTCTGATACTTTAACCCTCCCTTCTTGCTGAAAAATCTAGTCAAACATTTCCATTTGTGGGTCTATTTTTTTTTGGTGGAGAGCTCGCATGACATGCCCCACGTGCGATGTCTGTCAATTGATGCCCTTAGTAATTAGATTGGGCTCATTTATGGTTTTCAAAGCATGTTAGAGCTTTCAGAGTGGGTGATTTCTACCATTCGGATGGTCGATGGTGCAAATTATGTGCCTTTGTTAGATGTTGTCGAGCCCCCGGGATTTCTAACTAGCAATCGCACGTGAGGTGTGCGATGATAACGCCGAAAGAGAGGTTGGGGAATAAGTTGAAGGAAGTGGAGAAGAAGAACGCATTTGACGGAAAGGTTAAAAGAAATGAAAAAGGGGTATAACAAATCCATTAGTTATATTAGACTGGCTAGAAGTAGAGCGCAACAAGAAACTTTGGACGTCTTTGTAAACAAACATAGATCTAATATGGAGTTTAATTTAGTTGCAGATAATATAGAACCGAGTGAAAAGTGGTTATCGATACAAAATACACGTGAAATCTACATGCATGATTGTTATAAAGAAGGTTTGGCAGCAACACTGCATGGGTCCGGAGGATACCCCATAGACTATGTCGATGATAGAACTAGTAGCGTCGTTGACAAGACCTTTCTCAACCCACAAGTTTGTGGAAAGCATTACTTTCTGGTTGATGCAGAGAAGAACCTTGGGCTTCAACTGGTCATCTTCGGTATCGCCAGATGTAGAACATCTGGTTTTTTCGGCAATTGATCTGGCTATAGGAGAGTTAAGGGACTTCAACATAATAAGGTTGTGCGAGTGCACAAGGTCATTCTGAGTGAAAAGATGAGGGCCATTTTTAAAATCAATGCTTTCTTGTTCGGTAAGGGAGGAATCAGATCTTGACATAAGAGCTTCCCAGTCCTGGATCAGAGGGATGGCATTACGAATGTTAAGCAACAAGTTTTGGAATGATGTCTGTGTTGGATCAGAGCCTTGTTGTCAGAAGATTGAATGTAGGGAGACAGATATGTTGAATTCTCGCCAAAGGGTAGCTCCGTAAGACTTGCTGGCATAAAGTGGGATGTCCATAACCAGAGGAAGTTGACCGAGGTCTCCAACAAGGATCATAGATCTACCTCCAAATGTTGAATTTTTGAAGTGCGGGAAAGCCTCCCTAAGACGGTAGTCGATTCTGGAAAGCAACTTTGGTCCGATGAAACTCATTTCATCAATTAAAATGTATTCAATGTGCTTGATGGAGTCTTGAAGAGATGATAAAGCTTGGCCCTCTAAGGGTTTGAGTTCTTTAATGGGAATCCAGAGGCTTGCATGTATTGTCGAAGCTGAAATGTTGAAAGCAGCAACTCCTGTTGGGGCGAGAAAAAGGAGAGGTGAAAGGCTCTGGTTGGATGAAGAGGCAAATGAAGACTTTATAATGTTAATGAGGAATGATTTTCCAGTACCTGCAGTCCCTTGTATAATAAGTCTCAGTGGAGGAAGGTTGGATCATGCGTGAAGTGTTGAATAATTATGTTGAAAGTTTGTTGTTGTTCTGGAGATAAACCTGAAGTTGGAGGGTCGAATCTGTCCACAAAGGAAGCTGAAATATGTTCTACCTTATTATCTTCGATGAAAGTGGTGCCAAGAGACTGTAGAGCAATAGGAACATGATGTGCATGCCAATTGTGAAGGGTGTCAAATTCATGAAATAAGAAATAATTCAATTTTTCACATGTACCTGCTAGAAAATAGTTTTGCTAAATTCATCGGTTGGGGTTTTGAAGCATAAGTGGAGGAAACCATGGGCTCTACATCTAACCGTTCCTCAACTAACTATGGCAATGAGGACGGTAACTCTTGTGGTGACATGAAGTCCACAAACACCATCCATTTAGGTAGCTATAATTTTCCTTATCATATTCCCATTCCCGATGCAGCATAGACAAGGTAAGATTTCATGTAGAATCTTCCCGTCACATGAACCTCCTTGATTTTTTTATGCAGGGAATCACTAATTAGCTCTCCCCATCTAATATATTGTTGGTTCTTCCTTATGATGTAGATGAATTAGTACATACATTCTTGAAAATCCTTTGCTACAGGAAGACCTACAAATATTATTAGTATGGTAATGATGTCATTAACTTCAGGAATGAAGTCACTCCGAGGTAAGGTTTTAGAAAAACGGTTGATGGAAGGCTTTGGATTTTTAAGATAATTCTTGTTCAAGTGTTTTGTGCAAGCTGAATAATTATCATCCCAAGTCTATTGAGCTTTCTCTTGATTAATGTCTACATACTCATTGAAGTCGGGGAGTTTGAGTAAATCATAAAAATAATTTACATCTAATCTAGTCGTGCCACTTCCCCTTCATGATTCTTCACTGACCTTGTGTCACCATCATAATGACTTATAGTTGTGAGCATGAATTCTAGACATTGTGTCGAGGTTGGAAAATTTTCTTTAAGTGTCAATCCACTATCATAAATGCCTTGAATCCAAGGTGAATTTGATGGGTTATTTATCCTACTCCAAAAATCAACAAGGTTGATATGCCCCAACTTTGTGTCGCTTATCTGATCTAATATTGGAATCAATATTGGAAGGGGGCACCACCCCTTGATAACTATACTTCATGGTTTTATCTTTATCCTTAGATAATTCTGACTTCTCTTTTCCTTTAGTTGATTCTGACATTGAAATAAGAAAAACAATGAAAACTTGCAAAGAAATTCTCCTGAACACCTCTGAATTCAAATTGAAAATGTACTCTTGCTCGACAACCTAAAAGCCCTAAAGACCTCTTGGTAGGATTTTGTTCTTGTTTAGCACTTTGAAAACCCTAACACACACTTGTCAGAAATTTATACTTGTTTAGCAACTTCCAAATCCCGACACACTATTCAGAAATCTAGACTTGTCGAATACCCTCGAAAACCTGTCTCGAACACTTTCAAGGTTTTCTCCTTGTTTGTCAACATGCATGTAGTCATTTCTACACCCCACCAAGAACAAGGGAACCTCATGCACACCGGCATATCACCCATCAGGTTCGGGCGCTCACCCGAAGCACATGAGAGGGAGTCGAGTCTCTCTTTTATGTGAGTCTATTGGAAGGCATAGTTCATGATTCGACTTAGTGATTTAATGAGACATGAAGAAGCTATAGAGATCGGGAGACTTCTACACCCCTTCAATCATAATATAAACAAAGAACATAAATAATATAACCAAGAAGGGATGATCTTCAAGTACAGGTCCCCAAGATCAAAAGAAAAGTCGAGATAATACGAGTGATCTTGGGTAACCTTATCATATTCGGCAAATTCCTACAAAGTACTAGAAAACCCCTTCTAGATTCATACATGTATTCTCACAAAACAAAAATTTCATTCCCCATTTTCCGATTACATCCTTCATTTGGAATCCTTTACCCATTTTCATCCCATAATTCTCGCAGTAATTCTATGAAGGCTACCTCACTTCTATCTCTATTCTTTCAAGGGCATGCATATAAATAGGCATATGAGCTCTAACAAACTCCTCTCGTAGCCTCGAGATCGGCCCCAAGTGTCAAGGTGTGGGTCACCCTGGATGCATGCCTCTCCATGTCATGATTAAATTTTTGGATCTTTCTATCGCAAGGTATATTCCCTCTCAGGACACCTGTCATGAGGCTAGAACCTCTATCCGGAATTCTTCATGTGTTATGTCCCAAAATGCAAAAATGGCCTCGAATTGTTCTTCGCATGGCTCACCCGGGTTCTTCAAGAATCCTTTGAACTTAGGCATCTAGGTCATCTTTATATTCAAACCCACTGTGTGCTTCCTCTGGCCATTCCTTAAGATTTGGAAGCTATATTAGGGGCCCAAAATTACCCCACACTTCACCTCCACCCCAGGAACCTTCTCAAAGAATGTAGTACAAAAATAATGCAAGGCCTTGCCTTGAAAAGATGGGGTCATGAAAGAATAGGGGAAAAATTCCTAAAGAAGGAGGAAATTTCTGGAGGTCAACCTCAAAGTGTACTCCAGCCTCGACTTCCTCTGTTCTTTAGTGTAGATGTCACCAACCAAGGTTTCATCAAAGGTTAGCCCTTCCCTTGTAAATGGTTTCCACCATAGTCTCAGTTCTTTAGTGGATATTTTAAGGCATCCATCTTCCTTGTGATGACCTTGTAGAGCTCTTTTTGTTGGGTTTTGATCAAGACTCATTGGTTCTCAATGGCTTTGGATTTCTTTTCCACTTCAACTATGATCCTTTCCCACCGCTCTATTACCCTTACTCTTTTCTCGAATTCCTTCAGTCAGCCGTCATGAAAGCGGTATGCTTATCACTTTGTTTTGATCCATAAAATGGTTGTAGCGACCCCCATAGTTTTTGTAGCTACTCGTGACGTTGGTGAGCACCTTGTTATATTCAACCATGAGCGCGACGACCTTCAACTTGTCTTCCTTCTCTAAGCATGCCACTACCTCCTCTATCGAATCTAATGCCAAGGGATACCTTTCCATGGTGAGGATCCAAGTCAATTCCTCTAAGAACTCCAGGGAGGATCTATGCTTTTACGCGGGAGGGTTAAGGTCTGGGTGCTTCATGATAATCGATTGGGAGATGACCTCCACCTTCTTGGAAACTTCATGCACCTTGAATTTTCCTCCCGAAGCTCCTCTACAATTGAGGATTAATTTTCAAGGTGGGATGGTTAGCTTCACTACTTCTTCCTTCCTCTTCCAATAGGTCCTCCAAGACTCTAACCCTATTATTCCTACCAAAGAGCCTAGCCTCGATTTCCATGGAGACTTTGTTGAGTCTTACACACTTTCTCATCTAATAGTTCTTGCTGTGTGTTTACAATGGGGTCCCCCTTTCCTTCAACAGTGTTAATACCACTCCTTGGTTAATCTCAAACTCGGGATCATCGAGGTGGGAGTCGAATTCCCATGATACCATCTTCCTTGTTCACGGGTATCCACCCTCGTGGTCAAATGATTCCATGGAGGTGAGCTCCTTGGTGGGCATGGTACTTTGGAAATGTGCAAAATTTTGTTTAGGTCATCAATGTAACCCATCATTGTTCTTCCCCTTCCGCATGTTTACTTCCCGTGCGCATGCCCTTGGCGATTCTTTGAAAGAGTTGGGCCTTTTGTGTTACCCACACTCTTCTCCCTATACTCTTCTTTGAATTCACCGAGCACTAGCTCCGTGGCACTCCAACTCCTTCGACCACTGGATATTTATTATCTTCTCTACCTCCCGTTTCCTTCTCATTCACCTCTCCGAGTGAAACTTTGGCCCTATTCACTTTCTTTGCTGTAGTTCCTTCCTTGCTAGCAGAACCTTTCCTCCTTACAAAGATGAAGGCATCATTTGTATCCTCTCGCTTCCTCTCCCTCCAAGGACATCAATTGGCTCTTGATCCACCTCCAACTCCTTACGATGTTCACATCGTGTAACATGTACCTTTCAACATATGCACGCTAGGCATCTAGGTCATCTTTATATTCAAACCCATGTTCCTCCATTCCCTTGTTCTTCCCGGGTAGACCGAGTCATGGATGTTGTATTTTCTTCATCTAAATTTCTCTCAGGGTATGTTCGACCACCGTTCTTCTCTTCTTCCGGATGTAGGTACTTGGCCCCGGTATCTACATTTTGCCTCTCCAGCTTTTGTTCTTTCTTAACTCCTTATACATGCTTCTTCCTTCCCATGGGGTCCTAGATGGATATTTCATTCTCTAAAAACTTTGGCCCTATTCACGGGTAAATGAGAATCGGTAAGGAGTTTGTTCACATGTGGGACTCAACATATGCACGCTTCCTGCCATCCACTGTGTTCACCGTCAAGATGAGTTTTAATTTCTTCAACTCCTTATACATGTTCACTCCCACCTAGAAAAATTGGGCGAGTAAATGAGAAGGGGAGTTTGCAGCAGAGGACTCCAACCGCCATCCACCAAGATGAATTGGTATACCGTGAACTCGTTTCTCTTTCAATCACCATGGGGATTTTCTTAGGGATTCACCATTCAGCTCTGAATGCATTCCTAAGGTGCGTGTAAAATTTTTCTAAGCATGCCTTGTGCACCCCTATCATTGAATCACATGTGTACTTCTAGAATCTATACGTAGGTGAGGGGTCTTCAATGGGTACTCCAAAATGAATTTATCAGATGCATCTGGCACCCCGATTTCCAAGAACAAAATGGATAACAAGATGTTTCCAAACAAGATATTTCCTCCATTCTCTATGCTACTTATGATTCCATCTGCTATGTATTGGGAGATGTTGTACATGGTGCCTTCCATGACCTTTTTACAGACATTCAACTAGGGCTTGCTCACATGGGTCCACCTCTCTTGTCCATTCATCTTGGAGACAAGGTGTGCGGCCATCTTCATCACCAAATCACCGATATCCATGACGTTGTAGTATCTCGATCCCTTCTTATAATCCTAGGATGCAATGGCTTATTTGATTGCCTCCTCATCCTGAAGGTCATCTATGATCACGTACCCTTTACATCTTAGTCTTGTAAAGTGTGAGATTAACTGGGGAGTTATGCACATTTTGTGCCCTGTGAAGTAGAATAAATCTTCATGCATGCATGTCATTAGCCATTGGTACAGGCACTCGAGCTTCCCGAAGTATGGAAACTCAAAAATTTGGAGAAGCCCTACCTTCTCCATTTTCACCTTGACTACATCATTGTATATTGGCATCCCATCAGGTGTTCATTTGTTTGTGGGGCACACAAGCTCCAACACCATTTCCTTTGCGATTATACTCGACTAGTGATTGTAATTGATCACGGTCATCTATCTTATGTGGGACTCCCACTCTTTCCCTAGCAATACCCCATCCATTAATTGCATCTCTGAGTACCATTCCTCATTGGTATCCATTCCAAGCATCAGTACACAAGTTCTCAGAAGCGCAATGACTAACATTCAATGCAGATTAGGTAGATTGTCACTACCACACACTAAGGATGAAATATGTGTATCCAGTGGTGGAATGCATATATTAAAAGGCTCATTTCAGATGTATTGAACATGAAACCAATAAGTTTGGTTATGGGAGATATTGGAGAAGCATTGGTGTTTCTTCAATTGAAGCCCAAGATGGAGAATAACAAGTATGTGGAAGATGAGTTTGCACTTACAGCACCACCAAAGGGAAATCATATGATGGAAATCATATGATGGAAAACATCCCAAAGTGCCTAAGACCACCGAGCCAATTGAAGTGGAGGATGAGGAGGACAAGTGTGAGGATAGTGGCGGTTTGGAGCATAGAGGTAGAAGACATCCTATGAACAAGGATGAAGCGAGTGAGCCACTACACAACCTCAACCACAAGAGGGGGATGATGAGGAATTGATTACAGTATAAGGAGATCACGTGATTTAAGCAAGTTCTCGGGAGAATAAGTACCCAATGTGTTGGTTCGCAAATAGTGCACAAATCACCAGAATCTCTCCATAGAAAGAGATAAGCTGTGAAAAGGAGAAGGAAAGCGAAGTTGAATGAGGAGGAAAAAGAGTCAAATGAAAGCGTGGCTAATTCTCCTACACCTCTAGAAAACATAGAAGAACAAAAGGATGAGGAATTGAAGCAAGGAGAAGAGGAAAAAAGGGAGCCAATGAGACAACTAGAGATATCAAGCAAAAACATGGAAACACAAGTCCCAAATCTAGAAGCTCAAGTTCCTAAGTAGCCTTGGTCTAGAAGAACAAGTGGAGAGCACATTCCACCAGCCATGGGTTATGCAGAGGACGTAGGTAAAATTTTCGCACCCATTTCTAGAGCACTATGTCACAAAAGGAATTATATGGTTGGGAATTAATGGATGAATATATGGATATAGTGCACACAAGGAAGTTTTTATCATGGTCCATGCACACACACTTGGATGAGACAAATTTTGATGTATGTGAGTAGTCATGCATATCGCAAAGGTTGAAAAATACACCTCAGGCTAGACACATGACAATAAATCCTACTATCATGTCAGATGAATAGGTGAGCAATGCATTGGTCAAAGTCTCAACAGAGGTGGTGAGGCATAATATGGACAAGGTTGCCATAATTAGGGTGCTCAAGGAAGAGATTAAAAATAAGGATGGGGAAATAGTGTGCCTAACACAGGAGAGAGACTTAGCACAAAAAAGAATGTTATATTTATTAGCATCGTAGAGGAAATTGGTGATAATGTCATAAGAGCTAGGCCACACTTGGAGCCAAAGGTACCACAGACATTTCCTTCAGCAATACACTATGTAGGAAATTTGGTGGACCTAGTGCTTAAAGATGAACCTCTATGCATGCCAACGCCAAAGGATCCAGCACAAGAGGTAGAACGAGAGAAGGCTTCAGTGATGTGGAAGATTACATCCTATGAAGGACTACTGCAAGCACTACAAGAATAATTGAAGAAAGCTAGACCAAGCCTTGAACATATGCACAACTCTAGAGGTGTTCATCAACATAAAAACCCCGGAGGATAAAATTAAGGTCCAAAAAGTGATGAAAGATGAAATATTAGTAATGATTAAACAAAAGCGTGAGGCCCTGGTAGCACCACAAGAACCACACAAGACACGATTTGAAAGAGCTTGGGTAGCTCATTACGTAGAAGATGGATATACTAGAGGGAAGGATGACTACAATGTCCAAAATTGTGTTGTTCTTTGAGAATGAGAAAGGGAAAATTGTGAAAGATGAATTGGAGTCCATTCTTTGTGGACATTCCGGAGAAGCCAAAGGAAGCACTCGCTGAGTGGCAGACATTGGAGGCTGAAATAAAATAGGAATATCCTAAATTAGTTGTTCAGGATGAAGAAGAGACTACAGAGTAAAAACATTCTTTCATTCTTTCCATTCTTTCCATTCTTCTATTCTTTACTTAAGTTTTTGGAGATGACCATTATCGGGGTGACAATGAAATTAGTGTGGGGTAATGTTGATCAAAGAACACTTGAAAAAAGCACACAAGAAGTCTACATGGGGAAGTGAGTCATATTCAAAGGCACGAATGGATAGGGAGAATGCATGCGTGGAAGAGAAGTTCAACTTTCGGGACTTAGCCATTTTCGCTCATAAATTTCTATTTTTAGAGATGGTGTTAAGAGCACACAAATGAGGAAGAGACATGTGAGCCAAACATTGGATATTTTTGGAGGATTAGATAAAAAGAACTTTGCATGGACACAGGCCAAAAATAGATCTACTACTATCAGTTAGCTAGTAGTGATCTATTATTAGCGCACTTGCATGTGTGGCTAGTTTTGTAAAGTCACGTGGCTAAAAAGTGCTTGTAACCTATTTTGGGAATAGATAAGTGGTGAACTATTTAATAGAGAGAGGAGATATATATAGATATATTTTGTTAAATTTGTTCTGCATACTATTTTTATTGTAATGAAGCTTCCGTATAGTTATTGCATTGAACAAAATGGAGGGTATTAGCTGAATCTAAGTGTCATTTTTGTGTTTATCTCGAATCTAGTATGTTTTTGATCTCATCATGGTTAGTACTTAATTCATCTTTTCCTTATATATAGATCTGGTATGCTCTATAGAATGATGTGCTAGTAATAGAACTATATATGTTAAGTCTCCATCATGCTAACATCCTGCAAAAAAACCTAAAGAGGGACTCTGGTACCTTTGTGCACTTCGGTGAGCACTCAACCTATGATGAGTGATGTGCCGGTGTGCATAGGGTTTCATTGGGTTTGTATCACCGAACTCTAGGCTGCATCATAATCCCTCTTCTCGAGTATCGTGCCTCGTTCAATTTCTTGTCATGTACTTGGGCAATCAAGGCTATATTTTGACAAGCTACACACCAAACTTGACCGAATAAAAATTAAAACATTCAAAGTACCTGTGTATTTGATATTCTGGAGGTTGAAAATTGATTTGGAATGACAGTCCCGAAAACCTAAAAATGCAAGACTTCCAAATGTCCGAAAACCTAAAACCTAAAATTTTGAGAATTATGAAATTAAATCCCAAAACCCAAATTTCTGAAAACCTAAAATCCCAAAATCCTGAAACCCGAAATTCAAAAAAACTCTAAAATTTTAAAAATAAAAATTTCAAAAACTAAAAATACCCTTTTGAAGATTAGCCCCGATCTATCAACTGGTGAAATTTGGACCTATTTTGAGCAAGTTAAGCCCCTGATAATCGATTTTGGAGTTCATCATGAGAGGTGAAAAGTCTGAAATTAGAGAACTTGAAATTTCTAAGTCTAAAATTCTTGGAAATTCCTTCAAAGCTTATAGAATGACCTCTTGGTCCCATCATGCATGCAAAAACTATTGGTGCATAACCACAAAGCACCTCTAAATGTTTGCAACTCAATGGGTTGAGACTCTCAGTGTGATTGCATAACATGGAGCTTTTCCCAAAGTGTGGGACTTTAAAATCGGAAATATCTCTAGATGAAGGCCTACTCCTATTCCTTTGTTCAGCACACACATACAATTTGCATAGGACCTACTCTAAAACCAACTCTAACTCTCCAAGGAGATAGGGTTAAGAAGATGCAAGCACATAAACCTAAATCTAACAAAGGTGATGCACCAAAGGAATTTTGAACACCTACTTTTCCATTAAACACAAACCATTAAAAATGTGATACAATTACCATGCATAGATAACCAGGGTTGTAATGAGAGATCAGGAAGATGAAATGAACATAAGAAAGGGTTGAAAATCATCCACAAACTTGTATTATTGCTCCACAAATTTGATATAGTCCATCAAAATGGCCAAGAGGCACAAACTTGCATTACAGTTTGAAATGGGAGGTTTGAACTCCACAAATTCACTTGTAGATCAAGAGAAGAAGGGAGGGTGCAAAGCCAAAAATTTCCAACCTTTTGAAAAAATCCCCTCCTTATAATATATAGGAAGAATTAGAGAAGGAGATAGAAGAAATCTGAAATATAGCTTCAACCACCCCAAAATTGCATTGAATTCACCTGCAACAATGATGGGTTCTATTGCAAAACCCATGCCTCCATGTGTTGTTCCTTGTTGGGAAAGAAAGGAAACCCATACCTCATAATTTTGGTAGGTGAGAAGCCTAACACCTAAAAAATGGTAGACTATATTTCTTCATTTTTGAGTCCGAAATGCATGCAACCTCTCAAATTAAAAATTCAAATTTTTGAAGATTTTGGTTGAAGTCAAGATACTATTCACCGCTCTAATTGGTTTGAGATTTCGAAAGTCTAAAATCCAAAATTTTAGACTTTCAGAATTCAGAATTTCAGACATTGAGTCTTGTTTTTTATGTTTTGGGGCTTGAGAGTTCCGAAATCCTGAAATCCCAAAATCCCAAAATCCCAACATCTCAAAACTTGCAATTTATTTATTTTCCCAACTCCAAAAATACATTTCAGAATTTCCAAATTTTTGGCTTTTGGGATTTCTGTGTTTCGAGATTTTAGGATTTCAGGTTTCAGGATTTCGAAACTCTTAAGTCCCAAAACATAAAAAACAAGACTTAGTGTCTGAAATTCCAAATTGCAAAAGTCTAAAGTTTCAGGCTTTCATAATTTTGGGTTTTGGACTTTCGGAACTCTCAGACCATTTTGAGCATTGAACAATACTTCCACTTCCGAAACCAAAATTTCTGAAAATATAAATTTTGGTATTTCAGAGGTTGCATGCATTTTGACTCTGAAAATGAAGAAATACAGTCCACCATTTTTTAGGGTGTCAGGATTATCACCTACACAAATTATGAGGTATGGGTTTCCTTTATTTCCCAACAAGGAAGAAAACATGCAGCATGGGTTTTGCGATTGAACCCATCATTGTTACAAGTGAGTTCAATGCAATTTTTGGGTGGTTGAAGAAGATTTCAGATTTCTTCTATCTCCTTCTCTAATTCTTCCTATATATTGTAAGGAGGGGATTTTTTCAAAAGGTTGGACATTTTGGCTTTGCACCCTCCCTTCTTCTCTGATCTACAAGGAAATTTGTGGAGTTCAAACCTCCCATTTCATATTGTAATGCAAGTCTATGACTCTTGACCATTGTAATGGACTGTATCAAATTTGTGGAGCAATAATAAAAGTTTTTGGATGATTTTCAACCCTTTCTTATGTTCATTTCATCTTCTTTATCTCTCATTGAAACCTTGGTTATCGTGCATGGTAACTATATCACAGTTTTAATGGTTTGTGTTTAATGGAAAAGCATGTGTTTAATGGAAAAGAAGGTGTTCAAGATTCCTTTGTTTCATCACCTTTGTTAGATTTAGGTTTATTTTATTACATCTTCTTAACCATGTCTCCTTGGAAAGTTAGAGTTGGTTTTAGAGTAGATCCTTTGCCAATTGATGTGTGTACCGAACAGAGGAATAAGAACCGGCCTTCATCCAAAGAGATATCCCGATTTTAAATTTCCACACTTTGCGAAAATCTCCACGTTATGCAATCACACCGAGAGTCTCAACCCATCAAGTTGTAGACATTCAAGGGTGTTTTTATTATGCACCAACAAGTGGTCGGGAGCACTCGGGACACTGGGACATGAAAATCTGAAATTTACAAAGTACTTTTAATTTTGGTAAGTAAAAAAATGGCATAGACGGTCCTTTAAATCGGGACATGATTTATCCAAAAATCTGAAACACCTGCAGATCGAGGAAAAATAACACAAAGCATGGAAAATGGGGAATTAGTGAACTAAGATCCTAAAGGAACTTACGACATGAAGGAAAATAAAACTGAAATACCCGCATAACAAAGGAAAAGCCTTTAAAATAAAAATTTAGAAAAATGACTAACTATTTGGAGATAAATCTTCCTTAACGGGTCTTCATAGGGGTATATTTAAAGTCACCTTACTCAAAAAATTTAAATATTTTAAGAAGAAAATTCACAACTCTTAGGTAGGAACTGACAACATCCGGCTCTTTCTAGGGATGGACCGATTTGATCGAAAAGAATAAGGCATGACCAAGAACTCTAGAATCTCTAGGAAAAAGACCAGGGCAAAACAATTAGGTGAATATAATCAAGGATGAAACAATACAAAAGAGACACCAACACAACACCACAAAAAGACAAAAAATGGGAACTATAAAGAACGTATAAAGGACTACCTAGAAACCTATGACTAAAACAAATTTAGATACTCAACACTATATGGAAATGGAAGAGAGGTTCCATCCATATAGTTCAAATAAAAATAATTTTCTTCAAAGAAATGTTTGATTTTGAGAGGGCCCAGCTAGAGAGAATCAAACTTGCCATGAATACCCCGAGCCTCCCAACTCTTGTCCCAAAGTAGAAAAATGTCTCTAACCTGGAAGTCTCTAGGTCTAGCCTTCTTATCAAATAGTTGTTTCAATCTTTGTTGATGTGTAGTAATCTTATCCACCATGTATAACCTGTTCTCATCCAACTTCTATAGGTACATGATTCTCTTCTCCAAAACACTAATAAATTTTGAATCTTCAATGGATTTCATCAACTACAAAATTGAAAATTCCACATTCACTGAAAAATTAGCTTTAGGTCCATACACTAATTGGAAAGGAGACATCCCAATTTCCCTTTTGGGGGTAATTCTATCTTCCCAAAAAAGCATCATAAAGCTTCTTATGCCAATTCATTTGTGATTCATTAACAAGATTTTGAATGATGGTTACCAAATTCTTGTTTGTTGATTCTTCTTGTCCATTTCCTTGGGGATAGTAATTAGAATAATGTGCAAGGGAAATTCCATACCCATAGCATAAATCCATCATTTCATAAGAAGATAAGTTAGGAGCATTGTTAGTGACAATTTTACTTGGTACCCCAAATCTAATCAGGATGTTTTCCTTGATAAAGTTAAATATCACTTCCGAAGTTGTTATTTTTAATAAAATGGATTCCACCCATTTGATGAAATAAATATTGGTACTTAATTCATGAGTGTGTTCAAGCACTCGAATGAGGGTTAAGAGTAACCATGAAGTCTAGTCCTCACTATTGAAAGAGTTCTTCAATCACCGATGGCTTAAGTCGTAAAGTGGCTATCTTGGGTATTCCTATAAAAGTTTCACAAGCTTCAAATTTACCGACCCATTTAGTTGCATCTTGAAACAAGGTTGGCCATTAGTAGCCTACACGAAGGATTTTATGAGTAGTCACAATAGATGAGAAATGTCCTCCACAAGCTTGATCATGAAATTCTCTAAGAAACCTTTTATGTTGTTCTCTATCCACACATCTAAGAAACCTTCCATCAATCCCTCTTTTGAATAAGGAATTGTCCCAAAGCACATATTGTGCAGATCTCAGCTTAATGGCTCTCTTTTCTTTAGCATTTAGATGAGATGGGCATTCTCCATAAGTCAGAAAATAGGAAATATTAGCATACCATTCGTTAGTTGAAATGATAAAGAGAATAGTGGGAATATTTGTGTCTTCCTTAGGAGGGTTATCTTCAGCACCTATAGCAATCAATTCACAAATCCCTTTTCCTCAAACTAACTTAGTTGGCCTAATTTCCAAATCATACTCTTGCTCCTTTTCCACCCAATTTCCTCTTTTGGTCGTGAACTCCTATTTTGTGAGAATAGAATTAACAATTAAATCTACTATAAAGACAATAGAGTGAGAACTTAGGATATAGAAAAGAAACTGTTTGACTGCCTTAACCACAAAAAAACATGTTTCTCTATCTGATTATATTTCAATTCATGATATTTAATGACATAACTCATGAAAGAAATGGGTAGTTCACATCCCTCATGATTCTTCTGTGTTAGAATGACAGCCAAAGTATTCTTAGTGGCATAAAAATAGATCAAGAAATCCTTCTCAAAATTAGGACAAGCAAGAATCGGAGTTCAGGAAATTGCCTTTTTGATATTTTCAAAATATTCTTTCACTTTCAAATGTAAAAAAATACTATTTTCCTTTCATCATCTAAGTTATACTCATAGTTAGCTATGCAAAATTAGGAATAAATCTCCTTAAAAAATTTATCTTTCCAAAGAAAGAATGCACACCTTTTTACTTATGGAGTGGAATTTTTGAATAGCCTGAACCCTCTTTGGATCTATCTTGGTTCCCTCTTTTGAAACGATATGTCAAAGGATCTTGCCTTCAGTGATGCAAAAAATAGACTTTTTTGGATGAATAGATATCCCATGTTCGTTGCACTTCTGAAGGAAAAATTTAGGATGTTGGAAATGGTCTTCCCTTCTCTTTGAAAAGACAGTTAAATCATCCAGATACGCAATGATAAATTTTATTTTCAAATACCCGAAAGCCAAATCCATTTCCCTTTGGAAAGTGGCACCAACATTAATCATACCAAATGGAATCCTCTTATAAGAAAATTTTCCCCACGTAGTTTTGAAAGTTTTCTTATTTTCATCAGAGACATCAAATTCAATTTGATTGTACCTTGAAAAACCATCCAACATAGAAAATAATTCAGATCCGTAACAACTTGCAAAATATGATTCATTAGGGGAGTGGATAATTATCCTTACAGAGGCTTGGTTTCGATTTCAAAATCTACAAAAATTTGAATCTCCCCATTATTTTTTCTTACCGACACAATTTTGGCCACCCAAGTGAGTGTTGAACTAGAAAAATTATTTTTTCCTTTAAGAGCTTCTAAATTTCTTGATAAATGGTGTCTGCAATCTTGGTGTTGTATTGCCTATGTTTCTATCAAAAGGGCTTGATTCTTGGTTTTTGAGGAATATAATTCTTCATTTGTCTTGGTTTAAAATATTTCACATCATATGAATAGGAAAGTACATCTACATATTTTCTTAATAAATTTATCTTTTTATTCCTTTCCTCCCGAAAAGATTTGCCAATATTGACAAGCTTGGGTTCTTAATTGCTTCCAATGTTAACCTTTTCATACTTTTCTAATTGATGAACTCCATGTGAAACCGGGTCTTTATATATCTATCATGGTTTTCAAACAAATCTTCTAGGGTTACTAGTCACATGGGAATCTTGTTACCTTTCAATCTGATATAACCATCTTTCTCATATTCCTCTTCGACTCCTTTTGTGGATGGAACCGATTGACGTGGAAGAGCTTCACTTCCTTCAAAATACAGCTGACTGAAATTATCCTGAAGCTCAAGGAAAGAGAGAAAATGTTGATCGTCATTAAATACTTGCTAATTGTTCACATTATCTAGCACACTTGGTCTATGTATCATTTTGATTGTAAAATTCTCCTAAGTGAATTTGGGATGAAGGATTAGTAAAGAACTCGAGATAGCCAAAGCATCGCTTTGGTGTTTTTTCTCTCGCTACAACTTCGATGGAAAAATCATCCAATAACTAAATTTAATCTCACATAAGGTTTCTATAATGATTTAGTCTTATGTTATTGACCTAGAAAATCCTCGAATTGCTTGAAAATGAGCTTTACATCACCTCATGCACACATATTTTCAATTCCCATTTCCCTAGAATGGCCATAGCTAAAAGGAGAGCTTCATATTATGTTGTATTATTTGTGTTATCCAATTTAAGCTTATAGGAGAACAAATAAGACACTTTTTCAGGGGAGAACAAAACCATACCAGCTCCAAAGCCAGATGATGAGAAACTACCATAAAATTAAAGAATCTAGACACCATTAGGATCAATTGTTATACCTCCAAGGACCTTCACTTCATCTTCAAACATGATCATGTAATTACCATGACCCATGTCTTCATAGAGAATTTTCGCTTTAGGGTCATCTGTTTTTTGCATTATATATTCACTCCTCTTTTCAGAAATAATTTCTTCACTTCTCATTCACTAGAATGAAGGCATGTGACTAGTCCATTTGAATTTCTCCTCCCAATTCTCTAAAAAAATTTATACTTAACAACATGCCATATGATGGGGGAATATCTACCACTAGGATAGTAGCCTTGACTCTTTTCTTAGGGAAAGTGGCAAAGGCAACTTGTGTATCTTTGATCCTTCCTACCAATGGCACCTCCTTACTCTCCATAGAATAACATGAGCCAAAAGTGTGAGTTAAGTTCAAGCCCAGAGCATGAGCAACTTTAGCTGGCATTACATTATCTCGATGCTCCGAGTCAATGACACAATTATTGAGTATATGACCAGCTATGAGTAATGTAACATAGAAAGTCTCAATTTTTTCAGCTATAGAAGGAGCTATGGGTTTGATATTTTGTTGGGGTGAAGAGGTGGGAGTAGGTAAAAGGCCTTTAGAAGTGGCAGGTGTAGGATTGGATTTGTAAAATTTTACAACCTGCGAAAAGGAATTAGGATGTGTCTATTAAAACTCATCTTCTGAAATTTGGATTTTGGTTTTTCAGATATGATCAATTATATCAAATGATCTTGAGGAAGATGGAATTTCTGCATTGGAAATGGTGGCCAACCTAGGTTTGTCAATTTTGGTGCTTGGGATTATTCTAGATATGGGGGTTTAAGCTCCATTGGATTTAAGCAATCGGAGAGGAAGTAGAATGAGTGTTAGCATTGTTCACCTTTGATTAGGAGGTTGATGGAATAGGAGAACCTCTTTTTGCGATAAGTGGGATTGTGGTTGGTACTTCCTGGACCTTCTATTAGGTTGTACCACTTATTTCTTCTTATTTATCTACTCTCTAGTCATGACAACATATGATTCATTATTCATGTTTGCCACTACCTCATCATAATCATCCTCATCATCAATCCCTTCAGTGGTGAGGAAGTTTACTTGAGAATCATCATTGTCTTCCCACTCTTTTTCATCTTTAGGTTCTTCATATTCCTCCACTTTTATCTCATCATTTGGTTCTTGAACTTCATATGTTGCATTAACCAGAACCTTAAGATGCGTCCCCTCAGTTGCTAGCTTAAGTTGAGTCGAAGATAAATGATTTCAAGGCTGAAAATTCTTCCTCGGGATGTCCTTATAAGAGATATTCTACAGAGCTAACTTCTTTTTGATAGATATGAGATCATTTACCAATTTCTGCATTAGCTGATCTGAATTGGTCCCCGAGGTTGACATATTAGATTTAGAAGGCTCTTTCTTCAATTTTATAGAAATTATCAAATCGTCTTCAACACTTATAGATAAGGCCCGATCACCATCCATAGTAGAAATATTAGATCTTCTCAAAGCATAGCTTACTTATGGTAATTAAGCATTTAGGAATAAGCATTTTAGAATTTTGTCAACAAGGCGGGAGGCTACTAGAATTTTATTCACGAGTTTGTTGAATTTTTCCATGAAACCTCGCATAGGCTCATATCGTTCTTTATTTATTTGAGAAATCTAAGCAAGGAGATCATTCACATCCTCAAGCAGATTTAAAATGATTATCAAATTGATTCCTCATGGAATTCTAGTGGGTGATAGTTTTAGCCACAAGATGATAGAACTAGTCAACAACATCGTCTTGTAGGGTCTTCATGAAAATATGAACAAAAACGTCCTCATGTTCTACTCGATTGTTCCACATGCTATAATGAATGAAAAAATGTGTTCATCTTGGTGTACCTTCCCATTTCCCCGAACTTTGGGAAATTCTTCCTAATTTCTTTGGGTAAATCATGTAGTGGTGGAAGAAGAGCTAGAGGCCCGACCCATCATCCCCAAGGTAAAAGTGCAGCAATTCTAGGAAAACTCGTTTGTAAAGGGACCGTGACTCTAGCAAGCACTAAAGTGTGAATGATAGAAATTGATTGTGTTTGGGGGTCTATGTTTCTTGCAGTACTATTTTTGATAAGGGAGTACTTTTGGATGTTGGTCTCCTTCTTTCTAGAGTCCTCTCAAAACCTTGTTGTTCCAATAATTGAAAATTTGGATCCTCAATACATGGTGTTCTCTTTGTCCTTGTGTGTATCTTCTCGTCTACTAGGTGTGATTACTTTTGGTTTGATTGAAGTTGTTTCGGTTGGAATGCAAAAAATGTGCCCCATGGTAGGTGCAAAAAATTTTGGTCGTAAGATTGGATCTTGAAAACAAACAACAATTAGGGGACAACAGTCCCTCCTCTTTATGAGATAGGTTCCCTTATTAAACACAAAAGAAAAAATCCAAACAACCTATTTATAATATAAACAAATATTCAATATTTTGGTAAAGGTTTTGATCTCTTAGATGCCTTCATTCAAGGTTTCAATTAAAAGAAAGAGGAATATAAGAACTGGTATTCGAAACTTAAGAGAGGAGCACTTGCAGATACAGTTGCGTAATGATATCTTACTTATGCTTGATAAAATAACAAGATTTAAACTATGCACATAAAAACACAGGGCATGCATGTATTATACAAAAATTTCTAATTACAAGATCAACCTGAAAGATTCAAATTTCTTATTTAAATACACATAGCTTCATATGAATCAGAAAAGGGATAGAAATAGATAGAGCATGAGAGAAGATGAAACTTCTTTTGTATTGATTAGTAGTTCAATGTTCTTTACATCAAATATATAAAAAAATATGATCCCTTACAATGACAAGAAAATTTCTGTAAATAACACAAAAATGGTTATAAAAGAGCCTTTTTAGTTTCCTTCTTTCAATCCCAAAAGTTAATATCTAATTAAATATTATAATCCCAATTTATCTCTTGTTTACATAACATATGGCTAAATAGACAATAGCCACCTTAATTAAATATTTTTAAAAAGAAAGGAAACTATGAAATAGGAGGTGGGATGCTCGAAGAAGTGATTGGAATGCCTTTTGTCTTGAGCACCTTAGTCCTAAATCTCTTTAATGCCTCTACAATATCCATGCCCCGAGGAATAGTTGTGTTCACAGTTGCATGAGTCTAGCTGCTTAGGCAATTATCCATCTCTTTTCCAAATTCTACATGCTCCAAGAATTCCTTATTGGCTTCTGTGATGGCTACTTGAAGTGAACAAACTTCTTTCATTTTATCCTTGGACATGGTATCTAGTTTGAACAAATCATTTCTGACAAAATTCTTAAACTAAGACTTGATTTCTTGGACAGTGAATTTATCATCTGAATTCTCCTTAAAAATTGACAGATTAATATCTTGGAATGTGGATGTGACACAAGATTTGAAGGCTTCTCCTTTCTGCAACATATTCTTTTGTTCACCAATGGGCTCTTCAAGAAATTTTTTTTTCTAATCGATGTTGAAGATCCATTGTTGAGATGATTTCATCTTAGCATCATCAAATACCTTGTTTTCCAAAATAACTTATACATTAGCATTGCTCATTAGTCTAAGATCTTGGATACATTCACTCCATAATTTCAATTCTATGTCCAACCCAAGTGAATGTAGTAGTAAACGCCAATTTTATTTTAGTGATTGTTTCATATGATTTAAATTCTTCCTCAATGAAATTCAAACCTGCTCTTATCATCTCATCAACGAAGGCTTACATTGCCTTCCCATAAGTGGAATGCTTATTAATATATTTAATGGCCTAAACCTCATCATTAGAAAAAATGGTAGGTTGTGGGATGGAAGCTAAGGGATTTGGGTCAAGTACATTTTCCTCATCAACAAGAACTTGGTAAAATTTAACAGATTTGATTCTACTTCTCCAAATGCTCCCGTGTTTGCTTCACTTTCTCAACCCTTTCAATAACTCTAGACATTGTTTCGTTTAGGTTATGCACCTCACTCTTAGGTGTTGATTCTCCAAGATAAATTCTTGTTGACTACAAGTCACCTATTAATAGGTATTTTTCATCTTTTTCATGTTTGGGTTTAGCAAACTCTATGAATTTTTGGCCTTGAGAATCTGATATTAATCTAGATATGACCTTGGCCTTTTTAGTAGGTAGGGGAGGAGAAGTACCTAATAGGACTGCCAAAATCAAACTAAGGATCACCAATATAAGAGGTTGTATTTATTTTCTTTCTCTCCAATAATGGTTGTACCCAAGAAAAGGAAGACCTTGAAGTGGAGAGAATAAGGGGTTCAAGTGAAGGTGTGCTCATTTCTCTCAAATTTTTTACAAAAACCACTTCTAATATAGATGTCTAAGTTTGAGTGGTGGGAGCTTCCTTAGTAGATGTTTCTAAAACATTCATAGATTCTCGATGACGAGTTTCTTCAATTAATATTTTTTACACTTATTTCCTCAAGATTATTTATCTTTGGATTTTCTTGTTCATTATCTTCACTATCATTATCACACAGTCCACAATTTCTCCCTCATGACATTATTTCAATATTCTTAGGAGAAAGTATCCTATCATTCTCCCGAATGACTTCCTCCACTTATAATCCTTCTTAAATTTTCCTTTCTTTATGTACACCAAAGTCAAATATTTAGGGGAGAGGGAAAATATTGTTCATGTGCTTCAGGAGTTGATACAGAATTTATTTCTAAGGGGTGAAAGTTTCTTGAGAAGAAGACCTAGATTTTCCTGCTCTAAACATCTTCATTTTTCTATCAAACCAAATCTTAGTTCTCACCAAGATAGGGTTGATGAGATTATTTAAATCATCTATCTCCTTAACAACACAATCAATGATTTCAATAGGTGTGTGTTAGATTGACTTCTCATATTAAAGGGATTGCAGTTATTCATCATCATTTTCAAGTCCTTTAAGATCCTTATATACATCAAAATCCTTGATTTGTTTTATAGACAATATACCATAGTATCTTCTCCAAGCTTCGTAATCATCAGAATAATCGGTCCAATAGTCTTCAATATCAACAAGATGATGAAAACCCATTTTGAAATTGGTGGAAATGAACTCCTTAATATCAAAGCAATTCCTAGGTTTATAATAATGAAGGGTAAGTGGAGCAATTTTCGCGTCAATGCTCTAAGCATCCGAGTTGTCCTACAAGTGTAGTTACCCAATGTGATCGGGAAGTGGATACTATTATCACCGAATCACAAAGCACCCCGTATTTATATAAGTGCATATACTTGAACTCACGGTGTGATTGGATAACATGGGTACTATCTCCAAGTTGTGGGACTTGCTACTTGAGATAGACCTCCAGAGAAAGCTAGTTCTTGCTCCTAAACTACCTGCCACAATCTACTCTAATGCAGGAGAAACTAACTATTCTAATCTAAATTTCCAAAGAACCAGGGAGAGAGAATGCATAAAATGAAAGCCTACACTAAAGCAGTGATACACCAGAAAAGGAGGGTGTGAGAGTAGTCTCCAAATGTGTGAAATACAGAGGCAAAGTGCACACTAGAAGAGGTGATGACAGTTCTCCATAATCTAGCAAAATGCATTCACAACAATATTCCAAGCATACACAATGATAATGGATCCCTGCAAGAACATAATAATAGACACAATATTCTTGTAGAAAGATTAAAGGGGCAAGAAGAATGCAAGAAAACACAGCAGGGGAAGATACATCCACAAACTGATATTTTATTGCTTCATGATATGCACAGTTCAATCTATTACAAGATAAGGGCCTGGATCACCATGCAAGGAGTCCACTACAAGGGCCTACAGCACATTGGCTTCACAAAGCAATTTTGAGCTTTGCTATCTAAAAACTACCTCCCCCTTACAATGAGTCCAACACTCCAATTTATAGAAAAATGAGAAGGGAAAGAGAAGGGAAAATGGAAATCCCAAAATCTATCCTTCAACCACCTGTAAGAGGCATTAAATGGAGTAAAATGATTATATATTACTTGCAAAAGGCTCCCCATACTGTCCCATGTGCTGCAGCAGAGAAAGAATGATGACCATGCCTCTTAATTGCACTCCCAACCACCAAAATAAAACACTGTTATGAACCCGACCACGTTTTCTTAAAAATTTCAATCAAGCTCTCATCAAATCTGGAGCCACAATTCCAACAGTATGTCATCACCAATCCGGCACTATGATAATTATTCACCGGGAACTCCTCGTGCTATGATTATTTACTAATGCATAGCCTTTAGTTTGGTGGATGTAATCTGGAAACAAAACAACAACATAACACAAGAATACCATCGACTATGATAAGAAGGAATGATGAAAAATCTGAAATATCAAAGTAAATTATAATATTAACATGAAATTGTTACAATATCACCCATGAGGTACTTCAAGTGTTATTGAATTCACTTTCCTTTCACCAAGACTATGGGAGAAACTTTACAATTACACCTCTTAATGGCTTCTTCAACACACCTTTAATCGATGGCTTCCTTTGCACACTCCCTACAATATTTCTCACTACTTCCTTCTATGCTAAATGAGGGGGTGGCCTCTCTATTTATAGAACTCCCATGCTTATCCATCTTATCTCTAAGATAGGATAAGAAATTCACTCTGACGAATCATATTCCATATCTTAACTCTTATCTGTACATGTAAGCTTATCTTTTAAGATAAGATAAACCTTATCATTTTACATGGGTTCCACATTTTTAGACTTTTTACAAATAAAAGACACAAAATATTTATGACCTCACTCCTTTTCCTTATTACTAATATAATATTTCTAATTCCTAATCATGTAGACCCTACTTCTCTAATTACCCAAACTTTGACATTTTAACATTACCGGACCACTTACGACAAATATTTACTTTTTACAACATTCCTATTGTACTTTGACTGTTACCATACTCCACATTATTGGTGGCACGTGCATTGACAAAGCTGCCGTTATCTTCTATCAAACGCTACTACTAATTATACTTAACAACATCCTATTCCTAATACATACATTAATGAAATAGAAATTACGGAGGAAAATTGTAGTGTCGACATCTTCCGCCTTCCTAGCTTCTACTCCGTCCCTGAGTAGACTTATTCAGTTGCTTGGAAAATATTCAACTTTTCATGGTTGACCCATTTCGTAATTGGAGTGCCATCCAATTCCTCTAGTTGGTACGTACCATTTTCATGCACACAAATTCTGCTATTTTGTAGGGCCCCATCCATTTTGGAAGAAATTTTCTCTCGTATTCTTTTTTTTGTATCTCGGAATCATATACTAGAACTAAGTCATTCACATGAAATGGAGACCACCGATCTTTTGATCAAAGTATTCCTTCGCTTCATTTTCTTCTTATAGCTTGTATCCTTAGCTATTTCCCTCATTTCCTCTAACAAATGAAGATGTACCAACCTTTTTTTTTATGAATCACTTTCATCCATTCTTTCATTTTTCATTACTCGACCGTGGGAATATCAAACTCAATAGGAAGAATCTGGATCAATGCCATAAGCGAACTGAAATGGGGAGTATCCTGTTCTTGACTTTGATATTGCCCTATATGCCCACAATGTTGCATGAATCCTCTTATCCCATTTATGTACCGCAAGGATGCATCTTTTGCTAGAATTTGACACAACACAAAATTTGTTGCTCCACCCTGTCCATTTGTGCTTGGTTTGTATGTTGTTGCCTTCCGTGCTTAATATAAAACTTATTGATTAGGGATTCTACCACCTCATTAATGAAGTGGCTTCCTTGATTTGTTACAATTTCTAATGGACAACCAAATCTGGTGACAATGCATTCATATATGAACCTTGCCACTTCATCCATGGAAGCTATTTTCAATGGCCTAGCTTCAACCCACTTGGTTAAATAATCTATGACAACTACAATATACTTATTTTGGTGTGAGGTAGTTGGAAGTGGACCTATAATGTCTATTCCCCACTTTTCAAAGGGACCAAGTGGAAGAATAGGGCATAATGGAGCTGATGAAGTCTTACGGTTACCATGTGTTTGACAAATATCACATGTCTTACAATAATTATAACAATATTTAAAAAGAGTAGGCCAATGATAACCTGCATCCAAGATCCTTCATTGTAAGTTGTCCAGAGAAGTGCCCTCCATATGTACCATTATGTAATTATTTTAGCAGTTCCTTCCCTTGATCAAGTCCAACTGCCCTCTTGTACTGTCCATCAGGTCCTATTCGAAATAATACTCCATGTAGAATAGAATATGGACGACTTGCTTGAGTAATCTTTCTCTTAGTCTTTGCATTGGCACCATCAGGAAACTTGAATTCATTCAGATAATTCCAAATATCTATGTATTCACTAGGTATTGTGTCAAGGGATAAAAATGTTGCATCGGGAAATCATCATCATCACAAGATGATCCTAAACCATCATAGGCTCGAGAGAGTGCATCTGCATTGACATGCTTCTTTCCTGGCCTATCTATAATATCAAATTCAAATTCTTGTAGCAAAATTATCCATCTTACTATCCTCCCTGATGGGTTAGGATTATTTACAATATATTTTAGAGCCTGATGATCTGTTACAACTAGAATTTTTTTCCCTAGCAAGTAATTTCTAAACTTCTTTACAGCAAAAATGATAGCCAGAGCCTCTTTTTCAGTTACAGTATAATTTACCTCAACACTGCTCATTTGTCTACTCCCAAAGTAAATTAGATTTTCATTCCCATTTTCATCCTTTTGGCTCAAAGTACTTCCTAGTGATACATCTGAGGCATTAGTGTACACAATGAATGGCTTGCTCCAGTCTAGATTCTTTAAAACATGTGAAAACACCAGGGCTTCCTTCGATTGTCCAAAAGCTTCATGCACTTTATTTCCGGTTCATAAGTAACATCCTTCTTCAAGAACTGGGTTAGTGGCTATACAATCTTTGAGAAATTCTTGATGAACCTTCTATAGTAACCCACATGGCCTAAAAATGATCTCAACTTACTTCTATTCATAGGAAATTGTAAATCTTTGATTTTGAAACTTTATCGAGGATCAGTACCAATACCATCTCTGGATACAACATGCCCTAACAAAACACCTTTAGAATATCCAAAGACACACTTTGTAGGGTTTAGTGAGGCTTGTGCTTCATCTAACCTTTGAAATGTTGTCTCCATTTTGTGTAGGTGGTCCAACTTGCTCCGATAGATGCAAAAATCATCCAGAAATACTCTGATGAAGGTCCCAATGTAGGGTTCGAACACCCTATTCATCAAACACTGGAATGTTGCTGGAGCATTACACAACCCAAAAGGCATAACTCTATAAGCAAACGTTCCCCAAGGAGTGGTGAATGTGGTCTTCAGCTGATCTTTCTGCTATACGAACTTGGTTGTAGCTGCTATATCCATCAACAAAACTATAGCACTCATGGCTAGCTACTTCGTCCAAGATCTGATATGAAAATGGAAGAGGGTAATGATCCTTCTTTGTTGCCTTATTGAGCTTCCTATAATCAACACAAATGCGTAGCTTCCCATTCTTTTTTATTGAGATCACAATGGGAGAAACCCATTCTGAATTCTCCATAGCAAATATGAATCCTGCATCAAGAAACTTATCTATTTCTTCTTTTACAGTCTTGGAAAAATTAGGATTCATTCTATATGGCATTTTCTTTATGGGCTTAGCACCATCTACCAGCTCAATAGAATGTTCTACCCAACTTACTTGACGGAGTTCCTTGTAATCAAAAGTGAATAGGTGTATGTACCTTGAAAGAGTTGGAGGTAGGATTCCTTCTCACTCTCCATCACAACATCACCAATCTTTATTTGTTGGAGATGATCATCAATTTCTTCTTCAGATAATTTTATGGGGTCATGAGTTGGTGTGACTGGAAGGATATCCATGACTGAAACATCAACCTCACTTTCTTCATCTTCGTTGTCCACTTCTTTGGTACTAGAGTAATCAAAGGATTTCCAATCATCAATTTCATCACTTGAATCCACAGGTTCGCTTTATGATGCCAAGGGATCACGTTTATCTTCACCCTCTCTCTACCACGTCCAAGTGTCATGAAGCCTTCATTCCAGTAGTTTCTTGCATGAACTCTCCTTAGCCATGGTCTTCCCAAACAACATTGGGTATGCAACAGTACCATTTTTCATCACCTGAAAGTCTACCACACATACAACACCCATAACTGATATTTCCACATTTGAAACTACACCTTCTGGTTTAGTTTTTCCTTTATTTAATGACCTTAACATAAGTGTTGAAGGGCGATCAATTTTTAAACCCAACATATTCATTACAGACTCGGTCATTACATTAACTGCAGCACCTCCATCAACTAAGACATCATGAATTGAAATACCATTACATAATACCTCAGCTTGTAGAGCATAGGGATCTGCCTCTGCCTCCAAAATAGGGACCTAAACCTCCTTTCTTCGTTGAGCATTGAGTCCACTTCGCAACTCCCGCCTCTTCTTTGAAGACATAGCCAAGAGTTGACCATATGTAATATTTGCAGGCCTTTTGGACAGATCTTCCAAGATGGAGTATGGTCCTTTCCCCTGTGAAATCAGAAAATCCTGCACACCCAACTTTCTTCTCCTATGTTTCTTACTAGTTTCTCCTTTCATCTTCTTAGGATCATTTCCATCTTGATTATCTTTTTCTTTCTTACTTTTTGTTACAAACACATCTACTTCATTATTTCTGCTCTTATCTACTATATCAAAAGAGTTCACAGTGCTTTTCCTTTATCATTATCTCCTTTACGGATGTAGAAGCTCTATCGGACAATTATACTTATAATGACCCTTTTATAACAACCATAACATAAAACTTCAGAAATATTTCTTTTTGGACCTCTATCTCCTCCCTGAGAACTAAATTCTTTTCCTTGAAGAAGATTAATAGTTAACTGACCCATCTTTTTGAGCAAATCTTCATACTCAATAGATGTACTAGGAGAAATATTTGTGCTCACCGGGAGTGGTTGTGGATTCTGGACCAAAGGTGCTGGTGTAGGCTCTACTTTAGCAACAATTTCTTTGGGCTCCTCTTCCATGCTTTCTTCTTGCCTTCTTGCAATCTTCTTTGCTTGTTCAATGGTAGCTGGGCGGTCATACTTCACTCGTTGTCTGATCTCTGGCTTCATCCCAAGAATGAATTTCTTACATAGGAGATTATCCATGCCATTCATTAACCCATCCGCTAATCCTTCCTTCTGGATCTAGGCATCGAGCTTCCTCCTTAGCTTTAGAACACGAGCATGATAATCCCTTATCTTCTCCTTTTCTCCTTGGGTTAGCTTTGTGATATCGATCATGAGATCTGCATATCTCTCGTTGTTCACCAAATTCTTCAAGAAAACTTTCGCTTAATAAATCCCATGAGTTTTTCACATTATCACCTAATGTTTCAAACCACCTAACGGTCGAACCATCCAAAAAGGTAGGAAAAATTCAGTCCATTGTTCCCTTCTTATGAGGCCATTACAAATACAAGATCGTTTAAACTCTTGAATGAAAGAAGAAGCATCTTCATTAGATTGAGCTGAAAAAATAGGAATCTTTCCCATTTTCAAAAGTAACCTTGTGAAATACCAACCCACAAGTACAATCAACAAGACTTATGTGCACAAATAATTGGAATCACTATACTAGAAACCGACTTTACACCTTTCTACAAGTAAAATAGAAATGACCACGATAAACTATGGTAAAACTTGACTTATGTGGTAAAAACCGACTTTCTTGTGGTAAACACTATTCACGGTAAAAAAGTGAAGTTATGCGGTAAATACTATTTACGGTAAAATGTGACTTTATTAAGTAAATACTATTCCAAAGCAAAAATGACTTGACCATGGTAACTACTATTCATGGCAAAAATTACTTTACCATGGTAACTACTATGCACAGTAAAAACAAGGTTACCCTCTAATTGATTTTTGACTAAGTGGGAATATCTCTCCAGAAAATCCACCAACGAGGAATGGTCCCGGCAACGGAACCAAAATGTCATCACCAATCCGGCACTATGATAATTCTTCATTGGGAACTCCTCATGCTATGATTATTTACTAATGCACAGCCTTTAGTTTGGTGGATGTAATATGGAAACAAAACAAAAACATAACACAAGAATACCATCGACTATGATAAGACGGAATGATGAAAAATTTGAAATATCAAAGTAAATTATAATATTAACATGAAATTATTACAATTTCACCCATGAGGTACTTCAAGTGCTATTGACTTCACTTTCCTTTTACCAAGACTATGGGAGAAACTTTATAATTACACCTCTTAATGGCTTCTTCAACACACCTTTAACTCGATGGCTTCCTTCGCACACTTCCTACAATATTTCTCACTACTTCCTTAAATGCTAAATGAGGGGGTGGCCTCTCTATTTATAGAACTCCTGAAGCTTATCCATCTTATCTCTAAGATAGGATAAGAAATCCACTCGACAAATCATATTCCATATCTTAACTCTTATCTCGTACATGTAAGCTTATCTTTTAAGATAAGATAAACCTTATCATTTTACATGGGTTCCACATTTTTAGACTTTTTACAAATAAAATACACAAAATATTTATGACCTCACTCCTTGTCCTTATTACTAATATAATATTTCTAATTCCTAATCATGTAGACCCTACTTCTCTAATTACCCAAACTTTGACATTTTAACATTCTTGGACCACTTACGACAAATATTTACTTTTTACAACATTCCTATTGTACTTTGACTGTTACCGTACTCCACATTATTGGTGGCACTGTACTGATGGCGCCGTTATCTTCTATCAGACGCTACTACTAATTATACTTAACAACATCCTATTCCTAATACATACATTAATGAAATAGAAATTACGGAGGAAAATTTTAGTGTCGACAGTACCAATTTTGTGTGATTTTTTTGAGAAATAGAAAAGTTATGCCCTTCTGAGTGCGGGCAGCTATTTTGGGTTTGGCAGGCATTTTCTATCATTTGACGGGAATGAGCATTAACTGACTAGAGCCGAATATGTTTCTTTTATTTAAATATATATACCCTTGTTAAAAATAAGAAATCTAATTTTTTTGGCGGAGAGGACATTGTGTTTGTTCCAGAAAGTCCAATTTTGTGAAAATCGGAGCTTGGAGTCAAAAGTTATGGCTGTTTGAAGTTTCACGGGTCAAACATTGACTTTTCTTCTTTGCCTTTGGCCACTTCGGCATTCTACGTCCCTCGCATCCCGCACGTACCTTTGTCTCGGATGTCCTGAGATGAAAATATCCCTTCGTCCGATTCAAAGCTTCCTTGCTCTGTTTGCGGTGAAGACACGTGGCGAGATTCCATTCACTCTCGATCTTTCGGCTTTTCAAGCGTCCCTCATGTACTTTTGGCCTAGATGTCCCAAACTATCCCAGATGAAAGTCTCCTGTTTCGGCTGAATCAGCCAGTTTGCGTCCTCCGCGTACTTTTGTCCCAACTGTCCCGAATTGTGCAAAACAAGACTTAGGCAAATTTTTCCACTTTTCGGCCATTTCGGCTTTTCACGTCCTACACATACTTTTATCCCAGCTACTCCAATCGCCGTGGTTGACTACCTGGCGGCATTTCGGCCGGTTCGCGCCCCGACGTCCCAACTGTCCCAGCTGTTGTGCGGACTAGGACTTAGCCAATTTTCTTCATTTTTTCACCCCAAGCTTGTTTTTTTGTAATTTTTTCACCTTTTCTAACTCGTTGGGTTTTCTTCTTGGATGGGAGAGTTAGAAGGAAGCCGAGGGGGCCCCAAAAACATGATTTCGGGCCTTAAATCAATCTATTTTCTTGGGACTAAAGAATTTGATGCATGTTATCAAAATTACCTCAAGGGGTGAATTTTGGATAACAGATACCTATGATATTTTTGTCCCCATAGATTCTATGAAGTTTATCCAACTGTCTGCATATCTCAACTAGATCCATCTTTTAACTACATTATAGAATAATTTTTAGGGGTGTTCCCTCATATCCACCAACCGTATATATGAGAAATTCCTAAATTGAGTTTTAAAACTACCATAGACAATGATAAATTGTTTTTCTTCATCTCGAGAATCTTCTAGCGGTATCTCCTTCAAACAACCTCGATGATATATATAGTGAATGCATCATATACCCTCCTAAAATGATGGTTTCCTATCTTCAAAGTTAGATGTGGATGGTATACATAAAAAGGAGCATCTTTCTTGTCTTAAATAGGTGAGAAACCAAAACATTATTTGTATGCATAAATGGTATACATCATATATGAGGTCATGTAAAAATTTGAGTCCTTTTAACATCTCGCAAGTTGTTCAATCAGATGTCTGATTATCCCTACCCAATTCAAACTTTACTTGCCTTCACATATAATGTTGATATAAGGGCACATCTAATAATTAAATTCATCACTAGAGGGCGTTCCCATTATTCTAGAAAGGAGAGTGATAACATCTGACAATTCTTCATTGAAATCAACCCTGTACATTGTTTTGGGCAGCCTCGAGGATCCTTTCTTTGGATTCTTAAAGCAATATTTAGCCACTCTATTTTTATAACCTTCACTTTCTTGATCAAAAGCTGAGCTTGGTCTCTGGTAAGAGTGTTTAAGCCTTCAATAATGTGGTTTCTAAAAGCATTACTAATACAATTTTCATCAAGTCGAGCCATTACTTGTCCTTCGTGGTCAATGATCTCCTTTGTCTCGTGGATTGAAATAAGAACTATAAGCTAGCACTATATCGATACACTAGAAATAAATTGGAGAACCCCATGCTTAAGCGATTCCTTGTCCTTAATTAGCTAGGTGATAGGAGAAGTGTTTTGGAAATCATTGCATGCCCGTAAGTCATCCAAATCGAGGTGTTGAGCTTCGTTGTCACTTATATCTGGTATAGCCATCTCTAAAGAGGATAGGTGCTTGTATCCCTTCTAATTGATCTTCATTTTATGGCAAGGAGAATATGGTCTTCATGAGAAAACATATTTAATTCTCTGAGATATGCTTTCAATGATCCATAGCTTCCTTCATACCTACAAATTTTAAAGTAATGGAACAGGGCTCAACCACAGCTACAAATAGTAGAGAGGGGGAAACTGGAGAGGATAGTAGAAAATAAAATCAAGATGGTAAAACTACCAATTACCCTAAATATTTATACACATCCTGATTCAAGTAGGTTGGCGATGTGAAATAAATGTGGTAATAAATACTTCATGCCATCCTAAGATAATGAAAAGCGAAAAAGGTAGAAAAAAGTGCCCAACTCGACCCATGGGACACTGGGACATCTAAAACGTGACAAGAAAAAACACATGATTTAAATAGAAAGTGGTAAAGGTGGACTTGTGGGGAGATGGTTGTCGGGGACCACTCGGGACACATGAGACATGAAAATAAAAATGTCCAAGTACACTGAAATCAGGTAAGTTGGAAAAAATTGGCACAGACAATCCTTAGGACACTAGGACACGATTTCTCCAAAAATCCAAAACACCCGCAGATAGAGGAAAAACAAAGAAAAGTGGGAAAAATAGGGAATTGGTGAACTAAGAGCTTGGAGGAACTTGGGACATGAGAGACAATAAAACATGAAATGCCCACATAACAAAGGAAAAGCCTTAAAAACAAAAATTTAGAAAATGACTAACTATTTGGAGATAACTCTTCCTTAGCCGGTATTTATATAGGGGTATCTTAATAGTCACCTTACCCAAAAAAATTAAATTTTTAAGAAGAAATTTCACAACTCTTGGGAAATGACAACAGAGTCATATGGGTTTTAAGCAAAACAACTGACACATTTTTCTTAAAACAAAAATAAAGATAAAAGAAAAAGGGGCACCATGTTTTTGATAGTCGTATGGCTAATGGAAACATCCAAGAGTGGGGAAAATAAAATACACATTGGGTGGGGGAGGCATCCCCACCCCACGTAGTATAAACCTTCAACTTTAAAATGGCAGCTTTCCTTTTACACAGAGCCCTGGTTTGGGCTAAAGACACGACGATAATTTATATATATATATATATATAACCCGATCTATACCTTTATCCATGTTCTTAAAATGGGAATTTCAATCTGTAAAAGAGAGGGGGAAATACACACACACACACACACACACACACACACACACACACACACACACACACACACACACACACACCCCCAAATCCATGGGTATAATGAAAAAATAATGAAAAAAAAACATATTTGTATATATAATGAATATAACCTAATTGTGAGTATATCCAAGCTAAAATAAAGCAAAACAAAATATCCATGATCTCTCATTACTCAATGGCTTCATCCTTCTCGCCTCCCAACCTAAAAAGTGCAAATGAAAAGAAATTAGACAAAAGTGCATAAAAGAATCCCATAAGCATTTTTAGGGCTTGTTGGGTCAAACCTAGATCTAAGGGCCCTAATAGATCTAATCCAAAGGTTGAGAATTGTCCCTACAATTTTAAGTGGGTGATATTATATTGGAATGGTGTTTTAATAAAAGTTATGGGTAATAGGTGATTGGGGCCACTTAGTGGGTTAGGATAAGTTGTGACCCTCCTTATTATAGGTTGATAAATAAAGAAATGACTTTTTGTTTAGGTATTGAGCCAATAATATTGTGCATGCGTTTTGAATAATATTCTAAAGGAATTTAAGTTAATTAAAATAAAAATATATATAGTTAATATAGTCAATGAGGAACATGGTGTTAAAGTCAATATGAGAAGTAATTGTAAACTAATTTAGGAAATGACCCTTTTACAACTCATGAGAATTCTAAATGGGAAAAATAGTGAGATTGACCTAGATAATATCTTAAAGAGAATTAATGGAAACACTAGAAGGATATTTGAATCCCGAAATGAATTTTTGCAATTAATTAATAATATTTAATTATTAATTGGTTCAATTCCTTATGGACATGTAAAAATTACCATAAATAAATCAATTAAACATTATTAAAGTATATTGACTTACAAATTCGACAAAAAAATTCTTGTAATTTTACCCTAAAATAATTAATAGTGTATAACATGGACTTGGTGAGTCCTTTTTATGGGCGTTACTGAGAACCATATGATGCCCATCAAACCGATTTACATTTATCAAAGCATAATTATATATTTAATTAATTACAATTTTATTTTAATTTTAAACATATTATTTAGTGGAGTACAAACTAATCAAAAGTATACTTTCAACACTTATTTCCTTATCAAAAAGAATATTACATAAATAGCTTCATATATGCAAGAATTAATTTTTATAAGAGTACATTATTTAGAAAATCAGGCAAATACATTAATTGAAATCTTTTATTTTTCAAAAATCAAGAGAAGTTGCTTATATTTTTAGGCACCATTTAAGTTAAAAGAATGTTATTTCGAACAACAAACCAGTTAAGAGATCCTCTACACAATGCATATCAGAAAAACATTGGAAAATCAAGTCAGAATTTATTGTGCAACTAATATCTATCTTCCCCATTTGGCTCACTGACATATCAGATTTATATTTAATTATGACTGCTGCACATTTACTTTTTGGTTGATTATTCTCCCTGATTATCTCTTGTCAGAGATTTTGTGTTGACTTGTAAGGCAAGTTTTTTGTGTAGGTGTTTATTATTAAAAGCATCATGTTTTATTGTGAGAAGAAGGAGGAGGAATATCAGATTTGGGAGAAGGAGGAGGAATATCAGATTTGGAAGAAGAAGAAGAAGGAGGAATATCAGATTTGGGAGAAGAAGAAAAATGCGTAGTCCCAGCTCAAGTCTGGACTGGTTTTGTTGAAAGAATTCCTTCATTTCAATGTTGTTATTGTATGCATGAAAGTTTTGTGTGCAGCTGTAGCTGTTGTTCATTCTCGAATATGTGTGTGTGTGTGTGTGTGTGTGTGTGTGTGTGTGTGTGTGTGTGTGTGTGTGTGTGTGTGTGTGTATTGCTGAAGCAATTTGATGCCCAGATCTGTGTTATTTGTAGCCAAGTGTGTTATTTTATTTTGTTGTTATAAATTTTTGTAGCTTCTCCTTTTTCCCCTATTTTGCATCATTTAAATCCCATTGCATTATATTTTCTATTGTTGTCGAAGATTCTGTAGTTTTTGTAGATTTTGCGTTTTCAGAGATCCTCACATTCCCTTTATCTGGTATCAGAGCCAGGCTAAACCCTGTTTTTATTTCTTTTGTGGGTTTTTAGTTTTTCATTTGGCAGCCATTAATGGCTTCTACGTCTGGCGCATCGCTGGTTAGTGTGCAAACTCTGATTTTCATAGGAAAGAACTATGAGTATTGGTCTTTGACCATGAAATCTTTGTTTCGGTCTCAAGACATCTGGGAAATGGTTGAAAACGGTTACAAGGAACCAGCAGACTGTGCAAAGATACAATGCTCTTACACAAGCTCAAAAGGACATCTTGAAGGAACAGAGGAAGAAGGATGGGAAAGCATTGTTCGGAAAAGAGTTATATATAGATATTTATATAGTTTTGGGCAGAAAATTTAGGGTTTAGGGGGTTTGGGCGAAGGGGGGTTCACGTGAACCCCCTTCACGTGAACCCCCTTCGCGTGAACCCCCCTATGTGGCACATTTTGGCGCCAAATCCATTTGGAGGATAATTTTATGCCAAAATGTGCCACTTAGGTGCCATGTAATTAGGGTTAATGAATGAATAAAATTACAAAATTTTAACACAAAATACAGAATTTTATTAGCTTTCTAAAAATATAATTTTTTATTTTTTTAAAAATATGTTTTACTATTTATTTTTTATATTTTACTAACATATGGTATTTTAGGACAATCGATCGTACACAATCAACCCAATTTGAAAAATAGCAAAAAATATCAAAAAAATTTGAAAAAATTAAAATTACTATTTATTGAAGTCTTCTTCTTACTTGTAAAAAAAAATTCAATTTCGATATAAATCTTAAAAGTTATTGGCATAAACATTTGTATGCCATTTATTTGAAAATATTTTTACTAAATAATTAATTAAAAAAAATATAAGTCCAAAAAATATGAAAATTTGACAGCACCTCAAAATTTAAATCTTGAACATATATCTAAAATTTCATGGTGAAAAATAAATTTTCATTCAAAACCACCCAGGGACAGTCATTCCTCTTTTATAACATAAGAAACAACGTATGAATAAAATTAAGAAAAAGACCATTTTTTTGCAATTTTTTTAAAAAAATTTACATGTATTCTACACTCTAAACACAACATTTCGTTAGTTTGTGGAATTTCATGAATGTGTACGGTTTTATGGCTATTACCTTTAGAAAATCAATGAAACTGAAAATTCATGTTTATAATGGTACAAAACATACCAAAAAGTGGGACATTTTATTGTGCTTTCAATCTTCCAATGGTTTCAATATGGAAAATCCTGTAAATCTTGTTTGGGTTGGAAAATGGAAAAGAAAATTTAGAAAGTGCAAAAAAATCATAGCCAAGGAAAATATGCACTAGTGAAAATTCCCAAGTAAAAGTCTTGAAGGCATATGTTATTGCCACAACATAGGCTTGTAGGGAAAAAAACATTCGGGATTGAAATTTCTTGAGCAATACAAATATATTTGTCAATAATGAACAGCAGCTATAGATGCACACAAAACATTCATTCATACATTAACAATTGACAAAATGAAGTTTTTCTAATAGCAAAAATAGTCCAGACTTGAGTGGAACATTTCACTTTTCTTCTTCTCCCAAATCTGATTTTTCCTCCTCCTTCTTCTTCTCTTCTTCTTCTTCTTCTTCTTTCTTTTCTTTTCTCACTTCTCCCAATAAAACATAATGCATTAATAATAAACACCTACACAACAAACTTGCCTTGCAAGTCAACACAAAATCTCTGACAAGAGATAATCGGGAGAATAATCAACCAAAAATAAATGTGTGCAGCAGTCATAATTAAATGCAAATATGATATGTCAGGGAACTAAATTGGGAAAGTCAAATATTAGTTGCACATTAAATTCTGATTTGAATTTCCAACACTCCCCCTTAATTATGAACTATTGCAGATCATTAGAAATATGAATCAAGTTTGTTCAAAAATTGTTGTAGCATTTCCGTAGCTAACTAACAGTTTTCCAGAGCTGCTAACTTGTGCAAAGTCACAAACTCCTAAGCCACTTCGTAAATACTCAAATGTCTCTTTTGCCAAGTGCTTTTGTAAATATGTCAGCCAATTGATCTTTAGACCTGCAAAAATCAAGACAAATTTCTTTGTTGCTTACAAGCTCTCTGATAAAATGATACCTCGTATCAATATGCTTAGTTCTCTTGTGAAACACATGATTTTTAGATAATGCTATGGCTGAACTATTATCACAGAATATTGTAGTGGCTTCCTTTTGATCATGCATCAAATCTTTCAACATCCTTCACATCCAAACAACTTGACACGCAGCACTAGTGGCTGCCACATACTCAGCTTCAGCTGAAGAAAGATCACAATGGGTTGTTTCTTTGATGCCCATGACACAACACCTGTACCAAAGTGAAAAGTATACCCAAAAGTACTTTTTCTATCATCTATGTTGCCTCCACAATCACTATCGGTGTACCCAACAAGACTGAAATCATCTGAAGTGGAATACAATATACCAAAATCCTTTGTACCACTTACATACCTCAATATCCTCTTACCGGCCTGCCAATGTGAGTCTTTTGGAGACTCCATAAACCTTGAAATCAGACTTACACCATACATGATATCTGGCCTTGTGGCTGTTAAGTACATAAGGCTTCCAACCAACCTCTTGAACAATGTAGAATCCACACATGCTCCATCATCTTCCTTGCTTAACTTCATCCCTGTCATAACCGGTGTTGGGGATACCTTGCACCTTGCCATATTAAATCTCTTCAAAACTTCATTTGCATATTTAGATTGAGAAATAAATATACCATCATTGGATTGATGGACTTCAATCCCAAGAAATACCTCATAAGACCCAAATCAGTCATTTCAAATTCATTCTTCATTACTGATTTGAAAGAATCTATGTTTAGATCACCGGTAAAGATTAGATCATCCACATACAAGAAAACAATCAAAATGTTACCTTGCTTGTTGACCTTGATGTACAATGTCGGTTCACAACCGCTCCTTTGGAAACCATTTTGAATGAGATAGGAGTCAATGTGGCTGTACCAAGCTCTTGGAGCTTGCTTCAATCCATAGAGTGCCTTCTTCAACCTATACACCTTGTCTTCATGACCCGGTAGCTCATAGCCTTGTGGTTGTTCCACATACACTTCCTCCTCTAAATAGCCATTTAGAAATGCAGACTTTACATCCATTTGATATACAGGCCACTTGTTGTGGGCAGCAATAGCTAAAATAGTCCTAACTGTATCCAACCGAGCAACTAGAGCAAATGTCTCATTGAAGTCTATACCGGGCTGTTGTGTAAAGCCCCTTGCAACTAGCCTTGCTTTATGCTTTTGCACTTTCCCATCAGCATCTTGTTTAGTCTTATAAATCCATTTGACACTAATTACATCTTTGCCTTCCGGCAAATCAACCAACTCCCATGTTTGGTTCTTTTCAATGGATTCAATCTCCTCATCCATGGCTTTTGCCCATATATCACTACTCACAGCCTCTTCAAATGTTAATGGATCATCAATATGAGAAAATAAAGCAAAAGCTGAAAATGAATTAGTTGTGTCAACATTATACAACTCACTCAAACTCCTTGTTTTTCGTGGCATCATGCTTGCTAGAGTTGGATCTGGAGATGAAGAACTACTTGGAGTGCTAGATGGTGTTGCTCCAAGGATACCGATTGATGTAGATGCCGGTGTAGATGCTTGTGAAGTTTGTTGTCCTGTTGGTGTGGACAAGCAGCCTTGAAGATCTCCTTGGTGTGAATGAAGGTGTAGCTTGAGCTGCAACTTGTGGTACCATCCGGGATTGGAAGGAGCTGTTGTTTGAGTTATATTTGGTGTGGGAAACACTTCATCCACCATATTATCATTTAGGACAGCAGTTGCAACTCTGATAGTCCTCTCTATGCTTCCATCCCATGCTTCATCCTCCACAAAATGAACATCACGGCTGATTATAACTTTCCTATTGATAGGATCAAACAACTTATATGCTTTTGTTTCCTCTGAGTAACCAACAAATATACATTTTTGTCCTTTATTATCTAACTTCCTTCTCAACTCATCTGGAACATGCGCATATGCTATGCATCCAAATACCTTCATATGAGAAACACTATGTTTCCTTCTTGTCCAAGCCTCTTGAGGGACTTTGTTTCTTACACTCTTTGTTGGGCACCTATTCATGATGTAAACAACAGTTGCCACTACCTCAGCCCAATATTCATTTGGTAGATGTTTGGCTGCCATCATGCTATGAGCCATCTCCATAATTGTTTGGTTCTTCCTCTCCGCCACACCATTTTGTTGAGGTGTATAGCGGGCTGTAAATTGCTTGTGTATGCCATGAGATCTGCAAAAATTTATAAATTCATTAGATATAAATTCACCACCTCTATCCATCCTTAGAACCTTGATGTAGTGGCCGCTTTGCTTCTCCACAAGTGCCTTGAACTACTGGAAATAAGAAAATGCATCATATTTGTGTTTCAAGAAATAAACCCAAGTTTTTCTTGTGAAATCATCAATAAAAGTAAGAAAATAAGTGCAGCCTCCTATAGACGGTGTTTGCATTTGCCCACAAATATCTGAATGCACAATCTCAAGTGGAGTTGTAGCTCTATTTGCCTTGCCAATCGGAAATGACTCTCTATGTTGTTTTCCCATAATACATCCTTCACAAACTCTTTCCGGTTTCTCAATTAATGGCAAACCTTTTACCATATTCTTCATATGAAGTAATTTCAGTGCTCCAAAATATAAATGCCCAAATCTAAAATGCCATAGCCAAGAATCATCCTTTACCACTGATTGAAACGCTGCTTGAGTTTCTACAGAAACATCATTTTCCTCTTTGGAGCTGTTCTGGGCATTTTTGTAGTTGTCTTGGAAATTTCGTAGATTTCTTGGAAATTTTGAACATTTTATTTTGAACCTTTTTGTGACTATTTTGAACATTTCCGTAGTTGTCTTGGACATTTCCATAGTTGTCTTTGGCTACTGCTGATTTTGTATCTTCTACCTTAAAAGCTGCTCCAGAATTTACAGTATGTGTCTCATGAACAACTTGAGTTGTTTTCCTTTCATGGCTGGCCTTATTTTTAATGGAAACATGTGGTTTATAGTCATTTGTACCTTGGCAATAAGCATATTGCTTGGAAGCTTGTCCAAAATAACACATTCATTATTTTCCATGTACACTCTATATCCCTTTTGTATCAGTTGTCCAATGCTCATCAAGTTGTGTTTTAGACCAGCAACATAATATACATCAGGCATAAATTTCAGCTCCCCCTTTTTGGTTAGAATATTAACCGTACCTTTACCCAAAATAGTGACTTTGTTGTTGTTACCAAGTGTAACATCAGTTTGAACTGATTCTTCCAAGCTAGAAAACAAATCTTTATTACCTGTCATGTGATTACTGCAGCCCGAATCTAAATACCATATGTCACATGGGCTTTCTTGAACAACATTGCACTCAACTGGAGAGTTTGTAGGGATTGCTTCAGCAATCTTCGTGCATGCAATGAACATGTTACTGAGGGAGTGCTACTTGACTGATTTTGACCTTGCTTCTGCTGTCATATTGTTTTTTCTTGCATTCATGAGCATAATGCCCAAACTTCTTACAATAGTGACATTGAATGTGTGATTTGTCAAATCTTTGGCCACTTGGGTGACTGAAATTCTGATTTTGACCTCTACCACCAGCATTTGCATAACTGCTACTACGTCCACTTCTAGGAGAACTTCTCCCTCTACCTCTAGGACTGAAACTCCTCCTTCCTCTTCCATGATTTAGAAATATGAGATGAAAATGCATTTTCAACTGAACTATTTGATCTATTCAGTCTATATTCATGATTGATAAGAGAGGCATGTAGTTCATCAACACTAAACTGGCTCAAATCTTTGGTTTCCTCTAGAGCCACAACTACAACATCAAATTTAGAAGGGAGACTTCTAAGTACCTTTTCAACAACCTTCCTATCCTCTATGACCTCTCCATGGGACTTCATTTGATTTATCAAACCAACAACATGAGTAAAGAAAGATTCTACTGAATCTGAGTTTCTCATTGATAAATTTTCAAATTCTCTTCTAAGGAGCTGTAATTTAGCAGTTTTAACCTTGTCCATACCTTGATACACAATCTGGAGTGTGTCCCATGCTTCCTTGGCTTGCTTTGCTGCTGCAACTCTTGGGAGTATGCTCTCATGCATTGCTTGATGGATATAAAATAATGCTTTCCCATCCTTCTTCCTCTGTTCCTTCAAGACGTCCTTTTGAGCTTGTGTAAGAGCATTGTATGCTTGCTGGTCTGCTGGTTCCTGGTAACCATTTTCAACCATTTCCCAAATGTCTTGAGACCGAAACAAAGCTTTCATGGTCAAAGACCAATACTCATAGTTCTTTCCTGTGAAAATCAGAGTTTGCACACTAACCAATGAATGCGCAGATGTAGAAGCCATTAATGGCTGCCAAATGAAAAACTAAAAACCCAAAAATGAAATAGAAGAAGGGTTTAGCCAAGCTCTGATACCAGATGAAGGGAATATGAGGATCTACGGAAACTACAGAGTCTACGGAATCTACAGAATCTTCAAACAACAATAGAAAATAAAATGCAGCGGATTTAAAGGATCGAACATGGGAAAATGAGAAGCTACAGAAATTTATAACAACAAAATAAGATAAAACACTTGGCTGCAAATAACACAGATCTGGGCATCAAATTGCTTCAGCAATACAATATATATTTGTCAATAATGAACAGCAGCTACAGCTGCACACAAAACATTCATTCATACAATAACAACATTGAAAATGAAGGAATTCTTTCAACAAAAACAGTCCAGACTTGAGCTGGAACTGTGCACTTTTCTTCTTCTCCCAAATCTGGTTTTTCTCCTTCTTCTGTCTTCTTCTTCTTGCTTCTTGCTCTTTCTTTTATTTTCTTCTTCCCAATAAAACTTCATTAATAATTCTTCTTCTTCTAAGTCAATAAAACATAATGCATTAATAATAAACACCTACATGAAAAGGCATAATTTGCCTTATGATATGTCAACACAAAATCTCTTATTTGAACAAGAGATAATCTTTGGGAGAATAATCAACCAGTAAAATAAATGTGAAACAAGATGTGAGGAATTAATTTAATTTTAATTGGTATATTGAACACCGTAGTTATGTATACTGAGTAAAATAACCCAAAATCTAGATATTTTTCCAAGATATTTTTACCTTCATCTTCTATTTCTAAGAGGATAGGAATAAAAGGGCTACAAAGACCACTCAAATCATATTTTCGTTTAACTTCAATCTTTCTCTCTCTTTAGTATGAAGGAAAAATTGAATTCCACCTTCCGAGAAACCTACAAGTAACTTGAGGATAAAACTCATTTCCATTTAACCTGACCATTAAATAATATAATTTGCAATTACACAGATATTTGTAGACATAACCTAATACATGAAATTTAAAATGAAGACAAACAAACACAGCTTTGGGATAGGACCAACCGGTCGTTGGCCGAAAGATGGTGAAGGGCCATTTTATCTCATTGTAAATTTTTTTTAGGATCGGTGAGAATAAATGGACCCAAAAAACCGTTCACACCGTCTTTCCATTAACATTTAATCTTTCTCTATTTTACGCACGAATAAAAATGTAGAATTCTTCCCACAAAAGTATAGATGTGGCATATCTTGGTTACTTGGAAACCTGCAAAATCATCAAAATGATTTCCTAGAATCCTACAACTATGGCTTATTTTGGTTAATTATGCATCATGAAATCGCCAAATCCATTTTCTAAAAAGAAAACTAGCAATGAATTCAACATGCATTTATTTCCATTTCGACAAATTCATGAAATCAAATGCCCACTTGGGTGCAATTTCTGGAAAACATGTCATCATAAAACACCCATTTGATCTCTGAAACAACAAATACGGTAAGGGATAATAAGTATTCCCGAAAAAAATTAGGAAATTAAATAGACAAAAATTCTTCAAAAACCTATAGGGAAAAATCTAAAAACATTATATCCAATGCATACCTATTTAGTTGCGGAATAAAATGACCTACAAAAATAAATTAAAATAGACAACAAAATTTTAAATTATGAAAAATCATATGTATACCTATCCATCGTCAGGAAATGAAGAGTGGTGTTGAGAAGAGAGTAACCACACCGATCTCCATGGTGTTCTTCGTATTTGTCAACTTCAAAAACAGATTCATAAATTGACCTCTAGGCTCTCGTCCACGGAAGTGGCCATCACGCTCTGTCATAAAAATAAAAATCATAAACCTAATCTATTTACAAAATGAAAACATCACAATTTGATTAAATGATAACAAATACCAATGAAACTTTTCAATTTGATGTGGATGTGATAGGGAGAGAAAACACAACGAGTTGACGTGGATTTTACTATGTTAGATGAGGAGATAGGGCCACCGTCTGATTTCAACGTATCTACTCCAACTGTAATCTTTGTCGTCCAGATTCTTAGTGGTGACAGAATGACTAGGTTAAACTCCACTATGTAACTCCTTACGACATAATAAATACTTTTAAAACTAGCAATCACACGTGAGGTGTGCGATGTTAACGCGAAATCGAAATATTATTAAGGCGGAAAAGTAATTGAAAAACACAACAAAGTAATATGATATTTCTAGGTAGTAAATGAAAAACAAAATGAAGTAGTGAAAAGTGGAGAAGTAGAAAAGATTCAGGTCTAGAAGAAGTGGAGTAGCTTGAAAGGGAAGGTCCACCGTTGAATAAGAGGGGATTGTTAAGGATAGGGAATGAAGACAAGATTCCTCTTATAAGCGTGATTGCAAAATTGCTGCTGAGAAAATGTGACATAGCGAGTGGAAAAAAGGGCGTGATATGATAGGCAGACAAGGTGGGAACAATCGATATAGTTGTGAAGGAAATTCGTTGTGTTTCCATGCCCCCAATTTCAATAGTGGTTCTCTTCAAAGTAAAGCCTTGAGTTTTTTGGATTGAAAACAATCAAGCCAAGTTAACTGGTAATTGCATTCAGCGACCTTTGGAAATTACGGTAGTTGGAACATGGGAGGGGTTTTTTGTAAGGGCCCGTATATCGATCGAATTAGACAACGAGTAATAAAATCAAATATGGCCGACAAAAGAAGTTGACGTAAACAATGTCGATGATATAGTTGTGACGTAAACATGCTTTATTCATATGACATGTGACAGTCACTCTCCAACCATTGTGAGCCACGTGTATGGTAGATGAATGTTTGTGCTTTGCCAACCAAATACATCATAAGCATTGATGTCTATATCAGTTGCCAAAAATGGAGGAGGCTTGTAGCCGTAATTATTTTTCTTGCGATTGCAAGGTAACTCAAGCTAAAGTATATGTCAATTTCATAATGAATAATGATAATATGACTTCCCAAAAAAATTTAAAAATCCCTAAAATGTTTTAGAACAATCATTATTTCTTAGCTAACACAAATTATAATATCAATTCATCTTACTCCGTAATTAGTAATTACCATGGCTTTGCATCCATTATGTTGGCCCAACAAGACTGGGAATCGAGCCTTGTCCAGTACACGGAGAAGGATTTGGCGGCTCTTATGGCCTTAGACGTCCAAGGTGCAAGTTTCATCCAACACACTTTCCTCGCCAAGGACAAAGAATCATGGATCGGTTCTTGCATGTCCTTCTCGGATTACATCTCAAAATCTATCGATATGTCCATGACAAACAGATTCACGATGACAAGATTCAAAAATGTGACATAGAAGACGACAAAAACATGTCTTCTACTTCAGAGATGGATTCAATTTTTCACGTGCGGGATCTCAACACATGGAATCTAGAGCTGGAGGACGATTCCTTGGCGAATATTCTAACATTGATCTTGGAAAAGATGGACAATTGATTGTTATATGACGATCCGGAGCTGCTCCACAACCATTCTTCTCGTCCATTAGTTGACGCGTTCAATTTTAAAGATACAAAGTCGGCGTTGGAAGAGCAGAATGTTGAAGACCTCACAACAAATTTGGTCATCTAACATGTGACAAGTTGTCTCCAACCACTGCGCGCCACGTGTATGATTGATAAATGTCAGTGCTTTGGTAACCAAATAAATTGTAATCGTTCATGTCTCTTTCAGTTGTCAGAGGGGGAAAAGGATTCCGCTTGTGGAAACGCCTTTCAAGATAGTAACTCGAGCTTAATAAAAACATGAAAAACATATCATCAACAAAAATATTCAAAATACAATATGAAAAACATTATTTATGTTATTATATAAATATATACAAATATAATTTATTATGTATATATTGAATACCATGTGAACTTGTGCTCAAAATTTTCTATATTCATATATCACTCTTGATTCTTAATGTCTTTATATTATAATATAGTTGAGTTATGGTTAAATGTGGGGGACATTTTCCTCTCGACCTTGAGCACACGAACTTGCAGCCGATGACAATGTGATTGGGGAATGGTTGAATGGTTAAGTCCCCACACGATGACAAGATTCAAAACTACAACATAGAAGCTTACGAAAACCTTTCTTGTACTTGAGAGATAGACTCATGTTTTTACGTGTGGGATCTCAACACAAGGAATCTAGAGTTGGAAGAAGGTTCCCTAACGAATATTTCGACATCGATCTTGACACGAGATGAACAATTGTCACGTTATCTGACGATCCAGAGATTCTCCATAACCATTCTTCTCATCCATTAGTTGACATGTTCAATTTTAAAGATCGAAAGTTAGTGTTGGAAGAACAGAATGTTGAATGCCGCACAACAATTTTAGTCATCTGACATGCGACAAGTTGTCTCCAACAACCGCATGCCACATGTACGGGTGATAAATGTCAGTGTTTCGGTAACCAAATAACTTGTAATCATTCATGTGTCTGTTAGTTGTCAGAGGGGGAGGAGGCTTTTGCTCGTGGAAATGCCTTTCAGGATAATAACTCGAGCTTAATAAAAACATGAAAACATATCAACAAAAATATTCAAAATACAATATATAAAACACTATCTATGTTATTATACAAATATATGCAAATATAATTTATTATATATATATATATATATATATATATATATATTGAATAACTAAAGAATATTTAAAAATGTAGAACATCATTAATAAAAACACTATATATATATATTAAATAAATAAATATTTATTAAAAAACTATAAAACAAACCAGTAGTAATAACAATATACATATGGAATAAATAAATAAATATATTACAAAACGTGATATATCAAATAAAAACATTCTATGACCTGTTTGGCAACGACCATATATATTTGGCTCTAAGAGTAACGATTTCATCGCAAAAAAATCCAAATCCATAAAAACTCGTTCGGAGAATTGTTTTGTTAAATCTCTAGAGAAATTTCTAGCTCAATCGCGCAACTCTAAAGGATCTGCCGAGGAATTATCGTTTCCTTACGGAAACGTGACAATGGAAGCAACAAAGAGACTGAATGATGCAATGTGGAGAAAATGATGAACGTTTAATTTGGCTTTGTCAGATGACGTATCGGGAGCTCCGGTTTGAGGTGGTTTTGGGATATTCACAAATCAAATGGCTAGAGCCCGCCATTAAACAAGCCTTGGATGAGATAGTGCTTAGTTAATTTGCTTTGTTTCTTTCTCTTCATTCTCTTGAGCACACGAACTTGGAGCCGATGAAAATGTGACTGAGGGGAATGGTTAAGTCCCCACACAATCTAGGATGCCTCGTCTCGCTCCTCATTCTCTTGAGCATGCGAACTTGGAGCTGATGAAAATGTGACTGAGGGGAATGGTTAAGTCACCACACAATCCAGGATTCCTCGTCTAATCATCCAGATTAGATCAAGTTATTGTCATTAAGTTTGTGCGTTGCACATCTATGAATTGGTCTATATTGTCTATAACAATACCTAAACTGTTGTTTGCTTTTCCCGAAATGCAAAAACTTTGTTATTTTTCAAACGCTATTCCCTAATCCAATATATATGACTCTCCGTACACCGTCAACCAAAGCATCTCGGTCGGCGCATAATTTTGTGGTTTCCCCTTGCACTAACGCTTTTCGGCCTAATAACGACTGGTGATTTCGTTACTTATTTTCTCAGATGCAGAAAAGGAATATTAAATATTATTTTCTCGACATAATAAACACTAACATCTTTCAGCGTAATAACAATTGGCAATTCCAAAAAGGTGTAAAAATAGATTTTATGAAAATAAAAAAAATATTGCCATCAATGCATAGAGCTTGAGAAAATATGCACTTTTAGAGAAAATGACACATGAAAGCAGAGCCACAAAATGAAATTTATGGCACATGCAAGTTTTTGCTACTACATCTTCCTGGACCCTTTCCAAAAATGGCAAAAACAAATTTGTCTTTACGATTTTTTCAACAAAAACCAAAAAATGAAAAAATATGCCATAAAAGGAAATATGCGAGACCCCTCAGCCCCGCCTCAGCTGAATCCATCTCAATCTTCATACTTAGTACCAAACAATTAACAACAATCAGGTCCCCGGTTTGAACCTCAACAAATTTTTTCCCCTTCAGGCGGTCGAAAATAAAAAATAGTTTTCTCCAATAGTAGAACCTGTTCATGACCTCATTAATGCCTTCACTGACTTTATCTGATCGGCATGTTTAGGCATTATTTTCTGATACTTTAACCCTCCTTTCCTGCCAAAAAATCTAGTTGAACATTTCCACTTGTGGATCTATTTTTCCGTTGGTGGAGCTCACCTATACAGCACCACGTGCGGTGTCCGTCAATCGACGCAGCTTAGTACTTAGATCGAGCTTGTGTACGTTTTGAGCATGTTGGAGTAGTCGAGTGGGTAATTTCCACCATTTAGAAGTCGACGGTGAAGATTATGTGCACCGTTAGATCTTTGTCAGAGCCTGGGCTTTCTAACTAAGAACATGCCTTTTGGCGTAATTAAAAGAATATTTATTTCTCATTATATTTAAATAGTAAATTACATTTCTAATTTTATGAGAGTGTTGGTTTTAGATTAGATCTCTAACATGGAAGCCTAATTATTTATGGTATATGCATGTAGGTATATCTACCACAAAATTTAAAGTATATAAATAAATTATTTTAATGAAAGTTAAATAATGATTTTAATTTAATTTACACGAATGGAATACAAGCTTATACTAATACACTTCTCTGGAATCAATTGGAATCAATTTGTAATTTTACATTTACCACCCATACTTCCAAATATTGACATTGATGAACATTTTTGTGCATAAAGATTTATATGGTAATTAGCCCCATATGACTTTGTGCATTGCTCAAGTTCCGATAAGTTAAACTTTAAGAAAACAATTTGAGTCAATTTGAGGCAATATTCATTCTAATTCTTAGTTAATATATTTTAAATTGTAGAGTTATAATACATAAAACATATGAATCCCTAGTGGGTGGATTCAAAACCCTCACACTTCACTGTTAATGTCTCTTTTTCTCATGTGTCTAATTATATTTTGAGCCCTTCTCGAACCTGTCTCGTCCCCCTAAAGTGAACGCCCCTAACTTGCCTTTTGGTGAACCGAAGACTCGTATCCCTCAAGCTCTAGTTGAGGCAGTCAAGGAGAGGGAAATTTTGTCTTATCATGCTATATCTCGTTTCAACCTATTTCTTCAATTAGTATTATCCTCCCATGTAATCCTACTTCTAAAGTGAGTATAACAAGGAGGAATAGACGATGGTCCAGAAAAATAAAAATATCTCTTCTAAACTACAATCAGCCTCATCTTATATAACACTCAGATCACTTTCTTTGACTTTGGGTTGATTGCAGTTATGTGTTTCTTAAGTTTCTTATGCATTGTTGTTTTACTGGCATCTTGTTCCTATTTTGTTTCTCTTGGGATTTATTGTTTTACCTTAGCTTGAGGACTCTTTGTTCATGGGTAGGATTCTAGTCAAAAACCTTTATCCTTAATAAAAATCATAATACATAAAATTACAGTAATTAGATTGATTTTAATTTTTTTGAAATTTTTATATGTATACCGTCTTCAGAGGATTTTATAAGAATATTTTACATTGCTAAAAAATAATATCTATAAATAAAATAGATTATGCTTTTATAACGACTAGACATGTTATGTAGGAAATATTTTTTTTTCAAAGTTTAAAATCACTAACCTTATAATATTGTGTACATATAATCATAAAATATTATTTTTGTTCTTTCTATGAAATATTTCTAACTCGTGATTCATTTATTTTTGTGTGCATATTATTCTATTATATTGAAAATTAGGGTAAGTGCACCAAGTTGGGGGCCAAAATGCGAACAAAAATATGTTTTTTAGCCATTTTCACCATAACGCACTTGTGTATGGATTGTTCGTGACAGAACGCAAGAAGAAAATAACGAGGTCACATTATAACACGAGCACTTTATGGTTTGGATTTCTTGAATCATAACGTGTTATCATTTTAAATGGGATTAAACACATTCAAATAGTTGGAAAAGGAAATTAGAGGGCATGTGATGTATTAAAAAGAAAAACATGCTTATGTTTTAAATTTTATCAATTTTCAAGGCAAACCTCTTGGCTTGGATTCATTTGGATCCCTAATCCCGAGGCATAAACCTATTAAAATACAAAAAATGTCGATTTTTTGATTAAAATGGTAAAATGTGTCTTCCTCCTTAATATATTCCTCAAAAATGATCAACACATTTGTTAAAAATATGACTACGAGATTGACTAAACTTTCTTCTTTCCAAATATATGATTTTTCAAATTCTTTGACTAGTATAAGGTTTCCATACTAATTATTTTCTAACTATGTATTTTTATATTTTTTCTTTTATTTTTAAACTTCTATCTTTCATTGTATAATTTTTTTCAACTCATAAAAATAAAATAAATAATTATACAAATCCACAAACTAGGACTGACTCTATACATATTCAAACACAAAAACTAATTTTCGATATGTTTTGAGGTAGTTAGAGGGACATAATCACCTATCTCTTATTTTTATAAATTTAAAATCTTTTTACTTAAAAATCATTAAAAATACTCACTAAACATATAAAAATTAAAATCTATCCCAAATTAAATGAATCTACCTATTCTTTTACCAAAGAGTTTTCAAAAATACTAAATAGTGCTAAAAAATGGGGTGGCACGACTGATCGCCTACTATGTTTTTTTATAAAAACAAGAGAACCTATTGGAATTTTAGATCTTTAACGATTTACATTTAACCATTTAAAAAAACTAGTTTAGAAACTAGACACGAAATGCTACAATTCATGTTCTTATAATATTTTTAATTTTGAGTGCAACTATCTTAAATAACTCGTACATGTTGAAGTTTTTAATTTTTCGAAAATAAAAGTGTCCATTTAAGACCCCCTTTTGGCACCCCATTTCCATGCACTTACCCATCAATGCATTCTTTTTTCTTTCTAGTGTGACCCTATCTTCAAAATTGCTTGTTTTGTTCCATACCTTTTCTTTGTCTTTCTTTTGCAACAAATTTTAGTCTATTAATATAATTTTTAGAATTTCATTTGATTTGTGTTGCATATTAATTTCTTCATTTTATTATTGGTAAAATATTTTAGAGGGACCTTACCCAAGTTTACAGCAGAAGGATCAACAACCGAGATAAGCAAAGGAGAATAGTATAGTTTTTTGATCTGTGTGGTCCACACCCCAAACAAAAGATAAAAAAACAAAGGTAGGGGCCAACTACCTACAAAGATCATATTGACAGAAAAAATTGTAGTAAGAAAACAACACAAAAATCTATTACACTGAGAACAATGAGTCAATTGCACTAACCAAAAGTCTTGCTAAAAATATTAAAAACCACCTTGAAATCCTTGTAGAGTTTCAGGAAATAGCGATGGTGGGATCCCAGTTTGTAGATTTGAACTTTTTGTAATCTTTCCATTCTTCCAAGCCATGTTCGAAATGCCACTGGAGTCATAGTTTTGGTGGATATGGACATGCATAAGATCCATTATAGCATTGTGCATAGCCAAGCAATTGCTGTATTTTTCCTCAAGAGTCTTAAACTTAGTTTCCAAAGAAAAAATTTCTTCTTTGAGGCTTGTGTTGGGTTATGAAGCTTGCTCCTTAATAGTAGACTTAAGTAGGAAATCTACATTTTCTTCAAGGGTTTTAACCACATTAGCTTGCATGTTAAATTTATTTTCCAAACTAGTGCCAACATCAATATCAGGGAAAATAGAGGGGGCTATCATCTACCACAATTTCTTCACCCTTCATTCTAGAGCCCACAACTTCCTTTCCTTTCCTAGTCTTTGCAGAAGCTGTTTTTGGGGTGGCTCTAATACTGATCACTTTGTACATGGGGTTTTTAGATCAGATAAAAAATTTCATGGGGAGGGGATAATCCACTATAGGGAAAGGATCATTGGCAACAACACTAGACAAGTACTGATTAATGAGATAAATGACACCCTGATGGAGAGGGATAGTCCTCTTATGGCCCTAAACTTCAAGAATAGATTTTTCCATTGAATTCAGAATGTAGTAGGAGAGACTTACCTTCACCTCACACCTGAAGTGGTTGAGTAGGACCAGATGATATTGTGGAATGGTGGAGAATATCCCTTCTAAAGTGACATAGCATACCATCATCCATGTCACCTCATCATATGGATGCAGGATAGAAGAAACTAGAATGCCCTCCTTTTTGATGTCGATCATTTCTTCATCGTAAACAAATAACTTTTATTTTGCTTCCTTATCAATTTTGTTCCTGAAGAATTTGTTCCCTTCCATTCTTAAACCAGTGATAAAAGAGATGAATTCCTCAGTGATTTGAAAGCTCTTATCTCCAAAGGAGACATTACAGTCTTTCCAATTCACCACGAACCTGTATGGATATATATTGGTCATGCCCTTTTATGCATTGGATGAAATCGGTGAAGCCCTCCATATTAATGGTTTCAAAATATCAATTTGTTCCTATCATTGGGGATCAAATTTAGGTTCCACATGGTAAGGGGCACCACCCATTCTAAAAACCCTCTGAGAATTCGTAGAATTGAACTAAAAGCTATGAATAGTAGACTTCCCAATATCCCTTCAACAACCTTGTATGGCTGTGCATAGCAAGAATAAAATCCACTTCTTACACCTTTAAAATTTTAGTATGATTAGTTTTTGATAACATGGAAGGATAAATTCGGGCATGCTCGAGTTACCATATAGATCTAGCTTTGGGATTGCACATGTGTTTTCACCATCGGATGAGGTGTACTAATGAGTGAGTTCATTTCATTTGAAATGATGTTTCTAACTTCGGTAGGAGTGTCATTGATATCATGCCACTCTTTGTAATCATTTCTACAAACTCCAATATTTGCAAGAAAATCCACAGATTTGTTCCCTTCCCTATACACATGCTTGAAAATGATGTTAAGACCATTGCATAAGTTGTGAGCTTCATTAATGAAATCCCTAATGGTCCAACTAGGATTTAAGGATTTAGTGAGAATGTTGATAATATTCATTGAGTCACCTTCGATGATGATGTTTCCCATATTGAGATTCTTAGAAATTATGATTCCCTAGAGTGCAGCTAGAACCTCAGAGTAGTGGTTAATATTCATTTCTTGAATGTTAATATTTTCATGTCTTTATTTCTTCGGTAATCAAAAAAATAATTTGCAATATCTTATGCAACCTTTCCATTCAATCTCTTTTTCTTGTCTCACAATTTTTATTTTCTACTTGAATGGAAAATCCTTAAAGAATATAAAGGACCTCCTTCCTCATTAGATACACTTACAAAATAAATCAACGTTATAAACATTATATAAAGGACCTCCTTCATCATTGCAAGGATTTGGAGGTTATCAGCGTTAACATGTTTGATTTAAGGAAGATGTTGGCATTTAAAATAGAAAATAATAGAAAATAAATAATATAAAATAATGAATTTAATGCCTATACTTTGATCAATATATTAAAAACTACAAATTAGTAAAATATAATAATTTGTAATTAATGTATTTTAAAAGGGAGTATAGTTTAGAATTATAATAATTAAATTTTATTGTTTCAAACATCCCCTAGCATTATCTTAAACCATATGGAATATTGAAGGACACTTGATGATTCTTAGTTGACTAGGCAAAGTAAATAAGGAAAAAAATGTATCAATTATAGGTAGTTTTGTTGTAGATTATATTGTCTTGAATTATTATATGATATAGTTTAGTATAAAAATAGAAAAATCTAAATCTAAATCTAAAGTTAGGAATATCCTCTCTACCATGAGGGGAGTTTTAAGGAACCCTAGATGTGGCTCCACATGTATGTACTCTACATGCCCCTCCATCACACCACCAAACTCCTCTAGTTTTTCTATGAAGTATTTTTTATTTCTTTTTTTTAACAAGATTTCCACTCTTGTTTCATATTAGTGAAAAATATGCAAGACATTAAGAAACATCATAAATGTGGGAGGGTTTAAGTGACTGTTGATATAGATGATGATAATGATTGGGATACGGAGTTTGAAAGAGACCTCTCTCGATGCTAAATTGATGACTTGCACAACAAAGAGAACTAAACATGAAAAAACGTAAGTAAAAAGATAGTGATTTTCCTTAAAAAGTAGGCTCTTAGAAGAGTTAAATTAATAGGATACATTTCAACCCACTTAATATAACAAGAGAGATAATCGATAATGGATGGAGATAGAAGATAATAAATATGAAAACAAGGCTCTTATGTAAGCTATATTCTTGAAAATAATGATTTGATAATTTAAATACTAGAAATTAATCTGAACCTAAGTGGGTCAATGATGACTCGAGTATGACCTGGTATGGTCAATGGAAAATGGAGCAGAGATGATCTAAAATATACAAAAACTAGGATGAATTGTTATTCTTAGATGTTGGAATTGATTTTAGGATAATGGAATTGATTTTAGGATGTTGATGGAATGAATGTGATGCAAAGCATGGTTGATTTGATGAGGATGGGAGTTGGGTCTATGGTGATCAAGTGGGGTTGACAATGATTGGACTAGGATATGAGAGCTTGATAAGATGATAAGACTAAAAAGTGGACCTACAAATGATCATAGATGATTGAAAGGGTGGGCAGAGCTCCAAAGAAAAACCTGTAAACCTTAAAAAATAAGCAACAAGGCATGAAAAAATATTCCAAGTAATCTTCAATTTAATCCAAGATCCAAAGATAATATACAAAGGATGTGGGGATTAATTCTGATATTAACAAATAGCTTCACGGACCAGGATGACGGAAGAAAACAAGTGAAAAATGCTAGAGACCAAAAAGTTTTAACCTTTTTGAAGGAGGGTTAAATGTGACTATATAAGGTTCACAACGACGACCCGCATGAGTCATCAACGACTGGGAAAAATTACATGTAAAGGATTTGAAACTAATTCTTAATGTGCAAAATGATAGGATAAAAATGGGTGGCACCTTATTTTGAGCCTAAATGCTTGCATGGGAGGAGTATTAACTAGTGGGATGATGATAAGGTAATAAATTGGTGTAAGGAATCTTAGGTAAGGTTTAAATAAAAGGAATGATCAAGGGTAGTGGAGAACTTAATGGAGTAATAAATAGGATATAATTAATGGTAAATGATATGATTAGGGATGAATTAAATAGGGTTATGCGCTACTAAGGAACATGAATAGTAATAAGAATTAAGATGAGGGAAAATAGGAATTATGGAGGACATTGAAAAACAATTAGGAGGGGGTAGATGTTTAATGTAGGAAAGGGAGTATAAGCATAAGGTGAGAAATAATTTATTTAAAATAAGAAGGGCAAGATGAATGTGCAAGGTGGTAATGAAGAAGAGTGAATGAAAGATGGGAAACAAAGGAGGGTACTAGAAATAGGTGTCTACATTTTCCCCTTTTTTATTGGTTTGTGCTATAATAAACTACGAAACAAAAACTAGAAGTGATGAAAGATGATGGGAGTTGAGAATCTCCCAAGGACGTGAATGGGATTCAATTATGAGTTTTACACGAGATGGATGGAAAAAATGAGGATTAAAAAGGGTGGGAAGAGATAGAGATAGAAATATTCCCTAAGAAAAGGGGAATGGCCATTGATGACAGGATAAGGAAAAGGCAAAAATAAAGTATGACAAGTGAATTTGGAAATACATTAGTAGGGACAAAGCACATCCTATGAGGGAGGCAACGTGAATGACCTATGGAACCTATGGATCAACAAAGGTCACTTATAGAGGAGGGAATTAAATAGTAATACAATTAGATGGATGTGTAAGCCATGGGACTAAGAGATCAAAGGATAATGTCAAAATATGCGCAAACAAATGTGAACAAAGTCTAGGAAAAATGAAGGGAAAAAAGGTATACGATGTCGTTTAGACATGACAAAGCGAGAAAATATGTGTCTTATTGGGATGGAGATGAAATATGGCAACGAATGTGGGATTAGGATGAAAGATGGTGTCCTAAGAGGGAACACAAGGATGAATTAATTTAAGCGGGATACTAGATGAGCTACGTGGGGTAAGGAAAAGTTTGTTATGGGTGGCACACAAATCAAAATTGGAGGAATATATACCTAGATGAGGAGGCTAGAGGTGAACGAGGATTGGATCCATGATGACTAAGGTATATCGACGATGAATGAGTAAAATCGATGGTGACTAGGAAATTTGACGATGACTAGGGTGGCGGCGACTAAATAACCGTTGAGATAGAACAATAAGGCTCATTTGAACAATGTAATTTTTGACATTTGAGAACTTTGTAAGAGAGGATAATTAGATATTTAAGAGAAATTGGACCTGACGGAGCATGGAGGAAGCACCAGATGACTCGAGAGGATGGTAAGTACCAAAGTCCTAGTTATTTTTAAGTTTTAGTTAATTTTAATTTTAAAATTTTACATTTTTATGAAATTTAGATGGGCGATAACGGACAATTGGTGACGACTAGACATGATCACCATTGACTAGGATTAAAAAATTTCAAACCGAGTTGTGTGGCATCAACCGGGGGTAAAGAGGCATCAACCCTTGTTGGTTGAGAATCAAATGGTTAGATAAAGGACCTAGATGATTGAAGTAGATATCAAATGAGGATTTTTTGGATTATTAAGTGCCAATGGGTGTTTGTTTAATTGGATTTTCTAAACTAGCGATACGTTGTACCTCAAAGAAAAATTCCCTATTTTTATGATCGGATCGGGGAGATGTGGATCGAGGCAAAGTGGGATCACTAAGTCAGCAACAGGATTTGATGAATTCTTCCACTATCGAGAGGATACCTAAAGGCGTTAGGTTGATGATTTCATTGCTTAACAGATGGGATGTGAGGATGAGCACATTCGGTTTATGATTAGGAGATAACACTCACTCTAGAGGATGTGTATCGTATATTTAGGATACCTTTATATGGGGACCCTATAGAGCCTATCAAAATAGAGATAAGGATGGAAAAATTGAGGTGGTTGTTTGAGGATGAGGCTTAGTGGATTGATTTTAGTTTTTGGAATTCCATATAAATGACATATATGAGGAAAGTACACCAAGGATTAGGATAACATGCTTGATTATGATGGATATTTCATGCTACACTCTTCCATATTTAGGGGGATCTCAATTCTCATAGGTATGATCCCATGTAATAACAGATGTGATAGACCACAAGATATTACTTTTATTTGGTGCAATGTTATTGGCACAAGTTTATTATGAGCTACATATGTATGTGACAGAGCAAATATCAGGATTATACATGGGATTCATATTACATTTTTTGGCATATAAGCATGTAGTAGTGATTAGGACACTAGGAATTATATGGGTAGTGGGAGATCACGTCTAGCTAATAGTTAGATTCATGAGGTGGAGATACGATGAGGCTCATGGGGACAAATATGTAATGGGTGAGGAATGGTACCAAGATAGGTTTGGAAGCTTGGATGTGGAGTACATGAGATAGAGAATGTACGAGGTTTCCTAACATGTCTTGGTTCAAATGTGGAGCTACATGACATGTGGAGAATCAGATGGGTATACGGGTGGAGGTAAGAGATGGTGGAGGCCATGTTGTTTCCATGGGTTATGAGATAGTTTGGATTAGTTCAAATGATGCCACTGACACCTATTATATACATGCAAGAGGATATGGAGAGATATCTACCTACTCCGGTGATGGTTTATCCACTAGGGGAGGTGGAGGATCGTGGGATAGCAATGATGATGTTGGAGTTTGGGTAGGGATTTTAGTGTTGATGGAGGAGGCATGGGTAGCCTAGGAAGTTGAGGAGAGAGTACAGGTAGGATTGGATGCAAAGGTACCTCCTAGAGGATAGGTCGAAACAATTGTAGGAAACGGAATGAATCCTATAGGTAGAGGGAGGATGGAGATGGAGGAGCGGACGAGATATCCTTTTATGGGGTGAAGTGGATATGAATAAACTACATGAAAGGAGAGGTATCCCTATATACAACAACAAGATAAATATCACCACCAGAGAGAGGATTATAAAGCAAGGTATGGAGCTCTACATATTATAGAAGAGGCAACAAGGAGCAAGGATTAGGAAGTATGACATATGACACCACTAATGACCATGATGTCCGAGTAGTGCCAGGATTTGGGATAGGAGGTGTGTTATTACATGAATATTGTGACTGTGAGATTACCTAAGATACCATGGTATGTAGCCTATATATCTAGTAGCACATCTAATGGCTTATGGGAGCATTACTAACGTAGTGCAACTGAGGCATGAAAGAGGAGGAGTGAGCTGTCTCCCATACCGGGATATTTTATATTATTTGACGTACCATTTCTTGAGTGAACGTTACATGTATAATGTATATATTTTGGTGATATGATGTATAGATTTCTAAGATAGATCCCAGTAGATACATATGATGGATGTATAATATATATAGATATGATGGTTTTATTTGTATTTGTATGTGTTTTGATGATGTAGTGTTTTATGTTTATGTTTATGATGATTTTTGATCATGATTATGGATATTATTTAGGTGATATGATGTATGTATTTAGATTAGATCAAGAGATTGGAAAAATGTGATATTTTGATTTACATGTGATTGAGAGATAGGAAACATGGCCCAAGTAATGTTTTCATTTAGATGAGATGGATATTGATTATATAGATAGAGGACGATAATGAATTTAGGTCAAGATCTGAAACAATGATCGAAAATAGAACATGATGTGACATATTAGATGAATGAGAATAGATGGATATGGATGGGATAAATTTTATTAGATAGATAAGATATAACTCGAAAGAGATGACAATGAATAGATGAGGGAACCCACACTAAATCGTAGAAAAGAGTGCATGGTGAAGCACAAATAATTTTAGTGGCGAATATTCGTAATATGGCAAATATTCCATTTTAGGAAAATTTGAAAAGGTGAATTTTGTAGCAGGTCGGTGACTGTCACGTAAAAATTAAAATTTAGTTTTTTTAGGGTTCGGCTTCACCTACGCTTGAAATATATCCCCTTTATAATCCTAGATTATTCGCCAGGTAGAACACTTCTACTTCACTCACACCACCTGGGGGAATATCTATTATCAAGTATAATAAACTTGCAAAGCAACAGAGACCAGTAAACAAAGTGTAGTTTTATAGATATTCATCAAATTTGTAGTTGGGAGACAAGTATTATTCTCAGACACATGACAAGAAATTTCTAGTGACACGCGATAAGGAGATTTCATTGACGCATGACAAGGAAATTTTATTGATGCAATACAAGAGGGCGGAGGATGTAGAGGCGTATGATAGAGAGTTTTTTGATGTGCGACGGGAGGGTGGAGGATGTAAACGTGTGATAGGATATTTGATGCCACATGTCAGCAAGGTTGTTAACCCTGTGACAATGAACATCCTTTCGCACATCAGCAAGGTTGTTGACACATGACAGCAAACTTGTTGTCGCAAGCATCAACAAGGTTGTTGTCATGCGACAACAAGTTTTTTGTCACATGTCAACAACCTTTACGATGCACTACAAAAGGTTTTTTGTTGCGCGTCAATAATCTTAATGACGAGTGACATTAAATATTTGGTCACACTTCTATAGCCTTTTGTCGGTGAAAAATTTGCACACAAACCCCAAAAAAATTTCCTTTCAGTGAAACCGGTTTTAGGGATATTCGTCGGGTATTTTCCACCTCAAATTTCCAAGAGGTCTCTCTTAAAATGAGCTCATCCTTTTAGGGTGGAGGATGTTGTCGAGATAGTACCCTCACGACACATGTTAGTAAGGTTGTTTTCATGCATCGGCGAGGGTGATGTCTGACAACATCCTCACCGATGCACATCGCCAAGGTTATTGTCATGTGACAACAAGTTTTTTGTTGCGTGTCAACAACCTTGCTGATGAGTGACAGGAGGTTTTTTGTCACGCATCAACAACCTTGTTGACACGTGACAAAAATCTCATGTCACATGTCTGCAACCTTTCTGTCAGTGAAACATTTGCACACAAACCCCCAAAAATTTTCCTTTCAGTGAAACTAGTTCCGGGGATATTCGCTAGGTATTTTCCACCTCCAATTTCCAAGAGGTCTCTTAAAATGAACCCTATGTTTAAGGAATTTACAACACTAGATTGTTGGTAAATCCTGAAATGGAATCAAACAAATCAATGAACTTGTGACAAAAGGTAGGTGTTAACACACAACTAATGATAGTTAGTCACATTTAAGATCACTAAAGGAAATATGGAAAGGTTATTATAGACCCATTGTAGACATGACAAGGGGAAAATGCATTCTCCTTTGGAGGTTTTCTTAGGTCTATGCCCCAACTCTGGATAACGCTACACACACCGATCAATTCGGGAAGTTTGCTACGGATGGGAATTTGATTGATGCATGAAGCTTTTCAGGGATGTGTGCTTTTAATACTTTTATTTTACCTTTTTATATTTTAAGAAGGTTCATGAATGGAGGAAGCATTTTACTTCCTTGACACAAGATGGTAGCCATCGTTTGAAGGAACAGTCAATATTTTTAATTTTTATTTTGATTTTATTTCTTTCTTTCTTTTGAATTTTGATATTAAGATGACATGATACATGATAGGTTTCCTTTGAGGGATAATTCTATATTTTATACTTTACTTTACATGAATAATTACCTTTGAGGGAGAATTTTGTTTTGGGTAGTAAAATTTTGACAATGAGCATCCATACATTTGACTTTGATGTTTTAGAAGATATTTGAGGTTAGCCAAGTATACCACTTGGGGAGGGGATTATAAATATGTACAAGGTACAATTAAGGATCCTTATCATGGTTACAAAAGGTAGATAAGAATCAGATGGATGTAATGATTGTGGTGTTATTACCAAAAAGGATGAAATTGTCCATGAGTAAAATGTTATGATAAGAGACGTCATGCCTAAATTTAAGGTCATAGAATGAATAGTGATGGTAGAAAACATAATCTAAGTCATTACGATGAAATATAGAAGAGGATAGTGATGGGATACATGATTGTTAAGGTGGCTAAGATCACACTAGTAGACATGTTAACAATTGAAAGGATACAAGTACAAGGCAATAAGAGGTTATTGTTTGGGTTTACCATCAAGGGAAGCAAGGAAAATAGTGTTAGACCCATAATCATGCATGATAATGTACATTCCAATCCGATTGGGATTAAACATTCAACATTATCTCCTATTTATATTAGTTGCATTATTATTTTCTTGTAAGAAAAGGTCATTAATGTTAAATTCACATGGCTTAAGGTGTTTTTGTAAGAACATTTAATTAGATCTTGATAAAATTAATCATGCTAAAGGCTGACCAAGTGACGTTCATCTAACAACTTGAGATGTGCTAGATGATCCTAAAGATAGTCCTCATCGAGAGAAAAATTCATAGAGGGAAACACACAAAAGACGAGAATTTGAACGTCAAGAGGAATAACGAATTCGAGAGTCTGTAGACAAGGGAAAATGGAGTAATGTCAATTGGAGTATGGATGCTATTCCAATAGACCCAAATATCGAAAGGGATATGAAGATGTCAATTACGACTCGATTTATCAATAACTTTAGCAAGGATATTACGAAATGTTTTATTGGAGGATTCATCTTGGCCATTAGCCTAGGGATAATATTGAGAAGAAAATCTAATATTTATGTTAAAATATTCATAAATCTTGTTAATGTATTTGTTTTTGAAGGAATTTCCATTTTATTTGATGATATTATGAGGAACACAAAAGCGTGAGATGATGTGTTGTTAGATAAACTCAAATATCTTGTTAGTTTTAGTGGATTTGATTAGAATCGCTTCCACCAAATTATTTAACTACTTCGTTGTGGTGATGATTGAATGATAGGCCAATGAGGTTGATTCCTAATTTTGAGAAGGTCCAAAGATCTTGAGCGAGCTACAAATCCTAGCTAGGGATGCATATAAGATTGGAATGTTGTTGACATTTAAGAGAGTTTTTAAAATATTCACAATATTATTGATTGAGATTAGGCCAATAATAGCACGGGAAAAGGATGTGCTTTGAAATTTTCCAAGCCACTAAAGTTTCCACCATAGATGTCATCATGGACCTATTCGATAGCGCATGTGGTTTTAAATATTTAAGGAAATGAAGGATAATGCCACGAAACCTACATTTATACATAGGTGATAACTTGGATCTTCATTGATTTCTAAGAGATGAAATTTGTGTCAAAATCAGTCATGAGCATGATCCATCGAGTGATGGGATCATTATGATAATATTTAGAATGCATGGTTTCAAGAAGATGGAAACTAGTGACGGCTAATGTTTTATGATTGAGGAGATAATGACGAATCTTTGAAGTGGAAAAGAAGAGGGTGCAACATATATTTTCATCTTCAGTGTAGTGGGTTTCATATTCATGAAGGGTTCAACTGGTATAATAGAAAACATGCTACTTTCATGACTCATCGCAGTGTGCCAAAATGGCACCTACAACATGATCGAGAGGTAGAGATATGCGATAGAAATTATCACCCTCATGTGGAGGTTTGAGCATGGGTGGAGATAAAATATATTTTTTAAGACCAAAAAATAATTTATGACAATTATTATCCCATTTAAAATCAGTTTCCTTATGAAGGAGATGATGAAAGGTCTAGTAATGATTATAGAGTTACAAAATGAAGCGACACACTCGATTGGATTTTACCTTGCAGACTAAATGTTGCTTAAGATAGCAGGGAAAAGGAATATCGAGGATGGCCTTGATTTTTTTGGGGTCAACTTCGATACCCCTAATAGAAATTATGAATTCAAATATTTTACTAGTTAGTGCTCCAAACATACACTTGGCGGGATTTAGATGATTGAAGAAGTGAATGAGGAACTCAAAGAGGATTTCAAGGATGAAAATATACGTTGAAGCTTGGATTTACCAAAGATGTTTTCAACATAATCGTATATGGTTTTATAGAAAAGGTTATTTAAGATATAGGTCATAACAAACTAATAGGTGGCTCTAGTGTTTTTAAACTGAAGGTAATGACTTGATAATTGAAGGTACCCTAAGTTTTGATTAAGGATGTCTTATGTTGGTACTCTGGCACAATGAGAATATAATTGTAAATACAAAATAATCCATAAAAGAGAATCTTATGGTTAGCCTCAAGGTTTATGATTTGGTCATTGTTAGGAATGTTAAATTCATCTTTGGGACAAGTAATGTTCAATTATTGAAATTCAGTACATATGCGAAGCTTACGAAAAGATTTGGATATGAGTATGATGTTGGAAACCCGTTGAGGATATTCGATGGGTTGGATGAAGTTAGCAAAAATAATATGTTGTACCTCTTTGCTGAAAAGGAGACTAATGTTTGGATGTATGTGATACAAATACTATTTAACATGCTTAGCATATGGGATGATGATGATGTTATGGATGAAAATATATGGAATCGAGGTTTGGCATGTCATCATACAACCCCAGTAAAGGATTGGATATTCTTATATGGGAAGGAGATGAGGGCTTTGATATCTTGAGGGTGAAGATATTGGCCAACATTAAGGATGCATTGCTATTTAGGAGTCCTTATATTAATGTTGATAGTAGATTGATTAAGAAGGGTATAAGTTTGAAGGTAAGGAATTAGCATATGAGAATGCTCGGCCCCCATTTAGGAAAAGATAGAATCATCATTCTTGCCTTTGAAGAACATCAATGGAAAAGTAATTATCCCTATCATCTCATGTTATTTAGGATGAAAGGACCGAGTTTCATTTTGAACTTGGTAGGTGACCGATTTGAGGGAAATGGTGGAGATTCTAAAAAAATCGAGGGGAGAAATATGATGTCATAAAAATGTGTACGATGGTTGGATGAACAAGGGGATGATGGTTTAATATTGATGTGAGATGGAGAGGAAGTGCATGGAGGATGAGTGGAGGGATCCTTGAATCTGAAATCAAAATTCTCATGAGGCTTGTGGGATTGGTCAAACACAAGAACATGTATGCCTTTCTCAAAATGTCAAAGACCAAACTCTTTCTATGTACATCGGTGAAGGTAAGTGTAAGTGAATGATTTATTGTAGAGGAAATAAAATCAATTGGTGCATGTCCTAGGGTATGGATTATTAACTATATGAGAATAATGGTAGTTGATGCCATAATAGACAAGGTTTGTTTTGAGATAGGGTGGGCCAAATTAAATGATATCTCAAACTTTGGATTAATACATAGGCACTTTATCGGGGTGAGTAAAGTGATTGAGAGAAGGAAGGGAAGAAAGAGCGAGGATTTTATACTCCCATAGTGAAATACACTACATCACATCATCATAAGATCCATCTTGGGGTACCTTAGATACAAGAGCATCAGAACTAGTAGATGCTTCAAAATAAGAGTCTTAATTAGGAACGAGCACATATTTGGTCGATGCGTCATGACACATGTGACATGCTTTATAGGGAGGAGGGTTGTAGGGAGATTGTGAATATTCCCTTTATGTTCATACTTGATACAACAATGGATGTTAGATGGGATGTGATGTATACCGTGGATCCACAATACCCATGTAAGACATTGACTTTGAAACTCCCCTTATACAATGTAGAATATTTCATGAAGGATTTTATGAACAATGTACATGGGAAGAATAAAGGTGCCCAAGGTGGGGTAGACAAAATCATTAAAATATCGAGAGGACGATGAGTGATTGGGTGACAATGGTGTCAGGAATTTTAATTTGATTAAAGGTATGAGATGAGATGAAGTTAATACTAGCACCATTCTCGATCATGGATTATAAAATGAAGGTATCAATGATGTGGATGGTGATGAAGAGAGGAAGATAATCATCCTTAGGAATAATGTTGAGGATTTCATAATCCTTAAAAGAGATGGCAGTAGATGCTATGATATGTCTAAAAAATTTCGTATGAGGCTGAGGATCATCGAATGATACGGGGATACATTATAAAGCTTCAATAAAATACTCTCGGTGTCTAGGAGAGATTTTTATGAGCTCATAGCGGGATATCTTAATAGGACCTTGGTGTAACTACTTTACGATTGTTTCTCGATGGTGGTAGGATTGGGAGTAGCTGGGATAGAGACCTTAGCCCTAATTAAAGAAGAGGATGAGGATGAAGAGGGATCACTAGGAGGAGAAATGATGTGGACCTTTTATTTGGAGTCGGTGGATGGTTGAGTATCATAAGGGAGAGATTGGGTGTTACTGAAAATAACATCTATGTAAAGTAGAGGGCCATCTTTAGAAATAAGAGAGGCCAGAGGTGGGATAATTATGAAGGCCCAAATTTATGAGTTGTGGATTCGGTTGTGGAGTGGGATTTGGATGTTGAATTTTTAGGGGATGGAAGAGTGTGTGATCAGGAGGAAAAATCAGAGGAATAAAGTTTCCAAAATCTCCCAAGATCACTATAGTATGAAATATCACTCCGAGAGAGTTCCACTAATTATACGAATACAAAAAATAAAGCCCTACGTGAAAGTTATTTGTGGTCAAATTTGGGTCAACTCTAGGAGTATACAATGACAATTGAAAAGTCATGACAAGTGGTAAAAATTGGGTGAAGGAGATAAGTTCATGTTAATGTTTCAAGCATCTAGTCTTTGACACTCAAATATAGTCATCTTCATCAATGATAAAAAAACATTACCACATAGTGGGTCCTCAGGGTACCACGTGGCCTACCACGAAATTACCCATCATATCTATAAATTGGTTGGGAAAATTATACTAAATTGGTTAGCTATTGTGTTGCATTAGGCGAGTTAAGAAGTTGATCCAAATCGACAAGTTATGGGGCAAGCTAGTCTATATGCATTGGCTAGAAAAAGTGTTCAAATGAATTTGAAGCCATGCATTAGTTTGAGTGGATAAGCCATATAAATACTTATGTTATATATATCCTACTCAATGTGTGATAATCCACATAGATGTGGATATGGATGTGTTGTCACCCTCAAATTTCCCTTTAATTTCTGTCTAAAATTTTAAAATTCTAAGTTGGTGCCCTTAAAGTATACTTGAAAAGAGATATTTTGAATTTGGAGCTTTCTAAGAATTGGAGGGCTCATAAAAATCACTTCATCAGATGGGAAATTTCTTCCCCTTTCCAAAAAGGTAAAGAAGTCCTCCTATCTCTTTGTACTTTTAAGTCATGGCTCTATTTGGGCTAAGTGGTCAAATTTTCCCTTTGGTGGGCTGGCAGAGATGTGGAGGTATTTGTGCACTTTCATCTTATTCTTTTTTCTAAAAGCTAAGTTGGTGAGATTTTGCCTATGAGCTGCGGGAATAATCGAAACAAAAAGCTCCTAAGGACAAGAACAATCAAATGCGGCCACGCATCCAAAGGGAGGATCGAACCTACGGGGTGATGGAGAAATTAAAGGTTTTGAACCTTTTTCTGAAAGGCTAAAAATGTTAAGGTAAGTTATTTTCCCCATAACCCATAGAGAATCTAAGGGTGCCACGTTTCCAAAGAGCCAGAGCGGAGTAGTGGGCCGGTGGAGGAAAATGAATATTTTTTCCTTTTCCCAAAAAGGTTAAAATGATGCAATAAGAGCTGCGCACCCATTTCCAATCACCTCGTGCCATGTGTCCATGGTGAATCAAAGCTATGGGCCGGTGGAGGTAAATGAGATTTTTTGTTTTTTTGTAAAATAGGTCAAAATGTTCATAATTGCACTACTCTAACCCCATTTCCAATCACAGCTTGCCACATGTTCAAGTCAAAAAAGTCAAGGCGGTGATTTGGGGAAATTTGTTCCAAAGTGCAAAGCCACGAATAAATCATGAAAATGGAAATTGGATTCCCCGACGCCCAGTCCAATCTTCTCCTTCCACGTGGACAGCCTGATTTGAATGTTTTCACAGCAAATCAATGGTTCATATTGAAACTGGTAAATAAAATGAAATGTCTATGTATTGGCATAAATTGGTTTTGTGTCATGGTTTTTTCTTCGTGAATGGATGATTTTGGAAGGGCATAAAAGATGGAATTCATTTGAAAACCATTTTCTCACTGGAAGAATTTGTAACCACTTTTTGCAAGATATTCGATGGGCTTTCGGAAGCCATTGTGGGGGGGAAATTTTGATATGTCGAAACTGTAATTTTGAACCAAAAAATAAATACAAGAGCTTATTTTTATTTTTCCTCTATTTCCCTCTCTCCCTCTACTCTATTTTGTGAATCATTTGATCAAATAGAAGCTAAGAAAATTTGTGTTCTTCAAAATACAATTCGAGAACTTTGTGTCTGTGTGATTGCACCTAGTAAAAACGTGAATGATTCTTCTCTGTGATTCATTTATGTAATGCAATTAGGGGTTCTCTCTACAATCTCTTTTCCCTGAAAGTATTGCCTTCTTCTAATTTCTCTTTCGCCTTCATTCTTCCATTCTCTTGTGCTAGTGTTTTTCCTTGGAGAAAACACATTTTCATGTGTCAGAAGACCACATTTGATGAAATTTGTAGATTTGTAAATAGTCTTGTTTAACGGCTTTCAATAAGGGAACCGCTCCCATCAAATAGGAGGGACTTGTTTGTCCCTTGACTGTGGTTTCATCCCAAGTGCAAATTTGAAACCCAATTTTTTTTTGCAACTCTGTTGGGGAATGCTTTCAATAGATTCCCTTCTAAGAAGAACAAAAATTTAATCATTCCATTTATCAGGAGACTCGAGATACACACGTGGTAGAAGAGATCTTGGAGTTGAAGATTCTCAATTTCAACTTCTAGATCAATAAGGTTTTCCTCTTCCTTCACGGGAGAAATAGAAGAGCTCATTCTACAAGCACACCCTGTTGAAGACAACCCTTGGGAGTGGAATCTCTCAAGAGAAACTCAGCCCTAATCTCCATGCTTTGATTCTTACTAGTGTTTTATTTCCTCTTTAAATAGTTTTTCCAAGGATAGTAGTTACATTACCTTGGGGCCACCGAGAGTTAGTACCTTGGCTCTTCCACAACCTTTGCATGAGTTACCTTGAGGTAACCGAAATAATTTTCCCAAATTTAGAGGTGATGGGAAACTTCACCCTAATGAACACATTACAGCCTTCATTGGTGCATGTGGATTCCTTGGTGTGGAACATGAAGATGTCTCTATTAGGCTATTTGTGGAAACCGTGCAAGACAATGCAACAAATTGGTTTTACCATCTCCTTGCTGGATCAATCACAAATTAGACAACCATGAGAACTGAGTTTGAGAACCATTTCAAGCCTGTTGAAGATGTAGATGCCTTGCTTGCTCAGATTTCTCAAATCAAGAAAGAACCACAAGATCCCATGAGGGAATTTGTAGCTAAATTTAATAAATTGATCAATAAAATTCCACAAAATACTAGACCCATTGATCAGATCCAAAAATGTTTAATTTTGAATGCACAACTACCTGAAGTAATCTATTCTCTGAGGAGAGAAAATCTAGCAACTTTGGATGATGATCAGAGGCTAGCATTCAATGTGGAAGATGACTTGATCATGTCATGAAAAATAAAAAGAGAATCTCAGAAATCTAAGACATCATCTTCTTCTTCTTCTCCCGGAGGTAATTTGGATCAGTTGATACAAAATCGGCCAATGACCTCATTCTAATCAAAAATAATTGGCTCGAGTTCTCCATACAGGATGTTCCAAGGAAGAATCTTGCCTAGAACAAACCGCCTTCTTCTCAAACCAGGTTGGAAATTGAAGGTCCACCTCTCAAAGTGCCTATCAACGCAACATGTGAAGTCCTTGAACTGATGATGAAGAAGAGAATGAATTGTATGATGATCAAGAAGAAGATCTTGATGAAAATTTGGAGTAGCCTAGCAGCTCGGAGTCAACTTCCTACCACTTTGAAGGTGTTGATGATGAGGATGATTATAATGATATAGTGGATGACATGACCAGCGAGTCATATGTTGTCATGACTCAAGAACAGACCATAAAAAAGGATAAATTTGTGTAGCCTACAAAGAAATCAAAGGAGTCTTCCAATACCATTCTAGTGCTTACAAAGAGAGGTTCTCCTATCCCCACCACCTCCACACAAAAGGTAAGATCCATTTGGTTTTCTCCCTCCATTCCCGCTTCTTAAGCTTTTGTTGTGTTAAATGATAAAGCTGGTAGGTCTAAGGTCACTTCCATTCCTTTTAATGATACCCCATCCACATCTGGATCCTTTGATATTATTGATCACATAAAGAGAACTAAGCTTCATATTTCTGAGGCTGAGTTTTATCAAACCCATCCCAAAGCCTTTGCCAAAATGGTTGATTTTGTCAATTCTAAATCTAAAATTGCATCCCATGTTTCCAAAGGTATTTTTCTAACTCCTTCTTCCCCTTCCCAACCAAATCTTGTATATTTGTCACATCACCCAATGAGAAAATTAGACCTTTCTATGTGACTCTCCTTATAGCAGGCCACAAGCCTAGTCATTGTGTTATTGATTCTAAAGCATCTGACAATGTAATGTCTCGCTAAGTATCTCATGCCTTGGGTCTCAATCTTACCTACACATATGGTTCTTGTTATTCTATGGAAAGTAGGAAGTGCCTTTAGTTTGGAGAATCAAGGATGCATAAGTAGATTTCACTGCTTGGCCAAAGAAAAAGGTTTTGGTAACCATCTTAGTTGCTAACATTCCTCCTTCCTATGGCATGCTATTGAGTAGGAAATTTTGCAAGGATGTTGGAGGGGAAATCAAAATGGATTGGTCACATTCCATTATTCTAATTAATGGCAAGATGAAGAAGTTGATGCTTGAGAAGCAAGCTGAGTATGTTGTGTAAAAAATAGATGATCCAAAAGCACAGATTTTGTATGAAGACATTGGGCATGGGAACTATATGATTATGTCACCGAATGAAGAAATTCCATCAAAAGGAGTATTGTTTGATCCTAATTATGTTTCGACATTGGAGTTTGATGGAAGTTGTTCCTCAATGGGTTTTAGAGCTGGTATAGTGCTGATCTCTCCTAAGGGTAAGATTCATCCTTTCGCCTTCAAGTTTCAGTTTGAGAATACCAATAATCTTTGTTGAATATGAGGCACTCATTCTTGGGTTGAATATGGAAAAGGAGACAGGAGTGAAGAAAATTTTTACTCGTGGTGATCTTTGAGCTTATTGTAAAGTAGGTTTGAGACCTTTATCAGGTAAAAAATAGAAGATTGAAGCACTATAGAAATCTGGTTTGGGATTCTATTGAATTCCTCGATGCTTTCTCCATTGTAGCAGTACCAAGAGGAGAAAATACTAGGGCTGATTCCCTGGCAGTCTCAGGATATTTGTTAATTCCTCATCCTGACTTCTCTCAAAATAAGTTCTCCATTGAAATGATTCATAGGCCTAGCGTTCCTAACAATGCCAACCATTGGCAGGTCTTCAATGATGACCAACATCTACTCTCTTTCTTGGAGTTGAGAGATAAATTTGATTAGTTGTATTTTGAAGGAAGTGATAACTTTCCCAAAGAATGTGTGTCTTCAAATGAAGAAAGTGTCAAAGAAGAGATGGATCAGGATGGATGTATCAGACTAAAAGGCAACAAAATTCCTAAGGGTTTGGTGAGTTTAGAGGATATTTTTGATAAACATGATAGGTATGTCAAATCTAAAGTTTCCCAAGGAAATCAACAATCTACTGAAACTGAAAAAATAAATATAGGAAGTATAGATGAACCTAAAATGGTGAACATCGGGAAATGTTGCACTCAAGAAGAAAGAGAGAAGGTGATAAATCTTTTGAAGAGGTATGTTGATGTGCTTGCTTACTCGTATGAAGATCTCAAAGATTTCAAACCAAAATAAATGCAACATTCCATCCCTCTTAGGGTTTATACAAAAGCAACAAAGTATAATCCGAGGATTCTTTGACACTATTTTTCAAGAAAGACAAAAACTTTTAAAATCTTGTATCATCTTTCCTATCCATCATTCCACTAGGATTGCCAACATAGTTCCTATCAAAAATAAAAATGGGGAGATTAGAATCTATGTTGATTTTAGAAACCTAAATCAGATTCCTTAAAAGATAATTATCCTCTTCCCATGATGGACCAAGTGCTACAAGCTATCACAGGCTCAGAGATGTTATCAATGTTGAATGATTCTCGAGTACAACCAAGTAGAAGTAAACACTGCGAGATCAGCATAAGTGCGCCTTTACCACTCCTTGGGAACTTTTTCCTACAAGAGAATTCCTTTTGGACTAATCAATTTTGGTGCTACTTTCTAGAGGGCTATGGATCTAGATTTTGGCATTTTGAAAGGGAAATGCATTGTGGTATACCTAGATGATTTGATTGTCTTTTCAAAAATAAGAGTAGATCATGTTCAACACCTTGAAAAATTCCTACAAAAATGTAGAGATCATGGAGATTCTTTGAATCCTAAGAAGTCCATGTTTTGTGTAACTAAAGGTAAGTTATTGGGACACATTGTCTCAAAAGATGGAATCAAAATTGATCCGAGATAGAATTCAGGCCATACAGCAGATTCCTCTTCCCATGAGTAAGAAAGGCATTCATTCCTTCTTTGGTAAGATTAATTTCTTGAGGAGATTCATACTCGATTTTTCCAAAATTACTATGAGCATTGCTCACATGATGAAAGGAAAGCAGAATTTTGGTCATTTTGAAATCCCATGAAGTGAAATACACCATGATGAAGAAACACGCTTTTGCTATTGTAAAAGATGTTAAAAAATTTACATTTATATTTTAAATTCTCACACTATTGTGTTTGTACGATACAAGTGTCAAATAGATTCTCAATCCTAATTGGAACTAATAGAGGAACGGGGTAGAAGTGAAAGATTAATCGGATATGAAACAAACTCATGGTAAGGGCCTATGAGTGAGTGCACCAAAAAGTTGATCAGTGGTGAAACATATTAGTCATGACTTGGAGGCGAGAGAGGAACAGATTAGACCAAGTTCCTCAAACATAAAAACATACAAAGGTCTAGATAATGTATAATTTAGCAGACGGGGGTAGAAGTGCAAAAAAATGAAACTAACTAAAAAGTGATCAAGCAAATAAACATAAGTCATGCAAATAGTTGAAACCCATTTAGCAGGCGAAATGCAATTGCATTGAATTTCAATTTAATATCAAAATCGCATTACACCCTCGAGAGAGGTAAAGAAAACTGTTACAATCCTTGGAGAGGTCGATACTTCATCAATCCCTTGAAGAAGGTGAAAGAAGAAGTCTGCTATGCCCAAAAATGTTCCTCCCTTTGAAATGAGCCCAAAACTGGCTTTTAAAATGCAAGGGTCGAACCCAGGGAACAGGAGACGTACAAAGGCATGGGAGCCCATTCTTTCTTGACTGCAGGTGTATTAAAATGGCATGGAGGACCTTACAAACCCATACCTGTCATTTTACCGGATTACGAGGAGAATGCGACCCATTCTGCATTAACTCAGTCGTTTGGAATGTCATTTCCGGCCATGAATACGCGTCAGAGCCGTTTCTCGATTTTCTCCCTCTAGACTGCTCCAAAACACAAGATTGACCCCAGAATCGTGTAGAGAATTTCACCAGCTTTCCGTTGATATAAAGAACGTGCAAATCCGAGCTCTGGATCAAAAGTTATGGTGATCTGAAGATCTAGGGCACAAAACAGGTGAAAGCGTGTTTTGAAATCCTTTCCGCGCTCTGCCACCTGGACGACACGTGGGACGTGCTGATTGGATGAGCAATTCTCTCTCCTCCATCTTTCATGGGCTTTCATTTTGAAATTCACTTGTGGGGCCCTTAACTGGACACGTGGCGCTATTTCATTGGTTCGGGCTGACCTTTTAAAACTTGCCCTTTGACCTTTTTGACCTTTTTCCCTGAGACACGTGGCGGCTTCTGATTGGTTCTCGGCCCTGCCCGGCTTTTCACGCCCTTCACGTCCTTTTGTCCCAGACGTCCCAATTGCTTAGTGCTCCTTGTGCTGATTTCGGCCGAACCGGCCGGTTCGCGTCCATTTGTCCCGGATGTCCCAATTGCCTTCGGACTGTTTTGACCTCTTTCGCCCTTTTCGGCGGTTCGCGCCTTTCGCCCGCTTGTCCCGACTGTCCTCTCGGCGATTAGTCGATTTCTCTCTCGGTCGAACCGGCATTTCGCCCCGCGTACGTACTTTCATCCCATTTGTCCCATTTTCTTTTGGTTTTTGTGCTCATTTCGGCCGAACCGGCGGTTGAACCTTTTTGTCCTAAAGCGTCGAGCAACACTTAGCCCAATTTTCTTCCTCTTTCGGCCGGATCGGATTTTCGCGCCCGCGTACTTCTAGCCCGATTGTCCCAATACAATTTGGGCCGCCTAGAGGCTTTTCGGCCGATCCGCTTCCATTTGTCCCACTTGTCCCAAATCTTACCTTGAGCGGGACTTAGCCAATTTTCACACTCTTTCTGGATAAACCTATTTGCTTTTCTGCTGACTTTTTGCATTTTCTCGAGCTTGCTCCTGTTTCTTTGGCCGGGGAGTTAGAAAAATATCTGAAGGGACCCTAGAAACCTGATTTTGCTCTGAATCAATCAATTTGCTTGGGATTTGAATCTTCTGATGCATGTTATCAAAATTTACCCTAGGGGGGTGAATTTTGGATAACAATTAGCGACTTCAATGGGATCATCACTGCTAGATGGAAAGACCAGTTACTGAAGCAATCCATTGGGCATGGAGTCATCAAATATTACATTAGAATCCAAAGTGACTCGAGAATGTGCAAGGGGAAGATGGAATGTGACACGATGAAAGCAAAGACATGCTAAACATCTCCATGGACAGAAAGTTGTGCCGAGGCACTTAGGAAAACAAAACTAACCTACTGAAAAACAATGTGCACAAGCACTTGGAGGAAAGAAAATCTAATCTAATATCTAGGTGTAGTGAACCTCCCTCTAGAAGCAACGCTTGAGATAGATTCCATTTCTTTGGAATCTGCGGTTCTTCACCATCAGTGAGGCCAATTGGAAAGCATTGTTGCTCTTGCACTTTGTGACCATGTATGGGCCACTCCAAATGGCATCAAATTTTGAATGCCTTCCTGGTTTTGCTCTGTCCACATCCCATTTCAGCACTAGATCTCCTACTTGAAAAGATCTATCTTTGGCCTTCCTATCAAAGGTCTTTTTGATCAAAGCTTGATCCTTTTCCATTGCTTGGGATGCCTGATCTCTGATCTCTTGCAGCTCCATCAACTCTGCATACCTCACCTCCATGGGCTCAAACTCTAGCAACTCCAGCTGTTTCATGAGTTCCAACGTTGGCAACTCAAGTGACATGGGCAAGATTGCCTCTCTTAGTAGACAAGCCTAAATGGAGAGTTACCGTGGATCTTTTGGGAGTTATCCTATCAGCCCATAAGGCTGATTTCAGTTTGGTATGCCAAGCCCTCTGATTCTCATCAAGAGTCCTCCTAATGATCCTCAGCAAGTTTTTGTTTGTAGACTCGGCCTGGCCATTACCTTGAGGGTAATAGTTTGATGAAGTGCTCAGGTAAATCCCGTTCTTGACAGCCCACTCAGTCACTTTAGATCCGATGAATGCCAATGCATTATCAGAGATTATTGTAGCAGGTACACCAAATCTGGAAGTTATCCCTTCGTAAAAGTCCAAGATGCTAGACTCATTCGCCTCTTTGAGTGCTACTGCTTCTGTCCATCTGGTGAAGTAGTCTGTGGCTGTCAAAATCCATTTGTGCCCTTGGCTCGGGTGGGATTGATGACTCAATGAAGTCAACCCCCCTTTGCATGAATGGCTGATCTCTGTAATTGGATGCGATGGAAGGGCAGCGAGTCTCTCTTTTCTGTGAAGAATGCACAATTCTTACACCTCTTGATCCATGCATAGCAATCTTTGAAGATTTTAGGCCAATAATAACCAGCCTTCATGATTTTAGAGTGTCACTCTTGGTGCAAAATGGCCACCGGACTGGTCCATCATGAAACTCTTTTAATACCCCTTGGATCGACTGTGTTAATGCATCTCAGCAGCACTCCATTCACGTCCTTCTTGAACAAAACTCCATCAATGATGGTATATGGAATAGACTGCAATCTGAAATGTCTCCTCTTTGCTTTGCTCATTTCTGGAGGGCACATGCCCGTCTGTAGGAAATGTATCATATTACAGTCAACGAGGAGTGGACACATCATCATTTTCTATTTTTTATCATCTTGTAATAGCGGGACAGCGTCTTCTTCATCTTTTGGGTTGTCTGGTTGTTTGGAAGCGAGCTGCTCACACAAACCTTTGCCTCTTACCAGCTTGGTGATCTTGATCTCAATGTCATACTCCATGACACGGGTGATCCAACCTGCCCTTTTCTCATTCAAATCCTTGTTGAGGAGGAAATCCTTAACTTGACATGTGAGACCAGCAAGCTGTACCTTGTTGTTTGAGACTAAATGCTTGAATTTTTCAAGCTTCGATTCTTGCTAAGCACATGCTTTTCAATAAAAGAGTACCTCATTCACGATCACCTAGGCTCTGGCTGAAGAAGGCAATCGGCTGCTCATCATTATCTTTGTTTGCTTTGTGCAGAATGGCAGAAATAGTGTCATCACCTCCAAATGCATAGAGGATGAAATCCTTGGAAAAGTCTGGGTTGATGAGAGTGGGTGCCTGGGAGATGGCTTCTTTGATTGCTTCAAAACTCTCCTTGCCTTCTGCCGTCCATTTGAAAGCCATGCTTTTTCTTAACATTTTAGTGATGGGCTTGACAAGGGCTGCAAAATTTGGGACAAACCTCCGAACAAAGTTTATCCTTCCCAGGAAACTCTGAAGGGCCTTCTTGTGGCTTGGCAATGGTAGAGCTCTTATGGCTTCGACCCTCTCTGGATCAATTGCTAATCCCTCCTTGGAGACAATATGGCCAAGGAGCTTCCCTTCATGTGCAAGAAAGATGCACTTCTTAGGATTCAAAGACACACCGAACTTTCTACACCTCTGAAACACTTGCCTGAGGTGAAAGAGATGGTCTGCAGCATTCTTTGAGAAGACAGTAATATCATCTAAGTATATCAGCACTATCTTGTTGATCAAGCCTTTGAATGCCATATCCATAGCTCGCTGGAATGTTGCTCCGGCGTTCGACAGTCCAAATGGCATCTTCTTGTAAGCATATGTGCCCCATTTGGTTGTGAAGGCTGTCTTGAACTGGTCTTCCTCCTTTACCATAATTTGATTGAAGCCTGAGTAACCATCAAGTAGTGAAAACCTTTCTGAACCAGCTATGACCTGCAGTATTTGCTCCATGGAAGGGAGTGGATAATGGTCCTTGAGAGAGGCTCTATTCAAATCTCTGAAGTCAACACACAGCCTGATCTCTCCACTCTTCTTTCTGACTGGAACTAAGTTGGCAACCCAACTAGAATGCTTGATTGGGAATATGATTCTTGACTCAATCAGCTTGTCCAATTCTTTCCTCATGAGAGGCTCCATGTGTGGATTGGTGGTCTCTGTTTCTGCTGATAGGCTTAGTATTTGGGTCAATTCAATGGTATCTTTGAGCTAAGTTGGGATTGAACCCTTTCAAATCTTCATAACTCAAGCAAACACGTCGGGAATTCTTGACATATTTGTATGAACTCATACCTTTCCTGTTCAGTTGTCATCTTTCCAATTTGCAATGGCTTGTTCTCTTCTACCAAGATGGATACCGAATCTTCTCTCTTAACCTGAATGTTTGCTTTCTCCTTTCTAAACTGATCATTGGGGTTAAAAATGGACTCCAAGGTGATAAGTCCCTTGGGCAGCTTGTCAGTTCTCGGTGTATCACTGGTCACCATATTCTTTGTTCCACTTCTCTTGATTCTTAGTGAGAACTCGGCTTCTTCTTCAAGAAGTGGATGATTTGCTGATCATTCTCAAATACTTGCCAACTGACATCGTTATCCGGCACTGAAGGCCTCACAATCACGTGGATGTTTGGTTGTACCTTGTCTTGTTGAATGTTTTCTATAATGTCAAAGGCTGCCCCTACTGCTGCAAGCCTGTCAGCAACTTGATTCTCTTTCCTAGGGATGGATTTGATGCCAAAGCCCTCAAAATCTTCCATGAGGTCCCACACCCTATTCTTGTAGCATCTGAGTAGATCATTTTTGGCAGCATGTTGTCCCTTGACCTGATTTACAATCAGCTCACTGTCCCCAAAAACTTGCAAGTTCTTTATCTTTCTCTTGATTGCCCAATGCATCCCTTGCACCAAGGCTTCATATTCAGCAGTGTTATTGGAGCATGCAAATTGAAATCTAAAAGCTGAATAATGCTTTATTCCTTGAGGTGAAACAAGCATGGCTCCACCTCCTGCACCTTGTCTACTCCTTGATCCATCGAAAAAACAGCTGCCATACTTCATTGTCATCCTTGTGGTTTGGCTTGGTGATGCTAGGAATAGGTTGACTTTCTTCGTGTATGCAATAGACCCCTAGCTCAGATTCTTCTACTTCTTGATAAGGATCAAAAGCATGTACCTTGTTTGCCCATTCATCAAGAGTCAAATATGGAATACTTCCAACCTTAGTGTCGGCTTCATCAGTGCCAAGGTGATCTTCTTGATCAAATGCTGAGCAATTGGTATTAATATGACTTGGAGTATAGGGCTCAATGTGGAAGTCTGCAATAGGTTATGACCTAATTGTGGCCTTAGTCCCATATCTCGTTCTGAATAGCATGTGAGACCAATCAGCGGACAAATATCCCCCAATCTTGGCTGTGAAATCTCTTGACAAACAGAGGGCAAAGAGTGGTGGAAGGTCTATGGTGATATATCTTGTAAGACAACAACATTTGGACATGCATGTAAGGTAAGACTCAAATTTCTAATCACTCCAACTGTTATTATTGCTGTCCCATCCATTTGCACTACTCCCTTAGATGTTATTTCATCTTTGGAGCCCTAAGCGATCAGCTATCTGTTTAGGCATCTTGAGCTACTTGCCCCGGAATCTATCATGCAATTATGCACTAGCTGATTTCCAATGATTAACGAAACATAGAAAGGGGAGGCTTGACATTCTACCTTGTTGTGCTCCATGATTTCCTTGAGGGTGGGCAGCATTTGTGAGTACCTTCTCTGCATTTGGATCTCTTTGATTGAAGTTGGCCAATCCTTTATGGCAGCTTGCAGCAGATTTCTTTGGCACAGGATGGATAGGGATTCCCACATAGATATATTGACGTTTGTCTTCTTCATCGATCAATAATCTTGAATGGTGATGAAGGATCTCTCTCTGCTGTCCCTTGGTTTGCACATTTTGCTCCTTGTATGTGGGCAGCAGCAGTGCTAGCATTTGAGTTGGCCTAGGGGCTGTTCTTGGCTTGCCCTTGTGCATTTGAAGCCCAGGTTTTGCTTGCCGATCATTTGTGGAGCTGTGGAAGGTTGAGGATTGTTTGGGGCTAATGATTTGTTCTTCACCCAAATTTCTCCTTTTTGACCTTGTGTTGGCTGCAACACCTTGAGAAACTGCCTGATTCATGCCACAGAAATCCTCTGCTTGCCAATTTACCAATGTGGTGTCATTTGGGGCTGATTGCTGTTGGAATGTTTCTTGTTGTTGGTTGTTTTCTTGACTACTCTCACCCTCCACACCAGCACTTGTTACCATTAAAGCTTGAGTCAAAGCACCATTGAAGCACATGGATTGATTATGAGGCTCATTACATGGAAAACACCAATCATACTCCTGGGCAGTGTTGTTTTGTGCTGGTACTAATGCCTTAGAGGCAGATATGGCATTTGGATTATAGGGCTGGAATGGTCTATTGGCAGGAGGCCTTGTTTGATTCATATTTGCAGCTGGATTGGGTGGCCTTTGAGGCTGATATGGCTGCCTATTAGGTTGAGCTTGAGGCTGATACGAAGGTCTAAAACCTTGAGCTTGCTGTCTCTTGAGTGTGACCAGCTCATTACCTAAATTTTGCAGTTGCTTCATGACTTCTTGAAGCTCATTTGGGGCACTTGGAGATGAAGTGGAAGCTTCATTTGAACTCTGATTCCTAGGAGTGGGAATAGGAGCTAAGACAGGTGCTTGACTAGTACTTGGGCTCTCTAAACTTGGATATAATGGCATTGGAGGCCTAGGAGCTAGCTTGCCGGCAGAATCGAGACAATTTTCAGCTCTAATGGCAATACTATAAGCAGCAGGGATAGTTGTGCCTCCCATAGATTGAATCAACATAGAAATATCAGAATTTAAAGCTTTAAGGTAATATAGAAAAGCACCTTCTGCTGTTGGCCTGACTGCTACTGGAATCCTATCCCAAGACCTTTGAAATCTGAAGTTGAAGTCAGTTAGCTGCTCATTGGAAGCTCTCTTGATAGTTGTCAGTTGTTCCAAAAGAGACAAGTTGTCTCCCTTCTCTCCAAATTGATTGTGAAGTGCAATACACAGCTGATTCTAGTTTGTGATAGAGCCAGCTTCAAGGCTCCTAAACCATTGCAATGCTTTTCCCTTGAATGAGGATGCCAGCAATTTGACAGCTACTTGCATTTCATTAATCTCATGGATTGCACAAATGTTAGCAATGTCTTTGACATGATCACCGGGAGTGGTCGATTTTCTCCGAGTAAAGTATGGAATGTTCTTGATCTGCTGCTTTGGGATTGGATTTTGTGCATTGAGAGCAAGTGGGCTCTTTGCTGTGAAGTTGACATAGGGGTTCCTTTGGTTGCGCCATTTCGATTGGTCTTAAAACCCTTGTATATTGAAAGAAAGGCCGCTCAGGTGGAGGAGTTGAGAGAGTTCTGTTTGGTGGAGATGGGGACCTTTGAATCCTTCTTCCTCTTTGCCTTCTTCTTGGAGATAATTGTAGGTATTCAAACAGTACTTCCTCCTCTCCAACTCTTGACCTTGTGATTCTTCTCATAAGCTTTCAGGCCTGACTTGCTGAAACCAGTTGATTCTTCCCCTCGGAGTCGCCAGATATGCAAATAATAGCTCTTTTCAAGCAAGAAAATTGCAGCAGATGCACATCAACTTTGCTGCTGATAAAAAAATGAGACCTCTGGTCCCCCGTCAGGTGCCAAAGCTGTTAGTGCAAAATTACAGCACCCCACGGACCGATCAGATTTCTAGGTTGATCACTCTTGCATCGGTGTAATTGCACAACATGGAAACCTCTCTCCAAGTGTGGGACTTGGGCGAGAGAGGAATCTCAGTTAGAGGCTGGTTCCTCAAACTCCTCGATTTAGATCTATATTTTGCAAAGCTACGAGAGGTCTAGATCCTAATCCTATTCTAACTTGCGAGGAGACGGGGGTAGAAGTGTAAAAAATTGAAACTAACTAAAGATGGTGATGCACCAAAAGGAGTGGTGAAACATATTAGTCATGCAAATAGACACGAGACCAAGGTTCACAACATAAAAACATACAGGAGTGATAATGTATAATTTAGCATACGAAATCAAGCAAATAATACAAGCAGAGGATTGAAACCCATTCTGAGCTTGCATTATCAATTTAATATCAAAATACGCATTACACCCTCGAGAGGTAAAGAAAAGCTATTACAATCCTTGGAAGGTCGATACTTCATCAATCCCTTGAAGAAGGTGAAAGAAGAAGTCTGCTTTATGCCCAAAAATGTTCCTCCCTTTGAAATGAGCCCAAAACTGGCTTTTAAAATGCAAGGGTCGAACCCAGGGAACAGGAGACGTACAAAGGCATGGGAGCCCATTCTTTCTTGACTACAGGTGTATTAAAATGGCATGGAGGACCTTACAAACCCATACCCTGTCATTTTGACCGGATTACAGGAGAATGCGACCCGTGCATTAACTCAGTATTTGGAATGTCATTTCCGGCCATGAATACGCGTCAGAGCCGTTTCTCGATTTTCTCCTCTCAGACTACTCCAAAATGCAAGATTGACCCCGGAATCGTGTAGAGAATTTCACCAGCTTTCCGTTGATATAAAGAACGTGCAAATCGAGCTCTGGATCAAAAGTTATGGCGATCTGAAGATCTAGGGCACAAAACAGGCAAAAGCGTGTTTTGAAATCCTTTCCCGCGCTCTGCCACCTGGACGACACGTGGGACGTGCTGATTGGACGAGCAATTCTCTCTCCTCCATCTTTCACGGGCTTTCATTTTGAAATTCACTTGTGGGGCCCTTAACTGGACACGTGGCGCTATTTCATTGGTTCGGGCTGACCTTTTAAAACTTGCCCTTTGACCTTTTTGACCTTTTTTCCCTGAGACACGTGGCGGCTTCTAATTGGTTCTCGGCCCTGCCAGCTTTTTCGCACCCTTAGCATCCTTTTGTCCCAGACGTCCCAATTGCTTAGTGCTCCTTGTGCTGATTTCGGGCTGAAGCCGGCGGTTCGCGTCCATTTGTCCGGATGTCCCAATTGCCTTGGTTGTTTGACCTCTTTTTCGGCCGGTTCGGCGGTTTCGCGCCTTTTTCCGGCCGCTTGTCCCGAACTGTCCCTCTCGATCTCGTGTTAGTCGATTTTCTCTCGGTCGAACCGGCATTTGCGCCCGCACGTGTACTTTCGTCCCATTTGTCCCATTTTCTTTTGGGTACTTCTGTGCTCATTTCGGCCGAACCAGTGGCGGTTCGAACCTTTTTGTCCCCAAGCGCCCGAGCGACACTTAGCCAATTTTCTTCCTCTTTCGGCGGATCGGCTTTTCGTGCCCGCGTACTTCTAGCCCGATTGTCCCAAATGCAATTTGGGCCGCCTAGAGGCTTTTCGGCGATCCGCTTCCATTTGTCCCACTTGTCCCAAATCTACCTTGAGCGGGACTTAGCCAATTTTCACACTCTTTCTGGATCAACCTATTTGCCTTTCTGCAACTTTTTGCATTTTCTCGAGCTTGCTCCTGTTTCTTGGCGGGGAGTTAGAAAAATACCTGAAGGGACCCTAGAAACCTGATTTTGCTCTGAATCAATCAATTTGCTTGGGATTTGAATCTTCTGATGCATGTTATCAAAATTTACCCTAGGGGGGTGAATTTTGGATAACATAACTCTATTTTCTACTTTTCATGATCAAGCTTGTGGGGGTATTTCTCTTCTGCTATAATAACTCACAAAATCCTTCGTCTTTGGCTATTATCGGCCCACTCTATTCCAAGATGCATCAAAGTGGGTCGAGTAAATGTGAAGCATGCTAAACATTTGTTGGAAGACCAAGGTTGGATTTTTTTCCTCTCAAGCCGGTGGTGACCGAGGAGCCCTTTCAACAATGGGCTTTGGATTTCATCGGAGCTCTCAATCCATCTTCAAGTGTTGGACATACTCACATGATGACTATGCAATGAATATTTCACCAAGTGGGTGGAATCCATCCCGATCAAAGTAGTACTACAAGAAGTAGTATGCAACTTCATAAAGGAAAAAAATATTGATAAGATTTGGAATTCTAAATAAAGTAGTGATTGATAATGCTTCTAACTTCTCCTCTACTAAGATAATGGATTTTTGTTATGGATATAGAATATCTCTTGCTCACTCTTCTAATTATTATCCTCAAGGAATGGACAAGTTGAATTAATGAACAAGAATTTGGTGACCATTGTCGGAAACTTGTGAATTATTCTCAAATAAATTGGCATAAAAAATTATATGATGCACTTTGGGCTGATAGGATTACACCTAAGAGAGCCATTGGAATGTATCCTTTCTAAGTAGTGTATGGTGTGGAAGCTCAACTATCGGTGATGGTGGAATTGCCAGCTTTGCATTTGATGAGAACTATTGAAGATTTGAGTTTTAGCAGTGCTTTAGACAAGAGAATCATGTATCTTCAGAAGTTGAATGAAGATAGATTGTAGGTGGTTGATAGAATAGCAGCCCATCGTTTGAAAGTGAAGGCTTTGTTTGACAAGAAAGCCAAATCTATATTTTTCTAGGTGGGGGACATAGTGTTGTTATGGGATAAGAGACATGAGCCTCGAGGAAGCCATGGTAAGTTTGACTCACTTTGGCTTGGCCCCTTCCAAATCAAGCATTTTCTTTGGTGAGAACTCTTTTTATTTGAGTTACATGGATGGATCTTCTCTCCCACTCCCTTATAGTGGGTAGTACTTAAATTTGTTTAGGTTCTAGGTGATTAGGAGTCCTTTGTACATTGTGTATTTTCTTTTTCTTTGGCTTGTTTTTTTCCTTTTCCTCCTTGTTGTGTGGGGTGTTTGTTTTGGGACATAATTTTTGGTTTGTTTCCTTTCCTTCCTTGTGTGCATGTCTTGTATTGGTTTTTTTCCTTTGACTCCACCCAATGGATAAGGAAATAATCTTCATTTCCTAGAGTTGGTATGTTGTTCTTGATCTTTCCTTGTGCCTTTGTTTCAAGCCAAGTCATCCCTAGAAAGAGCCAACTATTGTCACCCTCAAATTTCCCTTTAATTTCTAAGTCTAAAATTGCAAAATTTTGAGTTGGTGCCCTTAAAGTATACTTGAAAAGAGGTATTTTTGAATTTATAACTTTCTAAGAATTTGAGGGCTCATGAAAATCACTTCATCAGATGGGAAATTTCTTCCCCTTTCCAAAAAGGTAAAGAAGTCCTCCTAACTCTTTGTACTTTTTAAGTTATGGCTTGGCAGGGCTAAGTGGTCAGATTTTCCCTTTGGCGGACTAGCGGAGATGCGAGAGGTATTTGTGTGCTTTGATCTTTTTTTTTTGCAAGAAGCTAAGTTGGCAAGATTTGGCCTGTGAGCCCGCGGGGATAACTGAAACAAAAAGCTCCTAAGGATCGTAACCAATCAAAGGCTGCCACGTGTCCAAAGGGAGAATCGGACCTGTAGGGCAATGGAGAAATTCAAGGTTTTGAACCTTTTTCCAAAAGGCTAAAAATTGTTAAGGTAAGAAATTTTACCCATAACCCACAGTGAATCTAAGGGTGCCATGTGTCCAAAGAGCTGAAGCGGAGTAGCGAGTTGGTGGAGGAAAATGAATATTTTTACCTTTTCGTAAAAAGGTGAAAATGATGCAACGAGAGTCGTGCACCCATTTCCAATCAGCTCATGCCATGTGTCCATGCTGAATTAGAGCTGCGGGCTGGTGGAGGTAAATGAGATTTTGTGTTTTTTTGTAAAATAGGTCAAAATGTTTAGAATTGCACCACGACCCCATTTCCAATCACATCCCGCCACGTGTCCAAGTCAAAAAGTCAAGGCGGGGCTTCGGGGAAATTTGTTCCAAAGTGCCAAAACACAAAAATCACAAAAATGGAAAGGGGATTCCCCCACACCTGCTCCAATCTTCTCCTTCCATGTGGACATCTCTATTTGAATGTTTTCATAACAAATCAATGGTTCGTATTAAACCGCAAATAAAATGAAATGTCTATGTATTGGCGTAAATTTATTTTGCATCAAGGTTTTTCTTCTGGAATGGATGATTTTGGAAGGGTATGAAAGATGGAATTCATTTGAAAACCATTTTTCTCACCTGGAGGAAGTTGTAACCACTTTTCACAATCTATTTGATGGGCTTTGGAAGCCATTTTGGGGAAAATTCATATATGTAAAGCTGTAAATTTTGAACCGAAAAATCAATACAAGAGCTTATTTATATTTTTCCTCTATTTCCCTCTCTCCCTCTACTCTGTTTTGTGAATCATTTGATCAAATAGAAGCTAATAAACTTTTTTTTTTCTTCAAAATGCAACTCGATAACTTTTTGTCTATGTGATTACACACTGTTAAAAACGTGAATGATTCTTCTCTCTAATTCATTTGTCAATGTAATTAGGGGTTCTCTCTACAATCTCTTTTTCCCTGAAAGTAATGCCTTCTTATAATTTCTCTTTCCCCTTCATTCTTCCATTCTCTTATGCTGGTGTTTTTCCTTGGAGAAAACACATTTTCATATGTCGAGAAGACCACGTTTGATGAAAGTTGCAGATTTGTAAATAATATTGTTTTTGGCTTTCAATAAGGGAACCTCTCCCATCAAATAGGAGGTACTTGTTTGTCCCACATTTGTGGTTTCATCCCAAGTGAAAATTTTAAACCCAACGGGATGGAAGGGAAAAAAATATGCTCAACCGATAGTCAACGTGGAAGTAGACTCGGGCATGTAGGATGGCATAATGCAGTGGACCCAACGGACATGACGAGTAAGTGTAGTGACCTAGCGGGCGTGGGAGGCTGGTGGGAAACAATGATGCATTGAGAGATATGGTAGGGTTACTGAGAGGGCACACGTGGTGTGGGGGCGAGACAATCCACTGCGCAGTCTCAAGTGACATAGGAGCAACACATGGGGACAACTCGACACAGTGGACTCGGTAGATACGGGTGCAAAATACAAGGAAGGGTTGTGGGAGTTGATCCCTCGACCTCCCCCTACAAGTTGACCAATCTAGCTAACTTGGCCAATGAGTTGGTGTATGGATAGAAGATAAATAATTTAGGCCTAATATGTGGGTGAAGCCTTAGCTATAAAATCCAACCTCTCCTTCCACATTGAACACACAAGCCTCTCTCAAAGAAAATCTTGAAGAGGAAAGGAATAATAAAGGGAGGTAGAAATATTGTGATGCCTTAGGAGATATAATACCATATTTTAGAGAAAAAAATATTTTAAGTCCTATCATATTTATAAGCATTATTTAAAAATCTATTTAATAGGCATGGAGAGATAAGGCCTATTTTCAATTATTATGGGATTGATTAATGTAAGTCCTATATTTTATTATTATAGGCATTTGACATCGATATTATTATTATCGGCAAGATGTAATTAATTCCTATTAGTTAATAGGCACATTTTGATTGTTTGGTAGTTACTCTTTTTACTCATTGATAAGAGTATTCTCATGTTGGAGCTTAGAGAGTATGTGGAGCCAAGGGACATGACGAAGCATCAAATAAGAACTAGAGCTCATATCCTTAGTACATTGGACATATCCTTAGATAGTTTTCTTAAGAGGAGGTTCATTATTTTCTATTGAGATTTTTGGCGACACTTGATCCACTTATCCTTGTGTAGTGCATATTTTATTATGCAGCAGAGTGAAGGAGGTCATCATCAAAAAATAAATTAGATCAATCTCATCTCTACATAAAGGCATATTTCTACCATAGAAGAGATAAAGCGAGGATATTTATTGTCGATCACATTTGGAGACTTGACACCATAAAGAGGAGGCGTTGTGGTCATCTAGAAGGAGACTTAACATCGTATAGCAGAGGTGTTGAGTTATTCATTATTAGAGGAGTTATTATCAACTCACTAAAACTAGCAAATCACATGGATTCTTATTTTAGAGCCAAATGGTATTTCAAACTAGAGATCGAATCTTCTACATAAGGTGACATATTGTAACCGGTGGTTATGGAAGAGATTCGTGTTCTTCTAACATTATTGAAGATCATATATTCTTCATAAATCAGGATATTATCACTTAGTGGTTGTTGATGAGGTTCTTTTCCTTCTAGCCTCAAGTTTATTTTAGCTTCAATTGTGATTTTGTACTAGAGTTACCATTTTGAAATGAATAATAAATTAATTCAATTTATGAATCTAGAGATGTAGGCATTTTTCCTAACTTCATTATCAACTATTTTGCAATGTGGTTCTAGTTCTTGCATTCCATTTTAATTAAATTTCATTTTAACGAGGTAATTCGGTAAAATAATTAATTTCCTATAAGGGTCTTTGGTCAAGGAAAAAAATTGGTCGAGTTTTCGGATCAGTATGGCCCTCTTCAATGAGAAGATAAAACTCTTCTATAAGATTATTGATAAGGGCCCATATGGCCTTTTTATATTTAGTGTCATATTTGGGAACATGAGGGTAAGAAAAAATAGTGTTAAAATCAAACCAAGTGGGATTCATCCCACATGGTTCAAAGGGCTTAATGGGTGGAAGGATGCCCACTAAGCCTTGAAGGGGATGTTGAAGGATCTCGGTGTAAGATCCTATAGTGATTTTGGAGGATCGGGTCTTACGGGTTTGGGATGGATTTTATTTAGAGTATGTAGATGGAGGTATAATAGGGGCTTTCTATTAGGAGGATTGGTGGGTGTTTTAATTTCATATATAGATATGGAAGGAAGAGAGAATTTTTGATTCGGATGGAGGGAGTAAGTATGATTTGGGTGCAGATTTGGAATAAGAAGTAGATGGTTTGGATGGGGAGTGGATGGTTTGGATGAAGGAGGAAAAGGTGATTTGGATATGGATTTGGATGAAGAAAAATTATATGATATGGATAGATGATGGATTGATTCCTTGGATACTGATTTAGGAGGATGGGTAGAAGATTTGGATTTGGATTGGGTGATGATGGGTGTTTTAGATGGAGTGGGTTAAATAATAGAGGGTAGAATACCCAAGATGAATGTGTGGATGATATATTATTAGGATTGAGGGGTCTTAGAAGAAAAAATCTCCAATTTCTTATGAGGATGAGTGGGAGAGTTTTCGATGGGGGTGATAAGGTTTCTATAATTATGCTTTATGAGGTTTTACCCTTACAAGGATAAAAATAATTTTGACAAGAGGGTTTTTGAGTAGTGGATGTCAATGTTGCTTTAAATGTTAAGATCAAGGATAAAGCGTGTTTATGAGAAGGTGATGGGGGTGCTAGTACCAAGGATATCAAATCCATAGAATATGAGGATGGGGAAGGATATCATTTGATATATATTCAACGAAGGATGTATGTTCAACATAGAGGAGGGATGGTATATATTCGAGAGTAGATATAGGCATAGATGAAGGGGTAGATGTGACAGATGTGGATGAAATGGATGTGGGTATACTTGATTAAAAAGTGATGGGTGTGGATTTATAAGAAGCAAACATTGTAAAAAGAAATGGTAAGATATGTTGGTGGAGTAGATGAAATGGAAATGACGGGAACTTGACCCAAAGCACCGATTGTGTGAGTGTCAGGTGTTTGAGATGTAGGGGTAGTGGTTTGATTTCTTTGAAGATGGTTGGGAAAAGGCATCATAAAAACATTGAGTGACTGATTGGGAGGGTCATTAGGATTATTTACTTAAAGTTCCCTTAACCAATAATATGTTGAATGAGATCCTTAAAGGTATGAGATTTATCAATGTACGAACCATGGACCCGATGATGTTTACAATTATACTCCTTGCAATAATGATTAGAACTCAGATGCAATTCATTGATTGGATGGATGGGAGGAAGATTGATTAGATTGGAATCCATAAGCTTATCAAAGATATAACCATATGACTCCCCAAGAGGAGTATAATTAGGGGAAGGATGAGGATCTCTCTCGAGAGGGCTCTTTGTGGGAGGTAGAAGTAGAAGAATATTTAATGGCAATAGAATTTTCCATGTTTTTAGAATTTTCATTATGATGACGGGGAAGAAGATTTGATGAACTTAGGTTTAGGTTTGTTAGATGTGAGTTTAACATGTCCTTTCTTAAGGGTGTGGAGTTCAAGTTTATGAGCTACGGTGAAATATGCCTTGAAGATTTGAAAGGATTGGATCTAGAGAGTATAAGAAATGTGATTCACACAAGATCAAGAAAAGTTCTCAATGATCTCGGTCTAAGGAAGGGAAAAGGATGGCTAGTTGATGATGCCACACCATCTTGCGATGGAATATTTGATGGATTCATCCTCAAACTATTTAATTACATATAAATTAGTGATATTGATTTTATGAGAAATGTTTATAGAGAAATTTTCTTGGAGAAGCTAGGGAAGTTATGTGAATCAAAATATGGACTGTTGGGGGATGTCATTACACTAGTCTAGTACAGGCCTGAATACCGACATAGGGAAAGTTATAAGCATAAGATCTTGATCATGGGTGATGAGGTAGCATGGATGTCAGAAGGCACGAAATTTTTGTTGAGGGTCCTCCTTGTTGATTAATTTAGAGAACTTAGGAAGTTATGAGTGAGGAGGCTAAGGTTTGATAGGAAAAAGGATGGATGGGCTCATTATAAATGTTTTCATACGTGAATGAGCTCCTAGGACCTGAGGTAGTGGCCTCCAAGTCTGTCAATCTACTCAATTTGAGCTACATGGGGTCATTAGAAGGAGGAATATGAGAAGTTGATGGATGAGGATATGGGATGTAATAAGTGGATGGGTTGGATTTAGGATGAGATTGGTATTGCAAATAATATGTAGGTGTCGATGGGGGTGGTTGATAAGGTGAAAGACAAGTGATTAGTTGAGATTATATGGGTTGTGAGATGGGCAGGCGAGGATGAACATAATTATGTGGGAAAGATTGATGGGGTTATCAATGTGTGATAAGAGCATTTTATTGAGGATGGTTATGATAAGGTGGTTGAGATATGTGAGTATGTTGATGATGAACATTATAGTAGAATGTACTATGGAGAGGGGGTTAATGTGTTTGAGTAGATGGTTAAGGAGTGGTTGTGAAGAAACAACATTAGTGTAGGTGTGAGATATATTAATTGGGGTTGAGTTTTAAGAGGTTCATCGGATGAAGGAAGAGGTAAATTTAATTCTCGAGTGAGGGCATCTATGATAATAGTGGATGTAGTGGGGATAGGGGATGGGAGGTGTTGTTGATATGAAGAAAACTTGATGGGATGGTGGTCACCAAATGAGTAGATTGGTGAGTGGAAGAATAAAATGGGACATTTTTGTGTTGGGAAATGGCCAACTCGTTCATGGAATGAGGAAAAAATAAGACAAGTTTATAGGTAAGGACTTGAGTGAACTCATGCAAACAATGATAGGCATGGATTTTTGAAGAGCAAGTCCATTGATCGGAAGGTGAGTAGATTTATAGATGAGTTAATCATGGAGGAGATAGGGTTAGTGTTTAGGAGATCCTAGAACTCCACACATCCATGAGGGATATTAGGGGATCGAAAGCCTCTATAAAATTATAATATAGGGATGTGAATTCTTTGGAATGGATTGAATGATGATAGAGGAAGGGGTTGGTTTCAAAATTGGTATGGTGTGAACTATGAATGGCTCACTAGAGGAAGTGGTAAAATGGTAGGTTTAGTAACTACAAAGAAAGTGATCAATGAAGTGAAAGAGATGATAGCTAGGGCTGACATATTTTGAGGAAGGGTGTGAGAAGTGGGGATGTTGGATGAAGGGGCTTGTTCCATTTTTCTATCTTGTGATTGATTAAGAATGGGCATAAAAGAAACAATAAGATCCTATGCTAATTATTGCTACAAGTAAATCAAACAACAAGTATTAACTATCTTGATTATTAGGAGAGTGGAAAAGAAAATAAGAAGGATCAAAGTGAACCTAGGAAATGGCCGATCTAAGGTGGTTTCAAGACAGTTTTGATGGAATCCTCAATATATCTAAAGCTACATGAGGCCCAAATTTATGATCAATACTAGTATGTGGCTTGATATAGGGTCCTACCCCTTTATTCATGCACCACATCGATAATGGTGTCGATAACTTAGCCTATATGCGATATTCAAACAAATTATAACATGGCCATAACACCACGGTGGATTTCCTACTAGGTGATGAAGTCCGATAATTCCACCTGGTAGATGATATCTCATATGTGTAAGTTAATGCCGAGTTTGGACATGTGTGAAAAAATGGAATACAAATGATTAACCCCTATTTATACTATGTAAGAAAGAAAACAAGAGATGCGAAGAGGACAAAATGATGGGGAAAAAAACAAGGAATACCTAGATAACACTATTCCTTATTATTTTTATTTCAAATAATAAGCGTAGATGACCCAAAAAAAGCTAACCCTTAAAGAATATGATTGAGAAAGCGCTACCTATGGATTAGTGGTGAGAGAAAGATAAAAATTAAAATAAAAGTGATGAAAAACAAAGAATAGACTCACCAATGAAGGGTTCAACTCCCACGGGGCATGACATAATGTCTAACAATATTTCCACTCCTCTTTTATATTAGTGAAAAGTATGTAAGAAATTAAGAAACCTCAAAAATATGGGAGGGTTTAAGTGACCTCCTGATATATATGATGATAATGATTGTGATACAGTGCAAAAATATATTCTCCATAACTAGCTTGATGACCTACACAACAAAGAGATCTAAACATGAAAAATATTAGGAATAAATATTGTGAGTTTCATGACAAAGATATTCCCTATAAGAGACAAACTCCTAGGATAGATGTTAACCCACTTTTGATAACAAGACAGATAATCGATAATGGATGGATTTAGTCGATAGTAAATTTGAAAACTAATCTCGGTGTAAGATAAGATACTAAAAATAATGATTTGATAATTAAAATACAAGAACTTAAACCAAACTTGAGTGGGTTAATGATGAGTCAAGACGAATGGTATAGTCAATGGTGACTAGAGTAGAGATGATCTATAATATGTAAAAACTAGGATGAGTGCGATTTCAGGATATTGGAATTGATGGCAAGATTATGATGGAAGGAATAGGATGGAAGTGATGGTTCATTAAACGAGGATGGGAGCTGGGTTGATAATGATTTGTTTAGGTTGACGACTATTGGATAAGGATATCGAAATTGATATTATGATAAAATAAAAGGTAGACCTATAAATAATAAAATATGGTTGAAAATGTGGGAAGAGATGAAAGGAAACCCATAAAAATGGAAAATGGAATCAACAAGGTATGAAATAAAAATTCCAAGAAATCTTCAAGGTACACTAAGCTCTAAATATAACATGCAAAGGATGTGGAGATAGATTCGATTGTTATGATAACTTCATGGATGAGGATGAGGGATGAAAAAACATGAGAATACTAGAGACCAAAAAAATTTATCCTTTTGGAAGGAGAGGAGAATGTGAGTATATAGGTTAGATGGTGACCGACATGATTCTTCGGTGACCAAGACAAATTACATGCAAAGGACACGAAAGAAATGATTAATGTGTGAATGATGGGATAAAAACACAGCGGTGCACTATTTTGAGCTGCACACTTGCATGAGAGGAGTAATGACTAGTGGGATGATGATAAGGTATTAAATGGGTGTAAGGGATCTTAGGGCATGTTTAAATGAAGCGAAATATTAAGGGAGTGGAAAACATAATGGGGTGATAAATGCGGGGAATAGGATAGAATTAGTTGTAAATGATAGGGTTAGGGATGAATTAAATAGGCTTAAGGGTATTAACAAACATGAATAATAATAATAAATAATATGGGGGAAAATAGGAATTATGGATGAAATCGAAATAAATTTCTACGAGGGGTATAATTTTAACATAGGAAAGGGAGTATGAGTGTAAGGTGAGGAATAATTTATTTTAAATAAGAGGGTCGGGATGAATGTGGAAGGTGGTAATGAAGAAGAGTGAATGAGACATGGGAAACATGGAAACATACTTAAAATAGGTGTCTACATTTTCCCCTTTTTGTTGAATGGTTTTCATTATAATGAACTGCAAGACAAAAACTACAAGTGATGAAAGATGATTGTACTTGAGAAGTTTCACCTCACACTAGGGATCAATGACAAGAAGGGGAGTCGATTATGATTTTTATAGAGATAGATGGAGAAATAGAGGGTGAAACAAGGGGAAAGAGATAGAGGTAGAAATATGCCCCAAGAAAAGGGGGATGACCACTGATAAGATAACAAAAAAGGAAAAAAATGAAAGTATGACGGTGAATTTGGAAACACATTTGTAGGGAAAAACCACATCCTACAAGAGAGGCAACGTGAATTTCCTATAGACATTATGGATCAGAAAATTCATTATGATATGGATGGAATCAATGGGAATATAATTGAATGGATGTATAAGTTGTGGGATGAAGAGATCAAAGGTATACATCAAGATATGCACAAACAAATGTGAACAAATCACGAAACAAAGTAGGGAAAAATTATATGTGTTTTCCTTCGGACATTAGGAAGTGATAGAATATGTGTCCTAGTAGGATGAAGATGAAATATGGCCATGAAGGTGGGATTCAAATGAAATAAGGTCCCCTAGGAGGGAACATGAGGATTAGTGCAAAATGGGCTACTAGATGAGATACACGGGGTGAGGAAAATTTTGTTATGGGTGGTAGAAAATTTAAAAGTGGAGGAAGAGATACTTGGATGAGGAGACTACATGTGAATGAGGATTGGGTCAGTGATGATTAGGGTATATCGATAGAGACTGGGTGAAATTGATGACAACTAGGGAAAGTCAGCGACGACTAAGGTGGCGGTGATTATATAAACGTTAGGATTGACCGATAAGGCTCATTTGAAAAGTATGATTTCGATGATTGAGAAATCTAAGAGAGAGGAGAATGGGATATTTGAGAGAAATGGAAGATGAAAATGCATAGAGGAAGTGTTAGAGGACTTAGAAGATAGTAAGTATATGATTCCTAGCTTATTGTTAAGTGTTAGTTGATATTTTATTTTAATTTTTTACATTTTTCTAAAATTTAGATGGGCGACAAGGGGTATTCAGTTATGAAAAGACATTTTTCTAGTGACTAGGGTTAAAATGCATCAACCGAAGTTACACAACATTAACCGAAAGCGTAAATAGATGTCCACCCTATCACGGGTTGGAATCAATTAGTTAGATGAAGGCCCTAAAGGATTGAAGTAGATAGAATTTGACAATTTTTATGATTGAGTGTTAATGGGTGATTGTTTGATTGGATTCTGCAAGCTAGAGATATTTTTTTACCTTAGAGAAAGTCCCTATTTTGTATGATCATATACGGATACATTTGAGTGATGCGAGAGTGGTATCACTTAGTTGTAGTGGGGTTGGGGATTCTACCACTATCAAGGGATACCTAGAGACATAAGGTTAATGATTACATTAATTTATAGATGGGATGTGTGGATGAGCACGTTCTAGTTTATGAATGGGGAGATGATGGTCACTGTAGAGGATGTGTAACATATATTGAGGTTATCAATATATGGCAACCTATAGTGCATATCACATTAGAGATGATAATGGAAACATTGAGGTAGTTATTTGAGGATGTAACTCATTAGATTGATTTATTTCATGGGATTTCCATATAGAGACCCTATATGAGGAACTTAAAATGAGGAGTAGGATAAAATGCTTCATTATGATGGTTATTTGAGCTACGCTACCAAATTAAGGGAGATCTATATTCCAATGGGGACTAGCTGGTGTACTAGCAAATGTGGTATAATGGAAGATATGATTTTAATTTTTGTAGCATAGCATTTTGGTGTAGGTTTATCATCATATTTTGATGTATGTGAAAAAATGGAGATCAAGATTATACGTGGGATTCCTTTCACATTTTCACAGAGAAAATTATATAGCACTAATTAGGACACTAAGAATTCCATGAGTAACAAGAGATCGCATTGAGATAGCAGTTAGATTTATGAGGTGGAGATCCAATGAGGATCATACGGTTAGGGATGCACTAGGTGAGGAATGGTACTAAGATAGATTGGGAAGCTTATATGTGGAGGAGGTGAGATAAATGACTGGTTCAAATGAGGAGCTACATAGCATGAGGAGGATTAGATGGGTATAGGGGCGGAGGCTAGAGATGGTGGAGGACATCTAATTTCCACAAGTTATGAGATAGTATAGAGTAGTTAAGATGGTGCCAAAGGAACCTATTATATAAAAGAGAGAGGAGAAAAGATATATCGCCTACTCCGAGTATGGAGGATCACTAGGGGAGGTGAGGTATCCGTGGGATAGAAATCGATGTGGGAGTTGGGGCAGATTTATGAAAGTGGATGGAGGGGCGCGAGTAGACCATAAAGTGGAGAGAGAGTATATGGAGGATTTGATGTAGAGGTACTAGATGGAAGATATGTGGAAACACATGTAAGAGAAGGAAACATCCTGCAAGAGGAGGGCTGATGGAGATAGAGGAACAACCAAGATAGTTTGTTTACATGGAGAGCTATATATTACTCGCTAGGATCACGATACGACATGACAAGAGAGGGATATCACTATACAAAAACAAGATAGATATCACCCCCATAGAGAGGCTTACAAGGCCAAGTATAGAGCTATATGTTCGTAATAGAGGAAATGTGGAGTGAGGATCGGGGACCAAGATAGATGGAGCCAATTGTGACCATGATGTTAGAGAAAAGTATCATGATTTGGGAGATGAGGTGTCCTATTACAAGAAAATTATAACTACGAGATTAACTAGGATACCACAAGTATGTGGCCTACATATCTTGGAGGAGAGGAGCATGGCCACAAGCTTTAGGGAGCACAACTAGTGTCGCGTAGGCGAGGAACAATGGAGGAGGAGAGAATGGGTACTATCTTGTTGTAGGAGGGTTTAGATCATCTAATGTATTATTGATTGTGTGAACTTGAAATTTATAATGTATAGATTTTGATGATATGATGTACAAATTTCTAAGATAAATCCCAGTAGAGGCATATCATGGATGTATAAATATTTTGGTTGATATATATAAATTTTTATATGATGATTTTATCGTATATGTATGTGTGTTGATGATGTGATTTATATGATATGATGTATGGATTTAGATTAGACGAGAGATAGGAAAAATGGAATGTTTTTATTTAGATGTGATCAAGAGATAAGAAATATGTGATGTTTTGATTTAGATGTAATGGATATGGATGTTATAGATAGAGGATGATAATGAGTTTAAGTCAAGCATGAAAGCTGTGACTGAAAATAGAACATGATGTGACAGTTTAGATGAATGAGGATAGTTGGATATGGATGTGATAAATTAGATTAGATAGATAAAATGCAACTCGAAATAGGTGACCCTGAATAGACAAGGGAACCAACACTACACCGTAAAAAGAGTTCATGTGGAAGGAACAAACCAAACATGATTGGAGGTCAATCCTAAAAAATAATCAAATAAATCAATACACTTATGACCAAAGGAAAGTGTTAACACAAAAAAATGATAGTTAGTCATACTTAAGATCACTAAAGGATAGATGAAAAGGTGCTTAATGGCCCACCTGTAGACACAACAAGGGTTAAGATATAGCATGTGTGAGGGGGAATAGGTTCTCTTTAGGTGGTGTTCTTAGGTCTATGCCTCAACTCTAGATAAAGCTACTATTAGTGAAAATCTATACAAGCACCCCTAAATGACCTTTAGATTTGCAGTCTAGAATTGGGTCATTTAGTGTGATGAAAAACATTGAGTTTTCTCCAAGGTGTGGAACCTTGAAAGGTGAGAAAACTCTCCAGAGAAATCTGGTTCTTACCCCTCTGTTTAGGTGTATGCATGAAATTTTTGTAGAGGTTCTGATTCAAAATTCCTATTCTAAAACTACCAAGGAGATAGGGTTGAGAGAAGCATGGAAAAGGGAAACAAAACTAAGATAAAATGGTGATACACCAAAGGAGTGATGAAATTTTGTCTTGAAAATAAACACAGATCATAGAGATGTAACACCAAAGCATGCACATATTGCCAGAATATAATGAAAGATCAGAAGACAATGATAAACACATGAGAGGATTGGAGGATCATTCACAAAACATGCATTACCATTCCCAAGTTTAATACAATGCATTATAATGGCAGAGAGGCAAAAAACATGCCACAATCTCCATGGAAGGTCTGAAACTCCTCGAATTCACATGCCAAGGGGAAGAGGGGAGTCTGCAAGAACAAAAATGTCCAACCCTTTACAAATGAGCCAAAACTAGCTTTTAACGATGAAGCAAAATGAAGGAAAGGAAAAAAACATGGGAAAATTGATTTTAGATCTCCAACCACCGACAAGATCCATTAAAACAACAAGGGAACCCTCACAAATCCATTTTTCGATGCATTTGGCCATGCTGGAGAAGAAACGAGCACCATACCTCATCAATTTTGGTGGTTGGGGGTCGATTATGTATTTTTCCCATGCCAAGGACATTTCTTCAATTTTATCCCAAAAATCAAAATTGAATAGTCCATCAATTTCAACAGCTTTCCAATGATATCAAAAATGTGAAAATCCAAGCTCTGGATCAAAAGATATGGCCCTTTGAGGATTTAGGGAAAAATAGGGGAAACTAGGGAAAAATTAGGGTTCGCGGGCCGAAATTTGAACTTTTTCCCTCCTATTTCAAATCGGGAAGATTTCCCAAAAAATCTCCATTGGCCTAACCACCACTGCCATGTTGCACCCTTTGGTTGATCTGCAGGTTCAAATGATCATTCTGCCCTTTTGCGAAATTGGAAAATTTTCCAAAAATACTTCGCGCCTCCACAACTCCGAGACACGTGGAACCTTCTCATTGCTTGGTGGGGATGCACTCCATTTTTTACCTTTGCACCATTAGCTTGATTTGGAGAAAATTCCAAATCCCTTTCGCCGCCCCAAATTCCACTGCTGACAGGACACGTGGTGTCACCTCATTGCTCGGCAAGGATGCACCTATATTTTTCCCTTTGACGCACTTTGACCAAACGCGAAAAACTTGAAGTCCTTTCGCTACCGCCGCTCCAACTGACACATGGCACCATCTCATTTCCTTGTGGGATTTCGGGCCAAAATTTTCCCCTTTACCTTTTTCCCAAAAGGCTAAGTGCCAAATTTTTTCCCGCGGGCCCACCTTGGGAAAAATTCCCCTCCAAACTCCGTTGAGCCATATCTTACAAAATACAAGGAGTTAGGAGGACTTCTTTACCTTTCGGAAAGGGGAGAAAATTATCTATGTGATGAATCTATCTCCAAGATCTTTTGAGTGCTTGAAATGTGAAAATTTTGACTAAGTCACAAATAAGGAAAGAATGAATGCAAGCTAGCCAAAAATAAGCGGGGGCTCATTTTGAATAATAGCTACACAAATTGATCAATGGAAGAAGTTTTTGTTAGGAAACAAGGGATAAAATATGGGGAAAATTTTCTTATAGAATCACAACAGAGAAACTAATATGCAGCAAATATTATAGATCTAAAACAAAAATGAAAAATAATATAACACAACACAAAGAGATAGTATTTAATTTGGTTCACCCAATTTGGGCTATGTCCACCAAGAATCACTTGCTCATATTTTATTACAAGAAACCAATCTCTCAATACAATACCCAGATATTTTTGGAGCTATGCTAAAAAAACTCTACATAATTCACACCGGATTTAGAAACATCTGTAATGTTACATCAACCCTACCATGTGCACAAAACCACATAAGTAGACAAATTATTAAGCAGATTTTACAAAACATTGGGTATCAAAACCATGGGATAAAATTGTCCCATAAACCTATGGTTCAAAAAAAACCCACCCATATGAGAAGATAACATTTCCCGAAAATCAGGCACATTTTTCAAGGCCAAAAATTGTTTTCTCGGGGTTGTGCTCCCAAACCTCAGTGAGAAAAATGTGGAAAGTGTACAATACTCTTAGTCTACAAGTATTCAACACTTTCACACATGTAAATAGGATCCAAAACCTAGAAAAATCCCACTTGGATACTAGTTTACCTCTGAGAAAGCTTCTCAACCCTTCACTAGTTTCTTTAAAAACCAACCAAAGCTTAACATAGCTTTAGTTTTTCCGTTGTGACCACCTTGGTCATCATGTCTGCAGGATTATGACTGGTATGAATCTTCTCTAGCTTCAAATTCTCTTCCTCAAAATTTTTCTCATGAAATGGTACCTTAGCTGTATATGCTTTGTCCTAGAGTCGAAAGCGAGTTCTTAGTTAGGTGTATAACACTCTGAATATCACTATGTAGCTTTTCTTCCTCTTTATTATGCCCCAACTCCTCAAGCAATTGCTATAACCAAATCATTTCTTTACTTGCCTCTGTGGTAGAAACATACTCATCCTTTGTGGTTAACAAAGCCACCAACTTATGTAGTCATGAAATCCAGCTCAATATTGTCCCACCTACAGTGTAAATATAACCTGTCATGCTCCTCCTTTTGTCTACATCTCTAGCCATATATGAATCTACATAACTACTCAAATTGGTGTCTTATCCATTGTAGCACAAAATTTTCCCCATGGTCCCTATCAAATACCAAAGGATCCACTTTATTTCTTGCTAAATATCTCTACCTGGATCACTAATAAATCTACTCACCACTCCCACTACATGGGTAATATCATGCCTAGTACATGCCATGACATACATCAAAGCTGCTCACCACCGATGAGTAAAGTACCTTGGACATCTGGTTTCTCTCCTTCCCTATCTTGGGACACTACTCCTTTGATAACTCTAAATGGCCTACCAAAGGAGTCCCAAACGGTTTAACATCCTACATATTAAACCTCTCCAAGACCTTCTTAATGTACTCTTCCGAGATAAAGTCAACTTTCATTCCTTTCTATCCCAATAAATCCCGATACCAAGGATTTGTTTGGCTGCCCCCAAATCTCTCATAGAAAAGAATTCACTTAGTTGTTTCTTGAGTACTTTTATTTCTGCATGTTTTTACCCTACAACCAACATGTCATCCACATACAAAAACGTGATAATATAACTTTCATCCTCAAATTTCTTTATATACATGAAATGGTAAGAATGGCATATAATATAACATTGCTCCATCATGAAGCTATCAAATTTCTTATACCATTGATGTGGAGCTAATTTCAATCCATACAAGCTCTTCTTCATTTTTCACACCATATCCTATTTACATTTGACCTCATAACCCTCTGGTTGTTGCATATATAGATCCTCCTCCAAATTACCATGGAGATATGCAATATTTATATCAAGCTGCTCTAAGTGCAAGTATTATGTTATAGCTATTCCAAGAACATTTCTAATCAAAGTCTTATTTACTATAGGAGAAGAAATCTCATAAAATATATAAGTGCAAGTATTATGTTATAGCTATTCTAAGAATAGTTCTAATCAAAGTATTATTTACTATAGGAGAAAAAATATCATAAAATATATATACCTTTTTTACGTGTAAACCCCTTGACCACCAACTGGGCCTTGTATCTTTTCTTTCCTCCTTCTTCCTCTTTGACTTTGTACACCCACTTGTTCTATAATTTTCTTTTTCCTTCTAGTAGCTTCACTAAATCCCATGTCTACTTATGCATGATATCCACGATGCTCCTCATACATGGCTTACTCCCACTTCTTCTGGCATATATCAACATTGCTTCATCAAAGCTCTATGTCTCTCCATTATCGGTGAGTAATAAATAATAAAGAGAAGGAGAAAAATGTTCATGTTCTCTTCTTACCCTAGAAGACCTCCTCATATATAGGAGTTTGGGGTTCTTGTTGAAGAGGTTCCGAACCGATTCATGTGTTACTTTCCCATCCGAAAGATCCTACTACCATTGCATATTCTTTCTTAGATTCTTTCATGTTTTCCTGAATCAACTGTTTCTTATACATGAATTTATCATTAAAGACCACATCACTAGATCGAATGATTTTCTTTTCCTTAATACTCCAACATTTATATCCAAATTCATCACCACCATAACCAATGAAAGTACATTTTTCTAATTTAGCCACTAGCCTAGTCCTATCATCCTTGTCTATATGGAAAAAAACCTCACATCAAAAGACTCTAAGAAGTGAATAATCAACTTTCTTACATACATAGCCTCCTTAGGTATGCCTCCATCCAAGGCACTTGAGGGTCCTATGTTTATCAAATACATAGTTGTGCTCATTTCTTTTTCCCAAAAAGAAAGAGTAATTCATGCATGTAACCTCATGCTCCAAACACATTCCATTATTTTTATTTTCATCCTTTCTGACACCCCATCCTACTACGAGTTCTTGGAATAGTATTTTTCATGCGGATTCTATTATTAGAATAGTAATCATCAAATTCATTGTTGAAATACTCACCTCCATTATCTGGCTGAGGAATTTTAGCTTAAGACCTATTTCATTTCTCTACAAAGGATTTTCATTTAAGAAAAGTGTCAAATATATCAAATTTGTTTCTAATACAATAAACCCAAACTTTCCTTATTACATCATCAATAAAAGTAACATAATAACTTGCACCCCAAGAGATGATACTCAAGCGGACCCCACACATCAGAATGCACCAACTCTAATTTACTCTCTTTCTTTATAGAGCCAATCTTGAAAAACCTTACTCATTTTTTTCCCATAGATGTAGTCCTCACAGAACTCCAACCATGTTTCGTATCCAGGATAATCCTTCTTTATGATCTCCATTCCCTTATGGATCTTATGGTGAGCCTATAGTGTCATAATGTTGTATCTACTTCTAAAGCCACAAGTTTACAAACATTAGTGCTATAAGTGGTTAAATATAAGGTTCCAACCTTCTTACCTCTTGCCACCACAAGATAACCCTTGGTAACGTTCTAAGAGTTTGTTGTAAATATCACAAGTATAATCATCACTTCTCAACTACCTTTCGATATCAAATTTCATCTTAATGTACACACATGTCCGACATCCTTCAATAGCCAAGTATTACCATTATGCATCTTAACCCAAATAGAACCTTTTCCAACTATTCTACAAGGCTCATCATCACCAAGAAAAACATGCCCAAAATCTTGTGGAACATAATCAACAAAATAATGCCTATGTGGAGTAGCATGGAAAGAAGCCCCCGAATCTAAAACCCAAGATTCAGTAATATTGTGGAAAGAAAGAATCAAATCATCATGACATACATTACCCATTGCCACATTTTCCTCCTTGTTTTCTTCTTGTCCCAAAGCTCCCAATTGTCCTTCTTTACATGCCTAAACTTTCCACAGTGCCAAAGCATACTATCTTGATTTTGGATTTTGACCTTGCACGATCTTTTGATTTTCCACTGATTCCTTGATTCTTTTGTCTCCCACCAATCTCCAATGTCAAAGAATTCCTCAAGTAGAATATTACCCAAAGATTTTTCTTCGCATTTCCTCCTTATAATCAACCCTACAATATCCTCAAACTTAAACTTTGAGTTTTCTAGAACCAAGTTTCTTACCACCATTACCATGCTATTCCAATTCTCGGGGTAAAGAACATAGAATTAATAAAGCCCCAACTTCTTCATCAAATTCTAGTGTAACTAAAGATAACATATTTACAACCGTATTAAAATCATTTAAATTATACGCTACCAAACAATTCTCATATTTCTTCATATCAAACAACTTTTTCATTAAAAGTGTTTTTTTAGAAAGCAGAGCATTTTTCATACAACTTCCTAATACATCCATTAGTTATTTTTAGTCTTCACCTTTGAAACATTAAATAATACCGAAGATGTAAGTCAAATCCTAATTTTCCCAAGTGTCTTCCTATCCAAAGAAATTCCACTCCACATTTTCATGCTCGAGGGTTTGGTCACCTTCTAAGACAACAGAATATAAAGATACTTTTGATAAAGGTAATATTCTATCGTATCTTCCAAAGACTAAAATTATTCCCATTGAATTTATCAATCCTTAATATTTCATCATCTTCCATAGCTCCCACTCAAGATAAAACTTTCCCTATGATTCAACTGTAATACATGGATGGAAGCCTATAGAATTATATTAATCAATTAAATCAAATTACAATATAGAGGTTATAATTCTTATAGGAATTGAACAGCCATGTGCAGACAAATACAAGGTGCAACTAATCATAACAACTTTGAAAATACATCCGGGAAGCAATAAACAAATGCAAACAAGTATAGTTGCAGCAATAATGCAACAAATAAACAATACGATATAAAATGACAAATATTGTTATAAAACTATATAACAATATATAAACTAATTACCTTATTAAATAATTAAATATTTAAGGTAATATAATGCATAAATTAACCTAACATTCCCCCCCTTAATTCTTCATTACCTCAAGGGATGAGGAGAGGAACTCTCTAAAAAACTCAAACTTTTGATGTGCAAGTGACTTTGTGAAGATATTTGCTAGTTGTTCAGCTATTGGATAAAATTGAAGTAGTATATTGTGCTTCAGGACATGTTCACATATGAAATGTACATATACCTCAATATGTTTTGTTGTTTCATGAAAAAATGGATTGCGAATAAGTTTGAGAACACCTTCATTATCAATATACATGGTGGTCATTTTTTCCGGTGGTATTCCAAGTCCTTCCAGGTATGCGATGTAGCCAAATCACTTGACAAATAACTTCTCTGCAGAACGATACTCAAACTTCTATGGAAGAGCAAGAAACAAAATTTTGTTTCTTGCTTCCTCGTGATATTTTTCCAAACCCCATATATAATAAAAACCTTAAAGTGGAGTTTTATCATCAATGTTTCCCCGCATGATCCAAATCTGAATATCCTAAAAAGAAGAAGTTGTCATTCTTCTTGTATTCTAGACCAAGATCCGCTAATCCTTTGAAATATCTCAAGATGCACCTTCACGCCTTCTAATGACAAAATTTGGGTTCCCACATGAACCTAGATAGATAGCTCACCGCAAAGTTGATATCTCATCTAGTGTAGGTCGGATTAAATGAGACTCCCAATCAACAATCGATAAAGAGTGGCATTTTAGTGCGGGAGATGGATCTGAATAAGATAACTACAATATTTTCTCCATATGTGTAGTGATCGGTGTGTAATCCATCATCCTAAATTTCTCGAGCATCATCTTGGTATATTTTAACCAAGAAACAAAGATATGATTCTCTTTCTTTCATACTTCCAATCAAATATAATAGCGCATCAGCCCAAGATCTGTCATATCAAATGATCGATTAATATATTTCTTCATTGCATTGATCATCCTCACTGAACTACCAGTGATGACTAGATTTTCAACATAGAAAATGACAATCACAATCTCCCCCTTTCATTTTTAGGTAAAGATTGGGATCATATGGATTTCTAACAAATGCATGTTGTACGAGAGGCTCATCATGTATGATGTACCATGCATAGGGTGCATGTTTGAGGCCATACAAATATTTCTTGAGATTGTATACATTTTCTTCTTGACTAGGTACAACACATCGCTCAAGTTGAGTCATATAGACTTATCCATGTAAATATTTGTTCAGAAGGAACTTTTTGCCTCCATGTGATGGATTTTCCAACTAAGCTGTGCAATGCTAGAGCAAAGATCATCCGATCATTTTGATCTTAGCTATGGGAGAAAATGTCTCCTTGTATTCAATGCCTTTTTTTGTGCATAACCCTTTGCTACTAGTCTCACTTTATACTTGTCTATTGTTCTATCTGTTTTGTACTTAGTTTTTAATATCCATCTGCATCCAATGGGTTTCTTCCCTGGTGGAAGATCAAAAATTTAGCAAGTGTTATTTTTCATTACTAATTGATATTGATTCCATGACATCTTTCCAAGCTTTTGATTGTAGCACTTCTGTACTATAGAGTTCTCATCAGATTCAATAAATCTACTCATCAAAGAAAATTTAACTTCTTCTCTTGCTTTACTATGAGTCTATGGTCTAGGGGTAGATGTATTCGGTGGAGCATCCATTCTTGCATCTCGTAACATGCTAGTATACCACTTGGGCATATATTGAATTATTCCCTGGGTTGTGGTTTTATTAGATCATCACCATCATCCCCGTCATCACTTTCATCATCTGTGGAAACATCAACTTTAGGTTTTACAACTTGTGAAGAATATAGATCGGTGTGAGTTTGGAGGAGGAGACTCTGCTTCCTTCTTGTCAAAGAGCTCAACATAGCTACTCTTGTGTAGAGTTTCTGGTCTTTCGATCCATCAATCTATACCCAATATTCTCTTCAATGTACCCAATGAAGATGATTTTTTGTGATTTCATATCCAATTTATTTCTATTCTTCTTGGGTATGTGCATACTTGCTTTGTACCGAATACTCACGAGGTGTACAATAGATGGTTTCCACTTTGACCAAGTTTCATGTGGTGTTACTTCATCAAGAGCAACTACGGGCACTCTGTTCAAAAAAAATACACGCTTTTATTTTTTCTTCTTCAGAATTTCTTTTGCTAGTCGAGTCATGGATCATGCATAGTACCATTTCTATGATAGTATGTTTTCTTCTATCAACAACACCATTCTGCTACGGTTTTTGTGGAGGAGGCATTTGCGACAAATCTTGTGAGCTTGTAGGTAGTATTAGAACTCATCATTGGTGAATTATCTCCCTCGATCCGAGTAGAGGGTTCTAATGTGATGTCCAGTTTCATTCTCAATAGCTACTTTGAGCTTCTTGAAGTTTTCAAAAGCTTCACTTTTCTTTCAAGGAAAAAAATCAACATTTTTCTTGAATAGTCTTCAACACAAAGCATGAAAATCTGACATTTAGAATGAATCTGGTTACATTAGACCATATAGATCGGTATGAACCACATCAAGCTTACCATGAACTCGATATGTACTTTGTTGGTGCTCGTTTTGATCTCTCACCATTTTCCCCTAATTTTCCTCTATATGCATGTTCTAAAATATTTTGTCTCTTGATGTGGGTGTTCTAAAAGATTTTACCTCAATTTTGAATTCCTCGAGTTATTTGTAAAATCCATTTTCATGTCCCTCCTAGAAGAAGTCTACGTGTTTGCCCTATTTTTTCCCTAATTTCTTCAAAATCCACAGCATCTGCCATTTTTCCTATCTTTCCTCAACCATGGAAGCTTGAGAATGATAAATTTATATGTGCGTGCCTTTGAAAATCCAAATCCACTGGTCAGAAGATGCTTGAAATCATGATTCACTTATTTTTGTTTCAGAAAATTTTCATCCATAACGAAAAGTCAGGTTCTAGGCATGAGTGGTGAATTTCTATGTTTTTGATGGTTTGATGGGTGTCTTTTTCCTATCAAAGTTATTCCCCAACATTTAGTAGTCACGTGGATTCTTTTGGTTGGTCAAGGGACGGTGGGAAAATAATTTAACTTATCACTTTTTAATTTTTTGGTGAAAAGGCAAAATTGATCCCATGGCTCTACTCAATTATGATCGGTTCTTTTGGTTCTTACGTGGCTTTTCTAATTGGATGGGGCACAATGGGTTTTTTTTTGAACTTGTTATTTTTGCTACTTTGGAAAAAAATTTGAACTCGCCTCATGGCCCCGCTAAGCTCTGATTAAAGAAAATTTAAGTGGCGGGGAAAATTTCTTATTTTCACCCCAAGGTGTCCACGTGTTCATTTTTTATTTGATGTGGCTCAGCAGGGCACTCCTAAACTTTGTGGAAAGTTTTAACCCAAAACTTGTCCACGTGGAGGAATGGCACTCATTTGAAGATTTTATTTTTGGTTTGGCCTTGGAGTTACGTCGGGAGGACACGTGGAGGTTTCCGCTACTTTTCCGGACTTAGACAAATTTTTATGTAGCTGGTATAGTTTGGTAGAATAGAGACACGTGGTGAGCCCATGCTCATTTAGGGTCTCCACTTTGGGCACCATTTTGAAATTGTGCCATAAATACACGTGGAGGCTTCCATTGGGGTTTCCAATATTTAGTCTTTTTCAATAGGGTTTTAAGGGGCCTAGAACACGTGGATAAATTGTGCATGTTTGAGGACTGCCCTTGAATTTCACTTTAAAGAAGTGCTAGGAGGACACTTGGACGCCTTTTCTCACTTTGTGTTTTGCTTGGAATTTTCAATGGCCAAAGGAGATTGCCTCGGAGCTTGACGCATGGCGCCTTCCACTAAACTTTAAACATTCAAACAAATCTTTCCAGGATAGGACACATGGTGATCCTGCACTCTTTCAGGGTCTCAACTTTTGGGGACCATCTTAATATGCGCCATTGTGATGTGTGGAATTTTTAAAATTCATAGGGGCGAGGAATTGAACCATCGGAGGAAACTTGGATTTTTTTCCTCTTGTTACCAAAAGGGTTAAAACATCAAAATGGCCCACAAACCTGACGGAAAATAGTCAATCTTTTGCCCCGGTAAATGGTGAAAGGGCGGAGTTGCGGGGAAAATTTGGAAAAATTTCCCTTTTCCAAAAAGGAGGTGATATAACAGAATTTTGTTGTGTTTCCTTTGGGACCCACCTTAGGAAACGTGTCAGGATCATTTCTCAAGGGCGGAGGTGTGGAGAAAAATGTGAAAATTTTACTTTTTTCAAAATTTGTAAAAGGAAAAGGGGAACCCGCTAGCCTTCTCTAAAATGGATCTCCCACATGGACGGTCCAAATTCAAAATAGAAATCAATGGTAGTTATGCATCTGTATCTAATTTTTCGCCATTTTCACTCTAGAGCTCCTGGGGATGTGTATTCTTATGGTTTTTTATCATTTCTTGGAGTCTCCTACATGCCAAATGAAGAGGAACATTAATCTGGAGGCCTGGTTTTGTGGGGAAGGTCTAAAAACGTCTCTCACCATTAATATGTAATTTGACTATCAGATTCGCCCAATTTTTCTTTCCTTGGCACGTGAAAGACCTGTTGATATCTGGGTTTGGTGAGAAAAATCCGGGGACATATTTTACCATTAAGATGAGATCTGATTTTAGGCTCGATCGATTTTCCATTTTCTTTTCCTAAGCACGGCAAGGAGCTAGATTTAATAGATTAGGGGGAAGTGATGGTGAATAAAAGGAAGAGTGATCTACTAGGAGAGGAGTTGAATGTGGGAGAGGCTCAAGATATTTTCCCCCAAGTACCACGACAAATTTTTATAGATTTGATTATGGGAATCATGATCGAGATCATGGAGAGCACTGGTACACTCATGTCTCTGGTTTTAGAGGGAAAGGTTCTGTTGTAAAATGATATAAATAGGCATGATTTTGCAGTGAAAAGGGTTGGGAATTTGTGAACATAGGAGTGTTAGGAGTCAGAAACTAATTTCCTAAGAGAAAAGCTTGATAGAGCCCGTCTTTTTGAGAAACTATCTAAAGAAGCCTGTTTATATCCTTTGTGTTACATTTGATCATGTCAAGGTGGTTCTAGTGTATATCCATTGACAAGCTCTCGAGATTGTTTAGAAACTATCCCTACTTGATAAATTTAACCAAAATTGAGTTAATCTATGTTATTCTTGGGAAAAATTTGTGTTTTCTTCATTCTGAATGTCTGCAAGTAGTTTTTATTGTTCCTGTTGCACTTACATTGAAGTCTGTGTGAATCACACAAGATCTTATCATGTGATAGTTTGGTTTCATTTGTAATTTAATTTATCGAGAAGGGATTCCATTTGATAGTGAAATAAACAAATTTAAAATCATTATGACCCCTACCATGACTATAAGATTGTTTTTTAGCCTTTGAGGGTATCTTAAGCATGATGAATGAGAGATTGATAATGTTTAATTGAGTTTTCCAATATGAGCCTTCATTTTGGATCCTTGAAGTTTGTGTGAAAAGTGCTGATCTGGGCCTCCATTGGAGCACATATTCTAGTTAAAGGAACACCCTAGCTACTTTGAAAGCATTCTTCTGTTCGAGATTTCTATTTTTGTAAAATTTCTCAAAGATTTGGTATAATCAAATTTATCCCGCTTCACCTCCCACCAAAATTCATTCAAAAACAATTAATCATACCCATACTACCCTCTTTGTCATGTGTGTATACAAATGAAAAAATTTTACTACCAAAACATGCAAAAACAATCAAGTTTTCATTGTCTTTAGTGGCCTGAACCTTGCTTAGAAAATATCTCCATTATCTAGAGTGACAACTTGTGAGAGTTAGGTTTTGTTGCATTGATCATATTTTCTTCAAGGTCTTCTTAATAATTTCACAAGGAAGGACATCTCCATCTCCTCCACAAAAAGCAAGCTACAAAAGGGTTCTCTCACCTTGGTTGAAAGGCACAACCATAAAGTAGTGAGGATAGATCAAATCCTCTTGAGGGTGTTATCCATTTCTCCACATCTGAGTGACAAAGGGCAGTTAGATCCCATCCCCGGATACAAAATGACTCATCATGATCTATTTGTCTCTAAGCTTCCTGCTAAACCTGTGATGTTGCTCAGACTTTGAAGGAGAATCAATTTGGGTACCAACACCTTATCGGTGCCGTGAGGACATAGTGATTGTAGACTTAGTAAACACTTCTTTGTGTTCTCAAAGTGCTAATCATATTTTCAAACAACATTTTGTGTTCGGCCTATAAGAAGTTTTCATAAAGTTACAAGTGTATGTGAAACTCTTTCAAGTTTTCTACTAGTGCACTAGCTTTCATTGATAAATCAAGGTAAAGAAGAGTCGAGTCTTTCCATTTCAGCTACTAGTATTGATAGACATTTGACAGATCATATTTTAGTCCATTTGCACAACTAAGGTGAAAATCCTTAGTGGTGACTCCTGTTGATTTGATTCTTGATGAGTACCAGTGTCTTAACCTTTCTCAAGTGAGATTTGTTATCAATATTTTCAAAGCTAGAAGAAGAAGAATATCTTTCTTTCACTAGGGATCTGCTAGGACATTATTTCTAGAGCTAGGAAAAGAAAAGTCAGAAGGAAGAAAATCCTAGAGAGTTGTTGGAGATCAGAAAACAAGAAAAGGGATCTCCATTGATGAAATGTAATCAGCCTATCATTGAAAACTACAATTTGAGTGCTTCTAAATCAGGTAGCCTCTTTGTGGAATTGAATTCTCCAACTGGAGAGGGGCCTTCATTTGATTTTAAAAAATTTCTTCTCATTCTACCCCTATCTTTTAGAAGTTGATAGGGATTTCTAAGAAACTAGGCCTTTAGGGGATATCCATTTTGAAATTTATACTCCTGTGTTTCAAATACCCTCTACCCCTCATCAATTTGTCCCCTCCAAGGTCACCTCCTCAAAACAACATGGCCCCCCCCACCTAGACCTCCATTTGTTGTAAATACCTTTGGACCTATAAATTTTGTAGGGATGGCTGGTTATCCAAATGTAGTTCCTCAAGATGTAAGGAACAGACTACCAAAGTTCCAAGGAAACAACGCTATAACTGGTGATCAACATCTAAAGCTTTTTATCAATATGATGGAAGACTTTGAGATTGAACATGAAGATGTATATATCAAACTATTTATCCATACTTTGGAAGAGGATGCAAGGGACTAGTATAAAGCTTTTCCAGATAATTCCATTGATTCTTAGACAGAGATGAGCAATGCATTTAGATTGTATGGTGATAGAATTGACCCTAGGTTTCTTTTGAAAAAATTTGAAAACATCAAAAAGAATCCTAATGAGTTAGTACATGATTTCAACACAAGGTTTAATAAGACCTGAGGAGATTTCTGTTAGGATAAGGCCATGTGATGAATCATGTTTGATCAAATATTCAGATGCATTTGATAAAAAGGTTGCTTACTACTTGAGGGAAAAAACCCTACTAATTTGAGGTAGGCATTCACCATGGCCCTACTAAATTGAGAATAACATCAAGGAAATTGGAAAGCCTCCAAAAAGGAGGGTGTAAAACTAATTAACCTAGAAAAACCTCAGACAAGAAAGGATGCTGATTTGGAGGAAGTAGTAAAAACTTTGGCAGGGGCTATCAAAGAAATATCATACAAATTAGCTCGGGAAGAAAAAGGGATTGGGTAGAGCTTCACAAGGTCAACACAAGCAAAGCAAGGCCAAGACAGGTTCACAAATCACCAAAGATCTGATGATAGAGGCAAGGGACCTGTTGGATTTGGAAATAGACAATCCCAAGCTAGGGATAACAGAATGGTACCTGATCCTTTAAATGTCGAGTTGTTGTGGAGGAGATAGATGTCATTGATTGGTGTGACAGATGTTTCATGCCCCATGCTCCATGTGAGGAAGATCAGTAGGAAGAGGAAGAAGCTTATGATGATAATGATGATGATGTTTGCATGATGGGTTGCTCCACAAGCTTACAACAAGGGGCAACTTCAACTGAAGTGATAAGTGCTAGAAATGCTACTGATTTTTGGGATTGCATCCACTGGGTACCTATTCTTCCTCCCTCTCATACTTTAGAAGTAGATATTGTACAAGATTTTGAATTTCCCAATAATGAATTTGAATATTTGAGGGCTTTAATGATAAAGAAGTATGATGGAGGAATTCCCTTTGAGGAGGATAGGTAGTTGTTGATGAATGTTGTTGTGGCTCAAGAAAAGGAACACAACACAAGAAGTAGGGTTGTCAAAGGGATAGGGCCTCAGGCCAAGCCAAAAACTCCATTTCTTTCAAATGTTCCTAAAGAGACTCCTAAGAAAGATGCATCTGCCAAGGGCCCTACTATCCCAAACAAAAATCATACCCCTCCTCATGCCCAAGTTGTCAAAAATCCATGTGCCATCTAATGAGTGTGTCAACCTTCCTTCAATGTTGCCTTGCCAAAGTCTGTCCCTTATGATATTGCCCAAGTCTTGAGTCAGATCAAGATCTCAGTTCCAATTGTTGAATTTCTTAGGATTCCTGAGCACAAGAAGAGGGCTCTTGAGTATTTGGGGCTGAAAGAGGAGAAGACTACCCTAGGTAGAAATATAAACATTGTGGAGACTCCACCAGTCATTGAAGAATTAGAGGCACCACTAGCATCAAAAGAGCTAGATGAACCACCTGAGGTTTATTTGGGAACATCCTTAGTAGATTCTCAGCTGAATGTGGATCCATTCTTCACCACCTTGATCATTAAGGATAGATTGTTGCACAACTGTATGTTTGATTGGGGGCATCATGCAATGTTATGCCTCTGGAAGTTATGAATGAACTAAATATCAAAGTAACAATTGCATATGGGAAGTGCACTGCCATGGATTCCAGAGAGGTGCTAGTGGTGGGATGTGTGAAGGGTTTGGTGGTACAACTTGTAGCCTATCCAGGAAGAAATTTGAAGCTTGATGTAGTTATTGTTGACTGCCCATCCAAGTGGGGTATGCTATTATCTAGAAAGTGGGTCTGCAAGTGTTGGTGGGAGTGTTCAAATGGATATGTCCTATGCCACCATCCCAATTGAGGGTAGCCTTGTCAAGTTGTATGGGGAAAAGAAGATGTTGCACCTTATTGAGGATCCCAACAATGCATCCTATGAGGTATTGTACACAAGTGTTGATGTAGATAACTTTGTAGGATTTTTGATGGAAAAGAGCACAAGATTGAAGAATGCAAGTGTCTTGAGCAGGAAGGCTCTCCTTGGACTTTATTGTTTGATGGAGCTTGCTCCAAGTTTGGAAATGGTGTTGGTGTTGTTATGATCTCTCTAGGCCAGGAAAAGTTTGTCTTTTCCTTCAAGCTCAACTTTGAGTGCACTAATAACATTGTTGAGTATGAGGCACTATTGTTAGGTCTGAGGATTGCGTGGAAATATGGTGTTAAAGACATCATTGTTAAAGGAGATTCATAATTAATTATTAGGCAAGTTAGAAAATTGTATGCCACAAAAATTAGCAAATGAAACAATATAAGCATGTAGTTTGGGATCTCATTGAGATGTTTGATTCATTCAACATTGTGCATCATGATAGGAAGTTCAATGATTTGGTAGATAGGATTGCTATGTTGGGATCTTGGTTTGATAATTGTGTAGTGTCCCCATATTGTGAATATGATGTTGAGGTGTTAACAAGGCCATCTGTACTGAAAACATTAAGCATTGGTAGGTTTTTGATGATGATGCTCAGGTCAAAATATTTTTGTAGAATAAGGGAGAGTTTGCTGATCAAAATATCGATTGGGAGCCAATGGTGTGTGTAGCAGAAGGTAAAGAAACCTTGTTTGGCAAAGGCATCATCCAACTAAAAACCAATACCATTCCTAGAGGGTTGGGTTGCTTTGAGTCCAATTTTGATAACATTGATCACATTATTAGCAGATATATGGCAGCCTCAAGGATATTGATGAGCATGACCTTGGCACAAAGGAGAGACCAAGGAAGATCTAGTTAGGAAGAAATCTCAACAAGGAGGAGAAGCAGTCCTACATCCAATTGCTGAAAAAGGTATCAAGACTACATGGCTTGGACTTATTCTAGAGTGAAGGCATATAGAGAGGATCTATTTCAACATGAGATTCCCTTGGAGTCCAATGCAAAACCATTCAGGAAGAAATAAGGCCAATCAATCCACTCCTATCTCTTAAGATGTAAGAGGAACTGAAGAAGTTGAGGGATGGAGGGATTATTCAACCCACATGGTATTCTTCTTGGGTTGCAAACCTAGTACCAAGTCAGAAGAAGAATGGTGACATCAGGTTGTGTGTGGATTTCAGAAATATGAACAGAGCATCAATGAAGGATAATTATCCTTTACCAAACATGGAGAACATGCTGCAGCTAGTAACTAGTTTTGAACTACTTTCTACCCTGGATGGTTTCTCTAGTTACAACCAAGTTGTGGTGAAGGAGTCGGAAAGGATTAAAACAACCTTTACCACTCCTTGGGGACTTATGTGTATGTCAGGATGCCCTTTGGTCTGATGAATGCTGGAGCAACCTTTCAAAGGAAATGGATATTGCTTTTCTGGTTACATCAATGATTTTATTGTTTTTTACCAGGATGATGTGACTGTGTTCTCTAGAAAGCAAGGTGATCACTTGCTACACTTGGAAAAGATGCTGATAAGATGTAGAGAGTATGGCATTTCACTCAATCCAAAGAAGTGCCATTTTGAGTGTAGAAGGAAAATTTTCTTGGTCACATTGTGTCACAAGAAGGAGTGATGATTGATCTAGAAAGGGTAGAGGCCATCAACAAGGTCCCAATTCCAAGAACCAAGAAAGGAATCCAGTCCTTCTTTGGGAAGATAAACTTCATCAGAAGATTTATCTCAAACTTTTTTGAGTTGACCATTCCAATCACCTCCATGTTAAAGAAAGGACCAGGTCATCAAGTGGGAGGAGGATGCCATTCAAGATTTCAATGGGATTAAAGAGGCATTAAAGCATGCACCTATTCTAGCAGCTCCAGATTATAAGAAGCCCTTTCAACTGTTCTCTTTTTCTTTAGAGAACACCATTGCATCTGTCTTGTTGCAGAAGGATGATGAAGGGGATGAGAGGCCAATTTCCTTTTTCAGTAAGGCATTGTAGGGGCTGAGCTGAAATACACTATTATGGAGAAACAAATTTTCCTTGGTAAAAGCAACAAAGGTTTTCAAGCCTTACATTTTGAGTTCTAAGATTTTTGCTTATGTTCCCCACACCATGGTGAAAGACATCTTATCAGAGATGGAAGTCTCAAGAAAAAGGTGCAGGTGGGTGAACAAGTTGCAAGAATATGATATGGATATCCAAACCATAAAGTTGGTGAGAGGTTTGGGCTTGGCTAAGCTTATGGCTGAGAGCAACTTGCAAACTATTGAGGTGAATGAGGTAGGAGAAGGAAGGGTAGATGTCTTTGAGAAACTAATGAGTTCTGAGTGGTACAAGGATGTGATTTTCTATCTCAGACATTTATACTACCTTGAGTATTTGAGTAAGAACTAGAAAAGGGCCCTTAAGTTGGCTTCCCAAAATATGTCATTACTGATTATGGGTTAGCTTGGAAGAACCCTGAGGGAGTCCTCTTAAGGTGCATTATTGAAGATGAATCCCCAAGATAATTTTTGATCTCCATGGAGGATTTTGTGGGGGAATTTTTCTGGAAGGGTCATAACACACAAGATCCTGAGGGCTGGTTATTGGTGGCCAACTCTTTTCAAGGATGCAACACTTTTGGTTAGAAGATGTGAGAGTTGTCAGCACTTCTCTAGAAGATTGAAAGCTTCAGGCTCCCTTCCTTTGCAACCTGTATCAATTGAAGCTCCATTCAAGCAATGGGGAATGGATTTTATTGGTGAGATTTCAGACCCTTCAAGTGCTGGCCATAAGTGGATTCTTGTAGCCACATATTACTTCACCAAGTGGGTAGAGGAAATCCCCACCAAAAGGGAAACACACCAAATTGTCATGGACTTCATGTTGAACCATATCATCTGCAAGTTTGGGGTGCCAGTCAAAGTTGTTGTTGAAAATGCCATGAGCTTCAAATTTAAACCCTTGGTGGTAATGTACAAAGAATATGGGATAAATTTGACATATGCCTCTAATTATAATCCCCAAGGAAATGGACAAGATGATTCAGTAATAAAAATTTGCTAAAGATTATCAGAAGAACCTTGGAGCTCAATAAGAGAAAATGGGGTGAGAAGTTGAAATTTGTTGTCTGGGTTGACCGAATTATTGTTAAAAGGGCCACTGGAAAGAGTCCATTTGAGTTGGTGTATGGAACTCAAGCCCTGCTGCCCCTGCATATGAAATTATCCTCATATCATTTTATGCAACAACTGGAAGATCAAGAGGTAAGTCCATATGATGCCCACATTAACCAGATTGTTGAACTTGATGAAGAAAGGAGGGCATCTCACCAAAGGCATATAAAATTTAGAGAGAAGCTGAAGAAGTTTTTCGACAAGAAGGTCACTCCCAGAGCTTTCAATGTTGGGGATCTTGTGCTACTATGGGATAAGCAAGCATGAGGATAAGGGAAAGCATGGAAAATTTGACACTCTATGGATGGGCCCTTACTCCATTGATATTAGAATTGGTGAGCATACCTTCTTCCTGAAGGACTTGGATGGGGAATTGCTCAAATTTCCTATTAATGGTAGGCATTTGAAGCATTTCTTGGATTTATTCCCAAAATCAAGGTGAACATATTTTTTACAGTGTATAGTTTGTTGTTTGTTTCTTGTATTTTGTGTTTTTGCTCACTCTGGTCCTTGGTGACCTATTTTTGTTGGTTTCTCTATTTGTTTTTGGGAGATGGCTCTGTTTCTCTACTATGCAAGTTGAATCCTTTCCCAATGGATATTTTTGCACTTGGTCTACCTTTTTTTGTGGCACTCAGCAGGAGTGCCCATCCCCAAGTCGGAGCCGATGTTGGTGCTCATTTTGATCTCTCACCATTTTTCCATAATTTTCCTCTGTCTGTGTGGTCTAAAATATTTTGTCTCTTGATGTGGGTGTTCTTGAAAGCTTTTACCTTCATTTATAATGCCTCGATTTTTTTGTAAAATCCATTGTCATGTCCCTCCTTGAAGAAGTCTCCGATTTTTCCTTGTTTTTTCCCTAATTTCTTCAAAATCCATGGGATTTGCCATTTTTCCTATTTTCCTCAACCATGGAAGCTCGAGAATGATCAATTTATATTTTCATGCCTTTGAAAATCCAAATCCATGGTCGGAAGATGCTCGAAAACCATGATTCACTTGTTTTTGTTTCAAAAAAATTTCATCCTTAACAAAAAGTCAGGTTCTGGGCATGAGTGGTGAATTTATGTGTTTTTGAAAGTCTCGATGGAGATGTCTTTTTCCTGTCAAATTTATTCCCTAGCATTTAGTGGTTACGTGGGTTTTTTTGGTTGGTCGAGGATGGTGGGGAAATGCTTTAACTTATCGGTTTTTACTTTTTTGGAAAAAAGGCAAAATTGATCCGCTCAATTATGATTGGTTCTTTTTGGTGCTTATGTGACTTTTTCTAATTGGATGGGGCGTGACGGTGGGATTGTTTTTTGGAGCTTGTTCTTTTTGGCTACTTTTCCAAAAAAAGTTTGAACTCACCCCATGCACCCCCGCTGTGCTCGATTAAATAAAATTTAAGTGGCGGGAAAATTTCTTATTTTCACCCCGAGGGTGTCCATGTGTTCATTTTTATTTGATGCGGCTCGATGGGAACTCCTAAACTTTGTGGAAATTTTTAACCCAAAAATTGTCCATGTGGAGGAACGACGCTCATTTGAAGATTTTATTTTTGGTTTGGCCTTGGAGTTACACCGGGAGGACACGTGGAGGTTTCCGCTGCTTTTCCCAAACTTAGACAAATTTTTATGCAGCTGGTATAGTTTGGTGGAATAGAGACACATGGTGAGCCCGCGCTCATTCAGGGTCTCTGCTTTGGGCACCATTTTGAAATTGCACCATGAAGACATGTGGAGGCTTCCGCCGGGGCTTCCCATACTTAATTTTTTTCAAAAGGGTTTTGAGGGACCTGGGACATGTGGAAAACCACGCATGTTTGAGGACTGGCCCTTGAATTTCATTTTAAAGAAGCACTAGGAGGACACTTGGAGGCCTCCGCTCACTTTGCATTTTGCTTGGAATTTTCAATGGCCAAAGGAGACTACCTCGGAGCCTGACACATGGCACTTTTACTAAACTTTAAACCTTCAAACAAATCATGTTAGGCCAGGACACATGATGAGCCTACGCTCTTTCATAGTCTCAAATTTTGGGGACCATCTAAGATGTACCATTGTGATGCATGGAAGTTTGAAAATTCAGAGGAGTGGAGAAGTGGACCATCGGAGGAAACTTGGATTTTTTACCTCTTGTTACCAAAAGGGTTAAAACATCAAAATGGCCCATGCAGACTTGATGAGAAAATAGTCAATCTTTTGCCCTGGTCAATGGCGAAAGGGCGGAGCTAAGGGAAAATTTGGAAAAATTTTCCTTTTCCAAAAAGAGGTGAAATAGTAGAATTTGGCCACGTTTCCTTTGGGACCCACCTTAGGACACATGTCAGGCTCATTTCTCAAGGGTGGAGGTGTGGAGCAAAATGTGAAAATTTTACATTTTTCCAAAAGTTGTAAAAGGAAAAAAGGAGAACCAGTGCCCTGCTCTAAAATGGATCTCCCACATGGACGGTCCAAATTCAAAATAGAAATCAATGATAGTTATGCATCTGTATCTAATTTTTCTACCATTTTCACTCCAGAGCTCCTGGGGATGCATATTCTTATGGTTTTTATCATTTCTTGGAGTCTCCTGCATGCCAAATGAAGAGGAGCATTAATCTGGAGGCTTGGTTTGGTGGGGAAGGTCTAAAAAATGTCTCTCACCATTAATATGCAATCTGACTGTTGGATTCGGCCCGATTTTTCTTTCCTTGGCATATAAAAGACCTGTTGATATCTAGGTTTGATGAGGAAAATTGGGATGTCTTTTACCATTAAGATGAGATCTGATTTCTGGGCTCGATCGATTTTCCATTTTCTTTTCTTGAGCACACAAGGAGCCAGATTTAACATATTAGGGGTGAAAGTAGTTGGCGAATAAAAGGAAGAGTGATCTACGAGGAGAGGGAGTTGAATGGGGAGACACTCGAAGAGATTTTCCCCTTGAGCATCTAACAACTTTTTACAGATTGATTCTAGGAATCGTGATTAAGATCATGGTGAGCATTGGTGCACTCAATGTCTCTGGTTTTGGGGGAAAGGAATCTATTGTAAAATGATATAAATAGGCATGATTTTTCCATGAAAAGGGTTGGGAATTTGTGAACGTAGGAGTGTTAGGAGTTAGAAACTTATTTCCTAAGAGAAAATATTGATAGAGCTCGTATTTCTAAGAAACTATCTAAAGAAGCTTGTTTATCTCCTTTGTGTTACATTTGATCATGTCAAGGTGGTTGAGTGTAAAACCATTGACAAGCTCTGAGATTGTTCAAGAAAATTTCCCTTGCTGATAAATTTAACCAAACTTGAGTTAATCTGTGTTATTTTTGGGAAAATTTGTGTTTTCTTCGTTCTGAATGTCTACAAGTAGTTTTTCTTGTTCTTGTTGCATTCTTACATTGAAATCTGTGTGAATCACACAAGATCTTATCCTTGTGATATTTTGGTGGCATTTACAATTTCATTTATCATAAGGGCTTCCATTTGATAGTGAAATAAACAAATTTAAAATCATTGTAACTCCTAGCATGACTATAAGATTGTTTTTTAGCCTTTGAGGGTATCTTAGGCATGATGAAACAGAGATTGATAATGTTCAGTTGAGTTTTCCAATTTGAGCCTTCATTTTGGATCCTTGAAGTTTGTGTGAAAAGTGTTGATATGGGCCTCCATTGGAGCACATATTCTAGTTAAAGGAACACCCTAGCTACTTTGAAAGCATTATGTTGTTCGAGCTTTCCATTTTTGTAAAAGTTCTCAAATATTTGGTATAATCAACTTTATCCTGCTTCACCTCCCACCAAAATTCATTCAAAAACAATTAATCATACCCATACTACCCTGTTTGTCATGTGTGTATACAAATGCAAACATTTTACTACCAAAACATGTAGAAACAATCAGGTTTTCATTATCTTTAGTTCCGAACCTTGCTTAGAAAATATCTCCATTATCTAGAGTGTCAAATCATGAGAGTTAGGTTTTGTTGCATTAATCATATTTTCTTCAAGGTCTTCTTAATAATTTCACAAGGAAGGACATCTCCATCTCCTCCACAAAGATATTTGAAACTAACATGACCAAGTCTCCGATGCCACACTTGTGTAGAGGTAGAGTTATTAGTTAAAAGGGTTTGATCATCTCTATGGACAAAATCAAGCTGGAATATACATCCCGCATTGGAGGCTTTTGCAACTATTTTTGAGCCTCGTGATTTGTCTTGAATTAAACACATTTTCTTGTCAAAATGACTATCAAAGTCAATTTTTAAGTTGTGATCTAGTAGTTTACTGACTCACAACATATTTTTAGTAAACCCAAGGACATATAAGACATTTGATAGTCTATAGTTGTGTGAACCAAGGGGTAAAATTTTTTTCCCAATCCCTCGAATCGTATATGAAGAATCATCACCCAACGAAATATGGTTTTTCGACGGTGTGTCCCTCATTGAAGTAAAAATCTTTGTGGCCGGTAATGTGTCGAGTTCCTCCTAAGTCAACAAACTAGACATAACTAGATGACATGGAGGGTTCACTTGACTACATAATTTTTATCATATTTCACCCCCGGGGAAAAATATTGGATCAACCACGCCCGCATAGAAAGAACCTAAGAAAATCATTCAGATCTTATCAATAGGTTATAGAAGGACTCAACAATAGAATGATGGGGGATGAGAAAGATTAAATGACCCTATGTAAAAAGAAACAACTCTTTCAAGCCGTTTCCATGTCTTAAATCCATTTTTCAAGTTACAAGTAGACTCAACAATGGAATAACAGGTCAGAAAAGAAGGGGCAGTGTCGTAGAGGAACCAGGAGCAAGAAGGGGAGAAAATGGTGAAGTTTCAAAGTTTTTTGGGCTTGAAACCATTCAGGAAAGAGTCCAAAATTGACTAAGTATGGAAGATCCAGCGAAGAGAGCCATGTGTCCTAATGACGCTTCTCCAAAGATGAATCCATAAAGGGAGGCTCAAACAAGCGTCGCATCTCCACGTGTCCTAGGCCAAAATGGAGGTAGGGTCAAATGGTCAACAGAGTCAAAAGGAAGACATGGCGGGTCTAAAACATTGGCTAAGTATAAGGTATAAGCGGAGGTTACCAAGTTTCATCTTGGTGCATCTCCAAGAGTTAGTCCAAAGGCGGAGACCCAAATGAGCACGAGCTCTCCACATGGCCCAAAGTCCAAAAGGATAAAACGGACCGTTAATAAGTCCACAAACTAGTGGAGGCTACCAAGTGTCAACTTGATGCTCCTTCAAAGGAAAATTTTGAATCGGGATTTCAAGCGAGCGTGGTGCCTCCACGTGTCTAGTCTCAAAAAGGGGCAGAGTCGGTTGAATAGTCAATGCATGGGGTAGACTAGCGGAGAGTGCCAAGTGTCCAAATGGCATTAATTCAAGGATCAAATCGAGAGAGGGTTTTCAAACAAGTTCCAGACTTCCGCATGTTCCAGGTTAAGAGATATGACCCCGCCAAGCAAAAGAATTATCCAAAAACATAGAAATTGGGTAGGCAACGGAGGAAACACCACGTGGTAAGCCTAAGCTGGCAGCGCTAAAGTGAGCCATCTCAGGGAAAGTTGGTTTTTTTCCCCTTGTTATTCCAAAGGTGTAAAAGTTGCAAAATTGGCCGTAACTCCGTCCAAATGAAAAAGTCAGCGTTCGAGCTCGAGTCAAGGTCAAAGCAGGGAGTCGGAAGAAAAGTTAAAAATTTTCCTTTTGTCAAAAAGGCATAGAGATGAAAATTGGAGTATATTTGTTTGTTGATTGGTCACATATGCTCTTTAGAACAAGGTATGGGGCAAAGGCCACAATCAGATCTGAGCCCATTGCTAATTATCATATTGAATCTTATATGCCTAGCCCGATCACTACCAACTACTCATCTTTTGATCAAGAATACCTCCTAAGCACTTGTGAAGTAGATACCAAGGTGGGATGTTTCCTAGACTTGACTCTCAATAAGTGGGAAAACAAAATACATGCTTTTGACCCCTATAAGGAGATGGAAGAATATAAGCTAGGTGTCTACTATCTACATGAAGTTTAATCATCCCTCTCCCGACCTAATTAAGCGTAATATAAAGATGACAATGAGGTATGGAAATTTTCTTTGATGGCTCAAGGAGTAGGCAAGGAGTTGGAGGAGGAGATATGATTATGTCCCCGAAAGGTATGAAATATTATTCAGACTTCAAATTTTAGTTTTCTTGCTCAAATAACACTGTTGAATATGAGGCTTTGGTCCATGGTATTCATTGGGCAAGGAAGCTAGGAATCAAGAACTTGCAAGTGTTTGGTGATATTGAACTATTCACCAATCAAGTTAGAGGACTTAATGCTGTCAAGAATGACCTACTCAAGAAATACAAGAGTAGGGTATGGGATCTCATCGAGGAATTCAAGGCCTTCAGCATTATGTCCATACCTAATAAGGAGAATGAAGTTACTCGATAGGCTTACAAAGATTGGAGCAATGTTTGATGTGGTCGACAACATCAAAAGAGACAAATAACAGCCACATATCCATATAGTTGTGAGGCTAGCAGTTCCGGATAATAACACATGCTAACAGTGTTCAAGAATGATCAGTAGATCATTAATTTTTTGTAAGAAGAAGTTGAATTCTCAGCTAGAAATCAAAACAGATTAGAGCAGCAATACAGAATCAAATAGTATAGCTACATACAAACAAGCTTCCCAAAGGCTTAGTGACATTGGAGTCTATCTTCAATCCTAATGATTAGTTTAGAAAAGAGAAGGCTAACATACAAATCAAAGGAGAAGATTCAGAGTCAATCCCAGTTGGAGAAGGAAAAACACTTCAAATTGGAAAAGTGGCCACCGAGCAAGAAAGGTATGAATTCATACAACTTTGCCAAGAATTTCAAGATGTATTTTATTTGAGCTTTGAAGACCTAATAGGTTTCAATCCAAAGCTATCACAAAAATAATTGAACTAGATCGAGCTACTCATCCCATCAGGAAAAAGCAGAGACCAGTCAATCCACACATTGAGCCTCTGATGAAGAAAGAGATGAACAAGCTGATAGAGGAAACTATCATATTTCCAATCAAAACTCAAGTTGGGTTGCAAACCCGGGCCCTAATCAGAAGAAAAATGGAGAGATTAGGTTGTGTGTATATTTTCAAGACTTAAACAAAGCTTTCCTCAAAGATCACTACCCGTACCCTTAAATGGAGTATATCTTGCAAGTGGTGTCTGGATTAGAGAGATTCTCCCTCCTAAATGGCTACTCAGTGGTACAACCAGATCATGGTGAAATAAGATGATCAATTCAAAATAGCTTTCACCACCAAATGGGGAACCTATGCCTATAGAAAAATGCCATTTGGATTGTCCAATGCTGGAGCCACTTTTCAAAGGGATAATCAACAAAATAGTACTGATCTATCTAGATGAAATTACAACATTTTCTAAAAATGCAACAGACCACCTTTTCCACCTAAAGCAAGTGTTTCGAAGATGCAAGATTTTAGGGGTATCATTGAACCCTAAAAAAGCATATTCTTGGCCCATGAGGGTAAGCTTATAGGATATATTGTATCCAAGGAAGGATTGGAAATTGACCCAAAGAGATTTGAAGAAATAAGAGCAATGCCATTTCAAAGACACAAGAAATCTCTTCAAAGCTTCTTGGGAAAAATCAATTTTTTCCGCAGGTTTGTACCAAACTTTGTTGCCCTTGTTAAGCCAATAACATTGATGTTGAAGAAGAGCTTAGCATTTAGGTGGACAGATGAAGGAAAGGTAAGATTTGAGGCCATCAAAGAAGATATATCACAAGCCCCAACTCTCATGAATCCATATTTCTCTAAAGACTTCATACTGTATGCCTTTGGTGGCAGTGACACAATTTTTGCAATCTTAGTTTAGCAAAAAAAGAAGGTACAAAATAGCCAATTGCTTTCTTCAGTCAAGGTCTAGAAGACTATGAAGTGAGATATTCCTTCATCAAAAAGAAAGTCCTGGTAGTAATCAGAGGATTAAATAAGTTTAAGCATCTGGTTTCAAATAATAAAATCTAATTGTTGGTCTCCCATGTGGGAGTTAAAGAATTCCTTCTCAGCAAGGATCTGAATTAAAAATGTGCAGGATAGATCACTTGTGTCATGGAATATGAGATTGAGATCAAGGTCACTAAGCTGGTCCGTGGGAAGGGGTTGTGTGAACAACTAGCCTCAGGTCAACAAGACAAAGACAATAGTGAAAAGGAGGTTGTTTTTATTCTACAGGATAATTAAGAGGAAAGAAATGATGATGTACCTACTCCTTGTTGGACTCAAGACATGGTGCACTTCCTTCAAACAGGCTTGTTTCCTCATGGGATGAGTAAAAAAAAGAAGACATTTTGACTACATGCCATCCCATATGTTCTTATTAATGGTGTCTTGTTTAAAAGAGACATCAATGGCATTCTGCTGACATGCATTGAGACAGATCAGGTTGAGAGAGTGTTACAAGAATTCCATGTTGAAGAAGTTGGATTTCATTTTGCTCCAAGGGTGACATCACTCAAGCTCATGAAGGTGGGTTATTATTGGCCCAAATTTTTAGTGATCTGCAATGCATGGATCAAAAAGTGCAAGAATTGTGCATTCTTCAAAGGTAAAGAAAAGCTACAAAGACTTCCATTGCACCCAATTTTAGTTGACCAATATTTCATGCAATGGGGATTGGACTTTATTGGAGTCATCAATCCAAATTCAGCCAAGGCCACAAATGGATTCTGACAGAAAAAAACTATTTCACCAAGTGGACCGAGGCGGTGGCACTCAAGGAAGCTAACGAGTCTAGAATACTAGATTTCTATGAAGGGGTAGTGACCATATTTAGAGTGTCACCACCATTATATCGCAATGCATTGACATTCATAGGTTCCAAGATCACGGGATGGGATGTTAAGAATGAGACTTACTTGAGAACTTCATCAAACTATTACCCTTAAGGTAATGGCCAAGTTTGAGTCCACAAACAAGAACTTGCTAAAGATAATCGAATAACTCTTGATGAAAATAAAAACCTAAAGACACAAAGCTCAAATTGGCCTTATAGGATGATAGTATAACACCCAAGAGAACTACAGAAGCTCTCCATTGAAACTTTTCTATGGGAAAGAGAAAGTGTTGCCTATATCACTTGAGTTGCCAAAGATTGGAGCTCATGAAGCGGCCTAGAGATGTCTGAATTTTAACTGATGGAGGCCAGGTATGCAGAATGATAGAATTGGAAGAAACCAGAGAGTGTGCACTCCAAGTAATAAAGAAATATCAGACCTCAATCAAGAGATGCTTTGACAAGAAGGAAAAAACAAGGACATTCCAGGAAGGAGACCTGGTTTTGAAATGGGATGTAGATCGGGAAAAACTAGGAAGGCATTCCAAGTTTGATGCCATTTGGAGTGGCCCCTACATGGTCACAAGATGTAAAAGTAACAATGATTTTGAATTGTCTACTTTGGATGGTGAGGAGTTTTAGATTCCAATAAGTGGAATATATCTTAAACATCTTTGCATTAGAAGGAAGGTTATCACCTTGTACATATTAGTTTAATTACTTTTCCTCTAAGTGCTTGTGCAAATTTTCTTATTGTATTTTAGGTTTCTTTTCTACCAAGTGTTTTGCACGCTCTGCATGTTCTATTTGGAGCATGTATGATTTAAAAATTTGTATATAGTTGTGGTGTTGTTTTGTTTCTCTTATGCAGTCTATTCAGAGAGACAAATGAATCCCTAGATCAAAACAATTTTCTACTCTTAGAAACCTTCGTTTCGAGATTTATTATGAAAATTGAGAGTGTAAATAGTCGAGCTCATGAATTAGAGGTAGAATCAATATCATACCGATGTTCTCAACTCCATGCCCAATGGATATGACAAGGTGATTGGTCTTTTCATCTAGTAGGTAGATACCCCTATGAGTTGCCAAATTGTTATCCATATTTCACCCCCAAGTAAAATATTGGATCAGCCATGACCCCGCATAGAAAGAACCTAAGAAAACTCATTTAGATCTTGTAAATAAGTCGCAGAAGGACTCAACAATAGAATGGAGGGGTTAAGAAAGATTAAATGACCCTTTACAAAAAGAAACAACTCTGTCGAGTTGTTTCCATGTCTTAAATCCATTTTTCAAGTTACAAGTAGACTCAACAATGGAATAGTAAGGTCAAAAAAGAAGGAGCAAAGGCACACGATGAACCAAGAGCAAGAAGGGAAGAAAATGGTGACGTTTTGAAGTTTTTAAATTGACTAAGTATGTAAGAGCAAACAAAGAGAGCCACGTGTCCTAATGACACTTCTCCAAAGATGAATCCATAAAGGGAGGCTCAAACAAGTGCCACATCTCCATGTGTCCCAGGTCGAAATGGCTGCAAGGTCAAATGGTCAACAGAGTCAAAAGGAAGACAAGGTGGGTCTAAAACATTGGCTAAGTATAAAGTCCAAGTGGAGGTCACAAGTGTTAGCTTTGCACATCTCATAGAGTTAGTCCAAAGGTGGAGACCCAAATGAGCTCGAGCTCTCCATGTGGCCCAAAGTACAAAAGGATAAAAGGGACCACTGAAAATTCCACAGACTAGCAGAGTGTGCCAAGTGTCAACTCAACGCTCATTCAAAGGAAAATTTTGAATTGGGCTTTCAAGCGAGCGCGGTGCCTCCACATGTCCAATCTCAAAAAGGGGAAGAGTCGCTTGAATATTCAATGCATGGGGTAGACCGGTGGAGAGTTCCAAGTGTCCAAACAACGCTAATTCAAGGATTGAAGTAAGAGAGGGTTTCAAATGAGTGCGCAGATGCCACATGTCCTGGTCAAGGGATATGACCCCCAAGCAAAAGACATCCAAAAACATATAAATTAGGTAGGTAGTGGAGGAAATTCCACGTGGCAAGCCTAAGCTAGTAGCGCTAAAGTGGGCCATTGGGGGAAAGTTGGTTTTTACCCCTTGTTATTCCAAAGGTGTAAAAGTTGCAAATGGGCCGTAACTCCACCTAAAGGAAAAATTTAGTGTTTGAGCCCAAGTCATGGTCAACACGAGGAGTTGGAAGAAAAGGTAAAGAATTTTCCTTTTGTCAAAAAGGCACAGAGATAAAAATTGAAGTACATCTCCCCAACCAACCAAAGGGTGCCACGTGCCCAAGTGGAGCGTCGCGGCCACGAGAGTTTTCTGAGTTTTGCATTTTTTTGCAGAAAAGGGGGAGAAGGATAAATCACGTACCACAAACATAATTTTTCCCTAATCTGGATGCCACATGCCCCGTATTAGAAAAGGAGACCCATTTTTCAAACTGTTTTCCCACCAATTTGTATGGACCCGATACAAACTTCGAAGGGGCATATCTTTCGACTCATGGCTCAAAATATTGCAAATATGACACCGTTGGAAAGATCTCGGGTTCGACCATGCCATGTAGATATGAAACTTTAAGTTTGGTGAGGTTAGGTAAAGAAAAATGAAGAAAATGTCTTCAGGGCCATTAATGTAGATCTATCTTCCTCAACAACCATATCAGATTCAATATTTTCCGCCACTTCCTCTTCCTTCAAGGCGTTGAACCAAATATTGTTACATTCAAGATGGATTTGGGGGCATATTTTGCCAGAGGAATTAACAACAATGGTTGAGCTTCAACCTAATTTTCTAGGTTCTCTCTCTTTCTATATTTTCTATGATTGAATCTATAAATATTGGGTCGAGACTCGCTCTAAAAGGTTGGACATTCTTTTGTTTTGCAGCTCCCCTTTCCTTCTAGTAAAGGAATTCATGGAGTTCGTGCCTTCCATTAAAATTACAGTATGTTTCTTTCCTCCCGGATGTTTTGTAATGCATTGTATCAATCTACAAAGAAATAAAACATGTTTCGATCGATAATAGATCCTTTTTGTCTCTTTTTCTCACATCCGGTATTTCAATATAAATCAAGTTATTTGTGTGTCCGATTATTGTATGTATTTTGTTGGTTTGTGTCTATCAAAGAAAACTAGTGTTCATCATTCCTTCGGTGCATCACCTTGTAGTTTAGTTATTTATTATTTCTTATACCCATTTTTATCCCCTGTCTCCTTGGAAAATTTTAAATTAGGGGTAAGTGCACGAAGTTGGTGGACAATTCCGTGGACATAAAAACCCGAAATAAAGGTACCGCGATCGCGGTTTTAAAACTGCGAGCGCGGTCCTAAAACCGCGATCGTGGTTATTGAATTCTAGGTTCGGTAATTACCGAACCTAGTTCCACGATCATGGTTTATAACCGCGAGCGCGGTTATAAACCGTGATCACGGAACTCGAGACAAAATTTAACAGTCCCGCGACTCGTTATTTTCCTAATTTTCAATTCGAACCGCGACTTTTCCTAAACGTTTTTCACTCGCACTTTCAATACTATCTCAAAATTGCTCATCGGACTTCTGGATAGCGATAGATTCAACCATGCCGCCAAGACGAGGAGGTAAGTCCCCGATTGTAATCATTTTTTTGCATTTTAGGTTTTTTTTTTGCATTTTAGGTTTTTTTTGGCATTTTCATGGGTTTTGTGAATTGTTTGTTTATGTATACAATTTTATTGTTTTATCAGTTGGTCGGCAAGCTCGGGCTCATGCAAACCGTCAAAACATTCCTCAAAACCCACCGAACATTCCTCAAAACCCTCCGAACATTCCTCAAAACCCTCCTCCAAACATAGATCCACCCCCTGTGGCTCCTTCTGTCCCCACTGAGCCAACAGGAACGCAAGATAATATCATTAAAAGAATCCAAGAAAATAAAATTGTCATTGAGAACCTAATTCAAACTATAAGACAAAAAACCATGCTACAAATCCATCCCGCATGAATTTAGCCAATACATCGCAAACATTGATGGCGAAGTCTAGTCCGCAACCAACCAAATACATAGATGGAACACCTTTAGAAGTGACTATAGATTTTAATAAATTGATTTGTACATGTTTTTTGTATAGCTTATGATCTACAGAGACTCCTCCACATATGCACCGTGGAGGGTCCTGTAGATACCGCCATAACATCTCGCAAAACCACTAACCGAGGTACACAATTTTTTAAATTTGTTAAATTTTGGAGGTTCATTATTTCTTATTAAACTTAAATCTACAATATCAAATTTTGTAGGTATATATATATGTGTGAAATATTTAATTTGAAAATTAATTATTTGTATGTAGCTTACCCCTCGTGAGTCTATTGTTGTCCCTGCGACGCGTCAACAACAAATCGATAGGGATCATGACATTGCGGTAAGATTGCACATGCATTTTAACTAAATTGTACAAGTTTCTAAATTTTGAAGGTATTTTAAAATTTTGGGTGTTAAAAACTTGTTGTTTATGAATGTGCAGGTTAGGTTGCAGGCATGCTTGGAGACACCTAGGACCACACGGATGAAATCCGTAGTGGCATCTCCCTCCACTACATCCCCAGGTCGTGGACGTGCTACTTCTAGCAGGGTGAAGAGAGGGAAGATGTTTCATGAGTAGATTTATAGTCCACTTAGATGCCACATATATGTGGTCATGAGTACATCTATTCACAGGACCCATTGTATATATATCTAGCCTCATGACCGCATGTGGTCCCATATGTACATTATGGCACGTGCTTAGTTCGAGATCTATATACTTACATTATGAACTTATACATGTACATATATATTTTTCAGAGACGTGCGCATCCGGAGCACACTTTATTTGATTCTTATATATATATATCCATGTGTGTTGGTTAAATAAGGCTATAAATTTGGTTATTTTGGTATTATTGCTAACTCGAGAAAGTGGGTTTTGATCTTTTTCAAAGTGGATTTAGTGTATTACTTCTAGTTATATATTTTCTAGTATCTTTTCGATTATTATTTGTGGTATATTTCGTGTGCATGGGCATTTTGAATTTTTATTTTTCAAACTAAAACAATATTGTTAGCTCTATATCAAGCCAACTTAAGTATTAGTAACTAGAGATGTGCTATGTATAACGTGCATTGATTCTTGAGGTACCAATTTACATGAAGAAAAAGTAATGAAATGGCGGACTTAGAATTTGGGAGTGAGAAAGATGGATATTTTTTGTAGGTTGATTACTTTTTATTTTTCTCATTATTTTTCTCTAGTTTTTTATTTTGTTTACATGTCACTTCTAAAAATATGAATTATTATATTGATTCCATAACTTCCACACCTTATTTATAATATTGGATGCTCAATGAACCAATTATATATTACTATGTTAACAAAAAGTGGTGTTGATGTAAGGCTATAAATTTGATCTCGATAAACAAATATGAGAGAAACAATTTACTTAAGATATAACACCATGCCATGCCATATAGAACACCATGCTGGATATAATGTGTATTTGTGTCAATTTTTAGGATATCTTTAATATATAAATTTCACTAAAATATTCTCGAGACCAAAATCCCTTAAGAGTGATTCATAAATAAATGGTTATTTTAGTTAACGAATCATCTAATATCTTACCAATACCATGGACATGAGCACTTAATTATGAGAAGGATTTTTTTGTATTTTTTGAAATCAATTGGTGAGTCACCTAAAAATTCAACATATTTCATACACGTTACTTGTACACTTGCAACTTCTCCGATTCAAAGCCCCCATTTAATAAAGGCTAATAATATGCTATCGAAGGTGAAACGGTCCCATGGGAACCTGTTGGTTATATTTGGTGAAGAATCAAGGGCCATCTTTATGAGGATACCCATGTCTTCAACAATATTTCTCCATTGCGTGAATTCCATAGCAGTTTCAATCTCCCACTTGGCGTAGGAAAAGGCGAAAGAGACAAATCTTGCAGAGACATATGTGGGATAACAGGAAAGGGAAATTTCATTGTATTAATCAATACAACAACTACTTGAATTGAAATATAAATAACCTTATCAAAGAGTAAGAGGAAAATTCTTGGGTAAGTGTTTTAGATGCAATAAATATGTAACTCATAGGTCTTATGAATGCCCTGAAAATTCATCAACTAGAAAAGTAAGAGGTTTTCATGTGACTTAAGGTGAAGAGGACGAATAAATGGAAGAGTCAGAGGTTCATTCGGGCGTAGTCCCTTAAGATCCCTACTCGGACTCCGTGGCACCTAGAGAGGCCTCATATGATCCAAGTACCTCGGCATACGGACCCTCTACAATAGCCTCTCTCATTTTTTTCCTTCTCATTTCGGTGCTCTCGCTGTCCTAATGTTTGCAAACGTGCGAAATAGTGCATTGGAGCGTTTAAGGTCACAAACGCCGTAGTTTGCAAACGGTGGGCCGTGGCACCGAACCGCCTACACCGGCACATCCGGGTGGCCAAGTGAACACTAGAGGAGGTGGTGTTTTGGTGCGCGAAAGGGTCGTTGCTTCCGGGCTACTTCGTTCGGGCGTAGTCCCTTAAGAGCCCTGAGACCAAAATATCGTTCAAATTCGACGGTGACTACTCGGACTCCGTGGCACCTAGAGAGGCCTCATATGATCCAGAACCTCAGTGATACGGACCCTCTACAATATCCTCTCTCATTTTTTTCCTTCTCATTTGGTGCTCTCGCTGTCCTAATGTTTGCAAACGCGCGAAATAGTGCAGTTGGAGCTGTGTAAGGTTGCCAAACGCTGTATTTTACAAATCGTGGGCCGTGGCACCAAACCACCTACGCCGACACATCCAGTGGCCAGGTGAACGCTAGAGGAGGTGGTGTTTCGGTGCGCGAAAGGGTCGTTGCTTCCGGCTACTTGCTCGGCGTAGTCCCTTAAGAGCCCCGAGACCAAAATATCGCTCAAATTCGACGGGTGACTACTCTGACTCGTGGCACCTAGAGAGGCCTCGTATGATCCGAACTCGGCATACGGACCCTCTACAATAGCCTCTCTCATTTTTTTCCTTCTCATTCTAAAGTGCTCTCGCTGTCCTAATGTTTGCAAACGCGCGAAATAGTGCGGATTGGAGAGTGTAAGGTTGCCAAACGTTGTATTTTGCAAACGGTGGGTCGTGGCACCGAATCGCCGCGCTGCACGTCCGGTGGCTGTGTGAACACTAGAGGAGGTGATGTTTCGGCGCGAAAGGGTCGTTTCTTCCGGCTACTTGTTCGGCTTAGTCCCTTAAGAGCCCTGAGACCAAAATATCGTTCAAATTCGTCGGGTGACTACTCAAACTCCGTGGCACCTAGAGAGGCCTCGTATGATCCGGCACCTCGGCATACGGACCCTCTATAATAGCCTCTCTCATTGTTTTCCTTCTCATTTCAAGTTTGCTCTCGCTGTCCTAATGTTTGCAAATGCGCGAAATAGTGCAGTTGGAGCCAATTTAAGGTTGCCAAACGCTGTATTTTGCAAACGGTGGGCCGTGGCACCGAACCGCCTGCGCCGGCACGTCCGGTGGCCAAGTGAACGCTAGAGGAGGCGGTGTTTCGGTGCGCGAAAGGGTCGTTGCTTCCGGGCTACTTCGTTCGGGCTTAGTCCCTTAAGAGCCCTGAGACCAAAATATCGTTCAAATTCGACGGGTGACTACTCGGACTCCGTGGCACCTAGAGGAGTCGTTTTCAAAATTTACAACTTTTTCAAAATTTACAACTTTTTCAAAATTTACAACTTTTTCAAAATTTGCAACTTTTTCAAAATTTACAACATTTTCAAAATTTACAATATTTTCAAAATTTACAAACTTGACTTTTCAAAATTTACAAATTTTTCAAACAATGTTCAAGCTTCTCTTAGCTTCGAGAATTTAAAATTCTCTACTAACGATACCAACCACGTGAAGGTGGAAGCTTTTCTGGCACCACTAACCTAAACATAAAATTGTTAGTCAAAGAAATTTAAGTTTCAAATCAAAACCATATACTAGATCTATATACATGACACACAAAATACACAAATTTAAAATAGAATATATTCAAACTTAAATCTAGATCTTTAAACTATATAATACGCTATATAAATTGAAACTTGAAATTAAATATATACCAGACATGTGAGCATTGTAAATTCATTCCAATGAACCATCAGGATCGGATCTACTCTGAATAGCAGACAAGATTGCTTCATGATCTGACTCTCGAACCTTCCAAAGAATCTTGTTATTAGGTCTTCCTCGATATCTATACAACTGAATATTTGTCGCTAGAACTAGATGTGAATATAAGAGTATTTTCCTGTGTGTCTCAAAGTCTTCAAACACCCAAACAGAGGAGTTTTTTAATGGATACCGTCGAAGCCAAGTTCCAAAGAACTACCACCGACCCCGTAGGATACTCAATCTCTTCGCCATCTCTAATAGAGAAGTCAACTTCTTTCTTTCCTCGATGCAACGACATAAGAAATAGTCTGTTCCTTCTTCATTGTCTTCTGTCGCAATTACTGCAAACACATGTCCTACAAAAAAATAACCAAGGTTGAAAAACTCAAATTTAAATTACATATTAAAATTTCAATGGACATAACTCAATACAAAAATTAAATAAATAACTGGATAAATACCTTGTCGCACCAAAATCGAAATTTCGTCAAAGTCCTTGGATGTTGTAACTTCATCTGCAAAAACAAGTTGTAATGCTTGTGGAGGTTGATAACTAGGAAGCGGAGTTAGAGGCCTACAAATCCATCCTTCCACCCATTCTTGTGAATCACACTCAGCAGTGACAAATTCGATACAAGATGCACAAAAACATGTCAACTTTCTTGTCCATACGGCCCACGAAGTAGCGTCTGAGCTACAAAATGAGTGCATATCACTGGACCCAGTGAGTGTCATACAATCCTCGTAGTTAGCAATATGTTTTTCCTCTATCAACCAAAAATATCTGCAAACTGTGGAATTTTCTTGAGAACCTCGGGCCATGTTGTCAATACACCATTCCACTATGCTCTTTGCATCTTTTAATTTAGCACCATCTTTGTACTTCAACTCTTCTCTTGCAAGAGCTCTTTTCACACATGCCCCTACACCGTCATGCTCTCCTTTTCCATGTCCAGCCTCAGTGAAACTCCAAATATGTTGCACACCCATCTTGACATGCATTCTTCTCATCCAATAAAACATTCGTGCATTCTTAAACTGAGACGTGCAATTATCTGACCATATATAATGTTGTTTGAAGTGGATGTCCCTATCAGACAAGTTTCCATAAAATAACTGGAAACACCCTTGCACAAATTCAATAGAATGAGTACGATCATCACTGATATAAAAGTGGTACTCTCTTAAAAATTTCGATCATTCTCTGTACTGTCAGGAGAATGTAGAAATGCTATATGCACAAAAATGGCAACTTGTACTGAGTTGTAATATTGCGATTGAACCTCCATTTGTGGTTGCAATGTGTAATTCTCTGCAAAATCGACCACTGAAACAATAGTACCAATAGGAAATGTGTCTTTGCATAGCTTGAATTGTTCATCCAACCATCGAGCTCTATGTGTATGCCTCGCATACTCATAAACAATTTCATCCTTAAATTTTCTCATAAATTGAAAAATGGGCATTTGTTCTGTAACTAGCTCACACCGTTTCGACTCTTTTCCATCTTTCAACTGGTATGCAACTGATTTATATTTATCAAATTCAACTAAATTATGTCCTATTGTACCTTCAATTTTCTCATGGATGCAACTTTCCAATTTAGGTAATCCGCCGCATGTACTACAACTTCCATCTAAACAATCCTGACTATAAAAAAATTGTCCAACTTCTTTTTCACAAAATATAGTAGGAATGAAATCCCTAGAAGATATTGGTGGAACTTGAACACCACATTCAGATAACATAGTTTCATAATGAAAAATATAACGAATACGTAAAAATTTAGCATAATGCATTGCAAATTCAACATGTTGCCTACAACAAGTGGTGCGAGCATGGTTGATTTTCACATAGAATGGTTTCAACATTTCAAAAAAACGTTGACTAATTTTAATTTCCAGATTCTCTTGTTCAAACTTACGAAAAAATTGAGTTTGAGTCATATCTAAGAAATGCTTTGGATTTGGTTCACGATTAGTAGAACCAACTCTCCGTTTTATAACATCTCTTGTATTAGGTGAAACTCTAGTGTTATCATGCCAAAATTTAATAACAACTTCTCTTATAGCATCAGAATTATTTTTGTCCTTACGTGGTGCTCTAGCAGAAAATGCCCAAAAATCGACATTATTGAGTGATTGAAGGATATTACGTCTTTCAATTGCTTTCATTAGAGTTTTCGATTAACTTGCAACATTCGACTTGTTTGCGTAATCAAACATTGTTTTTTTATTGATTCACTTACAACACTAGTAGCAAGTACACGACGCACAATATTACTATCCCTAGTGCGTCTCTTGACACCAACAGTGTGATATGCATCATGAAGGTTTTCAACAATTGTAGAGGTTTGACCACGTATGTTAGATGTTGTCAATCCTAAGGTGTTTAATGTAGGTCTCATTTTAATCAATTTCATCAAACTAACCAACAACTGACATCTTTGGGAATCATTTAAAATTTCAAAATGATTATCCCAAATTTCACTAGATTTTCTTCTGATTTGTTGTTCAGAAAGTTTGTCAGACATTGGTTTCAAAATGTTTTCATCAATTTCAATCAAAAAATTAGGTTTCTTATGTAAAATTCTAGGAGGTGTTTTTGTCAAATTTTGTTTGTCTACAGTTTCAACATGAATTTCCTTATTCACATTTTCATTGTCTCCTTCAATTTCAACATTTGCTACATCATGAGTATTTAATTCTTCTTCAACATGTGAAGAAAAACTTCTTCATCACAAGTATTCAATTCAACTTCAACATTGGCCGGAGAAACATTACCTAGTTCTTCATTGCTTACGTAGTTGAGATTGAAGATGAACCTCTTCTAGATTCACGAAGTTTCGCATTCGCTCAAAGCATTTTCAATTTTGTTGGCCTCTAATTGCCCGGTGTTTTTTTACTTAATGACTTCCTTTTTTGACTTCGTTTTTTGTCTCCCATGATGTTTTGCTTTCGGTGATATAAAAACGTGCCTAGAAAAAGACAGAATTTCGCAGAATAATTAAATGACGGTAAGGTCAGACAGTAAAAATCACATGGTAATTCGGATGTTGGGATGTGTGTAAATATGGTTTATAAAGCACGAGTGCGCTTTATAAACCGCGAGCGCGCTTTATAAACCGCGAACACGCTTTATAAACCGCGAGCACGCTTTATAAACCGCGTTCGCGGTATTTTTACAAAAAACCACGATTGTGGAGCTATTTGCCAAATGTTAGCCTCGGAAAATCTTTGTCTTTCCCCAACCAAAGCTATGGAAGGTCATTATGAAGTGTAAAAGATCAAAAAACCTCAAATCTGCTCTTCCAAAGACTTGAACCATGCCTAAAAACTGAAAAAATTTCACAAAAATGGTGCCATCACGTGGGGTAGACTCTTAGCTTTGTAAAAATATTGTTTTTAAAGTGAATAGAATAAGATAAATATCATTTTATAATTTATTACTAACAATAGGTCCTTAAGACATTTTTTCCCGTGAATGTTCATGTCTACGTTTAAGACTATAACTTTTGTTTCGCTTATCAAAATATGATAAAAATTATACCATCCCAAGCGTGGACAAATTATATGCACCTTAAAAAAAAAAATTTGATTTCGATATTTTTTGATATAGTTATGGCGGGCAAACGGAAAGTGCTCCATTTTCTAAATATTTTCAGACCACTTTCATGGAAAAAATCATAAAAAAAAATATTGCTAAAAAAATACAAAATAAAATCCATCCCAAGATAGACAACTACATATAACTTTTCACCAAAGGAAAAAAAAATAACAAGATTTGGTCATCCAAAATGCGGGCAAACGGACTACAATCTTATAAGTTTTTCGAAAAAAAAAAAAGTAAGTCATATAATTTTAAGTGTTTAATATAGCTAAACTTGTCTGTTTTTTACAAAAATTAGTATTTTAGAAACTAGATTCCGAATGCTACGATTCATATTTATATAAATTTTTCTAATTTAGAGTGCATGTATAGCTAATAATCCCTACAAGTTGAGATTTCACTGTTTTTTGCAATATGACGTCCACGGATGACCCTATATTTGTCCATCAACTTGGTGCACTTACCCTAGGTATTGTTGGTCGTCAGATAGGAATTTACGAAGAGCAACAGTTAGGGGACAAGAATTCCCTCCTCTTTAATGGGAGAGGTTCCCTTATTCAGAAATGAACTTATTTACAAATGTACAAGACATGATTTGTTGGTTAAACTTGGATATCACGAAAGTGTTTTCTATGAAGATCATCAATTACAAAAGGAACGAGGAAAAAGAGTATGGGAAAGAGCAGAAAGGAAACATGCAGAATTATAGATATCAGAGTAATTCTTTATGTATGTGAAGTCACAGTAATTTGAAACAAATAATTTGTATCGGAGGAATAAGATGGAATTCAAAGACACAAAGTTCTATAAATAACATCTGCTAGAACACAATGTTTCTTAACATAACACAGATTCATTAATCAAGGACACAAAGTTCCTTCTTGGTTATACAAGATCACCGTGCTTGCAAAATTGAAGAGTATGCAATCGGTAAGACTAACGAGCTTGAGACAAATGATCTTCACAAAGAAAATAAATGAAAGCTTAGGAATAACAGAGATCAGATAGACAAAGAATGGAAAAGTCCTTCTGTATTGATTTCTTTATGATATATTTACACTTTTCAGAAAATAAGCCAAGTTCTTCCTCCCTTTTCGAATGGCATAAGGAAGGCCATTATATAGCTTACAAATCAGTTACTCTTCGTAACCGCTTCTTTAACCAAGAATAGTTAAGGACCGCCAATCGCAATACCTTAACTTCTTACCAAGAAAACGGAAAAAGAAAGGGAAGAAGAGAAAAGAACGAGGAGAAGAAGACAGTGGCACCACTAAGAAGGACCCACCGACTTCAGAATCCGCTGCTTGAATTTCCTTAACATCTTAGCTATGTCTCAGAAGTCTCATCCTGAAGATGACAGTGTATGTCTTTGAAAGCAGAGATGACCAGTGTCTTGAAAACTTCGTCCTTCTCGCTGTTCTTGTCTTCGCCTCCCAAGCCTCCTCCAAGACTCTGATCTTCCCAGGATTTTGATAGATTATCCTTGACGTCATCGAAAACCTTATTCGCCAGCAAGATGTTCGAGCAAAAGATAGCAAGGAAGCAGTGTGAGAAATGCAAAAAGGGGGCATTGGTTATATAGCCGTTGAGGAGAGAGAAAGGTGATCAATGCGCATTAAATTCATATCTATTAGCTTGAAAAATAGCATATTCGGGTAGAGCGGGAAAAACTAAGTATGAATGGCATTTGGTTTGCTTGGGACATGTGAGACGCGAATGCGTGAAACACATGGCTCGGCCAATTCAGGCGAAACAGGGAGAAGACGCACAAATGCATTTTGGGACATTTGGGATGAAAACGCGTGAAGTACGCGGTTCGGCCGAAAATGGAACAAAAGGCACTTTTTGACTTGGGACATTTGGGACAAAAAGTTCTGAAGTACGCGGTTTGCGAGTTTCGGCCGAAAATGGAACAACTTGCACAATTTGATTTGGGACATTTGGAACACGAAAGTTCAAGCACGCGGTTCAAGTGTTTCGGCCGAAAATGGAACAACTTCGCATAATAATTTTGGGACACTTGGAGCACGAAAGTGCGAAGTACACGGTTCGGTGTTTCGGTAGAAAATGGAACAACTTGCACTTTTTGACTTGGGAAAAAAAGCTCTGAAGTACATGACTCGGGTGAATCGGTGAAAAGGTTACAATAGGTCTGGAGAACTTGGGACATTCGGGACGAAAACATGCAAAGTAAAATGGAACAACTTGTGTGTTTCGCCGATGAAAATGGAACAGAGTGCACTTTTGAACTTGGGACAGCTTGGGACAAAAAGTTCGATGTGCCCAAAAATCACACACAAAATGACCCAAAAACACATATTTTCTCGACTTCATGACTTTTAACATTTTCAAGACAAGAGAAGACACTAAAACTCAAAAAAATTTAAAGTTCACTTTCTTAAGGCGAGGAATTTTGAGCGGACAACAACTGCTCCTTCTCGGGGATGACTTGGCATAAATTCAAGGAATGAGATAAGGCAAGAACTTAGACAAACTTGGGGAAGCAGACCAGTACCTTATCCATTGGGCAACGGAGTCAAAAAGTAGATCAATACAGAGGACAACACACCAAAACAAAAGGAAAGAAAAAACAAAAACACATGCATGTAATATAATATAAAGGACCCCTAATCACCTAGGACTTGAACAACTTGAGATACTGCCCACTATAAGGAAGTGGGAGAGAAGAACCATCCATGTAATCAAGATAAAAGGAATTCTCACCAGCAAAGTGTCTGATCTTGAAAGGTCCGAGCCACAGGGAATCAAACTTTCCATGGCTGCCACGAGGTTCATGTCTTTTGTCCCATAACAGCACGGTGTCTCCAACTTGGAAATCTCTCGAACTCGGCTTTGTCAAAACAGACCTTTACCTTCTGCTGGTGAACAGATATCCTATCAGCAACCATCAATCTGTCCTCATTCAGTTTGTGCAGGTACATAATTCTCTTGTCCAAAGCATCTCTGAAACTAGTATCTTCAATGGCCTTCATTAGGTGCAAGGCTGGCAGTTCCACTGTCACTGGCAATTGAGCTTCTACTCCATATACCACTTGAAAAGGAGACATTCCAATAGCTCTCTTTGGTGTAATCCTGTCTGCCCAAAGAGCATCATAGAGCTTCTTGTGCCAGTTTCGTTGAGACTCATTTACTAACTTTCTTATAATAGTCACCAAATTTTTGTTAGTGGATTCTGCTTGCCCATTGCCCTGAGGGTAGTAATCTGAAGAGTGAGCCAAAGAAATGCCATACCCATAGCAGAAGTCCATTATCTCAGCTGAAGAGAAATTCGAAGCATTATCTGTTACAATCTTATTAGGTACACCATACCTTACCAAGATGTTCTCTTTAATGAAGCTGCACACCACTTCAGTAAGTAGTACTTTGATCGAATAGCTTCCACCCATTTGGTGAAATAGTCAGTGGAAGTTAGCACATGAGTGTGACCAGCACTAGAAGTAGGATTAAGTGTACCAATGAAGTCCAAACCCCACTGTTGAAATGGTTCCTCAATCACAACTGGCTTGAGAGGCAAAGAAGCCAATTTAGGTCTTCCCACAAAAGTCTGACAAGCCTCACATTTATCAACCCACTTGGATGCATCTCTGAACAAGGAAGGCCAGTAGTATCCTCCACGAGTATCTTATGAGTCAGAACCGTTGATGAATAGTGCCCTCCACATGCCTGATCATGAAAAGCTGAGAGCAACTTCTCTGTTGTTCCTTGTCCACACACTTCAAAAATCTCCCATCTAACCCACGCTTGAACAAAGCATTTTCCCATAATACATATTGCACTGACCTCAATTTAACAGTCCTCTTTTCTTTGGCAGTTAAATGAGAGGGGCATTCCCCATAGGTGAGAAAATGGCGATGTCTAGCATACCATTCATCAACCGAACTAAGGAACAATGTAAAGTAGGAAGGTCAACTTTTTCCTCCAAAGCAAGTCATGTTTGGCTCCTTCAAAGCAATGAGCTCACAAAGACCTTTTCCACGAACCAGCTTGGTCGGCTTGATGTCAATGTCATACTCTTGGACCTTAGCAACCTAGTTCCCTCTCTTAGATCCAAATTCTTGCTGTGTGAGAATTGACTTAACAGTTGTATCCGGGACCAATACCATGGAATGAGAGTTGAGGATGTAAAAGCGAAACTGCTTGACAGCTTTAACCACTGCAAAAGCATGTTTCTCCATCATGGTGTATTTCAACTCGTGATCTTTCAGAATATAGCTCATGAACGTAATTGGGAGTTCATGCTCATTAGAGTCTTCTTGAGTTAAGACAGCAGCCAAGGTATTATCTGTAGCATAGCAATAGATGATGAAATCTTTGCTGAAATCAGGACAGGCTAAAACAGGAGTTTTAGCGATAGCTCTCTTGATACCCTCAAAGGATTCCTTTCCTTCAGAAGACCAACCAAATGTTTGCTTCCCTTTCATCATCTGAGAAATATTCAAAGTTAATTCTACAAAATCAGGGATGAACCTTCTTAAAAAATTGATCTTACCGAAGAAGGAGTGCACGCCCTTTTTACTGGTTGGGAGAGGAATTTGCTGGATAGCTTGAACTCGTTCAGGATCAATCTTAATACCATCCTTGGAAACGATGTGCCCTAATAAATTTCCCTCAGTGACACAAAAGACAGATTTTTAGGTTCAAAGAGAGATCCCATGCTCTCTCGCATCTCAAACAGAATCGTCTCTAGGTGATCAAAATGATCCGCTCTTGTCTTGGAAAACACTGTCAAGGCATCAAGGTATATGACAATACACTTCCCTTTCAAACTCCCAAAAGCCAGATCCATAGCTCTTTGGAAAGTGGCACCAGTATTAATAAGCCCAAAAGGCATCCTCTTATAAGCAAAGGTACCCCAAGGAGTAGTGAAAGTTGTCTTGTGTTGATCTACAGTATCAACCTCTATCTGATTATATCCCGAGAATCCATCAAGCATGGATAACATCTCAGATCCTGTTACTACTTGCAAAATCTGATCCATCATAGGTAAAGGATAATTATCCTTCAAGGAAGCCTGATTCAGGTTCCTGAAATCAACACAGATGCGGATCTCACCATTTTTCTTCCTAACAGGTACAATATTTGCAATCCATGTTGAATGGTGAATGGGAAAAATGATTTTAGCCTTCAACAACTTCTGAATTTCCTGAAAGATGGTGTCAGCTATTTTGGGATTATACTACCTCTGTTTCTGCTTAAAAGGTTTAATTCCTGGTTTGAGAGGAATCGAGTGCTGCATATCTTTTGGTTTGAAAGCTTTCAAATCTTCATAAGAATAAGCAAGAACATCCTTATACCTCCTTAGAAGATCAATTGCTTTTCTCCTCTCATCTGCTGTGCAACATTTTCCAATATTCACTAGCTTAGGGTCATTAGAACTCCCAATATCAATCTTATCATACTCAGCTGATTGTTGAGGCTCAGTGGAAGCTCTAGACTTCACATACCTGTCATGTTTATCAAACAGTTCCTCCAAACTCACCAAACCTTTAGGAATCTTGTTTCCTTTGAGATTGATGCATCCATCTTGATCTGTTTCTTCCCCTTGGGTGACAGCTTGGTCAAAGGACACACTTTCACGAGGCAGGTTGTCACTTCCCTCAAAATAGCTTGTTCGAAATTACCCTTGAGTTCCAGGAAGGAAAGCAAATGTTGATCATCATTGAAAACTTGCCAGTTATTGGTATTATCAGGTACACTAGGCCGATGGACCATTTCAATAGTGAACTTATCCTGAGAGAAGTCAGGATGGGGAATCAGTAGTGACCCTGAGACAGCTAGTGAATCAGCCCTGCTGTTCTTTTCCCTAGGTATTGCTTCAATAGAGAAAGCATCAAGGAATTCAATGGAATCCCAAACCTGATTCCGGTAATGTTTCAGCCTTCCATTTTTTACTTGAAAAAGGTTTCTGACCTGCTTTACAATCAATTCTGCATCACCACGAGCCAGAAGATTCTTTACACCTTGTTCTTTGGCCACTTGCAGTCCAAGAATGAGAGCCTCATACTCTGCTGTATTATTAGTGTTTTCGAACTGCAACTTAAATGAAAAAGGATGTAGGCATCCTTCAGGTGACACTAGCAGGACACCAGCTCCAGAACCAGCTGAGGAACAACTTCCATCAAACTCTAAAATCCAAATACCATTAGGATCTTTAGGTGACATTCTGGGAAGTTGGATTTCATCAGGGGACATAATCATGTAATTGCCATGACCCATATCCTCATAGAGTATTTGTGCTTTAGGATCATCCATTTTTGCACAATATACTCAGATTGCTTCTCAGGCATCAACTTCTTCATTTGTCCATTAACAGGTATGAGTGCATGCGACCAGTCCATTTGGATTTCCCCACCCACATCTTTGCAGAAGTTCCTACTTAGCAACATCCCGTATGAAGGAGGGATATCTGCTACTAAGATGGTAGCCAACACTTTCTTCTCAGGCAAAGCAGCAAAAGCCACTTGTGCATCTTTAATTCTCCCGACTAGGGGCACTTCTTTACTCTCCATGGAGTAACAAGATCCATAAGTGCGTGTGAGGGTCAGGCCTAAAGCATGAGCTAATTTAGCAGGCATCACATTATCCGAGGCCCGGAATCTATGACACACCATCGAGCCTATGGCCAGCTATAAGGAGTTTTACATAAAAGGCTTGATTTTGTCATTAGGCGAGGTGACAGCGACTACCAGACTAGGCCGTGGTGCAGAAGGAGGAGTGGGTAAAAGGCCTTTAGAGGTGGTCTTGGAATGGGAATTAACAAATTGAATCATCTTGGCAAAAGCTTTGGGATGGATTTGATAGTACTCAGCTTCTGAGATTTGGACCTTGGTCTTTTCGTGTGATCAACAATATCAAAAGACCTGTAGTGGACGGGCCATCATCACTTGAAATTCTCGCTTATCAACTTTAGGAGAGAAAGAAGAAGCAACTTTAGTAGCAGGATTAATAGGACTCACCTTTGGTGTAGACGAAGTAGGGATAGGAGATCCTCTTTTGCAATCACGGGAATAGTTGTTGACTGCTCCTTAGATTTCTTGATAGGCTGTGTCACTTTCTCCCTCTGACTTGTCTGCTCTCGAGTCATGACAGCAAATGATTCACTATTCATGTCTGCTACCACTTCATCATAATCATCTCCATCATCAATGCCCTCAGTGGTAAAGAAATTAACCCAAGATCCCTCAAGTTCTTCTACCTCATCATCAAATTCCTCCACAAACTCCTCGCAAGCTTCATTATCCTCATCATCATCTGGCTCTTCAACTTCACAGGTTGCATTCACAGGAACTTTAACAGGAGGTCCTTCAAGTGCTAGTCTTGTTTGAGAAGGAGGCAAATGATTTCTGGGCTGAAAATTCCTCCTTGGAACATCTGCATAAGGGGCGTGCTGAGCCAATTGTTTCTTTATAGCAATAAGATCATTCACAAGTTTCTGAACTAATGGATCAGTGTTAGGTCTAGGGGTGGAAGAGGAAGAAGCAGCAGACTTAGATTTGGGAGGGTCTCTTCTCAACTTCCCTGACATGATTAAATCATCTTCGACACTAACAGCCAGATCTTGATCTAGAGCTAACGTTGCGAGATTAGCCCTTCTTAGTGCATAACTAACTTTAGGTGATTGGGCATTTAGAAAGAAACATTTTTGAATCTGATCAACAGGTCGAGTGTTTGTTGGAATTTTATTTATCAACCTGTTGAACCGGGCCACAAATTCTCTCATGGGCTCTTGTGAATCTTTCTTTATCTGAGAGATTTGGGCTAGCAAGGCATGCACATCTTCTGCTGGTTTGAAACGGCTTTCAAATCTAGTTCTCATTGTGTCCCAGTCGGTGATAGCACCAGCCGGAAGGTGATAGAACCAATCAGCAGCATTATCTTGTAAAGTCTCCACGAACAGCCTTACGGAGACGTCTTCATGTTCAACTCCCAAAACTCCACATGCAACTATGAAGGCTGCAATATGTTCATCAGGATGCACTTTGCCATCACCTTTGAATTTAGGGAAGTTCTTCCGGTTACCTCTGGGTAACTCATGCAAAGGCTGAGTAAGGGCCAGGGGCCCGACACGTTGACCCCATGGCAATGGTGCCGCCATTCTTGGAAATATGGCTTGGAGAGGAACTGTAACACCAGCAAGGATCAAAGCTCGTAGATTGGGACTAAAGAGGCTCAGAGGAGTACCACCCGTAGGGATTCTATCTTGACAGTGGAGTGCTTGTTAATGAGTTCTTCTATTTGTTGTTGAAGGGAAAGGAAAACCCGCTGCTCCAAAACTGAACCGAGAATCTTCGATACCAAGGGCCCTTCTCCCTCGAGTAAAACATGGAGTCGCCGATCAAAAGATGATCAAAAAGTAATAGAACCGAATATGATTTTTTCCCAAAGTGAGTCACCAAAAACTGTGGTGGTCCGATAGGACTTTAGAAGAGCAACAATGGGGACAAGAAGTCCCTCCTCTTTAATGGGAGAGGTTCCTTATTCAGAAATGAACTTATTTACAAATGTACAAGACATGATTTGTTGGTTAATATTGGATATCACGAAAGTGTTTTCTATGAAGATCATCAATTACAAAAGGATTGAGGAAAAAGAGTACGGGAAAGAGCAGAAAGGCAACATGCAGAATTATAGATATCAGATTAATTCTTTATGTATGCGAAGTCACAGTAATTTGAAACGAGATCATTTGTATCTGAGGAATAAGATGGAATTCAAAGACACAAAGTTCTGTAAATAACATCTGCTAGAACACAAAGTTTCTTAACATAACACAGATTCATTAATCAAGGACACAAAGTTCCTTCTTGGTTATACAAGATCACCGTGCTTGCAAAATTGAAGAGTATGCAATCGGTAAGACTAATGAGCTTGAGACAAATGATCTTCACAAAGAAAATAAATGAAAGCTTAGGAATAACAGAGATCAGATAGACAAAGAATGGAAAAGTCCTTCTGTATTGATTTCTTTATGATATATTTACACTTTTCGAAAATAGGCCAAATTCTTTCCTCCCTTTTCGAATGGCGTAAGGAAGGCCATTATATAGCTTACAAATCAGTTATTTCTTCGTAACCGCTTCTTTAACCAAGAACAGCTTAAGGACCACCAATCGCAATACCTTAACTTCTTACCAAGAAATTGGAAAAAGAAAGGGAAGAAGAGAAAAGAATGAGGAGAAGAAGACAGTGGCTACCATCGAGAAGGACCCACCGACTTCGTAATCCGCCGCTTGAATTTCCTTATTGTCTCAGCTATGTCTCTGAAGTCTCATCCTGAAGATGACAGTGTATGTCTTTGAAAGTAGAGATGACCAGTGTCTTGAAAACTTCGTCCTTCTGCCAGCTGTTCTTCAGTTCTCCCAAGCCTCCTCCAAGACTCTGATCTTCCCAGGATTTTGATAGATTATCCTTGACGTCATCAAAAACCTTATTTGCCAGCAAGATGTTCGAGCAAAAGATAGCAAGGAAGCAGTGTGAGAAATGTAAAAAGGGGGTCTGCCCATTATATAGCCGTTGAGGAGAGAGAAAGGTGATCAATGCGCATTAAATTCATATCTATTAGTTTGAAAAATAGCATATTCGGGTAGAGCGGGAAAAACTAAGTATGAATGGCATTTGGTTCGCTTGGGACATGTGAGACGCGAATGCGCGAAACACGCGGCTCAGCCAATTCGGGTGAAACAGGGAGAAGACACACAAATGCATTTTGGGACATTTGGGACGAAAACGCGCGAAGTACGCGGTTCGGGTGTTTCGGCCGAAAATGGAACAAAGCGCACTTTTTTGACTTGGGACATTTGGGACAAAAAGTTCCGAAGTACGCGGTTCGGGAGTTTCGGCCGAAAATGGAACAACTTGCACAATTTGATTTGGGACATTTGGAACACGAAAGTGCGAAGTACGCGGTTCGGGTGTTTCGGCCGAAAATGGAACAGCTCGCACAATAAGTTTTGGGACACTTGGGACATGAAAGTGCGAAGTACGTGGTTCGGGTGTTTCGGCTGAAAATGGAACAACTTGCACTTTTTGACTTGGGACAAAAAGCTCTCAAGTACGTGACTCGGGTGAATCGACCGAAAAGGTTACAATAGGTCTGGAGAAATTGGGACATTCGGGACGAAAACGCGCGAAGTACGCGGTTCGGGTGTTTCGGCCGAAAATGGAACAGAGCGCACTTTTGAACTTGGGACAGTTGGGACAAAAAGTTCCGACAGGCCCGAAAATCACACAAAATGACCCAAAAACATAGATTTTCTCGACTTCACAACTTTTAACATTTTCAGCAAGACAATGAGAAGACACTAAAACTCAAAAAAAATTTAAAGTTCACTTTCTTAAGGGGGAATTTTGAGCGGACAATAGGTATAGAGACAGATCCTCTACATGCTCTCACATATGCACCTAAATAGAGGAATAGGAACCAACCTTTAATCTGGAGAGGTTTTCCATTTTGCAAGGTCCCACACCTTAGGAAAGTTCAATGTATATGCAGATCACACCAAATGACTCGCCTTAGAAAACTAGATCTATATAACTCATTTGGAGGTGTTGTGATTTTTCACTAACAAGTAATGTACAAGTAGTCTTCATTATCTAAATGTTCTTCTTGCTCAGAATATTTCCCTGTTGATGGGGTCTTCTTTTCCAGTTCCCCTTTTTATTCCCATGCTTGTAGTTCATATGTCCCATGTGATATTGTTGGTGTTGAGGTCCAAAATTACTTGATGAACCTTTCTTGTATGTATTATACTAAAAATATTTCAACTCATGTCCTCTTTTACAGATTGGACATTGTTTCTTCTATTGTTTGTCCCCTTGATGTTGATATTGATTTTGATGTTGGGACTTTTGATAGGAATTAGGTTTTACTTTTCCTTTTCCTTTCCATTTTTGAAGAGAAGAAATTTATTTCTCCTCTTCATCATCCTTATTATGCATGGCTTCCTCTTGTTGTAGTAGGTTTACTAGTTTGTCAAAACTAACTTTCGTATCTGAAAAGTTTAGTGTTGTTACAAAAATGTGGTAAGAAGAAGGGAGAGCTCTTAGAATAATGGGAATGATAGCTTCATCTGTGACCTCTTCTCCAAGGGCTAGAAGTGAATACCTTAACTCTACAAATCTTCTCAAGAAAGATTCAATTTTTTCATTTTTCTTGAACTTCAATGTATGTAATTGACTCTACAAATTCAGTATGAAAATTTTTTTGGCCTCATATACTGTGATCAACTTATCCCACACTTCTTTGGATATTTTTGGCATCTCGAATATGGGGTTGCACATTGTCGAGCACTCCAAACAAGATGATGAGCTTGGCCTTCTAATCTGATCTATCAAACTACCATTGTTGTGTTGTATCAGTTGTTGATCTTGTCAGAGTACCATTCACAACATGTCCAGATATATTCAAACTCAAGATGTGTCTTGATTTATTTTTTCAATGTAGTATATTTGTTTCCTCTGAGTAGTTTTGAATCTGGAAGAAAATATTTGGGGGAATTGGTGCCCATTTTGTAGAAATCACTGACAAGGTTAGGCTCTTATCACTCCAAGAATAAGGTCTCCTAATCTATATACCATCAATCGATATACCAAACCTTTCCATATATGCACCCTTCGATATACTTGTCAAGACGTGGAAGAATATGTCCCTTTATATATACTCGGTGAGTACGTGAAAGAAAAATTAACGTACATGAAAGAATTCAATACATGGTACCAAGACAATACTAAAAGGGGTCTATGCGATTATTAACACCGACTCAAATAAATATCCTCATACGTGCGAGTGACTTCTCTATATACTTGGTTAATTTCTCGGTTTATATTTAATTCGTTCAATCATTCACAAAAGGATGGGATGGATCATAGTGTGTACATTGTGTCCTTGTTACTCCCTATCAATTTAAAGGGTCAATGCCCAGATGACATTATTATATCTATATTAGGCATTAAGTGTAGTAGTAGTCACGGCGGATTTACCTGTAAGTACTTCCCAGAGGAATTGTATATACCAAATGCTACGAATGAGATCTAGGATCTCTTGAGTGTTTTAAAACCAAATTTCATTATTTTTTATTACAATTCTTTGCCGTTTTTGAGTAGTTACAATGTTTTCAGTTGACTATGGCAACCTAAAAATTAGTACAATATATTGAAGCATACAATTACATTCAAAAATTTGGAAAAATTGAATAACAGGGAAAAAATAATTTTTCAAGCCCTAGTGGCCTTCAGAGCCCAAAACGACTTTGTGAGAAAAAACCATAAAAAACTTGCTTAAAATGGATTTTTCTGGGACCCCCACTTTTTTGAATGTTGTTTGGAATTAAAAATAGGGGTATTAGGAGCCTATTTAGTCATAACTAGAGGTTTAGTTACCTCTAAGTTTGGTGATTTTGCTATTTTTTTGCTAAACTTCAATGGTTTAAAAATTTGTGTTAAGGGTGGGGGTCGAACCCCAAACCTCCCTTCCCCAAGTCTATTGGTCTAACCACCTTGGTGCCTATAGTGCTTATGCTAGAAAACGAAGCATATTGTATTTAAAGAAGATGAAAAGTGACTCACCTCATAAAATTTGATGTCGCATGAGAGGATAATTAACGTGGCTATAAGGCTCCATGTGGCTCGTGTTCTATGAGAAGTTTTTTAGGGTTTTCCTGGTGCTTCAAAAACAGATCTCGCCACTTATGCCTTTTACTTTTCTTTATATTCACCTTTGTATTTTATTGATTTTTCACTGTATTTGTGTTGTGCTTGCTACAAATCACATGTAAGGTAGGTTGAAATGTTGGAACGACGACTATTTTTTATTTTTGTAGGTCAGGGTCGCTCAACATGTGGAGGGCTCAGGAGGAGTTCGAATAGGGGGCTCAACTCTTTGGGGGCTCGATCAATGCAAACTACCCTTAAAATCACCCTTAACAAAATCTTGGCCATGTCATTACTCATGGAAAGATTAGTGTTCAATTTTTTCACAGCTTGGTTGGGCTCATCTAGACAATGTACACAATTTTTTTTAATCAACCCATTCAATGCTTCAAGACCTGCAAATAACTCTCCTTTGTAATGGCTCAACCCGCTAATGTAGATTCAACTCTATTTTATCTTGGTGATAATATCTTAAATGAATACGTAGGGTATATCTTGCAATGGCACTGGCTCAACCAATGTTGGCTTGATAGGAGGGGTTCGATCTCCGTAAAATGATTGCAACTATGTAACTTATTCGGTGACTCTTCAACATTTTAGCTAGTATTAGCTACAGCTAATAGTATCCCGATTAAAGAAAAAGAATATATATTTTTAATTTTATATTTCTATAACAAATTTTTCCTAGTGCGGGGGTGTATAAGTGCAACAAAAATTGCATTCTAAGCACCTAGAACGAACATGAGGTTATGGAGAGAGGGGGATGGGGCTAGGAAGTTGAAGGAGGTTTTAAAAGCTCTCAATTGTTGAAAATGCTTCTCCAATCTCCTCTATCTCTTCTTCTCTCTCTTTTCACACCTTCTCTGCTCATTGGTCCAAATTAAGTAGCTCTAGTACCAAACGTAAAATAAGGACGGAAGTCTATAGAATTATATAAATCAACCAAATCAAATTACAATAAAGAGACTGCCATTCTTATAGGAATTGAACAACCATATGTAGACAAATACAAGGTTACACAAGTACAACCAAAATCATAACATCTTCAAAAATACATCCGGGAAGCAATAACCAAAGACAAACAACTATTTTTAACAATAATGCAACAAATAAACAATACGATATAAAATGGCAAATATTGTTATATAAAACTATATAACAATATAGTTACTAATTAACTTATTAAATAATTAAATATTTAAGGTAATATAATCCATAAATTAACCTAACATCAACGCTTCAAAGCAAAACAAACCACACTCGATACCAATTGTTAGGAAATAAGGGATAAATTATGTGGAACAATCCCTCACAAAATCGTAACAAAGAGAAACTAATATCCAAAACTTATTAAAGATCTCAAACAAAAGTGCGAGAATAAAATAACACAACTCAAAGATACATTATTTAATTTGGTTCACCCAATTTGGGCTACGTCCACCAAGAATCACTTGCTCATATTTTATTACAAGCCACCACTCTCTCAATACAATCTCATATCTGTTTGGAGAAATGCTCAACAATCTCTATAGAAATCACCCAAATTAAGACACATACGTAATGTTACATGAAATCTACCATGTGCACAAAACCACATAAGTAGAAAATTACTTCAGAATTTTTACAAAAGCTGTTGGTATAAAAACCATGGGCGAAAACCGTCCCATAAACCTATGGGTCACAGAACCCGACCATATTAAAAGAGCATGTTTCCCGAAAGTGTACAATACTCTTAGTTTACTGAGTTTTCAACACTTTCACACATGAAAAAAGGCTCCACAACCTAACATTTTTCTATAGATGGGAAACTTGATCGATGTATGAAGATTTTAGGGATGCTTTCTTATGATAATTATGTTTTTCCTTTTTATATTTAAAGAGGTTGTTTAATGCGGTAAGCCTTTTACTACCATGATACAAGATTTTAGCCATCCTTCGAGGATTGATCTATATATTATTATTTTTCTTTTCATTATCTTTATTTCTTTTGAATTTTGATTTTAAGATGATAGGATACATGATAGTTATCCTTCGAGAGGTCATTCTATATTTTTATACTTTAATCTACATAAACAAAATTTCCTTCGACGGAACAATTTGTTTTAGATAATAAAATTTATACAATGAGCATCCACGCTTTTGAATTTGAATTTTTATAAGAAAGACAAGGATAGATAAGTAGCCCACTTTTGGAGGGGATCATAAATATGTATATTCTACACTTAAGGACCCTTATCATGGTTAGGAAGGTAGATAAGAAGGATATAGATGTAATGATTATGGAGTTCTCACAAAGAAGGAATATCTTTTCCATGAGTACAATGTTATGAGAAGAGTCATGGTGCCCATATTTAAAGGAATATAACGAGATAATGATGTTGGACCACATAATCGAATCATTAATATAAAAGATGAAAGAAGCTAGTTATAGGAGATAGGATTTTTAAGGTGACTAAGATCACATTTGTAGACAAGTTAACAATAGAAAGGTCACATGTGCAAGGTGTTAAGAGGTTCCAGGTTTAGGTTCATAATCGAGTAATCTAAGAGATAAGCATTAGACCCATAATTATGTGTGATAATTTCATGCCCTATATAATCGAGAGTAAACTTTCAACATTGGGTCCTCCCTATATTAGTTACATTTTGATTTTTTAAGACAAGGTCACCGATGTTAAATTCCTATGGCTTAAGATGCTTGTTGTAAGAATGTTGAATTCAATCTTGATAAACTTCATGATGCTAAAAATTCACTAAGAAAAATTCATCTAACAACATGAGCTATGTTAGATGCTTCGACGATATTCCTTTTCATGGATAAATTTGTGGAGGGAAACGCAAAAGGATGGAATTTTAACTTAAGGAAGAAGAAAGGATTTAGAGTTGTAGAAAAGGGAGAAGGAAGTAGTTTCGATAGGAGTGCTGATGTTATTCGTAGGTCCAAAGAGTGAAAGGGATCTGCATATGCCAATTACAACCCAATCTATCAATATTTTTAGCAAGGATATTACAAAGTTTCTTATTGTAGGCTTCAACTTGGCCATTAACCTAGGGATAACAAGGAGAGAGGAAACTAATATTGATGTTAAAAGAGTCGTAAATATTCTTAAGGTCTTGATTGAGAGAAGGACAATAATATCCCAAGAAAGGATGTGCTTGGCAACTACCAAGCCACTAAAGTATCCACCGCATATGTCATCCTAGACCTCTTGGATAATGCAGATAGATTGAGAATATTTAAAGAAAAGAAGAAGAATTCCATCAAACTCACATTTGTGGAGGATGCCACCAAGGATAACATAGTCGGTTACGTGATGAAGAAAGGACCTCATACCATTTTTAAATAGGTCGGAAGGGGTTTTGATTGAGAAAGGTAATTGAGAATCGAATACCAAATATCAAAGCGATTGGAGTTGACAAGATTAACATGCGGAATATTAATAGTATGAGATGGTTGATCAATATGATGAAAAACAATGGAAATTTAATATTTTTCTGTTTTCCAATGTATGAGAGAGTCAAGATAATCCATAATGTCTACGAATTTATTAAAATAACAAGATATGATTTGGATGGTGTCTTGATCGAAATATTCAAGAAGGAAGATGATGAATTCCTTATATTTTTAAAGAACTTCATATTTACAGATTATAGGTTCCTTTGATTTGATTAACGATGTGCTAAGAATCATCATAGATGTATAGAATCTAAACACCAACAAATATAGTGGTTTGAAGGACCATGTTAATAGCCTCATACTCGGTCGTTTTGTTAGTGCATTCAAAGTTAATTTTATAAACAAAGGGGATAGGAGTTTCCCAAGGAGGAATTATGATAAGGCCAATATCTACCCCTTCTTGACACTTAGATCCATTAAATAAAAGTGTCATCTTATGTCGATAAAACTCATGCTTGATGGTGAAGATAGATTCATCATGAAAATATTCATGGGAAAGACGATTATCAAGAATAGGGGCTTTGGCAAGTTGATTGGTGATAGATTTTCCCTTTATTGATTTCTAAGAGATGAACTCTAGGTTAAAATCAATCCTAAGCATGATCCATCAAGCGATGGGATCGTTATGATAAGGTTTATAATTCATGGTTTTAAGAAGACCGAATATAGTGACGATAAAGTTTTTATGATTGAGGATATAATGATGAATCTTGAAAGTGGCAAAGAAGATGACACAACACATATTGTTAACTTCTTGTATAGGGTTTCATAGTCATGAAGGGTATGAATGATATAATAGAAAACTATCTACCTACTCTACTCATTGCATTGTGCCAACATGGAACCTAGAGCATGATCGAGGTAGAGATATAGTGATATAAAGGCTCCTCCTTTCATATAGTGATAGAGGTGAGCACGAGTGGAGATAGTATATATTTCTTAAGACCACCGAAGGATTTATAATAATTATTATCCCATTTAAAATTAGTTTCCTTGTGAAGGAGATGATGAAAGGGATACCAATTATTATAGAGTTGTGAGATGAAGCAAAGCATATTGATTGAAGTTGCCTTGGAGACTATGAATTTTATTAAGATAGGAGAGGGGAGGCACTCGAGGATGGCCTTGATTTTGGTTGGTTCAAATTCACTACCCCTATTAGACACAATGAATCCAAGGAGTTTTTAGTTATAAATCCAATCATACGGTTAGCGAGGATTGAGATGAAGGAAGAAACAAATGAGATGCTCAAAGAGGATTTAAAGGATGAAAATATGGTCGTTTCGACACTTGGATTCACCCAAGAGGTTTTTTCATAATCCTCTATGGTTTTATAGATAAGGTTAAGGAATATATAGGTTATAGAATGGTGGATGAGTGGAGGGATCCTTTAATCCCAAACCAAAATTCTCATGAGTATTGCGGGATTGGTCAAAAAAAGATCATGGATGCCTTTCTTGTAACATCCAAGACCAAACCCTTTCCATGCACAACAATGAAGGTATGTGTAAGTGGAGGATTTATTGTAGAGGAAATAAAATTCATTGGTGTATGTATTGGTATAAGGATTATTATTTGTATGAGAGGAATGGAGGTTGATTTCATCATATACAAGTTGGGTTTTGAGATGGGGTGGGCCAAAGTAAATGATATCCCTGATATTGGATTGATACATCAATACTTTATCATGACAACCAAGGTTATTTAAAGAAGGAAGGGAATTGAGAGAGAGGATTTTATACTCCCTGAATGAAATATACTACATCACAACATCAAAATATCCATCATGGGGTAACTTAGGTGTAGGTAGAGAAGAACTGGTAGATGCTTAGAAATAATATTATTTCTTATAAATGAGAACATCATTTGGTTTATACATCATGTGTCATGATTTAAAGGTAAGAAGGTTTGTGGGGAGATAATGAATCTTCCCCTCTTATTTATATTTGATACAAAAGTGGAGGTTATATCAGACATAATGCATGGCACGGATTCATAGGTGACCAAGTAAGACATTAAACTAAAAATCCCCTTCTACAATGTAGAATATTTCATTAATAATTTTATGACCAACATAGATAGGTACAATAATTGTGCCCAAGGTAGTGGAAACAATGTCATTGAAATATTGGAGGATGATGGTTGATTGGGAGATAATGGTGTCAGGAATTTTAAGTTGATTAAAGGTATGAGATGAGATGATGTTAATAATAGCACCATTATCGATCATGGATCAAAAAATGAAGGTCTAACAAGGGATGTAAGAGGTTGACACTCATCAGATGATATAAGGATACATTGTAAAGCTCGATAAGATCCTATCGGTGGTTAGGAGAGATTTGGATGAGGTGATAGAGGGAAATCCTAATAGAATATTGGTGTATCTAATTTATGATGGTTTACTTGATAATGGTAGGATTAGGAATGGCTAGGATATACACTTTATCCTTGGTTAAAAAGGGGATGAATAGGGCTTACTAAGAGGAGCGAGAGATGACGACCTTTTATTTGGATCGGCTGGATTATTGAGTCTTGTGAGCGAAATATCGGGTGGTAGTGCATAAAGCATCTATGTAAAGCACATGGCCAACTTTAGAAATAAGAGAGGTGAGAGGTGGGATAGCGATGAAGGCCCAAATTTAGTATTTGTTGATTCGGTTGGGGGATTGGATTTGGTTGTTGAATTTCTAGGGGATGGAAGAGTGTTTCCCTCTTTAATGATAAGATCATCCTCTTCTATAAGATTATGGATAATGGATCGAATGGCCTTGCAATATTTGGTGTCATGCCGAGGAACATGATGGTAATAAAAATAGTGTTAGAATCAAACCATGTGAGATTTTTTCCACATGGGATAAGGGGCTTGATGAGTGGAAGGGTGACCGTGGATACTTGAAATGGATGTTGAAGGATCTCGGTGTAAGATCCCTGTAGGGGTTTGGGATGGATTTGATTTAAAAGAAGTAGATGGAGGTAAAAGAGGGAGCTTTCTCTCATGAGGCTTGGTGGATGTTTTAGATTCCAATGTAGATGTGGAGGAATAGAAGATTGTTTTGATTCGGATGGAGGGAGTAAGTATGCTTTAGGTGTGGATTTGGAAGAAGAAGTAGATGGTTTGGATCGGGAAGTGGATGGTTTCTTGAAGGAGGAAGAGGTGATTCTAATATTGATTTGGATGAAGAAAAATTATATGATATGGATAGAGGAGGGATTGATTCCTTTGATGAAAATTTAGGAGGATGGGTATAGGATTTGGATTTGGAACACATGATGGTGGCAATTTTAGATTAAGGAGAGAGTCCTAAAATATAGGGTGGAATCGCATGATGGATGTGTTGATGTTATATGGTTTGTATTGAGGGTATTAGGATAGGTAAGCTCCACTTTGTTATGAGGACGAGTGAGAAATTTATATATGGGGGTCCTAAGGTTTCTATAATTATGCTCAAGGTTTTACTCGTGGTAGGGATACCAATGATTTCAATAAGAGGGTTGTATTGAGAAGTGGATTTGGATGATGTTGATTGTGTTATATATGTTAAGATAGGGGATAAATTACGTTGATGATAAGTTTATGGGGAGGTTAGTATAAAGGTGATGTAGATAAAGTTGACAAACATACATGAATACACCTTTTTAAGAGTTAGATATATTTACTAAAATCTATCTTTGCAACTTGAGGATCCTTCACAACCCAAAGAAGGCTAAAAATTACAAAAATTTAACCCGTGTTACCTAAGGAACCCTATCACATCCATTCTCTAGCTACATGGCCTCGAGATGCTTCCCAAAACCTCATTTCATTGATGAAATAGTTCAATCTTCTTTCAAGGTGGTTTCACACTTACTTGCCTAAACTTTCTCCTTGCATTTCATTCACTAGATATTGCAACCTTAAGTTATTGTAGTTTCCTTCACCTAAAAATATTCCCCATCCTCATCCCATGCTACACCATTGACAACATTGTTATATTCAATAAATAAATGCATTTAAAACTCCAAAATCCCCAACTACTTTCATTTTCCACAAATGCCCCTATATGCCCCTCAAAAAAATATAGTTTTCTTCACTCATGCCCTTGGGTTTCTAAAGCTACTCAGGAGGTCTAGTAAATTAAAATAGTTAATTTTTACATTTCAAGGATGTTCACAAATTTTGGAGACTAAAATCATTGTTCAACTCTTCTACCTTACTTCTTCATTGTTGGCTTGTTCTTGCTTTGAAGCACCCGGGGACAGTCTTGAGTCACCTATAAATCTCCTTAAATTTGGCTTTAATACACCCTATGAAATTTATTAATACACAATTGGGAGTAATTTATTCCTCTAAATTTCTCCTTGAGAATACAAACCTAGCTCATGATTCCTTTGTTACAAACCCCTTCTTATTAACCCTTTTTGACTGTGCATATGACCTCCTATAGAATAGTAAGGATAAATTCAAAGGTAAGCTATGAAACTAAATATTTCCTCTTTTAAAATCTTAGGGGATCATTCAAGATCACTTTTACCAAATTTTATGGTTAGACTCTGTGTTTAGGGATTTTTAGCACTCCACCTTTTTCAAAACCCTAGTGTGCATTATATGAGCACGAGAGTCTTTTTTTAATAACTCCCATAAGATCCAAAATTGTCTCTAAGGAATATCATACTCTTCTCTCTATTTTAATATTTTCAGTGTTAAAGGTAATGATGTGTGGATTTGATATAGGTTCACAATGGCTAACTAATACCTGTGAACACACATTAGATTGGGTATTGAAACCCTCACGGTTTTATTTAAGTATATGAGTCTTCCCTTAAGAAAATAATACCCTTTGACATCTTAACATTACTCCTTCAAGCCTTCCTTCACATGATTTCCTCAATGAACTCTTGTAAGGAATAATATTACAATCCCCTTTGTTCTCCACAACAAGCACACAAAGTTTACAATTTTCTCTTGAAAAATAAACCATGCAATAAGAGTTATCTTAAAGGTTAATACATCCACATTCTACAATATATCCTTTAGAATCATTCCAATTAAAATCATAGTTCCATACTTAACCTGAAATGGTCATACTCAACCTTCACATTCATGCACAGACACCTAATGATTTAATGCATAAACATAGCTTTAGATATTTCCATACCTACTTACTTAGTGGGATTACTAGCATTATGAGATTCCATTAAGGTGAATGAGATTATAAGAGTGCTCAATCATCACTAAATAATATTTCACACACAGTTATTATAACTCCATTTATATTAAAATAGATTATATGTAAACTTAGACTTGAAAGCAACATTCCTAGGATACATAAGGTCATACCTCCTTCCTTGAAGAAGGTAATCTCAATTTCCTTCATACAACTCAAAAAAATGTTCAATAATATAGAGTTACACCTATATCAATATTTATATCCATAACTCTTAGGTTTCATACAAATTTTATGATTTCTCTTACTTCTTCATCCTCATAGTACGAGGAATGAATTTCAAAATCACTAACGCCTCCTAAAACTTGATCTCCCACACTTGCATGTACCTACTTTCAACATTGTAACTGAATTCTTAGGATTGAATTTCTAGTGACTCTTCAACTTTTCTCAATGACGCTTATAAATTCCCCTTGCACATTATTTCTAGCATATAATGATGCACAAGTACACAATATCTTACTACACACCTATTATCACATTCCTAGACACATTCCAACCTAAATAAACATTTAGGAACCCCTAACACACCTATAAAAATCTTTAAAATACCATACACACATTTTAGGACTTTGAATTTTCAAACATCCCTTTTGGAGGGAAAACACAAACAAGGAACAATTAAAAATTCACAGTTCCACTACTCTCTGAAAGGACTTATATTCACCATTAGAACCTCCTGAAGATATTTCACACTCATAATGACTCCAAAAATAATAGATTTTATTTTGAAGGTATTCTCATAGATGGTCCTAAATCAAGAGGCCATTTAATCCATAGAATTTGAGGATGGGGAAGGATATCATTTTTGATAGATTCAATGGAGGATATCTCTGCAACAAAGAGGAGGGTGGTATAAATTCGAGAGTAGATAGAGGTATAGATGAAGGGGTAGATTTGATGGATGTGGATATAGTAGATGTGGGTATATTAGATTCAAGAGTGATGGGTGTGGATGTTGAAGTATCAGGTGTTGTAGAAGCAAGGATAAGAGATGTGGGTGGAATAAATGAGGGCAACAACATGAGAACCGGACTCAAAATACTAATTGTCTAAGCATCAATTTTTTTAGATGTAGGGGGTAGTGGATTTATTTCTTGGAGGATGGTTGGGAAAGGCTGCTTCAAGAAATCAAGTAGTTTATTGGTAGGGGAATTACTATTATTTACTTAAAGGTCCTCTCAATCAATAATTTGTTGAATGAGATCCTTAAATGTATGACATTTTTTAATGTCATGACCATGGAATCGATGATATTTACAATTATATTCCTCACAATACCAAATGCATGTAGGATGAGATTCCTTGATGGGAAGGATGGGAGGAAACTAGATGAGATTCGAAACCATAATATTATCAAACATATAACTATAGGACTCCATGATAGGATTATAGTTAGGCGTATGATGAGGATATCTATGTCGGGGCTCAATGTGGGAGATATAAGAAGAACAATATTTAATGACAATAAAATTTTCCATGTTAATATCATTATCATTATGATGAGAGGAAAAATACTTAGTGAACTTTGCTTTAGGTTTATTAGATATGATTTTAACATGACCTTTCTCAAAGGTGAGAAGTTCAAGTTGAAGATACATTGTGAAAGCTTCTGTAGGCTTTAAAAGGATTGGATTTAGAGTAGAAGAAATTTTCTTAGAATATGATTGAGAAAATATATCAATGATATCATTTTGAGGAAGGGAAAAGGATAACTAGTTGAATATGCCACACCATCTTGCAATGAAATATTTTATGGATTCATCCTCGAACTATTTAATGGCATATAAATTAGTTATAGTTATTTTATGATAAATGTTAATAGAGAAATGTTTTACAAAAAGTTGGGAAAGTTGTGTGAATGAAAAGAGAAAACAATGTAAGGATGTCATTATACCGGTCTAGTGTAGATCTATATAATGACCAAGGGAATTTTCTAAGCATAAGTTCTAGATTAAGGGAAATGAGGTAGCATGCATGTCAAAAGCCACAAAGTTGTTGTTGTGTGTCCTTCTTGCTGTTGAACTTATAGAACTTAGAAATTTCCTAGTGAAGAGGGTAAGTTTTGATAAGAAAAAATGATGGATGGGCTCATTACATATTTTTCATATCCAAATGAGCTATTGGGACCCAAATTAGCGGACTCTAGGTTGGCCAATCTACTCGGAAGGAGTTGCGATTGGGTCGTTAGAAGGATGAGGATGAGAATCGATGCATGAGGCTATGAGTTGTAATAAGTGTATGGGTTAGATTGAGGATGATATTGGTAGTACCAAGAATATGTTGGTTTGTATGGGGGTAGTTGATAAGGGGGAAGATAATTGATTCATTGGGATTGGATGGTTTATGAGATGTGTTCTTTGAGGATGAATCTAAGTATGTGGGAAATCTTGAGGGGTTATGATGTACGATAAGAGGGTTTGATTGAGTATGGGTATGATAAGGTGGTTGATATGTTTGAGTATGTTGATGATGAAATATATAGTGGAAAGTACTACAGAGAGGGGGTTTATGTGTTTGAGTAGACACCGAAGGGAGTGGTATTGAAGAAAAACATTAGCATTTTTGTGATATATATTAATTGGGAATGATTTTTAATGAGTGGCTCAGATGAATTAGGAGGTAAATTAGATTCTTGTGTGAGGGTATCTATGATAATAGTGGACTTTGTGGGGATAGAGGATGGGGAGGTAGTGTTGATACAAGGTAAACCATATTAGATGGTGTTCACCAACCGAGTAGATTGGTGAGTGGAAGAGCCAAGAGATCCATGTTTGTGTTGGGACATGACCAACTCATTCATGGCACGAGGAATAAAAGGAAATATGAGAGGTAAGGACACGAGTGGACTTGAGATGGGAATGTCATGAATATATCTTTTGAAGATGAGTTCCATCGATGGAAGGTGAGTGGGTTTATGGATGAGGTAATCATGAAGGGAAACATGGTTAGCATATAGGATTTCTTATAACTCCACGTATCCAAGGTGGGTAATAAGGGGCTCAAAATCCTCTAAAGCGGTGATAGATGGGAAAAAACTAGTCCGGAATGGATTGAATGATGGTAGTGGAAGGGATTGGTCTCAACATGGGTATGGGTGTGAACCATGCACAACTCACTAGAAGGAGTGGTAAATATGGTAGGTTGAGTAACTGCGAGGAAGTGATCAATGAATCGGAAGAGATGATAGCAAGGCATGATGTATGTTAAGGAATGATGATAGAAGTGGGGATATCAGTTGAAGAGGCTTTTTTATTTTTCTAACCTTTCATTGATTAAGAATGGGCATGAAACAAACAATAATATTCGATGCTGATTTTTACTACAATAATTAAATCACACAACTAGTATTAATTATATTTATTATTAAAAGGATTGTGGAAAAGAAAATAATAAGGCTTGGAGGGAACCTAGGAAATTTCGATCTAAGGCCGGTTTAAAGACATTTTGGATGGAGTCCTTTGTTAGGAATTAATAGAATCTAATGTGGAATAATTCCTCAGAATCGCAATAATACAAAGTATGAATAGAAATTATAGAAATTAAATATGCAAAACATGAAGATAATATTTAACATGGTTCACCCAATGTGGGCTACATCCACCAAGAACACTTGCTCAGATTTTATTACAAGCCAACAGTCTTCACAATTACAATAACCAGATCTTGTTTGGAGCTATGCTCAACAAACCCTCCTGAATTCACACTTGAATTTGCACACAATATTGACCTTCAAAAAAACAATCATATCAATCATATTTTATGTCCATCTATATATAAGTACATCAATAGGTAGCCGAAGAGGTAGTTTTACAAAACAATGGGTACCGAAAAGCCATGGGCCCAAAAATAGCCCATATAGTTACCCATTACCCATGGGTTAATAAACCACCCATGAAAATTTTCTTCGGGGGCTTCAGCCCCTTGACCCACTCATCGGTGAGATGGACCACCATAAAAATATATAAGTGTAACACATGGAAGGTTTACTAAATTCTAACATCAAAACAAGCTCCACAAACATAACATCCTTGATATACCTTAAGGTACACGAGGCTTGAATCTATGATGACTACTAGTACATGGCTTGATATAGGCTCCTACCTCATCACTTCACACACCGTAGTGATAAGGGTGTTAGTTATGTAGCCTATATACCGATAGTTAAAATAATTATAACAAGGCCAAAATACCGTGGTGGCCTTTCTACTAGGTAATGAAATCCCAATAGTTCCACCCGGTAGATGATGTCTCCTATGTTTAGGTTAATGCATGAGTTTGTATGTGTGTGAAATACTTGAATGCAAATGATTAACTCATAGTTATACTATGTGACAAAAATAATGAGGGTGTTCCTTTTAAGATATAAAATTAAATGTGCAGATTTGATGAAAGTAGAAAACAAGATATGTAAAAAGGAGAAAAATGGGAACAAAAACAAAGATACCTAGATAATGTTATTCTTGATTTTTTTAATTTCAAATCATAAGCATCGATGACCCACACAAGATAAACTGAAAGCATATGAGAGAAAAAGAGTTACCTACAAATTTGTGGGAAAATAAAAATAAAAAGCAAAATGAAATTAATGAAAACCAAAGAAAATAATCACCGAATAAGGGATCAACTCCCACCAAGCATGCCATTTTATGTTTAACAATATTTTTTCTAATGTTTCATATTAGTGAAAATTATGCATGAAATTATGAAACCTCGTAAATATGGGAGGGTTTAAGTGACATATTTATATATATGATGATAATGATTTGGATATAGGTGAAAAAGGGATCCTCTTCGCGCTAGCTTGATGAATCAGTAAAACAAAGAGAATTACACAAAAAATATTAGTAATAAATATGTTGATTTTCCCAACAAAGTCTCTGTCACTAGAAGAGACAAATTCCTAAAATATATGTCAACCCACGTTTGATAACAAGAGAGCTAATCGATAAAGGATGGAGATAACAAATAATAAATCTTAAAATAGAGCTACGATGTAAGCTAATATACTGAAAATAATGATTTTATAATGAAAATACTAGAAATTAAACCGAATCGAATGGGTCAATAGAAAATCAAGTTTGGTAGTACGATTGATGGTGACTAGAGCGAGATGATAAAAAATATGCAAAAACAAGGATGGGTACTAATTCGGAATGCTGAAATTGATTTTAAGATGTTGATGGAATGAATAAGATGCAAAGGATTTCTTATTTTATAAGGATATGAGTTAGGTCAATGGAAATCAGGCTAGGTTAACGATGACTGGAGAAAGATATGAGATCTTGATAAGATTATAATATTAAAAAGTGGACCTATGAATAATCACGAGATGGATGAAAGGGTGGGCGAGCTCCATGGAAACATGTAAACCTGTATAAAAAGCAACTAGGCATAAAAGGAGTCTTTCAAGAAATGTTCAAGGTACTCCATGTTCCAAACATAACATGTAAATAATTTGGGGATGGATTTAGTTCTTGACAGCAACTTCACAGACGGGGATGAATGCAAAGCAAATATGAGATAATGTTACAAACCAATTGTTTTTAGGATTTTGGAAGGAGGGGAGAATTTCACTATATAGTGTGGATGGAGACCCGCATGAGTCACCGAGAAAATTGGGACAAAATGCATGCAAGGGACATGAAAACAATTATTAATGTGTGAATGATGGGATACAAAAATGGGTGGCGAGCTATTTTTAGCCTACACATTTGCATGGGAGGAGTAATGACTAGTGGGATGTTGATAAGGTATTAAATGGGTGTAAGGAATCTTAGGGAATTTTTAAATGAAGGGAATCATCAATGGTAGTGGAGAACTTAACGGGGTAATAAATGGGGGAATAAGATATAATTAATGGTAAATGATAGGATTATGGATGAATTAAATAGGTTTATAGGGTATTAAGGAATATGAATAATTATAAGCATTAATATGGGGAAAAGTGTAATTATGGAGGACATCGAAATTAAATTTTAAGATGGGGGTACATGTTTAATGTTTGAAAGGGAGTATGAGCGTAAGCGAGGAATAATTTATTTAAAATAATAATGTCGGGATGAACGTGTAAGGTGGTAATGTAGGAGAACGAATGTGAGATGGGGAATAGAGGAGCATGCCAAAAATAGGTTTCTACATTCTCTACACATTTATTACTTTGATTTATTCCTATCTTTTGCTCTTTAGGAAAGGTAAAACATTTATTAATGGACATTTATTTTTCCCTTGCATCATTTGAGGTAGGTATAACTAAAAATATCCTGAAAAAAATTACACCAAAGAAGGAAATGATTGGTTCGACCCAAAAAACCCATTTGCATAATTTGATTCATTATTTACAATAATTTGTTAAATCATTTCACTAGCTTGAATTTTATACCCTACTTGGTTGTTTTTTTGGCCGAATCACCCGGATAACATACTTAAAATATAGATAAATAACCACTAGTAGTACAAATGTGTTAATCTTGAATGTGTTCAAAACCAAACAAAGGTTTTTTGTATCTCTCTTTAACAATGGAAACAATTGTTATGCCATTATAAAATATGGCTCGCACTATATCCACAACATCCTAGATGTGTTCTACCATTGGACACAAGACTTATATGTTTCTAATGAAGGTAATATCAAAATTCCAGTCTTGATTAAGTTTCTTATCCTTCCCCTCCCCATTTGGGTATATTTTGAACATCTCATCAAAAATTTAGGGTTATTCATTTTCTTTGAGAAACATAAATTCTATGTAGCTTGTCTTGAAAAACATGTCTACATTGGGATTTATTTGGCCAAAGACCTTAAGAAAAAAATTTATATCCAAATTGGAAGTACCCACTTCTTCTAGAATGTGATTTAAAATAATCTTTAAAACACGTTATTTCAGTTCTAAGCGTCGAGACCATATGATATGTGAATTCCCCTTAATGTCCTCTTATTACCAACCTACACAAGAAAACCAAACGAGAATCCGGTCTTCCGGGTTTGAATATGATTTATAGAACATAATCAAAAATTAAAAACCCTATCTCGCTGCTTCACTTCAACTCCACTATATTATTAATGTCTTATGGTTACTCCTAGGGCCAACTCCTCTTTCAACACTTCAAAACTAGATAAACCTCACAATCCTAAAGCACGCCCAACACTTTGGAATTATTTTTTCTTGTTGGATCTTCCATTATGCCCTCTATATCCACTTCTCAAGCTTTACAACCCTTATTTAAGGTGAGTAATCCATATAATAATATTGTGTTTCTTGAAAAAAAAGTATGTTATCTATTTCTCTTGTATTCCTTCTCCTTTAGAAGATGAATATTTTTCTCATGAAAAATGTTGGCTATTCTAGATTCTTGACTTTTTGTCCCTTTTAAGAAAATGTTTTAACAATGATAATAAGTATTTTTCCCTAGAAGATCCTAACGGTGAGGGATCCATGAATTTTTATGATTCCTAATTTTTTTATCATTAGAATCTATGAGGCCTCACTAAACAAACACATTGCTATCTTGTTAGGGAAATTTGGTTACACTTCAGAAAAATGCAAGTTTGATGTATACAATAAGCTAAAAATTATCAATTTTATATTCAATATTCCATGAACACTATTAGGTCATGTTCTATTTTTTATATTTCTATTCATGAGCTAGCATGTGGAGGTTTCATCACATTCCCACAACATTATCTCATGGGGTTCTAACCCTACCCTTGAGCGTTATGGACCCTATTTGATTTTGAAGGATGTAGTATTAGCTTGGATAACTGTATGTATCGAATGATGCGGTCAATTTCTTTTTGTTTTTTGTTTCGGAAGACTCCCTTTAGATGCATACTAGGTTCTATGTGGAGATTTGAACATGGTTGAATCTAACAAAGATAAGGATGGTCATATTCCTATGGTGATGTACTACATAATGAGATTCATGGTTCAATATGTGTCACAAGATCATAACCTATGACCCAAACCATCATCTCATGTATCAGTCTAGTGTCACATGGTTTACCTGGTTCAATTTATAATAAGAAAAAGATAGCGTGATTAAAATGTTATATTGTGGACTTTACACTAAGAAAACACTTTTTCTCATACCTTTATGCATTGTAGAATAGTTTAAATGGATGAGGCTTCCCTACTCTTAGATTATCAAAATATTTTGGTTAGCATTACTTTAATTCTCCCTACTTCAAAAGTTAAAAGTCCCAAAATTCTATCTCAAGTACTTCTTATATAGATGGTTTGAGAGGACGCTTGGACACATTATAAGGATCTAGAACCTAGTTCACATACCCATGAGGTATACTAGATCGATTGAATGGTTTTATGATGCCATTCAAATAACCATCTTATTTCTAAGATTATATGGGAAAAAAACAACCACTTATAAGAAGATATTGCATGAAGCATCATACCATGAATTACAAAGAGTTTCACAAGATATTAATAGTTTCCCATTCAACATCTCCTGCAAAAGTAAGGAGCCCATTGGAAACACAAAATTAAAGTGGATGAGTCCTAAAAATATCATGGATACCATCTCATATTGAAACTACATTGGATTATGTTTAGAGACAAATAACCTATTGATCTGTAAACTATCTACTTTGGAATTCATTCACAAAATCACAAATTATATTATTGTTCTAATTTCAATGAAAATGACAGTTGAGCTAGTGATTGAATTAATTGTTCTTTATAGCCAAAATTTGTAGATAAAGAAAAACACACTTAAGCTCAATAACACCAACACACTTTTATCCAGGAAACCTCCAGAGGAGGAAAACCAGTCGGGAAGGGAAAATATCTCTTTCTTCCCTCTTTACTTTATTGGCAAATTTGAAATATAAGAGATAGAGACTCTAAAATAAGTGAGAAAGGAAATTGAAAATGTCTCACACTTCCTCCTAACTAATTGAATTCTCTGTTCTCCAACTCTTTCTTCTAAAAACAAAAATTCCAACACTTATAACTCTTGCACTTACTCCCATGAAGTCTCTTTCTTCCAATGATCCAAACCAGTCCTTCCTAAATGTATTTATAGTTGTTCTCATGTCCTCCAAGTAAATCAAGGATGGGAAAGGTCATGAAGGAGAAGAGACATAGATAACCTTTACAATTATGGGACTATTCGTTTCACATTTTATTTTTCTATTTTAAAGCGCCATGAGTACTTCCCAATGTAGACCGGTAGTCACAAGGCTGCGCCTAGGTTGGGTGGTTATTCCAGGACCGCTGCTCTCGAGGGTGGCGATTCTGAAACCACCACTCGCACGGGGCAAAAATTCTACTACTATGTAAACAAAACCTATTTTTCTCCATTTTCTTGAGTGATTCCTTCTTGGGTGTTAATTGATCGAGATGAAGTAGAGTCTTATTTTATCACTATGGATCATACCTCTCCTGTTTAGGATAGTTTTAGTCCAAAAAATATTAGTGGGGGAGTAGATGAGGAAATAATTCTACCACTTTCTCCTTTGAGTACCACTCAGCCTTCCTTGGTTTCTTTCCTTTTAGTCCAACCTTCCAAACCTCATGCGGACCTCTCCTAGTCTCTCGGACCTTTTTTTGTAGCACTACATCCTAATCCAATTTTCCTCATGATTCCAAGATGTAATCCTCGATGGAAGGTAGCAATCTGTAATCCTTCATCTTCATCTAGCATTGATGGCTCATATAGGTGCAAGCTCTCACAATTTACTACATATTTCATCCTCATAAATGACAAAAATCAAGTTGAAAATAATTTTCTCCAACCTGCTCCAATATGGTGAAGGGTCCATATCATAGTGGCTTGATCTTCCTTACTCATCTAAATCCAAACTCTATCTCCAACATGAAGCTTATGCTCTCTCTTGTGCTATTCGTGTCTATTTTTGTACTTGGCTTGGGATTTCTTTAACTGTTCTTTGACCTTGATATGGATTTTTTTGGATCCTCTCAATGAATTTGTTTTCTCTAGTCACCTCTGTGTTTCGTGTCTCCTCCTCATCCTACTTCCCAAGTGCTATGTCACCGGGTTTTTAGGTAGATTCCCAAGAATGCTTTAAACGGTGACTTCATGGTGGATGTGTGTCTTGTCGGTTATAGGAATGTTGAATATAGGCTAAGGACTCATCCCAAGTCTTTGGATATTTATGTTGGTGTCCATTTTGATCCTTTATTATTTTCCCCTAATTTTCCTTTCAATCTGCATTTCTGAAATGTTTTCTATAGTTTTAATGGGTGAAATGAAGTTCTACTTTGTTCCCATACCTTAATCCATTTGAAAATCATTTGACATGCCCCATTTTGCAAGAATACTCAAGCTTGCACTGTGTTGCTCTAATTTTCAAATCTGTACTAGCTCAAAAAACATTTTATTTTTTGAAATAATGGTCTGTAACTTGTCCCTTTTAGTCGAATGTTTTAAATATGCTCACAAACTTGTTTTTTCACCCTAGTTTGAGAGAAAACTCCATGCATGCCTCATTTGTGCCCTAATTTTTCCAAATCTATGGACTATGTTGTGTTTTCCCTTTTCCCCGATCGTGAAAAATCAAAATTGATCAATTCATACTTGTATGTATTCAAAAATCTGATTCCAAGGTCGAGAAATGCTCGGAATCATGTTTTATCTGGTTCCAAATCGAAAAAAATTGTCCTTGGTGAAAAAATCAAATTCTAGGGCATCCCTGGCATTTTCTATATTTTGACGGTCAGATGGGCGTCATTTTCCCATCAAATTCTTCCTCAACATGCATTGGCAAACTTGTCGGGTTCTAATTGGCCAAAGGGTGGTGGAAAAATTTTCTAACTTTTTGTTTTTGCTTTTTTTTAGCAAAATGGCGAAATTGGTTCCATGGCTCCACCTTTTCCAAAATTGCCTACGTGGCATGTTTTGATTGGTCGAGGAGAAGTGGGGGAGTCATATTTCCTTGGAGATTTTTGACTTTATTTTGCAAAAATTTTGAAATAAAAAGCGGCCTGAAACCCCACAACCAATTGGGAGTCGACATGTGTCCTAAAAATTAAAAAAAAGGAACAGTGGGTGACAGGGGAACTTAGGAAAAAATTTCCTTTTGCGAAGGGAAAAAAGTTGAAGAAGGGCCCCGGGTCTGCGCAATGGAGTAGGGGGTGGACACGTGGTAGCGTGGTGACAAAGTGGGGAATTGCGAGGCCATAGAGGAAAAGGGGATATATTTCCCTTTTGACAAAAGGAGTTAGAGTGAAAATTAGAGCCGCGGGTCCGCAATGGAAAAAAGGATGGACACATGGTGGGCGTAGAAGGTAAAGTGGGTTGACGAGACGGTGGAGGCAAAAGGGAAAGTTTTCCCTTTTGTAAAAAAGACTTAGAATGGAAGATTCGAAGCATGCCTCCATGGTAAATCATTGAGCGACACGTGGTAAGGGAGAAATCAGTGTGTAGGCTCACGGGGAAAAAGTAAAAAAATTTCCTTTTTCAAAAGGAGGTAAAATGTGTAGAATTAACTGCGGTTTCATTAGGACCCACATTGTGGACACGTGGCAGGCTCAGGAAGGAGGCAGGAAAAATGGTGAAATTTTCCAATTTTTCAAAAGGCTATAAAGTGATAAATTTTTCCCCTGGGCCCGTTCCAATCACATTGCGCCATGTGTCTGGATTTATTTAAAAATTGAAAAAGTAACCCAAGATTTTTTTATCCACATTTTCCATGTGGAGGGCTAGGATTTGAAGTTGAAGGCAGATCAATAGTTCCTATACGTTGCACCATTTTAGCCACCATGGGAGCTCCAAGAAACTTGGAATTGCAAATTTTGCATCAAATTTCATCAAATTTTCGGGATTCCGTGTCGTTTGGGCCTTCTAGGATCATTGGGATCACTTTCATGGCTTAATTTGTAGATCTGAGATGTTTTTGAAATGAAATTTTCCCTAATCCATCCAAACACCGAAATGTCAAATTTGAAAGTTGCAGAGGTAGTTTTAAAAGTGGAAAGGTGAAATGATGAGTGGAAAGGCATCTGCATGCATTGATGATGAAAAACGTGCCTCAGGAAGGATAATGATCTGAATATTTGTAATGATTCAACCTTTTTAAACACTTGGAAATTTTTGTTGAATCTGTTAAATGTCATTTTCAGTGAATCATGAGGAATTTTTGTAACAAACTTGATCCCTTGGCATATTCTTTTCTTGGGAGAGAAGGATAAAATGTAATTGAAAGTTATATAATGCATGTTTTGAGACATGCAAAAGGTCGGAGAAACTTATAATTTCACGGGAAAATCTGGGAAGAAGCCCATTCTCTAAGAAACCACCTGAGAACCATTTATAATTCCTTTTACATCAGATTTGTATCATGTTGAGTTGGTTTTAGTTGTAAATCCATCAACAAGCTCTGACATTGTTTTTCATAACATTCCCCTGCTAATAAATTTGATCATTTCTGGATTATTTTGTGTTGTCTCTTGGAAAAATTTGCATGCACTTATGTTCCAGAATGTTTTCAATTTGTGTTTCTTTCTCTGTTGCAGTCTTGTGTTTGAAAAATCTTTTGATCATACATGGTCTCATTTCTTGTTGATAGTTTAGTGGCATTTGCAATCTCACATTCAGAAGATCTTTCATCTGATAAAGAGATAAACAGATTTAAAATCACTTTACCTTCCTTGAATTTGGAGATTGTTGTAAACCTTTGGGTGCACCTTAGGTCATGATAAAATAGAGATTTATAGATGCTTTGTTGGTTCATCTACTTCAAGATTTTGTGGCAGGTTATCAAATATTGTGTGGAAGAGTGCATATCTAGGCTTCCATTTGGTGCACATATCCTGGTTGAAGGAGTATCTCAACCCTTTTGAAGCATTTTGTTGTGTGGGTCTTACAAATTTCTTGCAAAGGTCCTCAAAGAATTTGGCAAATTCTGGTTAGTCTTGTCTAAAATCTCCCACCAAAAATTCATTCAGAATAACTAATCCCACCCCATACTACCCCTACATTACATTATGTATCAACAAAAGAATACAATCCATTTACAAAAATGCACAAAGCAAATCAGGATCATACCATGTCTCTAGCAGCCTTAGCCTTGTCTTGAAAGCATTTCCATCATTTAGTAGTGATAGCTCTGTTGAGTTTGAATAATGGAAAATTGATCATGTTTTCCCAAGGCCATCTCCATACAATATGCACATTATAAGGATATCTCCACCTCCTTCACAAAACAAAGGCTGCAATATAGGTTCTCTTACCTTGGTTGAAAGGTACAACCTAAAATAGTGAGGATTAGATCAAAATCCTTTCAAGGTGCTACCCACTTCTTCAAAGCCGAGTGATAACAATTCAGATAAATTACTTCCCCAACTACAAAACGACATATAAATCATTTATCTACCTCGAGTGTCTTGTATAATTCGTGATGCTACTCAAGTTGTGAAGTAGATTAAATATAGGTACAAACACCCAAATGGCACCGTTGTCGGGGATCTATTTTGAATTCCTAGGAAATAATTTGTAGTGATGAGATTGATTTGTTGATTCATTTTCCATTCCATGTCTATTTATCCTTTCAACAACACCAAATTACGTTGTTTCCGGGGACATTATTCAGTATTTTAGTATTTCAGATCCTTGGTAATACTTCTTATGTGATTTATGTGCAATTACAAAATCGAGTATCATCTTCTGATCAGATTTATAAGATTGGAATGAAGAGTAGAGTTCTGAGTTTGATATTCTCTTAGTTTAATCTGATCCATATGCATACATATTTGAGATATTTGAATGCATATCAAACCCTAGTAAAGTCCCTTGCAAATTTTGCATGCAAATACATTGTTGAAGCATCATTTTATAATCAAATTTGTAAGGATTAAGTGAAGATATAAGTTCCGCCTACAATTTTATCGGTTTAAGTACTAGTTGCACTTCATTTGTATTTGTGATTGATAATTTCAAAGAAAAGAAGGTTTGATCTATAAAGTTTGGCAATATTTTTAGTGCTGATAAATATTTGACAGAGTATTCTAATGCATTTTCACAACTAGGGTGAAATTGCTTAGTGGAAACTCCATGTTGTTTTGATCTTGATAAGTACCAGTTTCTTAACCTTTATGTCATTTACTTTGGTGTTAATAATCTCTACAAAACTGGAAGGAAGAAGCTCTCTCTTCCTTACGGACTCTACTAATAAGTTGTTTTTGCAGATTCAAGAAACTCATATTTGGAAGGGAGAAGAGTTTGGAAAGTTGTTAAAGGTCAAACATCAGAAAAATATATATCCATTGGTGAGAGAGATCAGCCTTTGGTAGAGGATTATCACTCTTCTTCAAGTGATTATGATTCAAGCAATCCTCTCGTAGAATTTTTTTCCTCATCTAGTGAAGGTCCTACGTTGTACACGGTAAGTTCCTTCTTTAATCTGCACCTCTCGTGTTTCAATTCAAATAAAACTTTCCAAGAAGATCAGCACTTAGAGAATACCAATCTTGTGAATCACATTCTTGAACACCAAATACCTTGCACTCCTCATCAGCTTGTGTCACCCCCAAGATCACCTCCACCAAATAATATGGCTCATCCTAGACCTCCATTTGTTATTAACACCTTTGGTCCTATAGACTTTAGAGGAATGGATGGTTACCCAAATGCTGTCCCACAAGATGTTAGTAATAGATTGGGAAAATTCCAAGGTAACAATGCAATAACTGGTGATCAGCATCTCAAACTTTTTGTTAACATGATGGAATATTTTGAGATAGAGTTTGAAGATGTGTATATTAAATTGCTCATTCATACACTAGAAGAGGATGTTAGGATTGGTACAAGGCTCGCTGATAATTCAATTGATTCTTAGATCGAGATGAAGAATGCATTTAGATTGCAATATGGTGACAAGACTGATTCTAGATTTCTCTTATCCGAGTTTGATAATATCAAGAAGAACCCAAATGAATCATTCCATTACTTTAACACAAGGTTTAAAAAAAAATTGAGAAGGCTTCCCTGTTAATGTCGAGGCCGTGTGATGAATCTTGTCTAATCAATTATGTAGATGCATTTGATAAAAAGGCAACATGTTACGTAAGAGACAAGAACCCTACCAATCTAAGACAATATTTCACCATGGCACTTCAAATTGAAAACAATATCAAAGCAATTGGGAAACCTCTCAAGAGAGATGGTGTAAAGTTGATAAACCCTGAAAAACCTCAAGATGGCAAGGGTGCTGATTTAGAAGAGGTTGTGAAAACTTTGGTAGGGGCAGTCAAATAAATCTCATATAAGTTGGCAAGAGTTGAGAAAGGAATTGGAAAAACTTCACAAGGTCAACCAAGAGCACAAAACCATGACAGCTTTTCCAATCATCATAGAGGTGATCAAATGGCAGATGATAGAGGAAAAGGACCCATGGGGTCTGCAAATAGACATCCTCAAGCACGTGAAGGAAGAGTGTTACCTAATCCCCCGACTATTAGGGTTTCGCTGTTGAGGAAGCTCCCGATATTGATTGGTGTGATATTTGTTTTTTACCCCATCCTCCATGTGAAGTGGACCAACAAGAAGGTTAAGCTAATAATGATAATGGTACTGATGATGATATTTGCATGATGACTTGTTCTTCAAGTCCACAAGGAGGAGCAACATCTACTGAATTGATAAGTGCAAGGAAAGCTACAACCTTTTGGGATTGCATCAAATGGGTACAAGTTTTCCTTCCCCTCGTATTCTTTAATTTGATATAGTGCAAGATTTTTAAATTCCTAACAATGAATTTGAATATTTAAGATCTTTGATGATTAAGAAGTATGATGGTGGTATTCCTTTGGAGGAAGAAAGACAATTGTTGATGAATGTTGTTGTAGCTCAAGAGAAATATTATAACACTAGAAGCAAGGTTGTTAAAGGAGTTGGGCCTCAAGCCAAACCTAAAACACCCTTGCTCACAAGCATTCCCAAAGAAGCTCCTAGAAGAGAAGAACTTGCAAAAATCTCTTTTGTCCCAAGCAAAAATTGTAGTCCGCCTCATGCCCAAGCTGCCAAGAATCCCACGCCATCTGATGAATCTTCTTGTCTCCCTTCCAATGCTATTTTTCCAAAGAGTGTTCCCTATGACATAGCCCAAGTATTGAGCCAAATCAAAGTGAGTGTTCCAATAATTGAGTTTCTTAGGATTCCTGAGACTAAGAAGAGAGTATTTGAGTACTTGGGATTAAAGGAAGAGAAGACTACTCTAGGCGAAATGTAAATGTTGTTGAAAATCCTCCTCGATCATTGCGGACCTTGAAACACCACCGAAGTAGAGGATTTTAGAGAGACACCTGAGGTATATTTTGGGACATCCTTGGTTTATTCCCAATTGAATGTTGATCCATTCTTCACAACTTTGATCATAAAGGATAGGCTACTTCATAATTGTATGTTTGATTCCGGTGCATCATGTAACGCCATGCCTCTAGAAGTCATGAATGATTTGGATATAAAAGTCACAACAGTCTATGGAAAATTCACTACCAAGGACTCAAGAGAAGTGCCGGTTGTTGGTTGTGTGAAGGGTTTGGTAGTGCAACTTGCATCTTATCTAGGGAGGAATTTAAAATTGGATGTTGTAATTGTTGATTACCCCGCCAAATGCGGTATGTTATTATCAAAAAAGTGGGCTGTAATTTTTGGTGGGAGTGTCTAAATGGATGTATTTTGCCACCATTCCCATTGAGGGTAGCCTTGTCAAGCTCTATGGAGAAAAGAAAATGTTGCATCTAATTAAGGACCTTAACAATGCTTCTTATGAATTATTATTTGTTGATGTTGATGCTTTGATAATTATATTGGTTTTATTGATGGAAAACAACACAAAATGGATCAGTCAAAGTTCCTTGAACAAGTGAGTTCTCCTTGGACCTTTCTATTTGATGGAGCTTGCTCCAAATTCGGAAATGGTGCTGGTGTAATTTTGATTTCTCCTATCTTGGAAGAGTTTGTTTTTTCCTTCAAGCTTAATTTTGAATGTACTAACAACATTGCTGAGTATGAAGCCTTATTGTTGGGTCTGAGAATTGCATGGAAGTATGGTGTCAAGGACATCATTGCAAAAGGAGATTCAAAGCTAGTTGTCAAATAAATAAGAAAATTGTATGCTACAAAAAATCAGCAGATGAAGCAGTATAAGCATGCAGTTTGGGATCTAATTGAGATGTTTGATTCCTTCAATATTGTACACCATGACAGAATTTTGAATGTTGTTGCTAACAAGTTAGCAGTGTTGGGGTCAAGATTTGGATTTTTCACCATTTCACCTTATTATGAGTACAATGTTGAAGTGTTAACTAGGCCATCTTTCCCTGACAACATCAAGCATTGGCAAGTGTTTGATGATGATGCTCAAGTGCAAATGTTCTTACAAAATAAGGTGAGTTTATAGATCAGCATATTTACTAGGAACCGATGGTGTGTCTAACTGAAGGAAGAGAGACTTTGTTTGGAAAATATATTATCGAATTGAAAACTAACACCATTCTTAGAGGTATTTTTGCTCTTGAGTCAAATTTTAGCAATGTTGATTACATCATCACTAGAAACATATCTTCCTCAAGGGATGTGGAAGAGCATGAATTGGGAACAAAGGACAAACCAAGGAGAGTTTGGTTGGGCAGCAGTTTAAGAAAGGAATAAAAACAGTCCTACCTCCAATTGTTGAAACAATATCAAGACTACCTTGCCTGGTCATATTTAGAGCTGAAAGCATATAGAGAGTACTTGTTTCAGCATGAGATCCCTCTTGAAAAAATGCCAAACCATTCGGAAAGAATAAAATGCCAATTAATCCACTCCTCTCCATGAAAATGCAAGATGAATTGAAGAAACTGAAGGAGGGAGGGATCATTCAGCCCACAAGGTATTCTTCTTAGGTTGCAAACCTTGTGCCAATCAGAAAGAAGAATGGAGATATCAGAATTTGTGTAGAATTTAGAAATTTGAATAGAGTTTCATTGAAAGAAAATTATCCTTTTCCAAGCATGGATAACATGTTATAGTTAGTGACTGGATCTGAATTTTTGTCCACCTTGGATGGTTTCTCTGGCTACAATCGGGTGGTTGTCAAGGAGTCGAAAGATTTAAATATCCCTTTACCACTCCTTGGGAACATATTTTTATATGATAATGCCTTTTGGTCTCATGAATGCTAGATCTACCTTCCAAATAGCAATGGATGTTGCTTTTTCTAGTTATATAAATGACTTCATTGCATTTTATCGGGATGATGTGATTTGTATTTTCAAGGAGTAGAAAAGATCACTTGCAAGCACTGGAAAAAATGTTGATTAGATGAAGAGAATTTTGAATCTCTCTCAATCCAAAGAAGTGTCACTTTGGGGTGCAAAAGGCCAAGACGCTTGGTCATATTGTTTCAAAGGATGGTGTCATGATTGACCCGAGAGAATAGAAACAATCAAGTAAGGTGTCAATTCCAAGAATGAAGAAGGGCATCCAATCTTTCTTTGGGAAAATCAATTTCATTAGAAGGTTTGTGTCCAATTTTATTGAGTTTACTCTTACTATCACATGCATGTTAAAGAAAGATGAAGTTATCAAATGGTAGGAGGAATTTGTTATTTAGGATTTTGAAGGAATCAAAGAAGCACTTAAACATGCACCTGTCTTGGCAGCTACGAATTACAAGAAGCCTTTCCAAATATTCTCCTTTGCCTCTGAAAATACTATTGCATATGTTTTTCTCCAAAAGGATGAAGATGGGGATGAGAGGCCTATTTATTTCTTTAGCAAGGCTTTACAAGTCTGTTGAGTTAAAGTAAAAAATCATGGAAAAATAAGCATTTTCCTTGGTGAAAGCAACAAAGGTTTTCAGGCCTTATATTTTAAGTTTAAACATTGTTGCTTATGTTCCCCACACCATGGTAAAAGACATCTTATCAGAGATGGAGGTCTCAAGTAAAATATGTAGATGGGTGAAAAAACTACATGAGTATGATATGGACATCCAAAACACAAGGTTGGTAAGAGGTTTGGGTCTTACTAAGCTCATGGATGAGAGCAACTTGCAGACTGTGGAAGTGAATGAAGTAGAAGAAGAAAGGGCAGATGTTCTTGGGAAATTGGTAAGTTATGAGTGGTACAAGGATATAATATTTTACCTCAGACACCTATGTTTTCTGATCATTTAAATAAAAATCAGAAAAGATCCCTCAAGCTAGCTTCTCAAAAATACATCATCACTGACTTTGGGCTGGCTTGGAAGAACCATGAAGGTGTCCTCTTGAAATGTGTTACTAAAGATAAAGATCCCAAAGTAATTCCTGATTTTCATGGGGGAGTTTGTGGAGGACACTTTGCTGGAAGGGTTACAACACACAAAGTTTTGAGAGATGGTTATTGGTGGCCTACTCTCTTTAAAGATGCAACCATGCTAATTAGAAAATGTGAAAGATGCCAGCATTTCTCTGGAAGAATGAAAGCTTCAAGCTCCCTTCCTTTGCATCCTGTATCAATTGAAGCTCCTTTCAAGCAATGGGGGATGGAATTCATTGGTGAGATCTCAGACCCTTCCAATGCTGGACATAAATGGATCCTTATAGCCATAGATTAATTCACCAAGTGAGTAGAGGAAATCCACACCAAGAAAGAAACACACCAAGTTGTTATGGACTTCTTGTTGAACAATATCATATGTAGACTTGGTGTGCCAGTCAAAATTGTGGCTGATAATGCCATGTGTTTCAGAGCTAAACCTTTGATGGCAATGTGCAGGGAGTATGGAACAAATTTGACTTATTCTTCAAACTATAATCCCTAAGGAAATGGATAATATGAGTCCAAAAATAATAATTTGTTAAAGATCATTAGGAGGGCCTTGGAGTTGAACAAGAGAAAATGGGGTGAACAACTAAAATGTATAGTTTGGGCTAATAGAATCATTGCCAAGAGAGCTACTGGTAAGAGCCCATTTGAGTTGGTATATGGAACTCAAGCTATTCTACCATTACATCTACAATTTTCTTCATTTCAGTTTGTTCAATAGTTTGAGGATCAAGAGGTCAGTCCATATGAAACAAGGATCAATCAGATTGTGGAGCTAGATGAAGAGAGAAGAGCATCCCACCAGAGGCATATCATATTTAGAGAGAAGTTGAAAATATTGTTTGACAAGAAGGTCACTCATAGGGCCTTCAATATTGAAGATTTGGTTTTGTTGTGGGATAGTAGAAATGAGGATAAGGGAAAACATGGAAAATTTGATGCATTATGGATGGGACGTTACTCCATAGATATCAGAATTGGTGAGAATACCTTTTTTCTCAAAAATTTAGATGGGGAATTGCTTGAACCGCTTGCTAATGGTAGGCATCTGAATTATTTCTTGGATTAAGCCCCAAATTTGAGGTATGCACCAACTTGTACAGTGTATAGTGTTTGGTTTTTTGCTCTATTTTTGGTGTTTTGTCGGTTTGTGGTTTGCCTTGCTATGTGGCAGCCATTTTTGTCGGGTTCTCAACTAGTTTTTGGTGATTTTGGCTCATGACTCCTTTTCCCAATGGATTATTTTGGCACTTGGTCTACTTATTGTTTTTGTGGCACTCACTAGGAGTGCCGATCCCCGAGCAAGAGCCGATGTTGGTGTCCATTTTGATCCTATATTATTTTGACCAAATTTTCCTTTCACTCTGCATTTCCTGAAACATTTTACACAGTTTTAATGGGTGAAATGAAGTTACTTCCTCTGTTCCCATGCCTTAATTCATTCAAAAATAATTTGACATGCCCCATTTTGTAAGAATACTCAAGCTTGCACCGTGTGTTGCTCGATTTTTCAAATTCATACTTGCTTAAAAAATGTTTTATTTTTGAAATAATGGTCTGCAACTTGTCCCTTCCAGTCGAATGTTTTAAAAATGCTCACAAACTTGTTGTTTTACCCTAGTTTGAGAGAAAAATCCATGCATGCCTTGTTTGTGCCCTAATTTTTCCAAATCTGCGGGCTATGCCGTGTTTTCCCTTTTACTCGATCGTGAAAAATCAAAATTGATCGATTCATACTTGTATGTATTTGAAAATCCGATTCCAAGGTCGAGAAATGCTTGAAATCATGTTTTATCTGGTTCCAAATCAAAAAAATTTCCATCCTTGGTGAAAAAATCAAATTCTAGGGCATCCCTGGCATTTTCTGTATTTTGACGGTCAAATGGGCATCATTTTCCCATCAAATTCTTCCTCAGCATGCATTGGAAAACTTTGCGGGTTCTAATTGGCGAAGGGCGGCGAGAAAATTTTTCTAACTTTTTGTTTTTTGATTTTTTTGGCAAAATGGGTAAATTGGTTCCATGGCTCCACCTTTTCCAAAACTCGCCTATGTGGCATATTTTTATTGGTTGAGGAGAAGTGTGGGAGTTAGATTTCCTTGGAGATTTTTGACTTTATTTTGTAAAATTTTTAAAAATAAAAAACGGCCCGAAACCCCACAGTCAATCGGGAGTGGACATGTGTCCTAAAAATTAAAAAAAGGGAACAGTGGGCCGACGGGGAACTTAGGAATTTTTTTCCTTTTTTTGCAAAGGGAAAAAAGTTGAAGAAGGGCCCACAGGTCCGTAATGGAGCAGGGGGTGGACACGTGGTAGTGCGGTGACAGAGCGGGGAAGTGCGGGCCACAGAGGAAAAGGGGAATTGTTTCCCTTTTGACAAAAGGAGTTAGAGTGAAAATTAGAGCCGCGGGTCCGTAATGGAAAAAAGGATGGACACGTGGTGGGCGTAGAAGGCGAGCGGGGTCAGGCTAGCAAAGGAAAAAGGGAAATTTTTTTCCTTTTGTAAAAAAGACTTAAAATGGAAGATTCAAAGCATGCCTCGTGGCGAATCATTGAGTGACACGTGGCAAGGGAGAAATCAGTGTGTGGGCCCATGGGGAAAAAGTGGAAAAATTTCCTTTTTTTCAAAAGGAGGTAAAATGTGTAGAATTATCCCGTGGTTTCATTGGGACCCACATTGTGGACACGTGGCAGGCCTAGGAAGGAGGCAGGGAAAAATGGTAAAATTTTCCAATTTTTCAAAAGGCTATAAAGTGATAAATTTTCCCCTGGGCCCATTCCAATCACATTGCGCCACGTGTTTGGCTTTATTTAAAAATTGAAAAAGTAACCCAAGCTTTTTTTTTATCCACATGGAGGGCTAGGATTTGAAGTTGAAGGTAGATCAATGGTTCTTGTACGTTGCACCATTTTGGCCACCATGGGAGCTCCAAGAAACTTGGAATTACGAATTTTGCATCAAATTTCATCAATTTTTAGTGATTCCATGTCGTTTGGGCCTTCCAGGATCATTGGGATCACTTTCATGGCTTAATTTGTAGATTTGAGATGTTTTTGAAATGAAAATTTTCCCTAATCCGTCCAAACACGTGAAATGTCAAATTTGAAAGTTACAGAGGTAGTTTTAAAAGGTGAAAAGGTGAAATGATGAGTGGAAAGGCATCTACATGCATTGATGATGAAAAATGTGCCTCCAAGAAGGATAATGATCTGAATATTTGTAATGATTCAACCTTTTTAAACACTTGGCAATTTTTGTTGCGAATCTATTAAATGTCATTTTCAATGAATCATGAGGAATTGTTGTAACAAACTTGATCGCTTGGCATATTATTTTCTTGGGAGAGAAGGATCAAATGTAATTGAAAGTTATATAATGCATGTTTTGAGACATGTAAAAGGTCGAAGAAACTTAGAATTTCACAGGAAAATCTGGGAAGAATCCCATTCTCTTAGAAACCACCTGAGAACCATTTATAATTCCTTTTTGTATCAGATTTGTATCTTGTTGAGTTGGTTTCAGTTGTAAAGCCATTAAAAAGATCCGAGATTGTTTTTCATAACATTCCCCTGCTAATAAATTTGATCATTTCTGGATTATTTTGTGTTGTCTCTTGGAAAAATTTGCATGCACTTATGTTCTAGAATTTTTCAATTTGTGTTTCTTGCTCCTGTTGCAATCTTGTGTTTGAAAAATATTTTGATCATACATGGTCTCATTTCTTGTTGATGTATTAGTGGTATTTGAAATCTCACAATCGAAGAGCTTTCATCGATAAAGAGATAAACATATTTAAAATCACTTTACCTTCCTTGAATTTGGAGATTGTTGTAAACCTTTGGGTGCACCTTAGGTCATGATAAAATAGAAATTTCTTGATGCTTTGTTGGTTCATATGCTTCAATATTTTGTGGCAGGTTATGAAATATTGTGTGGAAGAGTGCAGATCTGGGCTTCCATTTGGTGCACATATCCTAGTTGAAGGAGTATCTCAACCCTTTTGAATCATTCTATTGTGTGTGTCTTAAAAATTTCTTGCAAAGGTCCTCGAAGATTTTGGCAAATTCTGGTTAGTCTTTTCTAAAATCTCCCACCAAAAATTCATTCAGAATAACTAATCCCACCCCATACTACCCCTGCATTGCATTATTTATCAACAAAATAATATAATCCATTTACAAAAATGCACAAAGAAAATCAGGATCATGCCATGTCTCTCGCAGCCTCAGCCTTGTCTTAAAATAATTTCCATCATTTAGTAGTGACAACTCTATTGAGTTTGAATAATGGAAAATTGATCATGTTTTCCCAAGGCCATGTCCATACAATATGCACAGTATAAGGATATTTCCACCTCCTTCACAAAACAAAGGCTGCAATATAGGTTCTCTTACCTTGGTTGAAAGGCACAACCTAAAATAATAAGGATTAGATCAAAATAATTTGAAGGTGCTACCCACTTCTTCAAAGCCTAAGTGCTAACAAGTTAGATAAATTGCTTCCCTGGATACAAAACGACATATAAATCATTTATCTTCCTTTGAGTGTCTTGTAAAATCCATGATGCTACTCAAATTGTGAAGGAGATTAAATCTAGGTACCAACACAGTGGATTTTTAGATAGATTCCCAAGAATGCTTCAAATGGTGACTTCATGGTGGATGTGTGTACTTTTGGTTATAGGAATGTTGAATATTTTCTAAGGACTCATCCCAAGTCTTTGGATATTTTCTATTATATTCTCTAATAATTTGTACCAAAGTCTTATTCACCACTTATGTTTTTCCATCTTTCTGTGGATGGAAATTCATGCTCCTTCGTAACCTAGTATCCATATTGTCCCACAAAGTAGTCCAAAAATTTCCCAAGAACCTAGAATCTCTATCAGAAACAATAGACTTTGGCAAGCCAAAATGCACCCATACATTAGTAAAGAAAATATCTGCTACCTCATGTGCTTTTACCTTGCCTTTTACAAGCCATAAGAATACACATCTTACTGAATCTATCAACTACAACATAGAGATATTCTTGGTCATGTTTAGACATAGGTAATCCTCCTAAAAATTCCATAAAAATGTCCTACCATAGATGATTACGTACTGAAAAGGAATATATAAACCTTATTTCTTAGTTTTAGGCTTGCTAGTAAAAAAATTCTACATCCATGTATATATTTTGATACTTCTTCTTACATTTTGGGCCAATACACATACCTTTTCACATGAGATAGGGTACTACTAACACTAAAATGTCCCACTACTTTAGAGGTATGTGTTTCCCTCATCAATAGAATTCTTTCTTATTTCAGCACACAAAGCTTCCCCCATCAGTAGAGTAGCCCATCCTTGAGATAAAAATATCCAATCCTTGTCCTTTCAGCCCCTTGGGACTACAACTGTTGAAATGTCACCTTAAATTCTTTGTCCTAGGCGTATGCCTCCACATAAGCTTCCTTTGTGAAGGGCTTGATCCGAGAGATAGTGGCGAAGCAGGAGATTTTATCCTATGTGGGTGGCCTAGACAACATGTCTGCCACCAAGTTTTTACTATCCTTCTTGTATTTGATCACTAGATGGAACTGCTAAAGGAACCACATCCATTTGTAGTGTCTTTGCCCGCTGCAATTTAGACCGTGCTTAGAAAATGGAGAGGTTTGTGGTCATTGTGCATTTTAGTTTCTTTACCCAAAAATAATGCTTCCATTTTTTAATTACCTAAACTAGTGCATACATTTCTTTATCATATACTTGAATATCATCTAATTGTTGAACAAACTAGCTTACCTCCTTGTAGCAACACTACACCCATAGCATAATCACCGGCATCTATCTCTACTCAAAGGGCTACTGCAAATCGGGAAGAGTAATCTTGGAGCATGAATAATATTGTGTTTTAATAATTCAAAGGCTTTATCTTGTTCCTTACCCCAATTAAAACGCTTACACTTTGTGGCCATGTGTGTAGAGGTACCTGCAATTACTGAGAGAAGCCTGGAATGAAATTCTATGTGTATTGTACTACTCCCACAAAAATCCTAGTCTTTGTGGCTCTTGCTGGTGTTTTCTAGTTGGTGATAGCTTCAACCTTCCTCGGATCCACTGAGATCTCTCCTCCTCCAACCACATGCCCAAGGTAGACAAGTGACTATTTGGAAAATTCACATTTCTTCATATTACATAACAGTTATTTCTACTTGAGTACTTGCAAGAATTGCTACAAATGAGTTAGATGTTCCTCCCATGTGGCACTAAAAATCAAGATATCATCCAGATAAACAATGACACATGAATCTATGAAATCCCATAATACATCATTCATCAATATCATAAATGTAGTGGGTGCATTGCATAAACCAAATGGAAGTACTAACCACTCATACAAACCCTATTTTGTCTTGAAGGCAGTCTTCCATATATCCTCCTCCTTCATTCTGACTTGGTGATAACCTGACTTGAGATCCAACTTTGTAAAGAATTTGGCATGTTGAAGCTGGTCCAAGACATCATCTATGCGAGGGAGTGGATATCCATTTTTTATGGTGATCTTGTTCAAAGCACGGTATTCAACGCACGTTCTCTAAGAACTATCCTTCTTTGTCACCATCATGATAAGCGAACCACATGGTGAGGTTCTCAGATATATCACACCCTTGTATAGCAGTTCTTGGAGTTATTTCTTTACTTCAGTGCTCTCCAAGAAGGATTTCTGTAAACCCGATGTTTGGTATAGGTGACTCTGGATATAACTAAATATCATGCTCTACTTCTCGTTTTGGTGGTAACCCACTAGGATCTGAAAAATTCTTGAAAAGAGTGAATAACACTATCCAAATCTTTTTTCCCTGCATAGAGAACTCGAAACTTCTACGCCATCTTGTTTACAATTTAATAAAAGTAAACAAAACTGATTATGATTTTCCTCAATAATTCATTTAACTTGGTTAGCACACACCATAGTAACTTCTGTGTCTTACGTTGGTATGCCCATATGTTTTAGTTGATCGCATCCTTGACCCATATGTATCAGTTATCCCTCCTCATGTATATAGCATCCTTGATATATAACTAAGGACCCCTAAAAACAACATTAAATGCATCAATTGGAATAACATAAGCTTCCAAAACATCAATATACTTGGGAATTTATCCCAAACTTGACCTTACATCTCTTTGCTACCTAAATTTCAACACCCTTCTTCACCCAACTCAAAGGATAAGGGTGTGGATTCTCGTAAGTATCAAGACCAAGCTTATTTACAACTGCTTGAAATAAAGTTAGACTAAGAACCGAGATCAACCGAATCATTTAGCTCAGTTCTCTTGATCTAGATTTTTATCTAGAATAGTCTACTCATCTCCTCTTCCCGACTATCCATGTTGGTGGCCGTGCATCTAAGCCTCTCATCTACGTTAGAGTCAAAATTGATTTCCACCTCCCCTTCTGTCTTTGCAATTGTCATGGACTTCTTTGATTCCTTGGTTTGGTTCTTTGGATGTAACTTTAGGTGCAACTTCCAACATGTAGTGTCAATATGACAATTCATATCACGATTCTTACAAAAATTCTTACAATCTTTACAATTATTTAAAGTAGTGGAAACTTGTTTACCTTTTCTTTTACACTTACCTTTGTTACTTGTTTTCCCATGTTCTTTCTTCTACTGATTTGTTGACTTATTTTCCTTTGGCTCTGCTTCTCCTTGATTCTTCTCATCATCTATATAGTATGCCTACACACATGCTTCATTGAGATATTTGGACTTTGTGGAGATGAATTTTACTTGAAGATGAGTGTGAAGTCCTCATAAGTAATTATTTAGAATATCCTCATCCTCCGAGTCTATATTCGAAACATGACCTACCTTCAAAACTCTATAGTATAGTCCTACACACTTTGACCGCTTCCTTGTCTAAAATATTTCTATTTAATCGGTTGGTCAGTCTTGTGGCCAATAGGATAGAAGTTAGATCTAAGTAATTCCTTAAATTCTTGAAAAGATTTCACAATAGGATGTTTCTTATTTTCACAAGTGGCTAGATGTGTTTCCCACCAAACCGAGAATGTGTCCCTCCATTTCGAGAAGTGAAAAGGTGATCCTTTATGCCTCAGTGACATTATGGATGCTAAAGTAGAATTCTAATTGTTCTAACCATTTATCAAGAAATTCTGCATCTACTTTTCCTTCAAATATTTTAATTTCAATTTTCATCTCATATTTAAAAGAAGCATGATTAGATTTTACCTTCTCTCTTGCATTATAAGTCTCTTCTTCATGCTCTTCCCCATATTCTTCCTCATGGTGTCTCCTCCCTATGCCAAATGTTTCAAATAAGCCTTAAACAAATGAGTCCATGGATTCTTTATTAACAAAATCCTTATTTTGAAAATCTACAAGTTCTACTTGCCTTGTAAACATCATATTCATCATGGTCTCTAGCATCTCAATTCTACAAACCAAGTTATCTTCCTCCGTTTTTCCCCAAATTATTTGTTTCCACTTCCTTCTATAAATATTTTTCTTGCAAGGTAAGGTCTCTTCGTCTTTAGATCTCGTCACTATCATACAAATTCAAGAATGAATACCACAGTCTTAGATACTTTTCATCTCTGATACCAAAATGATCTGTAAAATATCTACTTTGGAATTCATTCACAAGATCAAAAATTATACTATTGATCTACTTTCAATGAAAATGATACTTGAGCTAGTGATTGAATTAATTGTGCTTTAAAACCAAAATTTACGATAGAGAAAAACACACTTAAGCTTAATAACACCAACAAACGTTTATCCTGGAAACCTCTAGAGGAGGAAAACTAGTCGAGAAGGGAAAATAATTATTTCTTCACTCTTTACTTTATTGGACAATTTGATATATAAGAGATACAAACTTTACAATAAGTGACAAAATAAATTGACAATGTCTCACACTTCCTCCCAACTACTTGACTACTCTGTTCTCTAACTCTTTCTTCTACAAACTCAAATTCCAGCACTTAGAACTCTTACACTTACTCCCATGAAGTCTCTTTCTTACGATGATCTAAACCACTCCTTCCTATATGTATTTATAGCCTTTGTAATGTCCTCCCATGCACTAGAGGATGTGAACGATCGTGGAGAAGAAGAGACATGAACAACCTTTCCAATTCTGGGATTGTTCGTTCACCTTTTTTTTGTCTCAGAAAGTTCCAAGACCGCCGCCCAAGCTAGGTGGCAGTTCTAAAACCACCACTCTGCATAGGGTGGCGGCTCTGCTACTATGTAAACAAAACCTATTTTTATCCATTTTATTGACTGATTCCTTCTTGGGTGTTGATTGATCTAATGAAGTAGAGTCATTTTGTATCCCTATGGATCACCTATATAATTATTTTATTTTCTTCGCTCCGGACACAATTTTGATATAATTAAAGCTACACAATGAAAAAATGTTAGACTCATCAAAGTATATGAAATTTTATAAACATTTTTTCATCACTACCATTACATATTTTTGTAATAACCTTCATCTCTTGAAAGAGAGGATTTTCTTTAAAATTCCTCCAAGTTTTCTTGTATAATATTTATCAATCCCAAATATTTTATTTTGATATAACCCTCTCTCGAATCACCTCAAATAATATGCTTTGTAAATTGATGTATGAAAATTAACTAGAATTAATAGATTTCCCTATGAATTTTATCAAATAATATAGGACATTGTTGTCCCTAATCTATAGAAATGTTTTCTTGATGTTATAACCTCCAACTCCTTAGGAGATGACATCAATAAAGGTAACGTCAAGTTTAATCCTATGTTTGCATATACACAATAGATTTATAATTATATTCTTATCACTCTCCTTAATTTCTACAATAAGGTCATTTCAAAATCCCTTTCAATTAGGATAAATATCCTCCTTCCTCTCAAATTTTGTAGTGACTATATTGGCTTCATTATGAACATATACATTCTTGACAATGTTATTGACTAAACTAAAATATAAATATTTTTGTGTACTCTAGTTTAATTTGATGCTATGAAAAGTGCTAAATAATAGATAAATAAATATTTAAATGCAACCAAGTCACTAAACAAATGATATTTGAAACCCTAATGTGAAAAAAGGGTTAAGAATTCCTTAGCTAGTTTCTAAATGTGTCAAGACTATGTCGCAGTGGAGACCCACTGAGTAGGTGGGTGAAAGCACCACACAGAGGCTAAAAAAGTGTAGATCTGAGCTTCTTGAGTAGTCCGAGGCACCCGGAGAATGAAGAAGGAACCCTGTGGTGCATTTATATGCAACAATGACCATAAAACCTCATCGAAGTGACGTTGATTAATCATGTATACTTTTTTCATGTCGCATGTATGTCACTAAAGTTAATTGTCAATTAGAGATGGATGAAACACCTGCAAAACCCCAATAAAAGCATAAAAACCTAAAAATAAAGATACATAAGAATGGGTCATAATATTCTCATCTTCCAAATAGATGGACTTGTCACAAGTAAGTGTTACACTACATCTCAAACCCAATGTAGTTCTAGGTGTGTGTGTGTGTAAATCATTACCTATGTGCTCTTTTTCCATTCGTACTTTATGAGTAACAAAAAATAACTAGAAGTAGAATGTAAATATATGGTGCATGAAATAGAATTAACTCCCTCTTATGAAGTGCGATGTAGAAAAGTAACCTTGTGTTCCTTGTAATGGAGCTAAATGGATGAAAATGGAGTAATAGAATACTTTTATGGATGCAACTTTAGGTGATGGTAGTAATGCTAAGTTCTTGGTGCCTCATTATGGTCTCATAACTTTATAATTATATGGTTCTCTTTATTTAATTTTGTAATTAACCATGAAAAGTTTGACCACTAAAAAGATAGAAATCCCAAATGGACAGAAGTTCTCAAAATATGATAGTAAAGTGTAAAGAGGATCAAGACACCCCGGAGGGAATCGGGGCACTTAGGGTGTCCCGGTCGGATATAAAATGAACACAAAATTATAGTTTAGACTGGGAAAGTGTGGGTGAAATTTCGGAAGTAGTAATAGAAAGAATAACATAATTTTCAAAGACATTTGTTAATTAGCACTCTTTTCACTCAAGAACAATATGAATAGTAGTATGAATCGAGACTAAATAATTACCCAAATTGCATGGTTTAGTGACTACAATTTCCCATACTTTATGTTGGTGAGAAAAATTTTGATAACATAAAGTAGATAGATATGTGTACCTAATATCCATGTAGAGTGTTGTAGAAAATGTGCTCAGGATTAGAAGAAGTATAGAATAATAAAAAAATATAGAGCATGGACTAATGATGCAAAAGTGTAAAAATAATGAGAGTGAACCTAGGAAAACATACGTGTGTAGTTTCTAATGTGTGTGATGTACCTTCATGTTAGTATACGGTGCGTGGTGTTGTTGTGGACACTATTTTTATTATTTGTTGTTAATTGATTTCTTCGATACGAATGGACCTATAAAATAAAAGATGATCAAGTAGTCAAATAAACATGTATATATATAAAAACCGCATGTATATAGTAAAAAGACTCTAGTAAAAGTAAGAAAATGAAAAAGGAACATGTGCACTGATCCGTGATGAGAGCGGGTGTAGAAAGCATATCATGTAACTATCGGTGAAGTGCAAGTTTTTGGGTGATCTCATGCCTTTGTGGCCAAAGAAGTGTAGGGAGAAAGGTGTGTTACTATCTAACCTACAATTTCTTACGTGATAATATGAATAGATATTTATACTATTTGGTTTTTTAGGTGATCCAACGCCACTTTGGAAGAAGAAGTGCAGGGAGGAAATTTTGATGTTCCTCCGACCTGTAACTACTCCCCAAAATGCTAAGGATAACTTTTCTGTAAAAGTAATTTTGTATCAGAGTTCTATAGATTGGTCTGAACCCACTTGTTGTATATCCCACTTTGTCATGGACGAAAAAATGAAAACTCGAATCGTGTCGGTACTATGTTGTGTAGTGTGTAAGCCCTAAATGAGGCCCCCTCTTTAGGGTCACATGCAACATCATGAATAGGATAATTTTGCCCCAAAATAAAACCGGTCGTGTAAACTATAACTCTTCCCTACAAGGGAAAGGGAATCTTCTTGGTATGAACAAAGGCACACAAAAATAAGTGGCTAAGAAAATAAGTGTTAGTATGAACAAGCATGCATGTAGAAGACAAGTATAAGCTACCCAAAATAAAGTGTAAGCTAGAATGCAAGTAAATATGCAAGAATCCAAGGACGAGACTAGGAAAAGCGGGTTACAAACATGGGACACCAATGACAATGTTGTAATAAAATAAAGGCCATAGTTTATGCATACAAACAAGAAAGTGTGCACACAAAACAAAGGGAAATACCCCGAAGAATAGAAAATAGAGACAAAAATTTATAACAACGAGATAACCATGATAACAAGTAATCATGTAAAAAGAATGCTACATGTGAAGTACCCATCAAGTATGTTAGAAATATAAAATGTATATAAAAAGTGTGTATAACTAATACAATAAATTTATAAGTACAAAATGAAACAACAACACATGTAGTATACGATTTTGGACGTCCCTAGTAGCTGATGTTGGAATTGTAGTATCCAAGCATCCATGTTGCATTTAAGAGACCCTTATATGTGACATCAAATAGAAAATTATGTGAACGCACATGTGTGAATGGTAAAGATAATGACATACAAGAAATGTATCTAGCATGTGTAATAAAGTGAACATGGAATAGAAAATAAAAGCAATAGCAAAAGAAACCAAGATATGCAGCATGTTGTGGATGGATGGAATGGAATCCAAGATGGATGATAGGAGCCACATGCCCCAAAGTGAAAGGAGTTGTATGCGGTGAGGTTCATTTTTTTCCATATCAACATTCAAGAATGAACTGTAAAAAAGAGTGTGTCATCCAGAAATCGTCTAAGTGGGTGTTGTTTGTAGTGTGCTATGGTGGATGCGTATGTGTGGTGATGATATGCGACCTAGAGATGATGTATGAAGATACTTGAAAGTGTATATCATGATGAGATGATCGAAAGAGTTGGTTATGTATCCTACAACGTATACCACTAAAATATGAGGGAACAGTGATGATTTAGTGTATATCACTACAACATGAGTAGGGGTGGTGATGTATCCTAAAGCATATACCACTTCAAGATCATTAGATAGGTTATCATTTAGCCTGTAGCATATGTCACTAACCTAGAAATGTCACATCATATAAGTTTTAATGATGAAAGAACTAATGTGATCATGTCCATTTTTAATGTATACCCTCAATAGTCCAAGTATGGACCATGAGACTATAGTGTATCATTGTGTAGTTAGTGCACCACATAGAATAAGATATAGGTATTATATGCAATGATTAAAGACAACCATTTGATGTGTAGAATGTTCAAGGTGTAGTTTCTAATGTGAAATATGTGAAGTTCATCTGTGTAGGATGACCTCAACAATAAAGTGTGAACTGAAGCACAAGAGTGTTTCATTGGGTAGTAATGATGGTATAACATAGATGAGTATGCTTATACAAGGAGGTTGATAAATCAAGTATGAAATATGTGTCAATTAGAGGTTAGGGGAGAGTTTTGTGAGTGTTATTCCCCCAAGTGTGTTTTATTGAATGACGCCTAATGACAGTGAAGGACAAGGGTCCTCCATCTGATGTTGGTGTTAATGAAATTTTATTACCATGTGATAATAGTTGTGGTATAACATATAAAATTTGCATAGGTGAGTGAAGTTTTTATGCATCTGATGGATGAATATATGATGAGATTGTAGGTGCAAAAAAATACATAGGTGATGGAGATCATTGAGAAGATGAGCGTAGAGGTGATGGACACCCATATGGAATAAAATTAGGTGGTGACCTACATTGAGTTCAATAATTATACAAGGAATGGGCCTATGTCAAGGTGTAGGAATAGGAAAGTGGTGAGATCACGTAGATTACCTATGAGTTGGTGAAATAGGAGTAGATTGCACTTTAAGTATCATGGATTGTGAAGTAACATGGATTGTGATGTACTAGATGAAGTAAGAGATGTGTTAACGGTGCTCAAGGATATGATTACCATGGAATATATGGAGGGACATTTTTATAGAAACAAATTAATTATTATATATGAATTTGAGTTGCAAATTATTATATATGAATCTAAATGATACCTAGAAGCATATCACAACCATCGATTACTTTTCCGATAAGGAAAGGTATAAGCATAATAAGAGGATGTCTTGTAACATGAAGTTTTATGACACCATAAATCATTTTCATGGGATATGATATTTGTGATAGTGGATAGCCAATAGAAATGAGAAGTGGAATAGAGAATGTGCTAATAGGCCAAGAAGGGTCAACCTTAGTATTTTTAATATAAATTGAGGTAATAGATGTGTGGATATGTCACTAGTTAGAATTGAAATTCACATGATAATCACATTTAGAGAAAGAGATGACCGGTGGAGAAGTGTCGGTATGTATAACAAGAAATTCAAGATCCTCGGATGCAATAGTAGGCATTGCATGATATACGTAGTTAGTTGAAGAGTGATCTTCCTTTGTGTCATGCTTGGGTAGAGGATTATTAAAAATTTTGATCATATTATTTTCATTGACAGTGGAAAAATGTAAGTTCCGGTAGCTCAATTTTACCACTATTAATAAAACTGTGAATGAGAAATCAAATTTAGAAGCAAGGATATGTGGATATTCCTACACACTAATGGTGATCACAAAGGGAATTTTCATCAAAGTTAATCCCTTTTGGTAGAGATGTATCTATGTGTAGTGTAGAAGGTAGCGTAATGAAGTTACTATCGACAATATGCAGTAGTAAAATACGTGGAGGGATAGTAAACTTAGTGAAGATACACCTGTACTGAGTTGTGATTGGAGCTATTTAGTGGTAGATATAGCATTAATGGTAGATTTTATGTTAGTTGCTTTAGTTGTAGAGAGTTTGAATGTTGACTTATTTGGAAAATGAATATAGGAGATGTTTTCTCTTGGTTTTAAACTTTCTTATGACTAAAAGCTTGGTTTCACAAAGGTTAAGAGTATGAAAGAGTTGATAAAGTGAAGGGGATTTCTCAAATAGAACACTCTCCTAGAGAGGTGGTAAGAGACTATGAATGAATAAGCCTGAATTTTAGCATCTCGCAAGCACATTTTTCATATTAGCTAATTTATTTGTGTAACATAATAAATAATCTACTAAGTGTTCATTAGACCATTTTTTGAATTGTGTGAGTTGAGCATAAGAAATATTATAGCCGATATTGATATAAAAGTGGGTTAGAAAAGCATCAAATAGATGTGTGAAATATTTTACCGAGTGGACATGCATTTCATAAAACTAACACATCATATAATCTTGTATACTACTAGGAAAAATATTAGCTAGCATGGAATAGTCATCCACATAGTCTAGGCATGCCACATGAAAATATCTTAGTTGATCTTCTAAGTCAACATGGCCCTTAAAGATGGGTAATTTAGGAGAGATGAAATAAGGTAGAAATGGATAGGTAGATATAATAGGTACAAAAGGAGTATGAAACATTGCTGTTGAGTCTAAAGATTGTGATGCATGATAAATATTGAGTTGGAGATGGAAAATATGGGTTAGAAAATCCTCATACAAAGAGTTTAAATCAGGGTTATTCAAGGAAGATTCGTGCTTCATATTATGAGTGATCTATGGTGAATGGAGGGAGCGGTAGTAGTAGGAATGGGAGTTGTAACATAAGTGGGTTGGGTGGAGACCATGAGATCCAAAGAATGAGTGAGTACAAAGGCATAAGCATCACAAGTTTTCTTAGCAGGAATCAAAACATGTAGGACATACAAAGATGAATGGGTTTATCACGCAAATCTTGTTGAAAATCAGTGAGTGTTTTTAATTGATCTTGTTCAACATTGGTATCCACATCGTATGAATTTTCATTACCAGATGCCTCTATTTAATGAAGAGGAACATGGGTTGAATTATCTAAAGGATTATAGGTGGTAGTTACTGAAGTAGGGATATCTCGCCATTGGTTTGGAAACTCTACGAGAGAATGAAGGAAGTTCACAATATTAAAAATACCCCAAAACTACCACTACGAGTGATAGGCATACGAATAGAAAGTGTATTCGAAGATCAAATTCACCAAATGATTAAAATAAAATGGAAATATGGTTTTCTACTCTAGTTTAATTTGATGTTTTGCAAAGCAGTAAATAACAGATAAATAAATACCGAAATACAACAAAGAAACTAAAAAAGAAATGTGAACCCCTAATGTGCAAAGGGTTAAAAATTCCTTAGATAATTCATATATGTGTTGGGATTGTGTCGTATTGGATCTTGGATGAGAAAAAGGAGGAAACAACGACACCAAGGCTCACAAAGTGCATATTTGAGCTACCTCAAAAGGTGGGGCACTTGGAGAAGGAAGGAGGCACGTGGGGTGCCTTGGTGTTAGATTTGGTCACCTTGGTGTGTAGAAATGACCAAGGAACATCCTTAGAAGTTTCATTGATCGATTATCTGTGCTCTCTTTCTATTGTGTGGATGTCACTAAATTTTGATGGATTTCACTTTATCAATCATAGATGGAGGAAACACCTACAAAACCCCAAGAAAAGCATCAAAACCCTAAAAATAAAGATGCATATGAAGGGGTTGGACTGTCCTCAACTTCCAAATAGATGGACATATTATTGAGTGTTACACTACATTTCAAATCCAATGTAGTTCTAGGTGTGTGTGTAAATCCTACCCTATGTTCTCTTATTCCAATCGTACTTTGTGAGTAGAGAGAAATAACTAGATGTAGAATATAAATAGATGTTGCATGGAATAGATTTAACTCCCCTCCTATGAAGTGTGATGTAGAAAACCAAACTTATGTCCTTTGTGATGGAGATAGATGGATGAAAATAGAGTAGTAGAAGCCTTTAATGGATGAAAACTTAGGTGATGGTTGTATTTCTTAGTTATTAGTCCATCATTATGGTCTCATAACTTTATATTTATATGGTTCTCTTATTCTAATTTCATAATTAACACCAAAAAACTCTAACCACTAAAAAGATATAAATCTCAAATGGATATAAAGTCCCCAAAAGATGAGAATAAAGTGCAAAGAGGATCAGGGCACCAATGGATCCCCACTCAGAGATAGGATGAACACAAACCGATGGTTAAGTCTAGGCAAGCGCGGATGAAAGGTTAGAAGTAACAACAAAAAGAAAAACATAATGGCCAAATACTGGGTTTATTTGTACTATTTTCATTCAAGAACCATATAAATAGTAGTATTAAAACATGAGGAAATAATTAGCCAAAGTGTTTGATTTAGTGACTACAGATTATTATTGTGTAGGAAGACATTGAATGGGCCATAGTCTTTGATCGAAAGTATCTCTTTTATAAATTTGATTTTGAAAAATATTATGACTAGATAGAATGGTATATCATCACTGTTATGCTCTAAGCCCTTGTACTTGGGCCTTGCTTTTTGTATAATATTAAAATTCTCTTTCAACATATTAGATCTTTAGTCACAATAAATGAGGAACAATATTTCATATTTTGCCTATTTTTGTCCATAAGACAAGGTTTCCATCTTTCCTCAACTCTATATGTGTTATAAGTAAAGGTATTCACTTACTTTATGGCCATATATTCTACCTAAGGAAAATTTAAAGGATTGCAACTTTTTGAGTTTCATCACCAACTCATAAATAGACACTTTACTGAAGAATCCTTTCTCACCTTACTTATGGAAGAGGCATGAGTATCCAAAACTATAGAATTTCCAAATATTTTTATCCTTATATCTATCTCTACCATCCAATTGAAAAATACCTAATGTTATAGAAAATATCTTGCTCCCAAACCTCCCTTGATAGAAAATTTTCAATGGAAATGGATACAAACTATCATTCAATTTACATTTCTTGTTATACCATTCATATTTAGATATTATCCTTCCGAGTTATGATCCAATGTTATTCAAAGCATGAAAATAAAATCCTAGTAGATAACTACACCCAACTATCTTACTTGGAAATTTCAAATTTTTCTAAAGTTTTAACAACCACTTGAATCTATATTACTCTTCTTGATGGGATCCTTCCAAAGCTGCGTATGCCAAGATAGAAAATATTCTCAAAGACTTCCTATGGTCCAAATATAAAGGTAAAAAGGATTCCAAAGAGTATCTTGGGACATCTACTATAGACCCAAAGAAGAAAGGGAATGGGGGCTATTGGATGTAAAATTTTAAGGTTCATCCCTCGGCATCAAAGGGATAATTTGAATCGTAGAAGGAATTACAGAATTAAAAATCCGTCTCCTATATTGTATTAGTGAAGTGATCCCTTTACGTTGGAAACATTTTCCAAGGTTGGGATTTCAAATCCTACTCATTTCCCATGTGTCAAAGCAAAGATTTGTAGCACTTTTGATTCTTAAATCATATGAAATATTTGAATTACTCAAACCTAACCTCATTTTTATAGGGAATAAATTTAAGGAGGGTATTTCAATCAATTTTCTCTTCCTTTGTTGGGACAAGCCCCCATATTTATATTTTATAATATCCCCTTTATTATGACCCTCAAGTAAAAGGCCTCGTGGTCCTTAAAGAGGAATTATTTAGTAATATGTGACATATTCTACAAGGTTTTGAGGGATTGGCTACCATTGAACCTGCTCAAAATTAAATTTCAACTCAAAAAAAGGATGTGGAATCTCCTTCGAGAGATTACAGATTTTGTATCTAATGCTTACAAAAACTAGAATCTTCGTCGGTGTTCCTTGGTAAGGATACTAATATTGGCCTTCAATGACTCCTTTCTACTACCGTAAATTCCACATTAGCTACCACCTCCTTGCCATGAAATTTTTATGGATGACTCACTAAACCATCACTTAAATAGTAAGTCCATAAATGGGACATGGAATAAAAGGTTTGAAAACATTTGGAAATCTCAAATTGAGCCCAATAAAGCGCATTTTTATGGTTCCTTGTTTATCATGGGCTTTCTATTGGATACACACTCAAGTACTTAGAAGTCACTAATCAATTGTGCCCCACTTGCTGACAACAAAAAATTCTGTCAAACACCATTTTTGGTTTTTCAATACTCTCAATTTCCTTAGAAATGGATTTAAACCCTTTTATATCCTTGTATTTGGATTTATTCACCTTTAAAATGGTATTTTAGGGATTCAACCAAGTTTCCTATGCATATTATGTTATTTGGAATTTTTTTAGAGATCATATTTTTCATATATGGAAATATGGGAATTTTTGTGTGCTTTAATAACACTATTATGGAAAGAGACTTCCTATGACTAACAAAGATATCTGCGGTATCCATTTTGATGGTCCATATGCAAGTGTAGGAGGTGAAAGTAAAAATCAAGGTGGAACATTTAAAGTCCCCACTTGCACATTAGGGTAATAACCCATGTGTCATTAGTCAAGGTCATCTAGATTCATCACATCACCACTATCCCTTGTAGGGTCGTGGCTAGAGTTTCCTTAGGTACCACTCTATAATTCGGTAGACCTCATCTCCCTAACATTTTCACTCTCCTCCCGGATGATAAAATATTTTTTCTACCCGTAGAGAAGGTGTCTTTAAATGTCTTGGAGTTGTTGGTGGTACCGATGGTATGGATATGGTTCCCCTTCTCAAGGGAAATTATCATGGTTAGTTCTTGTCATATCTCCTCACCACAGACCTAAAGAATAATAATAATAGAAGTAACAACATCACGGGTGGGATCCCATCCCTGACATAGTACACCCTCGACCACCTATTTTTAGGGACAAGCTACATAACATAGAGCCTTCACCTTTGACCTCCATGTTTTATGTCGCGACATAATATTTTGTGGACCTCCACATTTTATGGAGCCTTCTTATTTCATGCTCCTTTTTTGTTAGAACTCACAATTTTATAAATATTATTGTATATTGTTTCCCTCATGAGTTGAGGTGGCACTATAACAAACAAGCATTTTTGCAACCATTTTTCTACATTTTATTTGTGGCTATAAAGCATTGTAAACATTAAAATGTGGATTTCATTTTATAATTTCATCTATTATTGTTATTGGTCCACAATTTATTATATTGTTGATGCTCCACAATTTATAAAATTTGTAGCTAGCCTACAATCTTTAGTAGTGTAGATTAACCACAATTTTTACAATTTGTAAATGGTCCACAATTTTTGTGATTGTAAATATTCCACTATTTTTAAAATTGTTGTTTCTCCATCTTTTTAAACATTTTATATTTTTGCAGCACAAACTTTTTTTTTGTATCAATATAAGATATGTGGCAATCTCACAAAATTTTCTAAAGTAATGATTACTTTAGTGCTCACTTCCCTTTGACACCTTTTGATGTTGATCATGACACTTTCGGCTATATTATGGACATTATTATAGTTTTGATTTAGTATGATGTTAGATATTTGATCATGGATTATTGTTGACTTTGATTCTTAAATGATGCATGATGATTACTAGAGAAACCTGATATATTGATGATGTTATATTGTTGGACATGGTTATATGATAGATGTTGTTTAGACTTGTGATATTTGGATATTATGAGTAGCCCTAGAAATGGAAAATTATTGGATGATGATATAGTTGTCGATAAAACTATAATGATATTGTTAGATTTCTTTGATGTTGTTGTGATTCATATATCTAGATGATTTTAGAAATTTAATTATATTTATATTATTTTTGACATTCTGATATGGCCATGAGGCGAAGGAGGTATTTTTGTTTTGTAGGTTAAAATATCACAACAAACATTGGGGGATTGGAGACCAACCACATTGGAATTCTAGATGAATTCAACAAGGTCACCATGAAAAATAGTTTTTTTTGTGTGTGTTTGTTAGTGTTAGGGATTCCAGGGGGATCACCTTTAAATGTGACCAAGGGATTTTATGTATTTTTTTTTTTTTTGTCCCTTTGTTATGTTTGCATGTGTTTATTTTGTGATGCTTTTACCCTTTCATTAATTATTAAATGGTGTGTAAATATTGTGAGTAATCATATTGTTTCATTAATTAATTAAAAGATGTTATAAGAATGTAATTAATAGAGTTGTTGGCCATGTTTTAAAGTGTTGTAAGAATTTGTAAGTAATGTGTAAGTAATATGTAAGTGATGTGTAAGTTAACTTTTGAGTGTGAAACACTCCACCTTATTGGAAATTCGAATTTTTCCTTGGAGGCTAATTTTGGAGGCTTGTGGGACAAGTTAAAATTGTACCATACCTCTTAAATTTACATACCAACCTTTCCTATGGTTGGAGGGTTAAATTTAGACCTTTTTATGCATTTTTACAAGTCAAGTTGAATGTTGTAATTGAACTTTTCTTACATAATTTAATTTCAATCCTTATGGGGTATGGACTTGTTTGAGTGTGCAAGTAAATATGTCATATTATTCACCCACCTATTTATTATGCATTGGATAATGAAGTTGAATTTTTGTTTGGGGTTAAGGATGTGTGATGTGGCATCCTACATGGATCCACCTCATCCTCTTCTCTTCCCTCCTCTATAAAATTTGAATTCCTTGTCTTGTTTTGGGTTACTTCACTTTTGGGAGACTTATTTTGGGTGAATTTTCTTGTTGTTTGGGATTTCTTGCTTGGAGAATTTTTTGGATGATTTTTGCATGCTTGTATTGGGTTGATTTTTGATTCCTTACATTGGAAGGAGCTTGTTGTTTTGAACTCTGAACAAACTCCATCATGGAGAGGTAAGAGCTTGGCTCTTGGAAATACTCTTCTTTTCCCTTTTATGAATATGTAAATGCTTGTATATTTTTATTTTTGTGGGCTGTGGGTAGATGGCCTAGGAATGGTGTAGGAGAAGACTATGGGGTTTATTATGTGGGAGGCACAAGTGTGTTTTAGGGAGGTATAAGGGTGGAGGGAGTTGGGATTTGGGTTCCACCTTACAAATAAATAGTTTGCATTTCTTTACTTGTTATGGGGTGCCATAAGAGGTTGGGGAGACATAAGGAAATGTGAGGAATAAGGGGTACTTGGGGAGGCATAAGGAATGTCAGGGTTTTGATATACTATTTTTAGTGGTTTGTAACTCAGGTGGTGATACCCATTTCCCCATTTGGGAGGCATAAGAAGCATCCCCCATAGTTCTTGCTCCTTTGGCTTGCTTGGTGAAGCCTTAGTATTGCTTGTCATGTGTTATTGTAGTTGTAAAAACTACATTCTATTTTGGACTGTGTTTTATTGTGAAAATGTTGTGTGTATGTTTTGTGGAAGCCTGTTGTTGCTATGAGTTAGATCACATCTTTTATTGCATTGTGGTTGGGGCTTAGGGGCCAATGAATAAGGATGGATTCTCATTTCATTGGATGTCTTGGTTGGGTGGAGAGCGTTGCCTTTCCCCTACCTTTGTTGTGATCAAAATTGGAAGAAAGAGAAGAATGCATGTTGTTATTCTGGAGCTAAGAAAAGACAGTTTGACAATCCCTTGTGAAATAAAATTTCATTATAACCTTCCCAATTGAAGTGGATGATCTTGTAAATTTTGTAATGGAAATATGTTGTACTGATTGCAAGTGGAAATTAGAAATGTAAAAGAGTTATACTCTGTATTCTGTTTGGAAAGAATGTGAAAGAATGATACGTGTTTGGTATACTACATTTTGTAATCAAATGGAAAGGAAGTTGTAAGAGTTCATTTAAATTAATGAAAATGGTTTTGTTTGTTCCATATGATGTTATTCCATTGGAAATATATGTTTAGCATACTCTATGAAATCTCTGTTTGAAAAATGGTAAAGTGGAACACATGAAAAGAAAATGTAATATTTTGCCCTGTGTTCAATAAATGATTTTGGAAGGAATAAAAGAAAGAAGTTGTAAAATTGCCTTTGGAAATCAATAAATGAATGAAATTAATTTCCAAAATTGCATCATTAAATTGAATCTGATCATATCAATGTATTGAAATATCTGTTTGAAAGGAAGAATTGCATGTGGGAAAAATGCAGTATTTTGTCTCTTTGAAATGTGAAAAATTGGAAATCAGTATTGCATTTTGGTCTTGAATGGTTTGTTTTGAATCAACTAAATTATGTTAGATTGGGATTGGAACGTATTCTAGATACTTGGAAGAAGAAATGGCAAATAGATCCTTTAAAATTTGATCCTTGTTTTTGTAATTTCAAACTGGTAATTATCTAAACCAAAAATGCACAGTTCAAACCTGCAACAATAAAATAACAAATTAAATAATTAAATTGAAGTGGTAGGCTCTAAACGAATTCATCTGGACATTAATACTCAAGAAAATTTCTTAGAAAACTTAGTAAAATTAGCTGGAACCATTTACTGCATGTCATTTTTCTATCAAATGTTGGAAATTTTGAATTAAGCCTCAATCAAACAAATTAACCCTTGCAATATATCCTAAATTCATCTAATAACAATCCCCCATGTCTATTTGACATGTTGAGAGAGGAAGAAGATCAAATTGAATAAAATTCACAAGTTAAAATTTACCTATTCGCACTGTAAAATCCTGCAGGCCGTTTTCTTAAAATTTGCCGCTTAAACTTTATCAAAATAAAAATTAATGACTTTTTTGCAAAGAGGACGTCGAGAGCTTTCTAGAAATTCCTTGTTTTCCCCAAACTGAGCTCTCTATCAAAATTTATGGCCTTCTAAAGTTTTCTTCACTTGGCATTAAAATTTTGGGAAAATTTTCTTAGCAGGCCCGCGGCCCAAATTTTTCCCTTGGGGCTTAGGAAAAATTTTGGGAAAATTTTCAAAATTTTCTCCGCCACCCCGCTAGCCCACAACCAATCGAGGTGCCACGTTGACCCATGGGGTGATAGCGAGAGGGTGGATCCTCTTTTGAACTTAGCATTTTGAAAAATTTAGGAAACTTTTTCAAACTTTCCAAACCAGCCCACAACCAATCAAGTGATGCCATGTGGCATCACGAGGCATTAGTGGAGGAACAGATCCCTTTTTGTCTTTTGTGTCTCAGAAATTTTTTGGAAAATTTTCCAAGTTTTCCCCATTGTTCTGCTGGCCTACAGCCATTCAAGGGCTGTCATGTGGCATTGCGAGGTGTCGGTGGAGGCGTGGGTCTATGTACCCTCTTAGCCCTTCGGGGCTTTAAGTCAATTTTCTCCCGCCGCCCGTCTTTCCTTGTTTTTCCCTCGCGCTACCTTAGGGATTGCCACATGTCCTTTGCAGACCTGCAGGAGCACGAGCGCAAATGTTATTTTTTCCCCGCGTGGGAAAAATTTTACAAAATTCTACCCGTGGTCTGCCAACCCACCCTTTGCGCAAATGTTTTTTCGTAGGCCCACAGGCCTGCCCTTGAAGAAAATTTTCACCCCAATGCCCGTCGGCCCATAACTTGAAAAGTATGAGGAGTTATGAGGACTTCTTTATATCACTAGAAAGGTGAGAAAATTTTCTATCCAATGGGAGTGATTTAGGAAAATTTTGAATGCGTTAAGTATGAGAAAAATCAAGTTGAAAATTTAAGTCTGTTGGAAAGTGTGTATGGTGAGGAATTTCCCTCTGAACCTAATTGAAACTTCTAACCCTAAATTTTGGACCTTGTGACCTCTAATAATTATTAATAAAATAAAATTATACTCTAGTAGATTAGAATTATTTTGGAACTTGTTAGTGACATTTGTTGTCTTGTAACATGGTTGTAGATTCTTTTTAATCAAAAAAAAATTCTTCCATAATTTTCCTAACTAATCCTTGGTTGTTCTTGGGTCTCAAGTGGGTTATTTTAACGGGCGTTAGAATTACCACATAAAAATCATTGGTGGAAGTTACAATTTAATTGTCACAATAATAATTTGTATAAAATATTTAACAATAATGTAGAAATACTATTATTAATGTTCTATCAATTTCAAATTCTTTTAAATAATTATCTATGTGAATTATCTTTATTTTTAACACATGTTAACTAATTATTATCTACATTAAATTAATGTATTAAAATATAATTTCTAATTTTTAACAAAATAATAAATTTATTTTAATACTATCACTGAATTTCTATACCCACATTTAATTACATATATTAAAGTCATATAAACTTTAAACCCATGTTTATTTGCAACTTCTATTATAAAGAAACTATATTAATTTTAGCAAATTATACATGTGAATCCTATAAAATGAAAAATAAAAGAAATGGAGACAGACATTAAAAGTATAATAGTAGGACAACCATATAATTATAGGTAAAACGTTAATAATAATAATAATATTCAATGAGTGAAAAAATTTGGAGATACATAGATGAAATATAGAAATATTATGAAACCCATTCTTATTGAGAAAAGAATAAGTGTAAAGTTATGGAATAATCCCTCAAAAAAGACATGATGAATAACATTGTAGATAAAATTCACAAAATTAAATAATCAATAGTATTTGTATGAATGTAATCAACAAACTTAAAAACCTAATGAAAGTGAAGATATTAACATCGGCTCGAAGATCCAAAAGATTCCAAAATGATTTTTTTGAATTAATACAACATGTTTCATGTGAAATTGTCCATATACACTGGAAAAATAGTCTGAGTTCCTATTAATTTCATTTAAATCCATCTCTACAGGACCCACATTAAGATCTATAGAATGTGATCCATATCATAATACTAGAGAAAATTTATTTTTATTTTTTTAAATAATCCAACAGTATAAAATCTTCAAGTTTTCTTCGATTTTACTTGTTTATAAGTCGTTTGAGTAACAGTTGATTATGCCACGTTGATCTTCCAATACATTGGCATCTGAAAACCTAAATGATTAAGAATTTATTAATGTGTACCAAAATCAATGTGGATGTGAACAATGCCTAAGGTGATGAGCATTATGTGACACTGGAACTGCAAATCTGAGTAAACGCTCTTATAAGACTGAATAATTTAATTAAACTACATTTACATCATCAATGTTACAAATTATTGACCACATGTACTTAACAAACTATTCTTGCAAATATCTCCTTGAAAATTCCAGCATATGTTGAAATACAAAGCCTTCACATCAAACCTATATAAGAATACTTAAGCAATGCAAACCAATATGTAGTATTGCAATAGAATGATAAACATCTCCCTATAAATTGATAGGAATCCTTAAAATAAGGATTCATAATCTATGAGACTTAAGAGGCCTTTGTTGTGTAAAAATAAATATAAATTAATTGTATTAGTTTCTCCAATAATTTATAGGTTATTAACAATATAAAATAAAATAAAATATTTTATTTATTTTGACATTGAAAAACACATTTTTATATTTATAACAAAAATGTACAACGTTAATTATACAAAAAATGGGTAGAAAGAGTCACACCCTAGAATGTGAAAGGTCCAATCAATTTAATCTAAAAGTGTTAAAGTTGTGGAGTCTAATTGCAAGTTAAAGTGGTAGTTGGTTTTACTTTTTTCTATTTTTGGGAGAAAATCATGGTCGTGTATAAAAATAGAATTGTATTATTAATAAACCTGGAGTTTTTATTTTTTTGTCTATTTTATTAATAAGCATGTGATATTTAGGTTTCTTGTGGTTGTCACAAGATTTTACAAAGAGGTGCACAAGTTACACACACACACACACACACACACACACACACACACACACACACACACACACACACACACACACACACACAAGCTTGTTTCTAGTGGATGTAGCCCAAATTTGTGAACCACATTAAATCTTGGGTTAACCTTGTGTTAGTAAGGAAATTTGTTGGGTAAACAAATTTGTGAATTCCTTACCAACACTCTGGGAATCTAAGTCCCTCTACTTAACCGGTGCAGCTTTTCATGTATGCATGCGCGAGAAAGCGTGGATTTATGTGGTGGCCTTTCGGCCGGGGATCAAACATGGGCACTCCACTGACCCTGCGGAAAATGCTTGCAGTTATCTTTTTTTGCTATGAAGGCGGGGAAGGGAGTGAGAAAATAGGTAGGAGAAATAATGTTGCAGGTAGAAAATCATATTCCTGCACACACTAGTTAGAAACTTCAACACATGCATTCATGAGAAGAAACAACTCTACAAATAACAACAAGACCAAATAGAATTCATTGATCACAAAGTATCAAGAAACCCCTTAGTCAAAGAAAGCTAGAAAATCCTTCTTGTGTTGATTATTTAAACACAAGTTTTACATGGTGTCAGAATAGAAGAAATTTGAGAGTGGAGGGAAGTTGAAGAAAAATGGCTATTTCCCTTGCTTTCTCCAGGTACAATGCACTCTTGAGTCTACAAGATCAATCACCCCCTTTATAATGGTGTGAAGAAGCCATTAAATATCTTGCAAGAAATGGTTACAACTTCTTCTTTGTTAGCAAGAAACAATTTACAATCTTTTCAATCATTCACTTCCGTTCACATTCTTGATTTGCAAAGAAACACAAATGGTGGGAAAAACCGGGCTTTTCATAATGCGGTTATTATACTTGTTTTGTAACTTTGACTTTGAACCATTCATCTTGCCTTTGAGAGTTTAAAACAGAGTCATCCATGTGGGACAAATTAAGCTGGAGTGGGCATGGAGGATGCCTTTTGCATTTTGTGACTTTATAGATATTTGGCATTTTCTTCATTTTTGGTCCACTCTTTTACTTTTGATATAAACTTGACACATGGCTTCATTTGATTGGTGAAGGAATCGCGAGATCGCTTTATGACTTTTAGCCCTTTTTACAAAAAGGCTCTAAACCTCAAAGTTCTCCGCCGACCCGCTTCCCGCTTTGACTTTCAATGCAAGCTCAAAATTTGAATTTTTCCTCATAGCATGATCAAGGTTGTAGGTCACTTTATGACTTTTAGCCCTTTTTACAAAAAGGCTCAAAACCTCAAAGTTCTCCACCGACCCACTTCCCCACTTTGACTTTCAATGCGGGCTCAACATTTGACTTTTTCCTCATAGCATGATCAGGGTTGTGGGTCACTTTATGACTTTTAGCCCTTTTTACAAAAAGGCTCAAAACCTCAAATTTCTCCACCGACCCGCTTCTCCACCAATCCGCCAATCGGAGTCTTCCAAGATTGCGGGACCAATCTAACATTTTTGCTAAAATTTAAAAAAAAATGTTATATTCACAAAAAAGGACCCTACCTGCCACATCTAATTAGATATGTCCATGTACCTGTGGATAAAGGGACCAAAATTTTATAGGGAAGAAAACTCCCGCCATTCACACTATGGAAAAATGCAGAGAGGAAGAAAACTCCACCATTTCGCGCCCAATTTTCAAATTTCTTTCGCAAACCAAGATATTGAAAACAATACAAGGTTCAAAGATCCATAGCCATATAAAGATTGAAAAATTCATTCAAATGAGGAAAATAATAAAATTTTCACACGTCCAGATAGGAAAACAGAAAATTTATCAAAACGTGCGAGACTAGAGAGTTTAAAGAACTTCAAAGGATGAATTTCTCTATCTTTTGGACTTCCAACTTTACTTGAACACTTCTGGAGGGTATGAGCTCAAAATTTTTAATTTGAATTAAAAAATGAGGGGGGGATTTTGAGGGTGACAATAGCTGGCTCTAGCTTGGGGACATGACATGGACTGAGCATAGTGAAGACATGACATGGGAATCCAGAATCTCAATCTCTAGACCCTATAATTTGTTGACCAATGCCTTATCCATTGGGCCTTATAGATTCATGTACAAATTTGAGAAAGAAATATCAAAAGAAGGAAACACACAAACACACAATGGGAAGGAAACACACGACATGCAACTGAAGGGGAAACAAAACCACACAACGGAAAGAGAAACACACCTATGGTACAAGGAGGGGGAACAACTCTCTTTCATTGATGATAGAATTACAAGTATTTCCCGCTCCGAGGAAATTCCAGTGGCGTTCCATCCAAGAATGAATGAAATCCTTTCTTGATTTTGGGCAGGGCTAATGCTTGAATGGATTTAATCCTCTCAAGATCAATGTGTGCTCCATGTTTGTTCACAATGTTCCCCAATCACTTGCCTTCTATGACTCCAAAATGCACTTTTTGGATTTAGTGATATGCAATGTTTCTTACACCTTGCAAGTACCTATTCCAAGTGATAGATATGATCTCCCTCTTCTTTGAAAATATTGTGAGATCATCAAGATATATGACAATGCAATGCTTCAAATCTTTAAAGGCCAAATACATCACCCTTTGGAATATAGCTCCTACATTGATTAGGCTGATGAGGCAGATTATGTCCGATTAATGTATAATATATGATCTCATCTTACTCTCCTTTTTATTAATTTTGATTACATTGTGTGACTTTTAGTTGATCGGGGTTCATTTTAAGAGACCTCTTAGAAATCGGAGGTGGAGAATACTTGGCTAATATCCCCGGAACCGGTTTCGTGGGAAGGCGAATTTTTTTTGGGGGTTGTATGAAAAAATTTCGCCTGATTGTCAAGTGCTGTGATAGAAGGCTACAGACGCGCGACGGGATATTTTGCTATCGTGCGTCAAAAAAATGCATTGACGCGTCAAGCGGACCTTAGTGAGCGCTGATTGTCAACATGGTTGTTGATGCACGCCAACAGACCTCAGTGACACACGTCAACACGGTTGTTGGCGGCGTCAATAGACCTCGATGACGCGCGCATCAACACAGCGATTGTTGACGCACGTCACTGAGGTCTATTGACGCGCGTCAATGCATTTTTTTTTACGACGGCAGTAAAATCTCCTGTCGCGTGTCTGCAGCCTCCGACCTCTACTTTCTCATCAAAAAATATCCATGTCGCACATCAACAAACTCTTTGTCATGCGTCTGCTATGTGTCAATATCTCTCATTTCTACCTCCTTATCACGCATCAACAAATAACCCTCATCGATGCGCGTCAACAACCGTGTTGACATGCGTCGCGAAGTAGGTTGACGCGCCAGCGTCATGCGTAGTGTTGTCGGCGGCATCCTTAGTGAGCCGCCAGCGTCAGCGACCATTTTCGATGACGCGTGTCGGCACGATTGTTGACGCACGCGTCGTCGAGGTCTATTGATGCACGTCAATGCATTTTTTTAACGCGTGACGAGAAAAATCTCTGTCGTGCATCGTAGCCTCTCCGACCTCTGCTTTCTCATAAAAAAATCTCCGTGTCACGCATCAACAAACTCTTTTTCATGCATCTACTATGCATCAATATCTATTCTACCTCCTTGTCACACGTTAACTATCCATCAAGGTCGCGCATCAACAAATAACCCTCATCGACGGGCATCACCAAGGTCTGTTGATGCGGCGTCAATCATTTTTACGCTCGCACGGAGTAAAATCTCGCTCGAAAAAATCACGCATCGCAGCCTCTTTTTCACATCTGATTGATTGTGATTCTAATGTTAAAAAATCTAGAATTCCTAACAAAGTGTGTGTTTGAATTGTTTTGTGTAATAAAAAGGTCTAATCAGTTAAGGAAATGAAACAGGAAGCATTCAGTATGTTTTCAGCAACATCTGTTCCCACACATCTTAGTTCTAAAACTAGTTCTGGAACTCCATCACACAGTCATCATCTAGTTCGAATTTTTGGACTTAGTTCGGAACTCCAGTATTTAGTTCTGGAATTTTTGGACTTAGTTCCGGAACTCTGGGATAGCTCGAACTCTCATGGTTTTGATCCTTAACAATTTCCTATGGTTCTGGAACTTCTCCAAAGTTCCAAAACTGATGGGAGTTATCTATTCTAACCACATCCAAATATTTTGCATCTATGACCCTTTCAATTAGGAAAGGATGAGAAGATTTCTAAATGCAGATCTAGGGAGAGTTATCCTATAGCTATCTGATCAACCACAATCGACTCAACATCTATTATGGGCATGATTTGATTTCATCAGAATCGTTGAGACAGCTGTGATTGTAAAATGTATATAAAAGTAGACTGTAGATAGATATATATATATATAGAATATGATATGAGATAGATATAGAACAGAGAAGAGAAATATAGACTAAGTACTCAGATCTAGTACGTTTGTAATACCAAATGTTTTATCAATAAAATAGCCATTCTTATTTGAGAGAATTATGAGTTGTTAAATCTGATTCGAGGAGGAGAAAGGGCCCACTCCCCAAGGACCAGGATATTCATTTATTTGGTATTTATATTTCTTCAGCAAATAGCTTAGATCTGTTAATTCTATATTGTTTTAATTCTTTCAGTTAAACTTTGTTGTATACTTGTTCCTACAGGTGTTTAGATAGATTCTTATATTTCTTGCAATTGTTTTCAAGCATTCTAAATTGAGTGTGTTTATTTCCAAAAGCAAGTGTGTTTACTTTCAAAAGCAAGTGTGTTTATTTTCCAACAACAAGTGTGTTTCCATTCTGCATAGTGTGTTTCCTTTCAGCAAAGCTTTCAGTGTGTTTACTTTTAGCAAGTTTTCATAGTTTGATTTAAATAAGGTTTTACCAAGAAGTCCTTAAGACATTGAAGAGATCCCCCAGAAAATACAAAAATAACTACAGTCAACTACTAGATCGATAAATTACTCTTGTTGCATATAGCTTTAGACACACCCCTGGTTTGATATGACATCAACAAGAAGTTGATTAAATGAAGGGAATAATGACACCCATCATTTTTGGCACCGTTTCTAGGGATCACTAGTTGGAACTTTCTAATTAAGTGTTAGCAAGAGCAACAAAACATACATCTAGTAGTTGAAGGATCTTCCCTGCTATATCACAAAATATATGAGTAGACCAAGAGACTCATAGGGTAGATTCCTCCCAAAAACATCTTCACAAGAATTCATAACATCCTCTAGTCAAAGTAAGGAAATTGATCAAGAATTGGAAGCACCATCATCCCCTATCAGACAAGAAACAAAATTGCCATTTTTGGAATTCTTAGATCAGTCACCTGAAGGAAGTGGAACTTTTAGGAGAAGGCTTATTACTCAAGATCCATTTAGGGTGAGTTTTGATTCTCAATTGAGTAGTCAACCTCCTACTCCTGATTTTTCACCTTCCCCAAGGCATACCTTACCACATTGATTGGGAGGAAAATTTAGAAAATATTTTTAAAATGGCACGAGAAGCTGAGAGAGAACCTGATAGGACCTTTACCTATCCAATCCAATTGGGAGATGATGATACATCAATGAAAAATATCTCACCTGCACATTTACCCACATTTAGAGGGATGTCATCTGAAGATCCTGACCAATTTCTATTTGAGTTCAAGGTACTATGTCAGACCTATGATTATAAAATAGATAATCAAAAACTCAAGTTGTTTCCATCCACTTTGAAGGATGCAACAATGAGGTGGTTCATGGGATTACCATCCAACTCTATTAGCACTTGGGCACAAATGGAGACTACCTTCCTAGATAAATACCAGGATTATTGTAGAGGGAGAAATAGGAAGGAAGAATTCTTCAAAATCAAGCAGGAGGATGATGAAAACATAGAAGACTATTTAGATAGATTCCTCTTTGTTAGCAAAAGATGTGGATTTGTGCTTTTAGAGGAGTTAAGTAAAACCATTTTTCTTAAAGGTTTGGATGATGAATCTAGAAGCCCTTAACTTGATAGGAGGTGGAGACATTGATCAGATAAGAATGAATGGAATTAAAGAGATTTGTAGAAGCTATTCAGAATGAGAGGTGGACCTAGAAAAGGAAAATCAGTGAAAATTTGAATCCAGATATGAACAAACTAATGGATGAGTTAGCAAACTTTAAAATAGACATTTTAGTGCAATTAACCTCTACTATGGATGGATTACAAGCTAAAGAAAATTCCAAAACTGAACCATTGGCTATGTATTGTCCTAGATGTAGGAAGAAGCATGCATTAAGAGATTGTCCTTTGGATAAAATAGAAATGTGTCTTATCTGTGAATCTAAAGAACATGATATTGATGTTTGTTCTTTACTTCGTTATTAAGAATCAGCTTAAACAAACCAGTGCCTCATCTACAATAGAAGAATTGAATTTTGTTCAGAGACAACCTAACCAAGGGTAGTTTATGCCAAGATCAGCTCCTAATCCCATGGACGATGCCATGGGTTGCTCAGTCAGTACCAAAAATTGGGGACAACCACCTTGGGTACCTCAACCAACTTGGAACCCTCAAGATTGGGAAAATCAAGCTTGGTATGCTCAGGGACATCAAAAACCATGGGTTGGTCAAGGAAATCCTTATGCTTGGTCACAACCTAGATGGAACCCTAGTAATTATTCTCAAGGAAGAACATATCCAAATCAGAATCAACAGGCCATCATGGGATCTCCTGCACAAAATTCACAAACTGAGAATGTAGTCCAAACGCAAATGCCAACACAACCAGTAGAAAATCCAAGAAACAAACAAACAACTCTTGTTTATGGAATAGAACCAGAAAAATCAGTTGATTTACATGCTATGGATTGTAAGGATATTCAAACTAGATCTGGGAAAATCATTAATAGTCCACCCCTTATAATCACTGAAATGACAGAAGAAAATGAAATCCCTAGTATTGTTGTTCCAAAAGAGGATATAGAAAGAAAATAAAAGGAGTCCAGATAGCAACACTATTGAGACTCCATTTCCAGAGAAAGATTCAAAGAAGCTATAGAAATCAAGGAGTCTGAATTGGTATAGGAACTAAGGAAATTGAATATTGAAATACCATTATTACAAGTAATTAAAGATATTCAGAATTGAACAAATTAATCAAAATGTTATGTATGAAAAATCCTGGAAGGAAGAAACAATACCCCAAGACTATCAAAGTAGATGGGAAACTTGTTGATTTATTAGCAGGAAAAATTTTACTTCCCAAATACGGAGATCCTGGAAGTCTGTTATTTTTGTCTCTATAGGAAATAAGGATGTACATAATGTTTTGATAGATTTGGGAGCTGTTATCAATGTAATGACAGTGGATACTCTGAAAACATTACCATTAATGGGTATACAACCTACTAATACCATATTGCAGATGGCAGACCAATCTGTAGCAAAACCAGAAGGAATTATTGAAGACGTGGTGGTTATGGTGGAGTCATGGGAATATCTAGTTGACTTCCTTATACTGCAAGCCAAAAGGTAAAACATTGGGTTATCCCATTATTTTGGGTAGACCATGGTTAGCTATAGTTGTTGCTTTAATAGATTGTAGGTCAGGTGATATGACAATCTGAATGGTAAGAACTCTAAACAAATTTCCTTATATCCTACTACATGACCTTTTACTAACAATCATGAACAATTGTGGGTTGATTCTCCTAAAACTAATAAGAAAAATTTGTCTTCTTTGGCTATGATCACATTGCAGGATCATGTAAGAGAAGTAGAAGAGATGATTAATCCACCATTGGATGAGAACCTGTTGTCCTTGAAGCAATCAGAAATAGTTTTGGAACCTGCGAACTTAGTTAGAACCTATGAACTTAGTTCGGAACCCATGAACTTAGTTTGGAACCCGTGAACTTAGTTAGTTAGAAACATGAACTTATTTAGAACATGAACATAGTTAGGAACCACCACATTTAGTTCTGGAACCACGACAACAATAGTTCTCTTTGATTGAAAATGATTTCACTCCGGAGGAATGAGATTTCTCATGGGGAGAGGATGAATCAGTAGCTTTAGTTTCAAGTACATCAGGAAGTGGTGAAGAATTTCTGGAAAGTAGCAGTGATGAAGAATTTGGCCTGCAAAGAGATAAGTATCATAATTCTCATTACTGTCCTTTTTCTAGTATTTTGTCTCAAGGAACTTTTGGAGATGTTGCTACATACCATATGTTGTTACCACATGCATGTCCATTAAATACTTTAATGAAACCCTTCCCACAAATCAGTTCATCACATATTGGAACCAAGCATGTTGAAATTCAACCGGGTAAAACTTTAAACATTAATAGTTGGTTGAAGGATGATGAAGAAGCTAAATTGTTTGATGTTCTAAAAAATCATACTAAATATTTTTCTTGGGATTACAAAGACATGAAGGGGATTCATCCAAGTATCTGCACTCATCACATCTATACTGAAAACATTAAACCAGTTAGGTAGCCTCAAAGAAGGATTAACCTAACTTTAAGGGATATAGTCAAACAAGAAATTGAAAAACTATTACAAGTAGGTTTCATCTACCCTATCTCAGATAGCCAGTGGGTATCTCCTCTTGTAATTGTTCCCAAAAAGAATGGAAAATGGAGAATATGTGTTGACTATAGGGAACTGAACAAAGCCACAATGAGAGATTATTTTCCCTTACCATTCATAGATCAAGTCCTAGATAACCTTTCAGGTAAACAATACTTTTCTTTCTTGGATGGCTTTAGTGGGTACAATCAGATCAGAGTTCTTTGTTGAAGATCAGGACAAAACTACATTTACATGTCCATGGGGAACCTTTTCCTATAGGGTGTTACCATTTGGTTTATGCAATGCTCCTGTAACTTTCCAGAGAGTTGTACTTGTAATCTTTGTTGATCTAACAAATGATTGTGTTGAGGTATATATGGATGACTTCATTATACATGGAGATACATTTGAAGATGCTTTAAGAAATCTGGATAGAGTGTTAACAAGATGTGAACAACACAACTGTCTCTTAGTGATGAAAAGTGTTTGATGATGGTGGATGAGGGGATTGTATTAGGACACCATATTTCAAAAAAGGAATTCAGGTGGATCAAAACAAAATTAGGATCATTTCAGATTTACCTATTCCTCAGACCCCCACAGATATCAAATCATTTCTAGGGCATGTTGGGTACTATAGGTGCTTTATAAAAGATTTGATAAAATTTTGCCCCCATGTTTAATTTTCTAACCAAGGATTGTGAATTTCTTTGGGATGAAAAGTGTCAGCATGCTTTTGAAGAAATTAAAGAAAAATTAATCAGTGCCCCAATATTGAGAGGACCTAATTGGGAAAATCCATTTCATATCCAAACAGATGCCTCAAATTATTCCATTGGTGTAGTATTGGGACAGAAAGATGAGGAAGGAAAGATGTATGCCATTTATTATCTTAGCAAGAATCTTACTCCCACTTTGAAAATAATTACACCACCACTGAAAAGGAATTTCTTGTTGTGATTTATGCAATCAATAAATTCAGACATTACATTACAAGGTACAAGATATTTGTACACACAGATCATTCAACAATTAAGTATTTAATGAACAAACCAGTGGTTGGAGGAAGAATAATTAGATGGTTATTACTTTTGCAAGAATTTGATATTTCCATTGTGGACAATCCAGGTAAATCTAATGTGGTAGCTGATTTTTTGTCAAGACTAACCACCATAGGGGGAAAGATCTAGTCAAGGATAACTTTCCAGATGAACAACTATTTGCAATCTCAGCAAGTACACCATGGTTTGCTGATATGGAAAATTATCTTGCAACAAGGAAGTTTCCTCCTTCTTTCACTAAGAAACAAATAAAGAAGTTAATTAAAACCAATGCACAATTCAAATGGTTAAATGGAATGCTATTTAAATGTGGTCTGATTTTGTCTTACGCAGGTGTGTAAGAGAGGATGAAATCTTTGACATCCTCAGAGCATGTCATGATGAACCAAGTGGAGGACACTATTCAGTGAAAAGAACAACTCATAAGATACTTGGCATTGGTTATTATTGGCCATCTTTGTACAAGGATGTGAAGAGATATATCAAGAGGTGTGATCCTTGTCAAAGGATGGGACAACCAACTTTCACCAATGAAATGCCTCTTCACCTCAAGTTGTGGTTGAACCATTTGAGAGATGGGGATTGGATTTTGTTGGTCCCTTTAATCCTCCTTCATAAGGGAAGGAATATATTCTTGTGTGTACTGACTATGTGACAAAATGGGTAGAAGTGTAGGCATTGACAAATGCCACTGAGGAAGTAGTTGTTGATTTCCTTTGGAACAAAATTATGATAAAGTTTGGAGCACCAAGGAGCATAGTTTCAGATCAGGGACCAAAATTCATGTCTAATATGATCCAAGATTTCACAAGGTATTACCAAATCAATCATAGGAAGTCATCTCCTTACCACCCACAGTCAAATGGACAAGTTGAAGTAACAAACAGAGAATTGGAGAACATCCTTACCAAAACAGTTGAAGCTGGGAGAAAAGATTGGGTAAAGAGACTACCTGAAGTTATTTGGGCTTATAATACAACTTGGAAAACTACAACAGGGTTTTCACCATATGAATTAGTCTATGGGAAAAATCCCTTGTTGCCTATAGAGTTTGAACTTCAGACATTGAGGACAGCGTAGTGAAGGTGGGAATTGAGTTGAATGCAGCTCAAAAAGAAAGAATCCTTCAACTCAATGAGTTGGATGAATTAAGGTTGGAAGCACTTTAGTAGACAAGAGATAATTCAAGAGAAAAGGAAGTAATGGCATGACACACATATCAAGAAAAGGAAATTCAAAGTAGGAGACTAGGCATTGTTGTTGATTCTAAGTACCAAAAATTCAAGGGAAAATTGAGAACCAGATGGTTGGGACCCTATCAGATTGAGTAGATATTTGACAATGGTTCTATTCAGTTACTTCCCATTGATGGCAGCAACAAGAACACTCTTGGTCAATGGACATAGGCTGAAACTCTATAGGAAGCCTCCCACTAAGGATGAATTCTTGAGGAAGATTGAAGTAGACAAAGAATTTGATCATATGGAAGAACCCAGTTCTTCCAAAATGATCAAATAACCAGATGATAGATCAGAATAAAGGGAAGAAGATGAAAACCAGCAAATGGTTTTCTTCCCCAAAAAAAAAAAAAAAAAAAAAAAAAAAAAAAAAAAAAAAATTCTCTCAAAGGTCAATTGAAAACCAACAAATGGCGGTTGACCTCTTTTTGGCTAGTTCAAATAAGGGAATTCTTTTGAATTCAGTTATCTTATCTAATCATGTTTTGTTCCACTTGTAGGAATGACGAGTCATCATAGCAAAAGGTTACATCATCAAGGATGGTAATTATATCTTTTAACTTATTTAGGGTTGATTAAATGTTTGCATGTGTGATTTGACTTAATTTAAAAGTAGGTATGATGAGTCATCTATTTATACATTATGATTACAAGTGTGTAATCATGAAGTTGATTTGGATGGAATAAGTGGCGGCATGGTTATCATTAATAATCATTATTACAAACTCAAGTGAAATAAGTTGTAGAGATATTTTGAGGAAGGAGCATCGAATTAAGTTTGTGTTCGCAACAAAGAATAGAGAATTTGAATTAAAGAACTAGAAACAGAGGTTCCTGACTAAGAATTAGAGGTTCATGACCAAATTCATCGGTTCATGAGCTAAGAAAAAGGGCCTGCAACCAATTCACACAAAATCAAAAGAGACATAACTCAAGCCGATATGGGGATTAAGAAGAAATCAGAACAGAGGATGATTCCCAGCTGCTCGCAGATGAAGAAGTGGCATCCATCTTTGAGCATGCAGGATGGCTAGAGTTCTGAAGAAATTTTCAAGGCATAATGATGAATTGGTAAGAGAATTTGTCATAAACCTAGAACAATCTAGGACAAAGGTGAGAAATATCTTTATTCCTTTTTCTATAAATATATAAGTAATGTGTCTGGAGTGCCAATTGTGCATGTCCCACAACCTACCAAGGGACTTTGAAAGAACTGGTTGAAGTCTTACTACAAGAAGGAGAAACTGAACCCTAGTACATCTATAATACAAAGAAAATCATAAAAGGGGTCAGAAGGGCTAGTTTTCCCAAACCCTTTGATAGGGTAGCATTTTGGATAGTGAAATATTTAACCTGTGATGGTCAATTTGGGTATGTGGGAAAAGAAGTCCTAAAAATGCTCATATATCTGAAGTATGGAGCCACAAAACTGAGTACATAATAAACCTTCTAGGGTTTCTTTTTATTCTATCTAGACCATGGCTCAGAGGTATTCCTGGGGTGTTGGGACAATTAGGCATCATGGTCTAATTCATTTAATATGCCAGCACCATTTTCTATCAAAGAAGAATGGAGAAGAAATTTGGGACAAGTTTCTTGGCAAGTTCAAGAAAAACCCTAATATTATCATAAGGACAATTCCAGCCCCATTCTCTCCTTCAACTAATCTAGAAATTGATGCCCCTGTAGAAGAACAGAGGGAAATGGAAAGAGAAAATATACCAAAAAGAAGAAGGTCGGTGAGAAAGATCAAAACAACAGAGCCTTTTGTACCTGTGAAGGAAATTCCTTCTTCTATAGCAGCTTCAGGGGAGCCAATATTTGTCTCTGATGGTGATAGCTCACCCATGCAAGAGCAAGAAAGAATAGTAAGAAGAAGCTCTAGAAGGAAATCACTGTTGGGCATGTTGAACTTCCCAGAGAAGAAAAATTCATAAGAGGTCAAGGAAACCCCGAGAGGAAGGAGTGAGCAAGAAAGGATGGAAAAGGAAGTTGTTGATATTTTGGGCAGCATGGCCATGACTCCTCTGAGCCAAGTCAAGCTGAAATGGATAGAGGAGAGAAAGATTTGAAGAGCAGGATTTTCAAGAATTGGCTGAACCATCAACATTGCCACATGAAGAAGAAGAGTTGGCATCTGGATAAGAAAAGGAAAATTTCCTTTGATAGAGGAAGAATGCCCAACTCCTCAAGTAATTTTAGAGGAAGAAGAAAGACAACAAGTTAAACAGGCTCTGTTCTTGTCTAGAGCAGAGCTCATTATTAGAGAAAAAGATGAGGAATTGGATTTCCTCAAACTCAAATTGGAACAAAGGGAAATGCTCATTGGAGAGCTAACAACTCATCTTGCAGAGAGGCTGAGGAATTATCAACAACCAAGAAATAGCTTGATAGAAAAAGAGGAAGAATTTTAGGCTTCCAGAAAATAGAGTGTTGTGTCCAATCTCTACATAGTGAGTTAACCTATTTTCCACTCAAACAACTATGGAATGACACTTGCAGGGAACTCAGAGAAGCCAAAACATCAAATGAAGAATTGAAGACCAAGATGGAAGAAGAGATGAAGGCAAGAAAAGAATGGGAAGAAAATTTTTATAAGGAGGAAGGAAATAAATATAAATGTCTTACAAAAATTCATATGGTCTGTATTATGAGTGAAAAATTGCTTTCTGCAGGAGGCCCTCTCCTGCATATAGTGTGTTTTTAGAAGAGTAGTTCATTCATTGGTAGTTGTCAAGGATTGCATGTGGGCTTCCACATGAACTAAAAGATGAATCTGAATTCATGACAGCTTACTCTCTATCCATCCCTGAGTAGAAAAATCTTCTGTGTGAATTTTATCTTTGCAATTTTATGCTAGAGAAAAACACAAGATTTATGATCAATTTGTATGTAGGGAGAGCCACTCAATGCATTTGTCTCTGTTTTGCAAAACCAAATTACATGGAAGGAAAGGGAATCTGAATTTTTATTGAAAGCTAGCTCAACAGGTCTCTGTATGAGAGCTCATTATGGTAAACCCTCTGCCTTCCTCACACATTTTAGAACTCATGCCTTTGATGAGAGATTCAAGACACACTATCTTGCCATTCTGCAAAAGAGTATTGATGCCTTCACCTCCTATGAGGAGGAAAATTTTGAAGATATTTATGAAGGATGCTCAAAGAGGTGGGAACTCCTTACTATTTCCTTGAGAAGAAGGGAAGTAATTTCCCAACAAATCTGATCTAGAGTTTAGAAAGGGAAAAAGTGTTATGCACAATAATTCCCCAAGTCAATGAAACCTACGGGAAAATATGGATGGGAATGTGAACAAGGCCCCCTCTACTTCTCACCCCCATGTCTCCTTGGAAAAATAGAGAACCTCAAGACCCTACTGAATTTGAACAGTGGGAGAGGAAAATAGAAGCAGGAGCAGGGTACAGTACATCTAAGTTTAAACATTGGAAAATCAGTTTCAGCCATTTGATCTGAGCAATCAAATGGAATGCAGAACTATATAACCCCACTTTTGAAGAATGAAGTTTGTAAAGGGACTTACAAACAAGTAAGTTTGGGGAAATGATGAGGCTAGAATATGTCTGATTAATGTATAATATATGATCTCATCTTACTCTCCTTTTTATTAAGTTTGATTGCATTGTGTGACTTTTAGTTGATCTGATATGAGTTAGGATGTAATTTTTGTCTTTTGATTGATTGTGATTCTAATGTTAAAATCTCTAGAATTCCTAACTGAAGTGTGTGTTTGAATTTAGTTTTGTAATAAAGTAGGTCTAATCAGTCGAGGAAATGAAGCAGGAAGCATTCAGTATGTTTTCAGCAACATCTGTTCCCACACAGCTTAGTTCGGAACTTCCAAGCTAGTTCGGAACTTCCAAGCTAGTTCGGAACTCCATCACATAGTCATCATCTAGTTCGGAACTTTTGGACTTAGTTTTGGAACTCCAGTATTTAGTTCCAGAATTTTTGGACTTAGTTCGAAACTCTGGGGATAGCTCGAACTCTCATGGTTTTGATCCTTAACAATTTCCTATGGTTCTGGAACTTCTCTGAAGTTCCAGAACCGATGGGAGTTATCTATTCTAACCACATCTAGAGATTTTTCATCTGACCCTTTCAATCAAGAAAGGATGAGAAGATTTTGAATGTAGATCCAGGAGAGTTATCTACTACTATATCGATCAACCGCAATCGACTCAAGCATCTATTTGGGCATGATTGATTTCATCAGAATCATTGAGACAATTGTGATTGTAAAATGTATATAAAAGCATAACTACTGATAGATAGATATATATATAGAATATGATATGAGATAGATATAGAATAGAGAAGAGAAATATAGACTAAGTACTCAAATCCAGTATGTTTTGTAATACCAAATGTTTTATCAATAAAATAGCCATTCTTATTTGAGAGAATTATGAGTTGTTAAATCTTGATTGAGGAGGAGCAAGGGCCCACTCCCCCAAGGACCAGGATATTCATTTATTTGGTATTTATATTTCTTCACAAATAGCTTAGATCTGTTAATTCTATATTGTTTTAATTCTTTCAATTAAACTCTATTGTATACTTGTTCTTACAGGTGTTTAGATAGATTCTTATATTTCTTACAATTATTTTCAAGCATTCTAAATTGAGTTGTGTTTATTTCCAACAACAAGTGTGTTTACTTTCAAAAGTAAGTGTGTTTCCATTCTGCACAGTGTGTTTCCTTTCAGCAAAGCTTTTAGTGTGTTTACTTTCAACAAGTTTTCATAGTTTGATTTAAATAAGGTTTTACCAAGAAGTCCTTAAGACATTGAAGAGATCCCCCAGAAAATACAAAAATAACTACATTCAACTACTAGATCGATAAAATTACTCTTTTTGCATATAGCTTTAGACACACCCCTAGTTTGATATGACATCATAGTTCAGGTTGCAAAAATCTACACATATCCTTATTTCACCATTCTTATTCCACACTAGCACAATGTTAGCCACCCACATTGAATGGTGGATGGGAAAGATTATCCTTGTATTAAGCATCTTCCTTACCTCCTCCTTGATGGTATCAGCAATATTTGGGTTATCTGACCTTTGTTTTTGCTGAAGGGCTTAACACCCTACTTTAAAGGAAATGAGGGATGCATTTCCTTTAGCTGGAAGGATTTGAGTTCATCATAAGAGTAGGCCAAGACATTTGAGTATTTATTGAGGAATGCAAAAAACCTTTTTTTTTCTTCAAGCAAGCAACATTTTCCAATATTGACCATCCTTGGCTCCTCCGGGGTACCAATGTTTTCTTTATCAAAATCAGTTGGGCACCGAGAAGATTGTTTTTCTTTCTCTTGAATGAATCTATCATGTTTGTCAAAGAGGTCTTCTAAAGAGACTAGCCCTTTGGAAATTTTGTTCCCTTTCAATTTGATCACTCCCTCATTACCAATCCCTTCAATTCCTTCTTTCTCTTCTTTGGGGATTGCTTCTCGGTGTGGATTTTCACCTCCTTTGAAGAAGAGATTATTGAAATTATCCCTTTTCTCTAAAAAGGCTAGAATTTGGTTATCATCATTAAAGACTTTCCAATGATTTGCATTTTCTGGTACACTAGGCCTGAATACCATTTCAATGGTCACTTTGTATTTACCAAAAGAAGGATGAGGTGTCACTAGGGAAGATGACACTACAAGAGAATCAGCCTTTTCATTTTTTTCCCTTGGAATAGCTTCAATGGAAAATGCATCAAAAGATTCAATGCAGTCCCACACTTTGTTTCTGTAATGCCAGAGTCTTGGATTATTCACCTGATATTGTTGGAAGATTTACTTTACTACAACCTCTACATCACCTTGACATCTCAGTTTCTTGATTCCCATGTCCTCTGCTACACTCATGCCAAAAATTAGTGCTTCATACTCTACAGTGCTCTTTGTATTATCAAATTATAGCTTGTAGGAAAATGGGTACAGCTCATTGGAAGGAGATTACAATACTACACCAACCCCCGAGCCCACACTGGAATGACTACCATAAAATTCCATTGTCCAAATTTGATCTTCCTCCATGAGAAGTGGAAAGTTATCCTCTTTTTTTGATGTGAAGAAGTAGTTTCCTAGCCCACAATCTTGAAAGAGAATGTTTACTTTTGGATCATCAGACTTTTGTACTTTGAACTTCATCTTTTTTACAGGTAGAAAATTCTTCATCTCTCCTTTTCTTTGGGATAGTTGTAAATGACCAATCCATTTTTATCTCTCAACCGAGGTCTCTACATAAAATCCTACTCAATAGAATACCAAAGGATGTTGGGATGTCGGCTAACACTATGGTTGGGAGCACCTTCTTGTCTGGAAAATTAGATAGTGCTACTGTGCATCTTTGATTCTTCCTACTAATGACACTTGATTGGATTTCATTGAGTAGCAGTGCCATTTATCCCATTCAAGGTAAGGCCTAGAGAATTTACAACTTTATTTGGCATCACATTATCCGAGGCTCCAGAATCTATGATAAAATTATTTAGTTAGAAGCCTTTAATGAGAAGTGACAGGGTAGAAAGATTCAACCTGTTAGTTTTGGAGGCGGTGAGGGATAGCATGTTTTGGGAAAGTGGTGTGGATGGTGTGGGCAGTAATCCTTTAGAATTAAGACTCGAGGATATAAGGTTACCACCATGAATCGCATTAATGAACTTTGTCAAAACAACCGGGCAGGGTGTGTGTTTGTAGGTATTCTATTTCGAGAGCTGTTCTTTGGTTTTGCTTCCATGTTCCACAAAGTAAAATGGGGTTATGGTGAGTGAGGAAGAGGTTCTGGAAATGGAGGAAAATTTACATGGTAGAGGATTTTCTACTTTGGGTGTTGAATTATCCTTTTTGGGTTTAGCAGATGGCTTGGAAGGGGGTGAAGGTGTAGCTTTTGATTGAAACTTATATTTTTTTGTAGGAACAACATTTAAAAGAGAATTGTTCTTAGCAAATTTTGAGCTGGGAGAAGAATTAGATGACTTACTTGGCATATTAGCATGATCCCTGACAACCAGTGAGTCTAGTTTTTCTTTGGCCAACTCCATAGAAGGTGGTAATGGTGATCCTCTGCTGATGATTTTATTTTGTGTGACCTCTAGAGGAGAATCTTCTTTATTCTTCTTATCCTTTACTCGCAACCATTGAGGATGAAGCACCTTTCTTGGATTGTGCACGAGTGAAAACAGCACATGATAAACTTGGAGCTTCTTCATCATCAACGTACTCAATTAGGCCATTGTGCATATCAATTTACTTGACCTCAAGATAGTTTTCATAGTATTCCATATTTTCTTCTTCAGTTTCATCAATTTTTGCTTCCTCCTCCTAGGCTCTTTGGTGTCACAGATGGCATTGACTAGTGGTGCTTCAAGAGAAAGCCGACAAGGAGGTGAACCAATCATTGGCCTATCTAGAGAGTTTGGTTTCTTTGAAGCATTTCACATTGTGATCGAGATAGCTACTTCTTCAAGGAAACCAAGTCATTTTACATTTTTGGAACATCAGATTTGTGGTGACGAGTTTGAATTCGACCCTTTTGCTTTCCATTGGAGCCTTTCACCTTTAGGAAAGGATTATATCATCATCGGTTTCTATTGCATATTCCTAAGCTTCCCTCAATGTTCTTGGTTGGGATTTTATGAGGAAGAAACTTACTTGTGATGGAAAAGTACTAATGAAAAACCTCTTCAAGCTATTTTCGGGAGGCAACACATCTTGAGGATCCTTCTTATCACTCTATCATATCTTGTTACAAAGTACCTCATTGACTTGGAGGTTTCTTTCTTCATTTGTACTAATTGGACCAGAATATCTTGACAATATTTTGTGCTCTTGAACCTGTGTTCGAATGCACTTCTTATATCCTCCCAATAGGTGATGGACCTCGGTGGTAGCATGTAGAACCATTCGAGAATCTTTCTCTTGAAGTGACTCCATAAAGATTCAGACTGACACATATTCATCCTCAACACCCAACACACCACAAGTAGTGATAAATGCTGCTACATGCTCTTCAAGGAGTTGAGAACCATCCCCTCTGAATTTTGGGAAGTTTTTTCTCAAGCCTCTCGGTAGCTCATGGAGTGGTTGAGCAAGAGCCAGTGGACCGGTGTTTCCTCCCCATGGTACATTAGGCCTACGGGCCTCATGATCACATTCACGCTCACGATCATGATCCCCCATTCTATTTATATTTCTAGCTTCCAACCTTGCTAAGGTTGCAGCTTCTGCTGCTACTCTTTCATCTGCCTCAACTTGAAGTCTCTCAATTTCTTCGAGTTGAGCTCTTATTTATTCTTTGGATCTCACCTCTCTTTCTCTAGCTTCTTCTTCGGTCTCACATCAGTGAAGTCTACAAGGTTCTCGTTGATGTATGGAAATTCACATTCAAAGGATTGGAAACACTCAGGTTCCCAATGTGACCAGTTGCTTAAAAAGGAAGCCTCTAGATTTCGAGTAGCTCTTGTCTCCTTTAAAGTTCCTCAAAAATGAGATCAGTTTTTCCTCCTTGTCTTTTTGTAAGGTGTATCTTCTATCCTTCAGCTTGAAAATCTATACTCTTCTTTGTGGTGCTGGAATTTGTCTTTGCCTCTCTAATTTAGTAGCACGTTCTTCTTCAAGGTCCAGAATTATCGTGGCAATGAAGTAGTGATTGGTACTTTGTCTATTATGCTAGATAGCTTCCCTCAAATCTGAAGCAATGTCTTCTTGGATGTGGAAGAGTAATTCGGGTCTTTCAACAGGAGGGTTTCCCGAGAATAAACCATGATTTGAATACATGTGGCTCATATAGCCATTAAAATTCAAGAATTTTTTCTATTTTTGAATTTTGAATTTTCGAACCTTGCGATCACATTCAGGTGTAGATGCTGCTAAATCTACCCCACGGTGGGTGTGAAAAAATATTAGCGAGGAAATTTTTCAGGTGGATAAAGTTGTGAATTCCTTGCCAATTCTCTAGGAATCTAAGTCCCTCTACTTAACCGGTACAACTTTCATGTATGCATGCACGAGAAAGCATGGATTTCTATGGTGGCCTTTTGGCCGGGCATCCAATAGGGGCACTCCACTGACCCTGCAGAATATGATTGCAGTTATCTTCAAAGGGGGAATTTTCTATGAAGGTGGGAAAGGGAGTGAGAAAAGAGGTAGGAGAACTAATGTTCCAGGTACAAAATCATATTTCTGCACACACTAGTTAGAAACATCAACACATGCATTCGTGAGAAGAAACAAATTTACAAATAACAACAAGACCAAATAGAATTCATTGATCAAAAATTATCAGAAACCCCTTAGTCAAAAAAAAAAGTAAGAAACTCCTTCTTGTATTGATTGTTTAAACACAAGTCGTACATGGTGTTGGTATAGAAGAAATTTGAGAGTGGAGGGAAGTAGAATAATAATGGATATTTCCTTGATTTCTCCAGTACAATGCACTCTCAAGTTTACAAGATCAATCACCCCCTTTACAATGGCATGAAGAAGCCATTAAATATCTTGCAATAGCGATTCTACAACTTCTTCTTTTTAGCAAGAAATGGTTTACAATATTTTCAATCATTCACATCCGTTCAGATTACTAATTTGTGAAGAAACGCCAATGGCATGAAAAACCAAAATTTTCATAATGTATTCGTTATACTCATTTTGTAACTTTGAATTTGAACCATTCATCTTTCCTTTGAAACTTTAAACCAGATTCGTCCACGTGGGAGAAATTTACTGGAGCGGGTGAGGAGGATGCCTTTTGCATTTTGTGACTTTATAGAGATTTGGAATTTTGTAAATTTGTGGTCCACCCTTCCACTTTTGATATAATCCTGACATGTGGCTTCACTTGATTGACAAAGGAATCGTGGCTCGCTTTATGACTTTTAGCCCTTTTTACAGAAAGGCTCAAAACCTCAAATTTCTCTACCAACCCACTTCCCGCTTTAACTTTCAATGTGGGGTCAGCATTTGAATTTTCCTCATAGCATGATCAGGGATTCATGTCACTTTATGACTTTTATCCTGTTTACAAAAATTCTTAAAACCTCACAGTTCCCGCCGATTCGCTTCCTCGCTTTGACTTTCAATGCGGGCTCAACATTTGACTTCTTTCTCATACACGATCGGGGTGCAGCAGTCACTTTATTACTTTTATCCCTTTTTACAAAAATGATCAAGACCTCAAAGTTCTCCATCGACTCGCTTCTCCACCAATCTTCCAATCAAAGTCTTCCGAACAGCTGGACCAATATGACCTTTTTGCTAAAATTAAAAAAATGTCAAGTTCACAAAAAGGACCTCGCCTTCCACATCCAATTATATATGTCCACGTACCCATGGATAATGGGGCCAAAATTTTATGGGGAATAAAACACCCATCGTTCACAACTGTGGAAAAATGCAAAGAAGAAGAAAACTCCACCATTTCACTTTGATTTTCAAATTTCTTCGCGAACCAAGGAATTCAAAACAATACAAGGTCCGACAATCCATGGCCGTAGAAAGATTGAAATTTTCATTCAAATAAGTACAACAATAAAATTTTCACGCGTCTAAACAGGAAAACAGAAAATTTATCAAAATGTGTAGACTCGAGAGTTTAAACAACTTCAAAGCATGAATTTCTCTATCTTTTCAGACTTCCAACTATACTTGAACACTTCGAAGTGTGTGAGCTCAAAAATTTAATTTGACTTTAAAAATGAGGGGGTATTTTGAGGGTGACAACACCTTATGATTGCATTCTTCATTTATTTTTGTTTTAATTACACTTTTATTTCTCATCTCGTATTTCGATCCTAACAATTGGTATCTGATCAGAATTTTGTTTTAGTAGAAAAATATCATAAGAGGGTTTCTTGTTTAAGTGGGAGAAATGGCATAAGATAAAAATTTCATGGTTGAGAAGTTTAAAGGCCAAAAATTTCATCTATGAAAGATGCAAGTGGATGCCTACCTATGTGGAAGGATCTTTATCTACTATTCAAAGGGAAAGCTATGAAGTCATCAAGTATGAGAAATGAAGAATGGGATGTTCTTGATTAAAAGGCACCAGGAATCATACAAGTGTGTTTGGAAGTTTCGGTAGCTTTCAATATGTGTAAAAACCCTTAGCCTCCAACAAGGTATTTCTCAAGAAACATTTGTTTAATATGAAGATGTCAGAAGGTGATTCAAGTAAATGATCATTTGAATGAACTCAACACGGTTACTAGTAAATTAATCTCTATAGGAGTAAATTTTGATGATGAAGTTAGGGATATTTTTATTTTTTTCTCATTTCTGAAAGTTGGAATACTTTGGTTATGGTTGTGGTTAATTTTGTTTCTAGTTCAAACACTTTAAAGTTTGATGATGTTATTGGTGTGATTCTTAGTGAAGAGATGAGAAGAAAAAGCACATGTGAGTAATCTTGTAATGTCCCGAGTGTAGAGAAGCTTAACGGGGAAGATAGAAGGAAAAAATAAAGAGTCCTAGACACCATGGAATGTTTAAGAAAGGAATATCTAAATCCGAAGCGAGGATGGTATGCTGGAAATGTGGAAAAGTAAGACACATGCAAAGAAAGATTGTTGGTCTTTAAAATCGGGAAAGATCAACAAGAAGGGAAACAAGAGGCAAACGGATCATGTGATGTGTTACAAGATGCTCTTATTATTTTTTTGGATAGTAAATTAGAATCTTGGGTTTTAGATTCTAGTTGTTCATTTCATGTAACTCCTCATTAACATGTATTTTCAAGATTGTGTTCAAGGTAATTTTCAACATGTATTTCTTAGTGATGATGAGCCATGTAACATTGTTGAAAAGGCGGTGTTTAAGTTAAATTATAGAATCATAATAGTTGGGTGTTGAATAATGTCAGGCATGTTCATATCCTAAGGAGAAATCTAATTTCTATAGGGTAATTAGGAGATGAGGGTTGGAAGGTTACACTTATAGCAGATTCTTGGAAAGTTACCAAGGGTTCTCTTGTGGTTTCAAGAGGTAAGAAAGTAGGTATTTTATATTTATCCATTTTTATTACTTATCCCTCTTCTATTTTAACTACTACACGTATAGACACAACTATATGGCATAATAGACTTGGCCATATCGGTGAGAAGGGGATGAAGATTTTACATTCACAGGGAAATTTTTCAGATTTGAAAAACATAGACCTTGAATTTTGTGAGCATTGTGTGTATGGGAAACAAAATCATGTGATATTTCTTAGGGTTTGATAAATAAAGAAGGATCACAAGTTATATCTTGTTCATATGGATGTATGGGGTCTAGCTCAGGTATCTTCTCTTGGTGGTTCAAATTATTATGTTACTTTTATTGATGATATTACTCGGAAGGTTTGGGTTTATTGTATAAAGATGAAATATGATGTATTTGATACTTTCAAGAAGTGGAAAGATCTATTCGAGAATGAAACAAGTTTGAAGTTTAAGTGTGTCAGATTAGATAATGGTGAAGAGTACTGCAACAATGAGTTTCTTGACTATTTTTCACATAATCAAGTCCATAGGGTGAAGACAATTCCTAGAACACCACACTAGAATGGTGTATCGAAAGGGTAAACAGGACTATCATGGAATGTACAAATAGCATGATATTTCATGATAGATTTCCCTTACAATTTTGGGAAGATGTTGTATATATATTTTTTTACTTGATAAACAGAGGACCTTCAATTACTTTGGAAGGTGGAGTAATGGATGAGGATTTGACCAGTAAGTAGGTAAACTATTATTTTCTAAATTATTTTGTTTGTTAAGCATTTTCTTACATTGATAAATAGAATAGGACTAAACTAGAATCTAAGTCAAATTCATTTATTATCACTTGTAGGTAGTTGGAAGGTAGATTTCAGGATTTACACCTCTCTCTCTCTCTCTCTCTCTCTCTCTCTCTCTCTCTCTCCAAAACTCTATAAATTGGAATGTTGGGATCATTGTAAGGAGGATAGTTTCAGTAGAAAAACTCTGTCATTTTGGTTTTTTGAAGCCAATGTACTACAGGCCTTTGTAGTGGAATCCTTGCATGGTGATCTAGGTCTATATTTTATAATAGATTGAATTGTGCATATCTATGAAGAAATAGATACAAGTTTGTGGATTTATCTTCCCCTTCGTGTGTTTTTTTTTACATTCTTCTTTCCCTTTTGGCATCATTGCAAATATATTGTTTCTATTTTATGATCTTGTAGGGATTCATTGTCATTGTATGTGTATGAAGTATTGTTTTGAATGTAGTTGTTAGACTGTGGAGAACTGTTATCACCCTCTCTATTATGTACATTGCTTCCATATTTCACACATTGGAAAACTATTCACATCCCATTTTTTCTAGTGTATCACCGCTTTAGTGTAGGCTTTTCTTTCGTGCACTCTCTCTCCCTGGTCCCTTGGAAAGTTAGATTAGAATAAGATAGTTTTTCCTATATTAGATTAGATTGTGGTAGGTAGTCTAGGGAAAGAATCATATTTCTCTGGAGGTCTATCTCAAGTAGAAAGTCCCACAACTTGGAGATAGTACCCATGTTACCCAGTCACATCGTGAGCTCAAGCACACACACACTTGTGCAAACCGGAGGGTTTTGTGATTTGATGATAACATAAATCCCTTCACAAAAGTTCTTTCCTTGTAAATATTTTTTCCACTTTATTATTCCTTCAACATGTAAACCCACTTATTCTGCAATGTTATCTTTCCTACAAGAAACGAAACAAAATCCCAAGTTTCATTGTGTTTCAAGGAGTCCAATATTTCCTCATCCATGTCATGCTCCTTTTTCTATGTTTCTATCTACATTGGTTCTTCAAAATATTTTTGTTCTCCACCATCCGTTAGTAAAAAATAGTAAATTTGATACCAACATAATCTTATAGGGTCTATTACCCTAGTATAATGTCTCGTAAGATTTTATGGAGGTTAAGGATCTTGTTGTTCTTTCGATTTTGATCTACATAATAAAAATGATTGTGCCAAGATTGATGCCAACTTTGTGTATTTTTGTAATTTTTATTTTGCAACCCTTTGAGCACTTCTCTATATTTTATCTCATCAAGTGCTAGATACTCACAGGTTTTCCAACTTCTTTTCCCGTACTTGTTCCTGTACATAACCCTTTCCTTGAAAATATCATCCCTACTCGTAATGATTTTAAGGTATGGTGAAATAAGTGAAATAAGTTTCATTAGTCTAATTTGTTTCCATAAGATGAATATGGTGAAATGTTTTCAATTAATGAAACAACCAAACAAATTTTTGAAGGATGTATTTTGTGAAAACAAAACATAAATACTTCATGTTGATTTCTTGAAGAGAATCGAGACCACATTATATTTTACATTCCAACATGTGTCGATAGGTGCAAAATCAATGTAATAGTGATAGCTTATATTTCATGAAATTTATTGATGATTTCAGTCGGAAGACTCGGATATATTTCTTTGAACACAAATAAGACAATTTTGCTATATTTGTCGAGTTCAAGGCATTGTTTGAGAAGTAAAGGGGGCTATATAAAAGTGTTGATAATAGATAACGGAGGTGAGTATATCTTTAATGTATTTATATTTTTCCAAAACAAATGGGATCAAGAAATAGTTTACCATTAGGTATACACCTCAATAAAATGAATTTGAAGAAATGAAATATATATCAATTATGGGGATGGAAAGAAACATGGTTAAGGAAAAACATCTTCTAGATCAATACTAGCGTGAAGCACTAGTTTGCACATTTTACTTGTTTAACGGGTTTCCTACAAAGAGGCTTCATGGAATAACTCCTCTAATATATTGGGTCAAGAAGAAAATATATCATTCAAATTTTTGAGTTGTTGGATGCATAATTCATGCTCATGTTCAATATTAAATAAGTTCAAGAATTTAGATATGAAGGATAAAAACATATTTCTATTAGTTATAGTGAGAATAAAAAATCTTAGAAATTCTATAATCTAAATACCCAAAACGTTATAGTCACTAAATATGTTTATTTTATTCAAGAAGAAAAATGGGATGGAAGCATTAAGAAATATCTATCTCCCATTGTAGGAAGTACTTCACAGGAGCTTGCAAATATTATACATCAATTAGTACAACAATACCAACAAATATCATTATAGAGATATCTCAATATTATATACCTTTCTTCCATTGGCAATACTTTGGGAACCTTCTTGAATCTGGTTCACACACCTTATGACACACCCACCCTACTTATGCATGTATCCTTGTTGAAATTGATACCTTAAAGAACCTCCCCTGCTAATATAGAGCTTAGAGTCTAGGATATAATATGGACCCAACCTCTAGATTATGAAGGAATACCCTTTAGGTGGAAAAGGTTCTTTTCTCTAGGACATATCGTTTTTCATTTCGATTCTGAGAAAAGAAAGAATTTGAGAAACACTCTGGTGGAAAGATTCCCTCCGTGCCATTTTGACTTGAAAAATAACTCAAAGTGAGGTTGATTCATATTCATATTCATATTGTATGCGAAACACCAATCGAGAGAGAACTAGGGTGCCTTATAAGATGCATAAATCCAATGAAGTGGCTAAGGAGAATGTTCCTCCTGCATTTCCTTTGAATGAAAACTCCTTTCGGTTGATAAATTCTCTAGAATTATTTCTTCTGTTAAAGGATTCTTATATGAGTGGAAAGTGGTAGACAATAAGAAAAAGGTTATGCTAGAAAGACCACTCCCCCTCTACATATGTCTTTCAGGATTTCCTAATTATGGATGTTTGTTCTTGTTTAGTCTTATTTGTGTTGTATGGAAGCTATTTCTTTTTTTGTGTGTGTGATCATGGCTTTATTTGGGTTGTTATGCCCTTTATGTATACGGGAAGGTTCCAAGTCATAAAACCTCCCTTTTACCCTTATCCAAAAAATTCTAGAGATATCTCCTATTACATTTCAAAGAAGGCCTCAAACAAGGTCTCAAGCAAGGACTACAACAATATCTTTGAATTACAACCACAAGGATAACCACATTGATTTTTGTAATAGTCACTGCAGGTGAAATCTCCAAATAAAATCCTTTGAAGGACCTTTTCTGAGTTATTCTCTTGATTGAGAACTTAGGGAGCTAATATGTGAACTTCGAGTAGTCACCCTAATGATATCATATGAAGTTTTCCATCCCTAAAATATGGTTTTTCATCTCTAAATACTTGTGGCGGTGATAACTTAGGTCTAGAATCTATAGGAAATTCATGATCTCATTATAGTGAGAATTCTCTAAGAACAAGAAGTTTCAATTTTGTATTAAAATAATGAAGTTTTAGAGTGTGCATTATTCATGTATTTGATGAAATGTATTTTGAGAAATCTATTAAGGGTGGATATTGGAATAGAACCATAGATGATTAAATTTATGTGATAACTAAAATTTAGACCTGAGATTTAGTAAATATTCTAGAAGGAAAGGATATTATCTAAGTAAAGTGGTTTAAAAGTAAAATTCTAATTTTGATGAGAATATTGAGAAACAAAAAGTAATATTGGTAGTCAAAGGGTATTCACAATACCATGAAAGAAATTTCAATGACATGTTTGCATCACAACAAGATTGCATGTACTCAAATTAATTTTAAAAATCACAACACAATAAAATTTGAAATTTTACTTGATGGTTATTACATGTTAGTATTTGTAAATGGAATTTAGGAAAAAAAAGTGTATGTGGAGAAACCACAACGTCAGGATATTTTTTCTCATGGAAACAAAATCTACATGTTGAACATAACTTTATATGGTCTTAAACATACACTATGAGCGCGATATATTTGTATTGATTCTTATTTATTGAGTGATGGTTATAAAATAAGAAGCAATGGATCAAGTGTATATAGTATGGTGAATGAGGAAGGTGAATTTTTCATTGTATACCTTTATGTTATTCAATTGAAAATTACAAGTAGTTTATCAGTTCAGTTATTCAAAAAATAATAATAATGAAGAAATATTTTAATAAAAAACATATTCTAGGGTAAGAAACTGTTGGCCAATTCTATATTTATGGTTGGCATATTATCTCTTAGTTTAGGTTTAGATAAACTTAAAGTGGAAATGAGTAACCATAATGCTTATAAACATAGTGTATAAATATTTTATATCAATTTTTCAAGTGGTAAGTATTAATTTCGTGTCTTTAAAATATCCAAATTGTGTGAGATATATACATGATTTAATCAAATAATTATATAAATAAAAAAGAATTGGAATAAATTGCAAATGACTCTAACCAATTACCTTGATTGAACACATAGGGTTCTACAACTACTAGCAACAATGAGATGTCGAATTCTTATCTAGTATTTCTTGTATATATGACTCGAATGGAATTGAATAATGAAAATGTTGTCTTATATTATGCCAAATGAGAGCAGGTTTCAAGGTAAAAGCATTTAGACCACATGACGCGAATTTCAAAACTCGTGGATAGAAATTTGTTGAAAATATTTTGGAACTGTAATAAGCATGCCTATAGTTGTCCATACTTCTTGTTATTGAACATGCATCAGATGAAACGAAAACCCGGGTTATGGATTTGTCTATTTTCCACCTTATTAATATTTCAAATACTTACATATTACCAGTGTCATACTAAATGAAAAGAGAGGTGGTAACTACAGGAAACTTTTCCTTTGAGTGATTAGCTAGTTTCCTAGAATTAGAAAACAATTTTTATAGAAGTGTTGGAATCTAAGTGTTAGAAAATATCTTCTGCCAACAGGAAAATTATTAAACACAATAGTTGTCAATATTATGTGTTTTCGAGCACATAGTTCAGGACTCATTTTCTTAATAATACTCAAACATGATTATATGAACTTTTAATTGAAAATGTTTATTCGGGTGAGTTAAAATATTTAACTGTCATAGAAAGAAATCAATTAATAATCTTGATATACTTCAAGATGCAATTCTAAATATAATTTGATTAAGTCTTGTTGAAAGTAAAACCTGAAAACACGAAACAGCTGATGACGTAGATGCTTCTTACTTGTAACTGCTTGGCTGAAGCCTTTGATACATCCAAATTCATACTTGTCTAGTGGCAGATACATTTACTACACATAATGTCTCCTTACAAACTTTGTTTCACAATTACAGACTATATTTAGAAACTTACAGCTAAGATTTAGAAACTTCAATTAGTACATAAATGAAAGGCAACTTTAGGATGGTGTAGCTTTTGAATCCGGCTTTCAAGAATAATTCTTTAAATTCTTCTTCTGTTCTCTCCCTTCCACCCGAAGTATAACCCATCATACACATGTCAAGCAATAAACATAATTGTCTCTCAGCTCCTTCCCTGCTCTCAATCAGTCCCTCAACAATTAACACCTTCCCATTCTCTGGTATTGCCTCATAGCTCTTCTTCAGCACTTTCACACACTGCTCACCGTCCCAGTCGTGTAAAACGCTCTGTAGTAATAATCATTTATCACAACTATAGGTTATTATTAAGAACCATAAAAAGAAACATGAGTTTATGACACATTAACAGAATACCTTCATGAAGACTGCATCTGCAGAAGGAATTTTGTCGAACATATTGCCCTCCACATGCTCTACTCCTGCAATATCACACGCTCAAAAACGTCCAAGATAAGAGAGATTAACATAGGCTGTACAGAGTTAAGAGATGAAGTAACCGACCATTTATAGGAGCTGCAGTACTTATGACATGAGGTAGGTCGAAATTAATGCCATGGATGTGTGGATATTCTTGTGTGATTGCAGATAAAGCAGACCCTACGCCTCCCCAACGTCGACCACGCTCTTCACACTCTTAAACCCACCGTACATCTTCACCGCAGAAGCCATGACAGGGTTAGTATGAGAAGCCATGCCCGCGTTGAAAAGCCTGTTGCTTTCAAGATTTCTACTGTTATACTCGAAAAGGCTCATGCCATGGGCTTTGTTGAATGCATAGGAGCCATCTATGACAGACTCATGCAGATGCTGATACGCATCAACAACCAGCTTGTTGTTGAAGACTAACAGAGTCGGAACAAGGGACCGTTGGTCATTTTTATTTACCAGCAATTGTGAAACCTTGGTCAGCCCGTATTTGAACTGGGCAGAGCCACCATTAATGGCCGCTGTTTCTTCAGTGAAGACGCCCATGGAAGCCAAAAGCCTCATAATCCTAAACAGGTAATCCGTATGGGCAGGTTTGTTGGTGGAAGCAGAAATATATGAAGCAATTTCTTGCACAGAGAGAGGATTACCACTGCCATGGAGGAAATAATGTTAGGAATGTCCAGTAAAACAGCAGCCTGAAAAGCCATTGGCTTGGCAGCAGAAAGAAATATTTCATAGAGCTGAAGACTTGGCTGAACAATATCAATAGTAGAATCTGAGGAAGCCATGGATTCTTCGCCCTGCTATAAATTTAGAGAGCTCAAAAACTTTTCGTAACTCTAATTCATAAGTGAAAAGTCGTGAAATTTTGGGCGGTGTGAGATATAATTAAGCAAAATTGGTGAATCTAATGTTATCTACGTGTGGTGTTCAATTAAGCAAAGCGAATGAAAATAATGTTATCTAGTTCATCACCATGACGAAATCGCGTAGAAAATTGGGGGAAAAAACAAATATGAAAGGACACTATCACTATTACGAAACGAAATGCTGCTAGTTCCACACCACGCGCGTAGAAAATTACGGAAAAAACAAATATAAACGGTCACAATCCCGGAAACGAAATGCTATTGCTGTCTAATTCCTAGGTTTTCCTTAGAGAAAATTTCCAATAATGACAATATGATTTCTTTTCATGAAGGATGGTCGTTGAAATCTTAAAAATGCACATTTACTTGCTTAATTTGTCATTGTAAGAATGCAAAAATCATAAAAACCATATAAGAATAAGACGAATCATCAACCGTGTAAATTTTTAGAGTCATTTGCATAATATTAAACGATTCATCAACTGCGTAATTTTTTTCAAACATGAAAATATAATAACATACAATATTCACTACAACAAACAGGCCTATTTTCCACATTTTTTCTACATTATTTTTGTGGTTATTAAGAATTTTAAATACTAAAAATGTGGCTTTCAAGTTGTAGCCAATCCACAATTTTATATATTATTGTTGTTAATCCACAATTTATTAGAATGTTGATACTCCACAATTTATTAAATTTGTAGATAGCCTACAATCTTTATTAGTGTAGATTATCCACAATTTTTGACAATTTGTAAATTGTCCACAATTTTGTGATTGTAAATATTCCACAATTTCGTCATATTGTAGTTTTTCCATATATATCAACATCATAGATTTTTTACATTTTAGGCATTTTGGTTTTGCATCAGTATAATATTTGTGGCAATATCTACAAATTTTTCTACATGAATGATTACCACATAAAACTTGTAGGTGGAAGCTACAATTTGATTGCCACAATAATAATTTGTGGAGCCTCTTTAAAAATAATGTAGAATTTCATTTTCTCTCTCTCTCTCTCTCTCTCTCTCTCTCTCTCTCTCTATATATATATATATATATCTATATTTTCAACAAATATTAAATTATTATTATTATTCACATAAAATTAAAAATAATATATACATTAAATTTAAATAATTTTTAAAATAGTACTTACTTTATATGTTTCATTTAAGGAAAACTAATTAACTCTACATTATTATATAAATCCGATAAACACTAATAGAATACTAATATAAAAAATTGAAAACAATATAATTATATGTAACACATTAGATATTGAAAAAGATGACAAAAATCAATGGAAAAAATATATAATGATTATGAGACCCATTTTACTTGAAAATAAGAAATTCATGGCAGGCCATGTTGTTGCATTAAAACTCACAAAATCGATGATAATTTTTAACAGCTTGCAAGCAAAAATGAATGCTACAAAGTGTAAAGATCACGCTAGAAATTTCTCAAAAATGAAGAAAAAGACACATTCATGCCGGATTTTTAGTTTCCGTTTCCAAATATGAAATCCATGCAAAGAAATAATCTTCGTCAGCTTCCCATTTTGGAGCAAGTCCACGTTTGACTCCCAAGTGTCATCCCATGACCAGAATTCCAATTCAGAATTACAAGACAACTTGTATGCTTGCATAACTTCTTGAAGATAAATTTAAGTTCTTGTTTTTCTAGTCCCTTACCTCTATGCCTACAAAGTATCAAACACAAGTAATTTATTTTCATTTTCTCAACAAGAATTAATTATGTCTGAATCATTCTCTACATGCTCCTCCACGAGTACCTATAGAGACCTCTCAACGTTATTCGTATTAATCTCAGTTTTACCTTCGAGCACGAGAAGAACCTGGCCCATGCTTGGCCGTAAATTTTCATTCTCCTGAATGCACAACATGCTTACTAGAACAGACCTCCTAACCTCTTCGACATCTGCGTTCTTTGATATTTGTTGTCTTTTGTTTTTGCATGGGAAAAATTCACTAGAAAACAAGACAACCATACCATAGTGTTGAAAATTGTCAATGTTACACCTTTCCATGACACACCCTAGGTCAACCTTTTCCCTGTGTCGGCACTATCATGTCATTCAAATGGTCTATATGTGTTTTTCATCCATTCCTCTAGGTGATAGGGAAAAAAAGATCATTCAAATTCCTTTGGAGCAAAGTATCTCTCAAAGCAAAGTATCTAGCAAGCTTAGAAGGGGCTATCATAAGCCTTTCTAGGACAACTGCATAGTCACCGAAGTAGTGTTGAAGACCTATATTCTAGATGTGTATTCAAGAGCCACAATCAATGTGCAACTGATTTAGGAAGATTCGGGAAGTTTCATATGGTTTTGGGAAAGTTTAGTAAAAGTGGGTCAGGGAAGGTGAAGCAAATTGCGAGTGTACAAAAGCCCCCGAGCATTGGGAAGTGATTTTGGGAGCTCTGTAAAGAGTTGAAGGCCAAACAAGACATTCGTAAGACATCTTCAGAATTTTATTTTAGAGCTCCAGAAGATGGTGGTTTTATATCTTTTACAAAACACAAGCAATTATGCGCATGGTCTGATTTCAACATGCACAATCTATGATCTCGAAATAAAATACTTTTTAATGAGGTTGCAAACACAATCAATGAATCAAACCCCTCCCATTGTTTTCAAAAGGTCATTTCAAGTTAATTTCATATGAGGAAGTGAATGAAAAGGCCTCAGAGACTTGAGTTGTGCCTCGGTCAAATTCTTGCCCAAGGACTTGAAGAATCTACACCTAGGCAAACTAACAGGATCTTGATGAAGAAATAAGAAAAACCATTTATTTTTCATTATTATACCTCCTACATTCGTCTTACGGAACTTGCATTCATTTTGGAACATTTATCTCTATCTCCCCAAACATCAAAAATCCAAATAGAAAGACAAATTTGAGAAAATGGGAAAATGTGTCAAAAATAGTGTATTGCGGGTTTAAAAGGAATAAAAGGAACAAGTTCCCCAAGGCCATTAGTTCTCCACACAATCCTTAGAGCTCCAAAAAAAAAGGAAATAGTGTTATGTGGGTCAAGATGGTTTTCAAGAACCTAAGCGTCGGGTGGAACAAGTTCCCGGGATCAACGAGTTCTCCGTAGGGTAGGTTGATCTACATTACAAAGGCCAAAGTGGATCATAGTGTTGTGTGCATGTGGAGATATGTGGGAGAATGGATTGGGTATGGAATGGTTCCATGGAACATTGAGTTCCCTGAAATGGCTTGGGAGCCAAAGAGTAAAGAAGGCGGGAATTTTTTTGTTTCAAGGAAGTGATCTACGGGGGAGGAACCGAGGTCAGGAGAATGGAGGTTGGGAAGAACTAGTTCTACCAGGGAACTAGTTCCTGTAATGGTACATGGCCCAAAAAATAAAGGATATTTGAGTGGAGGAGTTAAGAGAAGTCAAGCGGAGTGAAGCTAGGGATAACTTAGGGTTACAAGAACTAACAGCCCGAGATGGGCTGTTCCACAGTTCCATCTCATGCCCTGATAAGCCAACCAATAGTCAACCCAACGATCATGCGGACGAAGCACGGATTAAGGGAACAAGTTCCATGGTTCCCTAAGTGTTCCAAAAACCCATTCCACTTTTAATACAAAGGAGAAAAGTGTTTAATTACAGATTTGTGGAAGTCTTTAGGGAACTCGTGCTCCTCCTCAACCCCCTGGACCCGCATGGCTATATCTTTCACCCAAGTTGTCCAAATTTGACAAAATTGTAATTTTTGGAAAGGTATTTTTATCTTCTTTACCATGGAAACATAAAATATATATTTTGCAAGGAATATGAAAGGTCACAAGTGGAATAGGAATTTGAAGAGTTGTGTGAGGGGAGATGAGAAGGAAATTCATATTTCTATATATTGTAATGACTCCCTCATTCTAAAGGGTTGTCAATTTTGTGTGTTCATGAGAGAATATTCCTTGTGAAGAAGAAAATAGATAACAATTATTCTACTTCTCATTTCTATATTCTTCCCACTCTTGTTGTGTACAATTTTTCTCAAGCATCAATAAAGAAAGAAGGATTTTGTTGCCTTTTTTGACTAGGAGATTTATTGAAACTTTGTGCTCATAAATTTTAACTGGTCTTGTTTTTTGTTTACATAATTTTTATTCTTCTAATCTTACGTGTGTTGGAATTTTCTGGTTAATGGTTGTAGGAATCTAATTTTCTACCTACAATATTAATCCCTCTCCCTTTTCTCACTCCCTTTCCCACTCTCTAAGAAAATTCCTCTCTAGCAAGCAATTGCTAGCTTTTGCCACAGGGTCAATGGAGTGCCCCTATTAGATCCCCAGCCATAAGGCCACCATAGAAAAAAATAACATATGCGCATGTAAACACAGAGTTGCATCGTTCAAGTATCTTGACTTAGATTCTCGAGCATTGGCAACATAACCACCACTTTTGGCACCAATTGTGGGCTAGACTTGGCAACATTTGCAACCAAAATATGACCTCAAAAAATAAAAATAAATTCAAAAACTCCAAAGATCAAAAATTGGAAGTTGAAGAGTCACATGAGTCCTATGTCTCATAACCATGGCTATTGTGAGTAATCCTCCTCTTCAAAGCCACGAGTTTTTATTCCACAGATCAAGAATATGTTGCCTCATCTTTAAGAAAAGCTATCTAACATAAGAGAGAGATATATATATTTATACAAAGTACTTCATTGCTACAAGAGTGCTGGACCTTGAAGAAGAACGTGTCGTTGAATTGGAAAGAGAAAGATAAATTCAAGCACCACAAAGAAGAGCCTAAATCTCCAAACTGGTGGATAAAAGATATACACGGTCACAAAGGAAAGGAGGACATACTTGACCCAATCTTCAAAGAAGTTTAGAGAAGGCAATATATAATTTCAAATTCAAGGTCTACCCTTCATCGAAAAATTCTCTCGCATAAGCAATCCAAGCATTGTTAACCCTTTGTATGTTTAATTTTTATACATTAACAAAAACTTGAAGACTTCACTAGCGTTGAAACCTAAGAAGAATATTGAACAAGAGCAAAAGCTGAAGTGAGATTCGAGGCTGAGATAAGAACTAAAATTGAACAACTAGAAAGAGCTCAAGAAAGATTAGACACAAGAGCTACAGCCCTAGTCACAACCCAAGCAAGGTTTAAATAATAAACTAAGGAAGAAATGGTAGACCAAGCTAGATCTAGACCAATTGTACCATGGGGTAAGAATATTTGGCCCACTAGCACTTCAAAACCACTCCATGAGCTACCACAAGGATCAAGGAAAATATTTCTTAAGTTTAAAGGAGATGGTTCCCAATTCCTCAAAGAGAACGTAACAAATTTCATCACCACATGTGTTTTGTTGAGCGCCAAACATGATGACATATTTTTCATATTGTTCATAGAGTCATTACAAGAAAAGGAAGATGAATTTTTTTACCTCTTACCACCAAGGTCTATCACTTGTTGGGATGATATAAGAACTGAATTTGAAGATAAATTTAAATCTACAGAAGACTTATAGGATCTTTTAGTTCAACTTTGTTTGAGATGAAAAATGATTTTATGTAATCTATGAGAGACTTCATAGATAAATAAAATCAGATAATTAGAATAATCCTGAAAATGGCATGCCTTCATATAACAACCTAAAGAGATTCTTTATTATTTCCCTACAACTCCGGAGTTGGTTTCTTACATAGAATATCCCAACCTATAGATTTGAAAGAAGCTCAAAACTATGCCATCGAGACGGAAGATGATTTGATCCTATCTCGTAAAAGTAAAGAATCCTAATGTAAAGCAAGAATGGAAGAATTACGGATCTACTCCCGGTGATCCATTGATTCAAAAAATGGCCAATGATGTGAAAAATTAACTCTCCCGAGATAACTATGAGAAATGTCTTGAACATGCCAAGAATAAATCCATCTCCTTGTAGGCTTGCTCTTAAGGCACCACCAATAAATCCATCTTTTGAAGAAGAAGGAGAAGAAGAGGAAGAAGATATTGAAGAACCAAAAGAGGAAGGTGAAGATGGAAACCTCCGGAAATTGAAGATATTGAAAATCATACGTAGGTTATATTTTTGAGTATGAATCGGGGAATACAATGATGACGATGATGAAGCACCAAGATTATAGTGCATAGTGTTTACCCACTCCAAAGAGGGAGATTCCTCCTCTACACCTGCTAAGAAGATAGGGAATAAAGATGAGTTTCAAGTGACAAAGTTGTAGAATAAGATAACCAAGAGAGGATCTCATCTCCCACCCTGGATGGAATCTACAAAAGAGAATCCAAATCTGTTAGGAAGCAAGAAGTAATATATTATACCAAGTAAGTCCACTAGTACCTCTCCTAATCCTAAATCTAATTCTGTATCAAAATTCAGTCTTGTAAAAGCTTCCACCTCTTTTCGAGCCAAACTAGCTTGTTTTTCTCAAGATGCTACTCCTTTTAACAAGAATGCTCAAATTCCTAGGGTAGTGTCATCTTTTGCAATGTAAATTTATAACATCCTAGAACATCATCCCCACTTTCCATTTCACCTTTTTTATTATGTTGAACATGCAAATAAAACCAAATTCCAAATCACAAATATGGAATATTTACAAACACACTGGATCAATTTGAAATATTCATTGATGTCATTAAAAGTGGTAGTCCAAAGTATAATGATAAAAATCCCAAATATAAAGTTATACTACCCACACCATCTACACATGCTTCCCAAAACATATTATCCCTTGGTGCATCCAAGACTAATAAGGTAGGATCCTTCTACTTATCCATTCTTGTTAAATGTTACCAACTTAACAATTGTATCATAGACTTTGGAGCCTCTGACAATGTCATTCCTATCAAGGTATCCAATTCCCCAGAACTTAACTTGACTCATGTTAATGGATATTCCTATTCCATAGAATATAAAGAAGTATCTTTAATGGGAAGAATAAAACATGCACATGTAGCCTTGGCTGAATTTCTAGAGAATAAATTATTTATCACAATTTTGGTGGCTAACATTTCGTCTTCTTTGACATCCTCTTAAGAAGAATATTTTGTAGAGACTTAGGTGTGGAGATTAAAATGTATTGGTCCTCTGCGACCATCCTAGTGAAGGAGAGATGAAAAGGCTTTTTCTTGTAGATAAGATGAAGTACATGGTCCAAAAGTCAGAATATCCTAGATAAAATATCTTGTTTCGAGACAACAGAATGGGGAATTATTTCTTCACATCAGAAAGAGATGAGAGCTTTCCTCTTCTTATAGAGGATGAAGAGAACCAGTTGTGGATAATAGACTTTGATGGTAGCCACTCTAGTGTCAGATCAAGATCATGTATTATCTTAACTTCCTCTATGGGTGAGTTGTATCCATTTTCTTATAATTTGTACTCTGATAATACCAAAAACATGACAGAACATGAAGCACTCCTCCTAGGAATGGACATCGCTAAAAGTATGGGAATCAAGAAATTTAAATTCCTTGGTAACTCCAAGGTAATCGTAAAGCAAGTGAGAAACCAATATCAAGTGAAAAATCGAGGATTAAACATTACCGAAAACGTGTGTGAGATTGTATTGAATCCTTTGATATTTTTTCAATTAAAGTTATCCTGCAAGAACAAAATGAAAAATTTGACTCTCTTGTAGTTTCATCTTCCTTAATGACTCCTCATTTTCCTTAAAAAAGACAAAGTGACCGTTGAAATGGTTTTCAAGTCTAGTGTACTGACAATGTGAATCATTGGAAAGTATTTAACAACAACATAAAATTCTCTCTTTTCTAGAAGCAGAAGGAAAACTTCAACAATATATTTTACAAGGTAACTAAGAACTTGAATAGAGAATCCACCACTAATGAAGATAAAGAATAAATTGATGGATTTGATTTAGAAGGTGTCATCCAGCTAAAAGGAAACAAGAACCCAAGAGGTCTTGCGTGTCTTGAAGATCTATTTGATAGACATGATTGTTTCATTCAAGAAAAATCCAAGCAACCTATATGGTTCAGAGCTGAATTTGAAAAGGAAAACATTGGTACAACTGAGCGGTTGAGGATGGTGAACATTGGCAAGTGCTACTCATAGAGGAAAAGAGAATGTTTTTTTTTTGTGAAAAATTATTTTGACGTACTTGCATATTCTTATGATGAGCTTAAGTCCTTCCAACAGAAATAAATGCATCACTAAATTCCTATGAAGTCAGATGCCAATCCTTTTAAGTAGAAGCAACGACCTTATAATCCTATAATTTATTATATAATCAAGGAATAGTTTTTGAAGATGCTCAATGCCATGATCATTTTCCCTATCCACCATTCAACATGGGTAGCAAATATTGTTCTAGTATAGAAGAAAAATGGAGATATAAGAATTTTTGTGGACTTCGCATCTGAATCAAGCCTCGCTGAAAGATAATAATCCTCTTGTCCATAATGGATCGTATTATCTCATCAGTCACATGATTAAAGATTCTCTCACTACTCAGCTTCTCAAGATACAATCGATTGAAGTAGTTGAAGAAGATAGTTCAAGGAAATCCTTTACCACTCCATGGGAACTTTTACATATAGCGTAATGCCTTTTGGTATCATCAATGTCGGAGCAACATTTCAGCGAGAAATGGATTTGGCGTTCAAATAATTGAATCCTTTTATCATCATCTATCTAGATGACCTCTTATTTTCTCAAAAAAGCATAAATATCACCTAGAAAACTTAGATCAAGTACTCATCCGATTAGAAAGCATGACATATCCTTGAATCCTAAGAAGTGAATTTTGGTGTTATGGAAGGAATATTTCTTGGGCACATTGTAAATAAGAAAGGGAAAGCATCAATCTAGAAAGGGTGAAGGATATCCAAGCATTGTCCCTACTCACCAGGGTTCATTTTAAGAGACCTTCAGGAAATCAAAGGTGGAAAATCCCTGACAAATATCCCCAGAACCACTTTCGTGAAACAGGTGAATTTTCTAGGGTCTGTGAGAAAACGTTTTGCCTTATTTTCAATACATATGACAATAAGGTTGTTGTCATGCAACAAAATGTTTACTGTCATATGACAGCAACCTTGTTGTTGGGTGACAATAAGGTCACTATCGCGCAACAACAAGGTTGTTGTCATGTTACAACAACCTCGTTGTCACATTACAACAACCTTGTTGTCATGCATCAACAAGGGTTTTTTCCAAACAACAACCTTGCCGACGCATAACAGCAAGGTTTTTTCATGCGATAAAAACCTTTTTGTCATGTGATAGTGACCTTATTGTCTCCGACAACAAGGTTGTTGTCGTACGATAGTAAACTTGTTGTCACATGACAAAGAACCTTATTATCGCATGAAAACAAACTTACTTGTCACATGACTTAAAATTGTAAATCTCCAAATGTCGTGTATCCGTAGCCTCCTATCGTGTGTCAACAACATAGGATTATCATGCGTCAACAACATCATGTCATGTGTAAAACAATTCCAGTCATGCTTATGAAAATCACCCTTTTTGCACATCAACAGACTCCCCTTGTCGCACGTCAGCACAAATTCCTTATCTTGCATCAACGTAAATTAGTTTTGGATGTCAGTGATCAACAGTTTTGGGAGTCAACAAATATCCCTTGTTGTGTGTGAGAAAATAATTATTTTCACCAAACTACAAATCGATGATGATATAAAATATTATACTTGTGTACTAGAATCGGTGCTTCCCAAGTTCATTGTACTTGATATGCATATAGTGGTATGGTACCTCAAGTATGAGTAGTAAATAGTATTCTACCTAGTGAATCACGTAGGGTTATATAGGGGATGTTTTCGAGGGTAGGCAAAACCAACCCCTAAAAAATTATACTATAATTTTTAGGCGAATAGGACACTTCCTATTTCAAAAAAAAAATTCCTTTTCAAATTTTATTAAAATGGAATATTCACCATATTACGAATAATCACCACTAAAAAAATCCATGACCCACAAGAAAGAAGGGATTTCATTCCTTCTTTTAAAAATTAAACTTCCTCGGCACTTCATTCCTAAATTTATAGAGTTCACTAAATGCATCATAGCCATGTTGAAATCCCGGAAAGCTTTATATGGAGTGATTATGGAAAAGTGACGTTCAAAGAAATAAAAAATATATAGAAAAGTATCAAAACCTAGGAAGTAAAAATTTTGATAAATAATTCATCATGTATTGCTCGCTTCCGAGCACAAACTCTCCTCCATCCCGGTTCAAAAGAATGAAGAGGTCGTAGAGGCACACATTGCCTTCACGAGCTACCCACGAGAAAAAATCACAAGTTAAGATATGATCAATTGGAAAAGCATTCCTATGTGGTGGTCAAATCCGTCAATAATTTCATATTTTATATTCTCAACTCTCACACCATAGTGATGGTCCCAGACATGGTGATCAAGTCAATTTTGACACAGCAAGATCCAGGAACCAAGAGAGGAAACTGGGTTCCAAAAATGCAAGAGCAAGACTTGGAGATCCAACCTTCCAACCGAGTCCAAGGAAATGGTTTGTGCAAGCTAATAATTGAAGATGAGGATCTCAAAATTTTCCATGGTGAAACAGAATCTATTTTCCCCAAATGTTTCAAAGACATGCCACAAGTTCTCTTTGTAAACACCACTAACGAGTGGTATGTAGACATTGTTTATTATCTAACCTATGATGAGTTCCCACTCATCTTGACTACAAACAAAGGATAGCCCTCAAACTCACGTTATCAAATTTTGACATGTGGAATCATGTGCTCTATAAGAGGGGACTCAATGGATGCTTCCTTAGATGTATAGATAAATAAAAATAGAGAAAGCCGCATTGAGAAAATATCACAACCAAGCTTACAAGCAGGCACTTCTCAAAGCAATGGTCACCACTCATAATATTTTTCGAGAAGATACTACCTGGTGTACTCTCTTTGAGATACTCAAGAATGGGTTTCCAAGTGTGAGGCATGTTAGTAGTTTTTAGGATACCTTGACTCACTGTGCTTCCCCTCAAACTTGTGGTGATTAAGAATCCCTTCTAATGGTGGGGACTGAATTTTATTGGTGTTTTGAATCCTCACTCAAGCACTGGTCACACCTATGTGCTCATGGAAATGAACTATTTCACCAAGTGGGTGGAGGTTATTTCAACCAAGCAAGTCAATACCAAAATAGTATGCATCTTCCTCAAGGAGAACATCATCGTTCGCTTCAAGGTTCCACAAAATATCTTTGTAGAAAATGTCACATACTTCTCTTCCGGAGAGATGGCTGAATTCTTCTATCGATATGGAATCTCTGTGTCTCACTCATCAAACTATTACCTGTAAGGTAATGGTCAAGAAAAATCAAGTAATGAGCCCATTATAATCATAGTACATAAGGTTGTGGATGAAATTCAATGAAATTGGCATAAGAAACTCTATAGTGTGTTGTGGGAAGATAGGATAATGCCAAAGAAATTAATTGGCATGTCACTATTCTAGTTTCTCTATGGGATCAAAGCTAAGATTCTAGTCACGATCAAGATGCCCATTCTCAAGCTACTCCGAGAGAATAGAAGATGGCCAATACTATGATGTTATTGATAAAAAGATCTTGTTTCTTGAAAATATAGAATAAGATAGATGCAAAGTGGTGGATGTAATAGATCATCGGTTGAAGGTAAATAGGTTGTTCGACAAGATGGAAAAGGCTTGTGAATTCAAAATTAGAGATCTTGTTCTACTCTAGGACAAACAAAGTGAGATGAAGGGTATCAACGGAATTTTAACTCATCGTAGCTTGGGCCATTTCAGGTTCGTGAAACATGTGGAGATAATTCTTTATATCTATCATATTTAGATGAAACACAATTAGAGTTACCCCACAATGGAAAATATCTAAAATTTTACAAGGAATGAAAGCGGGTTTTCCCCCACATTATACCATAGGTGATTTAAGTGTTTCCATTTCTTTTTATTTGTGTTTCTTCTTTTCGTGTGTTATGGGTTTCCTTACGTTGTGTGTCTATGTGTAATCCTTCTAGCTATACATTTGTAAATGACTCGTGAATCCTAATGGATAAGGCAATTGGTCAACGCATTATAAATTGAATTTATGGGGATTTCTTGTTTCATGTCCTCTTTATTATCGGTCCATAACATGCCCCCAAGCTAGATCCATTTGTTTTCTTGTGTTTTTGCATGGGAAAAAATCACTAAAAAATAGGAGAACCATACCATAGTATCGAAGAATTTCAATGTTACACCTTTCCAAGACATGTTATGTTGTGGAGCCTATATTTATGTTTGGAAGTGTTGAATATTTTACACTAAAAGTATTATACACTATCGACATTATTGAACACCGTTGAAATTATTTACCTCAAAAATTGTACCTGATATCTCAAGAAACATGCTCTTCTCATATGGGTGGTATTTTTTACCCATAGGTTTGTGGGACAGTTTTCACCCATGGTTTTGATACCCATGGTATTGTAAAAATTGTTTAATCGGTTACATATTTATGTGGTTTTTGCATATGGTAGGGTTGATGTAACATTGCAAATGTGTGTGAGTTCAAGTGTGAATTATGTAGATTTTGTTGAGCATAGCTCCAAACAGATTTGGGTACTATATTGAGAGAAGAGGTGGCTTGTAATAAAATTTGAGAAACTTATTCTTAGTGGACATATCCCAAATTATGTGAACCACATTAAATATTGACTTTGTGTTGTGTTCATTTATTTTTCCTACAATTATATTTCATTTGTGTTATTATTCTACAAATTAGTTTCTACTATTGTGATTCCGAGTGGGATTGTTCCTAATATTTTATCCCTTATTTCCTAACAAGATAGCGCCCAAGTCACCTTTTCCTTGTGTTAGGCTTATCTTGTTATTCAAATGGTATATATGTTTTTTTCATCCATTATCGTAGTTGATTTAGGAATAATAAGATAATTCAAGTTCTTTTGGAGTAGTATCTCTCAAAACGGGTTTTTCAGCAATCCTAGAAGGCGCTATAAATCAGCCTTTCTAGAAAAAGTGCATAGTCACTTAAGTAGTTTTGAAGACCTCTATTTATTATGGAATTGTATTCAGGATCCAGAATCACTTTGCAACTAATTTAGGAAGATTCTAGGAAGTTTTTGTTGTGGCAAATCAAAAACACCCCTGGATGCAAATCAAGTTTCTAAGTTGATGTTTTAGGCATCCAGTGTGATTGCACAACATTGAAACCTCTCTCCAAGTGTGGGACTTGTAAAATGAGAGAGGAATCTCTAGATTAGAGGTTGGTTCCTCAAACTCCTCTGATCAGATATGTTATTTGCACAATTGCAGACATTTGAATCCTAATCCTACTCTAAATTCCAAGGAGACAGAGATAGAAAGTGCAAAAATTGAAACTAAACTAATAGGTGATACACCAAAGGAGTGGTGAACACTTCTTGTTCATGAAAATTGACACAATTTCATAAAATGCAACATGAAACATCATACACAGGCTGATAAGATGTAATTAGAGGTCTGAAATGAAGCAAGACAATACAAACAAAGGACTGAAAATTGATCACAGAGTCTGCACTGTCATTTTTCCTTTGTCAAAATCCTTGCATTTGCGACATCAAAGAGGAGAAACATGTTAGAATCATGAATAAGGTCTCGATACTTGTAAAAATCACTTGTTGAAGGTGAAATAAGAAGCTTGCTATCTAAAAAAATGTTCAACCCTCAAAAAATGAGCCAAATCTAGCTTTTACAATGCATGGGTCGAGCCCAGGAGAGAGAAAACGTGTAAAAAACGTGGGATCCATTCCCCATTGAATGAAGATGCATTAAAACAGCATGGGCATCCTTACAGACCCATGCCCTGACATTTTGGCCATGCTAAAGAAGAATGCGACCCATTTTTCATTAAAACTGGTTGTTGAAACGTCGTTTCTGGCCATTACCACGTGCCAGAGATGTTTCTTCATTTTATCTCTTCAAACTGAACCAAAATGCAAAAATTACCATGGAATATTGTATATAATTTCACCAGATTTCCATTGATATAAAGAACGTGAAAATCTGAGCTCTGGATCGAAAGATATGGCGATTTGAAAATTTAGGGCAAAAACAGGCCAAAATCGGATCGGCGGGCAAAAGTTTGAATTTTTACCCATTTGGTCTTTGGAAAAAATTTCAAATTTTCCCCGCGCTCCGCCACTCCAGGTGCCACGTGGTGGCTTCCTATTGGCCACGGGCCTCCTAAGGGAAAATTTCCCACAAAAACTCCGCCGAGCCATAACTTGAAAAATATGAGGAGTTAGGAGGAAAACTTTACCTTTCTGGAAAGCTGAGAGAGAGCTCTATCCAATGGTGCCATTTTTAGAAAGATTTGAGTGCCTAAAAATAAAAATGGAGACTGAGGCACAAGAGAGGTAAGAACACAAGGAGTTAGCCACAAAAATGAGCAGGGGCACATTTTGGATAACAATTTTGGTGACTCAGAGGGGTCATCTACTGCTAGATGAAGATACCGCTGTTACTGAAGCAGCCCATTGGGCATGGAGTCATAAAATTTTCTATTCGGAACCCCAACTGACTTATAATGTTGCAAGGAGGAAGATGGAATATCACCTAATGGAAGCAAGGACTGCAAAACATCTCTAGGGACAGCAAGCCTATGCCAAAGCACTTAGGGAAAGAAAAACAACCTACAGCAAAAAAATGTGCACAAGCACTTGGAGGAATGAAAACCTAAGCTAATATTTACAAGGTGGAGAATTTCCCTTTAGTAGTAATGCTTTAGATAGATTCCATTGACTGGAATCTGTAGTTCTTCGCCATCCAATGAAGACAATTGGAAGGCATTGTTGTCCTTACACTTTGTGACCATGTATGGGCCACTCCAAATGGCATCAAATTTTGAATGACTTCCGGTTTTTTCTATTGCATCCCATTTTAACACTTTGGATCTCCAACTTGGAAAGATCTACTCTTGGCCTTCCTATCAAAGGTCTTCTTGATCAAAGCTTGATCCTTCTCCATTGCTTGGGATGCCTGATCTCTAATCTCTTGGAGCTCCATCAACTCTGCATATCTCACCTCCATGGGCCCAAACTCTAGCAACTCTAACTGCTTCATGAGTTCCAATGTTGGTAACTCAAGTGACATGGGCAAGATTTCCTCTCTTCCATAAACAAGCCTGAATGGAGAGTTACCTGTGGATATCTTGGGAGTTATCCTATCAGCCCATAAGGCTGGTTTCAATTTGGTATGCCAAGACCTCTAATTCTCATCAAGAGTCCTCCTAATGATCCTCAACAAGTTCTTGTTTGTAGATTCATCTTGGCCATTACCCTGAGGGTAGTAGTTTAATGAAGTACTTAGGTAGATCCCATTCTTGACAGCCCACTCAAATGCATTATCTCGAGATTATTGTAGCAGGGTATGCCAAATCTGGTTACTATCCCCTCATAGAAGTCTAAGATTCTAGACTCATTTGCTTCATTGAGTGCTTCGCTTCATTCCACTTGGTGAAGTAGTACGTGGTCATCAAAATCCACTTATGCCCTTGGCTTGAATTGGGATTAATGACTCAATGAATTCCAAACCCCATTGCATGAATGGCTGGTCAACTGAAATTGGATGCAATGGAAGGGCAACAAGCCTCTCTTTACCTCGTGAAGAATGCACAATTCTTGCACCTTTTGATCCATGCAAAGCGATCCTTTGAAAATCTTGGGCCAATAATAACCAGCCTTCATGATTTTTAGAGCTGTCACTCTTGGTGCAAAATGACCACCAGCTGGTCCACCATGGAACTCTTCCAACACCCTATGAATCTAATTTGTGCTAATGCATCTCAGCAGCACTCCATTCACATCTTTCTTGAACAAAACACCGTCTACTATGGCATATGGGACAGCCTGTAATCTGAAGTGTCTTCTTTGGGTTTTGTTCATCTCTGGAGGGCATAGGCCTATGCTTAGGAAGTGCATTATACCTTGGGTCCAGCAAGGAGTGGGGATAGCATTATCATCTTCTTGAGTGCTACCTTGCACATGGCTATCTTGAACTGTCAAAACAACCTCTTCTTTATTGCATACTCCTTTTTTCTTTCCCAGAATCAGCTGCTCACACAATCCTTTTCCTCTTACCAGCTTGGTGACCTTGATCTCAATGTCATACTCCATGACACGAGTGATCCAACCTGCCCTTTTCTCATTCAAATCCTTGTTGAGGAGGAATTCCTTTACTCCCGCATGAGAGACCAACAACTGAACCTTGTTGTTTGAGACTAGATGCTTGAATTTCTTCAAGCTTCTGATTACTACAAGTACATGCTTCTCAATAAAATAATATCTCACCTCATAGTCATCTAGGATTTGGCTGAAGAAAGCAATTGGCTGCTCATCATTGTCCTTGTTCTGCTGTACCAAAATGGCAGAAATGGTATCATTACCCCCAAATGCATAGAGGATGAAATCCTTGGAGAAGTCCGGGTTGATGAGAGTTGGTGCTTGAGAGATGGCTTCTTTGATTGCTTCAAAACTCTCCTTTCCTTCTGCTGTCCATTTGAAATACATGCTTTTCTTCAACATCTTGGTGATAGGTTTGACAAGGGCTACAAAATTTGGGACAAACCTTCGAACAAAATTTATTCTCCCAAGAAACTCGAAGTGCCTTCTTGTGGCTTGGCAATGGTAGTGCTCTTATGGCTTCAACTCTCTCTGGATCAATTGCTAATCCTTCTTTGGAGACAATATGGCCAAGGAGCTTTCCTTCATGTGCTAGGAAGATACACTTCTTAGGATTCAAAGACACTCCAAATCTCCTGCACCTTTGGAAGACTTTTCTCAAATGAGAGAGGTGGTCTGCTGCATTCTTTGAAAAAACAGTGATATCATCAAGATATATCAGCACCATGTTGTTAATCAAACCTTTGAACGCCATGTCCATTGCTCTTTGGAAGGTAGCTCCAGCGTTGGACAGCCCAAATGGCATTTTCTTGTATGCATAAGTTCCCATTTGGTTGTGAAGGTTGTCTTGAACTGATCTTCTTCCTTCACCATAATCGATTGTACCACTGAGTAGCCATCAAGCAATGAAAACCTTTCAGAGCAAGCAACAACTTGTAAAATCTGCTCCATAGAAGGAAGTGGGTAATGGTCCTTGAGAGATGCTCTATTCAAATCTCTGAAATCAACGCACAATCTGATCTCTCTACTCTTCTTTCTGACTGGAACTAAGTTGGAAACCCAACTAGAATGCTTGATTGGGAATATGATTCTTGACTCAATCAACTTGTTCAATTCCTTCCTCATGAGAGGTTCCATGTGTGGATTGACTGGCCTTTGTTTCTGCCTGATGGGCTTAGTATTTGGATCCAACTCAATGGTGTGCTGAGCTAACTTGGGATTGAAACCTTTCAAATCTTCGTAGCTCCAAGCAAACACATCAGGGAACTCTTAACACAGCTGTATGAACTCATACCTTTCTTGTTCAGTTATCATCTTTCCAATTTGCAATGGTTTGTTCTCTTCCACCAAGATGGATACTGAATCTTCTCTCTTGACCTAAATGTTTGCTTTCTCTTTCCTAAACCGATCATTGGGATTGAAAATGGACTCCAAAGTGATAATTCCTTGGGCAGCTTGTTAGTTCTCACTGTACCACTTGGTCATGTTGGTCCAAAAATCATCGGCAGGCGAGATCTATGGATAGACGAGCCAACAGTGTGCAGGGCATAGCCCCTCTTTGAGTCAGCAAAGCGAAACTGGTTTATTGCTATTCTACCAGCAGGAATCTTGTGCAAATCTCACAGTATTCTACCTTCGGGGGTTGGGATCTCATCCCAGTAGGTTTATTTCTGGCTGCGAAGAGAAAGGAATGAAAGAGGAGATGAAGAAAAGTCAGATCCGAAGGGAGAAAAGAAATGAATTCCAAAGCAGAAAGGTCAGAAGGTTTATGTTTTGGGATTGGTAGTAAACAGAGCCAAACCTACTTGCATAAACGAACAAAGCAATACTGATGAACAAATGACAATAAAACAGAAGTAGATCCAACAGAATAAAAGCACAGATCTGACATAAGAAATATCTAATGCAAATAACACATGTATTCAGCACAAAGTCTAAATATTGTATTAATAATTCTTCTGTTACAAAAAGCTCAAAGTCTTTTCTCCTTGCTTCTATTTTTCATCTGAAAGATATTCACTCATACATGCCCAATACAACAAGTATTGGGGTATTTATAGAAGAAGGAGAGAAAAGAAGGCAAAAGGAGCCAACCACTTATTTACAAAGATATTTACAAAATATCTAAAAGTCATGTTGACTTTTGACAACTTGATGGATGACATCATCCCATGGTGCAACATGGATGATGTCATCATTTGTGCCAACATACTCCAGATATTTCCAAAAAGAAAGTCGAAGAAGAAGGAGAGAAGAAGAAGAAAGAGGAGCTATTCATCATCGTCATCCCGCGGCCGAAAGGAGGCAGCCTACTTTTGCTACTGCTCAAGTGACGAGATGTGAAATTGAGAGCGGTATTCCATGAACTTGCCGATCATGGGCCCTAGTTGATCCTGGGAAGGATCCTTGTGTCACTCACTGATCGCCTCGCAAGTCTCCCACTCGTCTATGAGCTTCTCTGGGAGTTTGGAATAATCTTTCTCCGCTTTAATGATTAACCCAATGAAGTCCCTAAAGGCCATCAGGTTGTTGATAGACTCTGTTTCAAAAGTGACTCTCGGCCTCGTCCCCTGTAGAACGATCTCTTTAAAGATCCAGGTGGTTTCATCAACTGATCTTATGGTGAAGGAAGGAGTGAGTAACCCTGGAGACATGTTGAGAATAATTCGTTCCATTTGATGCATCGCATCCAGGGCTTCTTCCTTTACCTTATCTATCTTTTCAAGGACGAATTCTAGTTGATCCACCTATAGTCCAGAGTGGACATGACTTTGTTGAGGGCCCTGGAATGGCCGAAGATGCCGAACTTGACCAGATCTTCGACTGAACAGTCGAACATTTGTTGAAAGGTCTTGTGCTACAGTCTAGCATGTTCCAGCTCTTCCGATATGGGTCCCGCTAACGCTTGGAGCTCTTTATTCGCCTTGTTGATGTTCAAATACAAATCAATAAACGTGGCGATCACTTTTTCACTGTCTTTGAGGATCTGGCTTCTCCAAGCAGAAACGGCCATACCCTACTCACCGATCTTGGCATATTCATTAATTTTCTCCTGGCTCAGAAGCTCAGGAGTCTCGGTAGTAGTTGTGGGAGCGCTGCTTGCCCCTCGTATGTAAGGCTTGGAGCAGATATTTATTTTGCTCTTTCAATTTCCTTTTCTCCTCTTTTGTTTCTTGAAGCTTCTTGTAGAGGGCGTCAACTGCAGAAAGGGCCTCTCCCTGAAGGCTTTCAGAAGACGTCCCCATTGTGACTTGGGTCACTGTATAATCTGTCGGAGATAGATCCTTTTTATCCTTGAGGGGATTGGGGTACGCAATCTCCATTACCCTCTCTCCCGAAGCACTCTGAGAGAAGCGTGTGACGGGCTTCTGCTTCTTCGCCCCCTTAGATGGGATTACGAAAAGTCCATTGGAGCGATGGGAACTTTCCTTTTCTGTTGACTTAAGTGCTGGGAGATCCAGGCTGGACTTATGGGAGAAGGGCCGGAAACAGAGAAGGGGGCAGCTGCAGTAGTAGAAGGGAAAAACGTGGAGACACGTGGCGGTGGCATAGAGAGAACAGCCGAAGAAGTGCCCACGGGAGGAAGGGATACTGCAGCTGAGGAAGACATAGTAAGGGAAGGGAGCTCAGAGATGAGGGAAGAAATGGAGGAGGACAGATCTGTGAGGGAAGAGAAGATAGATGAAGAAGCGGGGGGAACAGTAGAAGAAGGGGGAGAGGACACGACCAAAGGGATGGTCACTTGAGTCACTTGAGGAGGAAGGAAGGAAGAGAAGTAGAAGGGACAGAAGGGACCTCGGTTGTTGTAGCCATGCCGACATCCTGAGTGGATGGGCCTATTGGAACATCCTCTTCTGCTTCTTTCTCTGGAGGAGCCAGAGTTATGACTGTTCGGTGCCGTGGAAGGAGGACTCTCAGGAGCTTCTTCTTGAGTGGTGTTGGATTCACCTTCTATGCCTTTACCCTTGCCTTTAGGTTGTTGTTTAGATCGAGAAGGTGTGTTACCCAATGGGGAGGTTGTGAAATCAACCCCGAGGTAGATTAATCCATTCATTCGGCACCAATGCTCTGTTTTGCATAGAGTTTCCTTGACCCTCTCCTCAATCGTCCGAGGTTCCTTAGTTCTATCAATGGCCGGAAAGGGCCAATTGTCTCCATCTATGTCATGATATACTTGATCTACTTCATCCTTAGTAGTTTGGAAGCCTTTGGGGACAATGGCTACCCCGTATTGGATGATTTCTACCAATGCCAAACGAGAATGGTCTTTCCTCCTAAGCTCCACCTCATGATATAGGTCGATGTAGATATCCTCGATCTGAGGGATGTGGATTGGATCGAGCTTAGCCCTTGGTAGACAATTCCTTGGGTCGAAGGTGGGCCTTGCTGGGAAGTCATGTTTCAAATTGAGCAGCTCCAGCTCTGTAAACATGTCTTTTGCCTTGTGATGAGTAAGACATGTATATCTACCCACTGTGAGGGGGAAAGGAGTTCCACCCTTCTTTCTTTTGAGGCACTTCTCATGGTAGGTGATTAGCTGTCTTGACAGCTCTAGCAGAATCAACTTGGGTCCAGCATACCTTGGCAGTCTAGTTGGCTCTCCCAAGAAGTTAGCTGCCCTCAGATAAGTGAACGTGGGGAATTGGGTGAACAGGGCCCCCCATTTCTCAGTGGCTACCACTATGCTCTTGGTGGTGCGACCATAAGTCATATTTGGCCTCAACAGGCAGATGATGTGGTAGAAAAATGCATCGTTGATCTTTTTGAATTGGGGGATGCTATTTTCCGGCCTCAGTCTCAGGTAGTATTCATATATTTTGACCGAGGCCAAACTCTACTCCACATCAAGCACAGGTAGTCTCTTTCTAATCTGCAGCTTAAACAACATAGGAATTCATGTGGAATATTCCCGTTGTATTAAATTGTTGTAGTTTCTCGGAGATTGTGCTGCTTATAATCTCTGCCCATTCGAAGCGTTGATCGAGTACATTTTTATTCATGGTTTCAAGTACCCATGAGCATCCATTTATGGAAATAATGGGCGTCAGAAAGCCCAAAGACCCCGCTCGGGAAAGTGATGGTGTTCTTTGAGCTCCTCAGAAAAATCACTGCGGTGAATGATTTGTGGCCACCGAGTCACTACCTTTTTGTTCTTCGGGTAGACTTCATTCATCAGCTGCATGCACTGATCTTCGTTATCGTCCCAGGCTTTGATGCGTATGTCTGCTTGGGCGACGGCCACAAAGGTCCGGTGGTGAGGGATGCGAGTATTATCTCAAAGTGACGGGCGGTGAGGTTGATGACGACCTCACCCTTTTCGTTTAAGACACACCTTGTGTCTTTGTTGTAGCACCGGAAACCACCATCATGAATTCATTGTTGCGACGGCGGTGGGATTCCTCCAACAAAGTGTAGGGCACTACCTACCAGCTTGTCCATCCATGGACTCCTTGTGACTTTCTGAGTTCTGGCCCAGAATTCCTCCATATCAATATGCCCCCCCGAGTCTCTCGGCGTCCAGTTACACTCGGCACGGGACTCGGGCATTCGACCCTCGATACTTATATTTCATCTCTTCTTCGTGAGCTTGGCCTTTCCTTTGGATTTGATAGGTTTCTGTTTGATGTTGACATATGTTCTTCGAGCTTAATTGTTGATCTGCAACAATAAGACATGAAACCCAATTGAAGAAAGTCGTGTTACCGCTTGATTTTCCATCGAAATGCTTGTAAGAAATAGTTTGTAGTTTAAAAGCTTCAGGGCGCATGGTGCATAGATATAGCAAATTGCAGAGCTAAATAGGTAAGGTGCACAGGAAAAGGGTGCTGCAAGGGTTAAATCAGCGCCAAGGCGCATGGCACAAGGCGCATGGCGCATAGATATTGCGCAGGTGCATTTTGTAAAGGGCGCATGGAAACATCATGTTACATAGGAATGACAGGATGCGTCAAAGGTGCATGTATTTTTCATGCTACATGGAAATTTGGTGCGCCAAAGGCGCATATATGGTTTGTGTAACATGAACTTTTTGTGTGCCGAAGGTATTTGCACGGCGCACGGAGGGTCTACATAACATGATGTTGCTGCAATGAGGAATGCGCTGCGCTTTGATAGTTTTGCACTTCAGCGCAGATTAAGCTGATGTTGCATGAGATGATGGGTGCACCAAAGAGGTGCATGTTTATGATGCAGCAAATAAGGTTGAGTACGCAAAGAGGGCGCAAGGCTAGCACTTGCAGCATGCGAAGAAGGCGTGCCTTGAGGGCACAAATGTTCTTGATGTAACAGGCATGATGGGTGCGCCATTGGCAGGTTTTGATCATGTTGCAGGGGTGACAGATGCGCCAAGGGCACAACTATTTTTGATGTTGCATAGCGAGCTCATGCGCCAAAGGTGAAAACTAGTTTTTAGGTTTGTTCTTTCTATCAGAGGGGTTTCCACATATGGTTTAGCTTTATCAAGGTTCTTTGTAGGATATGAAGGAGTGTAATACTAAGAAGGATTTTCAAGCCATCACCATTTTTTAGGACAGAGCTTCCTCTACCAGCAGATCTGGAAAGAGGAGGAAATGTGGAAAGACAGCAAGGGGGAAGCAAGTTCATAATCTATCCTTTCAACCTATACTGAACCAACCTAGCAACCAAAATCCACAAAAACAAAAAGCACGAAAGACAGAAGGCCACATACCCGGATATAAACGATGAAAAAGCATGAGAATGGGTCCACAACAAGATTGAAAAAGCGGCAGGCGAGATCGACAAGTTCGAGAGAAAATATCACGTGTTTTGCATTGGTGATAATGACAACGCAGAGACACGCCTATATGAGGTGAAGAAGTAATAAATGCGCCACCAACTTTTTAAGTGGCGCACAAAAAGCATTGTCAACATGAGAAAACATGCGCCTTTGGCACACCAGAAAGACATGTCAACACGAAGATACATGCGCCTATGGCGCACTGTCAACATTAAAATGGTGTTGTGAGAAGAATATGTGTGCCTTTGGTGCATCGAAAAAGTGGCGTGACAAATGTATTGTTGACAGAAGGCGCATGCGCCTCGGCGCACGCAATGAGGCCTCAACAGACAGAGGCACATCAAAATTCCTGTTGACACAAGAAAACATGTGCCAAAGGTTTTAAAGGGGGGGCGCATCAAAAGTTTATTTTGCATAGTCATTCCATGCGCCCAGCCAAAAAGACCAAAAAAGACTAAGTTCGGAAAACCAAATTTCCTGGAAAATGGATTTTGCAACGTTCCGAACGCAAGGGATCCCTGACGAGGGATCGGAACAAAATTTTTGGTATGGTTATCTGTAAAATTTCCCTTGTCAATTTTACGGGATAATAGCTGGCTCTTTCTGGGGACTATCCCTGAGTAAACTCGGGGGTAGAGAATCCCAGATCTCATGTGCCTATCCATTGGGTAATAGAGTCAAAAATAAGGGTGACTGGAGGGAGGACAAAGGAAACACACAACAAAACGAAAGCAAACACACGAAGAAAGAAAACTGTACAAAAGAGAGGAAGCTCTACTTCTTGAAGATTTTCAGATGCTGCCCGCTATAAGGAAGCAAGAGTTTAGTTCCATCCAGATATGAGAGATAGAAACTATTCTCTCCATTGAGTTGCTTGATCTTGAAGGGCCCTCTCCACAGGGAATCAAACTTTCCGTGCATGCCCTTTGGCTCTCTTCGCTTGTCCCACAAAAGGACGAGATCTCCCACTTGAAAATCCCTTTGCTTGGCCTTCTTATCAAACAGTCTCTTAACTTGATTCTGATGTTCGGTGATCCTGTCGACCACCCTTACTCTCTTTTCTTCAAGTTCTGTTAGATACATGATCCTTTTTCTAGAGAATTCTGGAAAGTTTCATCTTCAATAGCTCGTGCCAAGCGCAGAGCAGGAAGTTCAGCAGAAATGGGAAGCTCAACATCAGTGCCATATAATACTTGAAAAGGTGACATACTGAGGGACCTCTTGGGAGTAATACGATCGGCCCACAAAGCGTCGTATAAGGACTTGTGCCACATTCGTTGATTCTCATCCACTAACTTTCGTATGATGGTCACCAAGTTTTTGTTGCTGGATTCTGCCTGACCATTTCCCTGAGGGTAATAATCTGAGGCGTGAGCCAAAGTTATCCCGTATTCATAGCAAAAACTAATAACTTCTCGTGAGGAGAAGTTAGAAGCATTATCAGCAACAATCTTGTTGGGAACGCCGAACCTGACAATGATATTTTCTTTGATGAAACTGCAAACAACCTCAGAAGTGGCATGTTTGACAGGTATGGCTTCCACCCACTTAGTGAAGTAATCCATTGCCGTAAGGACATAACTATGTCCGGCACTCGATTGGGGATTGAGTGCACCAATAAAATCAATTCCCCACTGCCTGAATGGTTCATTGACAATAACCGGCCTGAGGGGAAAAGCAGCCAACTTGGGCTTGCCGACGAACTGCTGGCAAGGTTCACACTTTGCTACCCAGGCAGCTATATCTTGGAAGAGCATCGGCCAATAGTACCTGGCTTGGATGATCTTATGTGCTATCACGGAGGAAGAGAAGTGGCCTCCATAGGCTGAATTATGAAAACTTTCGAGTAACTTCACCTGTTGTGGTTTGTCGACACATCGCAAGAAGACACCATCTATCCCGCGTTTGTATAAACCGTCATCCCAGATGACATACTTAGCTGCTCTGAGCTTTATAGTGCACTTCTCCTTTGCAGTTAGGTGAGTTGGACATTCGCCGTAGGTGAGGAAGAAAGCAATATCAGAATACCACTCATCGTTGGTTGCGACGAATAGGACCAGAGGGAGGGAATGGGCTTTCTCCAGCGGGCTTTGCGCTTCATTGGTACAATCATCCTTTTCCTCAGGGCTTTCTGAATCTTTGTTTTCAGCCATAAGCTGACATAGGCCCTTGCCTCTTACCAGCTTGGTTGGTTTTATATCCAGGTCGTACTCCTGGACCTTTGCAATCCAATTTCCTTGCAAGCTTCCTAACTCCTGTTGAGTTAGGATTGACTTTCTTGCCATGTTAGAAACCAAGATTTACTTTGTATGGGAATTTAAAATGTAATACCTAAAATTTTTGACTGCTTTGACAACGGTGAAGGCATGCTTTTCCAATTGAGACATTTTTATTTCGTGAGGCTTGAGAGGAGAACTCATGAATGCAATCGGAGATTCAACATCCTCCGAATTCTTTTGCATTAAGATTGCAGACACAGTATGCTCAGATGCATAACTATACATGATAAAATCTTTGGAGAAATCGGGACATACCAGAACTGGTGCATGAGCAACGGAAGCTTTTATTTCTTCAAACGACCTTTTCCCTTCCTCGCTCCATCTGAAAGTTGGTGACCCCTTCATCATGTTCAATATGTGACGAGTCTTCTCAGCAAAGTCGGGAACAAAACGCCTGAGAAAGTTCACCTTTCCGAAGAAAGAATGAACGCCAGTCTTGCTTGTAGGCAAAGTAAGGCTCTGAATAGCCTTAACTCTTTCAGTATCTATCCTTGTTCCTTCTTTGCTAATGACATGCCCTAGTAGCTTTCCTTCTGTGACTCCAAAAACAGACTTTTTCGGGTTCAGGGAAATCCCATGCTCTCGGCATCTGGCCAATACTTGCTCCAAATGATCACAATGATCACTTCGTCATTTAGAGAACACAGTTAAGTCATCTAGATAAACCACAATGACCTTCCCCATCATACCTTTGAATGCTAGGTCCATGGCCCGCTGAAAAGTTGCACCAGCATTGGTTAGGCCAAAAGGCATCCTGCTGTAGGCAGATGTACCCAGGGAGTAGTGAATGTTGTTTTAAATTGATCTTCAGGTGAGACTTCAATTTGATTGTAGCCTGAAAAACCATCTAGCATGGACAGCATCTCTGATCCAGTTATTGCTTGCAAAACTTGATCCATTATAGGAAGGGGGTAGTTGTCTTTTAAGGAAGCCTGATTCAAGTTGTAGAAATCTACGCATATGCGTATTTCACCATTCTTCTTGCGCACTGGCACAATATTCACTACCCAAGTATTGTGATGGATAGGAAAGATGATTCTCGCATCCAGCATTTTCTGAATTTCAGCCTGGATAGTACCTGAGATCTTAGGATTATAGTGCCTCCGCCGACGGCGAAAGGCTTTGACGCGTCTTCTTTCAACGAGGATGTCGTCTTTGGGACGTCCTTTGGCTTGAAAGACTTTAAATCAGCATAGGACCATGCCAATACATCCATGTATTTCTTCAGCAACTTGACGAATTTCCGCTTCTCCTCTGGCGTGCAACATTTTCCAATGTTCACAAATTGCGGATGTTCTTCCGAACCTAAATTAACCGGTTCGGTTTCTGGGGATGAGTCAGGATCACCTAGCTTTTATTTTTCACAAAATGGTCATGCCTGTCGAACAACCGTTCCAGAGAAACCAAGCCCTTCGGGATTTTATTTCCTTTGAGCTGACATATGCCATCATTCCCTTCGGATTCATCGTTTTGATCGGTGACTGATTCACGGCATGTAGAAGTGGATCCTTCAAAATGAAGTTCACTAAAGTTTTCTCGCCTTTTCTAGAAAGGCAATGAGTTGATTGTCATCGTTGAACACCGCCAATGCTTGAGAATTTTCGGCATGCTCGGGTGGAAAACCAATTCAATGGTGTATTTGTCTATTTTCAAACCTGGGTGAGGGAGCATGAGGGATGCCAAAATGGCCAATGAATCAGCCATGTCATTTTGAGCTCCTGGAATGGATTCTATCGAAAAAGCATCAAATTCCTTGATGTTATCCCACACCGCATTACGGTAGTGCCTGAGCCTCTCGTTCTTTACTTGATATATCCTCTTAACTTGATTCACGACTAGCTCTGCATCACCTTGCACTTTCAGATTTTTAATTCCTCTTTCCCTCGCGGCTTGCATGCCGAGTAGTAGAGATTCATACTCAGCAGTATTATTGGTGTTGAAAACCTGCAACTTGAAAGAGAGAGGAATAACTTCTTCTTCGGGAGATATAAGCATGGCTCTGGCGCCACATCCACTGGCCACGCAACTGCCATCGAACTACAAAGTCCAGATCTTATTAATATCTTCTTCCTGAACGAGGACACCCCTATTGTCGAATTCGGTAGACAAGAAATAGTTCCCCATTCCTGATGATTCGAAAAGGATTTGAGCTTTGGGGTCCTCAGAGTTAGTAACCAAGTACTTCTTTTGTGATTCTGGCTCTAATGTCTGCATCACACCTTTAACAGGAATTTTAGCTTTAGACCAGTCCATATGAATTTCTCCACCCACTTCGCTGCAAAAACTTCTTCCCAACAAAATTCCGTAGGCTGCTGGAATGTCGGCAACAAGGACGGTCATCTTTACTCTTTTCTCTGGGAACGCCGCAAATGCAAATTGTGCGTCTTTGATTTGACCAATCAACGGAACCTGCTTGGTTTCCAAAGAATAACATCTGCCAAAAGGCTTGGTAAGGGTGAGGCCCAAAGCATGGGCGAATTTTGCCGGCATGACGTTATCCGAAGCTCCGGAATCAATTATACAGTTACTCAATTTGTGACCATTGATTAGGAGGGAGAGATAGAAAGGCTCTATCTTGCCTGATGCAGATGTTGAAGCAACATTTATGTGAGATTCAGGAGGAGTGGAAAGGATTCCTTTTGGGGAAACCTGATTAGATATAACAGCTTGACTTTGAATATACTTGGTCAATCTTACAAGCTGTTCGGGATTTGACTGAAGGTACTCGGCTTCAGACATTTGGATCTTGGTCTTTTTAGCATGATCTATGATATCAAATGCGGCCAAGGGTTGCGTTGGTGAAGGAATGAGTCCCTCATTTCACGATGGTGGAATAGGATTACTGGCCTTGATAGGAATATGAGAGGGCTGATTTGGAGAAGAGATGGGGGGAAAAGATTTCTTTGTAAAAGACTTAACAGGGAGATGAGTAGGAAGAGGATTACCTCTTTTAGCAATAGTTGGAGGCATGTTTGACACGACTTTCTCCTTCTGCGCATGGGCAGCAACCTCTGCTTCTTTTCCTTGTGAGCGGGTAAAAACAGCATACGATTGTCTACTTGCATAGCCTTGAGTACCCTCCTCTTCATCAGATTCTTCCTCATCAAATTCCATATATCCGATAGTAGAGTCGCCAGTCGGTTCACCGACATCTTGATCATCTTCGCCTTGAGATGAAGGTTCTTCATAATCCTGCTCTTCTTCTTCGATTTCAGCCGAGCATTGACCGGAGGAGCCTCAAGTGCCAGCCGCGGAGCAGTTGCAGGTAAACGCGGCCTTTGTGAAACATTGTTGGGAACAAAACTCCTTCGTGGAATATCCCGGTATGAGGAACTGGAAGCCTGGGCCAACTACTTCTTCAATGCGAGCAAGTCGTTCGCCATCTTTTGGAATGCCGGATCAGACGAAGTAGTGGGCGAAGGGTCTGAAGATTTAGGCTTGGATGATTCCTTTTTCAATTCGCCAGATATTATCAAATTATCTTCTATTTGAATGGCAGCGGCCTGGGTGAGAATCAAGGTAGCCACTCGCTCTTGAAGGAGCAAGAAACTAACTTTCGAGCTCATAGCGTTCACGAAGAAACACTTCTGATTTTCCGGTGTTGGAAGCATGGCAACAGGGACACGGTTGATTAATGCATTGAACCTGGTGATAAAATCACGCATGGTCTCATTGGCCTCCTTCTTTAGGTGAGTGATCCGTGATAATAATGCAAATGCATCTTCTGAAGGCTTGTACCTATCTTCAAAAGCATCCCGCAAGGTGGCCCAACTAGTAATAGATCCGGCTGGTAAATGCTGAAACCATTCAGCTGCAGGTCCTTGTAGAGTTTCCAGAAAAAGGTGAACCGACACATCCTCATGAGTTACATCCAGGATACTGCATGACATGATGAATGCAGATATGTGGGAATCCATGCTTTGATTTCCGCTCCCATCGAATTTGGGAAAATTCTTTCGGTTTCCATGAGGGAGCGCGTGAACAGGATGTGGTAATGCGAGAGGACCCATAGCATTTCCCCATGGTACCGCCATTTGAAAGGCTAGAAAAAGAACACGAGCTGGAAGTGTGGTTCCATGAGTAGCAAGGCACTACAAAGGGATGTGGATGCCTTGTGCGAAAGATTCTTCCTTCATGGAGGAGAGACACTCCTGGATGACCGGTCAGCCGAGCTTAGCATTGAAAAACGTGCCGGTGTTACGCTGAAATTGTGCCTTTGAAGCAGATCGAAAGTAGGATCAGCTTCTCCATGGGCTCTCCTGCTACGCGTAAAGGGCTCACCAGCGTGTCTTCCCGATCTGCGATATTGTAGCGCAGATTTAAAATTTCTTTTTGGTTGTACTTGCTGATTTTCTGGCTTTTCTGTCAAAAACCAGCAGCATGTACTTTTCTAAATATTTAAAAACTATCCTCTTTAAAACCGATTGTGGTTAATGACAAATAACAACGAGGATAAAATGACAGAGAAGATTAGCAAGCTGATTTTCGGATCTAGATTTGACTTTTTCAAAGAGTTTCAAACTTTTGGTAAATAGTCAAAAACTCATATCTATGGCAAAATACTGATTTTTATAAAAACTCAGTGAACTAAAGGTCTCTAACTAGGCCAGATCTATGGATCTCAGAAGAAAATTTTCAATTTGGAGCACTTTTGCAAAATTTTAGATTTTTGACAAAAAGTTAAAGTTTGCAAATAGATAGTGATTTTTCTAATTTTTTTTTATCCTACCACCATCATAGACCCAATAGATTTGTTTGATCCCTAACGAGTTGCCAAAAAGCTGTTGGTCCGAAAATCTATCGCAGGCGAGATCTATGGATAGACGAGCCAACAGTGTGCAAGGCATAGCCCTCTTTGAGTCAAAGAAAGCGTTAAATGGTTTATTGTTATTCTACCAGCAAGAATCTTGTGCAAATCTCACAGTATTCTGCCTTCGGAGGTTGGGATCTCATCCCAGTAGGTTTATTTCCGGCTGCGAAGAGAAAGGAATGAAAGAGGAGATGAAGAAAAGTCAGATCCGAAGAGAGAAAAGAAATGAATTCCAAAGCAGAAAGGTCAGAAGGTTTATGTTTTGGGATTGGTAGTAAACAGAGCCAAACCTACTTGCATAAACGAACAAAGCAATACTGATGAACAAATGACAATAAAACAGAAGTAGATCCAACAGAATAAACACACAGATCTGACATAAGAAAGATCTAATGCAAATAACACATGTATTCAGCACAAAGTCTAAATATTGTATTAATAATTCTTCTGTTACAAAAAGCTCAAAGTCTTTTCTCCTTGCTTCTATTTTTCATCTGAAAGATATTCACTCATACATACCCAATACAACAAGTATTGGGGTATTTATAGAAGAAGGAGAGAAAAGAAGGCAAAAAGGAGCCAACCACTTATTTACAAAGATATTTACAAAATATCTAAAAGTCATGTTGACTTTTGACAACTTGATGGATGACATCATCCCATGATGCAACATGGATGATGTCATCATTTGTGCCAACATACTCCAGATATTTCCAAAAAGAAAGTCGAAGAAGAAGGAGAGAAGAAGAAGAAAGAGTAGCTATTCATCATCATCATCCCGTGGCCGAAAGGGGGTACCCTACTTTTGCTTGCTCAGTGACGAGATGTGAAATTGAGAGTGGTATTCCATGAACTTGCTAATCATGGGCCCTAGTTGATCCTGGGAAGGATCCTTGTGTCACTCACTGATCGCCTCGCAAGTCTCCCACTCGTCTATGAGCTTCTCTGGGAGTTTGGAATAATCTTTCTCCGCTTTAATGAGGAACCCAATGAAGTCCCTACAGTCCAGCAGGTTGTTGATAGACTATGTTTCAAAAGTGACCTCTGGCCTCGTCCCCTGTAGAACGATCTCTTTAAAGTTCCAGGTGGTTTCATCAACTGATATTATGGTGAAGGAAGGAGTGAGTAACCCTAGAGACATGTTGAGAATAATTTGTTCCATTTGATGCATCGCATCCAGGGCTTCTTCCTTCACCTTATCTATCTTTTCCAGGACGAATTCTAGTGGATCCACCCGGTAGTCTAGAGTGGACATGACTTTGTTGAGGGCCCTGGGATGGCCAAAGATTCCGAACTTGACCAAATCTTCGACTAAGCAATCGAACATTTGTTGAAAGGTCTCGTGCTGCAGTCTAGCATGTTCCAGCTCTTCCGATATGGGTCCCGCTAACGCTTGGAGCTCTTTATTCACCTTGTTGATGTTCAAATACAAATCAATAAACTTGGCGATCACTTTTTCACTATGTCTTTGAGGATTTGGCTCCTCCAAGCGGAAATGGTCATACCCTGCTCGCCGATCTTGGTGTATTCATTAATTTTCTCCTAGCTCAGAAGCTCAGGAGTCTTGGCAGCAGTTGTGGGAGGTACACTGCCCATCTTCTATAAGGCTTGGAGCAGATATTTATTTTGCTCTTTCAATTACCTTTTCTCCTCTTTTGTTTCTTGAAGCTTCTTGCAGAGGGCATCAACTGCAGAAAGGGCCTCTCCCTGAAGGCTCTCAGAAGACATACCCATTGTGACTTGAGTCACTATATAATCTGTCGGAGACAGATCCTTTTTATCCTTGAGGGGATTGGGGTATGCGATCTCCATTACCCTCTCTCCCGAAGCACTTTGAGAGAAGCGTGTGATGGGCTTCTGCTTCTTCACCCCTTTAGATGGGATTACGGAAAATTCCATCGGAGTGATGGGAACTTTCCTTTTCTGCTGACTTAAGTGCTGGGAGATCCAGGCTGGACTTATGGGAGAAGGGCCGGAAACAGAGAAGGGGGCAGCTACAGTAGTAGAAGGGAAAAACGTGGAGACACGTGGCGGCGGCATAGAGAGAGCAGCCGAAGAAGTGTCCATGGGAGGAAGGGATACTGTAGCTGAGGAAGACATAGGAAGGGAAGGGAGCTCAGAGATGAGGGAAGAAATGGAGGAGGACAGATCTGTGAGGGAAGAGAAGATAGATGAAGAAGCGGGGAACAGTAGAAGAAGGGAGAGAGGACATGACCAAAGGGATGGTCGCTTGAGTCACTCGAGGAGGGGAAGGAAGAGAAGTAGAAGGGACAGAAGGGACCTTGGTTGTTGTAGCAGTGCCGACATCCTGAGTGGATGGGCCTATTGGAACATCCTCTTCTGCTTCTTTCTCTGGAGGAGCCAGAGTTATGACCTGTTTGGGTGCCGTGGAAGGAGGACTCTCAGGAGCTTCTTCTTGAGTGGTGCTGGATTCACCTTCTATGCCTTTACCCTTGCCTTTAGGCTGTTGTTTAGATCGAGAAGGTGCGTTACCCAATGGGGAGGTTGTGAAATCAACCCCGAGGTAGATTAATCCGTTCATTCGGCACCAATGCTCTGTTCTACGCAGAGTTTCCTTGACCCTCTCCTCAATCGTCTGAGGTGCCTTAGTTCTATCAATGGCCGGAAAGGGCCAATTGTCCCCATCTGTGTCATGATATACTTGATCTACTTCCTCCTCGGTAGTTTGGTAGCCTTTGGGGACGATGGCTACCCCATATTGGATGATTTCTGCCAAGGCCAAATGAGAATGGTCTTTCCTCCTGAGCTCCACCTCATGATATAGGTCAATGTAGATATCCTCGATCTGAGGGATGTGGATTAGATCGAGCTTAGCCCTTGGCAGACAATTCCTCGGGTCGAAGGTAGGCCTTGTTGGGAAGTCATGTTTCAAATTGAGCAGCTCCAGCTCTGTAAACATGTCTTTTGCCTTGTGATGAGTAAGACATGTATATCTACCCACTGTGAGGGGGAAAGGAGTTCCACCCTTCTTTCTTTTGAGGCACTTCTCATGGTAGGTGATTAGCTGTCTTGACAGCTCTAGCAGAATCAACTTAGGTCCAGTGTACCTTGGCAGTCTAGTTGGCTCTCCCAAGAAGTTAGCAGCCCTCAGATAAGTGAACGTGGGAAACTGGGTGAACAAGTCCCCCCATTTCTCAATGGCTGCCACTATGCTTTTGGTTGTGCGACCATAAGTCATATTTGGCCTCAACAGGCAGATGATGTGGTAGAAAAATGCATCATTGATCTTTGTGAATTGAGGGATGCTATTTTCCAGCCTCAATTTTGGGTAGTATTCATATATTTTGACCTGAGGCCAAACTCCACTCCGCATCAGGCCTAGGTAGTCTCTTTCTGATGCTTAAGTGTAAACAACATAGGAATTCATGTGGAATCTTCCCGTTGTATTAAATTGTTGTAGCTGCTCAGAGATTGTGCTACTTATAATCTCTACCCATTCGAAGCGTTGATCGGGCACATTTTTATTCATGGTTTCCAAGTACCGCAGCATCCATTTATGGAAATAATGGGCGTCAGAAAGCCCAAAGACCCTGCTCAGGAAAGTGATGGTGTCACTGAGCTCCTCCGAAAAATCACTGCGGTGAATGATTTGTGGCCACCAAGTCACTACCTTTTTGTTCTTTAGGTAGACTTCATTCATCACCGCATGCACCGATCTTCGTTATCGTCCCGAGGCTTTGATGCAGTCGCTTGGGGCCGACGGCCACAAAGGTCCGGTGGTGAGGGATGCCGAGTATTATCTCAAAGTGACGGGCAGTGAGGTTGATGACGACCTCACCCTTTTCGTTTAAGACACACCTTGTGTCTTTGTTGTAGCACCGGGAAACCACCATCATGAATTCATTGTTACGACGGCGCTAACTGGGATTCCTCCAGCGAAGTGCAGGGCACTGCCTATCAGCTTGTCCATCCATGGACTCCTTGTGACTTTCTGAGTTCTGGCCCAGAATTCCTCCATATCAATATGCCCCAATTCTGAGTCTCTGATGTCCAGGTCACACTCGGCCTGGGACTCGGGCATTCTGACCCTCTGATACTTATATTTCATCTCTTCTTCTGTGAGCTTGGCCTTGCCTTTGGATTTGATAGGCTTCCTGCTTGATGTTGACATATGTTCTTCTGAGCTTAATTGCTGATCTGCAAGAATAAGACGTGAAACCCAATTGAAGAAAGCCATGTCAGCTGCTTGATTTTCCATCGAAATGCTTGACAGAAGAAATAGTTAGCAGTTTAAAGGCTTCGGGTGCATGGCACATAGATATAGCAAATTGCAGAGCTAAATAGGTAAGGCGCACAGGAAAAGGGTGTTGCAAGGGTTAAATCAGCGCCAAAGGCGCATGGCACATAGATATTGCAGGGTGCATTTTGTAAAGGGTGCATGGAAACATCATGTTACATAGGGATAGGATGCATCAAAGGCGAATATATTTTTCATGTTGCATGGAAATTTGGTGCGCCAAAGGCGCATATATGGTTTGTGTAACATGAAATTTTTGTGCGCCGAAGGTAATTTGGCGCGGCGCACGGAGGGTCTACATAACATGATGTTGCTGCAATGAGGAATGTGCCTGCGCCTTTGATAGTTTTGCACTTGGCGTAGATTAAGCTGATGTTGCACAGATGCAGGGTGCACCAAAGAGGCGCATGTTTATGTGATGCAGCAAATAAGGTTGGTACGCCAAAGAGGGCGCAAGGCTAGCACTTGCAGCATGCAAAGGATACGCGCCTTGAGGGTGCAAATGTTCTTGATGTAACAGGCATGATGGGTGTGCCATTGGCGCAGGTTTTGATCATGTTGTAGGGGTGACAGATGCGCCAAGGGTGCAACTATTTTTATGTTGCATAGCGAGCTCATGCGCCAAAGGTGAAAATGGTTTTTAGGTTTGTTCTTTCTATCAGAGGGGTTTCCACATATAGTTAAGCTTTATCAAGGTTCTCTGTAGGATATGAAGGAGTGCAATACTGAGAAGGATTCTCAAGCCATCACCATCTTTTAGAGATGAGAGCTGCCCCTACCAAAGCAGATCGGAAAGGGGAGGAAATGTGGAGAGATAGCCAGTGGGGGAAGCAAGTTCATAATCTATTCTTTTCAACCTACTGAACCATCCTAGCAACCAAAATCCACAAAAACAAAAAGCAAGAAAGACAGAAGGCCACTTACCCGGATATAAACGATGAAAAAGCACGAGAATGGGTCCACAACAAGATTGAAAGCGACAGGGCAGATACTGACAAGTTCAGAGAAAATATCACGTGTTTTGCATTGGTGATAATGACAACGCAGACGCGCCTATATATAGGTGAAGAAGTAATAAATGCGCCACCAACTTTTCAAGTGGCGCACCAAAAGAGCTGTCAACATGAGAAAACATGTGCCCTTTGGCACACCGAAAGACATGTCAACATGAAGATACATGCGCCTATGGCGCACCAGAAGTGGTGTTGACAGAAGAATATGTGCGCCTTTGGCGCATCGAAAAGTGGCTTGACAAATGTATTGTTGACAGAAAGGCGCATGCGCCTCGGTGCCACGCAAAGTGAGGCCTCAGCAGACAGAGGCACATCAAAATGCCTGTTGACACAAGAAAACATGCGCCAAAGGTTTTAAAGGGGGCGCATCAAAAGTTGATGTTGCATAGTCATTCCATGCGCCCAGCCAAAAAGACCAAAAAAGACTAAGTTTGAAAAACCAGATTTCCCAGAAAAGGGATTTTGCAACGCCCAAACGTAAGGGGTCCCTGATGAGGGATTGGAACAAAAATTTTTGTATGGTTATCAGTAAAATTTCACTTGTCAATTTTACGGGATAACAGGTCACCATACTGCTGTTCCAATTTTTCCTGATTTTTAGATGAGAACTCAGCTTCTTCTTGTAAGAAATGGATGATTTGTTGGTCATTCTCAAACACTTGCCAACTTACATTGTTATGCGGCACTGAAGGCCTCACAATCACATGGATGTTTGGTTGTACCTTTTCCTTTTGAATGCTTTCCAAAATATCAAAGGCTGCCCTAACTGCTGCAAGCCTGTCAGCAGCTCTGTTTTCTTTTCTAGGAATGGATTTTATGCTAAAGCCCTTAAAATCTTCAATGAGGTCCCACACCCTATTCTTGTAGCACTTGAGTAGATTATTCTTGACAGCATGCTACCCCTTAACTTGGTTTACAATCAATTCACTGTCACCAAAGACTTGCAAGTTCTTTATTCCTCTCTTTATTGCCCAATGCATCCCTTGCACCAAGGCTTCATATTCAGCAGTGTTATTGGAGCATGCAAACTGAAATCTAAAAGATGAATAGTACTTTACTCCTTGAGGTGAAATAAGCATAGCTCCACCTCCCGCAAATTTTCTACTCCTTGATCCATTAAAAAACAGCTACCATACCTCATTGTCATCCTTGTGGTTTTGCTTGATGATGCTAGGAATGGGCTGATCTTCTTGATGTATGCAATAGACCCCTAGCTCAGATTCTTCTACTTCTTGATAAGGATCAAAAGCATGCACCTTGTTTGCCCATTCATCAAGAGTTAGATCCGAGATGCTTCCAACCTTGGTGTTAGCTTCATCAATGCTTGGGTGATCTTCTTGATCAAATGCCAAACAGTTGGCATTGATCTGACTTGGAGTGTAGGGCTCAATGTGGAAGTTTGCAATAGGTTCAGACCTGATTGTAGCTTTGGTTCCATACCTCGTTCTGAACAGCATGTGTGACCAATTAGTAGACAAATATCCTCCAATCTTGGCTATGAAATCTCTTGACAAACATGGGGCAAAGAGTGGTGGAAGGTCTAGAGGCGATACATCTTGTAAAACAACAACATTTGGACATGCATGCAAGGTAGGACTCAAGTTTCTAATCACCCCAATTGTTGTTATTGTTGTCCCATCCAACTACACTAACCCTTTGGATATGGTTTCATATTGAAGTCCTAGCTGATCAGCTATTTTCTTGGGCATCACTGAGCTACTTTCCCGGAATCAATCATGCAATTGTGCACCAATTGGTTTCCAATGATTAATGAGACATAAAAAGGAGGGGGCTTCAACATTTTACCTTGTTGTCCTCCATGATTCCCTTCAAGATGGGCAGCATTTGTGAGCACCTTCTCTTGCATTTGGACTTGTTGATTCGAAGTTGGCCAATCCTTCATGGCAGCTTGTAGCAAATCTCTCTGGCCTGGGATAGATAGGGATTCCCACATTGATATATTTACATTTGTCTTCTTCATCTGATCAATGATACTAAATGGTGATGAAGGATCTCTTTGTTTTCCTTGGTTTGCATATTCATCCCTTGCATGTGGGCAGCAACAACTGGTATTTGAGTTGGTCTAGGAGCTGTTCTTGGCTGCCCTTGTGCATTTACAACTGGATTTTGTTTGCCAACCATTTGTGGAGCCATAAAAGGTTGTGGATTGGTTGGAGCTAATGGATTTTCTTCACCCAAATTCCTTCTTTTTTACCTTGTGTTGGCTGCAACACTTTGGGAAACTGTCTGGTTCATGCCACAAAAATCTTTTTCTGAGTTTACAAGTGTGGTATCATTTGGGGCTGATTGCTGTTGGAATGTTTCTTGTTGCTGGTCATTTCTTTGACTACCCTCACCCTCCACACTAGTAGTTGTCACCATTAATGCTTGATTCAAGGCACCGTTGAAGCACATAAATTGGTTGTGAGGTTCATTGCATGGAAAACACCAATCATACTCCTAAGCAACGTTGTTTTGTGTTAGCACCAATGCCTTATAGGCAGATATAGCATTTGGATTATAGGGCTGAAATGGTGCATTGTGCAGGAGGCCTTGCTTGATTTAGATTTGCAGCTGGATTGGGTGGTCTATGAGGTTGATATGGCTGCTGTTAGGTGAGCTTGAGGCTGTAAGGAAGGTCTAAAACATTGGGCTTGTTGCCTCTTGAGAGTAACCAGCTCATTACCTAAATTTTGCAATTGCTTCATGACTTCTTGAAGCTCATTTGTGGCACTTGGAGATGAAGTAGAATCTTCATTTGAACTCTTATTTCTAGGAGTGGGAGAAGGAGCCAAATTAGGTGCTTGATTAGTTTTGGGCTCTCTAAACTTGGAAACAATGGCATGGGAAGTCTAGGGGCTAGTTTTCCGGCTTGGATCAAACAATTTTCAGCCCTAATGGCAATGCTATAAGCCATAGGGATAGTTATGCCTCCCATAGACGAATCGACATAGAAATATCATAATTTAGAGCTTTGAGATAGTAAAGAAAAGCACGTTTTCTTTGTTGGCCTTACCTTACTGGAATTCTCTCCCAAGTCCTTTGAAATCTGAAATTAAAATCAATCATTTACTCATTGGGAGCTCTTTTGATAGTTGTCAGCTACTCCAAAAGGGACAAGTTGTCTCCCTTTTCCCCAAAGCTGCTCATGGAGGGCTATACATAGCTGATTCCAATTTTGAATAGAACACGAGGCAAGACTCTAAACCATTGCAAAGCTTTCCCTTTGAATGAGGATATGCCAAAGCGGTTTGACAAACAACTTGCATCTCATTGATCTCATAGATTGCACAAATGTTAGCAATATCCTTAACATGATCACGGTGAGGTTTGATTTTCTCTAGTGAAGTATGGAATGTTCTACAATGCTGCAACTGGGATTGGATTTTGTGCATTGAGAGTAAGTGGGCTCTGCTACCAGTGAAATTGACATAGGGGTTGTTTTGTGCCATTCTAATTGGTCTTAGAACCCTTGTTGGCTGAATGAAAGGCCTACGGGTGGAGGAGTTGAGAGAGTTACATTTGGTGGAGATGGAGACCTTTGGATTCTCCTCCCACTTTGCCTTATTCTTGGAGATAACTACAAATATTCAAACAACACCTCTTCCTCTCCGGCTCTTGACCTTGTCTTTGATTCTTCTCATGATTTTTCAGAGTCCTGCACTACCAAAACCAGTGATTCTTCCCCTTGGAGTCGCGGATGTGCAATTTATAGCTCTTTTAAGAAAGAAAATTGCAGCGAGATGCACATAAACTTTGCTGCAATGAAAATGAGACCTCTAAGGTCCCACCGGTGGTGCCAAACTGTTGTTGCAAATTAGCAAAGCACCCTGGATGTAAATCAGGTTTCTAAGTTGATGTTTCGGGCATCCGGTGTGATTGCACAACATTGAAACCTCTCTCTAAGTGTGGGACTTGTAAAATGAGAGAGGAATATCCAGATTAGAATTTGGTTCCTCAAAATCCTCGATCGAGATCTATTATTTTCACAATTGCAGAGGTTTGAATCCTAATCCTACTCTAAATTCCAAGGAGACGAGAGATAGAAAGTGCAAAAATTAAAACTAAACTAATAGGTGATACACCAAAGGAGTGGTGAACACTTCTTGTTCATGTAAATTGACACAATTTCATAAAATGCAACATGAAATATCTTACACAGTGATAAGATGCAATTAGAGGTGTGAAATGAAGCAAGACAATACAAACAAAGGACTAAAAATTGATCACAGAGTGCTGCACTTTGTCATTTTCCTCATGTCAAAATCCTTGCATTTGCAACATCAAAGAGGAAAAAACTTGTTACAATCATGAAGAAGGTATGATAGTTGCAAAAATCACTTGTTGAAGGTGAAAGAAGAAGCTTTGTCCAAAAAAAATGTTCAACCCTTAAAAATGAGCCAAATCTGGCTTTTACAATGCATGGGTCGAGCCCAGGAGAGAGAAAACATGTAAAAAACATGGGAGCCATTCTCCATTGAATGAATATGCATTAAAACAACATGGGCATCCTTACGAGACACACATGCCACGACATTTTTGGCCATGCTGAAGAAGAATGCGACCCATTTTGCATTAAAACTAGTTGTTGAAACGTCATTTCTGGCCATTACCACGTGCCAGAGATGTTTCTTCATTTTATCTCTCCAAACTGAACCAAAATGCAAAAATGACCACGGAATCTTGTAGAGAATTTCACCAGATTTCCATTGATATAAAGAATGCGAAAATCTGATCTCTGGATCGAAAGATATGGTGATTTGAAAATTTAGGGCAAAACAGGCCAAAATCGGATCGGCGGGCAAACGTTTGAATTTTTACCCGTTTGGTCTTTGGAAAAAATTTCAAATTTTTCCCTGCGCTCCACCACTCCAGGTGCCACGTGGTGGCTTCCTATTGGCCGCGGGCCTCCTAAGGGAAAATTTCTCACAAAAACTCCGCCGAGCCATAACTTGAAAAATATGAGGAGTTAGGAGGAAAACTTTACCTTTCTGGAAAATTGAGAGAGAGCTCTATCCAATGGTGCCATTTTTAGAAAGATTTGAGTGCATAAAAATAAAAAATGGAGATTGAGGCACAAGAGAGACAAAAATGAGCAGGGGCACATTTTGGATAATGATTTCACATGGTTTTGGGAAAGTTTCGGTAAAAGTGGGTCGTGGAGGGTGAAGCATCTTGCAGTGTATAAATAGTTCTTTGAGATTCAAGAAGTGTTTTTAGGAGCTCCATAAATATTTGAAGGGAAAATGAGACATCATCAGAAATTTATTTTAGATCTCTATAAGATTGTGGTTTCATACGTTTCACAAGACATAAACAACTAAGCACATAGTCTTATTTGATAAGCACAATCTATCATCTCGAAATAAAATCCTATTTTATAGGAGGTTTTAGATAGCATCAAGGTATGATACTTCTCCAAAAAATTTCAAAATTCCATTTCAGTCAATTTCATATAACAAAGTGCATGAAAATTTCTCCGGACACTCAAGTTGTGCCTCCGTTAAGTTACTCCCAAGGACTTGAAGAATTTGGACCTAGGAAAATTGACATGACTTTGATGAAGAAAAAAAGAAAACAAGTATTTTCATTATTAGAGTTCCTAATTCATCTTGGGAACTTGAATTCATTTTGGAACATTTTTCTCCATCTCCCCAAGCATCAAAAATCTAAACAAATAGAAAATTTTGAGAAAAATGGAAAAAAAGGGTGAAAACGATTGCATTGTGGGTTTTTTGGGTTCAGAAGGAATAGGAGGAACAAGTTCACTGGGAAATTGGTTCTCCACATGAGCACTTGGAGATACACAATAAATGAAATAGTGTTATGTGGGTCGAAGAGGGTTTTTGGAACCCTAAGCGTAAGGTGGAACAAGTTCTCGTATCAATGAGTTCTCTGTAGGCGGTGATCCACATTACAAAGGCTAAAGTGGAGCATAGTGTTGTGCGGGCATGGATATATGCAAGAGAATGGATCAAGTCTGCAATGGTTATGTGGAACTTGAGTTCCCCTCAATTTCTTAGGATCTAAAGAGTAAAGAAGGTGGGAGTTTGTATGTTGTGGGGAAGTGAGTTGCGGGAGTAACCGCAGATTAGAGAAACGAATGTTGGGCGACGTCGCATAACAACCTATCCTAGGTTATCTCTTCATCCCTTTTTATTATTTTATTTATTTAACATTTCTAAAGCCACCATCCCCCATTTTCCATGATTAATTACTCAATTAATTAGTCCACCTCACCCGGTCAATTTAGAAACTTTCTTAAATAACTACCCTAAATCACCTCAAAACTATCCTACTAACTTCCTATCCTAACTCACTAGTCATTGATGTTTAGATTTAGAAACCTTACAAATTATTTATCCTAGCCTAACCACCTCTATCCTTCACCCTAGTTATAACTAGTTAGATAATCTTCTAAAAATATAAATAGACCACCTCTAACCTATTCCTAACTACCTAAATCATAACTAAAAACAACCTTCTATAATTGTTTTCACCCTCATCCCAACTAATTCAATTTATTTTTGAGTCTTCCCCATCCCTCTATCATAACCACTTCAAAATCATTCAAAATCAAATTTGAAATGGAAAGAAATCACTACTTTTGGAAACCTAAATAAGATTTCCCGAAATAACCATTGATTTGCTCGATCGCCAATGATCTATATAAATAGGCTTTCACACCTCTTTTGGAGAGGAAAATTTTTACTTTTTTGTAGGTACATTTTGCTCTTATCCGAGAATTCAAAGGTCATCGATTATCAAAAAAAGGATCTATCAACATAACACTACTCCGGGATCATCAAATTAACCATTGTTTTGTTTGTTTTCATTTCAGATCATCCTCATCTTTTCATATCCAATCCAATCGTTGATGTAAGGTAATCATTATATTTTAATCAGTTTCTTTCTTATGTATCGGGTAATATTTCTCATACTACATCTAACATGTCTTATATGCTATGTGGATTACATTAGATCATAGTTTAATGAAGTTTTTGTCTTTGTTTTTGTAAATTGTTAAATATAGTAGCAATCACCGGTGATTTTCCTAATCACTAGCGATTCCTATGTAATTTTTCTTTTATTACTTATACTTCATAATCTACCTTACCTTTTTGAATGTTTTCTGTCATTTTCTAACATTTTTCCCAAAGCATGGAAATTTCGAGATGGCTTTAGGTGGTAATGATTACCCTACTTCGACATTAGATTTTTTTCTGTTATTCTTCATCTTATTTACTTGGAGAAGTATGAGATTTTTCATGATCTAGAGCTTTGTGTGATTCAGATTACACCTTGGGATCACTTAGAATCCATTTTTCATTAACCCAACGTATCTCGTGAGGCCACTATTTCTAGGAGGTGTATTACGAGGATCAAAGAATCAAGAAGGCCTTACACAATATGAACACAACTATGAAGCTAGTTTAGATATACCGAGAAGATTACCGTACTACATCCAAAAGTGATTCCAATAGTCACACAAGCATCCTTAACACCAAAACAACAATTTCCCATATCTACGACACTCGGAAGGAAGTGTTTGATTTATTTTACGAATATCATATTTCTTTACCTAAATATGATTTTGCTGATGATGAAGGCCTAGTTGATTCTATAGGGTCTCATTTATCTAATAATTTTTATATGGATCAAAGATTTGATATGTGGCTTTAGGATTATCATTATCTCTTATGTTATGTCCACCTAAATAATTGACATTTTTAGTCATATTTTCATTTTATCACATTGTATTGCAGCTTCATTATCATCAATAAAAATCATAACTGTTTTACAAGGAGGTTGATATCCTTTGCAGGAATTCTTTTGGCTTCTAGGGATTGGCTTTTTCCAAATAGCATGCCCATTCATTTTCTAATATTATGTTGTTTAAACATTTTTTAAGGCTTTAATTATAGGATAGGAAGCCTTGTTCATCTTCTCTATGAAGCGAAATGTCAAAAAAACACCACACGAGTATCCCGGAAACCCCGCCATGCGAGGTTGAGCCCAATTTTACCACCTTGAAATATTAACTAAAATGCTTGAGGTAAAAAAATTTGAAACAATTGGTCTTTCATCACCTTGGTAAATTAAACAACGGTGGCCTCTAAGAGATCCTATCACTATCTACCTATAATAAACTTGTTGCGAAGAAATTTTGGGTGTATTTGTTGAAACTAACCAATGTCGTCATCATAATCACTTTTACATCCTTCCATCAAGACATCGGTGGTTCTTAACCCTCATCAAAATAATCGAGAGAGCTGAAATAATTTTCAAAAAGTAAACAAAATCAATCAAAAAATCAAAAATCAAAAGAAAAGTAATATATAACTCTTTCTTGGCATATTTCTAGTATCTCTACCAGGACTATGGATGTCTAGTGTGATAGAGAAATGCTACGAGTAGAATCAAATAGATCTCCGTCAGGGCTATGGATGTCCGGTGGTAGCGAAACAATGTACATATCTCCTTCCTCCCTCCATTCATAAATCACCTATCAAAATAAATCATTCCTACAAATTGGCTAGCGTGACTTTAATTTTTTTCTATCAAATCTTCCCTTGATAGGTAATTAATTTTTATGTGCACACTTTGGATCTCGATGAGAAAACGTGATTAGTATGTTACCAAGTGTTTTTGGACCTTATTCAAAAAAATTATTTAGTCTGTATCTTTTCTTACAATTTGTGCCTTGGGCTAATCACCTTTTGATCACCAATCTTCTAGTTACATTTTTTTATATTCTTTTATAACATTCATTGTTCTTTTTCTTCGTTTAGAACATCCATTTATATAATATTGTCTTTTTACCATGCTTTTAGGAACCTAAAACATTCTTTTACTTATTTTCTATCATATGTTTCTTGGCCAACTTACATTGGGGGAATTCTTGCTCCTTCTTATCACTTCATTGGTTTGAGTTCATCATCATGTTGAAGTTATCCTTCATGGCCTTGATCCAACATATCTTTTTCTTGTATATATGTTTGAGAGTTTCCCTTGTACATTCTCACCTCTCGCTTGGGGAATCTTTGTATCTTAATTTTCATTTATATAGCTTTGGAAAACTTTTAGAAAACCCTAAAAATTAAAACATGTTAAAAATATCCTCAGAAATTAGTAAAATTTTCAAAACAAATGTAAAAATTCACAAAATCTAAAACAATTGTAAAATTTGTTTTTTTCAAAAAATGGTAACAAGCATGCACGCAACTAAAGCCCATGTCAAATGCATTGTACTGAAACATCAAAAAAATTCCTACCAAACATATTTATTTAATTCTCTTCTATTCTTGTGTGTAACTCATAGATCATTTTGATCTACCTTCATTCATAAATTGGGTTTGCTTACTATGTCGGTACTCTCGGCATAATGAGTTGTTGGGTATTATTTCATTGTACATGATTGCTTTTTTATGGGAGCCATGTGTCCTCCGTATATTTCCTTCACATGTATCCTTTCTTGGTGTGTCATTTTTAACCCTTATCATTAACTCAAACATTTGGGAATTGAAACTTGATAACAAAAACATTTCTGCAACCATATTGAATGGTGTTTGTTTGAGTATGTATGTTTATACTTGTTTCCTTGTTAGGTTAGCTTGTGTACTTTCTTGTATTGCATTACATTATGTATGTTGCATTGAGTTAGTGTTTTTCAATGAAAAAATGTTCGTATTATGTATTTTCATGTCATCTTACACTTTTGTTGTATGTGTATATTTTAATAAGGACCGATGATGTAGATCATAAGGAAAATGATGAAATAAAGTTGTTTTTACATCATCTGAATGAAAGCTATTTCCATTCTCTTCATCTTCATTCTTCTTAATTATCATTTTCTTCGACACACACCCGGGAAATAGGGATTATATTTATCCCCCTCCCCATCCTTATTTCTTCTATTCATTTCCTTCATCTTTTTAGTGTCGATCGACCTCTTTCCTCACCCCATCAACACTCGATGTGGTATCCTTCATTCTAATAATTTTTATTCTATCCCTTAAAAATATACTTGTCTATACTTTTCTACTATCTTTGAAGTGGCATCACTAATGCCACCCAAAAAGAGGAACAAATGTAGACACCTAAAATCTGCATATGTAGTTTTAGTACTTAAATTGCACTAATTATCTTCTATCCTGTCATTTGGACAATTCACGACACTTCGTCAATAAACCATAATTTTTCATCTATTTCCGTTAATTAACTACATCTCACTAATTAATTATCCTTCCTATCACTTAGGATTTCGATTAATGACCTTTCATTAATTAATGGTTGCTTATAATTGGGTTAATTTATTATTAATTATTATTAATTAATTAAACTCATTGCGTTAAATCAATAAATCACCATTTGTTGGATAAAAATCCTCTCTTAAATCCTCCAAATCATACTAAATTTCCTCTAATTAGATTATATAAGCTTACATCTACCTATTAATTAACCAAACTTGATTAATTAAAACATTCCTCAACTCCCCGAGTTACTAATGACAAATTAAAACCTTCTAAATCAAGGTTACCTTTTCTAAAGCAACCTTATCCATTCCTAATCTTGCTTTACCCTTATCCCAAAAGCACTAAGGTGAAAAGCTCTCACAAACATGCAAGCTATATAAAGGACCAAGATCATTCCTCTAAAACACACACCTTATTTTCTTTAGTGTAAACTATAGGCAATTTGATATGAGCCATTCTGCATTTCTTAGAAATAGCTTCTCCATATTGCATCCATTTACTCAAAATTGAGAAGTACATGGGAAGATACAAAAGTGGCCTTGTAGCCATTTCTTGGTGAGATTCCATCCTCAATTCTTGAGGTCACCAACATCAAATTTTATTGCTAAATGATCAAACTAGGTTTATGTTTAGTTAGCAATCTAAAGAGTAGGAAAGAACTTAGCATTTAGTTGTTTATGCATTGAAGAATTTATTTTCTATAAGATTTTATCATGATGGTTCCATGGTAAATTTGATTTTTCTTTGAATTTATTAGGTTTTATCTTCTTTTGATTAGCACTACAAGTTTATTATAAACACGGGTAGCATCATGTTTTATGCTTTCTCTTTGTTGTGTTAGCTCAACTCGAGAATTTGTCGGAGGATGGCTTTATAATTGTATTATTCTTGTTGCATCTTGGAATTTTGTGAGCCTTGACATGAAATGTGGTTTGTTCTACCATAGGAAAATAAATGCCATCTTTCGACCATTTTCACTTCACCAACATGTTGTCGCCTTGTGTGATGGTTAAAGTTCCAAGCAACTATGGAACATGTTAGCCATATTAGGGGAAGAATTTTTATATTTGTAAATGTTAAGGCTTTTCCCCTACACATGGTGTTGGGAGTGCACAAAATTATTTTTATTTAAAGGTAATTTTTTTTTTTTTTGCAAGAATAATTGACGGTATAAATGCAAGAGGCCCTTCCTATAAATGGAATGTTAGATCAGGTAGTGGACATACATCAAAGCATGTAGGGAAATGATTTTTGGTCTAATGTCTATGCACTACCCAAGACAATAGGTATGAAAAATGCAGGATCATAGTCTTGGCATGTGAACTGTTTGATGCTATAGTTCATTTTTGAGTCTCATGGAATTCCAAGGGTGTAGGATGTGCATACTTAAGTGTTGAAAAGGATCTAGAAAATTTTAAGAAAATGAATTTATTACAGGAAGGAAAAAATCTATCAAACATTTCTAGCATATGCCTAACACGTGCCTTCATAGAAGCTAGGAAACTGCGTAGGGCAAGAAAAATGTTTAACTAAATGCATTTTTGAATTGTGGCCTCTCGAGGCTAGTGAGGTTTGTTGGATGTACACAAAATTGGCTTATTTTAAGGCATCGAGTAGAGTATAGAAACCCACAAATTTTAGTTTAAAGAAGAGTCGTGTCTAATGTGATTTGTCAAATAAGGAGCAAGAATTTTTTTGATGAAAATCTCATATATGTTTTGGTCTCATCAAATGCGGTGACGGTGAATTGTGTGAAATAGGTATGGTTTTCCCCTTCTTCTTGAATTTAATTTACACACTCTATCATGTCTTATGTGGTTAGGTTTCATTAATTTAGATAATTGAAAATACATCTAGAATGAATGTTACAAATTTTACCATGCCCAAAACCTTCAAAACATAGAAAAATTATCCTCAAAAATTACATGCATGGGGTGTCACACCTAAATTTACCATGAATCCTAAACTTCTAATTTAATCCCTAAAAATGTAGGAAGCGTGGGTAAAGCTGAAACTAGTTGTTTGAACTCTTTTAATGTCTTTTCGTGTTGAGTCTCAAATCTCATTTTAGTATATCATCCACTTGTGGTGATGTGCTCAATGTAATAAAATGTGATAAATTCTAGATTTCGATGCCTCTTCATTTTAGCGAAATGTAAAACTACCACCACCTACCTCTAGAATGATAATAGGATAATTGATACATGAGCATCATCTAGAAGACAATAAAATGCAAAATTTTTTTGGTTATGAGGTCAATTTGGGTGTGTTAAGGCATGCAAGAGAGAGATACTTAGTTCAATGGTTCAAATTTGAATTTTAACAATTCCCTCCAAAATGTAGTTCAAAATTATGGAGCATGTCAAAAGGAAATAATGGCTTGTAGTGATTGTAAAAGTGGATATAAGTGAAACATAGGGTATATGTGAAAATATAAGCATGTTACAATTATGTTCTAGGTGAATATGAGTGAATAATGTCTCAAATGATGTAAAAAAACTCATAATGTTATGTATGGGAATAGAGTACGTTAAAAAAGTTGGTTAGGTTTTAAGAAGGGATGCATTAGAAAAGGCGAGGATTCGAAGGGAAGAGGTTGTTGGCCTAAAAGAGGATATAATCTATGGACAACATAGGAGTATTCCTTGAATATTAAGGATTGAAAAGTGGAAGAGACACACATTTTTGTAAGAACTATAGTTTATGTATATAAAAACTATGTTTTGTGGTATTGAGATCTTGTCTTGTTTATGAATTATGTTGAGTTTGAGTTAGAGGATGGATTACTTGTTTACATTGGAATGAATTTCTTTAAGCCTTAAGAGAATATAATTATAGTTGTCAATAACCTAGACCTTCTTTGGTAACTCATGCATGGATAACTTTTAGATATGGAAACTCTGTTTTGAAAAAGGATTGATGATATGATATTATTTTAGAAGCATTGTGTTCATGATTTTATATTTTATAATAATTTTTGTATGTAACTAGTTTGGTGAATGAAGTTAAGAATGAGAGATTGAATACCGCATTGTTCTTAGAGATATTCTGTAATTGTGTATGACTATGTAATATATATCACTTTGTGTAAATTGTGTAATAAAAATACCAATAAACTAATGGTTGATTCCTTTACTTGAAGATAAGTGGGGTTAGGTTATTGAGGTTATAATTCTATCAGAGGATACATGCCTTAGGTTTTTGTGGAAAAAAGCATTGAAATCTTGTGTAAAATTATGCATTGTAGGCAAGGGAAATAAGAAATTAATGTTTACTCGGGGATTTTTGTTTTAATTAAACCTATTGGTAAGGTAGACACGAAATAGTTAAGCAGACACTTTTTCCAATTTTTGTGGCTTGGTGATAAGGCCAAAATATGTCTCATTAATGCGTAATAAATGATCTTATTTTACTCTCCTTTTATCAATTTTGACTACATTTTGTGACTTTTGTTTGATCTAATGTAAGCTAGGATGTAATTGTCCATCTTTTGTTGAATTTAGTTCTAACATTTAAAATATCTGTAATTCCTAACAAAGTGTGTGGAAATTCATTTTTGTAATAAAACAGGTCATAATCAGTCAGAAGAACAAAGTATGAAGTGATCAGCATGTTTTTGGGAGCCTTGGCTTCAATACGGATTAGTTCCGAAACTTCCAAACTTAGTTCGAAACTCCATCACATAGTTTATGAGCTCTATCACTTAGTTCCAGAACTTTCAAACTTAGTTCTAGAACTCCGAACTTAGTTCCAGAACTCTTGCATTTAGCTCCAAAACTTTCACGGTTAGATCAAGAACAGTCCCCTTTAGTTCGGAACTTCTCCAAAGTTCTAGAACCAATGGGAATCTATTTATTTTGACGACATCCAATGATAGAGCAATCAATGAGCCTTTCAATCAGGAGCAGATCAAAATATTTCTGATTCTTCATACTCGAAGATCCAAGGATAACTTATTAGACATCGTACGTCTAGCAAGGTTCCAAATTTAACATCTATTTTGGGCACTATTCGGTTCCATCTAAATCGGTAGAACAGCTATGGCTGTAAATACATATTTGAATGAAATATATATATAAAGACCTATAGATAGATTTAGGATAGAGGAGATATACATACAGATACATAGAGATAGAGATATAGAAAGATACAATATGTTTTTGTAAGACAAAATATTTTAGCAATAAAATAGCCACTTCGTTTTGAGAGAATATTACTTTGTCAAATCTGATTCAAGGTGGAGCAAGGGCCCACTCCTCTAAGAACCAAGATCCTCATTTTATTGGTATTTATATTTCTAAAGAAAATAGTGTAGATCTATTAATTCTGTAAATGCTTTTGATTCTTTAAGTTGAACTTTGTTGTATACTTGTCCCTGCAGGTGTTATAGACTAGATTTTTATTTCCTTGCAATCTTTTCACAACATTTTCAACCATGTGTTTATTTCCAAGAAAAGTGTGTTTACTTCTGCATTGTGTGTTTATTTCCAGCAATCTATTTACTTTTGTATGTGTGTTTATTTCCAGCAATTTATTCCAGCAATGAGTGTTTATTTCAGCAAGTTTCTTACAGCATAGAGATAATAAGGCTTTGGCCATGGAATCCTAAGGACACTGCAAAAAAATCCCCTAGAAAATAAAATAACAAATACCTACAGACAATTACTAGATCACTAGGATTTTCTTGTTGCATATAGCTTTAGACACACCCCTGGTTTGAATATGACATCAACAAAGAGTTGATTAAATGAAGGGAATAACGACACCCATCATTTTTGGCGCCGTTGTCGGGGACCCACTAGTTAGAATTGTCTAATTAGGTGTCAACAAGAGAAACAATCATACATCTAGTAATTGAAGAATCTTCCCTACGTCATCATAAAATTTATGAGTATACCAAGAGACTCCAAGGGTAGATTCCTCCAAAAAATATCTGAACAAGAATCATCAGCATCTTCTCGATCAAATAAGGAAGTTGACCAAGAATTAGAAGCAACATTGTCCCCTGTTAGACAAGAAGCAGAATTACCACCTTTGGAATTCTTGGATCATTCACCATAAGGAAGTGGAACCTTTAGAAAGAGGATTATATCCCTAGACACATTTAGAGGAATTTTTGATTCACAATTGAGTATTCAACCTCCTACTCCTAAATTTTTACCTTCCCCAAAGTAGATCACATACCACATTGATTGGGAGAAAAGTCTATAAGATCTGCAGAAATGGCACAAGAAGCTGAAAGAAAACATGATAAGACCTTTACTTATCCGATTCAGTTGGATAATGATGATACATATATGAAGAATATTTCACCTGCACATTTACCCACATTTAGAGGAATGTCATCTGAAGATCCTGACCAATTTCTATTTGAATTTAAAGTATTGTGTTAGACTTATGATTACAAAATAGATAATCAAAAGCTCAAGTTGTTTCCATCTACCCTAAAGGATGCAGCAATGAGGTGGTTTATGGGATTAACATCTAATTCTATTACCACTTGGGCACAAATGGAAATTTCCTTTCTAGACAAGTATCAAGACTACTGCGAGAGGAGAAACAGGAAGGAAGAAGTTTTCTAAATCAATCAAGAGGAGGATGAGAATATGGAAGATTATTTAGACATATTCCTATTTATATGTAAAAGATGTGGATTTTTAATACAAGAAGAGTTAAGAAAAACCATTTTCTTAAAGGCATGGATGATGAATCTAGGGAAGCCCTTGATTTTACGGGAGGTGGAAACATTGATCAATTAATATTGAATGATATTAAATACATTTGTAGAAGTTATTCAAGAACAAGGGGTGGACCTAGGAAAGGAAAAATAGTCAAAAGTACGAACCTAGATATGAACAACCTGATGGATGAACTCACAAAATTTATATGAGACATTCTAGTTCAATTAACCTCTACCATGGATGGATTACAAGCTAAATAAAATGTTAAAACTGAACCATTAGCTATGTATTGTCCTAGCTACGGGAAGAATCATGCAAGAAGAGATTTTCCTCTAGATAAAACAAAAATGTGTTTTATACGTGAATCTAGGGACCATGAGAGTAATTTTTTTCTCTTCTTCCATTTATAAAAATCATCTTAAACAAATTATCACTCCATCCACGTCATAAGAAGTAATTTTTCCCAGAGACAACCTATCGAGGGTAGTTCATGCCCAGTCAGTTCCTAACCCCCTGGATGATGCAATGGGAAGCTCGAGATAGTACCATAAATTTTGGGACAACCACCTTGGGTCCCTCAACCAACATGGAATCCTCAGGATTGGTTAGGATAATCTTGGTATGCCCAAGGACACCAAAAACCATGGTCTGGTCAAGGTAACTTGAATGCTTGGTCACAAACTAGGTGGAGCCCTAATAATTACACTCAAGGGAGGACATATCCCAATCAAAATCAACAAGCCATAATGGGTTCCCTAGCACAAAATTCACAAACTAAAAATGTGGTTCAAACATAAATACCAACACAACGAGTTGTTAATCCTAGAAACAAACAAACAACTCACCTCTATGTGGTAGAACAAGAAAAACTAGTTGATCTAAATGCCATGGATTGTAAAGATATTCAAACCAGATCTAGAAAATTAATTAGTAGTCCACCTATTATAATTATTGAAATGACAAAAGAAACTGAAACCCCTAGTGCGGTTATTCCCAAGAAAGATGAAAAAGAAAAATATAAGGAGCCAAATAGAAACTCTATTGAAACTCCATTTCAGAGAGATTTAAAGAAGTTATAGGGACCAAGGAATCTAAGTTGGTGCAGGAGTTGAGGAAATTAAATATTGAAATACCATTATTACAAGAAATCAAGGACATTTTGGAGTTGAACAAGTTAATCAAAATGTTATGTTTAAGAAGACCTAGAAGGAAGAAGTAGTACCCCAGGACTATTAAGGTAGATGGGAAACTTGCTGATTTATTAGCAAGAAAACTCTTACTTCCCAAATATGGAGATCTGGTAGCCCTATTATTTCTGTCTCTATAGGGAATAAAGATATACATAATGTTTTGGTTGATTTGGGAGCAGCTATAAATGTGATGATAGTGGACACTTTGAAAACATTACCATTAACAGGTATCCAACCTACTAACACCATATTGTAGATGGAAGACCAATCTGTAGCAAAACCAAAAGGAGTTATTGAAGATGTGGTAGTTATGGTGGAGTCATGGGAATATCCAAAGTGGACTTCCTCATATTGCAGCCAAAAGGTAAAACACTTGGTTATCCCATTATTTTGGGTAGACCATGGTTAGCTATAGTTGTTGCCTTAATTGATTGTAGATCAGGTGATATGACTATCTCAAATGGTAAGAATTCTAAGAAAATTTCCTTATATCCCTCTACATGACCTTTTATCGATAATCAAGAACAATTATGGGTTGATGATCTTGATACTAATAAACAAAATATGTCTTCTTTGGCTATGATAACATTACAGGATCACGTATGGGAGATGGAGGATATGATTAATCAACCATTGAACAAACACCAACTATCCTTGGATCAATCGGGGATAGTTTCAAAACCTACGGACTTAGTTTTGAAACCATCAGATTTAGTTCGAAACCATCATACTTATCTCGGAACCACAACAATAACAATCCCATGAAAATGCAAATAATTTCACTCTGGAGGAACGAGATTTCTCTTGGGGAGGAGCAGAAATAGCTACGAAATTAGTAGTTTCAGTTTCAAAGATATCAGGAAATGGTGAAGAATTTGGAAAACAACAGTGATGAGGAGTTTGACCAACAGCAAGATAAGTATCATAAATCTTCTTCTTGTCCTTTGTCGAGTATTCTTTCTCAAGGGAAGTTTAGAGATGTTGCTACATATCATATGTTATTACCACATCCATGTCCACTAAACACCTTAATGGAACCCTTTCAAAAAATCATTTCATCACACATTGGAACCAAACATGTTGAGATTCAACCAGGTAAAATTTTGAACATTAATAGTTGGCTGAAGAATGATGAAGAAGATAAATTGTTTGATGTTCTAGAAGATCATACTAGAGCTTTTTCTTGGGACTATAAAGACATGAAATGAATCCATACAAGTATTTGTAACCATCACATCTATATTGAAAAACATTAAACCGGTTAGGCAACATGATAGGAGGATTAATCTAGCCTTAAAGGACATAGTCAAGCAAGAAATTGAAAAACTATTACAAATAGGTTTTATCTACCCTATCTCAAATAGTCAGTGAGTGTCTCCTCTTGTAATTGTTCCTAAAATGAACGGAAAATGGAGAATTTTTTTTTATTATAGGGAGTTGAACAAATCCACATTGAGAGATTATTTTCCCTTACCATTCATAGATCAAGTTTTGGACAACCTTGCAGGTAAACAATACTTTTCCTTCTTGGATGGCTTTAGTGGATATAATCAAATCAGAGTTATTGTTGAGGATCAAGATAAAACTACCTTTACTTTTCCATGGGGTACCTTTTCCTATAGGGTATTTCCATTTGGACTATGTAATGCTCTAGCAACCTTCCAAAGAGTTGTATTAGCAATTTTGCAGACCTAACAAATGATTGTGTAGAGGTATACATGGATGACATTACTGTGGATGGAGACACATTTGATGGTGCTTTGAAGAATTTGGATAGATTACTAATAAGATGTGAGGAACACCATTTGTCTCCTAGTCATGAGAAATTTTTAATGATGGTTGATGAGGGGATTGTATTAGGACACCACATTTCAAAAAGAGGAATTCAAGTTGACCAAGACAAAATCAAGATTATTTCAAACTTACCTGTTCCTTAAACCCCAACATATATCAAGTCATTTTTAGGGTGTCTTTGGATACTATAGGTGTTTTATTAAGGATTTTAGTAAAACTTTTGCCCCTGTTTTTAGTTTACTTACCAAGGATTGTGAATTTTGTTGGGATGAAAAGTTTCAACATGTTTTTAAGGAAATTAAATAAAAATTAATCACTGCCCCAATATTGAGAGGACCTAATTAGGAGAAACATTTTCACATCCAAACATATGCCTCAAATAACTCAATAGGTGAAATTTTGGGGCGAGAAAGATGAAGAAGGGAAAATGTATGATATTTACTACCTTAGTAAAAATCTTACTCCCACTGAAAGAAATTATACTACCACTAAAAAATAATTTCCTCTTGTGATCTATGCAATTAATAAATTCAGACATTATATTATAGGGTACAAAATATTTGCACATACATATCACTCAGCAATTAGATACTTAATGAACAAACCAGTGGTTGGAGGTAGGATAATTAGATGGTTATTACTTTTACAAGAATTTGATATTACCATAGTATATAATCCAGGAAAATCTAATGTGGTAACTGATTTCTTGTCAAGATTGACCACTACAAGGAGAAAGATCCAATTAAGGACAACTTTCCAGATGAACAATTGTTTTCTATTTCAGCTAGATACATCATGGTTTGCTAATATGGAAAATTATCTTGTAACAAGGAAGTTTCCTCCTTCCACTAAGAAATAAATGAATAATTTGATCAAAACCAGTGCATAATTTAAATGGTTAAATGGAATGTTGTTTAAATTTGGTCTTGATTTGGTTTTACGTAGGTGTGTGAGAGAAGATGAAATCTTTGACATACTCAGGGCATGTCATGATGAACCAAGTGGAGGACACTTTTCAGTAAAAAGAACAACTCACAAGATACTTGGCGCTGACTATTATTGGTCATATTTGTATAAATATGTGAAGAGATATATCAAGCGGTGTGATCCTGTCAAAGGGTGGGATAGCCAACATTTACTGTGAAATTTCTCTACAACCTCAAGTAGTGATTGTACAATTTGAAAGGTGGGGGATATATTTTTGGTCCCTTTAGTCCTCCTTCACATGAAAAGGATCACATTCTTGTGTGTGCGATTATGTGATAAAGTGGGCAGAGGTGTAGGCTTTAACAAATGCCACTGAAGGAGCAGTTGTTGATTTCTTTTGGCATTGAATTATGATGAAGTTTGGTGCACCAAGGAGTATAATTTCAGATCAGGGGTCACAGTTCATGTCTAAAATTATATAGACCTTCACAATGTACTATCAGATCAATCATAGGAAGTCATCTCCCCATCACCCACAATCAAATGGACAAGTAGAAGTAACAAATAGAGAATTGGAAAACATCCTTACCAAAATAGTTGAAGCAGGTAGAAGATATTGGGTAAAGAGACTACCTGAGCCTATCTGGGCTTATAATACAACTTGGAAGACTACAACAGGGTTTTCACCATATGAGTTATTTTATGGGAAAAAATATTTTTTACCTATTGAATTTGAACTAAAAACATTGAGGATAGCAACTAAAGTGGGTATTGAGTTGGATGCAAGACAAAAGGAAAGAATTCTTCAACTCAATGAATTGGATGAGTTGAGAATAGAAGCACTTCAATAGACAGAGATAATCCAAGATCAAAGGAAGCAGTGGCATGACACACATATCAAGAAAAGTAAATTTAAGGTAGGAGATTGGGAATTACTATTTAATTCCAAGTACCAATAATTCAAGGCAAAGTTGAGAACTAGATGGTTAGGACCCTATTAGATTGAGAAGATATTTGACAATGGCTCTATTCAGCTACTTCCCATTGATGGTAGTAGAAGGACACTTTTGGTCAATGGACATAGGCTAAAACTTTATAGGAATCCTCCTACTAGGGATGAATTCTTGAAGCAGATTGAAGTAAACAAAGAATTTGATCATATGGAAGAACCCAGTTCTTCCAAAATGATCAAATAATCAGATGCATGGATCCAAAATAAAGGGAAGAGAATGAAAACCAGCAAATGGCATTCTCTTCCCCAAAAAAAAAAAAGAAGAAAATAATTAAAAAAATAAAAAGGGAAGGAATGAAAACTAGTAAATGGCATTCTCTTCCCCCAAAAAAACTCTCAAAGATCAATTGAAAACCAGCAATGGCGGTTGGTCTCCTCAATAAATGGCTAATGCAAAATAAAAAGAATTTGTTTGAATTCCAAGCTGTCTTTTCTAACTGTTTTTCCTTTTTCACTTTTAGGAATGATGAGTCATCAAGGTGGAGGGATTACATCAGAAAAGGATGGTAATTATGTCTTGAACTTATTAAAGGTTAAATTAAAATTTTACATGTGTGATTAGACTTGATTTAAAAAGTCGGTATGATGAGTCATTTATTGTGCATTATGATTAAAAGAAAGTAATCATGAGGGTGATGTTGATGGAATAAGAAAGTGGCGGTGTATTTGTAATTAGCTATCATTTGGGTGGAATAAATGAAGTTGAGAAGTAGTTGTAGAATAATTGTATTTGAATTCCAGCCAAACCCATCAATTTCGCAGATAAACATAGTAGCTCAATGAGCCTAAACACAATAGTTCCGTAGCTAAATCCAGTAGTTCTACACTAATTCTAAATTTGAAGAAAGAAGAATTTGAATCATCCTCTTTTCCATGGGGATTAAAAAGAAGTCAAATCCAGAGGATGATACCCAACTTCTTGCAGATGAAGAAGTGAAAGCCATTTTTGGATGAGTAGGGTGGCTGGAGTTCTTGAAAAAGTTCTCGAGGTACAATGATGAATTGGTAAGGGAATTTTTGTAAATTTAGAAGAATATAGAACTAAATTTAAAATCATTATAATTCCTTTTACTTTGTCAATATAATGAGTAATGTGTCTAGAATACCAATTGTGCATGTCACAAATCCTATCAAGGGAACCTTTAAATATCCGGTGGAAACTTTGATACAAGAGGGGGAATCTGAGACCCAATATATCTATAACACCAAGAAAATCATAAATGGGGTCAGAAGGGCCAGCTTTCCCAAACCATTTAATAGGGTAGCATTTTGGGTAGTTAAGTATTTAACTTGTGATGGTCAATTTGGGACTGTGGGAAGAGAATTCCTTAAGATGTTAATATATCTTAGGTATGGGAATTCAAAACTAGAATATATAGTAAATATTCCAGGATTCCTTTTTGAATCCATCTAAATAATGGCTCAAAGGTATTCCTAGGGATTTGGAACAATCAGACATCATGGGTTAATCCATTTGGTATGTTAGCACCATTTTCTTTCAAAGAAAAATGGAGAAGAAATATGGGAAAAGTTTCTTAACAAGTTTAAGCAAAACCTTGATATTATCAGGAGGGGAATACCAACCCTTTTTCTCCTATAAGTAATTTGGAGATTGATGCCCTGCAGAGGAAAATAAGGAAATAGGTGGGGGTAATGTACCAAAAAGAAGGAGATCTAGAAGAAGGATTAAAGTTGCAGAACCTATTGTTCTGTCAAAGAAACTCCTTCCTCTACAATAGTACCAGGAGAACTAATATTTATCTCTGACAGTGATAGTTCACCTAAGCTAGAGCATGAAGTGAAAGTCAGAAGAATCTCTAGGAGGAAACCCATTTCCAGAAATTTTGAAGCTCCTCAAAGAAGAATTCATAAGAGGTCTAGGGAAATTCTAGAGGAGATGGAAGAATAGGATGGGTTGGAAAAATAAGCTACTGATATTTTGGGCAACATGGCCATGACTCCTCTGGACCAAGCCAAACTAAGGTGGAGAAGGAAGATGAAATATTTGAAGAACATGCTTTTCAAGAGTTGGGTGAATCAACAACACTGTCACATGAAGAAGAGGAATTGGCATCTTGGAAATAGAAAGGGAAATCCCCTTTGGTAGAAGAGGAATGCTCATTTCCCAATGAACTTTCGAAAAGGAGGAAAAATAACACTTAAAACAGACTCTGTTTTTGTCCAGAGTAGAACTCATCATCAGAGAGAAGGATGAGGAATTAAACTTCCTCAAACTCAAGTTAGAACAGAGGGAAATTCTCATTGAGAAACTAACAAATCAGCTCACAAATAGGACTGAATAATTGACAATGGTCAAATAGAAGATGATGGAAAAAGAAGAAGAATGTCAATTTTCCAGAAGACCAAGTGTTATGTCAACAAAGTATATGCATAGATGAACCGACTTCTTGGTCACTCAAGTAGTTTTGGGATGATACCGAAGGGAACTTAATGAATTTAAAACATCAAATGAGGACATGAGAAACAAGATGGAAGAAGAGAAGAAAGAAAGGAAGAAATGGGAAGAAAAATTATACAAAGAGGAAGAAGACAAATTTAAATGTCTTTTAAAAATACAAATGGTTTTCATAATGAGTGAAAATTTACTCACATGTAGGAGACCTTCTCCTGCATACAGTTTATTTTGGAAGAACAATTTATTCACTGGCAACTATCAATAATTGCATGTGGCCTTCCACATGAAATAAAAGATGAATCTACGTTCATGACATCCTATTCCTCAGCTAGTGCAGAGAAGAAAAATATTTATTACGAATTCTATCTACGAAATCTTATCTTTGGAAAAGAAAACAGGCTTCATGATCAATTTATATATAGGGGAAAGCTAGTTGAATGCATTTGTTTCTATTCTTCAAAATCAGATTGCATATAAAGAGAGGGATTTGAGCATATATTAAAATCTAGTTCATCTAGTCTCTACATGAGGGCTCACTATGGTAAACCATCTTCCTTTGCTATACATTTCAGATCCCATGCCTTTGATAGTGGTTCAAGGCACATTATCTGGCTAGTTTATAGAAAATTATTGATGCCTTCACCTCTTATGAGGAAGAAGAATTTGAAGAGATTTATGATGGATGTTTGAAAATATGGGAGTTTCTCGCAATTGAATTGAGAATAAGATAAGTAATATCTCCCACAAACGTAATATGGAGCCTAGAAAGAGAAAAATCCTTGTACATATTAATCCCTCGGGTCAATGAAAAAAGTAGGTGCATATGGATGGGAATGAGAACAAGGCCTCCCCTTCTTCTCACCCCCATGTCTCCATGGAAAAATAGAGAGCCTCAAGATCCCACTCAATTTGAGGAATGATAGAGGAAATTAGAAGCAGGATCAGGGTATAGTACTTCTGAACTAAAACACTAGGATATTCAGTTTCAGCCATTTGACCTGAGCAATCAATTGGAATGCAGAATACACAACCCAATATTTGAAGAGTAAATTTTGTAAGGGGACTTACAAACAAGTAAGTACGGGGGAGATGATAAGGCCAAAATATGTCTCGTTAATGCATAATAAATGATCTTATTTTACTCTCCTTTTTATCAAGTTTGATTACATTTTGTGACTTTTGTTTGATCTAATGTAAGTTAGGATGTAATTGTACATCTTTTTTTGAATTTAGTTCTAACATTTAAAAGCTCTGTAATTCCTAACAAAGTGTGTGGAAATTAATTTTTGTAATAAAATAAGTCATAATCATTCAAAAAAAAATGAAGTATGAAGTGATCGGCATGTTTTGGTAGCCTTGGCTTCAATCACGGATTAGTTTCGGAACTTCCAAACTTAGTTTGAAACTCCATTATACAATTTATGAGCTCAATCACTTAGTTTCAAAAAAATTAGATTTAGTTCGGAACTCCAGCACTTAGTTCTGTAACTCCTTGGTTTAGCTCTGGAACTTTCATGGTTAGATCAAAAACAGACCCTTTCATTTCGAAACTTCTCCAAAGTTCCAAGACCAATGGGAATCTATTTATTTTGATGACATTCGATAATAGTGCAATCAATTATCCTTTCAATCAGGAGAAGATCAGAAGATTTTTATTCTTCATACTCGAAGATCCAGGGATAACTTATCAGACAGTTGTACGTCCAGCAAGGTTCCAAATTTAACATCTATTTTGGGCACTATTTGGTTCCATCTGAATCGGTAGAACAACTATGGCCATAAATACATCTTTGAATGAAATATATATATATATATATATATATATATATATATATATACCTATAGATAGATTTAGGATGGAGGAGATATGCATACAAATACAAAGAGATAGCGATATAGAAAGATACAGTAAGTTTTTATAAGATAGAATATTTCAGCAATAAAATAGCCACTTCGTTTTGAGAGAATATTACTTTGTCAAATCCAAATTCAAGGTGGAGTAAGGGCCCACTCCTCCAAGAACCAAGATCCTCATTTTATTGGTATTTATATTTCTAAAGCAAATAGTGTAGATCTATTAATTTTGTAAATGCTTTTGATTCTTTAAGTTGAACTTTGTTGTATACTTGTCCCTACAGGTGTTATAGACTAGATTTTATTTCCTTGCAAGCTTTTCATAGCATTTTCAACCGTCTTTATTTCCAAGCAAAGTGTGTTTACTTCTACATTGTGTGTTTATTTCCATTAATATATTTACTTTTGTATGTGTGTTTATTTCAGCAATTTATTCCAATAATTAATGTTTATTTCAACAAGTTTCTTACAGCATAGAGATAATAAGGCTTTGGCCATGGAATCCTAAGGACACTGCAAAAAACCCCCAGAAAATAAAATAAAAATACCTACAAACAATTACTAGATCACTAGGATTTTCTTGTTGCATATAGCTTCAGACACACCCCTGGTTTGAATATGACATCAGCAAAGAGTTGATTAAATGAAGGGAATAACGACACCCATAATTTTTGGGGCCATTGTCGGGGATCCACTAGTTAGAATTGTCTAATTAGGTGTCAACAAGAGAAACAATCATACATCTAGTAATTGAATAATATTCCCTATGTCATCATAAAATTTATGAGTAGACCAAGAGACTCCAAGGGTAGATTCCTCCCAAAAATATATGAACAAGAATCATCAGCATCTTCTCGATCAAATAAGGAATTTAACCAAGAATTAGAAGCACCATTCTCCCCTGTTAGACAAGAAGCATAATTCACACCTTTGGAATTCTCGATCAGTCACCAGAAGGAAGTGGAACCTTTAGAAAGAGGATTATATCCTAAGACCTGTTTAGAGAAAGTGTTGATTCACAATTGAGTAGTCAACCTCCTACTCCTAACTTTTCAACTTCTTCAAATCAGATCACATACCACATAGATTGGGAGAAAATTCTAGAAGGTACCGCAGAAAATGGCACTAGAAAGCGAAAGAGAACACGATAGGACCTTTACTTATCCAATTCAATTGGATGATGATAATACATCCATGAAGATTATTTCACTTGCACGTTTACCCACATTTAGAGGAATTGCATCTAAATATCCTGACCAATTTCTATTTGAATTTAAAGTATTGTGTCAGACTTATGATTACAAAACAGATAATCAGAAGCTCAAGTTGTTTCCATCTACCCTGAAGGATGCAACAATGAGGTGGTTTATGGGATTAACATCTAATTCTATTACCACTTGGGCACAAATGGAAATTTCCTTCCTAGACAAGTATCAAGACTACTGTAGAGGGAGGAACATGAAGGAAGAATTTTTCAAAATAAAGTAGGAGGATGAGAATATGGAAGATTATTTAGACAAATTCCTCTTTGTAAGTAAAAGATGTGGATTTGTACTACAAGAAGAGTTAAGAATAACTATTTTTCTTAAAGGTCTGGATGATGAATCTAGGGAAGACCTTGATTTTCTCGGGAGGTGGAAACATTAATCAATCAAGAATAAATGATATTAAAGACATTTGTATAATCTATTCAAGAACAACGGGTGGACCTAGGAAAGGAAAAACGGTGAGTGAAAAGTCTGAACTCATATATGAACAAACCGATGGATGAACTCACAAAATTTATAACATACATTCTAGTTCAATTAATCTCCACTATGGATGGATTGCAAGCTAAAGAAAATGTTAAAACTGAACCATTAGCTATGTATTATCCTAGCTACGGGAAGAATCATGTAATAAGATATTGTCCTCTCGACAAAAAAATGTGTTTTATCTCGTGAATCTAGGGACCATGAGAGTAATGTTTTCTCTTCTTCCATTTATTAAAAACATCTTAAACAAACCAGCACTCCATCCACGTCATAAGAAGTAATTTTTTTCCAGAGACAACCTATCGAGGCGGTTCATGCCCAGGTCAGTTCCTAACCCCTAGATGATGCCATGGGAAGCTCAGATAGTACCATAAATTTTGGGACAACCACCTTGGGTCCCTCAACCAACATGGAATCCTCAGGATTGGTCAAGACAATCTTGGTATGCCCAAGGACACCAAAACCATGGTCTGGTCAAGGTAACTCGAATGCTTGGTCACAACCTAGGTGGATCCCTAATAATTACGCTCAAGGAGGACATATCCCAATCAAAATCAACAAGCCATAATGGGTTCCCTAGCACAAAATTCACAAACTGAAAATTTGGTTCAAACACAAAAACCAACACAACCGATTGTTAATCCGGAAAAAACCAAACAACTCACCTCTATGTGGTAGAACAAGAAAAACCAGTTGATCTAAATACCATGGATTGTAAAGATATTCAAACCAGATCGGAAAATTAATTATCATTCCACTTATTATAATTATTGAAATGAAAAAGAAAGCGAAACCCCTAGTGCGGTCGTTCCCGGGAATGATGAAAAAGAAAAAGATAAGGAGCCAGATAGAAACTCTACTGAAACTCCATTTCGAGAGAGATTTAAAGGAGTTATAGGGACAAAGGAATCTAAGTTGGTGTAGGAGTTGAGGAAATTAAATTTTGAAATACCATTTTTTACAAGAAATCAAGGACATTTCGGAGTTAAACAAGTTAATCAAAAGGTTATATTTAAGAAAACCTAGAAGGAAGAAGCGTGCACTGAGGACTATTAAGGTAGATGGGAAACTTGATGATTTATTAGAAGGAAAACTCTTACTTCCCAAATATGGAGATCTGGTATCCCCTGTTATTTCTATCTCTATAGGAAATAAAGAAATACATAATGTTTTGGTTGATTTGGGAGTAGCTATAAATGTGATGACAAAGTGCACACTTTGAAAACATTACCATTAACAATTATCCAACCTATTAACACCATATTATAGATGGCGAGACCATTACGTAGCAAAACAGAAGGAGTTATTGAAGATGTGGCGCTTATGGTGGAGTCATGGGAATATCTAGTGGACTTCCTCATATTGCAGCCAAAAGGTAAAACACTTGGTTATCCCATTATTTTGGGTGGACCATGGTTAGTTATAGTTGTTCCCTTAATTGATTATAGATCAGGTGATATGACCAAGTTATTTCAATAGAATTAAAAAGAAATTTGAGTTTTCATAGGGTGAAGCGAGAGATATTTATGTGATTCAATGGTAGGACAATAGAAACAATCTTAAGGGCTAATTTGAGAGATCATTTAACAAAACAAGTAGCATTTAAACTTGGAATTTCATTCGAAACATTTTCCCACAGATAGTTCTTGAAAATGGGTGCTTAAAAATGTTTTGTTAGTGTTTTAGAACTTCATGAGTGAGAAGTTATGCATGATAATGTCTTGAGATAGGGCTAATAAGGTGAAGGGGCAATAAAAGAGGGAATTGGATTTGCAAGAAGAGAATAAGGATTCAGGTTTTGAACTTTAGGGCACACCTTATTAATGATAAATGGTTTTTGAGGAATCTTTCACATATTTTATGGTTCTTCTAGAAGCCTCCAACCATGGAGCTTGCATGATCCATTGTCTTAATGACATAAAAGGAAGTCTAGAGGAAGATATGTGAAGAAATGATGAATAAAACCTTTTAGAATTAGATTAATTATTTTCCTAAGATTAATTAAAGTGTGTAACAAAATATGAAGATGCAAGAGAGTCATTGAAGGCTAGAAAGTCATTTTTGCTTCATTTGGGAATAAAAGCTAGTTAAGAAAGGTGAAAGAACAGTGGGAGTAAAAGAGAAGTTGATTCTTTCTATAAGTATAAATCATTGAGATGGTTAATGTGAGCTTGAATGTAGGGGAATGTGCATGGTACATTGAGTAGTAAGGTGAATTTGATTAATTTGTACATTTTAAGCCATTTTGGGATTTTGAAAGATCATCATATGCAAAAATTTGGTGAAGTTATACTTATGAACTCTCTTGATTAGTTGAATGCAGGATTGATTATAATTCTATTTACATAAATAATTGGAGCCAAATATTAGCTATTCAAATATTAGTTTTTCGAGTGGTTTTTAAGGCCCTTTTTTGTTGGGTGACAAAAAAATTTAGTTGGATTTACGATTATCAGTCCCAGAGATACCTTTGTAACTTGATCATTGTTTTGGTATTCAAATTCTGCCAAATGTGATTAAGCCTCTATATATTGGGAAATAAGTGAAAATCATCGAAATTTTTGTTGAACTCAACGTGAGTTTTTTTGGGACCCAATCTGTAAGAACTGTGTTGTTTAGGTATGTTTTCTCAACTTGTTACTTTAGCTAGAAACTCCTTCTGAGGGTCTCGTTTGACTTCTAACCATGTGTGAGACCTTTTTAATACCATCACAATGCTATGTAGAGTATTATTCAATATTTTATCTTGTATGAATGGATTTTGAAATGTATGGTTTTTTTCTCTCTCCTCCCTCTTCTCTCTCTAGAAATGACTATGATACTTTGGTTGATTTTGAAAATGTAAATGAATTGGAAAATGTAAATTGGTTTGAAATGAAATGAAAATGGACATGAAATGCAAATGGTTATGACATTGTGAATGGAAAATAAAATGTCTCTCATCCTCACTCTCTCTCTCTCTCTAGAACCAAAAACATAAAGTGCAAATGAATGTGAAAGTGTGAATGCGTGAGAAATGAACTCTCTCCCTATCTCTACCTCTCTCTACTCTTTGTTTGAAATTTTTCAAAATGATGAATGTGTGGATTTATGTGTGAGCATAGGGGATTCCATACTACTTATTGGGATGAAAAATATGGTCTAAGTATTGTAAGTGCATAAGGTTTGGGTGTATAAACATAGGGCATGTGATGACGTGTGGATATATAGTAAGGTAGAGCGTGCTCAAGATCAAGACTTAGCCATTTTGGCATGAAGCTATTTTTGTACATAGAGTGCGGAGCACACAATGACATGGAGACTTGAAGACTACGCCAAGGCTATTTTGGGATTTACAACAGTTCGAGCACCATGCAAAGTTTTGGTCTAATAATAGGATATGTACTAAGAGTTAACTTTAGAAGATATATTATTAGCACTTGCATGCTTTTGTATTCTCTTGTAAAGGTGCATGGCTATTATTAGCATGTAGTCTATTTTTGGAATGTGCATGAGCGGTGAAGGGAAATCCCCGACCCCTATATATACATATATATATATACATATATATATGCGTATGTGAATGAACATGGATCTTGCATGATAAATCTCATTATATTCATAGTTTAGCTAATATTTCCTATGGTTTAGATCTAGAAGCTGGTTTATGCATTGTGGATTGTTTACTATCTGTTATGAATATGGATATATACATACTCAATCATATTAACATTACGTATAAGAAAATATAAGTAGGGACCTAGTACCCTTACATGCTTTACATGAGTGCTCGGTTCGAAAGTGGGTGATGTGTCGGCGTGCCTTGGACTATTTGTAGTGAATTCTAGCATACATCATTGGTTCCATTGCCATGACCTCTTTCTCAGTTTTTTTTTCAGGATGTTGTGTGATGAATACATACCGATTAACCTTGGCCAATATTGAGGAGTGGTTAGAAGATCTAGAAGAAGAGTATGCCCACAAATTCAACACTGGACCTAATTTTAATGCACGTGTGTGGGTTGAGCGAATCGTATGATGTATTATATGAGAGGTTCTTTTTGTCTTTCCCATAGAGGTGTATGAGTGGCTAGTTTCTTACGAATCTAAGAGGAATTGGAGATTTCACATGCTTTTTTGGATGTAGCAAGAATTCTAGGCATTGTATGATGCAGATCTAATTTGGACGCACTCTATGGATGTTTGGTTCCATATTTTTTAGAACATCTATATTCTCTAGTATGTAATTTCCACTTATTATTGCACAGAAGTTGTTGAGTTCTAATTCTTGCGTGAGCCTAAAGGATCCTACTTACGTGGTTTTCCTTTGGAAATCAAGATCTTGATCATAACCCTAGATTTGGAGAACAAGCCTATAGCTAGCGAAACCCCACCATGCATGAGAGTAGGAGTAGGTTTGGTAAAGATGGAAAACCTAGCGGTAGAGAGATAAAGAAAATAAATGTTTCTTAAGTTTAATAAAGCACGCGAGAAATATATAATGAAGCAAAAAGATATCGTGGAAAGAATGGTGTTGCGAGAGGAGATGGTGAAAGAGTTGACGGATCGTATTGAAAACTGTGCACCATGATGAAGTTACACTCTAGTTGAATCGTAATGGCTCCAATGTAATCACAAGGAAGAATCGATCAATAACTGAATAACTTGCATAATAGAACAAATCTTGCACATGTAGAGAAAAGACAAGTGGAGTGTCTTGGCATGCTCATAAATGTCAAATGAAGGGATACATATAGGGTGCGTTGAGTAACCCTAGTGCATGACTCAATAGCAAACCCTAAACCTAACCCTAAACCTAACCCATGTGAGATGACCCTCCATATGTGAGTGGAGGACACATAGGATAACTCACACCAACACCCCCTTCATTGAAGCTGGGGTAGCGGCTATGATGAGTCAGACGGAAAGAGAAGACACTCCTAAACAACTAAGAAAGATGTGTCAATGGGGCCCGGCAACTAAAGGCTTGATAAGGTGCCCATATACAAACAACATCTTCCTAGAAGAAGAAGAAAAAAAGGACTACATAGCCCGAAGAAGATGAGTAGCTATAGAAGACCTCACCCCAAGAAGATACTGTAAGTGAAGAAACTTCATTTCAGTGAAGGGCTTGGTAAATAAATATGCAATCTGATCAGTTGTCTGAATGTACTAAATGTTGATGATACTATCATGAATAAGCTCTCATATGAAGTGCATATGGATCTCAATGTGCTTTGTCTGCTAATTTTGAACTCGATTTCTGTAAATAGAGATAGTGCTCATGTTATCATAGTAGATAATGGTAGGCCACCGAAGGTGGATGCCAAACTCTGTCAGAATACCCTGTAGCCAAATAGCTTCTGTGGCAGCATTAACTACTCCTCTGTATTATGCCTCTATAGATGATATCGCAATTGCATTATACTTCTTGCTAGACCAACTAATAGGACCCAAACCAAGAGATAAATTGTAGCAGTAGATTTCCGATGATCTAAGTCACCGGCCCAATCAGAATCTGTGAACCCAATCAAGTCAATATCTACCCCTCCATGATAGTGAATTCCATCAGTATAGGTGCCATGAACATAATGAAGGATCCATTTAGCTACTTTCCAATGCAGCTCATGTGGCTCCTGCATGAATCTAGACACAATCCCAATAGCATACGATAAATTCGGTCGAGTGTGAGTCAAGTAAATCAAGCTCCCTACCAAGTGTCGATAAAGGGTACCATTAACCAAGGGATTAGAGAAATTAGAAACCAACTTAACCCGGAAAGAAAAGGAGTAGGAGAAGACTTGCAATCAGACATCTAAAAATGAGCTAGCAAATCAAGAGCATACTTAGGTTATGAAACCAAAATTCCTGAGTCAGATTATGAAATATGGATCCCAAGAAAGTAATGAAGCAGACCTAAGTCAGTCATGGAAAACCTGTTGGCCAAGGAAATCTTCACAAAATCAATAATAGAGGAAGAACTACCTGTGATCAACAAGTCATCAAAATAGAGAACAAGAATGAGTATGGAGTCATCTTGCCATAGAATATAAACATTTGGATTAGACTGACACCTAGTAAACCCTGATGTAAGTAAAAAGGAGTCCATCTTGGCATACAAATCCTGAGGGGCTTGTTTAAGGCCATAAAGAGACTTCTTTAACTTACAAATGAGGGAGGGGTCATGGACATAAACCGAAGTTTGTTCCATGTAGATATCTTCCTCTAGGTCACCATGAAGGAAGGCACTCTTAACGTCCATTTGATGGACTTTCCATCTGTTTGTTATGGAAATGGATAGGGTTAGTCGAATAGAAGTCATCTTCACAACCAGAGAAAAGGTTTTAGTATAATCAACCCTAGCTATCTAGGAGAAACCCTTAGCTACTAATTGCACTTTAAACTTTTTTACATCTCCATCTACTCCATACTTTGTTTGGAACACCCACTTACACCGAATGATTTTTCTTCCTTTCAGAAGAGGGGTGAGATCCCAATTATTTTTCTTCATGATAGAGGAATACTCCTCATCCATGGTAGAATCCCACTCAGGAATACCGAAGTCTCCGAAAAGACTGTGGATTAGAAGAAGAGGTGAAGAAAGATTGGGGTCCAATGAAATCTGAGTGAGTACGTCTCATATCCGAAGTATCTCCAACTAAATCTCCAGCACTTTGCAAAGTTTTCCTAGCCCAAAGAGGACTAGGAGGATCAGGCTCAAATTCGGAAGATTCTTCACTTGAGTGAGAAGGGACATAGTCCTCATCATCACTACTATCAGAATCAGAAGACTCAGAGGTCTAATGGTTAGGAGGATCAGGAAGAGGAGCACGCTCAATAGTATCATCATCTGATGAGTCAGAATTTGAATCAGTGAGCTGAAGAACCTCAATAGGTGGAGAAGTAGAAGTCAAAGAAGACTCATCGAACTTAACACTTCTCTCAATATATAGCTCATGAGAAGTAGGATTCATCAATCGATATCCCTTCATGCCATCAGGATACCCTACAAATATACAAGGTCAGGATTGTGGTTCCAAAGCCTTACATTTCTTCTTGGGAATCCAAGTCATAGCCTTGGATCTGAAGACTCAAAAGTGCTCAAAATCACGTTTGTGTCTAAACCAAAGCTTCAAAGGGTGTCATCCCTCTTATTGCCTTGTGTAGAACATGGTTCGAATGTAATTAGCACAATTCATTGCTTCAGCCCAATCTCGTAGAGGAAGAGACTTGAGTGAATCATACAAGTGGCCATCTCCTTAAGAGTACGAGTTCTTTCTTTCAGCTACTCCATTCTACAAATGGTTGTATGCAAATGTATGCTACAAGGATATCCCTTCGTAATACGAAATCCATGAACCTATTATTTATAGAAATCCATGAACCTATTGTTTACATATATTCACCTCCATTGTCGGTTCGAAGAACCTTAATATACTATTTTTCCTATTTCTCAAAGAAGAGCCTTAAAGTCCTGAAAATGTTCAAATACTTCATACTTAAGCTTAAGAAAATATACTCAAGTATATCATGAATAGTCATCAATGAAGGTCAACACATAAAGAGCTCTAGTAAACGAAGGAGACAGAAATGGATCAGAAATGTCGTTGTGAACATGATCCAAAGGATGATTTGTTAGGGAAATAATGTTCATAGTGTGAACATTAGTGCATTAGAATAATAGTATTATTCTAATAATAATTTATGAGTAATATATTATTAATAATGAGTTGTCAAACTCATATTAATAATATATATATCTATTGTAAGGAGTTTGTTTATCAAACAAACTCACGTAGCTTTTTAGAAGTGTGTGTGTGGAGAGATAAGTGTGAGTGATTCTAGGAGAGAGATGTGGGATTGAAGATTAGATTGACTCCTAGTTTGTAGGAGATCAACTTTGTATAAATATCTCTATCTATGTGAATAAAATTATCCCGAATGAATTTGAAAGAATATTTTTATATTTGGTGTATATTTTTAGTTTATAATTGCAAGATCTCTCGACCAAATTAATACGAGTAGCTCTCCAGATTTTACTTTGTCAAAGTTCTTTTCAGGATGCTTTCCAAGGGTACAACCCTCACAAATACCCTTAGAAAACTTGACGCTGGGTAACACGTTGACCATTTCGTTATGGCTCAATTTTTCAAGGTAGCGATAATTTAGATGTCTCGAACCGCTTATGCCATAGCTTACTAGCCTCATTTACATGAGTGAGCAAAGCATTGGGTGTAGAATCGAAGTAAAGTGGGAAAAGGTATACAATCGTGAACGGTTATCGCTTTCCTCGCCCACCGTAGTGTCATCGTTAAGCTCACGAATAATCAATCGAGTTAGTACCAAATTCCACTCACATTCCTTAACCAAGGTGAGTACTTTGGTAAACCTATAGGAGATTGGTAGAGAGATCAGGAATGCTCAACACTTGGTTGAATGTTCCCCCATCCATCTCTATCGATCCACTACCAGAAACTAACATTGTCATGTCATTACCCATCATGATTTGGGACATTCCACAAGGATCAATGTTGGAGAACTCAACATGTAAAGAACCCATGTGGTGTGAGGCACCGTAATCTATAATCCACGTCGATGAAGGAACAACTCTGGCTACAAGGGCCTTTTCTTTCTTCTTATCAAATTTAGAATGTTTTACAGTGGAAGACTTGGCCTTCAGAGCATTTTGTTTGATAGACTTAGGAACACCTATTTTATTTTTCTCAAGTAATTGAGTACGGTGATCAATTTGTTTTATCATACACGTATGCTCTTTAAGACTAGGCTTCTTGCAATAGGAACACAAATATCTGTCTTTCGTGATCTAGGCTCGTAATTCAAAGCATTCGTGTTATTTTTGGTATTGTTCTTGGTTTCTTTCTTATGTTGATCCTTTTTTATTTATTCTTTTAGTCTTCTTTTCCTTACTACTACTTTCTACAAGGGCATGTGACTTGGACTTGAGAGACCCCATTTGAATGAGTTTGTATTGTTCTCGATTGAGTTGGGATGAAAAATAGTCAAAGGAGGGCATATTCCAATCTTGCCCAAGGCAAATTTTGTAGCATAAAAATTTGACACAAAGACAGAATATTCAGGACCTAACTTAGAGAGAGTCGACAAGATCAGTTCAGAATATTTCTTCTCTACTTAACATTCCTTTAACAATTATATAGTGTGGACAAACTTCGAGAAGAATGCTTGTAGGTTTTCAAAATCACTAGGATTTAACCCTAGTAGTTCATTTTCCAACTCATGCGCTCTCATGTCATCGTGTTGTCCAAACATTTCATCTAACATTGTCCACGCAGACTTAGGTGTTTCAGACGACTCAATGTGGAAGAGAAAGTTAGGAGAAATAGACATGCAAAGAAAACCTAAAGCTTCATCACTACGGTTTAACCACTTAGATTTTCAAGTTCGTCGCTGTCTAGTTCGGTCTCAGTTCCCATGGTGATGTGGAATAACCCTTTACCCCTTAGTTTCATTATTATTTTCGATCTCCATTCAAAAAATTTGAATGGTGTAAGCAAAGGAATTGAAAGTGCATCCATAGTGAAAAGAGAGAGAAGAAATGCAGAAAAGAAACACAACCACCCGAACAATATAATAACCCCCCGCTTTCAACACTTTATAGTTTAGTGCATTGAATACAATTGGGTCCGAGTGTGCGTCTGGAAACACTTGGTAACTCACCTTGCAATCAGCGTAATAACGTGCAAGAGAGGAGACCACAATCATGTTTTAGGAAGCGCAGCAAAGTGACACCGTACACAAGCACAATAGCAAAAACTAGGAAGGAGGCGAAATCAGATCCTGGTTGTGAGAAAAAGTGTCTCACATCGCAAAGGATACCCCCTTGCTGCAAACTATGGTGGATGCACTCACTAGTTGCAAGCAATAATAAGGGTAATATACAATGTTTAGATGAACTCAGGATGAGTTCCGATGATCTTCAGAATGCCAGAAAGGCACGCAGAAGACAAGAAAGTGCTAAGAGTGTCTCTACACACTTGAGTGCATGATTAGAAAAAAAAGCCAATAACGCCTAAAAAATTATCGTTTTGGAACGCCTAATTTAGCTAATTTGAAAGCTATAGGAGTTTGAAAAAATGATAAATTTATGTTAAATTGAAATGACAATTTTAAAGTGGGTTACTTAATCGTTTAATGAGAATCGTAATTAACCAAGCTAGATTTAATTAAATCTAATTAAATATGAGTTATTAATTAATATTTTTAAAAACTTAATTAAGTATGATTAATTAATTAAGATTTTTAAAAAATCCTAATTAAATGTTAAAAAGACTTTCCCTTGTTAATGAAAAATTTAAATTCTTCCACCTAATTTAAAAAATTCGGTTGAAATTTTTTTAAAAAAATTTATTAAAAAGGAAAAAAACTTTTGAAAAGTCTTAAAACTTTTACCAAAACGTAAACTTTTTGTTTTGTTTTAAAATAAAGTATTTTAAATACTTACCAAAATAACTAAAGATTTTTAAAGGCTTGTGAATTTTAAAAAATTAGAAAGTAAAAAAAACTTACCAAAAAAAACGTGAAAAAGAACTTACCGTTTTGTTTACTTGAATCAACCTCACACATTTTAATGGAGGATTTGGTGAGGCTGCGGTAGAGGAGAAGGAGCTCATGGCGGGGCAAGCTAGGAGGGTGTAGGCTGCGGTAGAGGAGAAGGAGCTCGTGGCAAGGCATGCCGGCTTATCCACGCATGTAAGGAGAAAGCAGAGATGGGCGCCGGGTCACACAACATGCGTAAAAGAAAAAAATATACCTCACGTCCCACATCCAAAGACATCCCACATTCAAGCAGCCTCACGTCTCCAGAGAGGTCGTGGAAAAACCACACAGAGTAAAACAAAAACACCGAGCCGAGAGGAGAGAAGGCTCATGACATAACCAAAACCCCACAAATGTTGTGATCCAAAATGCCAAGAACATAAAAAAATTTAACGAATCTGCAAAAAAATAAAAAAACACAGAGAAACCGGAAAAAAATAGAGATCTAAAAAATTCTAGTTTAATGAAAAAAATTAAAAACTAGAAAATACTCTATTTTAGCTGATTTGCTAGATTTAGCTGCAGCTAGCTAAATGTAGCTGCAAAATCCCTGATAGCTTAGGAATACCTGCACATGCACGAAGATCACAGAAAACCCAAAAAATTTCCAAGAGCAAGAAGTTAAATATGTTAGCAAGAAAAAACTAGAATATAATGATCGAAAACTTACACGAGGAGTTAAAAAAATGAAAAACAAGAGTAATCACAACTCAAAAGAGTGCACATTTACCCGATCTTAGCTCTGATACCATGAAAGAGTTGATGGATCGTATCGGAAACTGTGCACCACGATGAAGTTACACTCTGGTTGAATCGTAATGGCTCCAACGTAATCACAAGGAAGAATCGATCAATAACTAAATAACTTGCATAATAGAACAAAGCTTGCACATGTAGAGAAAAGACAGTGGAGTGTCTTGGCATGCTCATAAATGTCAAATGAAGGGATACATATAGGGTATTGAGTAACCCTAGTACATGACTCAATAGAAAACCTTAAACCTAACCCATGTGGGATGACCCTCCATATGTGAGTGGAGGACACATAGGATAACTCACACCAACAGATGGGTGATGAAGGATTTTGAGCTCATGTGGAGGACGTGGAGCAGAACATCTAGAACTCCCCATTTGGGGAAGCATGGTAGAGAACCGTCTTCTTCGTTAACTAAGGGTGTGTTAGATGAAAGACTATGGACCACGGGTATGCCTTTGGACCTACCTAGTGACCTAGCCTTTGCACTTGGTTTTATAAATTCTATGATAATTAATGGTAAGAAAGCTAATATGAGTAGAGAGTTTCGAAGAGATAGAGTCAATTTGTATTCAATTTCAGGAGTTAATCATGAGGTGTATTCATCTATTGTGGTACAATCATCATCTATGTTATTTGGAGGACCAACTAGAGGTATCTTTTCTATCGCATCATCGACATACGAGAACATGGGTGCGCAGAACATTGGTATAATTTCTGGAAGTAGTGCAACTTCACGGACTATGGGAGTTTAGTACAACATAACCATTGGAATAAAAGGTAGTGCATCCTTTTGTTTGTTTCCTACTTCATGAGGAACATCGGGAGGGTCAGTGGTTTGGGTGTTGGTAGATCTAGAGGCGGTGGAAAATAGGAGGAAATATAGGCTTTGGGTCCGGTGGGAAATGTCCACACTAACCTCATAAAACTTACATGGAAATTTCTCTTCATCTTCTAGAGTATAGAGGCATTGAAGATGTAGCTGAGAATGTGCATATGTGTGAACGTTTTTGGCACGCCAAGGGGATTATAGATCCACAGTGAAAATCAAGTTAGTTTGCAACTACGTTACAGGGGCACGCACACAATTGGTATAGAAAGTTTGATCTTGATCAGACTTGTGTGGATTATATAGTGCTACAAGATGCCTTTTAAAAGGAGTTTTGTATCCCTGAGTTTGAGTAGAAAAGCATGATTGTGCTTAAAAATAATAAATAGGGCACTACTAAGAGTGTTTAGGAATATGATGCCCAATTCAAAACCCTTTTGTCTAAGTTATCTTATGACATCAACGTGAGCCATCATGCACAATGGTTCATTGGAGGAATGATCACACCTTTTAGAAGAATTCTCTCACATAAGACCTTTACGAATCCCTAGGTACTTGAATCAACTATGCACATTGAGGCAGTAGGAAGTGTAAATATAGGAGTGAGCCCATGTAGTCACATTTACTAACTCCATTTAAACCTTACGTATGTCATCCTATCACCCAAAATTAGTTGGGTAGTCACTCAAGGTGTGCACAAGTTCTAATCCCCTCCTTTCTATGAACTTTGTAAGAATTATTTTTCATTAATGGAGGAATTTATGTAGAGACAATAATTCACACATTCATTCTAACATAGAGGTAAAGACACTAGATCTTAAACAAAGAAGCATCATAATGTAAAAGTAAACACTAAAACAACACAAGGAGATCAGATCTAAACCATGAGAAAAATTAATAGCACTAGGGTTTGAACTCGTAGACACAGATATTCATAATGATCCATCATATTCATTAATTCACAATTGTTCTCAATATCCAAATTACATTAACGTGGTCATAGTAGTGAGTATATCAAGATGATAGCATCCTACAACCATAAACCCCATATTAGCCCCTATAAACATTACATAATCCTTTACTATAGAAAATGCACCACCCATCTGCACACATACTCGGCCTCTAGCCTCTAATTCTCAATACCCAATACCATATTCTTGTTTAGATCTAAAATCCTCCTTAAATAGGATAGGATCTCACCTAATAATTATTCTAGAAACAAGCCCGTATGCCAAATGTCATCATATCCTGTTATACTCAAGTTTCTAAGCCATGCAGATGCTAGCTATCCATAACAACCTCCACTTTACAGCTCATAACCATAAAGATTCCTTAGAATATTATTTTCTTGATCTTTAATTCTCCATATAACAACATTATCAGCATTACGCGTATCCAAAGCTTCACACATTTTTCATGTGATATCCTTCAACCGAAATGTGGCTAAGTCCTTAAACCCTAAAACCCTTTCCTAATCCCATGTGTAAACCTATTTCTCCTTGTGTGTATTTACTCATGTGCTTTTATCCATGTGCTTCAAGACTTAGTCAATTTCTGGGATCAAAATCACCCCACACTAAATGTGTTATCTATCCTTAGAAGTAATCTATCCTTCAACAATCAAAGAATAAAGAATGGAAGGAAATAATAACCTACATATGGTTTACACCAAAGAACAAAAGAACTTTACTCCTGTTGTACAAATATTGGGAAGTCTTTGTTCAAGGATGTTTCAATTTTATTCCAAGTATCCACCTCACTCTACACTTGTTGAAATAAATCCCCTATTAGTGTCATTGACTTAATCGAATGATAAATCTTCACCCTTAGCCTTCAGTGTATCAAAAGTAATCTCCATCTTCTTTCTAAGGTCACTTAACACATCCATCCTTCATATGACCTAGGGATATAATTCCTCCACTTTATTTGTAATTGAGGCATTTAAGTCTTCGATCGCCTCGAAATTCTTCTCAACCTTTGCTATGATCTTTTCCTTCTCCACCCTTTTATTCTTGTTCTTTTCCTGGAACTCCTTTAGGTCCACTTCATGGGTAACAACTAATATATTTTCTAATCTATCCCTATCTCCATAGTTTTCATAGAAAACTTCATCCATGTGCGCTACTATTTTTACAAAGGCAATGAGCTTGGAGTACCGAGTTATGGTCTCCTCAATATTTAACTTCTCCTATTCTTTTTCCACACCAAAAATTCCTCTGTTGACTCCAGCATAAGTGGTTGTTTCTTCATTGTGATCAAGCGCATCAAATCCTCTAGGCAGTGGAAAGATGATTCATACTTTTACTTAGGAGGGGCCAAATCTAGGCATGCTAAAATGATGGAGTCTGAGATAGTCTCCGCTTTCTTGCAAGCCTCACGCACTTTCATCTTCTCTTCCCTTAACTCAAGCTTTAATTGTGCAATTATAGAATCCTTCCCCTTTATCTCCTTGTCTCTCTTAATTATCTCCTTATTATTTTCCTCCAATTCTTCCTCCAAGGCTCTAATTCTATTATTCCTCTCAAATAACCTTTCCTCTACTTCTCTGACACATTTTTGAGCACATTACAATCCTTCTCATCCATCACCCACCGAGTATCCACAATAGGATTCACTTCATTGGGGTTCTACGTTTCTATCACTACATCCACTCCAACTTTGAATTTGGTCTCATCAACATGGGATTCAAAGTTCCATGACATCATCTTTCTTGTGTGCATGTACAAGCTACCACTATCAAATGAAAACCAGTAAAAGAGGTGGTTAATGGGCACCGTCCTCTAGAAACACATGCATAGGACCTTCTTAGGGCCATTACCATAAGTCATCATGGGTCCTTGTGCTGCCATCATGCCCTTACTACCAATACATGCTAGATTTGGGAAGGTGAACGATAGACTCTTCTCCTTGTCTACTCTCTCTTCTACCTCTCTATATATTTCTTTAGTGTTGTGTTCTACCTCATGCCTTACCAAGTTTTGTATTATGTTTTCCACTTCCTTTTCCACATTATCATCTAAATGTCCTTTGGTCAAGTGCAAGGTCTCTGTGCACTCATATTCACCTCTTCACTTCCTCCCATATTATGAGTGCCCTCCTTAGATTCATCCTGCTCCTCATCATATTTGTGGACATTAAATATAGGGGGTCCTCACCTTCTTTACACTCCTCATTTCCCTCCTCAGAATTATCACCCTTCATGCTTTATGTATCCTTAGAGTCTGAACTTTGCACCATCTTTTAATTCTTCTTCACTAGTGACTCTTCCATCACACGGGGTCCTTTCCTTCTCGAAAAATTATCCTTCAAGGGGACTTCTTCCTTTGAGTGTAAGTACTTGGGCTCGCGCCTAAATCCTCGTGCCCCTATGGTCCGAACTATACGCATACTTGGTGCCCCGCTTGCTATAGTTTTCTCTCTTTCTCTCTTCTTTAGAACTATCTTCTTTCTCCCAATGGGGTATTCTCGGGATGGATACATCATCCTCTATGCATGCACCATTTTCAAACTTAGGCCTCTGTGTATATATACCATTGCTTCCATTTTTCCTGTAATATGTATTGGCATGGATTTTAACACATGTACGTCATGAGAGACATACTTCTCCACATATGCATACTTCTTAGGATACACTAATGTTCAAAGACAAAGATGCAGTGATCCTGATCTACCTCAATTAGATCAAATATAAGTTTCTTAGCATCCTTGAACCTCGCTAAATGCACTTCAAAATTATTTCACTATGAAGGAAAAGGGTATTTTACACCATGGAATTTTCGTGTCTTCCGTTAATGTGAATCTCGCATGTGCATAAGTGCTGGTATACCATGAACTCAACCTCACCATCCACCAAGGTTGGTAGTTGTTTAGGGATTCTCCATTCTACCCCAAATGCATCATGCATTCACTTGTACCACTTCTCTAAGTGTGTTTTATATGGAGCATTCATTGTATCACAAGTGTATGATTTGAACCTCTTAGCGGGGGAAGGGTCCTCATCAAGGTACTCCTAGACATAGCTATTTGGCCCATCAGGCACTCTAATCTCCAAAAATACAATGGTAAGAAGGACGTTACCATACATGATTTTATCCCCTCGTGTGTTGCATCTATGATCTTCTTCGCAATGAAGCCCGAGAGGTTATAGATTACTCCTAAAATCTTCTTACAAATGTTCAACCATCTCTTGTTCACTTACATCCATCACTCTTCTCCATTCAGTTTAGTAAGTAGGTGCATGGCCATCTTCAATGTTGGATTTGTGATCTTGGTGATATAAAAATAGTGTGATCCCTTCTTATATTCATATCATGTGGTTTTTCCTTAACAACATCCTTTTCATCCAAGTCATCATCCATTGATTCTCATGTGTAGATAAGCCCAATGTATTTGGAGATCAATTGATTAGTTAAGTGCATTCTCCTCCGCGAAGTAAAAATAGTCTTCATGCACACATGACATCAGCCACTAGTATAACCTTTCGGGTTTATCAAAATATGGCAAATCATAGAGTTGTGAATTTCTAGTTTCTCCAATGTGGTATTCACAGAATCATCATACATCGACTTGTCATCCTACGTCCTTTCTCCTATTAGGCAAGCTAGCTCTAGTGTCATCTCCTTCTTAGTGGTATATGTCATATGGTTATAATCACTTATAACCATCTTGTGTCTGGGATATACCTATTCCATCCCCATTAAAACTCCATCTAGGTACTACATCTCTATGTACCACTCTTCATTAAAACTTGTTGATACGATTGGTTTTCCCTTACCCTTCCCCTTCTTCTTTGATGAAACATTCAATCTCTTCCTTGGTGCCATTTTCTTTTTGAGCCCTTATAATTTCTTCCTTGCATCTTGCTTCAACACTTCTCATTCCCTCAGCTCCACTCCTAGGAAAATTAATCAAAACTCGTGCCCTAGCTCGCAAAACCATAACCCGGAATTATTTTTTTCAAAAGACAACATAAAACTCACAAGAATCCAATAAAAAAATCCTCTTTGCATGCCCATGTACTTCATTCCACCCCGGTTCACAAATCTTCCATAATCTCTATTTCACATGCAACTCTTCATAATTTCTCTCACAAGGATGCCCTAGTTTAACATAGCTTTTCAATAACAAACGCAAGGTAAAAAGCATAACTTATCCTAACCTTGAATTTATAGCTTTTGGATTTTTCTTGCATTAAATCCCATGCCACCTACTACCAAACTACTGCATTAAAGTCCTATTTTTCCAACGCTATCCTCCCACGTGTTTTTTCTAGTGCTTCTCCTTCACACAACCTTCTCACATGTAAAAATGCATTGACCATATATCCTTATGTGCGCTCATGCAGCACTGATATAATCTTGCTCTACATCCTAGTTCTTGTCACCACTTACCTCATGTTTTTTTGTGATTTTATCCCTATACGTGGTTCTCATAAATATTTTGACACCAATATCCACTCATAGTCACTTTTTGTGCACGCGCTCCTCTAAATCCACATGTGTTTGATGTCCTCATCCAGTCGCCAATTAATTTCATTCCCAACACTTGCTGCACTATTCTCTAAAACTTTTCTTAACACTCTCTACCCCACACTAAAATAGATGCACGGTCCTCTGCACATATAAACCCTTTAGATAGTAATTGGCTATCGCACGCAAGCATACCCACAAAAAGGAAACCAAAAGATAAAACATAGAACTGGTGAAAGGAAACACATATAAAGGAAAATTCATTAAAGGAAATCTTAAGCTAAATAGAAATATTGCTTTCTTTAGAAACACACTGAAGACTTATTTATAGTAGGATTTCAGCCTACTCCCGTTAAAGAAACTAGGCAACCGTGTTCCATCCAAAGTGCCAGAATCTGGAAAGAACCTAAATCAAGTATATAAGATACAATATATGGTCCCAAATAATGCACCTTGAATTTCCCTGGGTGGCATAGAAACTTAGAATCATAGAGAAGAACCATTTACCTAACCTCAAACTTCTTATTTTTAATATGACAATCATGCCATGCCTTCTACCATGTTTTCTCCATCTTATGACTCCATTTGGTAATTTCCCTCATCTCATCCAACTCCATAAGTTTATCAATGCACTCCTCTAATGATTTTTCATTATCCAATCCTCCTACATGCACAATACACAGGGATGGTAATATGAATTCCACATACAAAATTTCCTCCGAACCAAAAACCAATTAAAAAAGAGTGGACTTGTTCAATCATTTTAAAGTCATGTGATATACCCATAGATCTTGTAGAGACTTTTTCATCCTAGTCTCTTATTTTGACATCACAAATCTTAGTTAATGTGTGGCTTAGTTTCTTGTTAAAGGCCTCAGTAGTTCCATTATCCTAAGGGTGATAAGGTGTACTTTTGTGACGGGCCACCATGAACTCTACCAACAATATTCTAATTGTTTCATTCAAGAAGTGGCTACCCTTATCACTTGTTAAACTCAATGGGCATCCATACCGCCGATTATATTCTCTCATAAAAAAACCTAGTTGTTATAACCGTAGTGCGAGTCCTTTCAGTAGGTGCAGATTCCACCCACCTTGTAAGATAGTTTGTGTTAGTGATAATGTAGTGTGAACCTGTCCTACACATGGCTAGGGAAATAGGTCCCACAAAGTCAATTTCCCATTTTTCAAACAGCTCTACACTAGCAATAGCTCTTAAGGGCATTTCATCTCTCTCGTGTTGGCTTACCAAGGCATAGGAAATTCTCACATGCCTTGCAATACTCTATACAATCCTTTTAAATAATTTCCCACAAAAGGCCTACCAATAAGACCTTGCACGTGATCACATTCATTGCATAGTGATCACCTGCAATGCCACCATGAGCTTCCTCCATGATTACAATATGTTCATGCTCGCACACATCGGTCTGCAAGAACTCATCCCAGCCTAGCTTGAGAGGTCTCGTTAATCAAAAAATAGGGCATGACGCGAATAGCTACAAACTTCTTCTCTAAATCCTTTGTTCCTTCTAGTTCCACACTTGTTCACAAGAAAACAACAATATCCTCCAATTCAAATGGTGCGCGATGCAATCTAAACAATTATGCATCTAGAATTGTGTCCTCAATGCTTTTTGTATCCTCTCCTGACTTAATCTGTGATAGATGGTCAGGTCCCAAATTGCTCTTTCTTAGTTTCACGATGACCGAAAAGTTAAACTCCTGAAACAAAAACATCCATCAGAATATGTGCCCTTGTAGAAGAAGCTTGTTCACTAATTCCTCGAGTGCCATATAATATGTATAAAAGGTAAACGGTGTGGCCAACAAGTATTTCCTAAAGTTATGCAGTCCATAAATCATGGATAGTTCTTTATGATCCATTTTGGTATAATTTTACTCACCTGAGTTAACTTTCTACTTGCGAAACATAGAGGATAATTAACAATTCCTTCGTCAGATATGATATTACTACTCTTATTTCCATACCGATGCATTAACATGTACATGGAATGGCTTACCCTAAGAGGGAAAGAAAAAATTGGTGCAATAGTGAGTCAATCCTTCAATGCTTCAAAGGTCATCGATATGCCTCTCCCTAATTAAATTTACCCTTATGTTTAAATAACTCCTCCATTGGTGCAAAAATCTTGGCATTTGACCTTTGATAAATTTTCTATAATATCATGTATGCCCTAAGAATCAGGCACTACGTTTTGACTAGTAGGATCTTCCAATCCTAAAATAATGAAAACTTTAGCAAGGTTTACTAATAATCCTTCTTTGCATATGATGTGACCTAGTAAAGTGCCAAATGGGGTAGAAAAGACACATTTCTTAATGTTAAGTGAGACACTCAACTTCCTACATCTCTCAAACATGAATCTCAGATTATCACAATGGTCTCTTACTAACCCATACACCATCAAATCATCTAGGAAAACTTATAGAAAATTATGGATGAAGTCTTAAAAGGCCTGTACTAAAATGCACAAAAAAATAGTAGCACGTTCTTCAATCCAAAAGGCATGACCGTATAAGAAAAACTTCCCCATTCAGTGGTGAAAGTAGTCTTCTCCTAGTCTTCCTTCACAATTCTTACCGATGATATCCAAAGAATCCATTTGTGAAAGAATATATTTTTCATCCCGCAACACCTTCCAAAATCTCCTTAGTAAATGGGGTCAAAAGAGATCTATGACACACAACATTCAAATCTCTATATTCAACATAAATCCTTATTCTTCTATCCTTTTTAATGTTAACCACCATTGAGCTTACCCATTCATATTCCTCAATTGCATTAATGATTCTATATTTTATCATTTTATAAATTTCCTTCTTAACCTTTATGTAAAAATTTGAGTTCATTTTGTATGGTCTCTTCCTAACAGGCACACACCTCTTTTAACTTAATCCTAATTTCCCCTCATGAGTAATGAACTCCGTTCATTTCATGGTACTTGTGCAGGAATAAGTCTTGGAAATTGCCCAACACTCAAATATTTTTTAAACCTCATGGTCCTTCCAAGTAATCCCTAATGATGGCTTCCTTAATATCTACTTCTATACCAATGATAACTTTTTTGTCTTTAAGGGTTCATGGTAAGCATGCACTTTCTCATCTACTTTTTCCAATACTTCATGCATACCTTCTATATGATTAACATCCAAATTTTCTACTTCCTCATCATCTATTAGGTACACCAACTTACCATTTTATTTCTCTAGGTAGCGCGCTCAAGTTGTATCTCCTTTGTCTCTTCTTCTTTTGGTTATTCTAAAAACATGCCCCCAACTTAGGTTCTCCTAACAAATCCAAGATTTGGTCCTCAACCATGGCACTATCTCCCAAGGTAAGGCACTTGACTACCTACAACACCTCATTCACTGATGGCTTAGGAGATTGATACTCAAAAGTATGAATAATATCTGCCATCAACTCTTGTCAATTACCCATCTGACAACACAACTCCGAATGGATATACCATGCACGCGCACAACCTTAAAATGTGGAATAGAACTTATGCACCCATAGTGAAGGGAGAAAGGCTTCCACGCCTATAATCTAGGATCCTTTACATTATTAGATGTGGAATGAGGCAGATTCCTTCCCATCATAGTTGTGTATCTTAGATGGTATCTAAAGAAACCTAACAAAGAATGTGATTATCACTTTGTTCCATTCTAGAAGGTTGTCTCAGTGGGTCTCCCACCAACACGTTCTTGTCCCATGTAAGGTATAAGTAAGCATATTCCTCCTTTATACTTAACACATCCATAATTCCATTGGACTTCCATCACGTGTATAAATATGTCGAGTTACCCTCTCCAAAGTGTAACCTGGGAAACAACCTCCCCGTGCACTTAACCAAGTGTTCCCTAGTGATGTGAGTCACGGTGCCCTTCAATTGTCTTCCAACCAACTCATAGGTCCTGTGTGCCTAATTATCACATGCAACGCTAGTGGTATCACTCATGGACTGATCATCTTTCCATTAAATGAATCCTTCTCTTGATGGATGAACAATCTCGGGTTCTCTAATGGTGCACACATAGATTTTATCCAGGTCCTCTTCTCCTAAGGGTTCCACATAGGGTGTAGAATTCACATCCATGAGTGGGATAATGACGTGCTCCTCTTTATTCTTAAAGAGTATGTACACCTTGTTAAAGCAAAAGTTAGCATTATTCTTATAACACAGGGGCACCCAAGTAATGTTGGAAAGCTATCTATCTCGGAAAGTGCTAAGACTTCAAAATCTCTAGTAAACTTGGCCTCTTGGATGGTTATGGATGCATCCTTTAACACTCTAATGGGCATATTATTCATCCTATTTTCCATATACAACATATTTGAAGAAAAGTTTGCAAAGCATTTATGGGTTCCACCTCAAGTTCCCCATCAAGAGAAGCAAGGTGATATGTTCTGACCCATATTTGTGAGTGATAACATAGGGAACAATCCAATTGGAGGAAAACTTTCCATGTTTACTCTTCTCTAATGTAGTGACATTTTTATTTTCTTTAAGTACAAGATCACCAATTTTAAAGTCACATTCTCTAATATGTTTGTTATATGCTCTGTTGATGCATTTTTGATAGACTTGTTGATGTTCAAGATTTTTAAATGTTCTTCATCTAACAATTCCGGTTGTGCTAGGTGATTTTGGTGGTACTCTTCGTTAGGGATGAAATCCTTGAGAGATACACAGAGTGATGGAATTTGAATTTTGATGGGTACGATAGCTTCATATCTATAAATAATTGAATAAGGTGTGGCATCGTAGGTTTGTGAATTTTGGTTTAATAATCCCATAGGGAAAATGAGATTTGGATATGTCAATTCCGTCCTACATCATTTACAGATTTACATGAGGATTTTATTGAGTGTTTTGTTGGAGGATTCAGCTTTCCCATTTGATTTAGGGTAGTATGGAAAAGAAAATATGAATTTTATGTTGAATGTATCATAGAGCATTTTAACCTCCTTATTTTTAAAGAGGTTCCATTATATCGTGATAAGTTTATGGGGATGCCAAAGAAACATATGATGTTTTGATATATGAAATTGATAATGGGTCTAGATTGTGTCAAGGATAAAGGGATAGGTTCAATCCATTTAGTGAAGTATTCAGTTGCGCAGTGAGGATTGAGTGGTGCTATTGGGATGATTTAGGATTGATTGCACCAATGAGTTCTAACCCCATTGAGAGAAAGGCCATAGGTCCCGAATGGGTTACAAGTCTTGACTAGGGATATGAATAAGGTCATAATGGAGTTGACACTTGATGAATTGGAATCATGGAATTCTTCTATTTCTTTGGTGTATTCATGTTATTTAAGGCATCATAGTAATACACCATCGAAATTATGTTTGTAAAGAATACTTCTTATGATGAAAAAATGAGTGATACGCTGGAGGAATGATCGCTTAGTGTTTTGTGATAGATCTAGTGGGATTTTAGATTCAACGAGGTAGTCATATATCTAAGTATACCAAGAATAAAATGTAATTTTGACAATGATGTTAATGGAAGGTGTCTCATTTTGATGTGAAGGATGATCCAAGTGTTGGACTACTACAGACATCTTGGTTTGATCTTTTGATTTTTCTATTTTAAAGGGGACAAGTGATCTAAGGGATTTCATGGTGTCTACAAACCTATTATAATATTTTGGAATATATTGAATGGTGTAATGATCGAATGTGTCAAGGAGAAAATTGACAACAACCTTGTATTTACGAAGGATCTTGGTCTACACCGATATTCTCCTTTGACTTGACTAACGACAATTTGTGAATCTCCATAGATCTCCAGTATTTGGACACCTAAGAGAATAGTGGTAGTTAGGCCCATAATTAAGGCTTCATATTTTTTCATATTATTGGTACACTTTAAATTGAGTTTGAATGATAATGGAATGGAAATGTTCTAAGGTGGTATGATGACAACCCCAATTCTTCCTCCTTCTTGGTATTTAACACTGTCAAAGAAGAGGATAATTTTGAGAGGGAAAAAATTGATTCACGTTGTCGTGATTCATTAATGTGATTGATGGATTCATCAGAAAACATTCATAAGGTGGTTTATTATCTATAAGATGTGCTTGATGAGTTGACCAGAAATTTCCTAACCTTTAATGATTTTTGTGGTATGATTTCAAGATAAAATTTAGTCATGAGCATAAGTCATCAATTTATGTGATCATTATGATAGGGCTTAGCGTGCATGGATTTAAGTGGATTGAAACTAGTGATGATGTATGTCTTATGATTGAGGATATAATGTCAAAGTTTAGAATTAGCGAAATACAATGCACAACATGACTTTTCAGCTTCAATGTAGCGTGTCTCATATTCGTCGATTTTGTGACTAATGTATTATACAAATTGCTCATGACCTTGAATATCATGGTGGGAAAGCATGGATCATAGAGCATGTTCTTAAGTGGATATGTATAAGTAGAATTTCTCCCCCTCATGAGGTTGAGTAAGCACATGCGGTGACAATAAATATTGCTTGATTTTGTCGAAGGATTTCTAGCAATCGAATCCCAATCAAACCCTACATCCTTCGAAGCGGTGGTGAAATGGTTGATAGCGGTAAGAGAGTTGTGATATAAAATGTCGAATGGACTGTAACTTACCCTACAGATCGCACATCTATTTAATATTTACTAGAGGAGGAATTTCAATGATTAATATGACTTTGGCCAAGTCAACTTCAATGCCCTAGATGGATGAACCCTAAAATATTTTCAATGAGGACATGAAAAACAAACTTCAAAAGGTTAAGGTGAAGACAAATTTGGATGAGATGAGTGAAGATTGATTCTAGGACATCAAGATGGTTTTTTCATGATTTAGACTTTCCAAGGAGGTCATCAACATAATCCTCAATGATTTTGTGAATAAGATCATATAAGATGTAATTCATGGCACGTTGGTAAGTGGCTCCTATATTTTTAAGCCCAAATGGCATGACATAATAACAAAAGGTTCTCCAAGGGGTGATGAAAGAAGTTCTATATTAATCGTCGGGAGTGATGAGGATATGATTATAGCTAGATAAACCATCCTTAAGGTAAATAATTTCATGTCATGCGGTTATGTTGATGAGTTGATCTATGTTTGGGAGGGTGAAATCATCTTTTAGATAGGAAAGATTGAGATCTCTCGAATTCGTGTAGATGTGTATTTTTCCTTAGGATTTCATTACGAGGACTATATTGGAAACCCAATGGGGATAGTCAATGGGTATCATGAAATTAGAGACAAAAGGTGTCAGAACGATTCTTTAACTAGGATAGCTATGTGGGGATGCATCTTTGCAGAGATTTTGTTTGAATGGATTAGGATTGGGATACATGACTACATTATGTACAATGATATTAGGATCTATCACGGGTATATCATTATATGACTAGGAAAAGGCTTGATAATATTTTGTTAGAAATGGTGTGAAATCATTTAATTCTTGTGGATCAAAGGACCACCAACTTTAAGGATCCTAAGTTAATGTCGAGGTGGATTCATTAATAATTTTAGGTGTGTTAGGTGGTAATTGTTTCTAAAGGAAACGGTCTGCATCTCACATGTGAGAAAGGATATCTTGATCATCTTCACACTAAATAATATCTATAGTGGGTGAATCTTCATCAACCATTTCTAGCAAAACAAGGGAAAAATTTAGTGGAGTGATTAGATTGATAAGTAAGTGGTCCTAAAAATATAAAATTGACTTAAAAAAAAGTTATATGGGATAGGTACGGTGTCATCCGCATCAATGGGATCTTCAAGTCTTGTTGATGATGTGGGTTCCTGGTTGAAATAATTATGGACGTAGCAAGCTTGGATGTGTTAGCTTCGCACATATCATAGGAGAGTATTTTATATCCTACCCCACTTTTTTCATAAGGTTTAAGGGAACGTAGGAAAATTTTGTCATGGATTCCTTGTTCATAGCATCCAAGGCCAAAACCTCTCCATGCCCAGCGATGGAGGTACATATGGGAAAAGTTTGGTTTATCTAGAGATTGGAAATTTTATGTAAATGGCATAGTGTGATGTGTATTAATAGTGTGGGATGGACGGTTATCAATCCCTCCATAAATGAGTCTTTTCTTGATATAAACGGGACCATAGGAAATAATATCTCTCCGTGTTTGGGTCATACATGGGTTCTTAGAGTGACCATACATTTTGGGTGAATGGATGGAATTGAGCATGAGGAGAGGATATTACCCAAGAGTGAGGAATTTTACGGCTTCTCCGAGGAAGGAATCGTCTACATTAATTTAGAAGAAGGAATATGTGTGTTGGTGGATGCTTCATCGAGAAAACTCATACGTGGATTTTGGTACGAGGATGTCATTATGGTAGTACATCATGTCAAAATCAGTAAATGGGTTTGGATCAAGGGGAATAGTATGGGTCTATCCTTCATGTTCATATTTGAGGCATTAATGAAGAGTGGAAGGAACACAACGCATGGTACATATACAAGGGCATCCTACCAACATATTATATCGGAATTATCCTTTAATAATATAGAAGGGTTCTAGTAAAGTTTTGACACCTAATTTAAGTGGGAATATAATAGTGCCTAATGTGGGTGTGATATTATCATTAAAGGATCGTAAAAGAACCAAAGTTTATAGGAAAATAGTATTGGGTAACTTGAGTCAGTTGAAAGAAAGATATGATATGATGTTAATTGCGGAACCACTATCAATCATGACTCTCTTAATGAGGATGTCATTGATGTGAGTGGTGATAAAAGTGGCAGATCATTATCTTCCAATCTGAGAGAAGGTATTTTAGATGATTTAAAAGATATAGATGTGGATGTTCTGAGAGCACCTACAAAGTTTGTAAATGGAATCGGATCATTGGTTGGTACAATTATAGATTGAATTGCTTCTATCATGAATTTTTGTGGAGGGGTGATGTCTGCGCAAGTTTATAAAGTGACATATTGATAGGGGATTGGTGAAATTTTTTAATAATTATTTTGTGCATTGCGGTGGAAGGAGGCACTATTGTTTGTATCGATTATTTGGATTTTAATGATGATGCTTGATTAGAATCCTCGGGGCCAATTAAATAGACACCTTAGGCTTGTCCAATGCGGCTAGTAATTCAGAAGGTACAGCTACAACAACAAAATCCTTACCCTTCTTAGATTGTATTGTAATTATGTGATCCGGTGGTAACGTGCACCACATTGATTTGAAGAGTAGACATTTTAGGAAAGGATGTTTTAGGTTTTAATGATGACAATATTGGTGTTGATATTATGTTTGATTGAGAAGGAAGAAAGAGTGAACTACCAAGCTCTTTTATTTTAAAATGAAAGGCTCTTAAATATTCTATTGAGTGACCGCATACTGTGGTAATCAAAAGATACATCGAATTCATACTAGGAAGGATTCTACCTGTGATGATTTGACAATTTAGGAGATGTAAGTATAATAAGTGATTGTTCAAGGAGGTCATCTAATATGGTGGCATAACGCCCTTAGGTGCAATCATTGATGATGACTAGGTTGCATTCCTATTATTCTCGGGAGGAAATAAGATGATTTTTTAGGATCAAGGTGTTTATTTGAGGGTCATGGAGGATTTCTAGTTGTCACAACAGAGGAAGGAGGTCAAGGATCCTATGCAAGTGACATTTGTGAAAAGCAAGAGGACTATGTAGGAGATGGAGGAAAAGGGCCCAATGTGAATGCTCATTGTAAGTTAATAGATGGAGAGCATGAACTCTCTATAGGAGCTTGTTATATGGGATTTACCCCTATAATAATAGGGTGGTTAGCTGGTAAGAAAGATTGAGGATTATGTAGAGGATCTTGATTTGTATGGACATAATAAGGGCCTTTGGAATATTGATTGGTGTCTTGTTTAGAATTTTTGGTTGTCCTTTGTCTTAGTATAGCAAAAGGCTCTTCAAAATTAGGAATGTCCCTTAGAAGAAGGGGTGAATAAAAGGTAGAGGTCCATGGAAATGATATGTTTGATCATAATAAGGAATTCTACTGAGACTCGAATGACTCACTAATTTTTAGGCCCCTTTAGGGTTTTGGATGAACTAGGTATACTTTTTGAAGTTGATGACAATGAAGGGAGAATAATTTGTATGGTGCGATGATTTTTATATTTATTATCATCTATTTTTGTAGATTGAGGATGAATACATGGGTAAGTGCACCAAGTTGGGGGACAATTAAGTGGACATCAAATCCTGAATTTTACATTAAAAACAACAAAACATCAAATTTAGTCTTCCACGGACTTGAACCATGCCGAAAAGTAAAAAATGTCATAAAAATGGTACCATTGCATAGGGGAGACTGTTATATTTGTATAAATACTGATTTTAAAGTGAATAGAATAGGATAAATATCATTTTATAATTTTTTACTAATAGTAGGTCTTTAAGACACTTTTTCCGTGAATGTTTATGTCTAGGTTTAAGACTACAAATTTTTTTCACTCATTAGAATGTGATAAAACTTATACCATCCCAACCACGGTGAAATTATATACATGTTCAAAAAAAAATATTTGATTTCAATATTTTTTTATGAAGTTATGGCGGGCAAACGGAAAGTGCTCTGTTTTCTTTATGTTTTCATACCACTTTCACGGAAAAAATCATTAAAAATAATATATTACTCAAAAAATAAAAATAAAATCCATCCCAAGATAGATAGTGGCATCTAACTTCTCACCAAAGGAGAAAATATATATCAATTTTTGGTCATCCAAATCGTGGGCAAATGGACTATAATTTTATAGGCATTTTTTAAAAAAATACCAAGTCATTGAATTTTGAGTGTTTAATATAGCTAATCTTGTCCATTTTTAAAAAAATTAGTATTTTAGAAACTAGATTCGGATTCTACGATTAATATTAATATGATTTTTTCTAACTTTGAGTGTATGTATTGCTAATAATCCCTACAAGTTGATATTATGTTGTTATTTACAATATGACGTCCACTTATGACCCCCTTTTGTCCCCCAACTTATTTGCACTTACCCACATCCCGTGATTGGCTTATACAGATGCGGTTATGCTAAGAACATTTTAAGAGGTACCATAGTTATATTTTCAAAACTTGATATTGTCGTATGCATGGTTGTGCTAGAGGGTGTGGCTATGGGTTTGTATAGGAATGGTTCCAACGGTGGATCAACAAATTCAAGTTTGTTGTATTTTTGTGTTCACTCTGTGGGTTTTGGTTCGATAAGAGGTAAGGACACAAGGAGAGTTTGAGTGACAATTTCAATAGATGAAATATTTTCACTATTTTTTGGTGTTGAATCTATGGATTTCATTTTGCTAAGTGACAAGTCGGGTTGAGAAGTAGGTTCAATTTTCGTTATTACACTAATGGTGTGAACAGTATTTTTCTATGCTTGATTAGAAGGCAAAGGGTGATTTAGGAAAGGTTGTTTGAATATGCCAAGATTTTAGTTTAGAGGTGCATTTGGATTATCCAAGTGGAGGTCACCTTTATCAATCAAATCCTGAAGTACGTTAAGGAATGTGTGACATCTTTCGAGGTAATGACCATTGACCCTATGATATTTATAATATTCGTTATCATGATACCAAAGCAGCTTAGATACTTATATGTCAATGGGTCAAATGGGAGGAAGAAAGATCATGTTGGAATTAAATAGTTTGTCAAAAAAATTTCTATAAGTCTCTCCTATAGATGTATAATTATGTTGTTGCGAGGACGCTTGACGATAGTTTTCTTCGGGGGGGAGTTTTGACCATGACAAAGATTGGTGGCTATTTTTGATTTATCATTGTTGGATGGATATTTGAAAGGAATTCAGCTTTTGTTATCTTAGGATGAATTTTTAACCACCCATCTTCTAAAGCTTGCAATTACAGCAGTTTACGAGCCAAAGTGAAATCCTCAAAATAAGTTTGGAATGACTGGATTTGTAACGTATATGAGATGTGTTTAGCACATGCACAACACAATACCTCGATTAAATTTTGTGTGGAAATGTAAATGATATTTGATTAGTCACACCTCTCCAATGAGTGAAAAAATCAGTGATAGATTCATCCTTGAATTTTCTAATGGATATAGGTCATTGATAGTGATTTTGTGAGCTATTTTAATGAAAAAGTGATATAAAAAAAAAAATTGCAAGTTATGTGAAGGAGAATGAGGAATGTTGCAAAATGTTGTTGTACCAATATAAATAAGGACTGACAAGGGACATGGGAAAGGTCATGAGCATTAGATCTTGATTATGAGCTATTAGATAACATGCATTATGGAAGGCATGAATGTGTTGGTAGGGATATTCTTTGTTGTGAAACTTAATAAGCTCGTAAAGCTCCCAGTGGGGTGGATATGGTTTATATGGTATTGAAGGGTGAATGGGCTCGTTGCAAATCTTATCATAAGAGAGAATATTCTTGGATGATGATGAATCAACTTGAAGACTAAATATGTGTCTTAAAAGTGCTTAGAGTGAATCTTTTTTTGTTTTTTGTTGCAATGATGAGCTAGGTTGGAACAAGGGTTGTCTATATTAAGTATGATTACAATCTTGAGGAACATTTTGATGATGGGAAATATTTTGTTAAGAAGCATAATGTTGATGTGCAATTTGTTGATAAGGGACTTTTTTTGGTGTGTGTTATATTGTGGAATGTTTTGTTGTGGCATGTAGTGTTGAGGTGCGTTATGATCAAGGATGTTTTGATGTGGAATTCTACTAATAACAAAAAAATTAGGGAAACGTTGATAAGGATCATTCTATTGTGATATGTTTTGATGAGATGGGAACCCTTATTTCAAAGTTGTGGGTGTGAGGTTTGTATTTACTCTGGTATTGCAATGACATTGATGTATAAGTCGGGGCTGCAAGAAGGTGGGTGTTTAATAGATATACATGGGAGAAGAGGATGAGGATATTTCCTATTGTAAGATGTTTTGTTGAGAGATTCCATATTATGGGGTATTTTGTAAAGGTGTGGATTGTGGGTAAGAGATTAATGGTTTTGAAGGTTGTACGTATTGTGAAATAACATGTGCACTAGTGATAGCACTAGTATTGAGCGATGGCATGGTTGTGGGAATATACATAGTGATGTTTTGATTGTGGGTAGTAACTGTTGGGAAGACACAATAGTAGTTGATACCGCATAACTTAATGGAGATGTTTGTACCTATGAGGAATCTAGAGGAGTAGACAACGAAGTAATAGCACTACTTGGAGGAGGTGTGGATCCCGTAGAAGGACCTAGTGAAGATGTGGATTGTTGATTAGATGTGTTTTATGATGAAATCATATAGAGATCATAAACAAGGACCGTAGAGGTCTTCAAAGTGTTTCAGATCGACTGATGAAGGTTTGTTTGTTTAATGTGTTAAATGGGTTAGTAGAGCTGGTAGAGATCTAAGGTTGACTATCATTCGGTGTTTTAAGTTGATTCAAGTGTATGGATATAGTTTTTGGACAACATGGTCTTAATTTTGATCAGTGATTTTTGTAATTGTTGAGGAAAGACTATAGGCATATGGTGCAAGTTGAGGTGTGAAGGATTACATTTGAACATTTCTTGTTGCTAAATAAGCATTGAGATCAATGGGATTTGAGTCAATAATTTCTTCAAAAATAGGTTCTCCCCTATTGTAAAAAGGAAGTTCAAATTCTTGAGGAGAGAAGGAATGTTCTAATTCTAGTGTGGAAGGGATTTGACCATGATATCAATGTGGAGAATAGAAAAAAAAAATTCTATTTCATTGTTATAGTTAACTCCTAATTCATTCCAAAATTGTTAAGCGTCAAAAAAACAGGATTGGATGTGTCTGTTTGATAATAAGGTATTTGTTGTTGTGTTTGTGTTGGAAGTGTTGTGGTGTAAAATGGGACATGTTATTGGAATGTAGAGGCTGGAGTAGGAATTTTTACAAATGTTTGATTACAAACTTGTTGTCTAGTAAGTACCATGATAAAAAAACACAAAAGCACCTAGAAAATGGAAAATAACTAGATGGGTTGATTTACAAACAACAAGAAATGATAAGAAAAGTATTATTTTATACTAATCTTGATCAATTAAGTAATAAGTGAAATGTGTAAAATGGTTAACGAGGGTCCTAAGAAATGGTAAGCTATGGATTGTTTTAAGTGTGTTTAAGGGTGGAGTCCTCGATATACCTGAAGGTATGTGAGACACAACTTTCAGACTGCTACCACAAGATGACAGCATAGTATTGGGGCCTAACCCCTCACTTCACGGTGCCTCTGCTATGATAAGGGATTTGGATTCGAGCCAATATATGCCAACAAACATATGTTTATACTCAGATAGAACACCGAGTTAGTTTCCCTATTGGGTGATGAAATCTCAATCAATTTCACCTAGGTGGGAATTGTTTAAATGTGTTTTTTATTTATAAGTGGTTTTATTGTGTGTGAGGGAAGAATAAGTGAATTCAACAGATTAACCTCCTAATTAAAATTAGATGATCAAGAAGTATGTAATGATTCATTTTAAATCCCCAAAATAAAATGTTATTTTCGATGAGATCAAACAAACAAGATCGCAAAACAGAAGTTAAAAAGATGCTTTTAAAACTCATTGTGAGAGAGATCCTATTTTGTATATTTTTTAAGATTTTTAGCAATTTTTTCAAAGAGTGTGTTTACCAAAACCAAGAGATGAGTCTCCCAGGTTAAAATTCCCTGCATTCAAATTAGAAAAAGACAAAAATAGAACACAAAAACTAGCAAACATATTATGAGATTGCGGGAAAATAAACAGGGAAATCGCGGGTGATTGGGCTAATCACAGGTAATTGGCCTAATCCTAGTTGATTTATACAAGTGCAGAAATTAGTGAAAATAACTAGCAAAAAAGAAAAAAGTGAATATAATAAGATAAATTGGAAATAAGAAAAGAAGGGACAAGTGTCCCACTAGGTGTGCCATAGTGTTTCACATAAATTTTACCTCAGTGCATTTTAGTTAATATTTCAAGGTGGTAAAATTGGGTTCAACCTCAGTATGGAAGGGTTTCCAAGATACCCACGTGGTGTTTGTTTGATATTGTGTGCTTGTAGAGAAGATGAACAAGGCTTCCTTTACTGTAATAAAAGCCTACAAAACAAAGTGTTTAAAAAAAATAATATTATTAAATGAATGGGTAGGTTGTCTAGAAAAATCCAATCCCCGAAGCCCAAATACTTCCTACAAAGGATATCAACCATCTTCTAAAATATTTAAGATTTTTATTAATGATAATGAAGTTTTGATACAATGTAATAAAATGAAAATATGACCAACAAATTTCAATTATTTAGGTGGACATAGACATAAGAGATAATGATAATCCTAAATCCACAGATCAAATTTTTGATCCATATACAAATTCTCTCGAGAAATTAGACCCTACATAATCAACTAGGCCTTCATCCTCGAAAAATCATATTCAAGTAAAGAAATGTAATCTTCAGAAAATAAATCGACACTTCCTCTCGAGAGTCGTATAGATGGGCAATTGTTGTGTCGAGTGTTAGGGATGCTTGTGTGACTATTGGAATCAATTTTGGATGCAGATGGTAATCTTCCGGTATATCTAAATTGGCTTCAAATTTGTGTTCATATTTTGCAAGGCCTTCTTAGATCCTTTGAGCCTCATAATACACCTCCCAAAATGTTTTAGTGGCCTCACAGATACATTGGGTTGATGCGAAATGCCTTCTAGGAGTTGCCAATGTGCAACCCGAATCGCACAAAGCTCTAGATCATGAAGCATCCCGCATCGATCCTAGTAAAGAGGATGAAGAATAACAAGAAAATATATAATGTCAGTAGTAGGGTAATCATTACCATTTAAGGACATCTAAAATCACCATCTTGGGTAAAATGTTAGAAAATGACAGAAAACAATAAAAAAATGTTAGGCGAGTTTGTGAAGGATAAGTAATAAAAGAAAAATTACACAGATTCACCGATGATCAAGAAAATCACTTGAAATTACTACTAAATTTAACAATTTACAAAAATAAAGGCAAAAGTAAAAGCTTCATTAAATTATGATCTAATGTAATCTATAGAGCATATAAGACATTTTAGATGCAATATGAGTAATATTACCCGATATAGAAGAAAGAAATTGATTAAAATACAGAGATTACCTTACATCAATAATTGGATTGGATGTGAAATGATGAGGATGATCTAGTGATGAAAACAGAAAAAACAACGTTTAATTTAATGATCTTGAAATAGTGTTACATTGATGGATCCTTTCGTTCATAGTGGATGATTTTTGAATGCCTAGATCAAAGCACAATGTACCTACAAAAATATTAAATTTCCTCTCTAGAAGAGGTGTGAAATCCTTTTTATAAAAATCGTCGGTGATTGGGAAAATCACCCGTGATTTCGAGAAATCTTAGTTAGGTGTCAAAAAGCGGTGATTTCCTTCCATTTCAAATTTGCTTTTGACTGATTTTGAAGTGGTTATGATAGAGGGATGGGAGAGACTTGAAAAAAACTGAATTAGTTGGGATGAGGGTGAAATAAATTTTAGGAGGTTGTTTTTGGTTATGATTTAGGTAGTTAGGAATAAGTTAGAGGTTGTCTAGTTATTTTTGGAAGATTATCTAACTAGTTAGAACTAGGGTGAAGAATAGAGGTGGTTAGGCTAGGATAGATAATTTGGAAGGTTTCTAAATCTAACCATCCATGACCATTGAGTTAGGAAAAGAAGTTAGTATGATAATTTTGAGGTGATTTATGGTAGTTATTTAAGAAATTTTCTAAATTGGACATGTGAGGTGGACTAATTAATTAATAAATTAATCATGGAAAATGGGGGATGGTGGCTTAGGAAATGTTAAATAAAAAAGCTAATAAAAGGATATGAAGAGATAAACTAAGCTAGGGTGTGTTGGAGAGAAAATTTGTCAGGTGGACAAACTTGTGGATTTCTTGCAAACGCTCTGGGAATCTAAGTCCCTCTACTTAACCGGTGCAGCAGTCGTATATGCATGCGCAAGAAAGCATGGATTTTGTGGTGGCCTTTCACCGAGAATCCAACAAGAGCACTCCACCGACCCGTAAAAATTCTTATAGTTATCTGCAAGGTGGTAACTTGCTATGAAGGTGGGAAAGGGAGTGAGAAAAGAGGTAGGAGAACTAATGTTGCAGGTAGAAAATTAGATTCATGCATGGACTAGTTAGAAACTTCAACATATGCATTTATGAGAAGAAACAACCCTACAAATGGAAACAAGATGAGATAAGATTGTGAACTCAAAGTTTCTAAAATATCCTCATCAAAGAGGCTACAAAATCCTTCTTCTTGTATTGATGCTCAAAAAGAAATAGTACATAATGTGGGAATGGAAGAAAATTGAGAATGGAGAAAAGTAGAAGAAAATGGATATTTCCTTTGTTTTCTCTAAGTACAATGCACTCATGAGCTTACAAGATCAATTGTCAGCCCCTATACAATGGCATGAAGAAGCCATTAAATATCTTGCAAGAAACAGTTACAACTTCTTATTTGTTAGCAACAAATGGTTTACATTTTTTGCAATCATTCGCATCCGTTCAAATTCTTGATTCACAAAGAAACGTTAATGGTGAGAAAAACCATACTTTTCATAATGCAAATCGTTACACTCATTTTTTAACTTTGAATTTGAACCGTTCATCTTTCCTTTGAAACTTTAACCCGAGTCGCCCACGTAGGAGAAATTTTGGAGAGCGGGCGTGGAGGATGCCTTTTGCATTTTGTGACTTTATAGAGATTTGTCATTTTTTACATTTTTTTTCTGCTCACCGCTTTTGATATGGTCTTAACATGTGGCATTACTTGAGTGGAGACAAAGTCGTGGGTCACTTTTATAATTTTACCTTTTCCAATGCGGGCTCAAAAACACAAATTGCTCTACCGGCCTACCGCCTCCCGCTTTAACCTTTGATGTAAGATTAATATTTGAATTTTTCCTTGGCGTGGGTGGGGTTACGGGTCACTTTTAACTTTAAGACCCTTTAATGAAAACAAGGCTCAAATTCTCAAATCTCCTCGATAGCCCACTTCCCTGCCTTGACTTTCTATTCGGGCTTAATATTTGAATTTCTCCCTTTTGTTTGATCATGGCTATGGGTCACTTTATGACTTTTCACATTTTATACAAAGATTCTCAAAACCTCATACTTATCCACCGACCCGCTTCCCCACTTTAAATTTCAATGTGCGCTCAACATTTTACCTTTTCCTCATAGCATGATCGGGGTCGGGTCATTTTATGATTTTTTTCCCTTTTTACAAAGAGGCTAAAAACCTCAAAGTTCTCCACCGACCCAGTTTGAATTTCCAATGGTAGGCTCAAGATTTGACTTTTTCCTTAGCATGATCAGAGCTATGGGGCCAAATTGACATTTTTTCTAAAATAGTAAAAATTTTAAGTTCGTAAAAAGGACCCGTTCCGCTGCATCCAATTAGATATGTCTAGGTACACGGGGATACTAGGGCCAATATTTGATGGGGAAAAGACACTCATCATTCACGATTGTAGAAAAATGCAGAGAAGAAGAAAACTCCACCATTTTGCACCCAATTTTCAAATTTATTTCACAAACCAAGGAGTTGAAAATAGTACAAGATTCGATGATCCATGGCCATAGAAAGATTGACAATTTCAAGTATTGAGGAAAACAATAAAATTTTCACGCGTCTAGACAGGAAAACAGAAAATTTATCAAAATGTGCAGACTGGAGAGTTTAAACAACTTCAAATCATGAATTTCTCTATCTTTTCAAACTTCCAACTTTACTTGAACACTTCTAGAGGGCGTGAGCTCAAAAATTTTGAATTTGACTTTAAAAATGAGGGGGATTTTGAGGGCGACAACAGCTGGCTCTAGCTTGGGGACATGACATAGACTGAGCATAGTGAAGACATGACATGGGAATCCAGAATCTCAATCTCTAGACCCTATAATTCATTGACCAGTGCCTTATCCATTACGCTTGCAGAGTCATGTACAAGTTTGAGAAAGAAATATTAGAAGAAGGAAACACGAAGCACACAATGAGAAGGAAACACATGACACGCAACAGAAGGGGAAACAAAACAACACAATGGAGAGCGAAACACACCTATGGTACAAGGCAGGGGAACAAACCACTTTCACTGATGATATAATTTCAAGTATTTCTCGCTTCAAGGTAATTCTAGTGGCGTTCCATCCAAATATGAGAGAATAAAATCATTCTTGCCCAAGCTTCATGAATCTAAAATGGGCCTGACCATAATGAATGGAACTTTCCATGGCTTCCTTTTAGTTCTCTTATATTGTCCAATAGTAGGATGAAGTCTCTAACATTTAATTCTCTTGCCTTGGCCTTCTTATCAAAAATATTCTTTACTTTCAATTGGTGTTCCTTAATGCGATCTACCACTTGGAGTCTATTTTCTTCCAACTTCTGAAGAAATAGGATCCTCTTGTCAATGGAATCCTTGTACTTACCATCTTTTATTTCTTGTAGCAACTTAAGAGCTAGCATCTCGATCGTGAGAGGAATTTCTTCTTCAACTCCATACAGCAGTTAGAATGGTGATAGACCTATTGCCTTCTTGGGAGTGATCCTATCCACCCACAATGTGTCGTACAACTTTTTGTGCCAATTCCTTTTATTCTTGTTTACAAGCTTGCGGACAATGGTCACAATGTTCTTGTTTCTTGATTCAGCATGTTTGTTTCCTTATGGATAGTAGTCAGAAGAATGAGATAGGGAGATTTCGTAGCTATAGCAAAACTCGGTCAGCTCTCTTGAAGAGAAATAGGTAGCATTATCTGCTACAATCTTCTGTGGCACTCCAAAACGGACTATGATATTCTCCTTGATGAAGTTGCATATTGTTTTAGTTTTTGTTTGTTTGGCCAGAATGGCTTCCACCCATTTGGTGAAGTAGTATGTTGTTGTGAGTACATAGGTGTGCCTTGTGCTTGAGTGAGGGTTCAGAACACCAATGAAGTCCAGCCCCCACTATTGAAATGGTTCTTCAATAACCACATGCCTGAGTGGTAATGCAGTGAGTTGTGGTCTTCCAATGAATCTGTTGGCATGCTTTGCATTTAGAAACCCAATCTTGAGTGTCTGTAAAGATGGTGGGCTAATAATACCTTCCTCGGAGGATCTTGTGTGCAGTGATTGTTATCCAAAATGAGCCCCTGCTTATTTTGGCTAACTTTCCTTCATTCTTTCCTTCCTTATGCTTCAACTTCAATTTTCACACATTATAAGCACTCAAAAGATTCTAGAAATGGCTTCATCATATAGGATTTTTCTTTCCCTTTCCAAAAAGGTAAAGAATTCCTCCTAACTCCTTGTATTTTTTGAGTTATGGCTCGATGGAGTTTGGAGGGAAAATTTTTTCCAGGCGGGCCCGTAGAGCTTATGAGAGTTTTGTACCAAAGAGGCTCAAGCTAGTGGAGTGGAGAAGGAAATTTTTCCAAGGAAATTGGTGGGTTGATTTGAGGTGCAGAGAGAAATTTGCCACTTAGCCTTTTGGGGAAAAATGGTCAAAGGCAAATTTTGGCCCACATCCATGAAAGGAGAATGAGGAAATAAATTGTTTGAGGTTCCGCATCCAATAGAAAGGCACCTGTGTCAAATTCTACATTAGTAGTGCCAGCAAGGTGGGGGTCGGAGGAAAGTTGAAGATTTTGGCTTTTGGTGTAAAAACTTAAAGGCATGAATTGAACCCGTGGTCCCATCAACCAATAGGATGGCACCACGTGTCCACATCAAGCAGCGGAGCGGCGGGGCCACGGAGAATTTTGGAAAATTTCCCAATTTTGTGAAAAGGGAAAAATGTTGTTTCAAGTCGCGGATCAACCAAAAGGTGCCACGTGTCATTAGAGAAGTGAGGCACGAGACTTTCGGAAAAACTTCCCAATTTGAAAAAAGAGGGAAAAGTTCAAGTTTTTGGCCCACCGACCCAATTTTTGCCCTAATTTCGCCATTTTTGTGCTAAATCTTCAAATGGCCATATCTTTCGCACCAGAGCTCAGATTTTCATGATTTTGGTATCATTGGAAATCTAGTGAAATTATCCACACAATGGACTATTCAATTTTAATTTTTGATGGAGTTTTATAGGAGAAAAATGCAAAAATGTCCTTGTATGGGAAAAATGTAGAACCGACCCCAACCACCAAAATTGATGAAGTATGGCATATGTTTCTTCTCCAACACGGCTGAATGCATCGAAAAATGGATTTTTGAGGGTTCCCTTGCTATTTTAATGAATATTGTTAGTGGTTGGAGATGTCAAATCAAATTTTCCCGCATTTTCTCATTTCCTTCATTTTGTTCGAGCGATAAAAGCTAGTTTTGGCTCATTTGTAAAAGTTGTTCATCCTTCTTCTCTGCCTCTCCCTTCTTTTCTTACCCATGGTCAAAAATGGAGTTTGAACCTCCTCCCCTGCTCTGTAATGGTGTTTTTTCTCTCTTACCCATGAAATGATGTTTTGTGTAAACTTCTAGAGCAATAAAAACATGTTTTGTGATGCATTTGTCCATCCTTGATCATTTTTTGGTTGTTTTCTTCTTGCCTCTCTTCATTACAGGTATTTTTGCATGTTTGGATGTTCATTACAAGTTTTGGAGATTTTTTCATGGATTTTGGAACATTTTCTGCGTGAAATCCATCTTTTTTCGTGATGCATTTTTCCATCCTTTCCATTTCTCACCCTCTTTGTTTCCATGGCGCTTTGATAGATGATCACACATTTTCCTTCTCTGGTATATCACCGTTTTAGTGTAGGCTCTATTTTTTCCAATTTTCTTTCTCTCCCTGTCTCCTTGGAAGTTATATTAGGATTAGATTATCTTTCCTACACTGGAATAGCTTGTGGCAGGTAGTTTAGGAAGAGGAACCAGCCTTCTCTAGAGAGCTTTCCCCATTTGCAAAGGTCCCACACTTTGGGAAAGCTCAATGTTATGCAATCACAATAAATGACTTTGCCTTAGAAAATCAAATCCATAACTCATTTGGGGGTGTTGTGATTTTACACTAATAGTTTTGGCACACCCAGTGGGACCTAAGAGGTCTCCCATTTTAATTTTTGTAGAGTGGTGTGTTCCTGTGAAGATTTCAGCCTTTGGAGGCAATTGCAAACACATCTGGCGACTCCATATGGTCAACAACCCATCTCTAAAGTTACAGACCTGTTTTCCATCCATTTCCATTCACCCTTCTTGCCATTCATTTTCCATCTCATTTTTCCTTCCATCTCTTCATTCTTCTTTCATTCCATGAAGTTGTGCAACCATGACTTCATTTCCCTCATGGAATTCACATTTACAATAGCAAGCAATGTTTCCCACCTCCAACATGTTTTTCAAATCCTCCAGATCAGAATTTTGGTCAAATTCAAAACCAGTATGCATATCCATATGAGCAATGCCAAAATCATTTTGGCTATGAAGCATATCAAGCACAAGAATATGCATACAATGAAGACAATCAAATGCAAGATGTTGGTCTGTTGGAGAAGATCCAAAAATGGAGATTGGCATGGTGCAATCAAGAGCAATAGCTCAAATGGAGGCTTTCAAAATTGGTTGCAGGGCACCTTGTCCATGGGTTGGCCCTTTTCCAAGACACTTCAGCCCTCAAGAGAAGCTGGACTTCATGGTGGAGATGCTGCCCCAACTTGCACAATGGACAATGGAGATAGAGGCCTATGAACTTGGTGCTAGGTAGCCTTGTCAATGGGTAAATCCTACACCATTATCTAGTAATTTTCTCTCTACTCCTCAAGTAGCACCATCTCAATTTGGGCTTCAATTTCCAAGCTTCCCATTGAATGCTGCCCCAAATGTTGATTCCATTTCTCCATCCCCTAGTCTTCCACCTCATCTCAATTCTTTTGTCCTTTTCCCTTCTAAATAGCCATCCCTCCAAATAAACAAGAAGTTCCACTTCCCTCCCCACCACAAAAATTACAAAGCTGGTTGAATCCCAACTTGCCACTCCTCTTGATTTCCCAAGCCCATGTTGGGAAGAGACTCAAGAATCCAGTCAAGGATAAAGCAAAAAGAGGATCCCAACAGAAAAGAAATGACAGACAATCTAAAGAGTTGGGTTGCCAAATTTGGGTTTACAAAGATCCCCTTGATGGTCAAGCCAATGGAGGAGGTCAAGGTTGAAGAAACAATGGTAGTGAGGTGAGGCTAAGTTTACAGCAGAAGAAGAGCTAAACAAATAAGAAAATATAAGAAGTTTGGTGAGCTTAGCTCTAAAATTTAGGATTACAAAATCCCTTGCTGATTAAGCCTTGAGAGGAGAAGAAATTTAAAGAGCCGGTGGTGGCTATGACTGAATTTGTAGTAGATAAAGAACAAGAAAAGGAAGAAGAAGACCAGTAGTCTATTTGTTATGAGTGTAGTGTCCATGTTGGCACTTTATTTGAAGAAAATTCTGATCTAATCCAAGCTACAAAACCAGTCAACAAGGAGGAAGAACAATCAGCTCCAAGTCCCATTGAAGAGGAGCAATTGGAAGAAATCAAATCAAAATTGGAACTAGATGAAGGAAGCATTATTGAAGATTTTTTGCTTTCATTTGAAGGGCCTGATTTGATTGATGAATCCATTATGGAGGTGACCAAAACAAATTTAGAGGCACTTTGAATTATGAGCGGGTTGTACAAGAAGTTGTAGATTTCTCTCCCACTTCATCTCTCCAAAAATATGATTTTTTGGATGAGTTCAAGTTGACAAGCTTCATGTTTGAAGATGAAGCTCCACATGGTGAAAAAAATGCAGATTTGAAGGTCACCATACAAAAGGGAGAGACCTTGCTACAGCAGGACATTGAAGAGTTTGATTTGCCATCAGACTTAGAAGAATGTTTTGATGAGAAGGAGCCTATAGAAATTGCAAATTTTCCTTTGTCATCATTCATTCTTCAACCACAATAACATGCTTCCATGGAAGAGAACATGCAAGCACCATTCGTAGTTTGCAACATGCCTCTTGAATCAAAGATGGAAGAATTTGATCTTCCAAAAGCTACAATGGAGGAACTCTAGAGCCTACAATGTATTGCAGCAAGTTACAATAATGCAAAAGTAACTTCATTGGATGTTACAATCAATAATGATGAGCTGCATATTATAGAAGAGTTCCATACCGCCATGAAGGAAAAGAAAGAGCAAGTAGAACTTCATCATTTCTTCCACATCATCCATCCAAGAAGGTTTGCAAGAAGAATCCATTTTGGAGTTAAAATTCAAAGCAATGGGCACATTCAAAGGACCATACCTTTCCCAATTAGGTACTTGGCTTCATTGGAGCCAAGGAGAAGCCAAAACCAGTCATGCTTACTTCTAAGCATGAGGATGAGCTACAAAGTACCAAGGATCAACTGTCATACCTCTTCAATCCAAATACAGAGCAACTAAAAGAGGTATTCAATTTGTTTTCAACTAAAACCTTGCTAATTTGGGTAGAAGACCAACTTATTGTTGATTTTCCACTCATCCAACCAGCCATGTTCAGCTCCAAATCATTTGCATGGCTGCCATTTTGGAGGAAGGGAAGTTATTTCTCCCTGCCAGTTGTAGGCTTTGTTTGAGTTCCCTTTGCTCTTGGTTAGAGTAGAGTAGGTAGGTTTGCTTTCAATAGAAGAATTGCTTTTGCACACTCTACATGTTCCATTTGGAGCATGTATGATTTTCAGTTTTGTACATAGTTGTTTGGTGATGTTTTGGTTGATCTTACACAGTGCATTCAGTGGTATTTTGGTGAAGATCAATTTCAAGTTTTAGTGGGTTTCCAAGTGGCTCAAAGGCCAGATTTTCATAGTTCAGATCAAATTTGGTTATCAGCTTTACTCCATGCCCAATGGATGCAACAAAGGCCATTGATCATTTATCTAGCAAGAAGATGGCCCTCTGATTCACCAAAATTATTATCCAAAATGAGCCCCTACTTATTTTGGTTAACTTTCCTTCATTCTTTCCTTCCTTGTGATTTAACTTCAAGTTTCACACATTGCAAGCACTCAAAATATTATATAAATGGATTAATCAGATAGGATTTTTCTTCCCCTTTCCGAAAGGTCAAGAATTCCTCCTAACTCCTTGTATTTTTGAGTTATGGCTCAGCCGGAGTTTGGAGGAGTGGGTGGGCCCACGAAGCTTGGGAGAGTTTTTTGCTAAAGAGGCTCGGGCAGTGGAGCGGAGAAGGAAATTTTTCCAAGAAAATTGGTAGGTTGGTGGAAGTACGAAGAGAAATTTGCCACTTAGCCTTTGGGGGAAAAGGGTCAAAGGTAAATTTTGGCCCACAGCCCGCAAAGGAGAATGAGGAAATAAATTGTTTGAGGTTCGCATCCAATGAAAGGTACCACGTGTCAAAGTCTGCGTCGTGCGAGTGCAAGGTGGGGGTCAGAGGAAAGTTTAAGATTTTGGCTTTTTAGTGCAAAAACTTAAAGACATGAATTGAACCTGTCATCTAATCAACCAATAGGATGGTGCCATGTGTCCATATCAACAGTGGAGCAGCGGGGCCATGGAGAATTTTGGGAAAATTTCCCAATTTTGTGAAAAGAGGAAAAATGTTGTTTTGAAGCCATGGATCAACCAGAAGGTGCCATGTGTCATCAGAGAAGCAAGGTGTGGAGATTTTCGGAAAAATTTCCCAATTTGAAAAAAGAGGGAAAAAGTTCATGTTTTGGCCCACCGACCCAATTTTTGCCCTAATTTCACCATTTTTATGCTAAATCTTCAAATGGCCATATCTTTCGCACTAGAGCTCAGATTTTCATGATTTTGGTATCATTGGAAAGCTAGTGAAATTATCCACACAATGGACTATTCAATTTTATTTTTGATGGAGTTTTATAGGAGAAAAATGGGAAAAATGTCCTGGCATGGGAAAAAATGTAAAACCAACCCCAACCACCAAAATTGATGAAGTATGGCGTCTGTTTCTTCTCCAACACGGCTGAATGCATCGAAAAATGGATTTTTGAGGGTTCCCTTACTGTTTTAATGAATCTTTTCAGTGGTTGGATATGTCAAATCAAATTTTCCCACGTTTTCTCATTTCCTTCATTATGTTTGAGCGATAAAAGCCATTTTTGGATAATTTGTAAAAGTTGTTCATCCTTCTTCTCCGCCTATCCCTTCTTTTCTTTCCCATGGTCAAAAATGGAGTTTGAACCTCCTCCCCGCTCTGTAATGGTGTTTTTCTCTCTTACCCATGAAATTATGTTCTGTGTAAACTTTACGGAGCAATAAAAACATGTTTTGTGATGCATTTGTCCATCGTTGATCATTTTTGGTTGTTTTCTTATTGCCTCTCTTCATTATAGGTATTTTTGCATGTTTGGATGTTCATTACAGTGTTTTGGAGCTTTTTCATGGAGTTTTGGAACATTTTCGTGTGAAATCCATATTTGGTCCGTGATGCATTTGTCCATCCTTTCCATTTCTCACCTCTCTTTGTTTCCATGGCGTTTTGATAGATGATCAACATTTTCCTTCTCTGGTATATCACCATTTTTGTGTAAGCTCTATTTTTTCCAATTTTATCTCTCCCTATCTCCTTGGAAGCTATATTAGGATTAGATTAGATTTCCTACACTGGAATAGCTTGTGGTAGATAGTTTAGGAAGAGGAACCAGCCTTCTCTAGAGAGATTTCCCCATTTGCAAAGGTCCCACACTCGGGAAAGCTCAATGTTATGCAATCACAATAAATGACTTTTCCTTAGAAAATCAAATCCATAACTCATTTGGGGGTGCTATGATTTTACACTAACAGTGACCATTACTAAAAAATGTCTACCACATGCTTGGTCATGGTATGCTTTAAGAAACTTTTCTTGTTGCTCTTTATCTACGCACCTAAGGAAACAACCATCCAGACCTCTTTTTTAAAGCACATGATTCTAGATTACAAATTTATTTTCCTTCAGCTTAAGTGTTCTCCTTTTCTTTTAATCAAGATGGGGGCATTCTCCATAAGTTAGGTAATAGGCGATATCAGCATATCACTCATCAGTAGTGGTGATAAAGAGAACCTGTGGGTTATCTTCTGAACAAGTTGAGCAAGCATAGTTTTCTTCACCATGTTGAACTTTGAGTGTTTCATCTTCAGAAATCAACTTGCACAAGCCATTTCCCCTTACCATATTGGAGGGTCGAATCTCCAAGTCATATTATTGAGTCTTTTCAATCCAATTTCCTCTTTTAGCTCGGGATCCTACTATGTCAAGATGGACTTGATTGCACTGTCGGGGACCATCACCACCATATGGGAATTGAGGATGTAAAACCTTAAATTTTTTTATAGCCTTGACCACTACATAGGCATGCTTCTCCAATTGGTTGTATTTTAGCTCATTATTTTTCAAAGGACAACTCATGAAAGCAATAGGTGCTTCCACGCCTTCATCATTTTTCTAAACGAGAATGGAAAAGAGTGTATGTTCTGATGCATAACAATACATGATGAATTCTTTGTTAAAATCTGGAGATACAAGAGTCGGAGCCTTGGCAATGGATTTCTTGATCTCTTCAAATTATACCTTCCCTTCATTGTTCCATTTGAATTTTTTGTGGTTTCATCATGGAAGTGATGTGCTTCATCAACTCAAAGAAACTCGAGAACAAAACGACGTAGAAAGTTCACCTTTCCGAATAATGAATGAACTCCTTTCTTGCTTATGGGTAGGGCTAATGCTTGAATGGATCTAATCCTCTCAGGATTAATGTGTGCTCCATGTTTTTTCACAATGTGCCCCAATAACTTGCCTTCTGTGACTCCAAAAATGCACTTTTTTGGATTTAGTGATATGCCATGTTTCCTACACCTTGCAAGTACATGTTCTAAGTGATAGATATGATCTCCCCTCTTCTTTTAAAATATTATGAGATCATCAAGATATATGACAATGTAATGCTTCAGATCTTTAAAGGCCAAATCCATCACCCTTTGGAATGTAGCTCCTGCATTGATTAGGCAAAAAGGCATTCTACTATAGGTAAAAGTGCCCCAAGGTGTTGTAAAGGTTGTCTTGGTGTAGTCCTCCTTTGCCACCTTGATTTGATTATATCCTAAGAATCCATCAAGTAATGAAAGAATTTTAGATCTAGTGACTGCTTACAGGTTATGATCCATGATAGGAAGAGGATAATTGTCCTTTAGTGATGCCTGGTTCAGGTTGCAAAAATCTACACATATCCTTATTTCACCATTCTTCTTCCGCATTGGCACAATGTTAGCCACCCACGTTGAATGGTGGATGGGAAAGATAATCCTCGCATTAAGCATCTTTTTTACCTCCTCCTTGATGGTATCAGCAATCTTTGGGTTGTACGGCCTTTGTTTCGCGCCAAGGGCTTAACACCCTGCTTCAAAGGGATTGAGTGATGCATTTCCTTTGGCTGGAAGGATTTGAGTTCATCATAAGAGTAGGCCAAGACATATGAGTATTTCTTGAGTAATGCAACAAACCTTATTTTTCTTTAGGCAAGCAACATTTTCCAATATTGACCATCCTTGGCTCCTCCAGGGTACCATTGTTTTCTTTATCAAAATCAGGTGGGCACCGAGAAGATTGGTTTTCTTTATCTTGAATGAATATGTCATGTTTTTCAAAGAGGTCTTCTAAAGAGACTAGGCCTTTGGGAATTTTGTTCCCTTTCAATTTGATTACTCCCTCATCATCAATCCCTTCAATTCCTTCCTTCTCTTCTTTTGGGACTACTTCTCGGTGTGGATTCTCACCTCCTTTAAAGAAGAGATTGTTAAAATTATCCATTTCCTCTAAAAAGGCTAGAGTTTGGTTATCATCATTGAAGACTTGCCAATGATTTGCATTTTTGGTACACTAGGCCTAAATACCATTTCAATGGTCACTTTTTCTTTACCAAAAGAAGGATGAGGTGTCACTAGGGAAGATGACACTACAAGAGAATCATCCTTTTCATTCTACTCCCTTGGAATAGATTCAATGGAAAATGCATCAAAAGATTCAATGCAGTCCCACACTCTATTTTTGTAATGCCGAGTCTTGGATTCTTCACTTGATATTGTTGGCGGACCTGCTTTACTATAACCTTTGCATCACCTTAGCATCTCAGTTTCTTGATTCCCATGTCCTCTAATGCACTCATGCCTAAGAGTAGTGCTTCATACTCTGTAGTGTTATTTGTATTATCAAATTGTAGCTTGTTGGAAAATGGGTACAACTCATTAGAAGGAGAGTACAATACTACACCAACTCCCGAGCCTACATTGGAATGACTACCATCAAATTCCATTTTCCAAATTTGATCTTCCTCTTCCTCCATGAGAAGTGGCAAGTTCTCCTCTTTTTTGATGTGAGGAAATAGTTTCCTAGCCCACAATCTTGAAAGAGAATGTTTGCTTTTAGATCATCAAACCTTCGTACTATGAACTTCATCTTTCTTACTGGTAGTAACTTCTTCATCTCGCCTTTTACTAGGATAGTTACAGATGACCAATCCATTTTTATCTCTCCACCCAGGTCTCTGCAGAAACTCCTACTCAATAGTATCCCAAAGAATACTAGGATGTCTGCTACCAGTATGGTTAGGAGAACCTTCTTGTCTGGAAAATCAACTAGTGCTACATGTGCATCTTTGATTCTTCTTACCAATGGCACTTGTTTGGATTCCATTGAGTAGTAGGTGTCATTTACCAAGTTCAACGTGAGGCCTATAGCATTTGCAACTTTGGTTGGCATCACATTATCGAGGCTGGAATGTATGATACAATTATTTAGTTGGAAGCCTTTAATGAGGAGTGACAGGTAGAAAGTTTCAACCCTGTTGGTTTTTGAGGCACCGAGGGCTAGCATATTTTGGGAAGGTGGTGTGGATGGTGTGGGAAGTAAACCTTTAGAATTAGGACTCAAGGATACAGGGTTACCACCATGAAGCTCGTATTAATGAACCTATCAAACTAGGTAGGGTGTGTTTATAGGTATTCTATTCCTAAGAGCTGGACTTTGGTTTTCCTTGCATGTTCTAAAAAGTCAAATGGGGTTTTGGTGAGTGAGGAATACATTCTAGAAATGGAGGAAGATTTACATGGTAGAGGATTTACTAATTTTGGTATTGAATTCTCCTTTTTGGGTATAGAAATTGGCATGGAAGGGGGTGAGGGTGTAGCTTTTGATTGAACCTTAGATGTTTTTCTAGGAATAAAATTTAAAGGAGAATTGTTCTTAGCAACTTTTGAGATGGGAGAAGAATTAAATGACTTACTTGGCATAGTAGCATGATCCCTGACAAACAAAGTGAGTCTAGTTTTTCTTTGGTCGACTCCATAGAAGGTGGTAATGGTGATCCTCTGTTGATGATTTTATTTTGTGTGACCTCTAGAGGAGAATCTTCTTTATTCTTCTTATCCTTTACCACAACCATTGAGGATGAAGCACCTTTCCTGGATTGTGCACGAGTGAAAACAACACATGAGAAACTTAGAGCTTCTTCATCATCAACATACTCAATTAGGCCATTGTGCATATCAAATTCCTCGACCTCAAGATAGTTTTCATACTCTTCTATATTTTCTTCTTCAGTTTCATCAATTTTTACTTCCTCCTCCGGCTCTTTCATGTCACATATGGCATTGAATGGTGGTGCTTCAAGAGCAAGCCGATGAGGAGGTGGAGCAATCCTTGGCCTATCTGGAGGGTTTGGTTTCCTTGAAGCATTCCACATTGTGATATGAGATAGTTGCTTCTTCAAGGAAACCAAGTCATTTTCCATTTTTTGGAACATCAGATTTGTGGTGACAGAGTTTGAATTTTGACCCTTTTGCTTTCCATTGGGGCCTTTCACCTTTTCGGAAAGGATTAGATCATCATCGGTTTCTATTGCATAGTCCTGGGCTTGCCTCAATGTTCTTGGTTGGGCTCTTCTAAGGAAGAAACCTACTTCTGATGGTAAAGCACTAATGAAAAACCTCTTCAAATTATTTTTAGGAGGCACCACATCTTCAGGATCCTTCTTATCACTCTATCATATCTTACTACAAAGTCCCTCATTGACTTGGAGGTTTCTTTCTTCATTTGTACCAATTAGACCAAAAGATCCTGACAATCTTCTATGCTCTTGAACCTATGTTTGAATGCACTTCTTATATCCTCCCAACAGGTGACGGACCTCGGGGTAGCATATAGAACCATTCAGAAACTTTCTCTTAAAGTGACTCCACAAATATTCAGATTGACACATCTTCATCCTCAACACCAAATACACTACAAGTAGTGATAAATGTTGTTGTGTGCTCTTTAGGGAGTTGAGAACCATCCCCTCTAAATTTTGGGAAGTTTTTTCTCGAGCCTCTCGGTAGCTCATGGAATGGTTGAGCAAGAGCTAGTGGACCGGTGTTTCCTCCCCATGGTACATTAGGCCTATAGGCATCACGATCATGTTCTGCTCACGATCATGATCACCTATTCTATTTCTGTTTCTAGCTTCTAACCTTGCTAAGGTTATAGATTCTACTACTCTTTGCTCTTTCATCAGCCTCACTTGAAGTCTCTTGATTTCTTCAAGTTGATTTCTTATTTCTTAAATCAACTCTTGCTTCTCTTTCTCTAGCTTCTTCGGTCTCTACATCGGTGAAATCTAGAAGGTTTTCATTGATGTATGGAAATTCACCGTCAAAGGATTGGCAAAACTCAGCTTCCCAATGTGGCGGTTGCTTGAAAAGGAAGCCTCTTGATTTCAAGTAGCTCTTGTCTACTTTGAAGTTCCTCAAAAATGGGATTAGTTTTTCCTCCTTGTCTCTGTTGTTGGGTGTATCTTCTATCCGTCAGCTTGAAAATCTATGCTCTTCTTTGCGGTGTTGGAATTTTTCTTTGCCTCTCTAATTCAAAAGTAGCGCATTCTTCTTCAAGGTCCAGAATTCTCGTGGCAATGAAGTAGTGATTGGCACTTTTTCTATTATGTCAGATAGCTTCCATCAAATCTGAAGCAACGTCTTTTTGGATGTGGAAGAGCAATTTGGTTCTTTCAATAGGATGGTTTCCTAGAATATCCATAATTTAAATCCATGTGGCTCATATAGCCATTCAAATTCCAAAAAATTTTCTATTTTTTTAATTTTGAATTTTCTGACCTTGCAGTCACATTCAAAGCGAGATCTTTACTAAATCGCCCTACTTTGTGGGCACCAAAAACTATTGGTGAGAAAAAATTTTGGGTGGAAAAACATGTGGATTTATTTCCAATGCTCTAGGAATCTAAGTCCCTCTACTTAACCGGTTTAGTTTGTCGTATATACATGCGCGATATCGTGGAATTATATGGTGGCCTTTTGACCGGGGATCTAATAGGGGCACTCCATGACCGACCCCCGCAACAAATTCTTATAGTTATCTACAAGGGGAGAATTTTCTATGAAGGTGGGAAAGGGAGTGAGAAAATAGGTAGGATAACTAATGTTACAAGTAGAAAATTAGATTCCTACATGCACTAGTTAGAAACTTCAACACATGCATTTATGAGAAGAAACAACCCTATAAATGGAAACAAGATGAGATAAGATTGTGAACGCAAACTTTCTAAAATCTCCTCATCAAAGAGGCTACAAAATCCTTCTTCTATTGATTCTTAAACAAAAATTGTACATAATGTGGGAATGGAAGAAAATTTATAATGGAGGAAAGTAGAAGAAAATGGCTATCTCCTTTGTTTTCTCTAAGTACAATGCACTCGTGAGTTTACAAGATCAATTTCTAGCCCCTGTACAATGGCGTGAAGAAGCCATTAAATATCTTGTAAGAAACAGTTACAACTTCTTCTTTGTTAGCAAGAAATGGTTTACAATCTTTTCAATCATTTGCATCTATTCAGATTCTTGATTCGCAAAGAAATGCCAATGGTGAGAAAAACTAGACTTTTCATAATGTAGTCGTTACACTCATTTTGTAACTTTGAATTTGAACTGTTCATCTTGCCTTTGAAACTTTAAACTAGATTCATCCATGTGGGAGAAATTTACTAGAGCGAGCGTGGAGGATGCCTTTTACATTTTGTGACTTTATAGAGATTTGGCATTTTTTTACATTTTTGGTCCACTCACCGCTTTTGATATGGTCTTGACATGTGGCCTTACTTGAGTGGAGACAGAGTCGCGGGTCACTTTTATAATTTTACCTTTTTCCAATGCGGGCTCAAAAACACAAATTGCTCTGCCGGCCCGCCTCCCTGCTTTGACCTTCGATGCGAGGCTTAATATTTGACTTTTTCCTTGGTGTGGGCGGGGTTGTGGGTCACTTTTAACTTTAAGCCCCTTTAATGAAAAAAAGGCTCAAATTCTCAAATCTCCCCAACGGCCCACTTCCCCACCTTGACTTTATATTCGGGCTTAATATTTGACTTTCTCCCTTTTTTTTTATCGGGGTTGCGGGTCACTTTATGAATTTTCACCTTTTTTACAAAGAGGCTCAAAACCTCAACGTTCTCCAACAACCCACTTCCCCGCTTTGACTTTCAATGCATGCTCAACATGTTACCTTTTCCTCATAGCATGATTGGGGTTGCGGTTCACTTTATGTTTTTTCACCCTTTTTACAAAGAGGCTAAAAACCTCAAAGTTCTCCACTGACCCACTTTGCCTTTCCAACGACATGCTCAAGCTTTGAATTTTTCCTTAGCATGATTGGGGCCGCAAGGCCAAATTGACATTTTTTGCTAAAACAACAAAAACATTAAGTTTACAAAAAGGACCCGTTCCACCGCATCCAATTATATGTGTCCACATACACGTGGATACTGGGGCCAATATTTGACAGGGAAAAGACACCCGTCATTCACGACTGTGGAAAATTTAGAGAAGAAGAAAACTCCACCATTTCATGCCTGATTTTCAAATTTCTTTTACGAACCAGGAATTGAAAACAATGCAAGGTTCGACGATCCCTGGCCATAGAAAGATTTATAATTTCAAGTATTGAGGACAAAAATAAAATTTTCACGCATCTAGACAGGAAAATGGAAAATTTATCAAAACGTGTAGACTGGAGAGTTTAAACAACTTCAAAGCATGAATTTCTCTATCTTTTCGGACTTCCAACTTTACTTGAACACTTCTAGAGGGCGTGAGCTCAAAAAATTTGAATTTGACTTTAAAAAATGAGGGGGGGATTTTGAGGGTGACAACAGGGTGTTATAAGATGGTGAGCTTGGCTCTCATTAAATGTCGACTTAAGAATACAAAATGGAGTTTGGATGCGGAAGAGTCATATTATTTGAGTAGGAAGGGTGTGCAGATTTTTGTGTCTACACAAGGTTAAACATATACCATAGATATCAATGTCACACAATGAGCACAAATAGACTAACAAAAAGATCACTGAAGTGATGAAAATGATGGGTGAATTTCATAGGAATGGAAAGAAAGTGAAGAAATAAAATCCATGTTTATGAAATACTTTATTGGAATGTTTGGTCTTTGTAACTTTGATTTTGTTGCAATATTTTAATGTTTTCTCATTTTTATATATTTTTGAATTGTTTTAATTTTTTAGAGATTTTGAGAAATTGGGACTAACAATGTCACTCTGCGTGATAGGATCCAACAACGGTGTTTGCATTTTCTTTGATGAGGGAGACTAGGAATGTTTTTTTATCAAGAGTAATATTATCTCCAATCTTGATGACCTTGGTGATCTCATACTCAATAAATGACTATGACTTATATTGAAACATGAATTTTATATGCGGGATCTTGAGTTCCCTATCCATAGGTTTCTGTACTTTAATCCATACTTGATTGTTGCATGGGTGTGCATTCTTGAATCGTGTTTGATTTTTAACTTTATGGTTGTTTAAATTATTAGGAACATTGGAGCTCTTCATATTTTTATTTTATCTTGATGAAGAAACCATTTGGGTTTTATATAAGCTATAGTGAGATTTTTCTGATCCTAGAAGTGGGAGAAGAAAGTGGATGTTTTTTATTGATGATAAAAAAATTAGGGATGATGATGGGCTTGCAAAAAAATTTGATAGAAGGGTGGTATGATGGACGAAGATTATATGGTCTAAGAATTGAATAGGATGGGATAGTGGGAGATGAGCCCCGGATAGAAGATGAAGGGCTACTTTAGGATGTGGCCCCAAGATGGAAGAAAAAGGGATTACAGGAGGTGATCTATAGATATTAGATGAAGGGATATTAGGATGTGGCCTAAGTATAGAATAAAATGGGCTACTAGGAGGTGTCTAATAGATGGAAGATGATGGGCTACCAGGAGGTGTCCCATAGATGGAAGATGAATGGATATTAGGATGTGGCCCAAGAATAGAAGATGAGGGGCTACTAGGATGTGGCCTAAGAATGAAGGATAATGGGATACCTGGAGGTGACTCACAAATAGAAGATGAAGGGCTATTAGAAAGTGGCCCACATATAGAAGAATATGATGGGCTACTAGGAGGTGACCCAAGGTGATATTTTCATTCAAGAATCGTGATATGTAATGAATTATTGGGTGACAAGAAAATTAACTAGAGATAAATGAAAAACCAAAGCATTTCTCCATGTAATGGGAATGTGAAGATGGAATAATAAGAGGAGGATCAAATTTGATGATCTTAGGATATTCCTAAATTTTTGACAAAATGAATCAACTTATTCCCCAAAATACGTGAATGCATCAAGGTCAAAATATAATCCTTTCTTATGATCCTCTAGAGTAATGTCATCATGTAGCCCCATGAATTCTCTTATTTATTTTTCATTGTGAAAGAAATCAATCGGTACGGATTATTTTTGGTCGATGATAGTATGTTGATTTGAAGAGAGGTTTCTAACTGATGTGGAAGATTTAGAATATGTTTGATGGTGATTAACAGAAGAAGATGACTCAAGAGACAAAGTAGATTTGGATTTATATGTCTCACGAGTGGAATAATATGTGGATTTAGAATTGGTTAGTATAGGTTTTCTTAGAATACAGCATAATGTAGATAGACAAAGAGGATCACGTAGCCAATTAGTGGATTAGGACGTAGGGGTCGACTTGGATGATTGATTCTAGGAATTTTGAGTCACATGAATCTTTGATGGAGGAAGAGGTTGTTGGCGTGAGTGATAAATGGGGTCCTATGAAGAAAGGGAATACCATGACGTAGGAGTTTAATTATATGTTTGATTAGGAGAATTTTAAGTCACACGAATATTCAAAGAGGAAAACTCCATTTAGGCATTAGATAAAGGGGATCCTATAAAGAAAGGGAGTACCATGATGTAGGATTCAAATAAGAGGAATGATGGGGATAATTTGTGGGGACACAAATCCTTAGAGGAGGGCAACATTATTTAGGTGATTGATTTTTCCTCGGAAGAAATTTGATTGGATGAGGTTTAGGACATTGGGGAGAATTTGAATAATAGTTTTGATCGGAATAATTAGAAGGTTGAGAGGAATAAAAAGAATATTTTTTTATTATAATCAGGAGACTGGGGGGAATCATAAGAATAATATGGATTAGAATCATCAGAAGCATACCACCAACTATGAGATGAATGTGGGGAAAGGGGTAGCCGAATGGGTTCTATAGCGTGAAGAAATAATCAAGGTTTAGTCATAATGGGCATATTTCAATGTGAATTCCTAAACCTATGTTCCTTATTGTTGTAAGTGTGAGGAACCATGTGATATTTATTCATTATTGGCATTGTTGGTCTAAATTCCTAGACCTAGATTATATGATTGAACTCCTTCAAATACAAGGAAGTTTTATGTCAATTTGGGTAGCATTATGACAACCAACTAGACATTTTGTAAGTATTCTTGTGTGATTTTCTGAAGGGGGTCTAAGGAAAACAAACATATTTATGAAAAATTTCAACAATCCAACAAGGTTTGGACAACAAGTTATAAGTTTAAATGTCAAGATGAAGAACCGAGGATCAAAAGATCAAAGGATAAAAAGTATTGTCCTTAGAAAAACAAGTTTACAAGAAGAAATATCATAAGGAACAATCACATAAGTTCAGAAAAAAAGTCCAATCTTCAAGAAACTACTTATGTAAAGTGTATCTCAATAGTAATCTGACATAAGATGATCAACATAATGTCAACACTTAATTCAAGATTAAAATAAAAAAGGTGTAAGTATCAACAAGGGCTTAAAGTGGTTTCCAATTCAAAGTATAATATATCCAATCTAAATACAAACAAGGCCTAAATCCCAAAAAGTGGAAGTTATGAATGCCAGCAATGCAATAATACCACTTAGATACGTTAATCAAACTTTGTGTAAAATCAAGAAATGTGTATAGAAATGATATTGATACAACGCGAACAAAGTAACAACACTTTTCAAAGTTGAGGCAATGTTTGGAAGGAAACAAGGTCAAACTATACCAAGGAGTTGTCAAAGTGTGAGTAGCCTAATGGTACAATCTAGACACTTAAATCAAGTTTATGAAAAATAAGATGTAAGTATCAAAATTGTATCAAGACAATGCAAGAAAAGCAACACCTCAAGGGAATATTGATGATGAATAAACCTAATAGCTTCAAAGAAACATCAAATCGACTATAGAACCATCAAGATAAGAGCTTATAGAAACTAACTTCTTCAATTCATAAACAACTAAATGTAAAGTTCTTTCCTACTCTTTAGATTGCTAACTAAACATGAACCTAGTTATATCATTTATTAATCAAATTGGATGTTGTGACCTCAAGAATTGAGGATGGAATCTCACCAATAAATGAATATAAGGCCATTTTTGGATCTTCCCATACTACTCAATTCTAAGTGAATGGATGCAAGATGAAGAATTTATTTCCAATAATGGAGTATGGCTCAAGATCAAAATGCATATAGGTCTCACTAATCAAATTGTGGTGTGTTGTGTAATACCAAGGTGGTTTTAAGGTCCGAGCAATGTAAGCGGTACAATCTAGACAATTAAATCAAGTTTACGAGAAACAAGATGTAAATATTAAAATATTATCAAGATGATGCAAGTAAAGTAACACCTCAAGGGGAAGTTGATGATGAAGCAAGCCCAACTGCAATGATACATCTTGAAATGTGTATCAATACAAGGCTACTCAATATTTTTGGATGTACCAACACACTTTCAATGCTTACTATCACAGTTGCAATAAGGAAGGATGTAATCAAGTGCAAAAGTGGTGGACATAATCCTCATATGTATTCTTACTTTTGTCCCAAAAGGAAATAATAAAATAAATGAGTAGACCAATTAGGGGTGAGAATAATTGGTGTAACTTTAAAATAGTTTCTCCTTATCTTAAGATAAATGAAAAACTAAGACAAAGTAACACCTCGTAAATTTCGTGATGAGTAACACTAGGCTCAAACTTTAATGGACTCTCCCCTTATTCGACTAACAAGGTTTTGACTCCAAAAATTTATCGCTTCATGAGATATCTTTGAAAAATGATTGGTTTTGGTAAATTTAGATCCTATGTAAAATGTATTCCTATTATTTCACTCTCTATGTATCACAAACTATCTCTGCAAGTGCGGTTTTCTAAGAAAGTTGCACTGACTAAATCAAGGAGTATCCTAGCTTGACTATACCCCCTTTAATAAAATGAGCAATAAATTGCATTCATTTTTATCTCACTAGGGTTACATGAAGATAATTTTGATGTTAACCTCATAAAGGTTTTCTACTCAAATGGGTAAGTGAAGCACTTCCCGTTTCATCCACTAATTCCATCAAGGTGTGGACTACTCGGGGTTCCTAGGGTAATCCTTGTATTGATTTTTATGCCTTACTCCAAGGCACTTCCCTAGTTTTAAATGTATGAATCGTAGCTCTTAACCAAACCTGAAAATACACTATTTTGAATAAGTGATGTTTTAATCTTGTATCTTAGTGTGGTTTTGTACACCGTTGGCAACCTACATCAAACTATATTAGCATTTCTTTATATCCTGATTCTTTGACTTGCAAATTAGGTCTTGCATGATAAGGTTAATATTTTTCCACAAGATCAAAACATCATGAAATAGGATTTCATGTTCTTTATGATTGAAAGATTGTCCTAAGATGTAAGAGAAAAGCGTACACAATAAGAAATCCAACTATATCAAAAATGGAAAATATTGTAAATAAAAGGATTAGGAAACTTGTTTTAACCATTTTTGTTCATTCCCTTAACCATGAATTTAATGAAGTGTTTTTAAAGAAAATGAAACAAGAATTAGAATTATTTCTGTTTCCCAAGATCACCTAAAAGGTGCGAGGGAAGAGCATATGCAATTCTTAGTCTACAATGTGAAAGCACAACATTCATTAACATTCATCAAACAAGTAAGAAAAGACATGATTAAAAACACCCTACAAATAGAGGTTAGCACTAAAAACCTATAAAAGATGTTATAAATATTCAAGATCAAATCATACAAACTTTAAAAATAGATCCAAACTTTAACCAAGCACACATGCATGTCCATTTCAATATTAGTGTGGCCACGACAACATATATGGGGCCCAAACAAAGGTTACGTGGCTTTGATAAAAATAGCAGACAGTCTGCAACATCTACTTGGCTAAAGAAACACATACACATCCTTAATGACATATACATGGCTTGCCACACATATACGCGGATCTAAGATGAAGAACAAACTTACATAACATAGAGATACACCTACGGGAAGAGGAGCACCTATGGTGCCCTAATGACATATACATAGACCTAGAAAAAGATCGAGAAAGCCAGAAGGCAATGTAACGAATACGTGGCCAGAGAAACACATACGCGGGGGAAGTCACACCAGTGTGAGCAGGAAGTGGAGAGGAAACCAAGATAACACATATGTTTCCCTAATGATGCATACGTGGCCCTCTCAACACACATGCGGCACTCTCAACACCCACACGGTACTCTCAACAGACCCACGTGGGTACCTAGAATGATGTCATGAATGTGGAAATCTGACATAGACAAACTCAAAAAGGTCAATTTTTTATCATTTTAACCCATCTCTTTTAAACCTACAAAAGAGACTCAACACATGTAAAGTTAGAAAAATGCATTAAGGAATTTAAGTTATTTAACATGTTCATAGTAAGGGTTATCCAAAATTGAGAAAAAAATAAAAAAACTTGAAATCAAATGCTAAGGATAATGGAGTTCTCCCATCAGGTGTACCAAATGTGTTCATAATAAACTTTCATTTCTAATCAAAATAATCCAAAACCTAATAACTTCAAATATAAATCAAATTTAAATCTACCATGGAACCAACATGACAAGAGCTTATATAAACTAACTTATTCAATGCATAAACAACTAAATGATAAGTTCTTTCCCACTCTTTATATTTCTAACTAAACATGAACCTAGTTAGATCATTTAGCAATCAAAGTTGATGTTGGTGACCTCAAGAATTGAGGATGGAATCTCACCAAGAAATTGCTACAAGGACATTTTTGTATCTTCCCATACTACTCAATTTCTATTAAATGGATGCAAGATGGAGAAGCTATTTCCAAGCAATGGAGAATGACTCGAATCAAATTGCCTATAATTTACACTAGAGAAAATAAGGTGTGTGTTTTAAAGGAACAAGTTTGGTCCTTTATATAGCTTACATGTTTGAGAGATCTTTGCATATTACTACATGTGGGTTAAGGGTAAAGAAAGATTGGGAATGGATAATGTTTCTTTAGAAACGGTAACCTTGATTTAAAGGGTTTAATTTTTCATTAGTAACTCATGGGAGTTGAGGAATATTTTAATTAATCAAAGTGTGATTAATTAATAGGTAGATGTAAGCTTATAGAATCTAATTAGAGGAAATTTAGTATGATTTGGGGGATGTAGGAGAGGAATTTCATCCAATAAATGGAGATTTGTTGATTTAGAGTAGTGAGTGTAATCAATTATTAAGTAATTAACCCAAGTAGAAGCAAACACTAATTAATGAAAGGTCGTTAAACAACATCACGAGTGATAGGAAGGATAATTAATTAGTGAGACATAATTAATTAACGGAAATAGAGGTAAATGAAGGTTTATTGAAGAAGTGTCATCAATTTCCCAAATGATGGGAAATAAGATAGTTAGTGTAATTTAAGTATTAAAGCGCATAAGCATATTTTAAGTGTCTACACTACCCATCACACCCACACATACAAAAGGAAAAATATACAAAAATCAACAACAAAAATCCATTTTGTGCAACATCTATAACCAACACAACCTCTCGATGCGCGTTCATCCTCAACATACCAAAAATTCCCCAAAATCCTTCTCACATACACACCACACAAAAACCAAAATTTCGTTAATTCCTTCTTAGTAAGAGTTTTGGCACAATCCTGAAGAAAATTAGGGTAAATTAGGAATAATTGAATTATTTTATGTTTTACTTAAATTTACTCAAATATCCTTTTATGGGTTATTTCAAACTTATTTAATTATTTAACAATTTCTTTAACTAAAACCTCCACCCCTCCTAATACGCCACTTAATTATCACGTAAATATCTTTATTAGGGAATAGGCATAATCCTTTTATTGATATCGCAAAACAATTTAATTAGGACAACATTAATTATAAAAATATATACTTAAAAAAACTCAAACTCAACCTCAAGATGGTCTCGATTTGAATGAATCGCAAGGAAAATGACATCACAAATTGAAAACATGTAGATACATTTATCCTATGAAGGACAACTTAATTTTTCCCTATTTATTTTATTCACCCTAGTTTAATTTATTTCATTTCTAATTTTATTCGCAATGCCCTATCGAGTTTTCAAAATGACGACCGACACAAGCCCAACAATCGGTGACCATCACACAGTCCTTGGGAAAGGGTTCTAAATGTGTTTATTCGATAACCAAGATAGGGTTATCCTGTTCCCCATGACCCACAAGGATTGGTGATAACATGATCACAAAGGGGGCACTACATCCTCTCCCTTATAAAATCATCATCCACAATGCGACACCCTCCAAGAACTAAGAGGGATGAGAAAGCATGGGTAATCAACAACAAAATTTTATGATTAACAAAACAAAAGCTAATTTCTCAAGACAACCACCAACAGATTTTACACATATTTTAAAATTTTCTCATTTTCTTCAAATGATAATATTCCATAAAGGGATCATTTATATTTTTACACAATGAAACATAGTCTTAAGATAATAATAATACATTTCCACATAACTCCATAAGCCTCCCAAAACCACTCCATATGCCTCCCAATAGAGAAATAATCATAGTTCCAAAACCAAATTAGGTCACTCACCATAGAGCCTCATCACCTTATTTCTCCATGCTAGGTCACTCACCATAGAGCCCCATCTCCTTATTTATCCATATCGGGTCACTCACCAAGAGTCTTGTCACCTTATCTCTCCATTTAATGAGGTTGGGTCACCTTATGGCCATAGGCACATAGAGCCCTGTCACCTCCACCCAAGTGGCATAATAACATGTAGTTCAATACTACACATCCCTATGACCTCCTTGGAGTGTACCCTATACAACGAAGTGGGTCCATAGGTCTAACCACTCCATGGTGAATCCCATGACCTTAATCCAACACATAATGACATTAGAACAAACATAAAAATCAAATTCAAATGTCAAGTGACAACAAATCCCAATCCTTGGGCTAGGCTAGGAAAAATTAAGCTCCAAAAGAAAGTTTCAAACTAAGCAAAATAAATGGCTAAATAGTCGCAGTAATTAAAAAGTCTCTCATTATCACAAAATTATTTAAATGCCTAAAGATTTAAAGATACATCACTCAAGAAAATTGTTGGTTCTTACAAGAAAAAATAAAATAGTTTCAATTACAAACATAGAAATATCACATTATGATCACTATGTGGCCCTTCTACGGCCACCAAAGGGGTACTCATCGAGTTTTGGAACTCGATTATCAAGCTTCATCTCGTAAAATATAAATAATAACTGATCAAAATCATGTACTACCATAGTATCTATCGAATCATCACCACCAAAATCCCACAAGGCTCAACACAAATCGTAATTACACAAGGTTATCGATAATAAAACTAGTTACAGAGAGAGATAAAGAGGTATATGTTGTCATTTAATGAGCTTAATGTGTCAGCATAACACAATATGCATGGCTCTCATGAAGTAATGCCAAACATACCAAACGACTAGAATTGAATTTTCGTCTATGTTAGACTCCACTTCCTGGGTCGTACTTAGCTCAAGTCAAATGGTCAACGGTCCAATTTTCTCACTCCATAAATACACTTTTACTTATTACTTCTTCTAGGTCCATTTAGTCTAGGGTACACAATATACACATAACTACATTACTAGCACAATAAAACATATGCACATTAACCATAACGTCTTACGCATGGTAAAATTTACATGGTAACATAATAATATTCCACACTTACAACATGTAACATTTCCACATAGCACACTAAGAGTGTGAGTACAATACATTTTGGGATCATAAAATCACCATTTATCCCCAATTCTCAACATGAACCTATCACATATCATATGAGTACAATGTATGATGAATATAGTGACTAACATCATAGTGTATACACAATTACAACATCACTTGTAAGATAACATCATGATACATCATAACATGGTGGAAATATGATAAGACATATTTCAAGGTGACACACTTTTTTCATACAACACATTAGTACCCATATACAATATCACAAGATAATGAAACATTACAACGCTTCGTAGTCCACAATGACATTTTTTTACACACAAAGGTGGTAACACACTTGAAATTCACATTGAATGCATGAGAGAGAGAGAGAGAGGAAACTATCATTAGAAATCACATCAACATCATTACAAGCCCACACTAAGTGTTATGCACAATAGGTGCATTCACGTTATCACAAGTACCATGTTTTTCACATCACAACAAATCAACACATTACTCTTCCACCTCCTCCACCATCATGCATAGTCCATCACAACACTGAAATGTCCTAGAGGTTTGAGAGTGTGAACTTTTTCTTTGATACCAACTATATTTCCCACTCATGTGGGACAAAAACATAAGACCATAATATACCAGGATATTTTTTTGACTCTCATTACTTGTTACAAGACAATACATGGATTTCTCACCAAACTTCACACAACATGTGATGCCGGTACAATGTGAACCCACCTATACATCATGCAGGTCATGTAAATAACAAGACAACACAAGACACAATTCAATGACACATATTTATAATGAATGGGTACAAAACCATGACCTGACAATAATTACACATCACCTAAGGGAACCTTCCAAATTACAGCATTTTGTAGGTCATGCCTTTATTATATTCATACTTCATTATTTAACCTCAAATATTTAGGGAGTACTTAACATGAAAGCACGCATTTTCCTTTTTGGAGACCACATTCCTTTTGGTTCATTTATCACTTAGCTTATATTGGTTTCATCCAATTTAGTTTGCTTGTCTTATTGTGAATACATCATATAACCTGATTGATTACTATAAGTTTCTTAACATTTATACATTAAGTTTTGATTCCCAAAATTAGAAACTATGCTTTCTCAAAGATTTGTTTTCAAGAGGGTCAAATCACATCTACCTTCACAACACAAGAAATATTTATTAAGATGCAAAAATAATCTCCATTGTACTTATAATTCATAGTCTAACATCACAAGGGTACATTCTCAAAATAAAAATCAAGTTACAAACTCCCTTTATTAAAGGAGTCTTTTCACGAATATCTTATAAAAATTGTACACTAATTGGTTTACATTTTAATTTCCATTAGTATGTAAACCCCAATGTTTGTTCTAAAAATTTTGAACACATTTATGTCATCCAGCACTCGCTCTTAGACTATGGGTACTTTTCTTAAATAGCATGGTTCTTGATCACTTTACTTAGTTTTCATTTTGAGGAAAAATATCTCAAGATGATAAGAGGATAATCTTAAGATAACCTTATGCATGTGTTATATCTTGAAGATAGAGATGATTGGGAGAATTTAGAATATAAAAAGACTCACATGTGGTTTGTGTTATCAACCAAAAATAACACCCTCTGATTTTTCATGTATGTGTGGATGAATAACCGGTGTTTTTGGTAACATGGGATTGTCTCTAAAGTTTTGGGAATTACTAATTGAGAAAAACCTCTAGAGAAGTAAGGTTCCTCTACCTAATCCTAATGCCAAAATACTCCTATGGAAGGAAATGAAATTATCTAATCCTATTCTAAAAATCCAAGGGACCAGGGAGAGAGAAAGGTGCATGAAAATGTAAATCCTACACTAACAGAGGTAATATCACCAAGAGAAGGGGTGGAGATACTCTAATGAGGGAGAGGGGAGAAATAAAATGAAGAAGGGATAGGCTATACAAAGGTTAAATAGACCCAAAACTTCATTCACCATTTATTCTCCATGAAACACAAAGCAAAATGAACTGCAAGTGAGAATGTGTGCACAAACTATAACAAAAAAATGGAGAGGCAAGGAAATGTAATAAAATATAAGCTAGGGTTGAGAGAAACACCACAAAATAGAGATTTTATTTCTTTCAAAGTATGCACATACCATTACATGTGAAGAATAAGGAACAAGAACACTTTCCAAGTCTAAAATGAAGGCTTCATGAACTCACATCTGCTCAAAAACAATTTTGGCAGAGTTTCTTTACATTTTAGAATACCCCTCCCCCCACAAATGAGAGGTTTTTACAATATATAGATGATGAGAGAGAGAGATGGAAAATGTAACAACCTAAAATCTAACACCCAATTTAGTAGGAAATTTTTTTAATAACATTAAGACAATTCTCTCGCATTCACAAATTAGATTACTAGTTCATGACTAGTTAATGCAACAAGTAAAATTAATTAATCCATCCTATAAAAATGTGATAAAACTTATACAATTGTAATGGTTAGTTATCCCTAATCTTCATGACCACCCTTAAGATTCTTTTGAATGTTCATACTCAGCCTCATTTGGTTTTACCACCTTTGCGGTAGTGAGAACATGTGATCGATCCTTTCTTGTCTACCTAGAGTTCACTTAGAAAACTCTATCATGTATCACACTTTGGGATTTGAGGAATCATAGTGAATAGAAAATGTACCCAAAAATCACATTAATTTGGCCAAAAATTATTTGTATTACATATGCTTACAATAGATGCTTGCACATAACATATAAACTTGTCTTCCCATCACCTCACAAACATCTCATCATAGTTATCTAGACTCATTAATCTTAGTTAATTAAGTTAATGAATTACATTTCACGTGTTTAATTACCTAAGTTAAAATGATAAGGTCACAAAGTGATTATCACCTCGCTTCCCCATTCATACATTCTAAACATTTTGATAGATAAAATGTAATAAAACCTTGGTCAAGATTCCCAATAGGTATTACTAGTCCTAAATATTTGGAACAAAGCTTATCTAGAGTTTAAACCCACTACTCAAGGGAATATTGACATCACTACGGCTGGACTTATGTCTTTACTTGTTTAAAGAAAGTTAGTGCTACTTAAGGTATACCTCTTACACCGTAAGGTAAATTAACCTCTTGTTTATGATCCTTTTTCTTAGGTGTAGTAGATTACCATAACCGATTAAGTTCATAGTTCTTTACTATTGAGCTCTTTCATTTTAAAATTGAACTAGACTTTCCACTATAATGTTCAAGATGTGTGCCCCTTAGTCATTATTCCCAAAAATCAATCGAGGCAGATTTTACATCTTAGCATGGTTAACATTTGAAAATATCTTAGCCATTCTTAAGCATAGACTAGTTTAATATCACTTCTTGTTTGAGACTAATTATTTATCTTAGTTATACCTCCTACCCTTATCTTAAATTATAGTCCCAAATGAATTTGAATATATTGCATGAACTGTTTTGTTTTATTCCTTGATTAAATTACTTTCAAGTTTACATCTCTTAATGAGATTAATGGAAAATACTAAGACATTATTCATAATCAGAATTCTTCCTTAAGAGATAAGAATATTACTTTTGCGAGTCAGACCATTTTTAAAACATCATTTTTATTCATGTACAAACTAAACGGTTTATCTGTGATTATCTTGTTACGATATTAGTTTTATACAATTTCTTATAGCACTTCCTAGTGTCCTAGTCCAACCATATTTATTCATGTAAATGTAGGTTATAAAGACCTTAGATTCTTTGATGTGAATCGTCTAATCATCTCATGGTCCACCCATCATATAGAGTTAGATTATAACCTGAATTACTATGAATTTATAGAAAGTTTTTCTTTGATAAACAACTCTTTATTTTTGTTCATAACTATAATCATTAGAAACACTAAATATTTGATAGAAAGTTTCCTTATCTTGACTTATCAATGGTGTCATTTGCTAACCGCACACATTCAAAAATAATACATTCATAGTGCTGCCATGAAATTGGTACAAATTACATTCTTCACTTTATTGATACTTAACAATTTACATCCACTAAGGACTATTACAAGAATACTTTGCCAAGGAAAATACATATCTGATAGTACATTTACAATTGGATCCAAGATCCGTATTACAACATTCATTCAACGTAAACTTCCTCAAGCCAGAGTGAAATGATCCAATCAACCTTATTTAACCTGCAATGTTGTATGTTTGAGGGGTGTCAGTTCAATGAACTGGCAAGAGTAATCCTACTTGCTACTCTAAGTTTTGACTCATAATTAGATTAGTCTACAAACTAACTCAATCACTCTACAGCAACAATGCTTCCATGACAGTTAGGGAACTGGATTCCTCCAACAATCCCATAGCTAGCAAAGGAAGAGATGTGGAAAAATATGTGCAAAGTGCCCGACACTCTACATATGTTTCTTCTACCTCTTTAATCACAAGTTGTGCGATTGATGGGGATGCGAACTCGAAGCGTGCGAGATCCGTCGCTAATGCACAACAAACAACAGTCCAGTCAAAGTATTTAACATATAAAATTGAGGAAATTAAATATGTTTACATCCAACACTATTTCAACTTAATTCACATAACATAAATGTTGAACATTTATTTTTTCATCAAAAAAATGGCTAAGTATGGAATTTTGGAAAACAATTGCAAAGTTTCCCCTTGTATTTTTCACTTTTAAAATTTTCTAGCAATTCAAATTAAATCAAACAGATACACGAATGAAATAAATGCTTAAAAATAAAAGGTATGGATCAAGTGATCCAACCCTCTGAGCTGGAAAATCTCGGGATATGAAAGGAAAATGAAATCTATCTAAACAAAGGAAATTTACATAACCAATTGATCTTATTAGCATAATTTTACCTTTGTAGCATGCTTATTTCATAATTATTTGTTCCTGCAAGAGAGTTACCAGCTTGGTTGGATTATAACATGTATTTTATTTTCTTTCACTTCACAACCAAACAACAAGTTAGGTTACATGCAATATTTAGAAGCGAAGTAAATCACTCATACCCAACTCCTTTCAAATTTTTCAAACGTCAGTAGTACAATAGTCAAGGATACCACATTTCGTTGAATCAAAATGTTTCAACATCAAGTAAAGAGCAACACTTGGTAGACATATTAATCACAAGGTAGCCAAGACAAATTTAATATACAATTTTTTTTGTAAATGAAATATTTCACAACCCAATCACATAATATTCTTTTTTAAAACCCTAGATGTAGTTTAACATTCTTCCTAACAAAAAAATCACAACCCATTCCATATTTCCTTGCATTTTATACCAGTACACACAAATCAATGAAAATTTATTTTCTTTAACAAGCTCCTCACACATTTCAACCAAAACTATTATTTTGCTAAAAATTTAAAGAGAAAAAGACCCAAATCGATTTTCCTTCCGAGAAAACACTATACTTATTTTTTTGCTAGAATTTCCAAGAGAAGCTACCCGAAATTGATTTTCATTTCCAACCATTAAATAAAATACCCAAATCTATTTTCACTCAAAGCCATCACCTTTATTTTTTTGAAAAATCTCAAAAATAACATACCCAAATCGATTTTCATTTCCTGCCATTAAAAGGAAACCCATTTTCTCAAATAATAAAGCAGTAAAGGAACTCATACAAGAACCAGAACCACAAAGTTTCCTTCCCAATCAAATTGGTTAAGCCACACAAAATACCCACTATCAAAAGAAAAATATGCGAAGTAAACAAAAACCAAACAAGGAGCTAAAATCATGAAATTTTCTTTATATTACAACCACAACGAAAAAGGAGAAAGATTGAGAGACCCATCTAATTAAAAATTAGAACTAAGGGGAGCAAGGAAGAAAACCCTTGCCTGCAATTCTCCTCTAGACTCAGTTTCCCCAACAAGCTGAAATTGATTCCACAAAACCTTCCCTGATTTGCTACCAAAACCCTTAAAAATTTTGCATTCTTGTGATAATTATATGATCTCCCAGGCAAGTCAACTTCATCACATGCGTTGGAAAAATTTGGCATAGTTCCTCCATGAGAGGAGGGAACTCAAAGTGAAAAATGAATGCAAAACAAAAAACTTACCCTCTTCTCCACTTTCCCCTCACAAATCTCGAAAAACCCTAAAATTTTGCTCATCCAAAAATGCCAAGTGGATAACTTTTAGAAGCCTTCATCTACATGGGAGGGGACCAATTTGATAATGCAATTATTCAACTATAATTTATTCCCCAAGCTCATGTGAGATTCCACGTTCGGGATATGAAATTAAAAGGAAGTTAATTATTGTCATTTGATGGTGATTCTTTATATATTTTTATTAAATATTGACTTCCAAATTAAGTCATCATACCCATGCAATTTTTCCATGATGAATTCCATATGCACCAAAAACCTTAGGTAATAATGCCATCATGGTGTCCCATCACCATGCTCAAGTTTTTTTTGAAAAAGAATAATATTAAATAATTCATCGATTACCATCTGTATAGGTGTGGCACTACACCCCCATTAATCATTATCTTTACCAAAAATAATAATAGTATTTTTTAACAAATCCACCACGTTAATGCTACAAGTAGTTCAACCAGGTCAGTGGTATCTAGTTGTCCAAGTACTTAATCTAAAATTAAGTACTTGGATAACAAAGTATTGTCGGTCAAATTATCAATTGAATAAACATCCATTATTATCTTTTTACTTATTTACTGGATTAATTAAATTTCGCAAAGAAATGATTAGAAATAGTGGGATGTTACGTAAAAGAGAAACTTGAGATTCTTCCCCACCCACCAATAACATGCATTAAATTTCTGATATTAATTATGGGAACCCTTAAAAATTCATTCCCTAATAACACTTTTCTTGTTGGAGAAGAAAAGGGAACCATATTTCATTAAAAATGGTAGTTGAAAAAATTGAAAATGCATATTTTAATGTGGAGGACATTTTCTTATTTTTCTCACACATATTCTCACCTAACTTAATATTTTAATTTTTCGTGATGGGTTTCATGGTGAGATATTTCCAAAAAATCCAAGTTTTCTAAATTTGGACAACTAGGGAAAAAGTTATGCCCATTCGGATCTGGAGGGGTCGGGAGGAACATGAGTTCCATGTTCACATCTACAATCCGTAGTTAATCATTGTTTCCCTTGACTTGTGGATATTTTTGGTTTTTAGAGAATTGAGGGAACTAGGAAACTAGTTCTTTCTAGGAATTTGGTGCTTACACCCCTTGGTTCTTCTACAACTCACCCTTCCCACAATCCATTGCTTCATTTATCTCCTCACCTTCGATTTAATTTATGGGTTGGCCTTCATTATGGTGAACCTAAGTTCTCATGGAAATTTTTCCACATGCATCCCATTCTCTCAAATCCTCCTTCCACGTAATAATTTTTCGTGTCATTTATTGTGTGAACCAGGCACCATTACGGGGAACTAGTTCCCGAGCGGAACTAGTTCTTTCATTCCTCCACATCTCTGTAATACAAACTCCCCGCTCTAAATCCTTTTTTGCGGCTCCCAATCCAATGCAGGGAACAAGTGGTTCTTGAGAATCATTCCATCTCTAATCTCATTCTTCACACCAAAATCTCGATCCACACTACACCGAACCTTTTGACTTACAGGAAAATACGAAGATGTGAGGAACTATAAACCCACAAGAACTTGTTCCACCCATTCTTCTTCTTTCTCTCGACCCGCTCGCATTAAAATCTTTTCTTTGTTTTTCAATCCCAAGACCCATACGAGGAACTATTGTTCTCACATAACTTGTTCCACACGGCGCCTTGGTACCCAAACCCACAATATATTGTGAACGAAATCGAACTCCTTTATGTTGCGGCTTATGCAAGCTTACACGGGAACTAGTTCTAGGGATCTAGTTCCATTTACAGCCTTAGTGACTAAAAATCACTACCAATCTACAATTTATTAACTAAAATAGGAAAACTATGGGGAAGTATATCCAATAGTTAATCTAAATAGGAGGAATAAAACACTTGAAAATAAAGATCCTAAACAAAGTAATAAATGATAGTAAATTGATATTCTAAAGTAATGTAAAGTGACTGCACAACTTGATCTAATGGAAATAAACCCTAAAATGTAAGAGGAAGGTAAAGAATGACTTAGCTAGTTACAAAAGTATGTTACAGTTTGTCGCGAGTCTCGAAATGGAAACCGATTGTGTAGACAACCACTCAGGAACCCTGCAAAGGGTGGATTTGGAATACGATATGACACAAGCACTGGGAGGATCTTGGGGCATCCCGAGGTGCCTTAGTCTAGATTCTAGGTGTTGTGAACTATGTAGAATCTCGAAAACTATATTTGGAAATGTTGCAACTAGGTCTGAAACTTTGTCTATTTGTCACACTAGATTTGTTGGATGAGATGAATAACACCCTACACAAGAAGAGGAAGAATGGGTCAGGATGACCTCAACTACCAAACCGGTGGACTTATCACTAAGCGTTGCACTACATTACGGACCTTGATGTAGTTCTAGTGAGTGTGTGTGAATGGTGCCCTAGGTGCTCTCGTGTCTAGTCACACTTTGTGTAGTAGTGAGCTATGATAGCTATATAAGATGTAGAATAGAATAGGTAGAATCCCTCCCTCCTATGTGAATGGATGTGATGCAAACTTTACTAGCTATAATGTATGGAACTATGTGGATGAAGATGGTGCAATAGATGCAACCCTAGATGGAGTGATAGTAGTGATATAATGCAAAGACCTAGGACCCTCAATATGGTCTTATAAGCTTTATATTTATAGGGTTCTCAAGTATACTTTCGCAATTAATCCTGAAAATTCCAACCAAGAAAAAGATAAATGAGACCAACTTAAAGAAGTGAACCAAAAACGACTGAAAGAGGCTAATCATATATTAGGGCGCTAGTGTGGGACCGGGGTGCCCAGGGCACCCCATCTGGTACAAGTGGGCGCCTGGAATTAGGGCTAGAATCTGGGGAAGTTAGAAAATGGGGTGATAAGTATCGGGAAATATGTGGGAAAGACAAAGTAAAACATAAAACAAAGATGGAAAAAGGGGGAATTAATTAGTACTTTGTACACTTGAGAACCTTCTAAATAGTAGTATAAGACCGGGATAAATATGTCTAAAATGCATGATTTTATGTCTACATTTTTCCCCCACTTTATGTTGGTGAGAGAACAGCTCGGTAACATAAAGTAGTTAGAGAAGTGTACCTAAAATCCATGCAGAGTGTAGAAGAAAGTGTTTTTATGGATTTGATTCGAACGTGGAGGAGTGTGGATTATAAAGATGAAAAAATGTAAAAATAATTGATGAGAGTGCACTTAGGGTGAAATGTACGTGTGGTTGTTCTAGTGTAAAGGAAAGTTCCTGTAGCAGTGTGTTGTCATTTTCATTGTTGTTGTTGTTGTTTTTGCCCCCAATTTGATAGCTTGTTTCTCATACGGTGGACTGTAAGGAGAAAATGCACAAGTAGTCAAATATGTATGTATGTAACAACATTGTGTAAAATATACATGCATATGGAAAAAGTGTAAAATACGCTGAAATAGAATGTAAATGGAAAAATGAAACATGTACACCTAATCCATGTTGAGAGAAAGAGTGAAGAAGGATATCATGTATTATCATGATTTTTTCAAGTGATCCCACACCACCCCCGACTAAAGAATTATAGGGAGAAACTATGTGATGTCTTCCAACCTTTAAATTTTTCTTCTCCAATGCTAGAAGATATCTCTATAATTTTTTTGGGGTGATCTTATGCCTTTGGATGGAGAAGTGTAGAGAGGCCACCCACTGTAACCCCGAACTCAGAATCGCTCCACGAGTTGTCAAAGGACACCATGTCCTATTAAGGCCATTTTGTATGGAGTTTGGTCAGATTTGAATTCACTCATTGTGTCCGAACTAGTGTAGATATGTTGTGTTAGTAGAAAACCCATAATGATGCCCCCTCTTTGGGGGTGCATGTGATGACCTTGAAAGGAGAATTCGGCCCCAAAATAGGACCTACCACACTTTGACCTTGTAGCCAACTCAGCCCTATAGGGGGGAAAGGGAAAGCACTTGATAGATACCAAAGCGTGCACAAAATAGGATGGCTAGCCAAAATAAGTCTTAGTCTGTAAGCACATGCATGAAATCAATGTAAAAATATAAATAGTGTAGGAAAAATACCAAGCACAGTAGTGTAAACATGTAGGAAGACAAAATAGACCACTCAAAGTGGGTTTCAAACATGGGACATCACTCATGATCTTACAAGACACGCAATTCAATCATGGCTGCAAACAACAGAGAAGTGTGCACATAGACAAAGGGAAAATCCTACAAATAATAGCAAATAGTAAAAATAAGTAAAAATACAAGTAGTCATGGGAACATAGAATCCTGCAAAACAAGTGTTACACACGGAACACATGTTAGCATGTTAGAGTGAAAACCAATATGTCAAATCTTGTATAAGCAAGTAGTATAAGATGCCAAGTAAAAAAATGAAACAATAACACATAGATATGACAAGTGTGGATGCCCCCAATGACCAGTTTAGTAAGGGTAGAAGGAAAGCATCCATACCATGTGAAAACATAGTGTATATGCGATGACACTAAATAAAGATGTGAACACACATGTTATGATAATGATATATACGAAAGTGATATAACATGTGTAATAAAATGAGCATGTAAAACTCTAATATGAAAAATTAAATGCTACCAAGATAATGAAGTATGTTGTGGATGGATGGAATGGAATGCGATATGGAGGATAGGAGCAATGTGCCCCTGATTTGATGGAATGTGCATGCGGTGAGGTTCATTTGTTTTTCCCTCGGTAGTCAAGAATGAACCGTAAACAAGATTGCATCATCAGGAAATGATCGAGTAGTGTAGGTTGTGTTCTATCACGTGGTGATGAGTTTGTATATGTGATTATTATGAGATGCAACATGGGGAGATGATGTGCATGGAACCTATAACAAAAACATGTACCATGAATTTTTTGAATAGACAAGTGATGATTTATCACTAAGCGTATATCACTATATCATGAAAGAGGAACGTGACGATAAGTGATGACAGAATGAGATGGAATAGATGGTTAAGTTGATGATAGAAGAATTAGAAATGATGAAAGGGGGTGGTTTGATGAATGTGGTATGATGACATGTCATGTATGAGGAAGGTCCATTTGATTGGTAAACCCTTGGCAGTCGAGTATGAATCGAGGAACTAGAGTGCATCATAGGGTGATGAGTACAGCATGTATAATAATGTAATGTAGATGATCAAATAGTGAATAGTATATTTAGATGCACATGTAGAATGTAGAAAGTGTGATGATAGGTGTAGGTGGAATAGGTAGTGGTGTTAGCTAAGGCTAGACCCATGGATAATGTGACCTAGTGTAGAGATAGAAGGCATGAATGAAATATAAAACTATCCTCATATATGATGATGAATAATGTAGCATGCATGAGAGAGATGATATAGAAATGACAAGTATATGAGGATGTATAGGATGATGTAGAATGTATATGTAGGTCCGGTAGTGCGGTGTGTGGGGTTCGGTGTAATGGTGATACCTCAATAGTCCAGTGTGAACCGAAGAACTAGGTGTGTCATCGAGTAATGAGAGTGTAACTTGCATATTAGGTGTAATATGTTTTGAAATTTCTAACGTTTAATGGGATTTTAATAGGTTTACCAAGAAGAGTAGCAAGGAGGTAGACAGGCCCCAAGTTTTCGGTGATAACATAAGGGCCCACCAATTGGGCCTAAATTTACCTTTGAGGGTTGCTTCACTTTGGTAATTTTCTTATTTTCTTTTAGGACTAAGTCACCAATATTGAATTCTCTAGGGACGGTTCTTGTGGTTTTAAGCATTAGAAATGCGAGATTGATAAGTATGTAGATTTTCTAAGGCCTGGACTCCACCAGGGAGTCTAGCATATCTAATTCGTTAAGTGATTTTCATGTTATTCATTGTCTTTGAGGATGCCTTTAAGTGAGATCTCGAAGAGTGGTTATTTCTAGTTCTAAGGGAATAACCACCTCTATTCCATAAATGAGCGATAAAGGTGTGGCATTTGTGGGAGTATGGACACTAGTGTGATAGGCCCATAAGGCATAAAAGACTTGATTGTGTCGACCAACGCCACTAGCATCAATAGTTTTTTTTAGGATTTTAACCATGGTTTTATTAGTAGTTTATGCTTGGCCATTGCCTTGGGGGTAATAGCGTGTGGAGAATGTTTGTTTTATTTCAAACCGGGAACAAAAATTTTAATGTCTTTATTTTCTAACGAGGATATGTTATCGGTGATGATTGCAGATGTTACACCAAATCATGTGATAATATGTGTGGTGAGAAAGTTACAATATATCGAGTACTAGTGGTTGTACATAGGGGTGTGGATTCAACCCACTTAGTAAAGTATTTTGTAGCACTAATTATGAATTTTTGGCCATCGGAAGATTACGGATTGATGAGGCCGACTAAATTGAATCCCCACAAATATAAAGGCCATGTTAGAGTGATGGGTTGCAGATCGGATGTAGGTGCATGATGGAGTTTGCCATGTTTTGGCATTTATCACAACATTGGAATAATCCAAGCAATCATGTTCCATGGTGGACCAATAATATCCTTGTTGTAAGAGTTTGTGTGTCATGGCCTTACTTGAAAAGTGACCACCACGAGAGGATATCATGAATATGATAAATAGTTGTGGGGATGTCTATAAGGGAAAGGAAGTGGAGAAGACAGCCATCAAGATCACGTTTAAATAATTCAATTTCAATGATAACATAATAAGAAGCTTCTGACACAATCGTCGAGCTTCATGAGGCTACATAGTGTCCTGGAATAGTTTGTTTATATAAATAATTATAGATAAGAGTTAAACATTCCATGGAGTCGACTACGGTGATAGCACAAACAAAGAAGGGGTATAAAAGATATATATGGTTATCATAAGTGAGTAATGATGAATGTGGTTTGGTCATCGTTAAGCTCTTGGGAATGAGAGATGCAGGCTGGCCATTACATTTACATGGTGATTATCTTTACAAGGGATAGAAACAAGGGAATAAGAATCAAAAGTACCTAAGAGTTTTTTGACAAAGGCATTGTATGGGATAAGATGTTATTCCTTAGTGTGATACACATCGTTAACCCGATTAATAACTAATTGGGAGTCCTCATAGATGGAAAAGTTGTGGATGAGGATTTTTGAGTTGTAAGTAAACCTAAAATGAGGGATTCATATTCAGTAATATTATTTGTATAATAAAAGCTTAACCTATATACAAAGGGTAGGATATCGTCATGAGGGTAATAAATATAATGCGTCATCTCCCGAGCTACAATGAGAACCATGAAAGTACATGGTCCATAGAAGGTATTTAATAGTATAGGTGGTGAAGTAGTCATGAAAGGAATTAGAGACAAGGGAAGCATCGGGGAGAGGTGTGGTGGCCAATTGATTCTTTGATGACCTATCCTTTTATTTCTTTTTGTGGAATAAATTTGAAATCAAATTTGGTAAGGAGCATGAAATACTGATCTAGTCGGCCTAAAAGATGAGTGTGGGAAAAGAGGTAGCATAGGGGATTGACCTTGGTGACAATGTGGACTTCATGATGGATCGAGATAATGTCATAACTTATCGGTAACAAAAACAAGACGAGGACATAAATTTTTGATGTAACTATAGTTACATTTGTAATAGAGAAGTGCGGCTAATATAGTAAATGGCTCGTTCATGTTGTGTGAGTAATTCTCTTAGAGAATGAAAGGTAGCAGAGATATGTAACAAGAAAGGGTGGTCACCACGGGTGGTACCGGAGACGGGGGATTGAGTAGATAAGATTTGATGTTCTTGAATGGTTTCTAGCATTGTTCATTCCATATGAACTTAGTATATTTTTCATGAGACATGTAAAGGGTTGGGTTTTTTTAGTCATTTGTGAAATAAAGCATTGGATGGCTTGAATTTTACCTTGCAATGAGAATATTTGGTGTAATTTGTTTGGTGGAGGCATGTCAAGAATGGATTTGATTTTAGTGGGGTAAATTTCTATAAAGACCGTGAAATAATGTATCCTAATAGCTTACCGGTGGTTACCCCAAAAACACATTTTTTTGGGTTTAAGCATACACAATATTGGTGTAGGTGTTCAAATAACACACGAACATGTGTGTGGGAAGAACACCATCTAGATTTGGCAAGAATATTGTCCATATAATCCTCAATGATCTTGTGGATGTAATCATGAAAAATATGTGTCATAGCGTGTTGATAGTAGCCCGACATTTTTAGGCCAAATGGCATAACAATGTAGTAAAATGTACCCCATGGTGTGGTGAAAGAGGTTTTTTCTTGATCATCCGGATTGATCTTGATTTGATTATAGCCGGTGATGCCATATATAAAGGAGAGGATGTCATGTCCTACCATAGAATCAACTATAGTGTCAATATGTGGTAGGGGAAAGCTATCTTTAGGGTAGGATTTATTTAGGTCCCAAAAATTGGTACAACAACACACACGGCCATCAGGTTTCATCATTGGAGCGATGTTAGAAACCCATTCAAAATAATCAACAAAGCATGGATGAAACCAGCATCAAGCAATTTTTGTATTTCTTCCTTGACGAGGAGGAAACCTTAGGATGCATCTTATAGATTTTATGTTGGGTGGGTTTGGCACCAAGAGTGAGGATAATATTGTGCATGATAATAGAGGTATCAATTCCTAGCATATCACTATATTCCCAAGTGAAGATATACGAGAATTCATGAAGAATGTGCTTGAGGTCCCTTTGTTTAGCGGGGGTGAGAGAAGTGACTAGGAGGACCATATGAGGATTAGTGGTTGTTCTAAGTTATATTTAATTTTTTCTTCATTGAGAAGTGTAGAACAATATTCAATGTAGGGTCGGGTAGGAATGGTATCAAATGGATCAGCACTATCGATGAGGCTATCACATTCTTCTAGGGAGACCATATGGATATATGGGATGGAACAATGTCATTTATGGTAGGAAGGGGGTAAAGTGTCATAAGCGCCCATATGAGTAAGTAAGGCTTCATTTTTTGAAAAATACTACGTTATTCCAAGAGAAAGATGTGTTGTTGCTAATGATTTCTTGGTGTAACAAGGAAGATATGGGATATGACATGCGGTCAATACCTCAAAAGGTAGTGAGGTGGAGGTTTTATATCCGATCCCAAACTTATGTGACCATGTGGACAAATCTCAAAGCTCGGTGACTTTATGTTCTTAGTAATGAGAGAGACCAAAATTACTAAAATAGTCATATCCTAGTATGTACTTAGAGAGGGTAGGTTAATTGTTGGGATGGGAGACACATTAAGAGAGGGTCAATAACATGACAATACTTAAAAAGGAGGGCTCGGTGGGTACATCATAAACGGTTCCTTAATAGTGAAACTTAAGCCATGCATGGATTGTAGAAGGAACCGCATACATAACATGGATCCAAGGTATGCCTATGAGGATATTGTAGTTAAGTTCATTGGGCATGACATGCAATGGATTAGAGATCATACGAGGGGCTAATAGTAATGGGTAATTTAATAGAGATATTAGAAGGAGTGGGAGATGTTAGAGTCATAAAAATGTGATGAAGGAAGGAAATGTTACAAATATTGATGTTAGAGCCATTGTCTACTAAGGCTTGCTTGACACCGATGTTATTGACACAAACACGGATGTATAGGGGAGGTTCATGAGATAAAAATTGTGGGGGAGGAATATCATGAGTTGTAAAGGTAATTTGATATTCATTTAGGGATAAATTTGAAACAAAATTATGATAAACATACTGGGGATACATTTGGAGAGATATAATGAGTAGCTAAATACTTCGTAAAGGCAAAGGATGTAATCTAGGTATTTTTGTAAATAGTCGTGCATAAAGATACTCATGGTGCATTACAGAGAAAAATGATTATCGCAAGGAAAGAGGTAGTGAAAATAATGAATAGAGGGGAAAATATCAAAGGGGTGAAGCATAATGACAAGAGAGAGATAGAGAGAGAGAAAACATGCCCTAAAAATATGTCATCGAGTTCACCAAAATGATTATTTAAAATAGGAAAACTAAGAGGAAGTATATCCAATAGTTAATCTAAATAGGAGGACTAAAACACTTGCAAATAAAGATGCTAAATAGTAATAAATGAAAACAATTTGATATTATAAATTAATGTGAAGTGATTGCACAACTTGATATAATTGAAATAAAACCTAAAATGTAAGAGGAAGGTAAATAATGACTTAGCTGGCCATAGAAGTATGTCACGAGGTTGTCGCGGTATGGAACTAGAAGCGTGTAGTAGATGACCACTCAAGAACCTGTAAAGGGTATATCCTGGACTATACGAGATGACACAAGTGCCTAAGAGGGTATTGGGGTGCCTTGGGGTACCTTGGTCTAAATTATGGGTGCTTTGAACTATGTAGACACTCAAAACTATGTTTGGCAAGTATCTTAACTAGGTCGAAACTTTTCTATCTATCACACGGGATTCGCTAGATGAGTTGAATGACACCTACACAAGAAGAAGAAGAATGGGTCGGGTGACCTCACCACCAAAGCGGTGGAATTATCACTTAGCATTGCACTACATTATGAACCTTGATGTAGTTCTGGTGAGTGTGTGTGAATGGTTCCCTAGATGCTCTTGTTCTAGTCACACTTTATATAGTAGAGAGCTATGATAGTTATAGAAGATGTAAACGAGAATAGGTAGAATCCCTCCCTCCTATGTGAATGGATGTGATGTAGAATTTTTAGCTAGAATGTATGGAACTATGTGGATGAAGATAGTGTAATAGATGCAACCCTATATGGAATGATAGTAGTGATATAATGCAAAGACCTAGGACCTTCAACATGGTCTTATAAGCTTATATTTATAGGGATCTCAAGTATACTTTCACAATTAATCGTGATAATTCTAACTAAGAAAAATATAAAGGAGACCAACGGCTAGAAGTGACCCAAAAATGAGTGAAATAGGATAAGCATATATCGGAGCGCCTATGGTGGGACTAGGGCACCCCAATATAGGTTGGGGCACCCGAAATTAGGGCTAGAATCTTGGGAAACTTAGAAAATTGGGTGATAAGTATCAGGAAATATGTGAGAAAGACGAAGTAAAACATAAAACAAAGATGAAAAAAGGGGGGGTTAATTATTACTTTGTATACTTGAGAACCTTCTAAATAGTAGTATAAGATTGGGCTAAATATGTCTAAAATGCATGATTTTATGTCTACAACAATAACTAGAAAAACCCAATTTTTCCAAATTTCTCAAATTTTTCTAAGTCCTTTGGATTTTTATGAAGTGCAGGAGTTGTGAAAAAATGAGAGAAGTGCCAAGAATACATACAAGTGCTTCAAACATGAAAAATACTTGATTTTTGATTCATTGCCAAGATCCCATGAAACTACCCAAGTCCAACTTTTGTAAGTTAGCCAACTTTTCCAAGGGGGGAATTATATAACAAGTTAGTGACTCATAGGGTAATCTACCTACTAGATTGAAAATACCAGTGGCCTTGAAGCATCCATTGGGCATGGATTTAGCCTGATGAAAATTGGTCTGAAACTTAAATAAACCACCCTTGAATCCACTTAAAGAACCGATTGGACTGAAGCTTGAATTGACCATCTCATTATAATAATTTTCTGAATTGAGTTTTATGAGAGTGGAAAATTGTTTTGAATATGAAATTTCATCTTGTTTCCTCTGCAATTGATATGATGAGACAAATAATGAGCATCCGGAATTGTCACAAATCTGATTTTTGACAAGTATGAAGCATTACGAGTTATGAATTTCATTCTAATTTAATGGATGCATTTGGAACTTCCTTAAGACCTTTCTTTTACCTTGAACTTACCTCCTCAAATGGATTATGCAACAGCAATGATACCACAAAACTATATACAAACATGAAAATCATACATTTTCGAATTGGAAACACGTTGAGTGTGCACAAGCACTTATTTTACTTAAAACAAACTTACTCTACCCTAATATAACCATAGGTAAAGGAAACTCAAATAAATCCTACAACATACAGGTATAAGTAGCTACCTTTCCTCAAAAATTGAGACCATGTGATTGATTTGGCACTAAACATGGTCTTAAATGAGAATGAAAAACTATCATGTAGCTGATTTTCCACCCTCTTCATCAAAGTATCAACTGAAATCAAGAAAAATACCTCTTTTAGTTGCTCTAAATTTTGATTTGAGAGGTATTACAACTAACCTTTCACACTTTTTTGTTCTTCCTCATGCTCTGGACTGAGCATGATTGGTTACAACTCCCTCTTTGGCTCTAGACTAGCTAAATACCTAATTGGGCAAGGCCTAGTATTTCGATTTTGTCCATCTTCTTTGCATGTAACTCCATGAATGGAGCCATAAGGAGCACTCCTTGTATTTCCTTTGATGTCTACAAACTGATTTGTGCTATGTTCTTGTTTTTCTTGTATAAACACCTCTATCCCCACATGTATATTCTGATTTTATTCTTCAAACAAGATGTGTGAAAACTCACACTTACGATCCATGCTAACCTTTGATTTAGAAATGGTATCATCATCTTCATTCCTTTCCCTATATATGGAGTTTGAAAGATCAAACTCCTCTTTCACTTCCTCTAGAGGATTGATATGGGAAGGAGACTCTTCCTTAGTGTTCTCCTCCATGGAAAGTTCATCAAAAAAATAAGATTCACGAGAAGGACAAAGGGGAAAAAGATCTAAATTGTTACTATCAAAATAAAGAAAGAAAATTTCAATGATTTCTTCTTCATCCAAGACCACTAAATCAGATTTATTCTCTTTCATTAGTGATTCCTATAAATACAAATCGGAAACCTCCAAGAATATGGTGCCATCATACACACTACATTCGGAGAATATATATTTTTCATCGTCTCCCTCTTGTGCTTGTTACTCCGCAAATTCATCTTCCACCTTTTTTCTTCAATCCCAACCTCTGTTGAAGGCTTAACCAGTTGTGGCATTTGATTGGATTCAAAATTTGAATCCCAGTCCTTCAAATTTTTCAAGACTTCTTCTCTGCTAGTTTTTTCAACTTGCTTCCCTCCTTGACTAATTTTCTAAAAAAATTCTTCCCAAAATGGGTTTCAAATGCAAGATGAGGGGTGGGTTGGGTATTAACTAATTTTTACAATGGTTACAATGAAGCGGAGGTGTTATTTATTCTTGTGAAGGAGAGGAGATGAAAGGAGAAGCATTGAGGAATCTATGGATTTTAACCTTAGGCTTGGGTGGATCTGGTTGATATAGAATGGGCATTGGGTGTTGATATGGAAGGCATACAATAATATCCCATTGACAAGGATCTTTGACCTTAGATTGATCATCCTCTAATTCTTGTAAATCTGAAATAAACTCAATCATTTGAGTAAAATACTCAATCATTACCTTGAGCCTTTGTTGTGGGCTAAACCAACCAGGTATAGGACCTCCCCATGGATAGGGATGCCTAAAACTAGGTTTTTAGCTTACAATATTTGTATTTTCCTTTGAAATTCTACAATATATTCTCCATTCTTTTAATTTTTCCTTCAAAACATAAGGTGTAGAATGACCTCCAAGGTGTGCATTTGGCTCGTAAGAACATGCATTTTCAATGTAATTTTGTCCATAAAACTGATATGGAGGTTTGTTATAACAACTTGAAGAAGGGTTTTACAAGGATGGAGATGTATATGAATGGCACTGCTATTGTAAATGAGGGTTCAATTGAGGAAATGAATTTTTATTCTTTTCCTCACACCTAATCTCACCTAACTCAATATTTGAAGTTGTCATGATGGGGTTCATGGTGAGAGCTTTCAAAAAATTCCAAGTTTGTTGAATTTAGAATACCAGGGAAACATTTATACCCATGCAGATCTAGAGGATTCGGGAGGAACATGGGTTCATTTTTCACAGCTATAGTCCATAATTAATCATTTTTTCCCTTACCTTGTAGATATTTCAAGTTTTGAAGCACCGAGGAACAGTGAAATTGATTCTATTTATGTGTTTGGTGCCCACACCCCTTGGTTCTTCCACGCCTTTCCCTTCCTGTAATCCACTACTTCATTTTCTCCCCTGCCTTTGGTTTAATTTTCAGCCTTTTTACAAGGAACCTAAGTTCCCATGGAACTTATTCCATGTGTATGTTGTTCTCTTGACTCCTACTTTCCACGCAATACTCTATCATTTTGTTTGTTGTGTGGACCGGATGCCATCAGAGGGAACTAGTTCCTCGTAAGAACTTGTTTCATCATTCCTCCATTCCTCTACACATGTGTAATAAAAATCCCCACTATAACTATTTTTTTGTGGCTCCTAAGTAAATTTGGGGGAACAAGTGGTTCCAGAAACGATTCCATTTCTAATCTCATTCTCTACCCAAACTATGATATGCACTACATTGAAACCTTTTACTTTCAAAAAAATGTGGAGATGTTAGGAACTATGAGCCTGTAAGAACTTGTTCCACCGGTTCCACTTTTCTCCTACCCATCCGAATTAAACTCTTTTCTTTGTTTTTCGGTCCCAAGACCCATGCGGGGAACCATTGTTCTTGCGGAACTTGTTCTAACCAATGGCTCAATTACCTAAAACTCACCGCGAAGCCGTAATACACTATGAATGAATCCTAACTCCTTTATGTTGCGGCTTAGAAGCTTGCATGGGGAACTAGTTCCATCCACAGCCTTAGTGCCCAAAAACCACTTCCAGTCTGCAATACACTAGAAAAACCCAATTTTTCCAAATTTCTCAAGTTTTTCTAATTCCTTTGGATTTTTATGAAGTTGGGGAGTTGGGAAAAAAGGAGAGAAGATTACATAATACATGCAAGTGCTCCAAACATGAAAAATACCTAATTTTTCAAATTCATCACCAATATCCCATAAACCGCCCAACTCTAACTATTATAAGTTAGCCAATTTTTCTAGGGGAATTGGATAAAATTTTGTGTTCAATTCAAAATTTAATGTTCTAGAATATCATGTTCTCAAAGGAGATATCTCATATTATATTTAATGTCGAGAAAGTGGAGACTTAGAAAGGAGTAAGGAACATGTCACAATATTCACCTTTCAATGGGTAAACATCATATCATTAACAATCCCATCATTTAAGGTTTATATAAAAATAATTTCCACACATTAACATCAAAAAGGTCCTAGGATTAGTTTTAAATTTTTTTCCTAAATACCCCTAGGGATTTATGCCCTACTATAGGCCAAAGCTAGCATTCAACAACTTAATCCCCAAGACCTCCAAAAACTCAAAGGTGTTCCTATAAAAAAAGGTTAATGAAAAACACTTCCATTCCTGAGGTGTAGTGATGTCACGAGTGGGGTTTAGTTCCACTATAGAAACAAGGTAGTAGGCACAAGATTAAGCTCAAAGGGTACCATCCGATACCACCGGGGTTGATATTTCAAACTATAAGTTTGGTTGATGCTTTCCACCCAAAATGGAAACACACACACATGCAAGTTGTTATATTTTTCTTTGAAGGCTAAGATATTTCCTAGGTCAATACATCACTAGCAGATAGATGAATTACACCATTACTAGATTACTACCATCAATTTTCTGATGTACAATCACATCCAAAATTACGATGGTACAAACAGTTTTTAAAAAATAGGATTTCAATTTCATTCTCTTGATGATGATTTGGATATAATAAAAGGGATCCTCTTACATCATTTTCCAATGCAACATGATACAATCAACTTCATTTACCTAACCAAATATACTGAAATACGACTAAGTGTGGAATTAGTCAAACATGCAAAAGTAAAACTACATAAGAAATAGTACATTTCATCAATATGCAACAATATGGTATACATCATGGAAAAAATTAAATAATGCATTCTATTCATAACAATATCGTTGATATATTCTATAAAATTACATTTCTTTCAGATAACATGCCAACAAAAGACACAAATTTCGTTGTACTTCTCCTATTATCCTGGGTACATGTAACCACCACAATTTTATTCCTAGAACTTGTATGGAAATATCCTACACTCCAAAGCATAAATCTATACATTCATCATTCGAACAATTTTAAACAAAGAGTAGAGAGATGTAGATATAGGGAGAAATAAGAAGAGAGATTTTGTTTCTCACACATGCACACTTTCACATTCATTTGCACTTGACATTTTTGGTTTTAGAGAGAGAGAAAGGATGAGTGAGAAGGTTGAGAGACATTTTATTTTCCATTTACAATGTTATAACCATTTGCATTTCATGTACATTTTCATTTCATTTCAAACCAATTTACATTTTCAAAATCAACCAAAGTATCATTGTAATTTCTCAAGAGATAAAAACACCATACATTTCCAAATCTATGCATACAAGATAAAATATCTAATAATACTCTAAATATCATTGTGACAGTATTACAAAGGTCTCACCCGTGGTTAAGAGTTAAAAGGACCCTCAGAAGGAGTTTCCAGTTAAAGTAGCAAGTTGAGAAAACTAAACCAAACAGAAAAAGTGCTTACAAACTGGGTCCTAAAAACACTCATCTTGAGTTCAAGAACAAATTTGGATGATTCCCACTTATTCCCGATATACAAAGATTTCCTCACATTTTACATAATTCAAATACGATGAACAATTCTCAAGTTACAAGGGTATCTCTCGGGCTAATAATCGTAAATGCAACTAAAATTTCCTATCACACAATGGTGGAGGGCCTCAAAACCCACTCATAAAACTAATCCTTCATATTTATTTTACATAACTAATATTTGGTTCCAATTCTCCTATTGGAAGTCTAGATGTAGGTGTTGGTAGTTTTCTATTTTTCTTGAATAAAGAGGCGTCTACAAGCCAAAATCGATTACATTTTATTACATTGAGCAAGTCACCACAAGTGGTTAATATACTAAAATGGAATTTGAGACTCAAATCGAAATGCATTAAAGGATTTGAAAAATTATTTTAGTTTACCCATTATGTCCTACGTTACTAGGGATCAAATTAGAAGTTCAGTATTCACAGTATATTCAGGTGTGGTGTCCCATGTGCATAATTTCCAAGGCCAATTTTTTCTATGTTTTGAAGGTTTTGGTTAAGGTAAAATTTGATACATTCATTCTAAATTTATTTTTGATGGTCCAAATTATTAAAACCCAGTCACATAGGACATGATAGAGTGCATAAATTAAATACAAGAAGAAGTGGAAAACCATACCTATCTTGTGCAATTCACCCTCACCGCATTGGATCAGATTAAAATATTTTGGATATTTTAATCAAAAAAATCTTCTCTTTCCGTCCAAGACGCATTTAAAAAATCACATCATACATGAATCTTCTTTAAACTAAAATTTGGTAGGTTTCCATACTCGCTTTGATGCCTTACAACAAGACAATTTTGTGTGCATCCGGAAAACCTCACTAGCCCGAGAGGCCACAATTTCAAAAAGGCATTTAGTTAAATAGTTTTCCTTCCCTGGGAAGGCTTCCCAAGCTTCTAAGCAAGCACATGTTGGGCATATGCTGGTAAAGGTTGATGGATTTTGGCCTTACTATGCCAAATTCATTTACTTAAAAGTTTCTAAAGCCTTTTTAGCACTTAAATGCACACATCCTACACCCTTGTCATTCTCTTTTGTTATGTTTGTGGAGCCTGTTTTCATGTTAGAGTTTGGTACACCTTCCATGTGTTACACTCAGATATTTTTACGGCGGTCCCACTCACCGGTGAGCGGGTCAAGGGGGTTTGGGGGTGAAGCCCCCGATGGGGGCTCGGGGTGAAGCCCCCGAAGAAAATTTTCATGGGTGGTTTATTAACCCATGGGTAATGGGTAACCGTTATGGGATATTTTTGGGCCCATGGTTTTTCGATACCCATTATTTTGTAAAACCACCTCTTTGGCTACCTATTGATGTACTTATAAATAGATGGACATATAATAGGATTTACATGAGTGTGTTTTGTGAAGGTGAATAGTGTGTGTGAATTCAAGTGCAAATTCGGGAGGGTTTGTTGAGCACAGCTCCAAACAAGATCTGATTATTGTAATTGTGAAGACTGTTGGCTTGTAATAAAATGTGAGCAAGTTTTCTTGGTGGATTTATCCCACATTGGGTGAACCACGTTAAATATTGTCTTAGTGTTGTGCATATTTCATTTCTGTAATTCTATTCATACTTCTTATTATTGTGATTCTAAGGAATTATTCCGCATTAGATATTATTAATTCTAACATCTACAAGCCCTAAAAAATCAGGTGTAGATTCAAATAATTCACATGCCGAGTCTATGATCCCACATTTTTCATACCTACCATCCTTGGTAGTGCAACAACATTAGACTGAAAAATCAATGTCGCATGTGATTTAGTGGACATCCATGACTATTCTAACCTTCCATCGGGTACGACAAGAAGAAAATTTATAAAGGAAGGTCCTATGGTGTTTACACCTTTTAATTATGCTTGTAGAAAATAACAAAAATCCTACTTTTCAATAAAAACAATTTTATGCACTCCCGTCAGTCAAATCCATGTGTAGGGGTCAAGCCTTGACATTTGCAAATAAAAAAACTCCCCCACTATGTCTAATAGGATCCATGCATGCTTGAAACTCCAACCCGGCACAAGGTGGAAGCATGTTGGTGAAGTGACAATGGTCAAAAAAAAAAGGCATTTGGTTTTGTATGGTGGAATAGCCCACATTTCATGCCAAGGATCACACTATTCCAAGTTCTTTACCAAAATAATACAATTCCAAAGCCAACCCCGCCAAAATATGGGTTGATCCAACACAACAAAGAGAAAGGAGGAAACAGGATGTTTCCCATCACACCCATGCATATAGAAGGCACAAATAGATAAAACTCAACAACAAAAATCCTTTTTGTACAACACCTACAACCAACACAACCCTCGATATGTAGTCATCCTCACACAAACCAAAAAAATCCCAAAATCCTTCTCCCGTACAAACCACATAAAACCCAAAATTTCATTAATTCCTTCTTGGTAAGAGTTTTGGCACAAGCCTCAAGCAAATTAGGGGAATTATGAATATTTGAATTATTTTATGATTTACTTAAATATACTTAAATTTCCTTCTGTGGTTATTTTCATGGTTTATTTAAGTTTTTAACAATTTCTTTAACTAGAACCTCCATCACTCTTAATACGTCACTTAATTATCATGTAAATATATTTATTGGGGAATGGGAGGAATATTTTTATTTATATCGTAAAACAATATGATTAGGCCAGCTTTAATCATTAAAAAGGCTACTTAAATAAAAACTCAAACTCAACCTCGAGATGCTCTCAAGTTGAATGAATCACAATGTGAATAACATCACCTCATGAATCGAAAACACAAATATTTTTAGCCAATGAAGGACAACTTCAGCATTACCCTCTTTATTTTATTATCACCCTAGTTTAATTTATTTCATTTCTAATTGATTTAATAAATATTGAATTTGTAAAACCCTAGATATTACAAAGTCGCATATGATAAATAAAATGCTAAAGAAAAAATTTAACACAAGCAATAAGCTAATGAAAAGTAAAACCCTAAGTGCAAGAGAGGGAATATAAGACTTAGTTGATTTTTCAATAAATTCCAAAGTGTTCTAGACTAGAAAATTGATGAACAAAATAAGAAAACTATCACAACAACACTTAAAAAATAATTTCTGGATGATCCGGACTAGGCGCACTGGATAGGGGTGAGGGTGCCTATGTGACAGAGACCTTTGTTAGGTTCTGTGACTATGTAAATGCTTAGAATATGGTTTTTTTGGTGTCACAAGGTGGTCATTATCTTCATTTTTAGTCGCATGTATGTCGCACTATGTCCACGGAATTCTCTTGTAACCTACAAAACAAGTGATCTCATCCAAAACTCCAAAACACTTCAAATCCTAAAGCAGAAAAAGATACAAATGGGAATTCAAACTAACCCCGGTAGTCACTCGATAGAGTGAACTTATGAACAATTGTTACAATACATCTCGGATGCCATATAGTTCTTGTGGGTGTGTGTAAAAATCATGCCCTAGGGAGCTCTTGTGCAATATGCACTTGATAGTGAGCAATAACTACATGTAGCAATATAGATAGATGTGTGAATGGAAAAATTAACTTCCCCTCCTTTTTGTGTGTATGCTTTGGAAAATGCAATCCTTTTTCCCTTGAATAATTTTTAGATGGATGCTTTTTATGCTCTTAGAATGCCTTTGGATGCAACCTTATGTGATGATAGTAGATGCTTGGATCATTTATTATGATCACATATCTTTGTATTTATATGATTTCCTTGTTTGAATTTCCTAATTGACAACTAAAAGGTTGACCCATAATAAAACCAAATGCCCAAAAGATAAAAGAGACCCAAAAGATTAAATTAAGATACAAAGAGGTTAGATGCACCCAGAGGGGACGAGGGTGCCTAGGCGTTAGCATTCGGATGGGCGCTAGTGTCAGAGTCAAGAAATATAATGTAATGAAGTTTGGAATGGGTTGTAGGGTGTGAAATACCATAGAGAAAACAAGAAAGATAGAAAAGAGGCCAAAGATAGATGTCAATTACTAGTTTTCTCTCTTAGGAATCATATGAATAGTGGTATGTGATTAGGACCTAGAAATATACCCAAGGATGTGATTTTGTCTACATTTTTCCCACGTTATGTTGGTGAATGAATATTCGATAACATAAAGTACATAAGAGATGTGTACCTAATAACTATGTAGATCGATGGCGAAAGCATGCCGAGGACACAAATGAAAACGTGAAGTGATAAAAATGAAGCGTGGAAGCTAAGGAAGAGGAAGTGAATATAAGGTTGAAGTGTATGTGTTGTTTCATGTTGTATTTGTCATCATTGTAGCTTTTTGAAGGGTTTCTTCTTGTTTCATATTAAATATGGACTGTAAAGAGGAGCAAAAAGAGTATTCAAAGTTGTGTGTTATGAAAACTCTGTAAATTTATGTAAAAATGTGAAAAATAGTAAAAGGAATATGTGCACCTTATCCCTAATTCCTTAAGTGTCCTAAAGTGCTATATAAGAGTGATTTTTTTAGCAATCTCATGCCAAGAGCAAGTTTTTTGGGTGATCTCATGCCAAGAATGATTTTTTGGGTGATCTCACACCAAGAACAAGTTTTTTGGGTGATCTCGCGACACGGTAGAAGATTGTTGAGGAGAAAGGTTTAGTATTATTCTCCATCCTTGAATGCTTCCCAAATTTATACACCACTGTAGATGGTGTGATCCTATTTTGTTCTATGTTGTTCCAATTTGATCCAATGAAATAGAGAAAAAGGTGATAGAATGCATTTTTATTCTTTGGAGAACTATACCTATACTATGAAAATAGATTTATAAATTTCTAAAAAATGTGTTGATCTAAGAAAGTGACTTTAACATCCCCCTGGTCATAGGCACCTAGGAAAGGTTAAGAGCACTCAGGTGATAGTGTCTATATCTAGGAATTGGTGTTTGTGTTGAGCTGAGGACCTAAGTCATAATCTGGTTCATTTTGTAACTATAATGTTGTTATGTTCTGTATTATGTAGGCTTGTACTAAAGCTCGAGTTGTTGTATGGGGTGACTGATTCATCCAATGTATGTCCCCTCATTTGGGGTACATATGACATCACTAGGAGGATGCAGCTCAAAGGAGAGGACCGTATGCTGATCTAAAATTATATCCTTGTATAGCAGGTTATGCATGGTAGAAATTAGGGCACATGTAAACAAAGTGGCTAAGAACATGTATCAAGTAGAAAAAGTGACAATCATGTTATAGAAGACAACGGAAATAAGCAATAGCGTAAATAAAGTAAACCATGACAAGTTGGTTTCAAACATGGGACATTGCTCACAATGTCACAAGATAATCAAGGCCAAAGTGGCCAAAAGAATACAAACAATGAGCATACAATACATAGGGAAAAGCCTACAAAAAAAAAATGGCATACAATGGAAAATAATAGTAAATAATATCAATCCAAGTATCGGACATGGTAGAAAATAGTTCCTACAAAGAAAATGTTACACATGAAGCACCCATTAGCATGTTAAAAATATAAAAATTATGTCAAAGCATGTATGTATTGATAGAGTAGTGTTCTAGTAAGAATAGGAAGTAGTATAAAATGAAACATTATCACCTAAAGTGTGTATGAAATTAGATTCCCCCAGGATCCTCGGTGGGACTGGTAAGAGGTACATTTCAAGCATCCATGTTGTGTGTAAATATTTGTGTAAAGTATACATTCACAACTAAAGAACAAGTGAACATGCATGTGGATATAGCATGTGAAACAAATTGTACATGTAAGCATAAGTAAGAGTAAATGCAACCAAGATATGCATTATGTTGTGAATGAATGTTATGGAATGGTATGTAATGTGAGTGTGATAGAGCAGCATGCCCCCTAAGTGGATGTGTTTGAATGTGTATGAGATGAGATTAATTTATGAAATACCCCTCAACAATCAAGAATGAACCATAGAATAAGATTACATCATCGAGAAATGGTTTAAAATTTTGTACAAGGAAGATAAATCATGAAGCATAGAGTGTGAAGTGGGAAAGAAGTGATTTTTATTTCAAATTTGAAGCCTCAATGAGTCAAGTATAAACTGGTGAACTAGAGTGATTCATAGGGTAGTGTGAGTAAGATGTGTCATAAAGCATAGAGTGTGATATGTGTAGTGTGTGAGTTTTATGAATTTAGTGTGCCCTCAACATTCAAATGTGATCCTTAGCACAAGAGTGCATCATAGGATAATGAGGTGATCATATAAAAATCACCTACTAAAGATGAAGATTCTTACGAGGGATAGTAGAAGCATGTGAAGCAGTAGCAACATGAGTGTAAGAGCCAAACTGAATATCAGATGAAATGGTGCCTATGATGTGAGATGTAGTGGTAGGAAGCACAGATGTTGATGGTTTAGGAAGCCAATAGGAATTAGTAACATTGTTAGGTGGGTGAGATGGTGTCACAATGGATGAGCTAGGTTGAGGATGGGGATGGATAATGACCTTAGGAAGTGGAAAAATGGTAACCTTAGAAGTGGGTGGAGGAGATAGAGACCTTGGAGGACACCTAATAAATGGAAGAGGAGAATAAGAAGTAGAAGACGATTTAGCGATAGAAGGAATGAAAGGGGTTATATAACATGTGAAAAATTTAAATCTTTTCCTAGATCAATGAATTTATAACATAAAAGTGTAAATGATTCACATGTATCATATTGTAATCTTTCTTTCAATGCAGGAATCAAACCGCAACAAAAGATAAATTACTTTTCTAGATCAATATGTTGAAATAATAATTAATGCATGCAATAATTGAAGTGTAAAATGTAATCTAGAATGGGTTCTTTCTTTCCTTGATACAAGTTAGGTAAGTGATCATGCATAACTCTAGTACCATTTTTAAGTATAAAGCGTCTAAGAAAATTGTCTTCCATTTCAAAATATGTACTAATAGATCCATAAGGAAAATGAGTATACCATTGAAGAGAATCATCAACCAGATCTATGAAGAAAGGATTTTAATAACAATCAATCATTATAATAAGAATTCATATATAAACAATAGTTTTTAAGATGTAAATATGGATTTCTAGTGCCATTAAAACATGAAACATTATGCATGATAAAATCCTTAGGAAAAGTTGAATTATGACGTTACTTTGGAATAGGATTTCCATGAAGAGATTTATTTTCAATGGAAGAATAGTATGCTTTTATTTTGAGAGTAAGAGATTGAAATTGATATTTTAAATGGCCAACAGCATGCATGAGTGATAAAATATAATGGAAGGAATCATAGAAGAAGTGAGAGGCGCATGAAGAGATTGAAGGTTTCCATTGTGAGTGAGCATGGGAATGTGAGAGGAAGAAGTGGAAGATCAAGACTATATGGGAATTCTAGATGTAGATGTAGAAGAAATAAGAGGAGGTGTAGTAGTAGGAATGGGATAATCAATATGAATAACATCTAGATAAGTAGAAAAAAGAGGTGGAAGAGGAGGAGATGAATATATATTATCAATAGAAGTGCTGGAAATAGAATCGGAAGAAATGTGAAGAGGTGAACTAGTAATATTATTAGAATCATCGTGAATGCCATTGGAAACAACCTCAGAAGTGGTAGAAAGTGGAGTGGAAAATTAACATTCGGTATTCTTAAGAGAATTAACATCCTCACTAACATGTTCATGATCGAAATATAATTTGCATCACTATCGGATAGATTTTTGCATGCAAGTAATTTATCAAGATAGGATAAATTAATTATGCATTATATGATTAATTATTTAATTAATTTTATTAATTAAATAATAATATTATATGGTTATATTATAAACCATATTATAATTGTATGTTGTTATATGGTTTTAAACCATATTTGTCTTTTTGTTTCACAGGGATAATTGTTACAATTATTATAACAATTTATATGCTTCTCGGATGTATTATTGGAAGCAATTGTGAGTATGGTTTTACCTGTGCAACATATTTGTTTGTCTACACATTGTTGTCCAATATGTATAAATATTGTAGCACTCCATTGTAATGGTTAATCAATTTCACATTAATAAAATATACAGGCTTCCGTCCCTGTTTGTGAAATTACATTTGGTACCAGAGCGAATTGAAGCTCTGGAAAGGTTGAGAAAGGTTGTGAGAGGAAAAGAATCATGGAGAAAAACATTTGCATCAACGAGAGCCAGTGCTTGCCTCCTGCAAGCTTCCCATGTCCTGCCCCACACACCCCAACCTATGTGTGTAAGTAATGTAAAAAAATTTTTTTGCCTTGTTCGCACTGCTCCAAGAAATTTTCATTGTGGGTATAGGGTACAAAATATACACATCAAATTGAGTTCTATTTATTCAAGTTTGGCGAGTTTATCACGTTGCAAGGTGTTAAGTATATTGGGCCACTACTTCCTCGTCTGTGAGTTGAGACATTGCATTCATTGGAGCCTCCACAAAAAAACGTAAGTGGCCATTTATTGAAAAATTTGGCCACATTTGAAAATACATTTGATTAAAAAAACAACACAAAACCAAAGCCAAAGCCATGACCCCTTCAACCCCGCACAAAGTAACAACAATAAATCAGCAATGGAATCAAGATCCACCCCTTATGAACCTGCATGGCATCACAAAAACAAACAACATGGAAAAGGTGGTGACATAAGCAAATTGTGGTCCAACCAAGCGAACCTCCACAGCCGTTGTGACCTCCACGACCCTACACCCTCGCACGCAGATCCTGCAAGAAAATAAAATAATAGCAGAAAAGTTTGGATCGACATCCAAAGCTGAGTCCTCTCACACAAGATCACACACAGCTGTAAGAAGCTCCAACGATCCTTAAAAAATTCTGCACAAAGAAAACAAAAATAGTGAAGGCGGCGAACCAATACAGATAAAAGAAAAGTCAAACAAATAATGTGAAGGAGTTAAAAAACTTCAAATCCATATTTTTGCATGTGTGAGCCCTAACCTCCCTCCTCCATGCTGCCACATGGGAGTCCAACTCAGCCAATTCGCGGTTTTCAAAGGTTAGTCATTTTTCCTTACATTATAAATACAATTTGCTTCATTTCTTTACCAAGCGCTCATAAGAGCCAAGGTGGATAGACTAAATGCCTTAGAAGTGGGAGGTGCATGGTTCAAATCCCACCCCCAACTTGACATTTTGAATTTGGCAAAAAATTTGGTAGAACCACTAACTTTAGCAGGAAATTCAAATTTAGTTATAACTAACTAAATTTAGAGAAATCCCTAATTTAGGGTAAAATTTTTTTCCCCCATTCAGCTGTTTTTCATTCTAAACATTTTTTTCTAAAGAAGGCCTATCCATAAATTGCATTTTCAGCTATATTTTTGTAATTTTTTGGCGTAGTGGGTCATTTTGGGCTCGGAGGCCACAGGCCCAAAAAAAAAAAGCATTACTGCCATTCAATTTTCTAGAATTTTTGAATGTAATTGTATGCTTCAATATATTGTACTAATTTGTAGAGTTGCCATAGTCAACTACAAACTTTGTAACTACTCAAAAACTGGCAGAATTGTAATAAAAATAGTATAAAATTGGTTCTGTAACACTCACGAGATCCTAGATCTCATTTGCAGCGTTTCGGTATATATGGTGCCTCTGGGAAGTGCTTACGGGTAAAGCCATCATGACTACTACTACACTTAATGCCTAATATAGCTGCAACAACGTCATCTGGGCATCGACCCTTTAAATCGATGGGGAGTAATAAGGTCACAAAGTGCACACACTATGAGCCATCCCATCCGTCTGTGAACGATTGCACGACATAAATCTGAACTGAGAAATTATCAAGTATATAGAAAATTTATGTGCGTATGAGGATATTTCTTTGAGCAGTGTAATAATCACATAGACCCCATCAGTACTATCTTGGTACCACGTATTGAATTCTTTCACATACGTTAATGCCTCTTTCACGTACCGCCGGTATATAGAAAGGGCGAGCTTCTTCCACGTACCGCCGGGTATATCGGAAGGGTGCGTATATAGAGAAAGGTTGGTATATCAATGACGGTATATAGATTGGGAGACCTTATACCTAGAGTGATAAGAGCCAAACCCTATCAGTGATCTCTGCAAAATGGGCACCAATGCCCCCAAATTTTTTCTTCCAGATTCACAATTACTCAGAGGAAACAACTATGCTGCATGGAAGACAAAAATCAAGACACAACTTGAGTTTGAAGAAATCTGGCCTACTGTGAATGGTACTCTGACCAGATCAACTACTGATACAACACAACAATGGTAGTTTGATAAAGCAGATCAGAAGGCCAAACTCATCATCTTGTTTGGAGTGTCGATGATGTGCAACCCCACATTCGAGATGCCAAAACAACCAAAGAAGCGTGGGATAAGTTGAGCACAGTATATGAGGCCAAGAACAAGAATGTTATATTGAATTTGTAGAGTCAGTTACACACATTGAAGTTCAAATAGAATGAAAAAATTGAAGCTTTCTTAAGAAGAGTTGTAGAATTGAGGGCTTCACTTCTAGCCCTAGGAGAACCGGTCATCAGATGATGCTCTCATTCCCATTGTTCTGAGAGCACTCCCCTCTTCTTACCACATTTTTGTCACAACACTAAACGTGTCAGATACGACAGTTGGTTTTGACAAACTAGTAAACCTACTACAACAAGAGGAAGTAATGCACAATAAGGATGATGAAGAGGAGAAGGCACTATCTTCACATCAAAAATGGAAAGGAAAAGGTAAAGGAAAACCTAATTCCTATCAAAAGTCCCAAAATCAAAATCAGTATCAAGGGGACAGACAACAGAAGAAGTAATGTCCTATCTGCAAAAGAGGACATAACCTACAAGATTGTTGGTATAATACTTACAAGAAAGGTTCATCCAGCAACTCTGGACCTCAACAACAACAATCTTACAAGGGACATTCTAACAACAATCACGGGTAGAAAAAGGGGAACTAGAAAAGAAGACCCCACCAAGCAAGGTAATATTGTTGAGCAACAAGAACAGTCAGACAATGAAGACTTCTTGTTCATTGCTTCGATCAAGTGAACCATCCACGTCATCTAGTGATGTTTGGTATGTTGATTCGGGGGCCACTCGACACATGACCAGCCAGAGACTGGTTTATTTCAATGAGGGACACGCCATCGAAAAATCATGTTTCGTTGGGAGATGATTCTTCATATATAGTTCAGGGGATTGGAAACATTTCTCTACCCCTTGGTTCATGCAAATACAGACTATCAGATGTCCTATATGTCCCTAGGTTGACAAAGAATCTACTTTTAGTTAGTCAACTCCTAGATCACAACCTAAAAATTGACTTTGATAGTCAATCCGGCAAGAAAACGTGTTTGATTGAGATAAATCAAGAGGCTCAAAAATAATTGCAAAAGCCTCCAATGTGGGATGCATGTTCCAACTTGATTTTGTTCATAGAGACGATCAAGCACTTGTGGCTAAGAACTCCACCTCAGCACAGTTGTGGCATCGGAGATTTGGTCATGTAAGTTTCAAATATCTCAAAACACTTCACCGGTGTAATATGGTACATGGGCTACCATCTCTTCAGAAGGATACAGACAAGTGTCCTCACTACCTAGCAGGAAAACAACATAGAGCTTCATTCCAAAGGAGTACATTTTGAGCTCATGGTAAACTTGACCTGGTTCATACCGATCTTTGTGGTCGATGCAGCCAAGTCATTCAGGTTCAGTACTTCATGCTTTGTGTTGATGACTATTCGAGAAAAATGTGGATTTTTATCTTCGCAAGAAAAGTGAAGCATTTGAAACCTTCAAAAAAGTTCAAAGTAGCAGTTGAGAAAGAAACTGGTCATCACATCAGAACTCTCACTCAGATCAAGGGGGAATTCACAGTGATGAGTTCAGAGACTACCTACAAACTCACGGGATTCATCGACAAATGCCTCCTCCACACACACCACAACAAAATGGTGTTGTTGAGAGAAGAAATTGTACTATCATGGAAATGGTGTGATGCATGATCGATGATTCGGACTTACAAAGACATTCTAGGTAGAAGCAGTAAAGACAACAGTGTATATTTGTTGAACAAAGCACCCACAATTGCTCTTGATGGAATAACACCACAAGAAGCATGGTCAAAATGGAAACCATCTATTGCACACCTCAGAGTATTCGGGTGCAAAGCAAGCATGCACATACCCAAATAGAATAGAAATAAATTGGACATGAAGTCACAGAAACTCATCTTCATTGGGTACAGTGAAGAGACTCTTGGGTATAGATTGATGGATCCTAAGACCAGAAAAAGTCTACACCAGCAGAGATGTTGAGTTTTTCAAGAAGAAGGAAGTAGAGACTCCTCCTCCGAGACTCACAAGATGTAGATTTTTCACCTGTTGTAAAAATTGAAGTTGATGTTCCCTTAGAAGATGAAAGTGATGATGGGGATGATGGTGTTGATCAGATAGAACCATGACCCATGGGAATAGTTCAGTGTATGCCTAAATGGTGTACAAGTACATTACGAGATGCAAGAATGGATGCTCCACCGGATACATCCACCCCTGGACCACGGACTCGTAGTAAAGCAAGAGAAGAAGTTAACTTTGCTTTGATGAGTAGAGTTATTGAATCAGATGAGCCCTCTATCAGTCAGGAAGCCCTATAGTCAAAATCTTGGAAAGATGCCATGGATTCTGAATATCAATCAGTGATGAAGAATAACACTTGGTAGACTTGTCGATCTTCCACCAGGGAAGAAACCCATTGGATGCAGATGGATATTTAAAACAAAGTACAAAGTAGATGGGATAGTGGACAAGTATAAAGCAAGACTTGTAGCAAAGGGGTATGCACAAAAAGAAGGCATTGACTATGAGGAGACATTTTCTCCCACAGCTAAGATCAAAACAATCAGGATGATTTTCTCTAGCTGCTCAGTTTGGATGGAAAGTCCACCAAATGGATGTAAAAAGTGCCTTCCTAAATGAGATATTTACAAGAAGAAGTCTACATGACTCAACTTGAGGGATATGTAGTACTTGGTCAAGAAGAAAAGGTATGCAGACTCAGGAAATCTCTGTATGGCCTCAAACAGGCACCCCGGGCATGGTACATCAAGATTGATGAGCATCTCGTACAACATGGATTTGTTAGAAATCCATACGATCCCAATATCTACCTCAAAAATCAAGGGGAGATGGTGATTGTTTTTTGTCTATGTCGATGATCTAGTCATCATTGGCAGTTCAGTGAGGATGATCGATGCAACGAAGAAAGATCTTAATCGATCGTTCGACATGACTGATCTCGGGTGATGCATTATTGTCTTGGATTGGAAGTATGGTAGAAAGAGAATCACATTTTTGTATCTTAGATGAAATATACCAAGACAACGCTCGAGAAATTTAGGATGATGGATTGCACACCAATTTCTACACCTATGGAGAACAGATTGTAGTTATCTCATTCAGATCCATCTCTGAGGTAAGTGCCACTCTCTATCGGCAGCTGATTGGGAGTCTCATTTACCTGACCTACACTAGACCAGATATCAGCTTTGCAGTGAGCTATCTATCCAGGTTCATGTAGGAACCCAAAGTTTGTCATTGGAAAGCAGCAAGGTGCATTTTGAGATATCTCAAAGGATCAGTGGATCTTGGTCTAGAATACAAGAAGAACGACAACTTCTTCTTGACTAGATATTCGGATTCAGATCATGCAGGTAACATTGATGATAGAAAATCCACTTCTAGATTTGTATTCTTTATGGGATCTGGACCAATATCATGGGGAAGAAAGAAACAACACTTTGTTTCTCGCTCTTCCATAGAAGCCGAGTATCATTCTGTAGGAGAAGCTGTCTGTGAAGTGATTTGGCTACGTCGCATACTAGAAGGACTTGGAATACCACAGGACAAACCGACCACCATGTATGTTGACAATGAAGGTGTTCTCAAACTTGTTCGTAATCCATTTTTCATGAGAGAACAAAGCACATTGAGGTACAAGTTCATTTCATATGAACATGTGTTGAAGCACAACATCCAGCTTCAATATTGTCCAATAGCTAAACAACGGGAAGATATCTTCACAAAGTCACTTACACATGACAAGTTCGAGTTGTTTAGAGAGTTCCTCTCCTCATCCCTTGAGACAATGCACAATTAAGGGGGGGAATGTTAGGATAAATTAATTATGCATTATATGATTAATTATTTAATTAATTTTATTAATTAAATAATAATATTATATGGTTATATTATAAACCATATTATAATTGTATGTTGTTATATGGTTTTAAACCATATTTGTCTTTTTTTTGTTTCACGGGGATAATAATTGTTACAATTATTATAAAAATTATATATGTTTTTCGGATGTATTATTGGAAGCAGTTGTGAGTATGGTTTTACCTATGCAACATATTTGTTTATTGAGAATTCGCACATCACATCTGCTTGTCCAATATGTATAAATATATTGCAGCACTCCATTGTAATGGTTAATCAATTTCACATTAATAAGGAGATGAGGATCTATTTTTAGCCATGAGAGTTTTATGGATTCTAGGGCAAGTAGTTTAGTATAGGATGGGGTTCACCTAAATGATTTAACAAATATTGAATTTGTAAAACCCAAGATATTGTAGAGTCACATATGATAAATAACATGCTAAAGCAGATTTGTCACCACGACTGAGAGTGAACTTACAACCAATCATTGTACTACACTCCATACGGTTCTTGTGCGTGTGTGTAGAAAAAGGAGCTCTTATGCAAGATTCACTTGATAGCAAGTAATAGCTACATGTAGCTATGTGGATATATGTTTGAATGGAAAAATAAACTTCTCCTCCTATGCATGTATGTAGAAAATACAATCCCTTGTCCCTTAAATGATTTCTAGATGTATGCCTTTAATTCTCTTATAACATCTTTGGATGCAACCTTAGGTGATGATAGTAGATGCTTAGAGCTTGGTCCTTTATTATGATCACATAGCTTTGTATTTATATGATTCCCTTGTTTGAATTTTGTAATTAACAACTAAATTGGAAACCATAAGAAAATAAGATGCCCAAAAGATAAAAGAGGCCCAAAAGAGGTGAGTAAGATACAAATATGTCGGGTGTGCCTAGAGGGGACAAGGGCACACAGGCACTAGTGTCTGGTGCACTTTGGCATCCTAGATGGGCGCCATTTGGAATCTGGCCGGGTGTTGGTGTCCAAAGTCAAGAAAGATAAAGTAATGAAGTTCAAACTAGGTTGTAGGATGTGAAATACCAAATAGGAAACAAGAAAGACATAAAAGAGGCCAAAGATAGATGTCAATTACTAGTTTTCTCGCTTAGGAGTCATATGAATAGTGGTATGTGATTAGGACCTATACATGTACCCAAGTGTGTGATTTTGTGTCCACGCTAATTTTATTCATGATCCCCATCGGTGGTCAAAATGATGACCCAAAATGAGCCCAACATTCGAGTGACCATCACACAGTTCTTGGGAAAGGATTTTAAACATGTTTATTCGACAACACGAATAGGGTTATCCTAATCCCCACAACCCATAGGTATTGGCAACATCACAAGAAAAGAGGGGGCACTACAAAGTGGGAAGGAAAATATCTTGAAATATGGGAATAGGATGTCATAGAGATATTTACCCACTTGTATTTATCTCTAATTTCTATGTTTTAAGTGTAAGGAATTGTCCTTCCACCCATTGATTATATCATCACTAAAATATCATAATTCAAATCCCTTAGATAATACAAAAAAGCATATTGAGGAGTAGGCCTTACCAATTGTGGAATTCTATCCCAAGTCTTTTGGAATCTGTAGTTAAAATTATTCATAAACTCTTATGGTGCTCTTTTGATGGTAGTTAGATGTTATACTAATGTCAAATGAGCTGATTTATCTTTAAAATGTCTACAAAAACTTCTCCCATATAATCCCATGTAGTGATGGAATTTAGTGTCAGTCCTTTATACCACTACAATGCTTTGCCTTTGAAAGAGGTTGTTAATAACCTGATTGCAACATTGTCTTGAGTAATATGATAAATAGAGCATATATTGGCCACATATTTAACATGTTTTATGGGTGTAACTTGATTTTCACCAATAAAAAAGGATTCTCTTGAGTGAAGCTGGAATATCATCATGTTGAGAAAGCAATAGTGGGTTGTCATCATTGAAGGAAACAAAGGTGTGATTTCTATTGGGAAATTAGATTTCCCATGGTAATTAGTAATTTACTATGAGGTAAATAAATTGTTAGTTTGTTAATAGTATTTTGTAAGATACTAATATATCTCACGTAGAGATATTAGCATTTTGTTGGAGTGTGAGCAATTTGTTAAGAGAGATATTAGGAGTGGTTAGATTTGGTCCCATATATTGTGGAACATATAATTGTATAAATATCTCTATTTATTTTAATAAAGTAGTGTTATTTGACTGACCATAATCTCATTAAGATAAATCTTTACTAGTTTCTAACACTAGTATCGGAAAGCAGTGCTTCTATTCTGAAATTTTCAAGCCTCGATCATTATAGAGCGCTATAGTGTAGACCATGTGCGCAGGCTCTTTCTCTATGAAAAGTCTTCCTTTTCCTTGTCAATAGAACACGTGTTGATCCCATTCACATTCAAAAGGATGTTTAGAAATATTATTTATTGATATATTTATTTATATTGTGTTAGCTGAGTATATGTGTTTGCATTAATTTTGTGGACTGGATCCAGTTATCTCAATTGATCAATACATTTGGTTTGAGGAATACATATTTCATTCTTGTGTTTGATTGAATATCAAGATATTTTTTCTTCATTATGTACATCACATCACGAGATCCACTTCCCATGACTTCCTTATTTGATATTTCTTTTGAAGGTCAACGAATTTCTATGGTCTCTCTCATTCCAGCAATCTCCTTTCCCTATAAATTATATTTGTACACCTTATTCATGAGCCACACATTTATTCATCTATAAATTCAAAACATTAAATTTTGTAGGCGCAACAAAAAAAAATTGTGGTGGACACACGTGCATATCAGAGCTCGGATTTTTAGTAATCATTCAAATCAAATCTTGTATCCTAAGTACCCAATGTTTCTTTCCAATTCTGGATAACGTGGCATTAATAAGATCAATAATTATTCTTGTAGCTAGATAATATACGCCATGCATCCATTGATGTTGGTCTTAACGTGGGAGCTCGACAATGGCACCAAAAAGAGCGAGGAAGTTTGTTCAAAAGTCTTCGACGAGGTAAGGATTCTGATACTCCTTCCCCCGATATTGTGCTTGATTTACCTACTTTTGATAAAGCATGCAACTGGTTTGAATCTTTTTCTCTTGTTGCTTATTTTGTGGGCCGAGTTCCCCCGAAGGTATCCTCCGCCAATGGATTCATAACCATTGGCAACCCCACGGAGTCAAGGTGGAGGGAGTTCAGAATATGACTAAGGGTTTCTTTCTGTTTCACTTTGCCAATGTTGAACATTGCAAAGTTGTTGTCAATCATGGTCCCTGGTTTATTCGTAATACCCTTGTGGTGTTCTCCCACTGGACTCGGGACTTTCAAGTCTCGAGCAAGCCAAACTCAAGATTCCTGTTTGGATTGAATTTCCAGGTCTTTCGTTGCCTCTATGGGGTTTTATTGACCAGCTTATCAAACCCTTGGGTCATCTCATCTACCATGAACAACCTAAGTTTTACTCAGCTCGACCCCAGAAATGGGTCTGTGTTGAGATTGATCTCTCGAAAGACCTTAAGGATACCCTAGATATACAGGTTGGGGACACACATTTTGCACAGAAGGTGCTTTATATTAACCTGCCCAATACTTGTTTCCGGTGCCAATCCACAGACCATATGATCAAGGATTGTCCCCTCATGACACAAAGCTCACCGCCAGTTTCAGAGAAACCCCCGTCGGACCCTAAATCCAACACCCCCTCCTCTGATGGTTGGACCACTGTCTCTGGCCGAAAACCTTTGGCCCGCAACAAGCCCCAACAAGCTACCTATAAACCGGTGAATGCTTCCACTTCTGCTCCTGTGAAGCCATCTGTTACAACCCTTCCCAAGCCCACCTCCATTATTTCCCGGACCGCAAGCTGCTATTGTCATCAGCTCCCACCCATCAGCTTCTGCTTTGTCACACCCCTCACTTCCCGAAACTTCAAACTTTTTGGATAACACTGCGGTGGTTCGGCTGCTCAGATAGAGAGAAAACTGCCTTATGCCATTCACGAAGTCCCTCCCCTCCTTCTGAGGAGGATTTTTCATAGAGACCTCACCGACAGTTTGAGCTCGGAGATTATATGCATGGGAATGCATGGCAAGTCACTTTTTCTAACCGCTTTGGAGCATTAGCAGGCCTCGAGGAGGAAAACATGCACCTTGATAGTTCTCCATGATAGTTTACTCATGGAATGTCAGGGGGCTAACTGATCTGACTCACAGATATCTTGTCAGAGACAGTTGTAATCATTTTGCAAAGTTTTAGGTGTTATGTTTGTAGGAAGTCAAAATCATAGGCTTCCATCTTTCTGTTGCTATGCATACCATCTGGCCTGGTTCTCTCTGCCAGATGTCAGCGCATGATAATGGTCGAGGTGGTGTTGTCACTCTTTTAAGCCCTGACCTCACCTCCAACATCATATCATGGGGTTCTGACCCCACCCATCGGGTGGTGTGGACCCTTTTTGATTTTGATGGCCACATTCTTGGGTTGGCAAATATTTATGCTTCCAATGATGCTTCAGAGCGCTCTTCTTTTTGGCGGTGGCTGGCTGATCACCTGCCCTCTACTACCTATTTTTTGTGGTGATTTCAACATGGTTGAATCTCCGAAGACAAATTGGGCCGGCTTCCTATGCGTTGGTGTGCTGGTGAGCGTGAAGCCTAGTTTTACTTGCATAATAAGCTCTGTTTGTTTGATCCCAACCACCGCAAAGCATTCTAATACTGCCACTCCTTGGTTCACATGGTCTAATTTTAGAGTTGGCGATGACAGAGTTTATAAACGCCTTGACAGAGCTCTACTTTCAGAACAACAATGGTTCTCCTTTGATGCTTCACACAACCTCCCGGTCTCGGTAGTGGACAATGCTTTGGTCTCTGACCATAAGCCTATCTTCTTTGGGCTTCAATGGAACTTTCAGTGTCCCAAGCCCAAGTCCACTCAGTTCTATTTGAATACGTCTCACCTCTCTCATCCCAAGACTTTGGATTACATAAGACGTATTTGGAATCTTGACCCGAGACCTGTTGATGGGATTGGCTGGATTGATTGGTGGTCTCATGCCATCACTCGCACCACTTCTTTTCTTTGGCTGTATGGGAAACAAGCTACTTTTTTTTCGTAAGAATGCTCATGAAGCCTCTCATATTGAATACTCGAGAGCTATTCAAGAGCTTAATTTGTCTCCTTTTAACACTCACATTCAAGTGCAAGCTGCTCATTGGAAGCATAAGCTTCAGGTTGAGGAGCACTATAAGGCTAGAGGAGCTCAAGTTCGAGCCAGACTTCACTGGCTCAGAATTGGTGATAGAGTTACTAAGGAGTTTTTTTGCTTCTCTTAAATCTAATCAAACTCTCACCAAAATCAAAGCAATTAAGGAAGGCAATCAAAGGCTTACCCTTTTACCTGATATTCTGCAAGCTTTTGTGCATCACTACCATGTTGTGTTTGTTTACTCAACCTGCTACTCCGGCTCGCGATGTTGCTCTCCTCCAATGCATTGACGTTGTTCCCTGTAAGCTATCTGAAATTCAAACGTGTTGCCTATGATCGGCCTCTCACTCTGATGATTTGAAGGAAGCTGCTCTTCAGATGGCCTCTGATAAAGCCCCTGGGGTTGATGGTTTTCCCTGTGAGTTTTACCAGGCCTCGTGGCCTACTGTTGGTCCAGATCTCTACCAGGTCTATCTGGAAGCTATGTCCTCCAACACTCTGGGAGCTCTGATTAACCAAGGTAACATCAAATTCATACCCAAGACTGGTGACCCCGAGCTTATCACCAACTGGCGGCCAATAACTCTGCTCAATGTTTCATATAAGATTATTGCCAAAGCTCTTGCTAACAGGCTAACAAACTTATTGCCTTTGATCATCAGGAGTGAAAAAACCGGCTTTATTAAAAATAGATATATTTTGGACAACATTATTGTAGTGTGGGAGGGCATGGAGTATGCCCATCAGACCTCTCAACTAACTCTGTTTGTTAAAATTGATTTTGAAAAAGCCTATGACAGAGTTGAGTGGCCTTTCATTTTGGCCATGCTTTGCAGGCTATTGGTTTTGGACCCGGTTCATCCGCTCTGTGAATATGCTCTTTCAAGATGTGGGTGCTTGTATTACTATCAATGGCCAGCAGATCTGAGTGATTCTCTCTTCATCGTTCCATCCGACAAGGTTGCCCTCTTGCTCCTTCTCTTTATGTCATTGCTTCTGAAGGTCTCAGCTATTTGCTCGCTAATGTTGCTAATGTTGGTTTAGTCAAAGGTATCCAACTACCTTCTTCTCCTAAGTAGTTGATTAATGGTCATTTCGCTGATGACTCTTTTCTCACTCTGGCTGAGTCTGAGGCCTCTATTACTAATGCTATGCAATGTCTTGACACTTTTTGTCTTGCTTCTGGTTCTGCCATCCAATGGAAGAAAACCCAATGTTACAGATAGGCAATGGGTCCCAAACCTCCTTGGCTAGAGGGATTTCAATGGCTTTGGATTGAACCTGGTGTTCAATTTAAGTTTCTTGGCATTCCTTTTGCTTTTATGGCTTCCCCTGCTGACCTATGGAACTATGTGATTCAATGGGTTGAACAAAAAATCTCCTTTTGGATCACAAAGCATCTGTCTCTTGCTGGAAAATTTCAAGTTTGTTCCAAGGTTTTGGCTGCCACTCATGTTTACTACTCCTCATGTTGGGCACCTTCTAAAGCTGCTTATCACAGGTTGGAGAAAATTCTGCGAGAATTCTGTGGGCCAACTCTGAGGGGAATCATGGTTTTCACAGGGTTGCTTGGGATATTTGTTGTACGCCCAAAGAGATTGGGGTCTTGGCCTTATCAACATTCAATTGCAAGGGTTTTCTCTTACTGCCAAATGGATTATTCGCAGCCTTGAAGGTGAGGAGTCTTGGAAAATTCTTCTCAGAAATTGCATATCTCAAGGGTCTCCTCTTAATCGGAAGGCTTGGCAGGGTTTGAACTACTACTCTTTATTGCTATGCCCTGTTCCTATTAAAATTGGTGGTTCTTTTGTGGCCAAAAGCATTTGGAAAGCCTGGGAGCTCCTCAAACCCCACCTGCTTTGGCAGGGTGATGGTTTCCGGAATGGGCTCTCTCTCAACTCTCTCAGTTTGTGGTGGAATTCGGTTATTCAATATCATGACAAGCCTCTTGCTCTTTCCTTATAACTTAAGGGTTTGCGGTTCTTCAAAAAAGGAATTAAGTTTATTCAGGACCTTTTCTGTCCTATCACTAGGGATTGGCTTACATGGGATAGACCTGAAAGCTACATTTGCTCTTCATGATAATGATAAACAAGCCATTTCTCTTATTCAAGAGCTCATACCTGGTGATTATTTGCATAAAATTGGTGTCACTACGTAGCGCCCGTGGTGGTTTGATTGGCATTGGCCCTCTGCCACCCCCTTCAGAAATTATAAACCTCGGGTGGGCTACAAGCTTCTTGCTCAGAAGCAGCTCCCTCTCAACAAGCTCAATGCTCGTTGGAGCTTGCATTCCACTCGTTTTGGGTGGAAGCAACACTTCTCTGTCATTTGGTCCATTCCTATAGAGCCCAAAGTTGCTCACTTTCTTTGGTGTATTCTTCATCAAGGGCTTCCTATGGGAAAATGCCTCATTCTTTTGGGAGCTCCTCCGTTGCGCTGCCCTTTCTGCAACCACATTGAGACTCTTCTTCATCTCTTTTGGTTTTCCCTCATGCTCAGTCTGCTTGGTGCTGGATTCACACCCTTTTTCAACCTTTTTGCCCACCTTCTTTATGTGGAAAATGGTTCTTCTGGGGGATTCGGCCTTTATTCCTGCAAAATTTTACAACATTTGGCATTCTTTAGAGGCAGCTATTTTATATCATATTTGGAAATCTAGAAATGCTGCTATTTTTAATAAGGAGACAAGTGGATAGAATTTTTGCTATTTCTAACAAGCTTGTTGTCATCTCCAATGTCTCGCTTCAGATCCAGGTTCAAGTGGAGAAAGTCCGCATCGAGGTTGAACACCTCCAAACCCTGTTGGACCATTGGGGAGCGCCCCTTGTGCTGTCAGTCGCGTTCCACCGGATTCTCCTCGCCACCGCTCCCGCTCACAAGGTCGCCGCTCCCGTTCCGTGGGCGGCACAATTTTGACAGGGGCCCGGTTCGTGGGTGGAGAGTGCCTCTCCTCACCGGCGGGTCCCCTCTCCACCTCCATCATGGGCTCCACCCGCCCCTGGGGTGTTTGGTCGGCTGAGCGGTGGTGGCTCTGGGTGGTGGCGCCTGATCAGTCAAAGTTTCCTCGGCTCTCATTGGCCATTTCGCCCTCGGTGGGGAACCGAGGAGGAACAACACACAGACAGATGGCTGGGAGCCGATTGATAACACCCCCGCCACCACTCTTGGTGGTTGGGGTGATCATCCGAAGAGCCCGCCTCAACCGCCTCCTTCCTCCATGTTCGCTGCCGCCGCCTAGCTCCATGTCTGGAGATTTTTGCTAGTTTTTCTGCAAATTTTGCTCAAACTTTTTTTTGATTGAAAAGCTTCTATCGAAATGATTATGTAACTTGTGCCACTCGTAGCCTTTAATGGCTACTATGATCTCGCATATGGGGTGTGATCTTTTCCACCCGATTTTGTATGATTAGCATTGTAATTATTACCCTTGGATTATCAAAGCCCTATCTACATCATGTGGATTTCAAAAAATCATCTAAAGAAACATGGGAAGCATTGAATCAACTATTTGGATCACAAGCCGATAATGCAAAGATAACTATGAAGCAAAGACTATATGGGTTGAAAATGGAAGGAGGAGATATTGTATCTCATATCAGCAAGTTCCGCTCTCTAATGGCCCAATTGGATGGTATTAATGAAAAGGTAAAACCCAATGATGCAAAGGCCATATTACTAAACAACATGCCAAAAATTATGTCAAATATGGTGTTTACTCTGAGTAAACTGAATCCAAGTTTGGAGAACATAATAGCAACATTACTTGATACAAGAAGCAAGGTTGAAGAAGAAGAAGTAGCATTAGTGGGAATCAAGCTCTTCTTACAAGAAATCAAAACATATCAAAATTATACATGTTTTTATTGTAAGAAACCAGGACATGTTATTCTCAACTATAAACAAAGAGCACAAGATCTAATTGATGGAAAGTTATATGACAATGCCATGGTAATTGAAGAAGATGATAGCGAAGATCAAACTCTCCATGCCAATGCCGAATACATTTCAAGTGATGAAGACTTTCTATACTAAATATTTGTGTGTGGTGTGTATTTTCCCATGTGACCTCTAAGGGAGGGAATGTTGGGAAATTAGAGTTCCCATGGTAATTAGTAATTTACCATGAGGTAAATAAATTGTTAGTTTGTTAATAGTATTTTGTAAGATGCTAATATATCTCACGTAGAGATATTAGCATTTGGTTGGAGTGTGAACAGTTTGTTAAGAGAGATATTAGGAGTGGTTAGATTTGGTCCCATATATTGTGGAACAAATATTTGTATAAATATCTCTCTTTCTTTTAATAAAGTAGTGTTATTTGACCGACCATAATCTCACTAAGAGAAATCTCTACCAATTTCTAACAATTTATTAGGAGGGCTATATTTAGATTTAGGATGGATATGAAGGATTTGAGAGAGGAACTTGGATTTTATGGAGTGGGAAGAGATTTAGGATATGGCTTGGAACTCAAAAATATACTCCTCTTAGCTGAATTTAAAGGTAACTCAATGAAATCAAAAGGAATACCTTTTGTAGATGATCGATTCAAAATTTTACAATGAAATATTCTTTGATCTACACTAGAATGTATTATGAAATTATGGAGTCACTAGATGTTGGATGAATGTGTCGATAACACTAATATTTTCCAATAACAACATCAAATTTTGACAAATTCTTTGCTCTGTTTGAACTATTGTGTAATGGAACACTTGAAAGATATGAATATTTAAACAAATAATCCCAATGGACATGCCAACAATCATTGTCACTTTGAAATGCACCCTTGGATAATTGTATGATAATCCTCCTTTCAATTGACAAAATGGAAACACTCTTATGTTGCGAATGATATATATGTTAGAGTGAGTCTGAGAGAGGGATGGATCACATAGACAAAGCACCTAAACTATTTCTATCTCTAAGCATACTCTACCAAAACCAACGAGGAAAGGGGAGGAATAAATAACATAAAACTTAAAATATGTCAATACACAAGAATTTTATTGAGGATTTTAGACTTATTAGAATCACATAGATGAAGCACGAGAGCCACATACACCATACACTAGCTACAAGTTATTGTATCAAATCAAAAGTGTTTTATAGGAAGGTTCGAGTTGAGTTGTGATAAGACAAAGAAGGGGCAACAAATGTCTAAACAACAAAATCTTGTATACAACCTATTAAACATAATCTATGACTTACAAATTGACACAAAACTACATGAAGGCATGAATATTAAACTATTAAACCAAGGATAAACATGTATCATGAAGATAAAAGCAAATTTGAAAATAGAATATACACTAAAACAGATTTGTAGGAAGATAAAAATATCTCATTTATTACTTTAAGAGGTGGAATACGTACAAAGAATCACTCATGACCTTTTCTTTCTCACCCAAAAATTGAATTAATCCATAAATGTGAATAAAGAGGCCAAATATCAATACGCTCTGGAGTTTTTATAGAAAATCGAGAGATTGAGAGAGAAGAAGAAATGTAGACATACAAGTCTCGAGTTTTTAAAATAGGACAAACACATGCACCTTTATTTTCTACTCCAAAATATACCTTGAGCGTGAAAGGCACGCATTATGCTTTATTTTTATTAATTTTGTACTAAAGTTAAAATTTGTGTTTCCAAAAATAGGAAAACATCTTTTCTTTTACTTTTGCATGTTGTATTATATTATTTTATATTATGGATGATGAGATGACCTATCCTTGCATGCTTTTCATCTTCTTTATCTTTCCATGCATTGTCCTATGCTAAAAATAGCATACCACATTTGAAAAAAACCAAAAAAAATCATAATTTACATTTTAAGTCACGTGAAACTTTTTCCTATGATTTTCCCTTGTTGTGTGGCTTGACGCATAGGTTTTTTATTCCATTTTTCATGTGAACCTTTGCACGGCATTCCACTTGTGCTTTTATGCTATCTTTCCATTTGTCTTTCCTTTTTCTTTCCTTTGTTGCATGCCTTAACTATACGGATTTTACTTACGCTTTCTTCCATAAAATTTCTTCCTACGTTCTATAGCTTTCCACGAGTCTCTCTTTTATCACTTTTTTCATGTGGATTTTAGCTTCTCCTTATATTGTGAAGATTCCATGTCCTTACCATGTGGTTTTGCGTGGACATTTTCTTTATTTCACCGCTTGACGTAGACTTTCATGGTTCTTCACATTCCACCACATTAATTCCCCGCAAGTCTTCTTTTCTTTTATTCTCGCAGCTTTGCACGTGGGTTGACCACTTTGTTGCATGGATTTATGTGCATGTTATTTCTTTATCTTATACCTCCATGCAGTCTTACGGGGCTATTTTATGTCATCTTGTGGACCTCAACTTTTGTCCCAGGACATTTGTATCTAGAGTTATTTCTTCTTGTCTCTTGGATTTCCATGTATAGTTCCAGTTGGTTTATTCCTCTTATGCATGGACTTGTGCGTGGCCATTTCCATTTTATTGAAGTGTGACATACATTTTTTCTCTATAATTTTATTCTTTTTCCTCTAATCCTAAGTTGATTGAGCATATAATATGACAAGTGATCTAGATAATCATGGGAAGCTTATTTGGATAACAAGTAAAGTCATATAAGATGTCGTTATAAATACATATTTTTAGTGTAACTTAAGAAGAGAGATCTTAACATGCATATTATTTAACTATTCTAATATATCAAATCCCATAGAAGGAACACTAGGTTTAAAAATAGGATTCGTAGGTGATGGAGGTAAGGGTGGGTTTCCCCCAACAAGTCACTTAGTACATCAAGTTGTGAAATCAGTAACCTAATCATTCATGGGGGTGTAGACACAAAATCACACACTTGGGTATATTTTTAGTTCCTAAGAACATACTTACATTCATATGATTCTTAAGCGAGAAAACTAGTAATTGACATCTATATTTGGCCTCTTTGCTTTTTTTTGGTCTTCTACATCCCATAGCCTAGTTAGGACTTCATTGTTTTATATTTCATGACTCTAAATACTAGTTCCCTGGTGCCCTCATCCCCTCTAGGCACCCCAAGCTCTTTCTATCTTACTCGCTCTCTTTGGGATTCTTCAATAACAAAATTCAACAAAGGGAATCATACAAATACAAATCTATGTGACCAAAATAAAGGACAAATCTCTAAGAATATATTATCATCACCTAAGGTTACATCCAAAGGCATATAAGAGCATTAAATGTATCTATCTAGGGTGTATCTTTGATTTACATATTGATTCTATCAAGGTGATTGTTTTGGCCTTGCCCCTGATTATAATTGTCTCTATAGGCTTGCGCTTGTTGCTTCTCTAATGATATAACTTTGTTTGAAAAATCTCTAATTAGGGCCTTCAACTCTTCATCTTCCCTCTGCTGTCGCTGGAGAGTAGGATTTTGAGGTAACTAGTTACGCACTTTGTTCAGAAATAGGAATAGGGGCCACAGAAGGTTGCAGTGCTTGTGACATTTCTACAACCAAGCGCATAGGTGGTCTGGGAGCTATCTTTCTCGCTTGAATAAGGTTATTTTTTTCCCTTACTGTAATACTATAAGAAACTGGTAAAGTCCTACCTCCCATAGATTGGATCATAACTGAAATATCATTGTTGAGAACCTTTAGATAATACAGGAAAGAATCTTGGGTTGTAGGTATTACCACAAGAGGGATTATGTCCCAAGTCTTCTGAAATCTAATGTTGAAATCAATCATCTACTCATTGGGCACCCACCTTATTGTTGTTAGTTTATCCACCAGAGATAGGTGATCTGACTTATCTTCAAAGTAATTACAAATAGATATTCCCAGCTCATCCCAGGTGGTGATAGATCCAAGTCTCAAGCCTTGGTACCATTGAAGCACTTTACCTTTGAAAGAGGTTGTAAGCAGCCTAACTGCCACATCATTGTGTGTGATCAGATAGAGTGAACACATGTTTGCTATATCCTGGATATGCTCCTGAGGGGTGACTTTATTCTCACTAGTAAAGTATGGAATACTCTTGAGCATGCCATTTGGCATATCATGTGCGCATGACCCAGTAGCAAGGGACTTTCTCCCAAGTAAAGTTTGTAAAGTTTCTCAGTGGAGGAGGTTGTTGATGCGCCATTACAGGGCACACAGGTTGTCTATTTTGAGGAGGAGTTGAATTGGCATGGCACTAGAGATGAATATGTGCGCATAGACTTTCTCGGAACGAACTCTTCTCAAGGATAGCTAGAGGTACTCAAAATAATATTCAGTTGCTGCACTTTTTCTTGTATACACTCTTCTCATGAAAAGCACTCAGGACTATTAAAACAGAGATCTGAAAATGTTGGGAGTCACCACATGTGTTGAAATGAGCCTCCGTGATGCTTTGAAATACTAAGTCCACACACCATAACTTAGAGATATGAAATTTGAGCTTTCAATGATGCTCCCACCCGATGTGTCGAAACTATTGGTTTCTCAAATGTGGAACTATCCCCAAGTTGTGGGACCTCACGTGCTTAGGACATATCTCAAGAGAAGGCTGGTTCCTCTATCTATTTCTACTACTATTGCTACTCCTAGTGTTGGAAGGGAAAACTAAGCTAATAATGCCAAGGGACCGAGGATAGAAGGATAACATGAAAGGAAACTACACTAAAAGGCGATAGCAATAAAAAGAGGGATGAACACTATCTATTCTGAGTGGGAATGAAAGGAAATGCGTGAAAGGAGGCTAGGCACAAGTAGTATAGCTAAACACGTATTTACCATATTGTTCTCATGGGACACAACTAAATAAATAACTACAAGAGACATGAAATGGCACAACTACAACACAACACATAAGAAAAGGAAAGAATAAGGAATGCAAACACGTTAGGATAGAGAATAGTCACAAAACAATGCTTCTATTACTTCCAGAAATGCGCAAAGTGTTGTTACAATGGAAAAGGAGGATAATATCCACATGCAAGAGTCAGATCTAGAGGTCTGCAACTCAAAATGCATAAAGTATGGAGTCCTTAGCAAACTACATAAGAATCCAGTGTCCAACCTAAAAAATGAGCCTAGATCTTACATTTATAGATGAATCAGTAAAAAGAGAAGAGAAGGAGGAAAACTCGAATTTGAAATACAACCACTAGTAAGAAGCATGCAATGCCTACAAATCCACATGGAGATCTATGAAATACGCTTCCCTAATCCTGTTTGGCATGTTAAAGAAGGATGGCGGATCATATCAAATCGGGTGGTTGGAGAAATAAAATCTTCTCATCAATGCTCAAAAAGATGTTTTTCCATTTCTCACCTACCAGATCCACCAAGAATTTGAATTTGAATATTAAGCACTATATCGATGTTAGCAGCTTTCTAACAAGTCCAGGCATGTGCCGATCGAGATTTGTAGAAAGAAAAATGGCTCTCGAGAAGATGTGAGATCCGTCGGCACATGCAAAACACGTGGCATGCACAGATTAGTTGAAATGATGGCCAATTGTGTAAATATTTTTCATTTCTACGCCATGTGTCAGTCATTGATTTGCTGCAAGTATTTTGCGCACTTTGGTTGGTTGCGTATGGCACACTTAAGCATGACATAATATGACCTAGCACAAAGGGGCATAAAGGAGGGTGCGGGGATGTGCACGAAAGAATGAGGCATGGGAAGAAGATAGAATAAAGGCGCATAAGGGCATGTACGAGGGAAAAAGAGGAAAAGCTGGTGAGTAGATAATGCATGGTGAAGGTGCAACCATTACAAAGTGATAGGTGACGGGTGCGAGAGGGCCAGGGACTTAGCTGATTGAAGCAAGTGTGAGACGTGTGTAGGGTGAAGAAGTCACTTAGGAAGAAAGTGAATGTGCAAAAGGTGGGCACGAGGGAGGAGTGGAACAAAGAGGAAAAGGAAAGGGGTAGAATAGAAAGCATGTAAGGTCATGTGAGGAAAAGAAGGGGCGCTAAGGGAAAGCTGCAACCAAGGAAATATGCCAACTGAGCTTGAGTGCATGCATCCTTCAATGAGGAACTAAGAGCTAGAATATGTATACCAGTTACCCAAATAACTAGGAGAGTTATTTGTAGAACAATTACATCTAGCTATCACTGTTATCAAGTATAATTACACAAGGTATTCCTATCGAATGATTCTTTCACACATGCACAAGAACTACATGGATTATTAGATGTACTACAGCACTGGGTGATAAGTTCACTCAATCGGGTGACCATCAAGTTCAATCTAAATCCCCATATTACATCTTTTCTTTTTGGGATTTGATGTAATTTGATGGTTTTACAGGTCATCTTCTCTTTGTAGGTTACAGGAAAATTCTCGTGATCATAGTGTGATGTCAAGTGACCAATGACTATCATTGATCATCTTGCAACACCATAAAACCATGTTCGTGATCTTGTGTATTCGTAGGATCCTAGTAGAGGTCTCTAGTGCTTATGATCCCTTGCCCTAGTCTAGGTGCCCTAGTCTAGGCATATATGATAGTTAAGAATTTACTATGCTTGGTTGTGACATTTTACCTCTCTCATTCATCAATTTTTTAGTCTAGATCAATTCCAAGGATAACGTGAATTAGCCAAGTGATTCTTTCCCTCTCTTACACTTAGGGCTTTACATTTATCTATCTTATTACTTGTGTCACCTATATTCCATCAGTTTCTTAGTATTTATTTATCATACATGACTCTTCAATTAGGGTTTAGCATAATTCAATCTTTCTTAAATCATTTTGTGAACCCACTTGCTCAAACCCTACCTTCTAAGAATGCATTGCAGTCTTCCTAATTCTTTTGAATTCATGGATCAATCTTCTTATCCTTCTTTCACCCTAACTAGAGTTTCGGGATGGTTACTACTACTTTGTTGATTTTATGTAAATTTGTACCCGACATCTTCCTTATTTCATTACTCATATGGCTAATCCAACTATCAATGTAGTCACCACTCACTGCACTCTTCCTCCTACATATCATCCCATTTTTATTCCACTACTTATCACTTTTACAGCTCCTACCACCACTTCTAAAGGTTATGACATCATCGAGTAGCTTAATAATACGCGCGGTAAAAATATCTCTTTACGATTTATTACACAATGCACCCGATTTTCATCAAACATTAGAGGCCACCCTTCACTCTATTCACATTGAAAGTAATAATTCTCTAGTGGCCTTCACACATCTCATTCAATCTCTCAAAAATATACCACATGTTATATCATTTAGTGATGAGGATATTCCACCATCTGTTGTTGACAATCCATTTTCACCTTTATTTATCATTGTTACCATTAGTACCATTTTTATCAAGTGTGTACTCATTGACAATGGATCTAATATAAATCTATGTGCTCACTCCCTTCTCAAGAAAATTGGTATTACTGATAATCTAATTACTAAAAATTCTACTCTCATTTGTGGTTATGATTCCACCACTTGCACATGTCTTGGTACTATTACTTTACCTATACAAGTTGGGCCTAAGATTGTTCCTATAGTATTCTTCATTATTGATGCCTCATTTTAGTTTAATCTTTTGTTGGGTATACCATGGATTCACGTAAAACATGTTTTCCCTTATCGATGCATTGAATTTTGACATGATGGCTATGAACATACCATTATTGTTGACCCAGATCCATTTAAGTTTTGTTGTATATAACATGTTATGGCTATGCTCATTCCTCCATCATAGCCTATTCCATATAGAAATATTGGTACTTATGATGTTGGACAATCTAGTGCTCCACAGTCTTCTTCCACCTTTACAAGTATACTATCCATTCCCACTCATACTACTGATATTGTTTCACCCACCTTGTCTACTCCCATAGTTACCACTATTCCGCCTATCGATAATCCTCTAACTTTTACATATGGCTCCACTCCTACTAATATCATTGATATTGTTATTCAACATAACAATTCCAGCACTAATGATTTCGATGATGAGGTTGATATCATAGAGATTAATGATAACACATTACACAATATTAAATTTACTCTTATCGAGATCAATGATTCCTACTTCAATGATACTTCCGTTGCTATTGGCCCTAGTGAATATCAATTCAAGATACCCCCTCCTACTAATGTTATGATACCTTTTCAAGGGTTTTTCCATACATAGGATGTCATACCACATCCTATCCAAGATCACTCTACATCACCAATGCCTCCCTTTACATGCACGTTTTTCTTAGATAACTCTTATTGACACCACATTCCATTTAATCCCACTAGTTATGATCCTATTTCCATGCGTGATGGTTTATCTTGGCTAAGATTCACACTCGATGATATCCTCCCTCCACCTCATTCTCCTCACCTCTATCATGGATATGTTCACATCACTGCTACTTATGGCCTATGTGTCTTCCATTTCTCAGTCTTTGTTGCACACACTTCTCCACTTATACTTGGGTAGTCTTGGCTTGACTACATTGGTGGAACTTTAGATCTTGATCATATTGATATCACATTTCCCATGCCTTTCGGCCATGTTTATATTTTCAATGATTCATTTCTCGGATATACATAGAACATTACTCATTGGTATGCACATGGTTTTCCACTACCACCTTTCATTGATGAAGAATACACAATGGGAATCTAGAACTTACACCATAATGGTTCTTTATATGATAAACCCCATTCTTGTTAGGCATTATATTTGTTAGCACTCACATTAGTGATTCTTACATTTTTATGGGTTAATAAGTTGTAATTAATAAACAATTATATTATCTAGAATAATATAATTATTTGTAAGGTTGTTTACAACAACTTTTGTGTATTGTTGGTGATTGCTACAATAGCTCATCTATATTTGATGAGTAGTTGTAGGAGAATTTTAGGACTCATATTTTATATGAGATGATATAGCCTATTTAAATGTATAACCATCTCGTCTAAATAATGGTGAAGAATTGTTGCTGTGTATAAACCTGTTATAGCTCTCTTTATTTGGTATCGAGAACAATGATATCCTAAAGATCGTAGGGGTGATGATTCAAGTCTTTTTCCCTGACAGATTTGAAATTATTTTATGTGATAATTTGAGATTAGTTTAGAAAATTCTGGTACAAATTCAGCCTAGTCTATATATTTATTTGTTGTATCTTTGGTTTGATGCAAATTGAGGCATTTGTGGATAATAGTATTCTCCACCTAAGTGAAGATGTTCAGATCAAGAAAATTATCTCTCAATAAAAATACTATGTCCATTTACTCTATCCAACTATAATCCATGTGTCTACCAAGTAATTCGTTGCAATTTATCTCATGTTCATTCTACTTGATTCAATCCATGAAGATCAATTTTAGTACCATATAAATCACATACCGTATAAAGTTGTGTTATGTTCGTGATATGATTCATTGATTTCACTTTCATTCGAATAGAGGGATATGTGCATATAATTGCACCCTGACATTGTGGAAATATTACTATTATTTTGTGTATTGTTCTTATAGACTAATATCTACTTCAATTGCATTCATCTCTTCAGTATTCGCTACAAAAAAAGAAGATTTCAAAATTTTTGAAAAATTCTTGTCGAAATCCATGTCGATATTCTATTTTAGTTGTCGAAATCCATGTGAAGAAGAAATGTCTCTTGCATATTCTATTTTAGTTGTCCATCTAGTCAGACGTGCTGCTAACTTCAACTTCACCCATTTGCAGTCCTTGTTTTCACTTTCCGTCACCAAAAACACCATCATACAACATGTCCATCGTCATTCCAAGGTCAATATTCATAATTCATATTGTGAAGTTGTTTTTTATAGTGGAGTTAAATTCATCGTAGGTCTTTTTGTCCCTAATCCTAATAAGATTTAGTCTGCGCTAAAATTTTCATTATCTTTGAGTCTTAAGAATAGATTGTCAATAAGTTTTAATTGATGCTCATAACATGCAGTTTTAAAGTGTAATTTTCTCAATAAAGTTTTAGTTATATTAATCTTTGTCAATGTTTTTTTTGGTCATTGTCAACATGTATATCGTCTTATTGTTGTAGTTAAAAATTAAGAGTCATTTTGTCAAAGTTTAATATTTGTATATCATCTTGTAGTCTTTTGTGTTAGATAGTCTAGATTGTATTATCTTTGTGTCTTGTCATTGTCAAGATTAGTCAAAATTTGTGTGTCTAGTCTTAAAGTGTATCATCAAAAGAGTCAAAAAAATATTCATTATAAAATTCTGAAGAAAAAAATTAAAAATTTCCTTACGAGATGCATTTTCGATGTAACTTGAGGTCCGAGAACCATAATTATGCTCCATGATCAAATCAAGTCGAGTTAGCATCATGGCACTCGAGGATGAGTAAGAAAACCAAGGTTAGAGGTTAATCAATGACCTCTCATTAGTCACCAACAACGAGGCCACACAATTGATTTGATGGAATGTTTTTCAAGTTGTGTGTGGTGTGCTTCAAATTTTAGTACTCCTAATTTCTTGGTTTATAGAATAAGTGGAATTTCACATTGAGGGGGGGAACATGATCCAATGTTCCATTTCCGCTTTTCATTTTTTATGTATGAGCAGTAAACTTCAGCAAATTTTCCTATGTTATTCCCTCGCAATGAGATATTGATGAGGGTTGATAATAGTACTTGGCATATCATGATGTGGTTGTAGGTAAACCACTTCAAAACCTTAATTTTTGGTTTATGGTAAACCACCACTTTTCGTTGTTGGTAACCCATATGTAAAACCATCACCTTGTGATTTTGGTACTCCAATTAAAAAACCACCATTCCAAGTTTTTGGTCAACCGTTTGCAAAATCATCCTTCGGGTTTGTGATTATCCTATGAAATTCACCAAATCATCGTGAGAAAGTGAAAGTATAAGGTAGGTTTTCCCCATGTTTTCACTAGGGGAATGTTAGGAGTTATATTTGTTAGCGCTCACATTAGTGAGTATTACATTTGTATGGGTTAATATGATGTAATTAATATACAATTATATTATCTAGGATAATATAATTGTTAGTAAGGTTGTTTACAACAACCTACGTATTGTTGGTGAGTGTTACAACAACTCATCTATATTTGATGAGTAGTTATAGGAGAATTGTTAGGACTCCTATTTTATAGGAGATGACATAGCCTATTTAAATGTATAACCATCTTGTCTAAATAATAGTGAAGAATTTTTGTTGTGTATAAACTTTTTGTATCTCTCGTTAATATCATTGCTTACTGGTCTTGAAGCTCTCTGTTTGGCTTCAACCATGAAAAGGATTATCTCTTAGATGATGTTACTTGATTATTTTCTACATCATACACTTGGGGGCATCATGCTCATTCTCTCCCCATCCTAACACTATCATGTTTCTATCATTTCTATTATTATGCTTCATGCTTCATAATCGCATCTTTCTAAGCAATCTTACTTAACTTGTATCATCAATTCCCTATGACGCACTCTTGTGATAAGGTTAACACTTGACTATTGAGGGCATACTACATCCATGAACCTCACATACTACATCCATTTCATGCTTTGTGCTTCGTGACACATATTTCTAGAATTTTTTCCTCATACATCTTACCATCCTATTCTACAATATACACTCTATGTTTCATTGATCTATCTTTCTAGCACACATTTATCAAACAATTTCTCAATGATGCACTCTTATTCTATGGTTCATTCTTGATTATTGATGGGTATTTTATAAATTAACCTCATCTCATACTCATCCACATCAACTTGGGGGCATGTTTCCCTAACACATTCACATTTCATTCATACATAGCATATTGTATATCTTGGTTTCACATATTCTTGCTTGCTTATACTGCTTTACATGTACACTTTACTTACTATGTTAGATGGATATCTAGTATGTCATTATATTTTCTATATACACATGCACATTCACTTTCTTTGTAGTTGTGAATGAAAAATTCCTATAGATCTTTACATACAGCAATGATTTTTGGCATTGTACCTCTTACTAGTCCCACCAAGGCTCCTGGGGGCATCTATATTCTCACATCACATGTATTATTATTTCATTATGTATTACTTACTAGTCTTACTAGCACACTACTTTCCATTTATCTACACATTCTTTGACGTATTATTTATCTTTCTAACATTCTAATGGGTGCTCCATGTGCAGTGTTTTCTTTACAGGGAACTATATGGTGCCATGGTTGTATGTTACTTTTGCTTTCCATTGTTTGGTATTGTATGCCATTATTTATGGGATATGCCCTATGTCTTGTTTGATCACTACTTGTATGCCTTTGATTGCTTCAACCTTGATTGTCTTGTGACATTATGAGCAATGTCCCATGTTTGAAACCCACTTTTCGCAGTTCATCTTGTATGCACACTTTATTGTTACATTGTTTTTATATTACATGCTTGCTACTTTTGTACTAACATATGCATCTAGCCACTTTTTTTTCATGTGACTTGGTTTCTACCATGCACATTCTTCCCTGCGCAGATATCAGTTTCATATCAATCTCACAACCTCTCTTTTGGGTCATGTTCTCCTAGCGAAATTGCATGTACCCCAAACGAGGGGGCATACATTGGGTGAATCGGTCACCCCATATAGGAGCTCGAGCTTCAGTATAAGCTTGCATCATATAGGAACAAGAACATACTACAGTTACATAAATGGACCAGAATCTAACTTGGGTCCTTAGTTTAGCATAGACACCATTGCCTAGATACAAACACTAGTGTTTGGGAACTCTTGACCTTTCCTAGGTGCCTATGACCAGGGGGAAGTTACTGATTACTTTCTCATATCAGCATAGTTTATAGCAATTCACATAGCAATTTCACAGGATCATGTGTTGGCCTCGAATACAAAATGCATGTAATCTCCTACTATCTCCTTTTCAACATGGAACAATACGGAACAAAACACGGATCACACCATCTGCAGTGGTGTATAATTTCGGGAAGTGGTCATGGAAGGAGAGTAACATTGTACCTCTCTCCCCAAAAATTTTCTTACATGGTGTGAGATCACCCAAAAAACTTGCACTTGGCGTGAGATCACCCAAAAACTCATTCTTGGCATGAGATCGACCAAAAAACTCTCTTGGTGTGAGATTGCCTAAAAATCACTCTTCTAGAGTAGTTCAAAACATTTTCTATCTTTTTCACTCTTCACAAATTAAGTGCACACTTTCCTTTTTACACATTTTCACATACTTTACATACTTATGCAAAAAAATCATATACACATATTTGACTACTTATTTTCTCTTCTTTTGTAGTTTTGTCCTTAATACATAACAAGAATTAGCCCTACATGAAGAAAAATATCAAACACATCAATAGGTACAACATGGTACAACACAATACGCTTCACCCATAAGGTCACTTCCATTTTCTTAGCTTTCATGCTTCATTTTTATCACTTCACACTTTCACTTGTCTCTTTGGCATGCTATTACCATCACATTCTACATAGTTATCAAGTACGCATCTATTATCTACTTTATGTTATTGATTATTCACTCAACAACATAAAGTGGGGAAAAATTGGACACAAAATCACACACTTGGGTACATTGTTAGGTCCTAAGAACATACTTCCATTCATATGATTCATAAGTGATAAAACTAGTAACTAATAGCTATCTTTCACCTCTTTACTTTATTTTTGGTCTTATTTACGGTCTTTTACATCCCACACCTGATCAAGGTTTCACTAGTTTATATTTCATGACTCTAGACACCAACACCTAACCAAGATACCGGTGCTCGGGTGCCCTCGTCCCCTTTGGGATCCCTGACCTCTTTCTATCTTACTCTCTCTCTCTCTCTTTAGGATTATTTTATCTTTTGGGAATCTTATTTTCTTATGGGTCACCCTTCTAGTTGTCAAATACAAAATTCAAATAAGGAAATATTATAAATACAAACCTATGTGACCAAAATAAAGACCAAGTTCTAGGCATCTATTATCATCACCTAAGGTTACATCCAAAGGCATATAATAGCATCAAAGGAATCCATCTAGAACTCACTTAAATGACAAGGACTGTATTTTCTACATACACACATAGGAGGGGAAGTTCATTTTCGATCCACACATCTATTTAGATTGGTACATCTAGTTAAAGCCTGATATCAATTACATTGACACAAAGGCTTCCTAGGGCATGCTTATTTCACACACGCACAAGAACTACATGGATTCTGAGATGTAGTGTAGTGCTTGGTCATAAGTTCACTCATTCGGGTTATCTCGGGGTCATTCGACTCCCCATATTACATCATTTCTTTTTCATATTTATTGTAGATTGAGGATTTTATAGGTCATCTTCTCTTTTTAAGTTATAGGTTAATTTTGAGATCATAGTGTGACATATAGGTGACCAATAGAGACTATCAAGTAACCATCTTACAACACCGAGAAAAACCTAGTTTCTAGCTCCTACGTGATCCACAAGCACTGAAAGAGGTCTTTGATACCTAGGTGACCTCACCTAGTCTAGGTTCCATAGTCCAAGAATATTTGAAAGTTCCATAATTTATTGTTCTTGGTTATGACAGTCTTCCTCTCTTTTTCATTATCTTTTTAGTCCATATCAATTCCAGGATAGTGTGAATAAACTAAGTCATTCTTTACCTCTCTTGCACTTAGGGTTTTACATTATCTTAGTTATTATTTCTATCATCAATATTCTAGAAATTACTTAGAATTTATTTTTCATACATGACTCTATAATTAGGGTATATCATAATTCAATATTTGTTAAATTAGGGGGGATATGAAAAGAGAGGTGGATTTTCTCGAGTAGGAGGAAGATATTCAGCTTGTATATCAATGTATTTAAGAGCCTCTTCATTCATGAAACAAGTAGAACCATTATTAATACCCCCTCTTCTAGATAAGAAATTAGTGTGGACCTTCTAATAGGAAAGTAACCCATACCAACATGAGGGATTGGGCACCATTAATGTGTGCATAATATCAAATACCATACATCGAATGAACCATGAATATTCAACACAATAACACAAGATATAAGTGGGAAAACCTCAAGGGGAAGAAAACCCACTGAAACACAATATTTATATTGATATGTTTCAAATTTAGTGAGGCACCAACCCCACAAGGAGCACATCAACCCCTAGTTTAGTAGATCACCAACCCTACTAAAAACCCTAGTTTTGTGAAGCACCAACTCCACAAGGAGGCTACAACCCCAAAAGATGATCAAGCACCCACTCAACCACCTTATGATGAATATATCAGATATTTTTTCTATCAAAATTGATGGAGATCACAAATTCAGCTCACACACACTTTCAAACCCTTGTTCAAACCCTAGGTCTTCAAACTTACACAATCTTGCACTTATCTTCACTTTTCAATGCATCAAACCTTGCACACACTCTTTTGCTTAATTATTCAACCTATCACACACTTTATCAATCCTAACACATGCCTTTTTACCTGTAAAACTCTCACACCTAGGTCACACTTTTTCATATACACACAACTAGTTGCAAATTACACCCAAAACTTCACTTTTATAAGCTCTTCTTGATTCAAATTCAAAATAGGTCGGTTTCCTCCTTTATCTTAACCATACCAACTTAAAAAAATCCCATATAAATGAATCATTAAAACATTCACAATGACCCATATATGTTTTCCACCATGCCTAAAACCATCCTAAACTTGCACCAAAATCCTCAAAACCCCATCATTAGGATGAGAAAAATCCTCTAACACCAAAACAATTATTATTAAATATCTAAAAATCACCAAAAAATTTTAATATAACATTTAAACATCATCCATGGTCACAATTTACTTTAACCAATCAAATTATTTCATTTAATGGGCCCACTTGGCTCATTTCCTTCTCAAAAAAGTTGTTTCAACAACCTCGATTTTACCTTGGGCCTCAAAGACCACCCATGAACACTCTAAAATATGGCATGTGAAATTAATGGAAATAACATAAACCTTTATAACACTTATAATAAATTTATACATCATGAAACATCCATATGTTCAAACCACAACAACTTTACCCTTCACCAAAAAAACTGCCCAAAAACTAGTTTTTGCAAATTCAACTAGTTTACACCCTTTCTAATACTTTCAAGACCTATAAATTCCTTAAATATATGAAAATTCATTCCTATTCACTTTATAGGTGGTATCAAATCATAAAATCATCCATTTGATGCTCTAATCAACTCAATCTTTTCAACAAAAGTAGTCTATGTCTGAAAAGCAAGAAACCTTCTTTCTCACAAACTGACCTGAAAACCACATCAAATAAACTCATCATGAGAAAAACTTATACCATTGGAAATATATCTAAATCTATTTCCATAACATATTTTAAATCCTTCCAAATCTAAGTGGAAGGCCTTCAACCAAGTTGATCTCTACAAATTGCCTGAAATTGCCCCAAAACTACCCTTTGACCAATCAACACAAATGAAGCATACTTGACCATTTAAATTGCATCACCATGACCTAAAAACATCATGAAATAAATAAAAACTCACATACTCACATAATGATCATTTAGTTTGCAACTCCTTTGGACAACCTTGTCCCAAACTGAACTTCTTCGAGAAATAGGCCTATTTGAGTGGGGTCCACTCATCACCACAACCTCTACCATACTTTATAGAAACCTGGAGGATTTCTATACATATCCAATCATCATCCATGTACTAGAAAGAAATTATTTCCACTTATAATAATTTTCTCTCCTACCACTTTTGAGCTAGGGTTTCAAACACATAAAAGTTATTTACCTTCTTAACATTGTTCATAAAAAATGATGATGAAATGACCTCATTATTTTTGAAACCTTATATAATCAATTTAGAAACATCCTTAAAATCCAAAGGTCCCATGAAAATTACACAATTCAGGGTGAGCATCAGAAGACCCAATTCGAGTTGGAAATGACCTTCTTCTTGACCTGTTTCACCAAAACTAACATAACTTGCAAAATACTCATCATGGAAACCTAAAATTTTTCCCACACATCATGACACACCCTAATAACATCTCCAAATCATCACCATGTCACAAATATCTCTCAATATTTCCAATCCATTGAGACTTGCATAGCTAGCCCTTAGGGTTTTACACTGTAAAGGCTAGGGTCAGCTGAAAATAACATCATAACTCATCATATAAACACTCCAAAAGGTCCCTAACATACCTGGTACATCATGAATCAACTTCCTACATACATCCATCAGCTCCATATGGCTCACAACTCATCCTCATGCCTTCTAACAACCATACCTTGGTCCAAATGAGCACCTGAAATCTTGGTCACCAACCTGTATCTACACCTAAAACTCATGTGAGTTCCTAAAAACTCTCTAATAATTCTCTCCATGCATCCAAAATTCTTCTCAAGTCACCAATAAGCTCAACCTCCATGCACCATCACCTAGGCTAGCTAGGTCACTTGAATAGGCTTGTAAGAACAAGCAATTCTCACTTGAATCAACATATGCAAACAAAGAACATACCTTAATCTCCATTTCATCATCACCCTGAGAGCATCATATTACTCCACTCCATCATCCACTTTTTCATTAATGGGGTTTTCATCAATGACAACACCTAAACCACAACATGCCAACAATCTCCCCCTTTGTCATTGATGGAAAACCACCTGAACTTCTCCCCTTTTTACATTAATGAAAAGGAATACATGTACCTACATATTATTCACCTTTCTCAGCTTCATAGATCACCATTTTGTTGGAAACATCAACCAAAGGTCTCATTCTAGCTCACACAACTTGAGATTCTTCACAAAATATGATTTTTACCATTTTCAAGCATGAAAACACTATGCTCCCCAGGAAAAGCACATACAACACCTAAACACATCCAAAATCATGATGAAACATCATCATACCTCTTTCTTACCTCTTTTATGAAAACAGGCATCATCACCTATAAATGATGCAAAACTTGTTCATTGACACATAAACCTTGTTTTTCTTTAGAAACCATCTAAAAACTACTATATAGAGACCTTAAAAAGAATGCATACACCATAAAATCATGCTAAAAATGATGACATAAGGAAATCATTCTCCTTACCTTCATTCTTTTATTGACTTTAAAGCACAATTTAACTTGTATCTTCTTTAATTTTGACTCTCAACCTTCTTCAACTTGAGATTCCTAAATAAACCTTCAATGGTGCATTTAAACCAACTTTGATGAGCTCTAAAGAATACCATACACATCATGGAAATGCATTCCAAACTCCCCTGGACTTGACAGATCATTCAACTCTAGAATAAAAAACACAAAATCAAGCATTTTACCTTGCACCCTTGACTTGCCTTTGATGTGACAAACACTGAGCACATCCCTAAAACTCTTTTTAGTCTTTGATATCATATATGGATGAAATAATGCATTTATGAATCCATAAATGTTTTTCCTTGAAGAGAAACACCTAAAACATACCTCATATGTCCTATAAATCAACATCTAAATTCCACATTCAAGAGGCACAAACATTTCATCACATGTCAAATTTATACCATGCACACAACCTTTATTTACTAAAATACCTCTTCTCACACCTTTTGTACAATAACTACCATCAAATCAAACCAACATTTCTTATAATCTAGCTTCAAATTTGTCAAGAGTCATATAACTTTTTAGCTACATGACATTGCCTTATGTTCCAATCATACACATTTTATCTCCCATGACTTCACTAATTAAAATTTTTTCATACTTAAAGACTCGATAATTTTAATCAAAATCATATTCACACAATCATAATATTCAATATATCAAACTTTCACACCATACTAATCAACACTCATTCATCAAACATGAGGGTGTGATTATGGAGCAAGATGATCATTCTTCAAGTCAATAAAGACACACATTTTCTTCTTTTGAGATGACATACACTTCTAGATCATATAGAATGAAATTGAGAGAGCAATAACATACCATATATGGACTTCAAAAACATCATCTTACCATGGAAACACTATACTGCCTCTCACTCATTCTCATTCTTTGATATATAGCAAGTCATCTGCACATGGAGCAACAAATGAACCAACCATACTTACCAAACCTGAGAAAACTTATTTTCTTTCTCAATTTAAGACCCATAACATCTTCACACATGTCTATATCAATTCCATTTAAGTAATTAGATTAATCAAGGAGGTTGCAAACCAACTCACATTACATGTAGATGCCAAAAAAAAACCACCGAGCACACTTTCATCATATAACATTATACACATTCTCACTATGACTCATCATTTGGATGAGAGGACTCATGAATACCATTCCTCTCTTACTCAGAAGATTCTCTCTTGAAGTTCATTAAACAAACGCACAAACATTAGGAGACCAAATAGTAACTTATAGGCTCTATGACAAATCATGCATGCTCAAGCACTATCTTGAAGCTCTCAAGAGTACATAAGATAAAAACACAACATATTTTCCCTTTTCCATCATAAAAGTCCATTAATATGTTTCAAAATCTTATCCATGCCTTTTGAAACTCAAATAAAGAATCATGAAAATATCTACATAATAATTTTCTTATACCAATATGTACACACATATTATGTCTTCAAAATGAATGAAATCATCTATAAATTTTGAAATATTTACTTTCATGAAGAAACTCTTAACTATTATATGATACCCATTTGGCCAAAATTACACCTCCATAACCTTGAAGCATACTCATGAAAAACACTTACCTAGTTTGCAATTTCATCTTTTGGCAATTAGGTCTCTTTTGCACCTTCATTGTCAAAATCAACATTGTCAGAGATTCCCCAAAATTTTATACATTTTAAAGATAAAACCACTTGAATCTTGAAAAATCACATGTCTAGATTATTTTTACAAAATTTTGGCATTTGGAATCACCATTTTCACCTTCAAACTTCATTTTTCTTTCATCTCGCTTTTGAGAACACTCAAACCTAGTTAGATAAGAAAAACTTCAAAAATACACAAATTTTGATTTCAAGAGCTCAAACTTGACCACCAACACTGTAATAACACCACCTAATGTTATTTAGTACATATTTTGACATGATTTAGAAAGCATGAACAACATTTTTTACTTGGATCCACCTTATTTGCACTTGCATTTATTGACCTTCATAACAACACTTATGCACATACCCTTATCATGATGATGGTCTGATCAAGTCATCACATTTTATGACTCATCCATCTTCAAAACCTTTTCTAAGATGACATACACCCTTTATACATCTTGACACAAGACACTGACACACAACCAATACATACCTAGATCAACTCATGATGACCAAAACAATACTTCCTAAAGAGAATGTATCCTCTAAGACTCTTGATCACATTCAATAAACCTTTTGAATCTTTCATCATCTTCACATACATCATATACATTCAATATAGATTATAATAGACTCAAGACATGAAAAACTCATATTTGATACACCATTTTGACTCCTTGAGATACATGAGATACCATAAACCTATATACTTGACAAACATCCTATTACAAATTTTGACACCAAAAAAGACACTTCACATAGATGACATGACATAATAAACCTCCTTTGGGACATCAACATGACTCTTACACCCACTGAGTCATCCCATACATACAACTTCACCATGAAAATGCAAACTCAACTTCAAGAACACAAACATATACACACAAAAGATACTAAGACAAAGATTTTGACCTTCACTACATGAACAACCATATAAACCATAAGAACATGCTAAATGACTTGAAAATGACATACCTTGACATCATGGAGGAGACACACACATACCAAGATACAACCCTCACTCCAATGCTTCATATGAATTGAGTATACCTCTAAGAAGCATAGTAGAGGCATATGTCATCATGGAGGATCTAGAAGAAAGACCTAAGAAGGTCCCAAACCTTCTTAGACACCTAAAAATACTCCTTCTTTCTTTTTCTGATCTGATTTTTGATTCATACCTTTCCTTGCCAGTGATCAACTTACTTTTTGATGAGACACCATGATCTCTTCTAGGCTCCCAAGTCCTTCTTAGACTATTTTCATGCATTCTTGACCCTAAAAGCTACTTCCTTACACTCTAGGACCTTGAAATCTCTGATTTTTCCTTGAGAAACCATAGTTATATTCCTTGCTACATGACCAATCTCATTGTAGTTGAAACACACCATTGTATTCTTTCTTTTGTAACCATCAACATGACTAGATGAATCATTCAAGAAAAACTAAGCAATATGACCTACCTCATTACACTTGAAGCATACCACCACATTCTTAGCATTCTCACTCTATTATCTCTCATGGATGAGTATCTCTAGAAGACCTCTTACACTCTTTTTCCCTATGACCAAATCATTACAAGTATAACAATATCCATTGAAATTTCTTTCATACCTTGAGGCATTAGGTTTCCTAATAGGCTTGTATCTTCTCATTGTCCTTGATGAGTGTCACCTTATTTTCTTCCTTGATGCTTGGTTCACCTACTTCCTTTCTTAAAATAGGTCTCTTGCTTCATTTCTTTATCCTTGACTTCATCTTTGAAGCCCAAACCAACTCTATCACCTGCATCTTTCTGATTTCTCAAGAGATCATCAAGAGCCTTGAAATTTATTCAAATTTCTGATATGATTTTTTTCCTTGCTTACAACATCTGATAGCTCCTTCTTGAGTAGAATAATTTCTTCCTCCTTATAGATTAACAACTAAGAGTCATAGTTACCTCATTTGCATCTCTAACTTTCTTAAATTTTCATCAATATTTTCTGTAATGGCCCAATGCTTCTCTTCTAGTTCTTGAATCTTTGCTTCATATTCCTTGACCTTGACTTTCAACTCAACTTCATTGTTCTTTTCAGCATGCTTTAATTTTGACTGAACACAAACCAATTCAGTCATAATATCATCTTCTTCTCCTTCAAAACCTTTGCAAGAATCTGACAAAAAATCACCATCAATAAAAAGAATCACCACTAGTGGATCTCATAGCTTATTTTGTCATGAATATGACCTCATCACCTACATCTTTGTGATCAGATTCAAACTCAGAATCAGATCCATTATCTTCACTACTTACTTAAGAGGAATAGGCCTCTTCCTTAGTATAAAGACTCTTCTTACCCTTCTTCTTATAATCAAACTTCTTGAACTCTTTCTTCTCTTTACCATACTTCTGATTTTTCTTCTCATGACCACTTTCATGATCATCATTCCCATTATTTTCATGCCTATGAGGACACTTAGCAAAAAAATGACCTACTTTACCACATAAAACATTTGAAAGGAATTTTACCCTTGTACTTACCAGTTCAATAGTCATCCTTCTAGCAACCATGGAAAATAGTTCTTCATCATCTAGCTCATGAGCAACATCATCAACTTTGACCTTCTTATCCTTTTTCTTCTTTTCAAATTTGAAAGTTATCTCTTTCTTGGCTGGTTTGGAGTCAACCACCCTCATCTCATAAGCAAGTCAAGTTCCATGTAACTCATCCATCTTCAAAGTAGTCAAATCCTTTTCCTCTTCAATAGCAGATACTTTAGAATCAAACTTAGGAGTTAGTGATCTCAAAACCTTTTGAACAACTACTTCTTCCTTCACATCTTCTCCTAACCCTTTCATGTAGTTGAAAACCTTGTCAACTCTAAGTAAATATGCAGCAATAGACTCATCATCATTCATCTTAAGACACTCAAACTGATTTCTAAAAGTTTGAAGCTTAGAAATTCTTACCTTTGAGTCACCTTCATACAAAACTTGTAGTTTCTCCCATGCTTCTTTTTTTGATTTGCAATGCATTACCTTTCCATCTCATATTCTCCAAGACCACATATGATAGCATTAAAATCCTTTGAATTTTCACTACATGCCTTCTTTTCTACAGTAGTAGTTGGTGTAGTGGAGGAGTATAACCATTCTCCACAGCTTCCAAACATCAAACCCTAGAGACATAATATGAGTCTTCATCCTCAAACTCCAAAAAAATCATAATTTGTTCCATCAAACAATGGTGCCTTTCTAGTTGAGAACCACTCTATTGACTCACCATTTTTTGCTTCAAGGATCTCCTTTCAAGTGATCAAACTTCTCCAAAAGGACCTACTCTGATACCAATTGTTGGAAGCACAATGGATGAGAGGGGGTGAATCATTCCTTAAAAATTAAATTCAATTTCATATTACTTATTTAAATCACAAAACCACTTATCCAACCATTAATGTGTGCACAATATCAAATACCATACATGTAATGAACCATGAACAAGAGAATCAACAAAATAACACAAGATATAAGTGGGAAACCCTCATGGGGAAGAAAACCCACCGAAACACAATATTTATATTGATATGTTTCAAATTTAGTGAGGCACCAACCCCATGAGCACAACCCTAGTTTAGTAGAGCACCAACCCTATAAGGAGCATTAACCCCTAGTTTTGTGAAGCACCAACTCCACAAGGAGGCTACAACCCCCAAGATGATCAAACACCAACTAAACCACATTATGATGAAGATATATGATGATTTTTTTTCTACCACAACTGATGGAGATCACAAATTCAGCTCACACACACCTTCAAACCCTTTCAAACCCTAGGTCTTCAAACTTGCACAACTTGCACTTCTTCACTTCTCAATGCATCAAACCCTTACACACACACTTGATTTCATTATTAAACATGTCACACACTTTATCATATCTCAAACATTCCTTTTACCTACAAAAAACTCTCACACCTAGGTCACACTTTTCATACACACTCAACTAGTTGTAAATTGCACCCAAAACTTCACTTTTATAGCTCTTCTTGATTCAAATTAAAAATAGGTAGGTTTCCTCCTTTATATTGAACCATAAAATTAAAAATCCCATATTAATCATTAAAACATTCACATTTGACCCATATAGGTCGGTCATGCCTAAAACCATCCAACTTGCACCAAAAATCCTCAAAACCCCATCACTAGGATGAGAAAAATCCTCTAACACCAAAAATATTTTTATTCAAGCTCTAAAAATCCACACAAATGTAATATTACATTTAAAAATCATACATGGTCACACTTTTTACTTTAACCAATCAAATTATTTCATTTAATGGGCCCACTGGCTCATTTCCTTCTCAAAATAGTTGTTTCCAACAACTTGATTTTACCTTTGGGCCTCAAGACACCCAAGATGACCTAAACTATGACATGTGACCACTAAATGGAAATTAAAAACATTTATAACACTTATAATAATTTATACATCATGAAACATCCATATGTTCAAACCACAACAACTTTTGTCCTTCACCAAAACAAGCTTCCCAAAAACTAGTTTTGCAAACTCAACTAATTTTCACCCTTTTATGATAATTTAAAGACCTATAAATTCCTTAAATAGATGAAAAATTCACCCCTATTCACTTTTAAGGTTATATAAAGCATCAAATCATCCATTTTATGCTCCAATCAACTCAATATTTTCAACAAAAACAATCATGTCCTGAAAAGCAAGAAACCTTCTTGCTCACAAAACTGACCTGGAAACCACATAAAATCAACTCATCATGAGACAAAAATTATACCATTGGAAATATATATGAATTAAACTTTCCATAACATATTTTAACTCCTTCCAACTCAAGTGGAAGGCCTTCAACCAAGCTGATCTCTGCAAACTTCCTGAAACTACCCCAAAATTGCCCTTTGACCAGTCAACACAAATGAAGCATACTTGACCATTTAAATACATCACCATGACCTAAAACCATCATTTAAATCAATAAAAACTCACATAATCACCATAATATCATTTAGTTTTGCAACTCCTTTGGACAACCTTGTCCCAAACTAAACTTCTTTATAAACATACCTATTTGAGTGGGGTCCACTCATCACCACAACCACTACCATACCTTTCTAGAAACCTAGAGGAGTCCTCTACATGATCAAATCATCATCCATACACTATAAAGAAATTATGGCCACTTAGAATCAATTTCTCTCTACCACTTTTGAGTTAGGGTTTCAAACACATAAAAGTTATTTACCTTCTTAACATTCATTCATAAAAACCTGACAATGAAATGACCTCATTATTTTTTAAAAACTTATAGAATAAATTTATAAACATCCTAAAATCCAAAAGGTCTCATAAAAATCACACAATTCATGGTGAGCATCAGAAGACCCAATTCGAGTTGGAAATGACCTTATTCTTGACCTGTTTCACCAAAACTAACATAACTTGAAAAATACTCATCATGGAAACCTAAAATTTTGTCCAAAATGTCATGACACATCCTAATAACATCTATAATCATCACCATATCACAAATATCTCTTAATATTTCCATCCACTGAGACTTGCATAGTTATCCCTTAGGGTTTTACACTTGTAAAGGCTAGGGTCAGCTGAAAAAACATCATAAATCATCATAGAAACACTCCAAAATGGTCCTAAAATACTTGGTAAATCATGAATCAACTACCTACATGCATCCATGATCTCATATGGCTCCACAACTCATCCTCATGCCTTCTAACAACCATACCTGGTCTAAATGAGCACCTAAACCTTGGTCATCCACCTATATATGCACCATGAAACTCATGTGAGTGCTAAATAACTCTCCAATCATGCTCTCCATGCATCAACATGCTTCTCAAGCCACCAAGAAGATCCAAGCACCATGCACCAACACCTAGGCTAGCTAGGTCACCTAAATGGGCTTGCAAGAACAAGTAATTCTCACTTAATCAACATATGCAACCAAGAACATACATGAGTCTCCATGTCATCATCACTTTGAAAATCATCTGAATCCACTCCATCATCCACTTTTTCATTAATGGAGTTTTGCATCAAAGACATCACCTAAACCACAACATTCCAACAAGAGCCACTAGAGTTTGAGAAATAAATTCAATTCAAGACATGGGTTCACCAAATTTTAAACCATAATTAAATTTTATGTTATGGAAATGCACAAAAATAAGAAGGATGTAAGGGTTTGTAATAGGTGGACTATTCTAATCAATTAACTTCCAACATTAACCATTCACAATCAAAATAATTATTTTAAACTTGTAATGATTGATAAATGATAAGTAACTTCTCAAATACATAAAAGAAGAAATAAACTTAGTTGTAAATGTCATAATAGGGAGGATTTGTATGTGTAAGATAATGAAATAGGAATATTAGAGACTAGAAATGCTTCAGTGTTGATTCTAGAACTAGAAACTGAGGAGGGGTAGGATCGTACAACTACTAATGGTTCAAACCAAATTTGTATAGTCCTAACCTATGTTTATATGGTCTTAGACCATTTGATATTATATATCTAAAACTTCTTGTTTATTTCACTTTCTTGGAAATTACCTTCTTTATATGTTGTTCTTTCTCACACATCTTTGGGATGACCTGTAATCACCTAGAAGAAAGTGAAAACCCTATAACCTTGCAAAACCCTTAATAAATACATTATCAAACCAAAAGGAGAAAACATATGTGTGTGGTGAGGCTAGACTATCCTTGGAGGTCAAACTCTTATTTGCTAAAAAAATAAAAGTTTCGCACTATAGTCCCTCATTGTGGGGTCAATCCTTATGTATTTCTCTTAGGTGCTTATGCAAGTGTGAACAACTAACCAACCCCGAAGGTGCCCTCATGTCTCTTGTAACCAAGATAGAAAGCTAACATTATAGTATAGGATATACCCACTATGGTGGTAGTGTGATGTGGTGTGCCTCAACTACATGACCTAACCCTTTTCTCCTTAAAACCCTTAAATACCGCTTAGAGTGACTTTTCTCTAGTTAATATATATGATCTTTACATTCTTGAAAATGGAGGAATTTAGACTCTTTGATCCAGTTAAGTGCTACAGTGCCTATAACAGGGGTTGTTTTAATTGATGTGTAACTTATTTAGACATATTTATGGACCATTTGAGTTCTTATGGAATGATATTTTCAATGGGATCTTATAAGAGTGTCAGGTGATTTATAAAGTGATAATGACTTTCTTATGTAGCCTTCTATAGGTGGAATATTCTAATAAGGCCGACCCTAGGAAGATAAAATGACCCAAAGAAGATATTTAGATTGAAAATAAACTTAGAGAATCTAAATACCTAGGACCTTATAGATTGGCCAAGACAAGACCCCACATCATGACCCATCTATATGTTCCTAGTTAGAGAAAGAGAAAAGTAAAACAAGAATTTTAGACATGCAACAAAAAGGTTATTTACTACTTTTATAAAATAGTATTCCTAGATAATTAGGAGGTCAAATCATACTTTATATGTTCCAAGACTCTTTCATAACATGTTTCTTATGGAATAACTCGAGTCATCTTCTAGCATATTTTGAACGGGTCATAACAGTGAACCGTATGTGCAAGATAATGTTTGTGCAGGATTAGATGCGGCCGGTAGAATTGAGGGCATGGGTATAGCAGTGCAAGGACACATTACGAAATCATAAATGGATTAATGTGGAGTTAAAAAGTGGTGATAAGAAAAATTTAGTGAAGTAAAAATTTATTTTAGTTTCTCACCTCTAGTCTTTGACGGTAGGAAAAACAACTATGGGTCCACTCTTATTTCAAAGGAGGGACCCAACCACCTGTATTATTCAAATTGGAAAACTCATTATTACCCTAGTATCTCATCAAGCTTACAGGATGACTTATGAATTGAGCTCATATAAAGTTTTATGGACTAAGTTGAGCGAGCTCATGATCAAGGTAGGGAGCGAGCCACCATGTTCCTAAATTATCATCAACCAAGTCACAATGCAAGTGAATGGGTGAGCCAACTCGCAATGCATGGTTGATTCAACATATATAGAGTGGTCAAAGGTCGAGAACCAACCAGCAACTAATGCCACATACCAACCACTCCAACTCACATGCCAACAAATCCTATGCATATATCTTGCAAAGATAAGCGGTCCCAATGCCTAATTGAAGTGGAGAGTAAATCCTATTAAAAGGCTAAGGAAACTTTTTCTCCCACCAATGTGGGATTTAACCCACATAATCCATTTTGATTGTAAAGAACTTGGGATAAGAAAATGATCCCACACAAGGAGGATCCCCTCATTAGGCCACATGGAGGGATAAGAGGGCATGAAGATCCTTTGTCCAAGGAAAGTGGTGATTTGAATTGGGGGCACACATATGGAGGAAATGCACTAACCATGGGGACTACATGGAATATTTTTAGTGGGAATAATATTTTCCATAAGCATCAAGGATAATAAAAGGGGTCTAGATGGATGTGGGTAATGTGGGATTAATACCCACATATTATTACATGGTGGAATTAATATTATTCCCAAAACATGAAACCCGAGCATTATGGGATTTATATCCATAAATTAAAATGTCAAATTTTCTATATAGTTGTATGATGTTATTTTTGGGATAATATTATCCCTATGCAAATATAATTTTCTTATCCGTATATGGGAATTTTATAATGCCAAAAGGATAAAAATAATTATCGATGCATTTTAGGTCCATGGAGACTATGAAATCCCCCTCATGTCCATTTTCAAATCACTCCACACCACATAAAAACACTCCAATCCTCTCAAGCTTCAAGAAGGATCATGTATGAGATCGATGATCTCGAGAAGGAGCACAAGTCCGAACCCATAGAGAGGAGTTGGGAGATGGACGATGCAGAGCTTGTGGAATTAGATGTCGTGAAGTGCATGAAATAGTGTAAGGATTTTACAGATCTCACAAAGACTAGCATGTAGAGTGCATGGAGTAGCGTAAAGTTGTGATCTCGTAGAGTAGAGCTTGTGGAGACAACACAAAGAGACCATAAGAGACAATATGAGTATTTTCTCATATTCGATTAATGCAAAGCTCGATAATGGATATGATCACTCGTAGAGCCCAATAACATAAATTATCACCCAAAGTTGTCGATATGGTGATTATCACTCATAAATCCAATTCTAGATGCATTATTGTCATTTTGGCCGGAGAGTCAAATTTGTAAATGGAAATATTGAGGCAGAGTACTTAAATGATCTTGTAATGATGTGATCCCATGTGTCAGTCAAATTTTGGATCCAACAAGTTTGTCAAGAAGTTAGAGACCATCAGTCGAATTAATGTCGGAGAGCTTGTCGACAAACTAGTCAACATGAGGACTAGAGATTTTGTTGACATCAATTTCAATATCCAGAGAGCTATCAATTGATAAGCTGGAGAGATTTTATTCTATTGAAACCATTTCTAGGATTCAAAGAGCTCATCATTTCAGTGAATTTATCTTGAAGGAGGCCTGAGAGTCGTAGATATCATATTATGCCAATATAATCATCCCAAAGGTCAATGTTTCATTCCAGAGATATCGTACTACCATTCAAGAGATATGTTGCACCATTACTACTAGTTGATTTTAGGACCCATATCATGGAGCTAAGTTGATGTCGAGACATATAGTGTTGATTTTGAGCCAATTCGATTGACGATGTTGACCGTAAGTAGTATTTTTATGTAATAATTTTTATTTTTGCATCATAATATATTGGTTCATCTTTTGAACAAACCCAAAGATGTAGTCCATTATGGGATGAACTCCATTTTCATATTGGTATTTATTACTACTATGATTTTATCATTTTGCATTTTTGTTGTGTTTGTTTGCAATTAATTTAACCCATAATCACGTGATCGGGAAAATTTTAAGGTATCTCGGTGGAATGGGAAATTGAGTTAGTTTAAATAACCCTCATTTTGGATCACTAGAATTCATGATAGAGAAGAGTGTAGAGATAAAAATTCATGGACGAGATAAATACATGAGTTGATTGGATTCTAAATGTGACTATTTCTCTTGGAAAATGAGCATAGTCAAAATTGACATTGTAAAGTGACAAGTTACTAAATTTTAGTGTATATATCAACCACTCATAAGAAAATCATGAATATTTATATTCTAACTATAGAATATAACTTACCCAAAAATCTCTCTCATACCTCATTATTTTAACCAACTAACTATAGTAATGTGCAATAATAATATGATTTTTATGTTATGATCTTGGTGTGTGGATTCACTAAATCCTCGAGGTTTTAGTGTAATGGTTCATTACATTTGGTATCGGATGACCACCCAAGTTCAAGTCCTAGAATGGGTGGCTAAGCATACATTTTAGTGTTTTCTTGGGGCTCATATAAGGCAAGGCGTGGTCCCACTATATGGGTGAAAATCTATCCCGAGGTCTAGGATACGGAAGCATGGTGGGATGTTATGATCTGGTGTGTAGATTCGATAAAGCCTCAAGTTTTTCATGTAATAGTTCATTACATGTTATTAAAACTCATCACACCACACATACTAACTTATGAATACTAACCGAGATATTTCTAACATTTGGGTGTATCTAAAATAGAACTTGTATACACTATGTGAACTACATAGCGGTATGGGCATGAGAATGCAATGGAGTTTTGCATGGCCTAAGATTTCTTGAGTATCCATGAGCAATTTTATGGGCATCAAAGGATAGTAAAATGTATAAGCCACTACCTAAATTTCATTTGGTAAGTCAAATACCTACGAGTTTTTCAAGGGGAGGTCCTTCATGCTTTTTTTAGCTCGCCACATTCCCATCTTGAAAAAATTTAAAGCCATGTATCACCCCCTCTTAAACACGTGATTTAAGAATCCAGGGTGCATCTTAGTATGTCTATGAAATGTCCCTATAAACTGGTCGATCTAAAATTTAAATAATTTCAATATTTTGTCCCTTTCTCAATCACCATTATTTGATTGAAAGTTGGCTAGGAATGGGTAGGCAGTAGAAGGGGATGAAAATGATACAACCTTTGTTGATTTGGCATAATATGAATGAAATCCTCTATAATAGGATCCCTCACATCACAATGTTTTATGCAGAGTGATGTGTAGGCTTTGGGGACTTTTTCTTCATTTGTCTACTTACTAATTTTGAATTATGGTATTATGGGAAACAATTTTAAAGTATAATTTTCTTATTCATGGTGAATAAAAAGGGTGCCAATATAGATGTAATTGACTAGTTAGTGGGATTGGGTGTTTGGGAAAAAATTAGAGATTATATCTAGTCTTTTTCTATGATGGAATCCCATGCTCGATAACTTAAATAGTTGTTAATATTTCAAGATCCATGGAAGATAGATTCAAACATATCTACAAGAGTGGAGAAGAAGATGTTATGAATGTTCCCATTTTGTCCCCAAATATTTATCAAACACTAATTTGTTATATATTATGTTTTTATTTAATTTATTTTTCTTATTTTAATTTGATATATTAAAATAAATGTGTAATATGTTTTATGGTGGGTATATGTGTAAAGGAGGACATAGACATAAATGTTGGATACACAAAACCAAACCAAATGCATGTGGAGAGATGGACTTATATGTCTTGCATATTTGTTATGAATATGTTTAAACCCTAATTAAATTATGTTATGAAATGTACACAACAAGAAATATGATGTAAGGTTTTATAAAAAAAAGGTATTATTATGATCTAGTAAATTTATAATCAACCATTTTTAACTATAATAATGCATTAATTATTGCAATAGTTAATAAAGGATAAAGGATATCTCAAATACACAAGAGGAGATGAAGACTTCACTATATAGACAAGAATATAAAAGATCCAAATGTGTAGATATGTGAAAAAAATAATTCATAAATTGGAGATGCTCTAATATCAATTTTGGAACTAGAAATTGAAATTGAACTATATAAATGTTGTATAGTCTAGACCTAAAGTTATATAGTCCTTATTGAAATTGTATATTCTTGGCCCCTTTGATAGTCGGGCTCTGTGAAATATTGTTTACTTTTATTTTCTAAATATTAACTTTGTTTTATGTCTATCTTGTTTGTACAACTTCAAGATGACATGTAATCACTGTAAGAAAGTGCAAACCCTAGAAACCTAAAATATCCTTCATCAAATCATTAGCAAACCAGAAGTATAAATCATGTGTGTGGTGAGATTGGACTACCCTTAATAGATGACCCATCTAAACAAGTACAGGTGTTGTACTATATTCCCTCATGTGAGATTGAGCCTCATGTAGTTCTCTTAGGTTCGTGTGTAATGATAAGTGTGATTTAAGCCAACCCCTATGGGTTCCTCGTGTCTCTTAACATAAAGATAGCAGGATAGATGTATAGTATAGAATGTACCTAGTGTGTTAGTAGTGTGATATGGTCTACTTCAATTGTTTGACCTAACTCTTTGTTCATTTAAACCTTTGAAAATGTTTGGAGTGATTTTTTTTATCGATAATACATGGATCTAATACCTTCACATGATTGGAATTGGATGAATATATACTTTTTAACCTGGAGGAGTTCTTCAAACCTATATTAGTAGCTACTCTAATTGATGTGCCACTAATTTAGGAATATCTTGGAGAGCCTTGAGTGCTTTTAGAATGATATTTGTAATAGGAATGTATAAGAATGATACATGAGTTTCAAAGTCATATTAACTTGCTTATATAGACTTCCGTAGGTGAAATATTCTAATAAGACCAACCCAAGGACATTGAAACAAACAATAAGTCTATTAAAATTGAAAAAATATTTGGAAAATGTGAAAGGTCATGACCTTACAAGTTATTCGTGGCCATATTTCACATCCCGACCAAATTTTACGATCTATGACAGGAGGAGTTTTATGTGAAACAAATATTTATAACATGTTACACATGAATAGTTTACTATTGTAATTAATTAATATTTCATGTATTTATGATAAAATAAAGTGTAAAGATGAGTAAGTCACGAAATAGCTATGGAGATATATTGATTGGAATTTGAATGTGATCATTTTTCTTAGCAAGGAGATATCCAAACTTGACATTGTGAAAGGAAAAGTTACCAAATTTTAGTGTCTATATTTTCCCCCTTTAAGTGTGTAATTTAAAATTGCATGCTTAAAGGGAAAACATAACTAAGTTTGCACACACACTTTGTCTTTTCTCTATAGTTGTTCTCGATGTGTTGTTGTTGGCATGCTCCATGATGAAACCTACAACACATAGTGTATTCAATGTCTATAATAGGAGTTTAATTGTAACTCAAAGTGTAAATAATGCTTGTAACTTTTATAAATTTGGACTTGGATAAATTAATGTAAAATCAATGCAAAACATGGAAGGAATACACATGTTCATTCTCTAGAGGGAGGATCTCTTATTCCTTTTATGATATAGAGATTTGGAATTGTTATTGAGATGTCAAAGGTTTGGGGGTGATTAGTTCCCAATGATGTTGAAGGAGAAATTGGATTGTTGAGTGTATGTAACCCAAAGCATCGAAGGAGAGAGAAAATAGGAACTGAAGTACCCCATCGGGAGAGAAGAATAGAGTATAATAATTTTTATTAACCTTAATATCTTCCCTTTTTAACTTGTGAGATAAGATGAAGGAAAACTATAAAGAACTTAACTACTTTGATCCCTTCCACAACTCCATAATCCAAACCGCTATAGACAAATCTAGGCCCAATTTTGTAATTATTGTAACTATAAGATAAAATCATATAGCCAAAAGGAATGGATATACCATTCCCACATTATGTGATGTATTGATGAAAATAACCGTATCGGTTCTGAAATATTGTAGAGGAGAAGAAGGCATGTGCCCCTAAAACTTTTTCTTGCAACTTTGTTTGAGTAATGTAGAGGAGAATGAATGAAGTACTCATGCTTCCTTTCTCATGCTCTGAACTAAGTAACATATGTATAAGAATGTATAAGAAATATGTAAATAACTAATTAAATCTAAGAAAAATAGAAATTTATGAGAATATGCCCCCTGTCTCCAGGAAAATCCACCAATGTCTTGACCACACCACTTTGTCTTGAATGTACTATATAGTTTTGACATACAATTAATTCTGCCACTTTTTAATGTTTTCTCCTATTTATGATGATATGAACATTGTAAAAATGTGTTCATGTTTTTGTAATCTATCTATAGATATATAGTATATTCCGATAATGCCCCCTCTTTTGAAGCATGTGTGATAAAGAATTTGAGTGTGCAGCTCAAAATAATAGATGTGTACACGTGTAGTAAGTTTGATAATTTTTGTAGGATAACATAGAAGGTTGGAATGGTGGCCACATTTGGGAACCTATAACTATAAAAGGAGTTGCACATGGCAGAAACCATGGTATGCAAAGAACAAAAATGCAATGCACAAAAAAATACATGTGTATAAAAGTAAGAACGATAATGTAAAAATCCCATTCATGTCATAATTGTGTGGTAAAAATTCATAGTGTCTAAACCAAATAAGTAATATTATAAATACATCATAACAATAAGAGTCAAGAGTGTCATAATCTAGAGTGGAAATGGTATAATATTGTAGTAAACATCTAAAGTTTCATAAACCAAAGTAGTAATAGTGTAAATGATTGAACAAAATTAAATCTAAATCAAATGACTGAGATAAATCAGATAATATCATAAACATGCAAGATACAACATACAATGGCAATCAAGTACAAGTAATAAGAGAATGAGAATGACTTATTTAACATCTCATTATCTCGATTGAATATGGGCTGGGAAAATGATGGAACATGATATATCTAGGTTGTATGTGCTCCATCTAGAAAACAATGATCTATAGATATGTTGGATGAAGTGCCCAAAAGGGGGAAAGACCACCTCGAGTGCTAGTGTCCGAACTAGGCACTAGTGTCCCGGAAGTGATTCCAGATCTGGTCCTTTCAAGGTTTGATCATGTCAACTTTACTTGAATTTGTGTCACTATGAATTAGTTGTAGGGATCTTTTGTCACATTTGTAATTACAAAACAAACCCTAATTACCTACACAAGGCTTAAGCACACATTATATGGAATAAAAGATACATGTGCTTGAGTCATATTGACCTCAACAATCACCCTATGTGATTCTCACCGAGCATTGCACTACATTTCAAACTTAATGTAGTTCTAGTGTGTGTGTGTGTGTGTGACAGAATTATGTCCCTTGAAGCTAGGTTTCCCTTGTGTTAGTCACACCATGATAACAAGCTATAAAACCTTTCCCATAAGAAAATGTGTGTGATAGAATTCAAAAATTGTTCTTCATGTGCAATGAATAATGCGATCCTCAAGTGATCCTTTTGTCAAGTAGTAGATATAAATTAATATCCCAATTTCCTATATTGTGTAGCTACCACTTAGAATAGTTAGTAGGTGTGTGTATGTGTACATGATTCATTTGCTTTAATTTCATCATTAAAAACTCTAAAATCCAACCCAAAGTGATAAGTATAAGTTAAGAAAAGATAACAATTGATGTGACATTTTAAACATAAAAAAGGGGAAGGGACAGAAGCACCCAAATGGAATAGTAGCACCTAGGCACTAGTGTCCGAAGAGATCTAAAGATAAAACAAGAAGTACTGAGTTGGGTGACACATTGTGTAATGTCTAAAAGTAAAGGGATAATTCCATAAAAGAAGAGGAAAAAAGTATGGGAGGATTAAATAATGCCAAAGTAAAGTACAAGTATTGTCAATGTATAATTTTCTTGCTTAGGAATCATGTATATAATGACATATCAAAGGGTGATGTAATAGTACTAAGTGCATAATTTTGTGTTTACATTTACCCCCACTTTATGCTAGTGAATGAATATTTGGTAGCATAAAGTAGATAGAAAGAGCGTACCTTATGGAGAGCCAAAGGAGGGTGTAACCAATAGTGTGTCGAAAGAAATTTGTAGGATGTGTATGATGGAGTCTAAGAGGGGATAAGAACCATAGGGGTGACATGTGTGAGTAGTGGAAATGATACATATGTTTGTAACTAAATGTTTCCTTTTCTTGAGTGTTTTTGCTTGAGATTACTCCTTGTTCCATTATTGTTTCCTTTTGCTAGGATAAGGATGGACTTGCAAAAGAAGAAAGTGTGATTAATGTTCATGGTATATAAAATTGAACTTTAACTTAGAGAAATCAAAATAGAAGTGTGTATGAAAAATAAGTGATTCAAGGATAGAATACACCTAAATGTCATGAGAGAAAGGATAGAATTTTTGTGTGGGTTTTTTTCCTTGGAGATGGTTGGAATATTCGAGAGTGATTAATTCTCAAACTGATGTGAATATACTGAGGATTTAGGAACCTTTTCACTAAAGTAAAAATGCTAGGAAATCTATTAGATTTTCTCTCCCCCCATTGATGCTTCCCCATGGATAATTGTCACTACAGGTGGTCACAAACCCAATAGTAACTAGTCATGGATGACACATTATTCTAGGCATATTGTTGTCCCTGTAAATTCCTTAGGTGTCACTCCTTATTTGATATTAGCAAAAAAAATGATAACCAAGAAATAAGAGTAATTATATCCCTTGCTAAAAATATGAAATATGGCATTGATTTTGTTCATGTGTACCAGATAGTAAACTATATTTGAGTATCTGTTGTTGGATTTTGAGAAAAAAATTCACTAAGAACTTGTTCAATCTATAAAATACCTATTTTTTCAGCGGAAAAAAATGCCTAGGTGGGACACTAACGCACACCATTCTTATCCGATCTAGGTGTTTTTATCCATGTGATTTTTTTGATCCAAGTCTATATTTGAACCATTTTTTTAGATCATGTTTGGTTAAATTTATTGTGTACCATTTTTAATCTAGTCTCGTGGATTTGTTGAGAGGGTGAAATAATCGCCGATGATTTCCCACACTTGTTTGGGGTGCGTGAGATGAATCAATGTGAGTGCAAACCAAATGAGGGAGTCGGAAGTTGGTGTGCACATCGAGGATGAAATCCTACATGAGGAATAGGGATTGTTCATGGTAATAACCATAGAACATATAAAACAGGGGGAATAGAAAAATGTGTTAGTGACAAACAAGCATGATATAATGTAATAAAAACTAGTCAAAACACACATTAATATAGCAAAGAGACAACAAGTAGATGGTGGAATACATGAGATACCACTTAGGATGTTATAAGACACTCAATCACTTCAAGGCCATACAAGTAAATAAGTAATCAAGTGATGAGTCCATAAAATGACTCATCATAACATCTATATAAATATAAACTTTACTCTAAAAACACTAATCAATGCATGGGAATGTTCTAAATAGTTATATCTAAAGTAGAAAGTAATGCATTTCCCCTTATTTTGTCTTAAGTGAACTAATGACCAATGAAACTTCCACTAACTACTTTGTTGAGTAATTTGGTGACATATGCAGGATGATGAGGTGCATTCTCTACCATTTTGAATAGTTACAGTTAAAGGAGACTGCTTCTACTGCCCACTACACCATTTTAAAGACTGGACCATAACAAGCTACAAACTAGGATCCTTGTTTTTAGTAGAGTTATGAGGCATTATGGGATTTTATGAATTTCTAATTGATTTCCTATAGTTTTGGCATATGTTGTAACTGGTCATGTCTATAAGACACCTTCTTGTGACTGTTTCTTAGTTATTTTTAGTATTACAACGATTAATAGATAGAAGTTATTTTCAGTTGCTCTTTGGAATATGTAACGGACTCATTTTTTATCAATACGGTACATGATATTTTGAAGATACGTTTGTGTTAAGAGCCTCAATCCCAAAGTATAGAAAGGGCACACTGATCGAGGAGATTAAAGGAATGGTACTTTATACAAAAATATTACATTTACTAAGATACGGTTTTAATATATTGACTTGGTGATTATATGAATACAATTTTATATCTCTTTATTTCGGTGAATTTCCTTTACTTTTCATTTCCTTTAAACAATAATTTCATTCAAGTAACTTTGTTTCAGTAGCATAGATGCATTTTATATACTTTGTTTTCCATTTGATAGTTTAGAAGCTTGTGATATTCAATAGTTTAGACATTCACTCTCTTTCAGTAGTTAAGTATGATAGGACATTAAAATCAACACCAAACGAAACCCCCTCCCCCAAAGAGAGAACTACCATAGTGACTGAGTTTCATATCAACTTCTTTGTATACATCCTTGAACACATCCCTAGTCTATAATAACATTGACACTTGAATATGTTGATTAAATAATTGGAAGTTACAATGACCCATCATTTATGGCATCATTTCTAGGGACTACCATAAGCAAAACATGTCATTTTATTCACCTTTTATGTTATGGGGGTTATTGAAGTTGAGCTATACAACCAGTATAGATCTTAAGACTATGCTTAAAGATAAATAATGGTATACATGCCAAGGGATGCTAGAGGGAGATATATACCTCACAACACTCAAAGAATATCTCCAATAGGAGAACGAATAGTAAACACTGATAATACTACTCCACGAGAATGACACTAAATTTGAATCAACTCGCACTAAATATGAATCAACTTTTCTATAACCTAGACAATTTATAGAAATGGGAGACAATGGAAACAATTATTGAGTGTATTTTTATTTTAGGTTGTAAAATCTTAGCTTGCAAGAAACCATCTTTAGTGTATAGTCTATTTCTTCAAGAGAAATTTTATTCATGGCAGCAATTTTGCATAGAATTTTTTGTGGAGAGCCTCATAAGGCTCTTAACGGAAAAACATTTTTACAGATTTATCATAGTTGTACTCCAAAGGTACAAAAATTATTGTGTGAATTCTATCTCCATAACATCTTGGTTTCAAATGTTCCTAATTTTTTCATAAATTTGTCAGTAGGAGAATTTTAGTTAAAAAATTTTCAGTCATTGATAAGAAATCAGATTGTGTGGGAAGAGAAAATTGATATCTTTACACAGTAGGACAAAACTATTGGTTTTTACATTTGACCCTAGTATCATAATGATATTTCAATGAAGAAATATTTTAGGTCTTTGTATTACATGTCAGAATCGATAAACACACCTCTGAGATCTTGGTAAAATGTTTCCAAGAGTTTAAAGCTTATTATCAGCAAAACTTTGGTCAGGCTATGATAGCTTGAGACAAAAGGTGGACACCTTGAATCTACCACTGAAAATAAGAGAAGTGATTTCTCCTCAGGTTCTTAGTTGGCATGATAAGGGGAGATGCACTTGTGGAAATTATTTTGCAGTTGGCACAAAAATGGAGCAATGAGTATAATGAAAATTGGGTTGGAATGTAGGTTATGACTCCTCTACTTCCACTAGTAATACATTTCCCCTTATTCTATCTTAGCAAACTAATGACCAATAAAAATTCCACTAACTAATTTTTTGAGTAATTTGGTGACATATGTAGGATGATGAGGCATATTCTCTTCCATTTTGAATAGTTACAATCAAAGGAGACCGAGTCTACAACCACTACGCCATTTTGAAGACTAAACCATAACAAGCTACAAACTAGGATCCCTGTTTTCAGCAGAGTTATGGGGCATTATGGGAATTTTATGAATTTCTAATCAATTGCCTATAGTTTTGTCATGTGTTGTAACTAGTCATGTCTATAAGACACCTTCTCGTGACCATTTCTTAGTTAGTTTTTTAGTATTACAATGAGTTAATAGTTACTCTCTAGAATATGTAGCAGACTCATTTTTATCAATACAATACATGATATTTTGAGGATACATTTGTGTTAAGAGTCTCAATCCCAAAGTAGAGAAAATTCCCACTCGACTTAGGAGATTGAAGGAATTTATTGATGAAAAATATTTACATATGCTAAGTTTTAGTTTTAATATCTTGACTTGGTGATTGTATGAATACAATTTCATATGTCTTTATTTCAGCAAATTTCCTTTACTTGTCATTTCCTTTAAACAAGCATTTTATTTAGTAACTTTGTTTCATTAGCATAGATGCATTTTATATACTTTTTTTCCATTTGATAGTTTAGAAGCTTTTGATATTCAGTAGTTTAGAAATTTACTCACTTTCAGTAGTTAAGTAGTATAGAACAAGAAAATCAACACCAAACGAAACCCCCTAAAGAGAGAACTACCATAGTGACTGAGCTGCATATCAACTTCTCTACATACAACCTTGAACATAGCCCTAGTCTATAATGACATCAACACTTGAATATGTTGATTAAATGATTGGAAGTTACAATGACCCATCATCAATCATATGGAAAAAAATCGCAAACAAGACACAAGCATAGAAGACAAGATACAAAAAAAAGTTAACCATGGTTGGAAGTGATCCTGCTGACAAAAATACCTTGCATGAAAGCACCCATTAACATGTTGGAATAATTTATATTATTTCACAATTTATAGAGATGAAAATAGACATGAAAGTAGTGTATATATGGTAATGATATCACATGGATATGGAAAAGGTATGGAAAGGAGGATTCCCCCAAGAGCTTTAGTGGGACCTGGTAGAGAACAAAGTGTCAAGCATCATGTATCATATGATAACCTATAGATAACCTACATTCACCTCAAACTACCATGTGAATGTGCATGTGTATATGTAAAAGGATAGAACATACTATGAATCAAAGTAACATGATAGGAAAAATGCAACATAGAATAGTATAAGCAAGCAAGGATACATCCAACTAAGATCTAAGCTAATGTTTTTTGTATTTTTGCCAATATTTGAATGTTTTTGAATTATTAGAATATGAAATACTATGACTTAGGGAGGGGAAAAATGTTTCCCCTAGTGTATGTGTGCAAATTGAGGTTCATGTAGGTAAGTGTGCCCTCAATATTCATGTTTAAACCTAGAATAAGAGTGCATCATTGGGTAGAAAGGGTAACACAAGAAATGTCATAAAACAATGTCAACATAGTGAAGGAGAAACCTATAGAGGCTAAGATTTTTATTTTATGAGTAGTAATTGTAATGACATAAACAATAAGAGTGTGTTTACTAGAAGAAAATATAATGGGTGGAACATTGATAAACAATAGGCACAACTTGGGAAGATAAGAAGCATTAAAGTTATATATACTATCCCCCTATGACAATGGAAGAAACCATAGACATAAATGTGGAAACATGGGGATTGATTTCCCCCATAGATGTAAAAATATAAGATGTATCCATAGCATATGAGTCATGCATAGAATTTTTAAAAGTGAGTGAGGTAATAGCATCATTAATCATTACCAAATCAACACATTGTGTTCTTGATTGTGGTGAGGAGGTTGGGGCATGTGATATAACTTTAGAATTAGTAAGCATATGATCATTATAATTGCATTGATATTTGTGTCAAGCAACAAATTTGAAATGCATGGTCATGGTGACATTGTGAAGGGGTATGTGAGTTTCACCCAACATCTTAGGTGGTGTACATGTAACACCATCATATGGGACATAATATAGATATAGGTAAGTTTGCAGGAGTATGCATTAGGGATAGAGCACCATTTAGATGATAATGAGACATAGTGAGAGGATTTTCATGGGTGTTAATAGAAATTTCACCATGTAAATTAGTACCACATTAGTCCATCACAGGAGAAGAATGATGTGTTATGTAAGTAGTAACTTCATTATCATGAATGAGAGGGATATCACAAAGAGTAGCAACATGAGGCGCAAGATCTATTGTAGCATTATCCATGGAGGAAGGTGTGGTAAGGGCATTATGTGTTATGGCATGGGTAGAAAGACTTACAAGCATAGTATGTAACCAAGGATGACCTAGAAGGATATTTCAAGTGGGATTATTAGGCATGATGTGACATATGACATTAAGAGTGCATGGTCATATGGTAATAAGTAGTAATATTTCTCTCAACACTTGATTAGATGTGTTATCAAAGCCATGAATACATAGAATAAATGGAGTGAGATCAACATTAGATTGTCCTACTTGATGGAGAAAGGAAATGTTGCATATTAAGACTAGATCCATTATCAACTAAATCATGCTTAACAAGCACATTACGAATGTGAACCTGAATATACAATGGGGAGCATTGTCAACAATTGTTTGTGAATGACCACTAGATTCAATAGCCAGTGTACTAGATGAATATGCATGGGAGCTATGATAACTAGGTAATGTGGGAACCCTAGATATATATTGATAATGATCCTTGAGAGTCTACATGATGAATGAAAGATATTGAAATCCACAACAAAATAAAGAAACCCTAAGGTTACTAGGGTTAGGGATACAATGATGAAGCAAACAAAATGAGGATCCTATAGAAATCTAGGATCCAATCAATAAGCGAGTTCCTAGATTTCTATAGGATCCTCATTTTGGACATGGATTATCAATAAGCGGGTTCCTAGATTTCTATAGGATCCTCATTTTGGATTTGGGTTGTATGTTCTCCATCTAGAAAAAAAAATATCTACAAATATATGGATAGAAGCGCTTGAAAGGGGATAGGAATTCCCTAAGCACTAGTGTCCTGGACTAGGTGCTAGTGTAATGGTAGTGATTCCAGATATGGTCCTTTTAGGGTCTGATCATGTCACCTTCATTTTACTTTTTTCACTCCAAATTTGTTTAAGGGTTCTTTTTCACACATGTACCTACAAAACTAACCCTAAATACTTGCACAAGGCTCAAATACACATTATATGTAATAAAAGATGCATATGCTTGAGTTAGGCGGCTTTGGAGCTCACCCCAATGTGATTTTCACTTAACATTGCACTACATTGTAGACTCAATGTAGTTTTTGTGTGTATGTGTTATTGAATCATGTCCCTTGAAGCTATATTTCCCTTGATCTAGTTGCACCAAGATAGCGGGCTACAACTAATTTCCCCCAAGATAATGTGTGTGATGGAATTTAGAATTTTCCCTTCTTATGCAATGAATAATGTAGCCCAAATGTAGTCCTTAAGTGTTCTTTTTTCAAGTAGTAGATATAAAGTAATATCCCAATTGTCTTTATTTCCTAACTAACTAACTAACTAACTAACTAGCTAACTAGCTAACTAGCTAACCACTAGCTAACTAACTAACTAACTAACTAACTAGCTAGCTAACTAGCTAGCTAGCTAGCTAGCTACCTAACCGATTGGACTGATTAGTGACCGACTAACCCGACTAACTAACTAACTAACTATATATATATGATTCATTTAGTTGAATTTTATCATTAACAACTAAAAAGGCCAGCACAAAGTGATAAGTAGAAGTTAATAAAAGATAACAATTGATGTGGCACTTTAATCCTAAGAAAAGAGGGGAAAGGGAAATAAGTTCCCAAAGGGGAGAGTATCACTTAGGTGCTCTTGCCCCTTACTAGGTCTCAAAGTGCCCGAATAGATTCAAATATAGGTTAGGAAGTAATGAGTTGGGTGAAACATTATGCAATGTCCAAAAGTAAATGGATAGTTGCAGAAAAGCAAAGGATAAAAGCATGGGAGGATAAAATAATGTCAAATTAAATTAAAATAAGTGTTGTTAATGTATAGTTTTCTTACATAGGAATCATGCATATAATGACATACCGAGGCGTGACGTAATAGTAATAAGTGCATAATTTTGTGTGTACGATAAAAACATCAAAATAGTAAGAGTTGAGCATGTCATAGGCTAGAGTAGCAATAGTATAATAGTGTAGTAAAAATATAGAGTGTCATAAACCAAAGTAGTAATGGTATATAAACATAAGAGTAGTAAGATTCATTCATGTCATAAGCCAAAGTATAAATAATATAAAGTAGAAACATTAATGTAGAGACAAGTAATCAATAGTATAGAAACATAGTCACACAAAGTTATAGATCCTCAAACATGGGACACCTATAGTATCATAAGAAAATTGCAATAGAAATCATTGTAGGCCATGTAAAAAGAAACAAGTGCATACACAAAAGATAGGCATAGAGTTGTGAACATGGAACACCTATGGTGTCATAAGAAAATATAGGAAATTATGCCAATAGTGTAAGCAATCATATAATTGTAATCAAACAAGGAAATATTCAATCATAAACATAAAGTCAAACAACACACTAGTCAAGAAAGGAAAGACTATGTATAAGTAGTGATAATAATGTATCAAACAAGTATATAAAATAGTAATAGTAAAATCATAGATAGGAAGATAGGTTAGTTGACAATGGTGGTGCTCTACCGGTTACTCCCTAAGCCTGTCATTTTCAAAGTAAATAAAATGGAAATACACTTTCAGATAACTCATATTTTTTTTTTATTTGAGCCTTACAATATACAAAAATTCTAACCCTCTATGGGATACTTACCATCCTACAAGGATACAGCAGCGATTGAATGTTACCCAAACACCTCTCAAATTCTCTCTCATGGCTCTCAAGGATCTCTTCAAAACATAGATTCCAGGAAGGATTTTATAGACAATCTTTCCCACCCATAAGGAATTTTAAATTCCTTCTAGAATTATCTCAAAATCATTAATGGTGACCAACTACCTCCATGTATTGTAGTAGAGATAGTCTATCTGGTAACTACAAGTCACTGATAAGCTGGCATCCATTGTTCACTTATAACCTTGTCATTTTCTTCCCTCAAGAGATTCCTCCACACATATTTTATTTCCTTTTGTTGAAAGATATGTGTGTCTCTATGTCACTTGTACGTGCCTCCCTTTTCATGCCATTGTGCGCCTCCTTCTTTAGCCAAAATTTCCAAAATATATGCAATTGCCTAATTCTACTATGACACTTTTGCATTAAACATCCCGGAGTTAAACAAAAGTGAGCTCCATCTCAAAAATTAGGTTTTTAAGGTCAAACAAACCAAGATCCCTCACACTTATCCATATCACATATTCTTTTGTGCACTCCTTCCACTTTACCAAATATTCTTTATATTCCTTTCCATGCATCTTATTTTCTATTATGGCCTTAATTTCCTTGGCCTCTAATTTAACTCTACCCACTTCATGTGCCTCTAATTCAACTACACTTGGCTATTGAAAAACTATAACACATGATGATCAGTGTATAAAACAAACTAATTAGACAAAAATTAATGTCTCTACTTCTTCATTGTTTGTACTATTGCGTACAACTCTGGTCATATGCCAATTATCTTTTCTTTCCATCATTCAAATTTTCACTTAAATAAGCTATGGGTCCTCCTTAACTTAGCACTCCACCAATGATAGTTCCACTTGCATCACATTCCACTTAACATACTTTCTTGAAACTTTGCAATGCTAACATTGGTTGTGTTTTAATCTTCTTCGTTAATTCCTAGAAGTTGTGTTATGTTTTTATCCACACAAACTCCTTACAATATCATTTTATTTTTTTCATGATTGTTGCACATATTTCACTAAAGTTAATTATTAACATCCTATATAATATCTCTAAACCATTAAATCTCATGTTTTCAATCATTTTTGCAAGCCCAAAAATCAAAACTTGAACCATAAAAACTAAGCCAAATGTGAAAAAAATATTCAAAATCTTCGTGAACCCCTCTCCTAGTCAATTTTTATTTTGTATCATGTTCATTCCAACATTTTAGGACATCATATTATTTTTAACAATCATGTTCAAGTGTTTTAATTTATGTAACAAGGTCATTCCTTTCATTCAAGAAAGTATAACGAGAAGACTATCTCTCTGTGAAGCCTAGAAAGGCTAACTTTGGCCATTTCAATGCATGTGTGCATCCTCCGAGAAGGTTCCAAAGGCATATAATCATCCAAATGTGGTATTGTAGATATAATAAGTTTTCATAAGTTTTTAAGAAATTTTAGGGAATATTTTATGGTTTAGGGACAATCATGCAAAAATAAATTTTCAAGTGTAAGGAGTGAATGGTCAAAATATTAACCTAAACTTATTCGAGATGAATTTGTGATATCTGTAAGGAGTTATAATGAAAAAAATAAGAAATGTAAATCTTGGATAATTCTCTACATGGTGGAAGAATCATATTTGATCCAAGACTTGACAGTTTATTGAAACATTTCAATCTTTATAAGCATAGCATGTTGTTCCGAAGAAAAAGGATCCATTTTTGGAGTTGTAAGATGAATTAGGATCTGAAACCTATTCTATTGATCTTATAATTTCTCTTTATTCATAATCATATAAAATTCTATGTCAAAAGACCTCTCCAAGCTCCGGGAGCAAATTTTTCAAGTTGTCACTAGTCAAGAGTGTGTTGATCTCATACTTAGCCATTTTTTTCCTACCACAAGTCATGATTTCACTCAAAGAAAAAAATTTCGTCCCTATCATTCCTTTCCTAAGTTGATAAAGGGGAAAAAATGGAACCCATCCCTCTTTAGTCTCTCACATGACCCGTTTCCATTTCTCCGGTGCTTAACTAGCTAAACCCCATCATCTGCTCACTTTGCATCGAGATCTTGGCACTTATCACCATATTTCTCTTAGCACCATTTTTTATCCATCTTGTCCCTTTACCAAATTTTAAAATGGGGAAAAAATAATACCATGAGAAATCCCCCTCTTTGGTCCTCCATGTGACCCCCTTCAGCTCTGTAAGGTGTTTAACTGGCTAAACACATCTCGTGCACATTGCACCAAATTATGACACTTGGCATGATCTTGCTCAAAGATCCATTTTGTATCCCTTTACCAATGGTAAAAATTGAACAAAAATGGAACCCATGATAAAACTTGGCTTTAACGCAACTTATATTCATCCATAGTCAAACTATGGTTAACAGTAAACTAGAAAGTGAAGAATAACTCAGTTTCATGTCATTTTCTCTGCACATTTTGTTATTCTACCCTTTTTTTTACTGGTAAACATTAAAATAAATAATTTAAACACCATGTATTCCTCCCACACGTTTCCATAACGTCCATGGCCATGAAAACCAAGCTTTGCACATGGCTCTCCATCTAAAATTTGAAGCACAAGATCCTAGTGTGAAGTTGAACTCAAATTGGGCTCATCTTTCTAACACATTTGGTCACTTAGATAAAATTTACATTGTCACACCTTTCAACCTCTATTAATGGCTTTCATGACACAAAAGAAAAATAATAGTGAGACCCTTCTTCACTTCCCCAGGATCCAGTGGGCGAAATCACCTGAAAATTGGAGAAAACGGTCCCCGAAAAATCTAGTTTCATGGAAGCAAATTTTTGTGCAATGGAAAATATGATTTTTAGGGATATTAAGGAATGTGTTTTTTTCACCATTCTTCCCTCCTTGAATAATTTTTCACTTTCCTAAATATCCAGTGGGTCAAATCATCTAAAATTTGGATCAAAGGATCCTCGAAAAATCTAGTTTTACTAGAGCCATTTCGTTTGCGATGGGCGCTAATTCTTCAAGATATGGAAGACTAATTTTTTCTCATCATTCTGCCCTCTGATGAAAAAATCATTTTCCCACTCATCCAAATGAAGGAATCATCCAAAACTTGGAGCAAGGAACCCTGAAATAAAACCCATAATTTCAAGACCATTTTCATTGCAATCCAAAACATGTTGAGCACTTAATGAAAATAGAATGTGTTCGTGGTGGGAATGTATAAAAATATAAAGTTTTGAAATGAGGTAGATTCTCAGAATTTTGGTTTCTTGAACAAGCAAAAATATCAAGAAGTGAAAACACTGCAAATTTTCCAAAAATAACAATCTTAGCTATGACTTGCTAAAAATAGAAAGTTCTTAGTTTGATCGAAAGTTGTGACAACTCCAATTTTTCTTATATTGTTTCTTTTTTATGTCATCATAATTTTGGGAAGTTATATCATGTTCCAAACAAGGAGGAAGCCACTCTAATCAAATTTATTCATGAAAGGAACATTGTGATGTTTGAAACATCAAAATTTTCATTCAATTTCAAGTCTTTAAGGGGATGATCATCATGAGAATGATGTGATAATCCCATGGTGAATGAAGATGAATTTAATCATAAACAATTCATATCTTGAGAAGTATTTCTAAACACTTGATCCATGCTTAATAAGAATCTCACATTTTGCAATTCAGTGGAGGTGGAGATTGTAGTGTTTCGGTCTGATGTGGGAGATGGGGACATGGAGGTCATTCTCATTCATTTCTTCAAGTATCATTAAGGGATCAGTCTTTCTATCAAGAAAAGTTCACCTACTTCTATGAGAAACATGTGAATAAGAGGTGTATGAGTTGATCTCACTCAAATAGTATTCTATATTCAAGAAGGGTAAGAAGGTAATGATATTCATTTAGAGCATCATAGTCATAAGAGTGGGCAATCATCTTCGTTTCATTTGTTGACATACACATGGTAGTGTTATTAAAAACTCACTTAAACCATTGTAGAGTTAGCATATCTCAAGAAGGATGGATATTTCCATCATATCATTCCATTCCAACTGGTGACAACTTCTCAAGAATCTCATTCGGGAAGTAATCCTCTATCTGCAAAGTGAGGGTCTATTTCAGTAAGTGAAATATAAACATCAAGAGGTTTGAGCATAATGGAGTTGTATCTCCTGACCATTGGAGTCATTTGTGAAACCCTAAGGATCAAGAAAGTGATCCTAACTCCCACTGGGAGATCAAGAAAGAAGCATCATGATTTATGTCTAAATTCATCTCAGCCTCGCATTGTAATGCTTTACAATAGTGTTTATAAACACTCATTCAGAAGTCTAGAGTGTTCATGCATCTTGCAGGAGGAGGAAATTGTGGTCACCATGCTTCAAATCAGTAGGTTATTCATCGAGGAAAAATATTCATCTTCATCTGATCAATCAACCCTTCCTTCTCTCTCTATGTTATAAATTCTTATTAATAATGTACTTTTTGTTATTTCTTCTTATTCACTTAAGTGGCCATCAATTAAACATTATAAGAGTTTGTTTTCCAATAATAAGGAAAAAACTCACTTCCTAGGAATATGAAAGGTCACAAGTGATGGGGATAGGTGAGAGGTCATGTGGGGGGTAGATGAAGAGACATATTTGTAATGCTATAAATTAGAATGTCCTATCCATTCCAAAGGGTTGGAAATTGTTGATTAAATGTATGTTGTTTAGATTACCACTTCTACATTAAGAAATAAAAGTTGCAATTCTTCTATTTCTTGCGTTATGTTCCTCTACTCTCTCTTTCCAAATTTGTATACATGATAATCTTGTAAAACCAAGAAAGTTGTATGCGCCTTTGATAAATGAGTTAATGGAATTTTTCATCTATGATATGTTGGTCTTATCTTTTTTCATTGTTTTTCCCTTCTAATTGAATGTGGACTTACTCTAGTTATTATATGTGAATTTTATTAGTTCCTACTTACAACAAGTAACCCTCTCTCTCTCTCTCTCCTTATTTCCCCAACTCCCCTTTACCTTTCTTCACTGTAAATTCCTCCCTTATACTCTCTATAAGCACTTTGCCACATGTTTAGTGGAGTGTTCTGTTAGGAAATAAAGGATAAAATATGTGGAACAATCCCACTCATAATCGCGATAGTAGAAACTAATATGCAAAATAATAACACAGATTTGAAATATAAGTGCAAAAAAAACAAAACAACACAACATAGAGACAGTATTTAATGTGGTTAACCCAATTTGGGCTACACCCACCAAGAATCACTTTCTCATATTTTATTACAAGCCACCTCTTCTCTCAATACAATACCTAGATATTTTTGGAGATATTCTCAAAAAACTAAACAAAATTCACACTTGAACTCACACACATCCGTAATGTTATGTCAGCCCTACCATATGCACAAAATCACATAAATAGGTAACTCCTTAAAAAAATACAATACCATGGGTACCAAAACCATGGTCCAAAACCTCCCCTAAACCTATGGGTCAAAAATTCTACCCGTATGAGAAGATCATGTTTCACGATATATTGGGCATGTTTTTCTAGGCCAAAAAAATTGAACCCCAATGAGAAAATTGTGGATAGTGTACGGTCTTTCAAGACTTCCACACATGAAAATAGGCTCCACAACATAACATGTTCCTATGTGGTCCCCTGGACTAATGAACACCCGTAACTTTAGGTTAGTTTATATTCAATAATGGTATCCTCTCCATACACAAGAAGGAGGGCTTAGCCCCATGATTGTTATTGAAAACTCAATAATTTACAACATGACAAATTATTTCACCAAAGATCTCCGTGTCGAATTTACACTCTTTAGTGATAGCCACTTATTAATTAAATGAACCTTTATGGTTCCATTCATGGTCCTTGGAATATCACAAAGCCTAATTATTTTAACTCTTCACGCATAAAGTTGCACTTCTTTATGTTTACCAACAACTTATCTTCCTACAAGTTCTCCATTACCTTGCGCATGTGTTCAAGGTGTTCATCCTTTTTCTTGCTAAACAAAAGCATATCATCTAGATATACAGTTAAAAATTTTCAAAGGAATGACTTTATTACTTCATTGATCAACCTCATGAAGCTACTCGAGATAATTGGTTAATGCAAATGGCATAACCAACTACTCATACAAGCATTCCTTTGTCTTAAATGTGGTTTTCCATGCATTCCTTTCTCTCGACATGAATTTGATGACACCCAATCTTAAGGTAAATCTTTGAAAAATATCATGCTCCACTAAGGCAATCCATCATATCATCCATCTTGGGTAACAAATTTGTATTTTATATCGATCTTATTGATGGTGTAGACACAAAATCACGCACATATTACTATTTTACTATGCCATCGATATGTTGTTATATACATGGATCTTAAGTAAGAAAAGTATTCACTGGTGACACAATCCTTTGTCCATCTACTTTCTTTGATTTTTTTCTATTGTGATTTTCTCCCACATTTTTCATTTTTGTACCCAGTTCTTCTCGAGTCACAGGATCCTGTTTGTTTGTCTTTTCAAATTTGTCATCATTTATTTTAGGACACTAGCTCCCATTCTTAACACTAGTACCCAAGTGCCTATGTCCATTCTAGGCACACATGTCTTGTTTATTATTTTTACATATTTTGAAATTTTTGGACAACATTTTTAGTTTTCTTATCCTTATCTCGTGTGCATAGTTTCCTTTTTTGTTAATAGTGTCAAAATTCAAAAAGAGATGTGTTGGCATGTGGTCCTAATAGGTATTTTCATTGATGTAAAACCTTGTTAATGAAAAATTAGATGTTGTATTATGGTCTTATAATGATGTACATGATGCTAACATGATGGTTTAGATGTATACTTACGTTGGTACATGGAGATTCAATGAGGAGTTTTTGCTCTTGCAAGCCTATTTAGGTGCCTAAGAGATGCAACATGATAGTAGGAGCTTCTTGGATAATTGGGAATCATTTTGACATGATTACGAGCATGTTTTGAGGGTGCTTGGGAACTCAAAGTAGTGGCATGATATAGGTACATGTGGTTCACTATGTTATAAGTGCTCATTGGGAGCAGGTATGGCAGCTTGGAGGTGTGACAAAGTGTGGTTTGGAGCCATATGAGCTCATGGAATATTTTATTCAGGTATATAATGGCATATCAGGTATGTTTGGGTCATTTTTAGAGGTTTTATGATGAGTTATTGCATTATTTCAGTTTACCCTAGCTTCTACAAAGGAGGAACAAGCATGTAAGCATAGGTAAGTCTTAATGACTGGAGATATTGAGGTATGGAATTGACATTATGATGATTGGAGATGTTATAGGGATGTTTCATAGTTCTTTGAGAAAAATTTTAGGTTTCCATGATGTGAATTTTGCAAGATATGACAGTTTATGTGAGACAGGGTCAAAATCAAGTGAAATTCCAACTCAAAGTTGAACTTCAAATGCTCATTGTGAATTGTGTGATTTACATGGGACATTTTTATTTCAAGGATGATTCTATGGTGATTTTATAAGGTTTCAAAAAATAATCAGGTCAGTTGATTTTCATGTTTTTATGAATGAATGTTAAGAAGATAAAGTGGTCTAAAACCCTAGTTAGGAGCAGTTTGCAAAAAGAGAGGTATAGTGACTTTTTTTTTATTGGTTAATAAAACTAGTAATTTTATGTTATATATGAATCTCTTATATTTCCATAAATGTATGGTTGATGTCATGGTGATGAGTGGGCCCCACTCAAACAAAGGCAGTTTCTAAAGAAGAAGGTTTTGGGACAAGGTTGTCCAAAGGAGTAGCATGAAAAATTGATGGTGCATGATGTATGGGAGATGATATTTATTTAAATGAAGGTTTCAGGATTTTTTCATGTAGGTAAATGGTGTTTTTAGGTCCATACAGGTTGACTGGTCAAAGGGTAGTTTTGGGATCTCAAATAGCAAGGTTCAGTAAAATGGGCATAACTTGAGCTACATGTAGAGTTTGAAGATGATTCAAGTTTTTTTGGAAATAAGATTAAGATATATTTAAAGTGATATGATGTTTGACTCATGATGAGGTGATTTTATAGGTTTAATAGGACATCCTTTGGATAGGAATATTTTTGGCGGTGCAGGACATGATGTGTTTTGGTGAAAGTTTATAGTTGTTTGAAGAATGAGATGGATTTGGTGATTCCTAATATCACCTAGAATGTGTAGAGGGATTAATTTGGAATCCAATGAATCTATTTGGAGGTTTTGAATGTATTTATAAATGTTTTATGAGATAACCTTTGGAAACAAATGTTTTGGCAAGTTGTTTTGGTGAAGTAAAAAGTAGTTGTGGTTTGAGTAAGAGGTTGATTCAAGGATTATAACTTGCTTATAAGTTCTCTAAATTTTCTTCCATTTCCATAAAGTTTTACATGGCATGTTTTTCTCATGTTGAATTGATTTTGTGGCCCTATGAAGTTTTCATGGCGATGAAGGAGTAGAAAGCAGCCGTTTTGAGAAATACAAAGAGCATTGGGCCCATTAAATGAAATAATTTGATTGGTTGATCTAAATTGCAACCATTTATGAATTTTTAATGATATTTTAAGCATATATTATTGTTTATGGGTCATTAATAAGTATGGTTTTGATGTAAGGGAATTTTTTATCTTTGTGCCCATGGGGTTTTGAGCCATTTTTGGCACATGTAATAAGGTTTTTAGCTAGGCCTACCTATTTAGGTCATATGTGACTATTGTAATAAATGTAATTAAATGTTATAAAGATATATGGGTCAAATTTTTCATATGGTACCGACCTCCTTTGGGTTGGAGAGAAGAAAAGCATATAAAAGTGATGTTTTAGCTCATTTTGAGAGCTAGTCTTACATGGGGGAGTAGTATGACCTAGAGGAGATTGAATTGCAGGTATGAGGGAAGATTTTGAGATCTGATTAGATGCATGATAGGTTAAATAATTAATGAGATAATTTTTTCAAGATATTATATGCAAGACAAGGTGAGAAGGAAGAAGATAGAGCAAAACATAAGACCTAGGGTTTGACTTAGGATTTGTGGAACTGAATTAGTGATCTCCATCGGTTATGGAGGTAGAAAAATCAGAGATCAGTCATTTAATAAATGTAATTAAATGTTATAAAGATATATGGGTCAAATTTTTCATATGGTACCGACCTCCTTTGGGTTGGAGAGAAGAAAAGCATATAAAAGTGATGTTTTAGCTCATTTTGAGAGCTAGTCTTACATGGGGGAGTAGTATGACGTAGAGGAGATTGAATTGCAGGTATGAGGGAAGATTTTGAGATCTAATTAGATGCATGATAGGTTAAATAATTAATGAGATAATTTTTTCAAGATATTATATGCAAGACAAGGTGAGAAGGAAGAAGATAGAGCAAAACATAAGACCTAGGGTTTGACTTAGGATTTGTGAACTGAATTAGTGATCTCCATCAGTTATGGAGGTAGAAAAATCAGAGATCAGTCATTTAATAAATGTAATTAAATGTTATAAAGATATATGGGTCAAATTTTTCATATGGTACCGACCTCCTTTGGGTTGGAGAGAAGAAAAGCATATAAAAGTGATGTTTTAGCTCATTTTGAGAGCTAGTCTTACATGGGGGAGTAGTATGACCTAGAGGAGATTGAATTGCAGGTATGAGGGAAGATTTTGAGATCTGATTAGATGCATGATAGGTTAAATAATTAATGAGATAATTTTTCAAGATATTATATGCAAGACAAGGTGAGAAGGAAGAAGATAGAGCAAAACATAAGACCTAGGGTTTGACTTAGGATTTGTGGAACCGAATTAGTGATCTCCATCGTTATGGAGGTAGAAAAATCAGAGATCAGTCATTTAATAAATGTAATTAAATGTTATAAAGATATATGGGTCAAATTTTTCATATGGTACCGACCTCCTTTGGGTTGAGAGAAGAAAAGCATATAAAAGTGATGTTTTAGCTCATTTTGAGAGCTAGTCTTACATGGGGAGTAGTATGACCTAGAGGAGATTGAATTGCAGGTATGAGGGAAGATTTTGAGATCTAATTAGATGCATGATAGGTTAAATAATTAATGAGATAATTTTTCAAGATATTATATGCAAGACAAGGTGAGAAGGAAGAAGATAGAGCAAAACATAAGACCTAGGGTTTGACTTAGGATTTGTGGAATCGAATTAGTGATCTCCATCGTTATGGAGGTAGAAAAATCAGAGATCAGTCATTTAATAAATGTAATTAAATGTTATAAAGATATATGGGTCAAATTTTTCATATGGTACCGACCTCCTTTGGGTTGGAGAGAAGAAAAGCATATAAAAGTGATGTTTTAGCTCATTTTGAGAGCTAGTCTTACATGGGGAGTAGTATGACCTAGAGGAGATTGAATTGCGAGGTATGAGGGAAGATTTTGAGATCTGATTAGATGCATGATAGGTTAAATAATTAATGAGATAATTTTTTTCAAGATATTATATGCAAGACAAGGTGAGAAGGAAGAAGATAGAGCAAAACATAAGACCTAGGGTTTGACTTAGGATTTGTGGAACTCGAATTAGTGATCTCCATCGGTTATGGAGGTAGAAAAATCAGAGATCAGTCATTTAATAAATGTAATTAAATGTTATAAAGATATATGGGTCAAATTTTTCATATGGTACCGACCTCCTTTGGGTTGGAGAGAAGAAAAGCATATAAAAGTGATGTTTTATCTCATTTTGAGAGCTAGTATTACATGGGGAGTAGTATGACGTAGAGGAGATTGAATTGCAGGTATGAGGGAAGATTTTGAGATCTAATTAGATGCATGATAGGTTAAATAATTAATGAGATAATTTTTCAAGATATTATATGCAAGACAAGGTGAGAAGGAAGAAGATAAAGCAAAACATAAGACCTAGGGTTTGACTTAGGATTTGTAGGAATCGAATTAGTGATCTCCATCGATTATGGAGGTAGAAAAATCAGAGATCAGTCATTTAATAAATGTAATTAAATGTTATAAAGATATATGGGTCAAATTTTTCATATGGTACCGACCTCCTTTGGGTTGGAGAGAAGAAAAGCATATAAAAGTGATGTTTTAGCTCATTTTGAGAGCTAGTCTTACATGGGGTAAAGTATTGCGTCTTAGGTATGAGGGAAGATTTTGAGATCTGATTAGATGCATGATAGGTTAAATAATTAATGAGATAATTTTTTATGACCTAGAGGAGATTGAATTTTTTGCTTTGGGTTGGAGAGGTATGAGGAAGATTTTGAGATCTAGATTAGATGCATGATAGGTTAAATAATTAATGAGATAATTTTTTCAAGATATTATATGCAAGACAAGGTGAGAAGGAAGAAGATAGAGCAAAACATAAGACCTAGGGTTTGACTTAGGATTTGTGAATGAATTAGTGATCTCCATCGATTATGGAGGTAGAAAAATCAGAGATCAGTCATTTAATAAATGTAATTAAATGTTATAAAGATATATGGGTCAAATTTTTCATATGGTACCGACCTCCTTTGGGTTGGAGAGAAGAAAAGCATATAAAAGTGATGTTTTAGCTCATTTTGAGAGCTAGTCTTACATGGGGAGTAGTATGACCTAGAGGAGATTGAATTGCAGGTATGAGGGAAGATTTTGAGATCTAATTAGATGCATGATAGGTTAAATAATTAATGAGATAATTTTTTCAAGATATTATATGCAAGACAAGGTGAGAAGGAAGAAGATAGAGCAAAACATAAGACCTAGGGTTTGACTTAGGATTTTTGGAATCGAATTAGTGATCTCCATCGATCTTATGGAGGTAGAAAAATCAGAGATCAGTCATTTAATAAATGTAATTAAATGTTATAAAGATATATGGGTCAAATTTTTCATATGGTACCGACCTCCTTTGGGTTGGAGAGAAGAAAAGCATATAAAAGTGATGTTTTAGCTCATTTTGAGAGCTAGTCTTGCATGGGGGAGTAGTATGACCTAGAGGAGATTGAATTGCAGGTATGAGGGAAGATTTTGAGATCTGATTAGATGCATGATAGGTTAAATAATTAATGAGATAATTTTTTCAAGATATTATATGCAAGACAAGGTGAGAAGGAAGAAGATAGAGCAAAACATAAGACCTAGGGTTTGACTTAGGATTTGTGAACTCGAATTAGTGATCTCCATCGGTTATGGAGGTAGAAAAATCAGAGATCAGTCATCTTCAAGAGGCTGAGGTTGTTCTTAGTCATTCTAGGGGGTTGTAGCCTCATTTTGGATTTAATGCTTCACTAAATTAGGGGTTGGTGTTCCTTGTAGGGTTGGTGCTCTACTAAACTAGGGGTTGGTGCTCTTTGTGAAGTTGGTGCTTCACTAAATCTCTTTGTTTTGTGTAATATAAGAATATTTTTAGTGGGTTTTATTCCCCATGAGGGTTTCCCACTTACATATGGTTTTCTTGTGTTGATTACTTTACTTTCTTGCTCTTGTGGTTGATATTGCATATCTTAATAAGCACACATGATTATGGATGTTGTATAAACAATATAATGGATGAATGTATGGTTTGTTAAGTGAAATAAAAATCATTGTAGGACTGATTCACCCCCTCTCAGTCCCTTTTGATTCCAACAGATTCATATATATATACAACATACACACTATTATCAGAATCGACAATTCTAAGGGGAAATCACATCTACATATTATCACTACCATCAAAGGAAAACATTTTTGGGTTGTATACACTACATAGGAATGAGAAGTGTTGAATTCCATACCACACATTTGCACCTAATCTAGCTACAACCATCTATCTTGGCATTATTGATGCAAGGGAAACCTAAGGACACTATTTCACACATAAGCACACAAAACTACATGGAGTATAGAATGTAGTGCAGCAATTAGTAATAAGTTCACTCTTCATGTGACCGTCAAGGTCATTCCAACTTCACATTTTGTATATTTCATTTAGATTTGCTATGTTTTTGAGCTTGTGCAGGTATCTATGGTTTTTTTTATAGGTTGGATTTACGATCAAAACCCTAACAACGAAGGTAACGTAACAAGTCCCAAGTGTTCACAGATCCCAAGTGTTCACACGGTCACCATTTCCCGAGTCATACATTAGCATCTAGGCACCTCTCGTCCTAGAGTGGGTGTCACTTTCTAACCTTAGTGTATATTTCAAGAATCCTCAATGAGCTCCTATGACATAATTTCTAGTTAGATCTAGTATATATACAATTCTAGATATCTACAGATCACACATAAATCAGCTAAGTCACTTATCTCTCTCATTTTCTTATAGTTTTGCATTTCTTGAGTTCTTAACATTTGTATCTTACTGTATTTTATCATATTAGTTACTCTAAAATATAGATTTAATACAAATTAAATTAAATCATATGGCTCTAGATTCAACACACCCGAGTTATTATCTTCTTTTCGGTCTTTAGAACTTCTAGTATTGCACATGGATTCAAACTTGCACGTACTAATCCTCTATCAAGTAATTCTTGCACTTTTCTTTGCACTTCCTCATTTTCTTCTTGAGTAATTTTGTATGGTGCCTTATTTGGTAAACTTGATCTAATATCAAGTCTATTTGATGGTGATACTATGCACTAGTGGTAATCCTTATAGTAATTCCTTCATTACAATATCTACAAACTCACTTAACACCTTACACACTTATGCGGGTAATTCTTCTTCCTTTATGAAATATTTATGAATTTTTTTAGGGACTAATGCATAACATGACTTTTCTTCCTTAACTCCTCGCAAGAATTCTTTACTTGTTACAAATAAGACTCTCGCCCAAACTCCACTCCGCACTTCTCCTTGATCCTCATCCTTTAACAATGATAAGTTAAACTTGTGTCCATCCTTTTCGATGCAAATAATATTCACATGCCCATCATGGATAGCCTTATTATCATACTATCAATTCCATCCTAATAGTAGATGACAAAAATCCATTGGCATCACATCACAGAATACTTTGTCATAATAATTCCCAATCTGGAATTTGACAAGACTTTTCTCATTTACCATAGCTTGGTGTCCCTTTTGTAACCATGACACTTTTTAGGGGTTGGGATGCATAATATTCTTCATCCCTAACTTATTCATCATCTCATAGGAAATGAGGTTGTATGTGCTTCCATTGTCGACAATTAGTTTATAACATTTTCCCCTAACTTACAAATGGTCATAAATAAGTTCTTCCTCCACATAGGTTCATCTTATTTCTATGATGTCTTAAACAATACATTTCTTATCATTAGGTCCTCTCCATGTTCAGTATCTTGGAATGTTCCAAAAATCTTACTTCTATGTATCTACTCATCACTTAAATTTGTGCATTTTGATATTGAATGCATAATTCCCCATGGCTCCACACTTAAAGCATATACCAAATAATCCTCTCCCCTTTCCATGAATAAATATTATGTCCTCTTGATGAGTATGGTGCTCTATTATCCCACATACTATTCTTGGATGACATCTACACACTATTGCGTTCATCTTCTTTTGGTCTATTATATCCTTTTGGTTTCCTCCTCCATTGTGCACAGGATAATTTTAGTGGTGAATATTCATAATATGGTGAAATTTTCATTTTAGGAAAATTTGAAAAGGTGATTTTTTCGAAGTGGGTCGGTTTCTGTTTGCGTAAAATATACAGTATATTTTTTTGGGGGTCGGCTTCACCTTCATTTGAAAACATCTCCTATAAAAACCTAGGTGATTTGCCAAGTAGTATACCTCAAGTAGCTTACCAAATTACCAATACCATGAAGTTTGAACTTGCATACTCTTAAGCACCAGAGATTGTTGTTAGCTTGTTAGGGTTAGTTTTTGACGCACGATAGGGATATAGTTGACGCGTGACAAAGAGGTATTGCAGATGCACGACAAGGAGATATTGCAGACACGTGACAAAGGGGTAAGCAGTTGACACGTGAGAGGAATAGATTTGACGCATGATAGAGAGAGTTGACATGCGATAGGGCATAGGTAGTTGATGCATGACAAGGGTAGAGTTGACGTGCAGAGACCTTAGATAGTGGACACCTTCATGACGCTCGACAATTTCATTTGATGCCTTACTTAACACTTTGGTAGGGATTATTGATGCATAACAAAGGGTTAGTTGTTGATGATGCTGCACATGGCGATCACTACTTGGTTCTTTTGTTGATGTAGGACTCTCTTCAGAATAATGGAAGGTGTTAGTCCTAAGAATGTGAAGACCCTAAAAGTAACTAAGAAATCTTAGAAATCATTGTTCAAGTATTTTGGAAACTCTGTGGATACAGATATTGAAAATACCAACCATATAGATGCCACCACAAAGAATCAGAATATTGACTGTGTGGAAGGTATTATTGAGGTGGACATGCATTCTACACAGTATCAAACAAATGACACCTACGATAATATGCCAGATCTTGAAGATATTGTTCTTGTTGGGGTGCAACTAGAAGTGCATCAAGATATCACACATACAAATACTTAGCAAAATGGAACACAAAAATCAAATTCAAATTCCGGTCAAGAAAGAGGAAACTAGGTGATTGTGATATTGCTCAAAATTCTACTCAAAAAATTAAAACATTGAAAATGAACAAGAATATGTGGACCATTGACAGGTCATACAAGTTTGATTGGGAAACTAAATTTCTATTTATCAAACCTGTACAATCATCTAATTCTGAAGAGATCTCATCTGAATGTACATGTAAAATATGTACGTGGAAATTGGGAAAGCAAAAAAAATGCAAATGAAGCTGGACACTATAGAAAAACATTGTGGAAAACAATATTTGACTGTAACGGGGGTGGATGGCCAGAAAATCAAAACACACAGGTGGAAAACTAAAAAAGAATGCATGCATGTTAGATGCACAGTGGAATATGAGGCAAAGCAAAAAAACACAGACATCTCTTGGAAAAGGGAGGAACGATCACATCGCATATTGGTAAGATGAATCAAATAAATCTACATGCAAAACTCATACAATTCTCTACTCTATTTCACATACTAAAAAAAGGAAGACCAATTTTGGATTTCCTCAATTTCAAAGTTTTGTATCAATATAATGGAATATTGAACGTACCTCAGTCTCATTGGTTTGAAAGTAGTGGATGGGAAATGGAAAAATGCCTTTCGATGATAGAGAAGGAAGATTTGAAATAGAATGTAAAAAAATCAAATTTTATCTCTCTTTCAATTAATGAAGTGACAAATGTCGACAACACTACATGGGTATGTATCCATGTCTATACTTTAGAAAATCATATAAGGACACCTCATCTGTTGGGTGTTATGAAAATGGTTGAAAACTGCAATGCCGAAAACCTACATAAAATAGTTGTTTCTCATTTGAAAGATATTGTTAGAATGACTGATTATGAAATTGCTACGAAGTTGGTATGCATTGGAGCAGATGGTGCATCTGTCATGTAGGGTCACCGAATAGGGCTATGTGTTAGATTACAAACAACAGTGGCCCCATATATGCTACCAATTCATTGTATGGCTCACAGAATGAATTTAGCGTATAAAATGGTAAGCAACCACGAAAATGTTGCTAAATTAGAAGACCTTATAAGAGAACTTCATGCCTATATGTCAAGCAACCCAAAGCAATTTCTTGAGTTCCAGAAATTTGCAATTAGAATTACAGATGGAAAAAAACTTCTGAAAGATGTTGAGACTAGATGGATCTCCTTGTATAAACCTGCATGTAGAGTTCGTGAGGAGTATCCTTCGTTGGTTGTTTTATGCAAAAATACCATCATGAAGTTGATATGGCGAGGGACTTGTTGTTCTATTTAGCGATTTGGAGACATTTCTTACATTGGTTGGTATTCTTCCAATGTTGCAGAAGATCAATACACTGATGAAGCATGCACAGGGAAGATTAATCTATATTGTGGATTTTATACGGATGAGAAAAATGGTATGTCAAATTCTTGATATCTTGTACTGTTCCCAAGATAGTTTTGATACATCTATTTTTGAGAATTGGAAAGCTTTATTAGATCTTAAAAATCCCAGTAACTATTTGAGATTTAATATCCACAATCACCTTTGCATCACTATTAATGGGAGGGACATACCACTACACATTGTGCAAAAACGTCAAGATATTACAGGATCAGAATGAGAAGATGTTCCGTGACACGTAATCTCTTTGAGTCTGTTATAGTTGAAACAAGAATAAAGCTTAAGAAAATTTCAGAATCCTTATCATCAGAAATTAGAGAACGTTTCTCCAAAGATAAAATTCTTGAAGCCATGGGTGTGATGAATCCTAATTTTTGGAATACTGAAGGTGGTCATGTTGACTTTGTAAGAAAGCATTTCCATAAATCCATGGGTACAATAATGGAACATTTCACAAAGACTTCAGAGTTCAAGGGTATGGAAATCAAAGGTATATTGAATGCTGATTTATTAAAATTTCAATCAACAAATTTTGCAACAACAATGAGGAACCAATATAAAAATTTAGATGAACCTTCTGAAAGTGGTGCTATTACAAGGCTGTGGTGAGGAATCTATCAAAGTTCTATCTTACAAGAAGATATCAATGAATATTTCAGATTATATGAGTTATGCCAAACAATGATTTTGGGGTCTGTGGAGGACGAAAGGGTTTTCAGTGCACTATCATTTATAAAATCAAAACGAGAAAATAGGTTGGATAAAAATCTAGAAATTTGCATGAGGTGTTATGTTTCTCAATACTCCATGGAAACCTTTCCTTTCGACAGAGCAATTGTGCATTGGAATTCCCTTTGTGAAAGAAGAGGTGTGAATAATACAACTACAAGTACAACTGTTCCCAATGTTGAGAGTGGAATTGGTGCATCGTCACACTCTACAGAAGAGAACATCGAGTTTGAAGAAGCTATTGATAATGGATTGTTTCAACTTTAAATAGGTATCTTCTTCACCTTAATCTTATTGTTTGTCACTTTACATTTTTTTCAGCTCTTGTTATCATTAAAGATGTTACAGGTCTATATATTTACATTTATTTAAATACAATCTTTTTTTTTTTTTTTTTGAAAACATGGGTTGATATCCATCCAAGGAAGCTGGTACTTCTCGGGAATTTGAAAATGTCGGCAACTCACCCATCTATCTACTAATTCATTTCTCGTGTTGATTTTTCTTAAAACAAAGATCTAGCACATTACAAGTGATGATTTCACAAGCAATCTAAAACACAAGAGGTAAGTTAAACCCTATCATATCAGCTTTCTTGATTTCTTACAATTATGTTTAATTTATTTTTTATATTTGTAAAATGCTTTGATATATTTTTTAAACTTTGTGGGATAAAATGACACAATTGAATTTTATAGAGGAAGATATTTCTATAGTATACAATTCATAATCCACGATACATTATACAATTTATAATATACGTCCACATAAAATTCATCATCATCCATATATATCATATCATCACCATATCATTATCATAATCCTGAGTCCTAACACTACAATTATTATTAAAACAATTATTTATCTAATTTAAATTTATTAAAACAATTCCATTTTTTTAAACAATTCATAATCATATCATTACAAGTATATCCGTTCTAATGTCATCTATATCCATTTTAACACATTCCATTTATTTATCATCTATATCCATTCTAATGACATCATGATCATATCATTACAAGTATAGAGAAGAAGAATTATCTTAAAACAAGTTTAAATGTCTAGAGAAGAAGAATTATCGTGCTTGAAGCTAAATCTACGTCCACATAAAATTGATCATCATCCATATATATCATATCATTATCATCATTCATCATCATCTATCATCATTCCATTTTTTAAAACAATTATCCATTATCATCATTCATCATCATCTATATCCATTCTAATGTCTAGAGAAGAAGAATTATCGTGCTTGAAGCTAAATCTACGTCCACATACAATTCATGATAATCCAAGTAAACAAGAAACATACATCATCATGATTCATCCCTTTCTAATGCAATCACCATTAAGCATAAACCAAAAAGCATAAACTTCATATACAATCTAAAAATTCTATCAAATCCATATACAATCAAAATTAATGATTATATAGTATTTCAAATTTTAAAAGGCTATCAAATCCAGATAATAAAATTCAAATACCATGACCACAACATTCAATGTTACAAATTTTCAAATATAGACTCAATATTTAAAGTTTCCACACTCAATAATAAAAGTTTCAACCCTCTTTTTTATATCCATTTCAACTCTGTGCTCCTTTCCCCAATGGTTTCTTCACCTATGGTTGTACCCCTTTCCCCAATGGTAGAAATAACCCCAGAACTTATAAGATCTTCCACAGCACTGTCCAGATTTTTTAAATTCTTTCTTCTTGCTTTGTCGCATCTCCATGGGACAGAAAATTTGGATCAGCTGTTGCCTTAGCTTTGAATAATATTTCAAGGTCGAATCCATGCTCTTTAATTATCCGCTTTAGTGTATTGTTTTGTTTGTTAACCAAAACAATATTTTCCTTCAAATTCTTCGCTGCGGATAAACTATTCTTCGTTGTTTCCAAGTGAACTTGGAATACCTTTGCTTGACTCTTCAAATTTTCATATTTCAACTGCACAAAAAAAGTAATGTCAATTCAACATATTACTAAAAAATGAAAATTTCAAATTAACAAGAAAAATTGTTTGAAAGTGATAGTACTTACAACCGCTCTATCTCTCTCGGCATTTGCAACTGCTACCAGATCCTTGTCCTTAGACCATTTGTTAAAATATGCCTAGGCCTCAGCACTAATATTTTCCAATTTTTTTAATGTCTTATCCAAAATTTCATCTTTATAGTTGTTGTTATACGTGACAGTCCCACTTCTTACTTGGGTAAGTAAGGAATCCATCTTCGCAAGTTGATTCTGGACTGCAGCGTATAAACTATCTCTTTGCCAATAATTTTCAAACGACTAATAATCTCATTGATAAGAACTTTAGCCCTTCTCTCCCATTCTATGAGCTGATTGATATGAGGTAGAATAAACTCACTAACATGGGATTGACAATCATAACCAATTAAGTTCTCCAAAGGAAAAGGTAAGAATCTGTTCACCATCTGTATCTGATGAAGATGATCTTGCTGGAGAAGTATGGGGGCTTTTACGGGATGATCAACTGCTACTTGTTTCTACCTTTGGGTGGCCTGATCCTATTTGTGATAAAATTAATCAAGATTCAAATAAATAAATTTAAATTGAAATGTAATTCAATATTGTAAAGCATGTTGAAATTGAAGTATACTTGTTGGCCTTGAATCATCTCACGGGTATTGAAAAAACCAGTTGGGTCATTGCTATCAATGCCCAAATAATCTTCATCTAAATTTATATTATTTAAAATTGATATGCCCGTTGCACTGGGAAAGCCACCAAGTGAGAGGGTTTGAATTCGATAGGAGGAGGTAATGTTTAGTGTCCCACTAGGGGCCGGAGCAACTGGCATGTGTTTACCAATGTTCTTTTTCCCTATTCCTCTGGTTGGCATTTTAAAAATTATTGTTTAAGGGGGGGTTGGTTCCGTTGTTTGAACAGAAGGACTGCAATGTGTTGAAAAGTTCAAGAAAAAACATGAAAAACTAGAAAACAATCCAAAAAGGCAAAAACAATGAAATTAAAAGTAGTATTCAAAAGTTGTACCTTGTTGTTGAGTGGTAGTTTTTCGCGGTGCTAAGGGTGGACGTGTAGGAGTAGTATTTGGTGGTTGTTGAGAAGATACGAATGCATGCGACTATACTGGAAGTGAGTTGGGGAAGAAGGTTGAGTTTTGAAACACACGTATGGTCCAAAGTCCCTGTAATGTCATCAACATTGAATGTTATGTCAATTCAATTGGTTAAAATTTAAATTGGAAAATAAAAATACAAATTTGGAATTTGTAAATAATATATGAGAAGGTATTACTTCTCTGGCGTTTAACGAGTTCAAATTGTTGAGGGTTCGGAGAGGAGTGAGCTTCCATTTCAGATTGGGAATCTCCCGAAGCCTCAGCATGTTGTTGGCCTCTTCCTCTTGATAACGCCTTTTTTCAGGGAAGGGCTTCAATAAATCTTCTCTGCAAACCGTAAATTGTTAATAACTGTGCAGTGTAATGTCAAAAATTGAAATACAAACTAAATAGTTTATACCGTTGTTCTTCAAATGGAATTGACAACTTCATCAACTCCTCATCAGTGCAAGTAGGAATTGGTTTGTCTTTTAAATTTAAAAGTGCCTCGTAATAAAGGCCAAGGAGATAGTTTGTGGAATAAATGACAGGTTTTTCTGAAAGCTTTGAATTTGTTATGTCGTTCTTTTATTTTTTTAACCAATTTTTTTTTTTTGAGATAGTGGCAACTATGTATGCAATGGCCCAGTTTGGTATATCTATTTGCCGACCCTGCAAAACTATTCTGGATTGAAAAAATGAAATCATTTACAAGAAAGTGGTGTGTAATTACTTGCGTATCCACACCACACCTAGATTTATTGACATGAGTTGTAAATGCCAAACAGTGGGAATTAATATAAATTTATAACACTAAATTGTATCATAATAAAAAATAGAATAAAAAATGATGAATGAAAATGAATTATACTTACAATCAACATGGAAACCGAACGTTGATTTGAGATATTTCTTGTCGTCTTCCATGAGTGTTGCCTTCATTGTAACAATTGGTAAATTTCTGAACGAAAGGCCCGTAAACCGATGGATGTCATTTGCTTCGATACTGAATTGAAACATTTGGCCATCTTTCAGAGTAACATAAAAAAGGTTGTCCTCTCTGTAATGTAGAATGAGAGAAGGTAATTCAAAACATCTAGGTTTGTTTGAAATGGGGCATGTCAACGAGCCCACTAAACTCACATGCATCGATCAAATATTTATATTCGGAAGACATCTTTAAAATAGTATGGATGTGGAGGCACAAAGGATTCCTATAGATGATCTTTCCATGGATTGGACTGGATTCTCTTCTTGATTTTTGTCCTGAGCTTGCGGTTGGGAAGCACTTGAAGTCGTCATTGTAGTTGTGCTTGTGTCTTTGACAATGATGGATTCCTACAAAAAAATCAAGAGCCGAGAAAGTGTAAACGAGAAAATGACCGGCGGGAGGGTATTTATAGGCCAAATAAAGCATCAATGGCCTCTGTTGACGCATGTTAATGGCCTTTGTTGACGCGATTCAATGGCCTCTATTGACGCATGTCAATAGGGGTCATTGGCGATGCATCAACGAGAGGCCATTGACGCATGTCAACATAGGCCATTGACGTGCATCAACAGAGGCCATTGATGCGCGTCAGCAGGGGCATTAACGCGTCAACAAGAGTCATTGGAGCATGTCAATAGAGACCATTGATGCACGTCAACAAAAATGTGTTGATGCGCATCGATGGTCCCTATTGACACACGTCACTGACCCTTATTGACATGCATCAATGCCCCTATTGACGCACGTCAACGAGTTCAATTGATGTTGTGTTGACGCGTGTCAATGAGGGTTATTGACATCGTGTTGTCGTGTGTCAAAGGTGCATCAGTGTCTGGAACTCTGTGGTTTCTCCGGCTCGAAAAACCTAGCTAAAATTTGGTTTTGGAATCTGTCAAATTTGCCTTTCACTAAAGCTGAGTTCTGGGGATATTCGCGGGTATTTTCTAGAGTGTGTCTTAAAATGAACCCCTGTTTGTGCACATTCTAGGTTCCTCTTTTGGTTGCATTCGAATTTTGCATGCCAATTTCTCTTCCACCTTCAATGTGAGATGATAGACTTCTTCCATTATTTGAATGCAAAATATATTGAGTTCTTCCTGAATTCCAAACCTCAATCCATTAACATATCACACAACTTTCTATTGGTCAACTTCCACATGTCCAGATCTTATCGATCTTGTGGAATTCTTCAATGTAGTCTTTAACAAAATTTCCTTTTTCTTGGCTTTTGCAACTTCTTAAATAAACTCATTTGGTATTTGGATGGTAAGACCTTAGTCCTCGTTTTTGCAACCATGTGATCCTATCATGCTATCTTGTCTTTACCTCTTCTTCTTAGTTCACTTTATACATCTTTCCACCATAATATCACATGTTCCAATTTATGCCGATCTAACGCACTCACTTCTGATCAAATATCTCTTAAAGCTCAAAATATTCCTCCCTAATTTCAACCATTCATGAATTGCTCTATGTCTAATATTCCAGAGAATGAAGGGACATTCACCCTCGAGTCCATGACCCATTTTTTAAATTTCATGAAGTATTTTTGCTTCTCCTACTTTATGGCTTATGCCTCTTCTTGTACATCCCCAAAAAAATTTGCGTTGTGTGTGTATCTCCTTGTTGTTTTTACTTCATCATCACTTTGTGCATCTAAGGCCATAAATCCTCTTCGTATATATTCCTCAACAACTTTGAGTCTATTTCTCACACCCCTTAACTCTATCATTACTTGCTCTAGTGCCCCATGATTGTTGTATTAGTTTTATTGGTTGTGCTGTATTGGCGGATCTTCTCGGTGACATATTTTTACTCCTCGGCCTAGTTACCTCTCAATTAGCCTTCACCTCCCAACCTAAATCCAAGGTATGTAACCACACTCTAATACCACTTAACGATGGCGAGCTCTATCATGGTACTCCCAAGCCTACCATATTTAGAGTAAACACAATGGAAATACACTTTAATATAACTCAAACTTCATTAATTTGATCCTTACGACATTTACAACATATAACCCTCTATGGGAGTTAGTTGGGACTATAAGGCTACATGGGTGGTTGAATGTTACCCACACACCTCTCAAATTATCTCTTAGGTATCTCAAAACTCTCTTCAAAATATGAATTCATGAAGGCTTTTATAGACAATCTTTCCTACCTGTGAGGAATTTTGAAATTCCTTCTAGAATCCCACTCAATATTGAATTTCAACTTTTGTGATTTAATGACAACCAACTACCTCAAGGTATGGGAGTAGAGAGTCTATCTATAAACTTCATGTCACTTTGCATCGAGTTGGCATTCACTGTTCACTTACCACCTTGTCATTTTCCGCCCTCTAGAGATTCCTCCACATAAGTTTTATTTCCTTTTGTTGAAATATTCATGTGTCTCTATGTCACTTTGTCGTGCCTCCTTCCTTAGCCTAAAATTCTATAATATACGTATTTACCTAATTCTCCTGGGATATTCTTGCATCATTAGTGCTACATAAGACATGTGTTACTCACATTAGCTCAAAATATAACATAGACATTATGTATATAAAAAGTGTGATGAAGAAGTGTCAAGTAAGCGTAATGAAACAAAAACACTTGATTGGTGTGGGAAGCCCCTGAAAGACTAGTGACAAAGGGAAGGAATCAAGAAAACATGTGTAGTCATGTGTTATCTTGTGTGTGTCTTGTATCACATTCAATATACCTTGTCAACACATTTGTGTAAATAATATATAGAAAATATATCCTACCTATCAATCCAATGTGAAAAACAACATGCATAATGTAACAAGCGAGCCAATCAAATCATAAACATGTCTTTGGGCTTTTGTGTTTTTACATATATGTGAATTTTTTGTATTCTGTGATTATTTGAATATTTTTGAGTTATTTTGAAAATAACTATGTATAAGAAAGGGTACCATAAGAACCTATCTTTCATCAAGGAGATTATCTATATCAGGGTAAAATTCAATAATGACAAATGGGGTAAGATTCAAAGTATGCAATGTGTCATAAGTACAAATATTCTTGTTAGGATCCATAGTGATCAGTCCATGCTCATGATAATTTTCATAAATTGAAGGTGTGCTAGTAAAAGTATCATGGTGTGGCTTCTTACTAGATTTAGCTCTGTCAAATGAGTATGAGTGTTTCAATTGTGATGAGTATTTTAGGAAGATGGTGATAATACCATTGGATTTTAATGTAATAATGTTGGTAATGAGGTCTTAACATCGATAAGTGTCGTGTTCGGATAGATAGTGATATGAACAAAAGGGGTTACTTCGATTGTTGAGATAGATTTTTAAGAGGGAACAAATAGATTTACACAGAGAAAATAAGTCAAACAATAATAATTCTTTGATGCAAGAGCATCAATAGGTGTTCATTGAAGTGTTTTTCATGCTTGAATGAGTCTAGGTTTGATTAGGTTGAGTGTTGTCATTTTCCCTCCATTTGCATGTAATTCAAATTTTCATATTTGGACATGTAGTTGTAAATACCAAAATAAGGCCTATTTGAGTTGTGAAGGCCAAAATTGTGCAAAAACAAACTTGGAGACCTATCCTCACGTGGATCCAAGACATTTCAATAAAAGATAGGTGGTTTGAATTGTTTGCTAAGTCAAGAAGTTGTTGCGATATCTAGGGAAGTGGTTGAGCAGAGTTAGGAATGATATGTTTGAAATGTAAATTTGGAATTTTTTTGCTTATACATGAATATCCTCGAGAAAATAGTTGTATGTGTAAATTGAGCAATAGGGCGGAAGCTTGAATATCTTTATTAAACTCAATCAACCAAAAATACAATGGAGTGCTGCAATTCTTATAGGAATTTAATAGCCATGTGCAGACAAAGAAATAGGTTACACGAGTAAAAATAAACACATAATAGCTTCCAAAATACATCTGGGAAGCACATAAATTGTTATAATAATTATAACAATCATGCCTATGAGAATAAAAGACAAATATGGTTTTAAAACCATATAACAACATACAACAATAATATGGTTTATAATATAACCATATAAAATTATTATTTAATTAATAAAATTAATTAAATAATCAATTTATATTATATTATGCATAATTAACCTAACATTCCCCCCCTTAATTGTGCATTGTCTCAAGGGATGAGGAGAGGAATTCTCTGAACAACTCGAACTTGTCACGTGCAAGTGACTTTGTGAAAATATCTGCTCATTGTTCATCTGTTGGAAAAAATTGAAGTTGGATGTTGTGCTTCAACACATGTTCACGTATGAAATGAACCTGTACTTCAATGTGCTTTGTTCTCTCGTGAAAAAATGGATTGTGAACAAGTTTGAGAAAACCTTCATTGTCAACATACATGGTGGTCAATTTGTCTGTGGTATTCCAAGTCCTTCTAGTATGCGACGTAGCCATATCACTTCATAGATATCTTCTCCTCTGAGAATGATACTAAACACTGTGGAAGAAGGAGAAAGAAACGAAGTGTTATTTCTTACTTCCCCATGATATTGGTTCAGATCCCATAAAAACACAAATCCGAAGTGGATTTTCTATCATCAATATTTCTGCATATTCGAATCCGAATATCAGACAAGAAGAAGTTGTCATTCTTCTTGTATTCTAGGCAAAGATCCATTGATCCTTTGAGATATCTCAAGATGTGCCTTACTGCTTTCCAATGACACACTTTAGGTACCTACATGAACCTAGATAGATAGCATACTGCAAAGATGATATCTGGTCTAGTGTAGGTCGGGTAAATGAGACTCCTAATCAACTACCGATAGAGAGTGGCACTTACCTTAGGAGATGCATCCGAATGAGATAATCTGTAATCTATTCTCCATGGATGTAGCAATTGGTTTGCAATCCATCATCTTGAATTTCTCAAGTGTTGTCTTGGTATATTTCATCTGAGAAAAAAAAACGTGATTCTCTTTCTGCCATACTTCCAATCCAAGACAATAATGCATTAGCCCGAGATCAGTCATTTCGAATGATCAATTAAGATCTTTCTTTTTACATCAATCATCCTCACTAAACTACCAGTGATGACTAGATCGTTGACATAGAAAATGACAATCACAATCTCCCCCTTGCTTTTTAAGGTAAATATTGGGATTGTATGGATTTCTAACAAATCCATGTTGTACAAGATGCTCATCAATCTTGATGTACCATGCTCGGGGTGCTGTTTGAGGCCATACAGATATTTCCTAAGTCTACATACCTTTGCTTCTTGACCAAGTACTACATATCCCTCAAGTTGAGTCATGTAGACTTCTTCTTGTAAATATTCGTTTAGGAAGGCACTTTTTACATCCATCTGGTGGACTTTCCAGCCAAACTATGCAGCTAGAGAAAAGATCATTCTGATTTTTTTGATCTTAGCTATGGGAGCAAATGTCTCCTCATAGTCTATGCCTTATTTTTGTGCATACCCCTTTGTTACTAGTCTCACTTTATACTTGTCCACTATCCCATCTGCTTTGTACTTTTTTTTAAATATCCATCTGCATCTAATGGGTTTCTTTCTGGTGGAAGATCGACAAGCTGCCAAGTGTTATTCTTCATCACTGATTGATATTCATAATCCATGGCATCTTTCCAAGATTTTGACTATAGGGCTTCCTAGACTATAGAGGGATCATCAGATTCAATAACTCTACTCATCAAAGAAAAGTTAACTTCTTCTCTTACTTTACTACGAGTCTATGGTCCAGGGGTGGATGTATCTAGTGGAGCATCCATTCTTACATCTCATAATGTGCTAGTACACCACTTAGGCATACGTTGAACTGTTCCCATGGGTCGTGGTTCTATCTGATCAACACCATCATCCCCATCATCACTTTCATCTTTTGAGGGAACATCAGCTTCAATTTTTACAACTAGTGAAAAATCTACATCTGGTGAGTCTGGAGGAGGATTCTCTACTTCCTTATTCTCAAAAAACTCAACATATCTACTGGTGTAGACTTTTCTGGTCTTAGGATCCATTAATCTATACCTAAGAGTCTCTTCATTGTACCCAATGAAGACAAGTTTTTGTGACTTCATGTCCAATTTATTTATGTTCTGCTTGGGTATGTGCATGCTTGCTTTACACCCAAATACTCTAAGGTGTGCAATATATGGTTTTCGTTTTGACCATGCTTCTTGTGGTGTTACTTCGTCAAGAGAAACTGTGGGCACTCTGTTCAAAAAATACACTATTGTCTTTGTTGCTTCTACCTAGAATGTCTTTGCAAGTCCAAAGTCATCGATCATGCATCACACCATTTCCATGATAGTATGATTTCTTCTCTCAACAACACCATTTTGCTGCAAAGTGTGTGTGGAGGAGGCATTTGTCAATGAATCCCATGAGTTTGTAGGTAGTCTTTGAACTCATTACTAGTGAATTCCCCCTCGATCTGAGTGGAGAGTTCGATGTGATGACCAGTTTCATTCTCAACTACTACTTTGAACTTCTTGAAAGTTTCAAAAGATTCACTTTTCTTGTGAAGACAAAAAATCCACATTTTCCTTGAATAGTCGTCAACACATAGCATGAAGTACTGAAATCTAGAATGACTTGGTTGCATCAGTGACGCAAAGATCGGTATGAACCAGATCAAGTTTACCATGAGCTCAATATGTACTCTTCTAGAATGAAATTTTGTGTTGTTTTCCTCTAGGCGGTGAGGACACTTATCTCGTATCATTTTGCAAGAGATGGCAGCCCATGTACCATATTACATTGGCGAAGTGTCTTGAGATAGTTGAAACTTACATGACCAAGTCTCCGATGCCACAAATTTGTGATGAGGTGGAATTCTTAGCCACAAGTTCCTGATCATCTCTATGGTCAAAATCAAGTTGGAACATGCATCCCACATTAGAGGCTTTCACAACTATTTTCGAGCCTTGTGATTTATCTTGAATCAAACACGTTTTCTTGCGAATGACTATCAAAGTCAATTTTTAGATTGTGATCAAGGAGTTGATGATCTGAAAAGCAGATTATTTGTCAACCCAAGGACATATAAGACATCTTAAAGTCTCTGATTTGTGAACCAAGGGGAAGAGAAATGTTCTCAATCCCGAACATTGTATATGAAGAATCATCTCCCAACGAAACATGATTTTTCAATGGTGTGTCCCTCATTGAAATAAACCAGTCTCTGTGGCCGGTCATGTGTCGAGTGGCCCCCGAATCAACATACCAAACATCACTAGATGACGTGGATGGTTCACTTGATCGAGTAGTGAACAAGTAGTCTTCATTGTCTAATTGTTCTTATTGCTCAACAATATTTCCTTGCTGATGGGGTCTTCTTTTCCAGTTCCCCTTTTCTACCCTTGATTGTAGTTAGAATTTCCCTTGTTATATTGTTTTGGAGGTCTAGAGTTGCTTGATGAACCTTTCTTGTAAGTATTATACCAACAATCTTGTAGGTTATGTCCTCTTTTGCAGATTGGACATTGCTTCTTCTGTTGTCTATCCCCTTGATATTGATTTTGATTTTGGGACTTTTGATAGGAATTAGGTTTTCCTTTACCTTTTCCTTTCCATTTTTGATGTGAAGAAAGTTCCTACTCCTCTTCATCATCCTTATTATGTATGGCTTCCTCTTGTTGCAGTAAGTTTATCAATTTGTCAAAACTAACAATGTGATATCGATAAGTTTAGTGTTATTACAAAAATGCGGTAAGAAGAGGGGAGTGCTCTCAGAACAATGGGAATGAGAGCATCATCTGAGACTACTTCTCCCAGGGCTAGAATTGAAGCCCTCAATTCTGCAACTCTTCTTAAGAAAGCTTTGTTTTTTCATTTTGTTTGAACTTGATGTGTGTAATGAATCTACAAATTGAAGTATAACATTCTTGTTCTTGGCCTCGTATCTATGTTCAACTTATCCCATGCTTCTTTGGTTGTTTTGACATCTCAAATGTGGGTTTTTCACATCATCGGACACTCCAAACAAGATGATGAGTTTGGCCTTCTAATCTACTTTATCGAACTGCCGTTGTTGTGTTGTATCAGTAGTTGATCCGGTCAGAGTACCATTCACATGGGCGGATCTCTTCAAACTCAAGTTGTGTCTTAATTTTTGTCTTCCATGCAACATAGTTGTTTCCTCTAAGTAGTTGTAAATTCGGAAGAAAAATTTGGGGGCATTGGTGCCCATTTTGTAGAGATCACTGATAAGGTTTGGCTCTTATCACTCCAGGTATAAGGTCTCCCAATCTATATACCGCCGTCTAATATACCAAACCTTTCTATATATGTGCCCTTCTGATATACCCGGCAGTATGTGGAAGAAGCTTGCCCTTTCTATATACCGGTGGTACGTGAAAGAGGTGTTAACATACGTGAAAGAATTCAATACGTGGTACCAAGATAGTAATGAAAGGGGTCTGTGTGATTATTGACATCGGCTCAAAGAAATATCCTCATACGCACACGTAACTTCACTATATACTTGGATAATTTCTCAGTCTAGATTTATGTCGTGTAATCGTTCACAGATGAATGGGATGGCTCATAGTGTGTGCACTGTGACCTTACTACTCCCCGTCGATTTATAGGGACAATGCCTAGACGACGTTGTTGCAGCTATATTAGGTGTTAAGTGCAGTAATAGTCACGGCGGCTTTACCCATTAGCGCTTCCGGAGGCACCGTATATACCGAATGTTGTGAATGAGATCTAGGAGCTCGTGAGTATTTCAGAACCAATTTTTATTATTTTTAGTACAATATTCTGCCAGTTTCTAAGCAGTTACAAAGTTTGCGGTTGATTATGGCAACTTGCAAATTAGTACAATATATTGCAGCATGTAATTACATTCAAAAATCTAGAAAAATTGAATGGATAGAAAAAAAAATTGTTTTGCGGGCCCTGGTGGCCTCCAGAGCCCAAAATGACCCACTACGCCAAAAAAATACAAAAATATAGCTAAAAATGCAATTTCTGGATAGGCCTCCTTTGGCCAAAAATGTCCAGAATGAAAAACAAGCTGAATGGGGAAAAAATTTTACCCTAAATTAGGGATTTCCTCACTAAATTTAGTTAGTTATAACTAAATTTGAATTTTTCGCTAAAGTTAGCGATTCCACTAAGTTTTCCGGCAAATTTCAAAATTGAAAAACTTGTGTTTTGGGTGTGATTCGAACCATACACCTCCTATTCCTAATCCGCTTCCAATTATCCAACTTGGCACTATGTGCGCTTAGAGTATGAAATGAACAAACTTGTATTTAAAACATTTGAAAAATGACTAACCTTGCAAAATGCGACTTGGTTGAGGCTACACGTGGAGCTGCATGCAAGGCAATGCGGATTAAGGATTATTTTGCCCAAAAAAATGGATCTTGAAATGTTTTTATCTCCACACCACTTTGTTTTTGCTCTCCATGGCTTTGATAAACTTCTTTGACTTCTAATGCCGCCTTCCTTTTTGTATGCAGGTCATTTTTTATGGATTGATCGTTGTTTTTCTTCTTCTTCTTTTTGTTTTTTGATGCCGTTTGATTTTCTTGTGATGCAGGTTCATTGCTAGGATGTGGAGGTCACTGCTCGGTGGGTCTACCTCCAATACAACTCAGATTTATTTAAAACACAACAAATCATTAACATAGAACTCAAACAAAGCAAATCGGTTATTGCATTTTGTGCAGGTCTTGTGACTTCAACACAGCTTGGCCTTTGTATGAAGAATATCTTTGAGCTCTTCAAATGTAGCAGACTGTTAATATTAACAGTGAATAAAATCTCCTCTAATATTAGAGGTAAAACCCTTGATGGGGAAAAAATATTTTTTTAAATAGCATCCAGGAAGAAAATTTTGCCTAGTGCAGGAGGCACCAAGGCAAAAAAATTGCCTTACAAACACTTGGAGAATGGCAGGAGGTTGTGGAGATACAGAAAATTTTGGGAAGTTGTTGGAGGAAACACAGGCTCTCCTATAGTGCATAATCTCCTCCAAAATTGTATGCTTCCTCTCTCAACCTTCTTTGCTTCACAAGTCCAGATTCTCACTCTACGGTACCAAATGTAAATTGAGCAACAGGGGCGGAAGCCCTGAATATCTTTATTAAACTCAATCAACCAAAAATAAAATGGAGTGCTGCAATTCTTATAGGAATTGAACACTCATGTGTAGACAAAGAAATAGGTTGCACAGGTAAAACTAAACTCATAACAACTTCCAAAATACATCCGGGAAGCACATAAATTGTTATAACAATTATGCCTGTGAGAATAAAAGACAAATATGGTTTAAAAACCATATAACAACATACAACAATAATATGGTTTATAATATAACCATATAACATTATTGTTTAATTAATAAAATTAATTAAATAATCAATTTATATTATATTATGCATAATTAACCTAGCAGTATGAGCTGAAATTGAAGGTTAATAAATAAATTTGGAGTTTGTAATGAGTTTCATCTCTATTTCTTACATTTTTCTTATGGCTTTTCATGTCTTTTAGTGACCACTTTGTACAAATAGTGAACAAGGAGATTACAGTCACCACCCATGAGTCTCTTCCTTTGACTATGATGAATGGAATAGCTAGGGGACATTATCCTAAGACTAATACAATTTTCCTTAGGTCTTGAAACACCTTGGGGAGTTCTGTGGACTCAATTTTGTCTACTCTACCCTTGAACTATGGCTTCCTTGTTCTTCCAAACCGTACGGTGGAAATTGCTAAAACTTTGAATTCTCCATGATCTTGTCATCACCTACCATTGTCTAGATGTGTAGAGACTAAATCTACTGGTAGATATACTTTCCATGGGATCCCCTTGTTTCTAAGCATGCACCTTCCCAATTCGATTATGTAATGTCATAATTCTTGATGTTTTGAGCTTATCCAAGCTTAGATATCAATTGGGATGGCCTTGTATGATATGTAGGAACCTCAAAAGGTGTTTAATAGTTGAATTTCTCTCTGTAACCTTGATTTTCATGTTTCAATCCTCAAGAAGGCCTAATTTGGCCTACGGAAGTCTAGAGAAGTAGGATTCCATATAAAGTAACATACACTTGCACTCTACATATGTTTTGTAGCTTCAATATGGTTTTCTCGGATTTGTGCTTGGTTTTTTTCATCCTGAAAGTATGAAAGATTTATCTCGATCCACAGAGGTAGGGTAGGGCTAAAAGCCTTTGGCCATACAAAGGAGTGATCTTGGGCCTAATGGCCAAATTCTATTATTTTAAGCTTTGATATTCTTTAGTTTAGGTGTGTGTGTGTGTGATGTGTGTGAAGAGTGATAAGTGTGGATATAGTTGTATGAGTGTGTTTTGTCTCCTCAAGTATGTAACATGATGTGTTTTCTTAAAGAATAAGAGTTGGTGTTTAGTCAATAAGGTCGATCAACCTAGGATACTTCGGATGTTCTAAAGGATAATCAAAGAATTGTCAAGTGAGTAGGTAGACGCTTACACCATTGTGGTTTACGAGCACAAGATTGTGCACAATCCAAAGATCCAGGTAGAAGATAAAGAGGTTGAAGAGAATGGTAGATAGAGGAAGAGGAGCTAGAGGAGGAGGAGTAGCTAGAGTGACTCAAGCACAATTGTTGGAAGAGATAAGGAAGCAGAACCAGTTGATGGAAGAGGTCAAACAAGACTACAAGAGGTGGAATTGTCTCAGAGAAGAGGCATTGAATATGAAGAAGAGAGTGAAGAAGAAGAGTAGGTGAGAGAGCTAATTATGGATATACCTCCTCTAGAAGCAACAAAAGATAGATTGATCAAAGCTATTGTAGGAGTCAGTTCCAAGCCAAAGATGGAAGTTCCAATGTATGAAGGGAGTCTCAAGCTAGAAGAGCTCATTGATTGGATCAATGTTATGGACAAGTACTTTGAATATGAAGAAGTGGAGAATGATAAGAAGGTGAAGTTTGCAAAGTGACAAGATTGAAGATTCATGCTTCCCTATGGTGGGATGGAGTACAGAAAGAGAGGATCAACAAAAAAATGGCAAAGATCAAATATTGGGATAGGATGGTGGAAAAATCAAGGCAAAGTTTATACCCAAGGATTACCAAACAAATTTTTCAGGTCACTCTAGAACCTAAGACAAAAAGATATGTCTGTAAAAGATTATATAAAAGAATTTTATAAATTGACCATAAGAGCAAGTCAAGTAGAAGATGATTTGGAGAAGGTGGCTAGATATCTCAATGGACTGAAATTTTCAATCTTGGATGAAATCAGTATTTTATCTCCAAGAATAGTTGATGAAGCTTATCAACTAGCACTCAAAGTTGAGGAGAAGATTTCTAGAAAGAGTGGATCATTTTCAAGAGGAAGAGGTAGAGCATTCAGAGGAAAATTTGGGAAATCAAGTGGGAGAAGACAACTACAGACCGCCATGAAGAAGGCGGTAGTTCTTAGAGCACCAAAGGATATTTCTCACAAAGAAGAGGTTCCTCATTCAGAGGAAGGAGACCATATCAAGGCTGTCAAAGAGGAAGAGGTAGATTCTTGGACAAGTGTTATAGATGCAACAAGTATGCAGGGCATAGGTCTTATGAGTGTCCAGAGAACCCTTCAACCAGCCATAAGAGGGGTGTGTATATAGCTCAAGGAGAAGAAGAAGTTGAAGAATCTACAACATCAAAACAAGAGGACATTCCAAAGGATGGTGAGTTACTTTTAATGAAAATAATTTTGTTAAAGCCTAATAAGGAAGTTGTAGAACCACCACAAAGGAAGACTTTGTTTAGCACTAGATGTAAAAGGAAGACTTTGTGCTACAAGGTTGTAATAGATAGTGTAAAATCTTGACAATCTTGTGTCAATTGGGATGGTGGAAAAGCTAGGCTTGAAGAAAGAGGCACATCTAACTCCATATAAGGTTTCTTGGCTACAAAAGGGGCATCAATTGTTGGTGATTTATCAATGCAAAGTGGAGTTTCAGATTGTTTCATACAGAGATCAATTTTTTTGTAATGTCATGCCCATGGATGCGTATCACATCTTTCTTGGGAGACCTTGGAAATTTGACAGCAAGGTTATACATGATGGAAGGAGAAACACATACACTTTCATGAAGGATGATCATGAATAAGAAGAGTAGAGTTCTAAGGTGATGTTTATGGGAGGTAAAGATTTCTTGCATGAGATGAAGAAAGAAGAGGTAAACTTTGATGTGAATGGTAAGCCTAAAAGTGTAGTCATTAGCACTAAGTGATTGATTTGCCTTCGAGAGATACAAGACATATTGAATGAATACATTGACATTATTGTGGATTATTTTCCTAATTAACTACCACCATTAAGGAGCATCAGCCATCACATTGATCTGATTTCAAGAGAAAATTTACCAAACAAAGTTGCTTATAGAATGACTCCAAGAGAGAATGAAGAAATCAAACAAAAAGTGCAAGAATTGTTGGACAAATGTTTCATAAGATAAATTTTAATCCCATGTGTTGTTCACACTTGTGATAAGTCCTAATAAGGATAGAACTTGAAGGATGTGTATAGACTCAGGACCTATCAACAAGATAACCATCAGGTATAGGTTCCCATTACCTAGAATGGATGATTTGCTTGATTGTTTGAGTGGAGCAACATATTTCTCTAAAATAGACTTGAAAATTGGATACCATCATATCGAATCAAAGAAGGGGATGAATGGAAGATAGCTTTCAATACTAATGATGGTCTCTATGAGTGGTTAGTCATACCATTTGGCTTAACTAATACTCCTAGTAATTTCATGAAATTAATGAATGAAGTGCTCAAATATTTCACAAGTAAGTTTGTTATAGTATATTTAGATGACATTTTGGTGTTTATTCAAACAAATTGGAAGATGGATATTGAAAATGTTCAAAAATGAAGAACTCCAAATATTGATAGATCTCTAATTCATTGGATTCCTCCTCCAAGCTCTTGGTATAAACTTAATTTTGACGGAGCCTCTAAGGGCAACCCAGGGGCAGCTGCTAGTGGAGGAATAATTTGAGATCATAAAGGTTGTTTAGTTGTTGCTTATGCTAGTAGAATGGGCAATCAGACCAATCACTATGCAGAAGCTCTATCAACTTTATGGGGTCTAAGAATTGCTAGGGATTACAACATTCAAAACATCATTGTTGAAGGTGACTCTTTGAATATTATAAATCATCTTAATCAGATACACCCTCCAAGTTGGACTATTAAAGATTTCATTTAGGAATCTATTAATATATGTCATGCCTTCAAAAATATTAAAATTGGTCATACTTATAGAGAGGGCAATAAGGTGGCAGATACCTTAGCCAACTATGGAAATAATAATAATTTCACCACTTGGGATAATGAAAAAAACACCCCACAGGAGAAGTATAGAATGGTATTACCAAGGATAATTATGAGCATTCACGTCTTAGATAGAATCTCTCATGAGAATGCGTGGGAGTTGATGGATAAGAAAGATGGCACATGTGAGAGGGGTTATTCCAATTACCAACATAAAAGTTGCCTTTTCATGGGTGGTTTGCAGTAGAGCATTAGCAAAAATAGTAGAGGAAGAAATATGGGAGGAGCTCCATGCCAATTAGAACCCAGTTGTGATCCTGCATGGAAGGATAACATGGAGCTATGGAATTTGCTTCAAATGGGGGTGTCTCCAACTTTATTGAGAAAATCCAAGGTCATGATTAGCACATTTTAGTATGTTTTTCCATAGATTGGAAGGACAGGAAGGTTGAATATGGAGGGAAAAGGGTGTTGATGAATGAGGAGCTAATTGTAGAGGTCACAGGGCTGGCCTTGGATGGCATCCGGTTCTTTAGCAAAAGGATTGACAAAAATGTTGAAGCTAAGAAGTTTGTTAATGCGGGGAGGAGATCATCTTTGTTATGGCCGGCATTCAGGTAAGCTCCATTCTCGGAACCTTTCGATGAAATCACTAAAATGATGGTGCGGTTTATATCCCTTGAAAGGTACATTACTGTTCCACCGAACACCTGGTTTTCCTTAATCACTTCAAGAGAAATCTTATTGTCTGTTTCCCACACTACCTCTTGAATTCTATGGAACGATCCATTCTTGATTTTCAAAAACATTCTAGGGCCATCCCCCTTCACCAGGGGCTCATCTTTCTACTTCACAAGCATTGCCTCATCAATTTCCCTACCATTCCTATTTCCCCCAGCGTTCAGCTCACTCCCTCCCACAACACACCCAACCCCAACCTGACCAACTCTCCCATTATCAGGAATGTCAAGGATAAGAACCTTGCACCCCACAGAGCGACCCCACCTACCTCTATTCATGTCCTCCGAGTAACAAGGATATGGAAATGGTTCAAAATATCTTGCATATCAATAATGCAGGGCAGCACGAAGCTTCTCATCAAGAGAGGGACAATATTCTCCTTATAATGGAAACTTTGGAAAATGAGGTTGAAAATATCAAGAAATAGATACAACAGCTAAACAAGCAAAAGGGAAAACGAAATATAAATGATGATATGGTTTTTGCACTGATTAGACTGAAGAGATTTAGAGAAAATTGAACTCTCTGGATAATAGAGTGGGAAGAAATAAGGATAGACATGACCACACCATGGCCATCTTCAAAGCAATCAATGATTTTTTTCAATAGCACGCTTGAAGCATCACATTCTTTGAGTGGAGTCCTTGAGGATATTTGAGGCACTGAAAAGGAGAGAAATCGAGGTCATAGCGCAATTGAACATTAATGACCCAACACATGTCACCACTCTAGCACTATTTACCTCCCTACAGATGATCAAATCAAGGATTGAAAGGGCCTCAAATAAATAATACCTTCTAGGCAAACTGGAGGATTACAAGTTGTTTTATTTCTGTTAGTTTGTTGTTTTTTTGTTGTTTAGTTGCAGTTATGTCCCTGTTTTGCTTTATATTAGTAGCTTCTTTTTTACTATTATTGGACTTATCATAATATCTGGATTCAGATCCTATTTTGATGCTTTTCTTGTTGATTTGGTTGTTGAGCCTTTGTTGTAATAGGGTATAGTCCCTTCAAAACTATTTTCCTTTAATTTAAAAAAGCATTTGAGAATGGTATTAAACAAGTTACATGAAGAGAAATTGTTGATTAATGTGAAAAAGTGCAGTTTTCTAAAAATAGAGTTAGTGTACTTGGGTTTTTTCATTTCAAAGGAAGGTTTGAAGATGGAAAATGAGAAAATCAAATCCATACTTGATTAGCCTACACCTAGGAGTGCATATGAGGTAAGAATCTTCCATGGATTGGCTAGTTTCTATAGAAAATTTATAAGAAACTTCAGTGGAATTGTAGCACCAATGATAGATACAATCAAGGGTGATAAGAAGAATTTTTGTTGGACTGAGGTTGCTGATAAAAGCTTCAATTTTCTGAAGAAGAAGGTAATTGAAGGACCTATTCTAACCCTACCTGATTTCAATAAGCTTTTTCAAGTAGAATGTGATGCTAGTGGGTTAGCAATAGGGGCTATTTTGAGTCAAGAAGGAAAACCAGTAGCATACTTTAGTGAGAAACTAAGTGATGCTAAGAGGAAGTATTCAACATATGAGCAAGAGTTCTATACACTTATACAAGCCTTGAAAAAGTGGAGGCATTACCTTATGCCTAAGGAATTTGTCTTGTTCACTGACAACTATGCCTTGTAATTTATTAGTAATCAGAACAAGCTAAGTCAGAAGCATGTCAAGTGGATTGAATTTTCAAAAAGTTTCACATTTACCATAAATCATAAAAAGGGTCAAACTAACAAGGTTTTAGATTCTTTGAGCATGAGAGTTTTGGTTTTGCAGGAGTCTCAAGTGAACATTATAGGCTTTGAAGAGTTGAAGGAGATGTACCAAGAAGATGTAGATTTCAAGGCAGCATACAATTCTTGTGAGAACCCAATCATGGAAGACAAAAGTCCTTGGTTGGACTACATGCTTCATGAAGGTTTGTTATTTAAGCGCAGTAGACAACTTTGTATCCCAAAAAGTTCCATGAGGGATAATTTGTTGAAAGAGAAGCACAGTGGTAGCCTAGCAAGACATTTTGGGCAAGAATAAGACATTGGCACAATTAAACAACAATTAATATTAGCCAGGGATGGATAAAGATGTCAAGATTTTTGTGGAAAAATATAAAGTATGTTAGTATAGCAAAGGTATTAGTCATAATTTAGGACTATATCAGCCACTACCCATTCCTAGTAGACCTTGGGATTCCATAAGCATGGACTTTGTACTTGGTCTACCTAAGACACAAAAAGGTCATGATTCCATATTTTTTTAGTTGTAAGTTCAAAAATGGCTCACTTTATCCCATGCACAAAGACAAGTGATGCAACTCACATAGCTAACTTGTTCTTTCAAGAAATTGTAAGGTTGCATGGTTTTCTAAGAAGCATAGTTTCAGACAGAGATACTAAGTTTGTTGGGAATTTTAGAGAACCCTATGGAATAAGTTGGGAGCACATTTAGCTTCAGCTCAACATACCATCCTAAGGCTAATGGTCGGATGAAGTTGTCAATAGAAGTTTGGAAACATCCTCGAAGCCTAGTGATCATGCACCCAAAACAGTGAGACCCTGCACTTGTACAAGCAAAATTTTCATACAATGGCTCTCCTAATATAAGTACAATGATGATTCCTTTCCGAATCTTTTATGGAATACATCTTAGGGGTGTATATGAGTTGAGATACTTATGAAATATTGGGCAAGAAGTGTATATGTAGAGGAGTTTTCTAGGCAACGAAAAGTTTGCATGAACAAGAAAAGAATAAACTTGAGGATAATATCATCAAGTACAAGTAAAGCGTAGATTATAAAAGTAATGAGGTGAATTTGTAGTGTTGGAGACCTTGTACTTGCTCACCTTAGAAAGGAAATATTCCCTAAGAAAGAGTACAAGAAGTTGAAAGTATAGAATATTGGTCCATGCAAGGTACTAAGAAAGTTTTCCAATAATGCATATGAGATAGAATTGCCTCAAGGGATTGGAATCTCTCCAATATTTAATGTTGTAGACATGTATGCATACAAAGGTGAGGAACAAGTGGCATATGGACTTGAAACAGGGAATGAAGAAGTTGTTAAATGGGAGCAACAAATGCGTAAAGAAACACCAAAGGAATTTGAAGCAATATTAAACAAGAAAGTGGTCAAGAAAACAAGAGATAAGGAGTATTACCACTATTTGACCAAGTGGAAGAACCTACCAACGAAAGATGCAACGATGATGACCGAGAATGGCCTTCTGTTTGGGTATAAGTGTTGAATAATTGATGAAAAATAGTAGTCCATGAATAAATTGTATTTTGATCTTTGGTGGAATGATGCAAGACCATCAATAGGTGGTCATTAAAGTTTTTACATGCTTGAGTTGAGTCTAGGTTGGATTAGGTTGAGTGTTGTCATTTTCCTTGATTTGCATGTAATTCAAATTTACATATTTGAACATGTAGTTGTGTATACCAAAATAAGGCCTATTTGAGTTGTGAACGCCAAAATTGTGCAAAAACAAACTTGGAGACCTATCCTCACGTGGATCCAAGAAATTTCAATAAAAGGTAGGTGGTTTGAATTGTTTGCTAAGTTAAGAAGCTATTGAGATATCTAGCGAAGTGGTTAAGCGAGTTAGGAGTGATATGTTTGAAGTTTAAATTTGGATTTTTTTCTTGTACATGAATATCCTCAAGGAAATAGTTGTATCGAGTTAAATTGAAGGTAAATAAATAAATTTAGAGTTTGCGAGTTAGTTCCATGACTGTTTCTTGCATTTTTCTTATGATTTTTCATGTCTTTTAGTGACCAAGTCTATACAGATAGTGAGCAAGGACATTACAGTCACCACCCACGAGCTTATTCCTTAAACTATGATGAATGGAGTAGTTGGGGAGATTATCCTAAGGCTAATACAATTTTCTTAGGTATTGAAACACCTTTAGGAGTTATGTGGAATCAATTTTGTCTTCTCTACCCTCAAACTAGGGCTTCCTTGTTCTTCCAAACCACAAGTGGAAATTGCTAAAACTTTGATTTTTCCATGGTCTTGTGATCACCTACCACTATCTAGATATGCAAAGACTAACTCTCTCGACAAACATACTTTCCATGGGATCCCCCGATTCTAAGCATGCACCTTCCCAATTTAGTTTAACAGTCATAATTCTTGATGTTTTGAGCTTAACCAAGCTTGGATACCGATTGGGATGGCCTTGTATGATCTATAGGAACCTCACAAAGGTGTTTGATAGTTGAATTTCTCTCTGTAACCTTTATTTTTATGTTTTCAGTCCTCGAGAAGGCCTAATTTGGCCTAAGGAAGTCTAGAAAAGTAGGATTTCATACAATGTAGCATACCCTACACTCTACATATGTTTTGTAACTTCAATATGGGTTTCTAGATTTGTGCTTGGTTTTTTTCTACCTAGAAGTATGAAGATTTATCTCAATCACGAGATGTAGGGTAGAGGCTACAAGCCTTTGGGCATACAAGAGGGTGATCTTTGGCCTAATGTCCAAATTCTATTATTTTAAGCTTTGAAATTCTTTAGTTTAGGTGTGTTTTATGTGTGTGAAGTGTGATAAGTGTGGATATAGTTATATGAGTGTGTTTTATCTCCTCAAGTATGTAACATGATGTGTTTTCTTAAAGCCTAAGAGTTGGTGTTTAGTCTAGAAGGTTGATCAACCTAAGAGACTTGAGGATGTTCCAAAGGATAATCAAAGAAGTGTTAAGTGAGTAGGTAGATGCTTACACAATTCTTCTTAATTGATTTGATATGGGAACTCTTACAAATATATAGCTAGTGAGTTTCCTATAAAATAGGAAACTGCTCTACCCATAAATACTATTCACGTAGTATTGTTGTAACTAATAACAATATCACTAACTAATTTTTATGATCTCCACAAATATATCTATTATAAGCTACGTGAATAATACTCACAATAAAAATATAACTTTGAGCACACATTAACATAATCAAGCACTAATAGAATTTTCCTAACATTCCCCCCTTTATTGCGAACATGGGGAAAACATGTTCTTGTACTATAACATGTCGCTACGTAGCCTACTCATGATCTTGATGGTTTCAAAGACAATAACAACAACCTCTAGATGGTTTTCCTAGTGGTATACCAACAACCACAATTATAGATTATTTTCCTAATGGATTACTAACAACCATAACTATAGATGGTTTTCCGGTGGATTAACAACAACCACAATATCATGATGCTACAAAGTACATTACTCGGCTCTCATCACTATCACACAAGTAGGGAATAACATTGGAAAAATTGTTGAATTATGCTACTCATACACACAAACAAAAAACTAGAAATGGAACATTGGATCATGTCCCTCCCCCTTAATGTAAAATTTCCACTTATTGAAAAAGAAACACCTGCAAAACCGTAACACACCATGCACGGCTAGAAGCAAACACACAACTGAAACAAAATGTGCCACCAAACCTTTGATATGGCCCCATCGTAGGTGATGAAGAGAGGTTGTTGATTAACGTCCATCCTCGATGTCTCCATCCTCTAGTGATGATGTTGCTAACTCGGCTTGATTTGACCATGAAGCTCATTTTTACATACCTTAATCGGACATCATATTCCATTGAAAATGCTTATGTAAGGAAAAAAAAATAGTTTTGAACTTTAACTTTGACTCACAATGAAATATTGACATTTTTACAATTGACTCTATTTTAATAGTTATAAGACCTTGACTCTTTTGATAGACTAGAATTTTGAGACATGACTTAACATGGCTTATAACCAACAAAATGACAACGACACTTAACATTTGATGATGACCAAAAGATAACAAAAAAACAACTAAAAAGCAATATTTAATTACTTTTTATTCTTTGACGTTGAAAGACTAGAATTTTGAGACATGACTTAACATGGCTTACAACCAAAAAAATGACAACGACAACACTTAACATTTGACAATGACCAAAAGATAACAAAAAACAATTAAAAGTAATATTTAATTACTTTTTATTCTTTGACGATAAAAGACTATCATATTTTGTTGACACCATTATTTTGATATTAAAGACAAATAAGATTTGATGACACAAGACTCGAAAGACTAATTGACAATATTTATTAAATCCCTAGACTCTACGCCTATTTGAATTTTGAATATTAAAAGCAATATCATAAATGCCTTTAAATATTTTGACCAACTAGACATTGGCACATTGACATAAACAAATAATCACAAATGACCTTATTGACTCGCCTGAAGTTAAAACTTGGAGATTTCTTTGAAAGCGGATAATGAAGATCAATGAACTAAGAAATTTTATTACAAATCTGTCATTGAAGACATGTGTCGGGAGCTTTGGTGGCATCAGACTAGACAGAAGGAATATGTGGACTATCGATGCAATTGGAAATCAAGTGTGGAATTGAAGATTGTATTTGATCTTTATTGTAGAGACGTTTGATCTGACAGTCAACCATGGATGGATCCAATATGTAAAATATATGTCTCGAACTTCAATACGTATATGTAGTCTGGGTCGAGACAAGATGTAATATGCAACGTGGATGATGTTTGAGTCGAGATCCACTAAATAACAATAGAATTTTATATTTCTCTAGCAAGGATCACTTCATGGAAATACCCACGTGCATCCAAGTCCTCATCCAATGTAAAGGTCTAGTATCTATGAATTAAACTTCCTTCTTCTTCGTTTATTTTCAGTAGATATATGTTTATGGTAGGTGCAAAAATGTGTTTCCCTTTTATAAGCATCAACTCTCCATTCTTGTCATGATTGCATCGGTTAGACAATAACACTAGTTGCATCAACTTCCAAATTTGCACAGTTCTATCACGCAAAAAATTCTGAAATATCAAAAGTGTGCGAGATATTCGGATCAACAACATATAGACCACATGGCTTTCTTTTAATGTTGTGAAGAAACAAAAGAAAAAAATTCGGGGCTAAAAATTCATCGAAACTTCATTTTGGACAAGAAGATATCACGCACTACTTATACCAAATAAGAGGGAACACACATATTTGCACAGAGAAAATAAGCCAAACAGTGATAATTCTTCTTAATTGATTTGATATGGGAAATCTTACAAATATATAGCTAATGAGTTTCCTATAAAATAGGAAACTGCTCTACCCATAAATACTATTCACGTAGTATTGTTGTAACTATTAACAATACCACTAACTAATTCTTATGATCTCCACAAATATCTCTACTATAAGCTACGTGACTAATACTCACAATATAATATACAAAATATAACTTTGCTCACACATTAACATAATGGAACACTAATAGAATTTTCCTAACATTTTTAGTAAATTGATGCCGCATAAATGGTGAAGTAACTCAAGATGAAGCAATATAAATAATAACTCTTGTGGGGAGTCAAGATGTTCTAGAATGGTGATAGAACAACAAGTGTAGGATCTAATTTGTTGATATCATATTGCAATGGGTCAGATCCAACTATAATGGATGTGTCATGATTATCTAGGGTTACATAGACATAAGTTTCATATGTAACAAATTTAAGGTGATAATGTCTAGTACTAGTAGAAACAAAAAGAGAATGGAACATAGATTCATCTTCATCGATGGGATTAAAATTCAATTTACACAAATTGTCATCAGTAAGTGCAATAATAACAACATCGCCATTTGAGGGATAATAATCAATATTGTCTTATGGCATTGAATTAGCCAATATGATAGGAGTATCAAATGGATCATCCTTAGCAAAGTAAATAGTATTATCTAAAACTATATATTGCTCAATCAATGGTGGTAAATAAGTGGTAGTGTCATATTCATAATTGGATTCTCCTACGCTATAGGTGGGTATTTTATCTATACGTATGGGTTGTTGATGAGGATTAATAGTGAGTACTTAAGAGGTATAGTTATAAACTTTGCAATTTTGAAGGATATAGGTCAACAACCACAATATACTCATATCCGTCATGTATGAACTTGATACATTGATGAAAAATAGATGAAACAAATTGCATAGCATGGATCCAAGGATGACCCAAAAGAAGATTATAATGTAAATCCATGCCTATGATGTGAAATGTAGTGGGAAACTTTTTGGGGCTAACCAAAAGGTCAAGAGTAAAAGTGCCTAAATTAGATCATATGATGTTATCCAAACCTCTCATAGAAATTATAGTTGTGTCGATTGCATAGAAACTCCCATATTTTTATTAAATAACTAGGATAAATATTGAGATCAAATCCATTGTTAATCAAGGCATGCTTAATAAGGACTCCTTGAATTTGTGTTCTAATGAAAAGAGGTGAGTAGGGGTCCTCATTAAGTTTATATCAGCTAGACTAAATGTGATTACCTTATTCATAGCTTTGAATGTTTCCATAATAGATGCAAAATCAGCATACTAAGTAGTGGGAGGAAAGGTAACATATTGTAAATTCTCATATAAGATATCCTTATAAATAGGTACCTTTTGCAATAGTTCTAGAAGAGATATCTTAACACGTTATTATTTAATTTCTCTATTATTTCAAATCCTTTAGAAGGACCACTAGATTTAGTAGAGGGGTAAATAGGTGATGTGGAAAAGGGTGGGTTTCCCCTAACTATTTGCTTAGTGTGATTTGTTGTGATAACATTAACGTCAATATATATGGGTGAAGAATTAAATTGATTTGGATGTTGCTTTAAGTAGGAGGAATATATATCAATGTAAGTGTGTACCTCATATGTCATGAAACAAGCGAGAAGAACCATTGAGATCCCCTCCACCAAATGGGATATGAGAAAGGACTTGGTTAAAGGGATGGGAACCCATACTAAAACAAGGGAATGGTCCCTTAGGTTTGAAAAAAATATCATATAATATTTAAGGAAGATGCATAGTGAGACATAATAGGATAACTTAGAATTCCCCAAGATTAGAATAAGAAATCCTATAGCCTTTGGGACTGAACACTAGATTCAATTCAAAATTTAAGTTCATCAAATGTATACACCCCAATTAAATTTTGTTATGGAATGTGCACAACAATAAATAGGATGTTGTAGACACAAAATCATGCACTTAGGTACATGTCTAGGGCCTAAAATCATACTAGCATTTATATGATTCCTAAGCAAGAAAACTAGTGGTTGACAACTATCTTTGGCCTCTTTTCTTTGTCTCTTGTTTTATATTTGGTCTTACACACCCTCACCAAATCAGAACTTTACCGATTTATCTTTCATAGATTGAGACACCGGCGACCCAATCAAGACAGTAGCACTCAAGCACTCTTGTCCCTCTTGGGTGCCCCTAACCCTTTCTTATCTTACTCGCTCTTTTTGGGTCTCTTTTATCTTTTGGGAATTTTTTCACTTATGGGTTAGCCTTCTAGTTGTCAATTACAAAATTCAAACAAGGGAATCATATAAATACATAGTTATGTGTTCAAAATCAAGGACCAAACACTAAGCATTACTATCATCACCTAAGATTGCATTTAAAAGGAACCTAAAGCACTCCAAGGCATTCATCTAACATCCATTTAAGGGACAAAGGTTACAACTCTACATATGCAACATAGGAAAGGTAAGTTCATTCTATTCTATCCACACATTCTACTACATTGCTACATTCTAGCTACATCTTACTATCGATTACAACTCACACAAGGGCATCATAGGGCACAATTGTTATACACACTCACAAGAACTACATGGAGTTTGAGATTTAGTGTAGCGCTTGGTTATGATTTCACTTTCGGGGTGACCGTCGAGGTCAGTCTGACTCCCCATTCTACATTTTCCTTTTTAGGTTTGATGTAGTTTATGGGCTTGTGCGAGCAAATTTCTCTTTTGTGGGTTACAGGGTAACTTCACGCGATCTAAGAGAAAACATCATATGATCAAAAGGAAATATAGAGACACAACAGAAACTAGATCCATATCCTTTGTGTAGTCACGAGCTCCCGAGATCCGGCCATCAACACCCAGTGCCTTTGTCTACTACACGGGTGCCCCTGTCTTTCATTGTTCATGAGTTGAAAAATTTACAGAGATCAATAATGACATTGTTTGCATCTTGTTCATCACTTCTCTCTACTTAGATCACTTCCCGATTGCACACATATTAGATAAGTCTTCTTATCTCATCTTCTTGTTTAAGGTTTCATATTTTAATCTTAATTTGTTTGTGTCCTTTCTTGTACTTTATTGTTTATACATCGGTTACTCCATGATTAGATTTAATTAAGTTTTTTATTAAATCGGATGTAAGGGTTTGTAATAGGGGATTATTCGATCTAATCAATTTATAATCAGTCATTCATAACTTAATACATTGATACTTGAAACAATTGTAAATGATAAATGATAGCTCAAATACATAAGAGGAGATGAATAATTAGTTGTACATGAGAAAAAGAAGATCCATATTTACGAGATAAGTGCAAAAGACAAATTAGAAACTAAAGATATAACGATATTAATTCTAGAACTAGAAACTAAGTCCGGGTGGGCCCATAAAAATGTTGTATGGTCTAGACCTAAAGTTTTATGGTCATGATTGGAAGTGTATGAGTCTTGGCCCCATTGTGAGTTGTGATCTACAACTTTTAATGTGCTTCTCTTTCGGAAATGCCCTTCGTTATATGTCATTTTTTCTCACGACTTTGGGATGACTTGTAATCACTTACAACAAAATGGAAACCCTATAAACCTATAATACCCTTCATCAAATAATTAACAAACCAAAAGGATAAATCATATGTGTGGTGAGGTAAGACTACCCTTGGCGGTTGACCTAGATGAACCAATCCAAGTTCTTCACTACATGACCTTATGCAAGATCAAGCCTCATGTAGTTCTCTTAGGTGTTTTTGCAAGTGTGAGTGTGATCTAAGTCAACCCCCGTGGGTGCCCTCACATCTCTTGACATAAAGATAGTGGGATAACTATATATTATAAAATGTACACAACACAGTAGTAGTGTGATGTGGTGTGATTCAACTATGTGACCTAACCCTTTGTTCCTTGAAACCCTTTGAAAATGCTTAGAGTGACTTTTCTCTTGTTAAGCCATGAATCTAGGACCTTTGCAAACTTGTAAATAGAGGAAGTTAAAATCTTTCACCTAGTTGAGTGCTTCACACCTATATGAGAGGTTTCTCTAATTGATGTGCCATTGATTTAGGAATATTTTGGAATGATAATTGAAATGGGAGCTTGTAAGAATGTCAGGTGAGTTATAAAGTGATATTGAATTGCTTATATAGCCTTTTGTAGGTGAAATATTCTAATAAGGACAACCCTAGGAAGATGAAACAAAATAATAAATATATTCAAATTGAAAATATATATAGAGTGTGAAAGGTCAAGATAGTATAAGTTGACAAAACTAAATTTCACATCCTGACCAAACTATACAATCTAGACAAGAGAAGTTTTATGCGAAATAGAAAATTGTAGCATGTTGCACAAGGACAATTTATTATTGTGATTAATTAATATTTTTTTATTTAAGAGATAATAGAGTGTAAAGATGAGAAAGTCATGAAAGATTGATGGAGATATATTGATTTGTTTCAAATGTGAGCATGTGTCTTAGCAAGGGAGCATATCCGGAATTAGCATCACAAAAGGACAAGTTATCAAATCTTAGTGTCTATATTATCCTATCATGAGTGTAAAAACATATGATGTGCCCAATTTACTATATCACTTCCATTGGCTTCCCCATCCACAACATCTCATGGATATATCCGAGGACCTCAAGCTATCTTGTAAGGTGGCATCTCTACGCTTCATGTTCATTTACCCTCATAATGGTGCCACTTAGTGTATACTCTATTTTATACAAGAATACACACACACACACACACACACACACACACATATACATATATTTATTTATTTTTGTGTGTGTGTACGTGCATGTCTAAAACATTGGGGCAATGAATATATGCACATATTTTTTTCTTTGTGTCTTTAACATTGAAGATTGAGCAGGAGTAAATGATATTTAAAATAATGGAATTTTCTTTGATGCTTGCAATGTGTTTGAAATTTATTCTATTCTTGATATACCATGTTTTTAGGTTTTACGGTATTTTCTATTTTAAGGAATTTACAACTTTTTGTTGTTATTGTTGTATTAGTTTAACACTTTTAATAATGTAATTAGAGTAATCCCAAAAATTACATTGCCAAAAGTAATATTTTTAGGGTGTGTCTATTAAGACAAATCTAATACTCAAACATTGTATAAAAGAGGAAAATTGATTATATTAATCTTAATATCTAAGTTTGTAATATCATAGTCATGAATTATTTGTTTGATCCCCTTGGAGCCTAACTACATTTTGTTTGCCTCATGGTACTTTTGTTGTTGCAAATCAAAGCGCAGCACCCCGGATGTTGATCGATTTCTAGTTTGATCATTCTAAGCATCAAAGTGTGATTGCACAACATTGAATCCTCTTCCAAGTGTGGGACTTGCAAAAATGGAAGAGGAATCTCCATATTAGAGGCTGGTTCCTCAACTCCCTCGATCAACTATTTTACTTGCACAATTGCAGAGGTTTAAACTCCTAATCCTACCCTAAATTCCAAAGGGACAGAGATAGAGAATGCAGATAAACTAAAACTAATGCTAATATGTGATGCACCAAAGGAGTTTTAGACACACGATGCTTTGCATGAAATACACAATCCACAAGGAAACATAGCACAAAACATGCACAAATGCTCAAAATGTAATGAAAGATCAAGAAATCAATGATAGATATATGAAAGGATTGAGGGATTTTAATCATAGAACATATATCAACATCTCAGATCCAATACAAGTACATTATAGTGATCCAGAGGCAAGAAAAGGTGCTGCATTACATGGAAAGGTAAAATTTCTTCACAAATTCTGCCAAGGAGGAAGAAAAAGGAAGTTACAGAGCTGAAAAGTGTCTCTCCTTTTGCAAAATGAACTCATTCTGGCTTTTACAGTGCAAACCACGACCCCAGGAGAGAGAAACATGGGAAAAAGTGCAAGGGGTTCAACCATTGACCAAAATTCCATCAAAACAGCATGGGCGCCTGACAGACCCATTCCCTGACATTTTTAACCATGCTGGGAGAGAATGCGAGCCATTCTTCATTAAAAACGGTGGTTGAAACGTCATTTCTGTCCATGACCACGTGCCAGAGGTATTTTTCAATTTTCTCTCTCCAAACTCCATCAAAATGCAAAAATGACCCGGAATCTTGTAGATAATTTCACCAGCTTTCCATTGATATAAAGAACGTGAAAAACTAAGCTCTGGATCGAAAGATATGGTGATTTGAAGTTTTAGGGCAAAACAGGGCCAAATCGGGTCGGTGGGAAAAATTTGAATTTTTGCACCTTTTTGGTCATTTGGAAAATTTTCCAAAATTTCCCCATGCTCCACCACTCTAGGTGCCACGTGGTGGCATCTCATTGGCCGCGGGCCTTTCAGGGGAAACTTTTCCCAAAAAACTCCGCCGAGCCATAACTTCAAAAATACATGGAGTTAGGAGGAAAACTTTACCTTTCTGGAAAGCTGAGAAAGAGCTCTATCCAATGGTGCCATTTCCAGAAGGTTTTGAGTGCCTGAAAAGCAAAATTTTGTGACTGAAGCACAAGAGAGGGAAGAATGGGAGGAGTTAGCCACAAAATGAGCGGGGGCACATTTTGGATAACAATTTTGGCGACTCAGAGGGGTCATCTGCCTGCTGGATGAAGTTACCAGTTGCTGAAGCATCCATTGGGCATGGAGTCATGAGTTGTAGCCTGCAAACTGATCTGAACTTTGAAAACCTCCTCTCTGAGCCACTTGGAAACCCCTTTGAAATGGACTGCAAAGAGCAAAACCAGCACCACAAAAACTATGTACAAAACTAAAAGTCATACATGCTCCAAAATGGAACATGCAGAGTGTGCACAAGCACTTTTTTCTTGAAAGCAAAACTACCTATCCTACTCTAACCGGAAGCAAAAGTGGGCTAAACAAACCTCAGATTTGGTTGGGAGAAATAGCTTCCCTTTCTCAAAAGTTACAACCATGCAATTGATTTGGCATGAACATGGTTGATTGGATGAGTGGAAAATCAACAAGAAGTGGTCTTCTACCCAAATCATCAAGGTGTCAACTAAAAACAAATCCAATACCTCTTTTAGTTGCTTTGCATTTGGATTGAAGAGGTATGACAGCTGATCCTTGGTACTTTGTAGCTCACCCTCATGCTTAAAGCAAGCATATTTGGTTGTGACTTCTCCTTTGACTCCAATGAAGTCAAATACCTTATTGGGCAAGGTATGATCCATTTGATATGCCCATAGCTCTGATTTTCAACTCCAAAAATGGAGTCTTCTTGTAGACCTTCTTGGGTGGGTGATGTGGAAGCAATGGTAGGAATTTTCTACCCTTTCTCTTCCTTCATGGCAACATGGAACTCTTCTATAGTGTGCAACTCCTCGTTATTGATTGCAACATCCAATGAAGTTGCTTTTGCATTGTTGTTACCTGCTGCAATACATTGTTGGCTTTGGGGCTCCTCCATTGTAGCTTTTGGAAGATCAAATTCTTCTAGCTTTGATTCAAGAGGCATGTTGCAAACTGTAGGTTGTTGTCCTTGAACTCTTTTTTCCATGGCAGCAAGTTCTTGTTGTTGGAGAACGAATGGTGAAGAAGGAAACATGGTAATTTCAGCTAGCTCTTCATCTAAACATTCTTCTAAGTCTGATGGCAAATCAAAATCTTGAATGTCTTGCTGCAGCAAAGTCTCTCCCTCTTGTATGGTGGCCTCCAAATCTGCATTTTCTTCACCCTGTATAACTTCATTTTCAAACATGAAACTTGTCAATCCAAACTCATCCCAAAAATCAGATTGTTGGAGAGATGAAGTGGGAGAGAAGCATGAAATTTCTTGTGCCTTTTGCTCACAATTTGGACCTGTTTTGTTCACCTCCATAATGGCTTCATCAATCAAATCAGCCCCTTCAAATGAAAGCAAAAACGTATCAATAATGCTTCCTTCTTCTACTGTTGTAAAAACTGACTTGACCTCATCCATTTGCTCCTCAAAGATGGGGTTTTGAGATGGTTTTCCTTCCTTCTCGATGGCTGATTTTGCAGTGCAAACTGGATCAGCATTTTCTTTGGGCAAAGTGCCAACATGGACACCCAACTCATCACCAACAAACTGTTGTTTTTCTCGCTTCACTGCTGTTATAAAATCAGCCTTGTTTTCCACTTGTTCTCCAACTTCAACATCCTCTATTGGTTTCACCATCAAGGGGATTTTTGTAATCCCGAATTTAAGAGCCCAACTCTTCAGACTTTGAATTTCTTCATCCTTGTTTGGCTCTTCTTTCTGCTATTGTTTTCCTTGATTGGCATTCTGATTTTTATCCTCCCAACATGGATTTGGGAATGCAAGAGGAGAAGTGGATTGTAACTCAATTGATTTTGCAATTTTTTGTGGTGGTGGAGGAGGTAGGAACTCTTGTTTCTTTGGAGGGAATGGCTGTTTGGAAGGGAAAAGGACAAAAGAATTGAGATGGGGTGGAAGACTAGGGAATGGAGAAATGGATTCAACACTTGGGACAGCAGATGGAGAGTTTAAAACTTGACACTATTGAGATAAAACAGATTGGGAAAGAGGGAGAGAAAAGGCATGAGATGGTGTGCTTACCTGTTGACAAGGTTGTTGAATACTCCTCTCATACACCTTTATTCCTTCAGTCCACTTTGCAAGCAATGGTAGTGTTGTAATCATGAAGTCTAGCTTCTCTTGAGGGATGTAATGCCTTGGAAAAGGTCCCACCCATGGACAAGGTGCTCTACAACCGATTCTAAATGCTTTCATTTGTGCTTGAGCCCTGGATTGCACCATGTTTACCTCCATCTTTTGGATTTGTTCCAACAGATCTGCATTTTCTTCTTGACTTGCCCTCACAACTAGCATACCCTTGTGCTTGACATGCTTCATATCCAAACTGACTTTGGCACTGCTGCTCATATGGGTAGACATGCTGATTTTGAATTTGATCAAAATGCTGATTTGGAGGATTTGTAAAACATGTTGGAGGTGTGATATACTATTGTTGTAAATGTGAATTCCATGATGGAAATGAAGTCATGATTGCACAACTTCATGGAATGGAAAAGAATGAAAATGATGGAAAGAAGAATGGATGGAAATGAATGGAAAACAGGTCTGCAACTTAGAGAATGAGTTGTTTACCAGATGGAGTCGCCATATGTGCTTTTGAAAGTGCCTCCAAAAGGTTGAATCTTTAACAGGAACACACCAACCTGTCAAAGATAAAGTGGAAGACCTCTAAGGTCCCACCGGGTGTGCCAAAACTATTGTTGCAAATCAGCAGCACCCCCTGGATGTTGATCAGATTTCTAGTTTGATCATTCTAAGCATCTAGTGTGATTGCACAACATTGAATCCTCTTCCCAAGTGTGGGACTTGCAAAAATGGAAGAGGAATCTCTAGATTAGAGGCTGGTTCCTCAACTCCTCTGATCAGCTATTTTACTTGCACAATTGCAGAGGTTTAAACTCCTAATCCTACCCTAAATTCCAAAGGAGACAGAGATAGAGAATGTAGATAAACTAAAACTAATGCTAATAGGTGATGCACCAAAGGAGTTGTAGACACCTGATGCTGCATGAAATACACAATCCACAAGGAAACACAACACAAAACATGCACAAATGCTCAAAATGTAATGAAAGATCAAGAAAGCAATGATAGATATATGAAAGGATTGAGGGATTTTAATCACAGAACATATATCAACATCTCAGATCCAATACAGTACATTACAGTGATCCAGAGGCAAGAAAAGGTGTTGCATTACATGGAAAGGTAAAATTTCTTCACAAATTCTACCAAGGAGGAAGAAAAAGGAAGTTGCAGAGCTGAAAAGTGTCTCTCCTTTTGCAAAATGAACTCATTCTGGCTTTTACAGTGCAAACCATGACCCCAGGAGAGAGAAACGTGGGAAAAAGTGCAAGGGGTTCAACCATTGACCAAAATGCCATCAAAACAACATGAACACCCCGACAGCACTCCATTCCCGACATTTTTAACCATCGGGGAGAGAATGCGAGCCATTCTTCATTAAAATGGTGGTTGAAACGTCATTTCTGTCCATGACCACGTGCCAGAGGCATTTTTGATTTTATCTCTCCAAACTCCATCAAAATGCAAAAATGACCCCAGAATCTTGTAGATAATTTCACCATCTTTCCATTGATATAAAGAACGTGAAAAAATGAGCTCTGGATCGAAAGATATGGCGATTTGAAGTTTTAGGGCAAAACAGGGCCAAATCGGGTCGGTGGGAAAAATTCAAATTTTTGCACCTTTTTGGTCATTTGGAAAATTTTCCAAAATTTCCCCGCGCTCCGCCACTCTAGGTGCCACGTGGTGGCATCTCATTGGCCGCGGGCCTTTCAGGGGAAACTTTTCCCAAAAACTCCTGAGCCATAACTTCAAAAATACATGGAGTTAGGAGGAAAACTTTACCTTTCTGGAAAGCTGAGAAAGAGCTCTATCCAATGGTGCCATTTCCAGAAGGTTTTGAGTGCCTGAAAAGCAAAATTTTGTGACTGAAGCACAAGAGAGGGAAGAATGGGAGGAGTTAGCCACAAAATGAGCAGGGGGCACATTTTGGATAACAATTACACATGAGAGGGTTCAGATTACGAATATAATCAAAGCCAAAATTTTCAAGCCTTTTTCCAACAATTTTTTACCATTTACTAGGAATGCCACGATAAGTTTTTGCTTTTTCTTCATAAGATTAAAAATAGTTATGTGGTGCCGAAGATGGTTCCCACAACCTATTATGCTCTCATGTAGCCAAATAATCCAATTAAATGTTCATGTTTTTGAAATTCTTTGTAAATGATGTTAGTGTGATAAAAAATCCTACCATACGATTTGAGGTCCCACATCAAATGCCAACTCCATACATTTTCATATATCATATTGAAAACATATCCAATGCTTTCAAGAAATATATTTCAATAACAAGTGGATTTATGAATAACAACAACAATAATGAATTGTGTAATTGTTGAAATCTAATAAAATTTGCAATGCCATTAAAAAGTAAGGATTTCTAGGGTTTGTCTATTATGATAGATTTTATACTCAATCATTGTATAGAATAGGAACATTAATTATAATAATGGTTAGATGTTATGTTTGTAATAGTTTAATTATGAACTATTTGTTGGACCCCCTTTGATTCTAGCCATATTGTGTTCACCTTGGGTCACACGTGAGAGGGTTTATTACAAACATAATAAAATCCACAAATTATCAAGCCTTTTTCAAATGAATTTTTATCATTTGTTAGCAAGTTCTTTGCTTAGTTTTTTTCTAGATTTGGCATAGTTACGTGGTGCCAAAGATGGATTCCATAACCTATTGTGGTCTTTCTTGATTAAAGAATTCAATGAATGTTCATGTTATCGAAATTATCTACAAATGGTATTATTGTGAAAAAATCACGTCATACAATTTGAGGTCCCACTTTAGAATGGAAGCTTTGTACAATTTCATATCCCATATTGAAAACATCTCCAGATGATTCCAAGTCTTGTATTTCAATGACAAGTGGTTTCATACATAACAACAATAATAATGAATCCATTCTCGTTGCCATTTATTGGTGGAAGGAAGAATGGAGGTGGATAGGATATGGTTCATTGATCTAAATGTCAACATCTTTTTCCATATGTCATACATTGAAGATGTAGTCCTTATATATGCTTCTTTGATCACGGTTTGATAAACACCTAAAAAAATATGATAATGCCCATGCATTTGGTCCTCTCTCATCTTCTTTGACCGATCCATCATCTTTGTTGAACCACATGACATAAAAACTTCAAAATAGTAAGAATAATAAAAACATATGGAAATCCACAAAATTTAATCACTGTTAAGAACTTGAAATGTTAAGGAGGTAGTACTAAATACAAATCCAAAGGGGAAATTCTTGTGGCTAATTTATGTTTTCAAATGATAAAGTGTGTAGAATGCCCTAAGAAATATAATCACTAAAAACTAGATAACTTTCATAAACTCACAATAGTTTGGTCTTTAGTTCTCCTTTCCACCTCTAACTTCGAGTATCTCGGTGGAGATGTGCCTATATATGTATTGGCAAATAGTTTATTTCTCTTAAGTTCACTTGCCCTAAATTTATTGCCACATTTTCCATCTAGAGCCTCTTCTCCATATTTGAACAAAATTGTAGGGTTTGTTTCATTCAACATGTTAAAGACTTTTCCTCATGAAATTTTTCACATTCATTTCTTCAACTTTTCCCCATGCACGAAATCTCATGGATCTATCTAAAGCCTGAAAACTATCTTGTGATGCGAGAATCCTCACTTCATATTATTCCCTCAAGGGCCTCCTCTCCACATAGGACATCATCATGGTTTATGGAATATTTTGTGTTCCAATGAAGATGACACCACCAATGCGGTCAACCTATAGATCATCTCTATTCTCTAGGAAGAACACATCATATTCTTTATTTTCTCTCTCTAATTTTATACTTCCATTTTCTTGGTAGAATATTTCAATTGGGTTGAACATCTCCCCTAGACACATATGCATCAACTCACTTTGAATTCACTCATGTTTTGCTTTCTTTTTCCACGTGGAACAAGCTCTATTAGGAATATAATTAAAGGCACAAAAATGGATCCTCGAGATTTTTCTCGCTCTCTCATACCTTAAGTACTTGTTATCACAAAAAGTAGCACCTAGGATTTGCACATTATAGATCCCTAATTTTTTATAACATGGGACCATCTCTCAAGTTGTCAGGACTTGTAGACTTGAGATGGACCTCAGAGAAGGTTAGTTTCCTCCACCAATTCAATGCTAAACTAATCCTAGAAAATAAAATGTAGCTAACTAATCCTAAAATAACCATGCCAAGGACCAGGGAGAGAGAGGGGGTTAGAAAGGGAAATCCTAAGCTAGGTGGTGATAGCATCAAAAAGGGGTGAGAGACACTCTAGTGAGGGAGAAAGAGAATTACTAGAAAAAGGAGAGGCCAGAGATAAGTGACATAGACCCAAAGCTTCATTTACCATCTATTCCCACATGAAACACAACAAAAATGAACTTGCAAAGGGAGAAAACATGCACAACACAATACATTAAGTAAAAGAGAGGAAAGGTTCTAGATAAAATGAGCTAGGGTAGATAAGATGTCTTTCATGAAAACATATTTTATTGTAATAAAAGATACACTGAGATCATTACAAATGCAAAGGAAGGCACTAGAACACATTGCCAAGTCTGAAATGGAGGTTTGACAACTCATAACTACTTTGGACCAAATTTTATAGAGTTCCATTATAGTTTTTGAATGTTCCTCCTTTCAAAATGAAATATTTTTACAATATATAGCTTAAATGAAAGAGAAGGAAGAAAGAGAAGAGGGAAAAGAGAAGGGGCATGACTTTTCTTGGACTTCAACCACCAACAGTTTGCATTAAAATCCTTTGCAAAGCACATGAGCACCTTACAGATCCATCATTTAGTCTATTTCATCCTATAGAAGAAAATGAAGCCATGCCTCATTAATTTTGGTGGTTGAGCTACCTAATTTAATCATTTATGTGCCCAAATAGTCCTCTTTTTCCTCCAAAATCCATGTTTTCCATTTTGACCCACCAAAATCCACCAAAATCATATTTTGATGATGTCAAATTGAAGGGCTCGAGGAGATATTTCCAACGATATAAGATTTGTCTGATTTAGAGCTCAAGATCAAAAGATATGGCCATTTGAAGATTTTTCTATTAGGAGGCACATGAATTCAACACATGGAAGCCTCTAATTGATTAGGGGATCACCCTTTCCATGTGTGCTTGATTCACCTTTTTCCAAGTGTCTACCTCCCATTGGCTCGTAATATTGGGATTTTACTTGCCCACTCAATATCTGTCCTTGTCCTTCACCTTTTCAGTTGCCTTTATGAAAAATAGGGCCAATAACACTCTACCGCATTCCTTCGGGATGTTAGACTGTCCTCAAACCTTTGTTAGTCCCTATGACACATGGATCAATGAGAAAAAAACATGCCTCTCACATTTTGGACCTTTCTAGACCCCGAGGAAATGTGAGCCAATAAGAAACAACCATGTTTCTTCATAATTTTCCCTCGATTGACCATTGCAAAGTGCGAACCAATAGAAAGGCTCCACGCACTTTGCATGTCATTCCTTTTGATTTCTAGCCTCGACATCGTGAGCCATTGGCCAATGAGGAAGCTCCATGCCTTGATGCTTTGTTAGACTTTTTAATAGTCTTTCTAACAATTTGTGAAGTGCGAGCCAATAGAAAATCTCCACACACTTCACATTTTCATTCATTTATTTGATCTCCACTTGAAAATCGCAATACACGAGAAAATGAGAAGCTCCACATTTCCACAGTGTCATAAATTGTTAGACTTGTTGCTTTGTGCTTGTCGAATGTGAAAGGTGAACTAATGAAATGACACCACATAGCTCTTCATATCACAGTTTCTAAGTCCGGGGGACTTAGAAATTTTTTTGGATTTAAAGTTTGGTCATCATTTGTCTCATGGGCCTAGATCATGCTAAGCTTCTACCATGTGTCCCCATTGATACCAACGTTGATTTTAACGCGAGCATTTGAATGTCAGTCAAATTTTATAACTAACCCGTCAATGTCTTTAAATTGCACTCCCACGGGTTTTTGAATACCAATGGCTAGTGCATTTGGGAAGTGTAATTTGACGGTCGTATGACCGTCATAGACCTATAAAAATGGATAATTTCAGTCTTAAAGCTTGTTAAATCCAAAATAAACCAGGTGGGTAATTTTGGATAACAAAACCTAACCAAACATTCTTATTGTCAAAATTCTATGCAAACAATACTTTCTTGGAAAAATCCATGGTACAACTGGAGGTCCTGTCATCACCAATCCGGCACTATGATAATTCTTCACCGGGAACTCCTCGTGCTATGATTATTTACTAATGCACAGACTTTAGTTTGGTGGATGTAATCTGGAAGCAAAACAACAACCGAACACAAGAATACCATTGACTATGATAAGACAGAATGACGACAAATCTGAAATATCAAAATAAATTATAATATTAACATGAAACTGATACAATCTCACCCATGAGATACTTCAACAAAACTATGGGAGAAACTTTACAATTACACCTCTTGATGGCTTCTTCAACACACCTTTAACTGATGGCTTCCTTCGCACACTTCCTACAATATTTCTCACTACTTCTTTCTATGCTAAATGAGGGGGGTGGCCTCTCTATTTATAGAACTTCCAGGCTTATCCATCCTATCTCTAAGATAGGATAAGAAATCCACTACGACGAATCATATTCCATACCTTAACTCTTATCCAGTACATGTAAGCTTATCTCTTAAGATAAGATAAACCTTATCATTTTACATGGGTTCCACATTTTTAGAATTTTTACAAATAAAATACACAAAATATTTATGACCTCACTCCTTGTCCTTATTACCAATATAATATTTCTAATTCCTAATCATGTAGACCCTACTTCTCTAATTACCCAAACTTTGACATTTTAACATTACTGGACCACTTACGACAAATATTTACTTTTTACAACATTCCTATTGTACTTTGACTATTACCATACTCCACATTATTGGTGTGCACTGCAGATCTTGTGGCGCCGTTATCTTCTATCGACGCATTTACTACTAATTACACTTAACAACATCCTATTACTAATACATACATTAATGAAATAGAAATTATGGAGGAAAATTTTAGTGTCGACATCTTCCCCCTTCCTAGCTTTCTACTCTGTCCTCTGAGCGAGACTATTACAGTGCTTGGAAAATCTTCAACTTGTCGTGGTTGACCCATTTCGTAATGGGAGTGCCATCCAATTCCTCCGGTCTAGAGTACGTACCATTTTCATGCCACAATTGCTTATTTTGTAGGGCCCCATCCATTTTGGAAGAAATTTTCTCTATCTTCTTTTTTTTTTGTATACGGAATCATATACTAGGACCAAGTCATTCACATGAAATGGAGACCATCGGATCTTTTGATCAAAGTATTCCTTACGCTTCATTTTCTTCTTATGGCTTGTATCCTTTGTTATTTCCCTCATTTCCTCTAGCAAATGAAGATGTACCAACCTTTCTTTTCTTGAATCACTTTCATCCATCCTTTCATTTTCATAACTCTCACACCGGTGGGAATATCAAACTCAATAGGAAGAAGCTGGATCAATGCCATAGGCCAATGAAATGGGGAGTATCATGTTGCTGACTTTGATGTTGCCCTATATGCCCACAATGCTTTGCATGAATCCTCTTATCCCATTTATGTACTGCAAGGCTGCATCTTTTGCTAGAATTTGACACAAAGACAAAATTTGTTCGTTCCACTCTGTCCATTTGTGCTCGGCTCAGCTTGTATGTTGTTGCCTTCCCGTGCTTAATAGAAAATGTATTGACTAGGGCTTCTACCACCTCATTAATGAAGTGGCTTCCTTGATCTACTTACAATTTCTAATGGACAACCAAACGGTGACAATACATTCATATATGAACCTTGCCACTTCATCCATAGAAATTTGTCTTCAATGGCCTAGCTTCAACCCACTTGGTTAAATAATCTATAAGCAACTACAATATACTTATTTTGGCGTGATGTAGTTGGAAGTGGACCTATAATGTCTATTCCCCATTTTTCAAAGGGACCAAGGGGAAGAATAGGACATAATGGAGTGATGAAGTCTTACGGTTACCATGTGTTTGACAAATATCACATGTCTTACAATAATTATAACAATCTTTAAAAAGAGTGGGCGGTGATAACTGCGCATCCAAGATCCTTCTTGTTGTAAGTTGTCAGAGAAGTGCCCTCCACATGTACCATTGTGGAATTCTTCTAGCAGCTCCTTTCCTTGATCACGTCCAACTTCCCTCTTGTCTTCGTCCATCGTGTCCTATTCGAAATAATACTCCACGAGAATAGAATATGGACGAATGGCTTGAGTAATCTTTCTCTTAGTCTTTGCATTGGCACCATCGAGAAAACTTGAATTCATTCGGATAATTCCAAATATCTATGTATTCACTAGGGATTGTGTCAAGGGAGAACAATCTTTGCATCGGGAAAATCATCATCATCACAAGATGATCCTAACCATCATAGGCTCGAGAGAGTGCATCTGCATTGACATGCTTCTTTCTGGCCTATCTATAATATCAAATTCAAATTCTTGTAGAAAAATTATCCATCTCGTTATCCTCACGATGGGTTAGGCTTATTGACAATATATTTTAGAGCTCGATGATTTGTTACAACTATAAATTTCTGCCCTAGCAAGTAATTTCTAAACTTCTTTACAAGCAAAAATGATAGCAGAGCCTCTTTTCGATTCAGTATAGTTTACCTCAAGACTTTGCTCATTTTATCTGCTCTTAAAAGTAAATTGGATGTTCATTCCCATTTTCATCCTTTCGGCTCAAAGTACTACCTAGTGCTGCATCCGAGGCATCAGGTGTACACAATGAATGGCTTACTCAACTGGATTCTTTAAAATAGGTGAAGACACCGGGCTTCCTTCGATTGTCCAAAAGCTTCATGTGCCTTGTTTCCGGTTCATAAGCAACATCCTTCTTGAAGCTGGGTTAGTGGGCATGCAATCTTTGAGAAATTCTTGATGAACCTTCTATAGTAACCCACATGGCCTAAAAATGATCTCAACTTACTTCTATTCATAGGAAATGGTAAATCTTTGATTTTTGAAACTTTATCGGGATCGATTACCAATACCATCTCTGGATACAACATGCCCTAACAAAACGCCTTTAGAACATCTAAAGACACACTTTGTAGGGTTTAGTGAGGCTTGTGCTTCATCTAACCTTTGAAATGTTGTCTCCATCTCAGTGCAGGTGGTCCAACTTGCTCCCATAGATGCAAAATCATCCGAGAAATACTCGATGAAGGTCCCAATGTAGGGTTCGAACACCCTATTCATCAAATATTTGGAATGTTCTTTGGAGCATTACACTGACCCAAAAGGCATAACTCTATAAGCAAAGCGTTCCCAAGGAGTGGTGAACGTGGTCTTGGTGATCTTTCTCTGCTATACGAACTTGGTTGTAGCCGCTTATATCCATCAAAGAAAACTATAGCACTCTCGCCGGCTACTTAAATGCCTAAGATATGATCGAAAATGGAAGAGGGTAATGATCCTTCTTTTTTGCCTTATTGAGCTTCCCTGTAATCAACACAAATGCGTAGCTTCCCATTCTTTTTTATTGAGATCACAATAGGAGAAACCCATTCGAATTCTCCACAAAGCCAAATATGAATCCTGCATCAAGCAACTTATCTATTTCTTCTTTTACAGTCTTGGAAAAATTAGGATTCATTCTATATGGCATTTGCTTTATAGGCTTGAAGCACCATCTACCAAATTGAATACAATGTTCTACCCAACTTACTTGACGAGTTCCTTGTAATCAAAAGTGAATAGGTGTATGTACCTTGAAAGAGATGGAGGTAGGATTCCTTCTCACTCTCCATCGGCATCACCAATCTTTATTTGTTGGAGACGATCATCAACTTCTTCTTCAGATAATTTTATGGGGTCATGAGTTGGTGTGACTGGCAGGATATCCATGACTGAAACATCCACCTCGCTTTCTTCATCTTCAGTGTCCACTTCACTGGTACTAGAGTAATCAGAGGATGTCCAATCATCAGTTTCATCACTTGAATCCACAGGTTCTACTTTATGATGTCGAGGGATCACGTTTATCTTCACCCTCTCTCTACCACGTCCAAGTGTCATGAAACCTTCATTCCAGTAGTTTCTTGCATGAACTCTCCTTAGCCATGGTCTTCCCAGCAGCATTGGGTATGCAACAGTACCATTTTTCATCACCTGAAAGTCTACCACACATACAACACCCATAACAGATATTGCCACATTTGAAACTACACCTTCTGGTTTAGTTTTTCCCTTATTTAATGACCTTAACATAAGTGTTGAAGGGCGATCAATTTTTAAACCCAACATATTCATTACAGACTCGGTCATTACATTAACTGCAACACCTCCATCAACTAAGACATCATGAATTGAAATACCATTACATAATACCTCAGCTTGTGGAGCATAGGGATCCGCCTCGCCTCCAAAACAGGGGACCTCAATCTCCTTCCTTCTTCGAGCATTGAGTCCACCTCGCAACTCCCGCCTCTTCTTAGAAGACATAGCCAAGAGTTGACCATATGTAATATTTGCAAGCCTTTGGACAGATCTTCCAAGATGGAGTATGGTCCTTGCCCCTGTGAAATCCAGAAAATCCTGCACACCTAACTTTCTTCTCCTATGTTTCTTACTAGTTTCTTCTTTCATCTTCTTAGGATCATTTCCATCTTGATTATCTTTTTCTTTCTTTCTTTTTTTTAAAAACACATCTACTTCATTATTTCTGCTCTTATATACTACATCAAAAGAATTCACAGTGCTTTTCCTTTATCATTATCTCCCTTACCAGATGTAGAAGCTCTATCTGGACAATTATACTTATAATGACCCTTTTTATAACAACCATAACAAACAACTTCAGAAATATTTCTCTTTGGACCTCTATCTCCTCCCTGAGAACTAAATTCCTTTCCTTGAAGAAGATTAATAGTTAACTGACCCATCTTTTTGAGCAGATCTTCATACTCAGTAGATGTATTAGGAGAAATATTTGTGCTCACCAGAGTGGTTGTGGATTGAGAACCAAAGGTGCTTGGTGTAGGCTCTACTTTGGCAACAATTTTTTTGGGCTCCTCTTCCATGCTTTCTTCTTGCCTTCTTGCAATCTCCTTTGCTTGTTCAATGGTAGTGGGCGGTCATACTTCACTCGTTTTCGATCTCGGCTTCATCCCAAGAATGAAGTGCTTACTGAGAGGAGATTATCCACGCCATTCATCAACCCATCCGCTAGTCCTTCCTTCCGGATCGAGCATCGAGCTTCCTCCTTAGCTCTAGAACACGAGCATGATAATCCCTTATCTTCTCCTTCTCTCCTTGGGATAGCTTTGTGATCTCGATCATCGGATCGCATATTTCATTGTTCACCAAATTCTTCAAGAAAACTTTCGGTTAATAAATCCCATGAATTTTTCACATTATCACCTAGTGTTTCAAACCACCTAAGTGCTGAACCATCCAAAAAGGTAGGAAAAAATTCAGTCCATTGTTCCCTTCTTATGAGGCCATTACAAATACAAGATCGCTTAAACTCTTGAATGAAAGAAGAAGCATCTTCATTAGATTGAGCTGAAAAAATAGGAATCTTTCCCATTTTCAAAAGTAACCACCGTGAAATACCAACCCACAAGTACAATTAATAAGACTTATGTGCACAAATAATTGGAATCACTATAGAAATGACCACGGTAAACTATGGTAAAATCTGACTTACTGCGGTAAAAACTGATTTTACTGTGGTAAACACTATTCACGGTAAAAAGTGAAGTTACTGCGGTAAATACTATTCACGGTAAAAAGTGACTTTACTGTGGTAATTACTATTCCCAGCAAAAAGGACTTTACCAGGGTAACTACTATTCATGGCAAAAATGACTTTAACATGGTAACTACTATGCACGGTAAAAATGACTTTACCACGGTAACTACTATGCACAGTAAAAACAAGGTTACCCTCCAATTGATTTTTGACTAAGTGGGAATATCTCTCCAGAAAATCCACCAACGAGGAATGGTCCCGGCAACGGAACCAAAATGTCATCACCAATCTGGCACTATGATAATTCTTCACCGGGAACTCCTCGTGCTATGATTATTTACTAATGCACAGACTTTAGTTTGGTGGATGTAATCTGGAAGCAAAACAACAACCGAACACAAGAATACCATTGACTATGATAAGACAGAATGACGACAAATCTGAAATATCAAAATAAATTATAATATTAACATGAAACTGTTACAATCTCACCCATGAGATACTTCAACAAGACTATGGGAGAAACTTTACAATTACACCTCTTGATGGCTTCTTCAACACACCTTTAACTGATGGCTTCCTTCGCACACTTCCTACAATATTTCTCACTACTTCTTTCTATGCTAAATGAGGGGGGTGGCCTCTCTATTTATAGAACTTCCAGGCTTATCCATCCTATCTCTAAGATAGGATAAGAAATCCACTCTGACGAATCATATTCCATACCTTAACTCTTATCTGTACATGTAAGCTTATCTGTTAAGATAAGATAAACCTTATCATTTTACATGGGTTCCACATTTTTAGACTTTTTACAAATAAAATACACAAAATATTTATGACCTCACTCCTTGTCCTTATTACCAATATAATATTTCTAATTCCTAATCATGTAGACCCTACTTCTCTAATTACCCAAACTTTGACATTTTAACATTACCGGACCACTTACGACAAATATTTACTTTTTACAACATTCCTATTGTACTTTGACTGTTACCGTACTCCACATTATTGGTGGCGTTTGTCTTGATGGCGCCGTTATCTTCTATCAGACGCTACTACTAATTACACTTAACAACATCCTATTCCTAATACATACATTAATGAAATAGAAATTATGGAGGAAAATTTTAGTGTCGACAGTCCACTTTGAAATTCCAACTCTATAGAATTTCAAGTCCCTTATTGAAAATCACTCCTAACAATTTCAAGTCATATGTTTAAATGAAATCTAGCATCATTAATAGTCATAATAATAATGAATCCATTTTTTCCATTTATGGTTGGAAGGAAAAATGACCATATATAGGATGTGTACTATTGATCTCAATGTAAAAAAAAAAATTCATATGTCCTTCATGTAGTTTGTACCACTTTTCTCCCTCATGTGGTTTGCATAAATGAAACGTAGTCCATATGTGACTTAACAAAAAAAGAAGACAACCATATATGATACACGAAGGATTTGAGTTGTTAGAGGTTTTGTATCAAGCTAACCATCTCCCCTTGCTTTACCTTTTGCATCCCCTTCGAATCCACTCATGTTGTGCACGCGTCCATTGCATGTGATAGGTTTTGTTGAAAATAAAGTCAAATGTGAAAATTCTCAATTATTTCACCAACGAATTGTTGTCTTCTATTGTCAAATTCATAGAAAAATTATCACTCCTTTCTTCAATAGATTAACATAATCACAAGAAACAAAAGTAGTGTGGGTCGAAAAATTCATGTAAATCTTTCTTCTAAATCCTCTTAGTGTTCTCTTTCACAAGACAAACCATCTCATCATTGGTATTTTAAGTTCCTAGGAAAATGCTATGCCACGAAGAAGGTGAACAAAGTCATTGATTCCACCAAAAAATGAGAAAATAATAAGAGTGATGCTAGCTCACATGTTTAAAAACTTGTGATAACGTTCGCAACTATTAGTGGACATGTCATCTTAAGCATTGAGAATATTACATGACAAGAGCTTAGTTTTAAAACTATTTCAAATGTATATTGCATTAAGAATTTGCACCTCCCTCCCATTTTCACCTACATGCACACATAAATGACACGTGCTCTATATCACTTTTCTGAAACAAAGAAGAGGATCAAATACTTTCCCTCCAACATTTTACATTCCCTTATAATACTCCTTCCTCTAGGGAAAATGACCTTATAGTTGTGCATGCACCAAAACATGTACATCTCTTTTCACCATAGGTTGTTGAAAAAAGTACCAATAGTTATTCAATTTTTGGTTAATGACACATTTTAAGAGTTAATAAGAATGTGACACATAGGGTGCTCGGTCATTGGTCCCTCTTTCAAATGCTTTATATTAATTTTATTCATATTAAATCAATTCAAAAACTACTTTTCCCTCCAAATTAAACGCTAAACAAAAAATTTGATATGACACGATCATACGCTACACGATGATAAAAAAAATTATGCTTCTGAGATAACTACATATATCTACATGTCCCTAAAGTTAGGTGCATGATTATTGTAGTCCTATTTTACCCACAACAACCCAAGGTACACCGACACATCACCAAGAAGACTCGAGCACTCACTTGAAGTGCATAAGGGTACCAGTCCCTCTTTTATGGCAACTTGTTCAAGAAGTTAGTATGATCGAGATAAACATGTATTCCAGATCCATAACAATTAATCAAGTAGATTGCATAGCATAAACTAGATCTAGATCTTAAACATGTGCAAGAATAAATTAGACAAGAATCAAGATTAAGTTCAACATGCAAAAACTAGCCACATATATGTCTACAACCAATATTTAGCCACAACAATCCATTACATTAATTATTATAAAACACATAATCGAATACATACATAACATTATCACCATAAGTTATGTGTGCCCATAAACTAGCAACATAACCTTACAAAATCTATATACACATGTGTCTCTAAAATTTGTAAATCAATACATATTTATAGGTAGTTGGGACTTGGCCTTCTTTACCCATGTACACTCTCAAAATAGGATACATTTTAATAATAGGCATGCACCCTTACAAGATAAATACAAAAGCATGCAAGCTCACTAATAATAGATTATCTAATAATAACTACAGTTCTAATCCTATTAATAGTCCAAAACTATGCATGTCACTTGATCTTCCTCTTGTTTGAAATAGCCTTTGCGTGCTCTTCAAGTCTTCATACTATTGTGTGCTCTACACTCCATGTCTATATTTAGCCTCATATTGAAAAAAACTAAGTTCGATTCCATGCTTCTCGTGTGTGCCCCTGTTCAGTCTCCTTCTACGCATACTTATACACCCTATTTTCGCGTGCCCAATCCTTATGAGCATTCGGTATTTAGGCTTCACTTCATCAGCCCAAAATTACCCCATACTTGTTTCATTGTCATCCCGAAAATGGGTAATCATGACTTATCCCTCCATGAATAAAGAATAAGGAATGAAAGAATAATCTGTACAAAATAATACTTGGGCGCCCTATATACTGCAGATAGAATTAACTCTAGATATTCTGCGTTGACCTTTACTTCTAACTCATTCTAATCATTCGGTTGCTTTATTAGTTTTATCAGGGATGTCTACAAGTACCCCATCCATCTCATCCAAGGTCATGGTCTTACCTTCATTCCACAACACCCTAAAAACATTTGCTGAAAGTGGAGACCATCCCTTCGTAACATCCATCCACCGTGCGATGAGTTTTCCAATCTCCTTGATCCTTTCCTTGTGAGGATCTTGGGCTGCTATAAGCACATCACACTTCTCTTCCACCAAAGTGAGCCTCTCCTCGTGCCCAATTTTCTCATTCTTCATTGCCTTGATGACCTCATTCTCTTCTTCCATGGTCCTTGTCTTTATTATAATTTTTGGGGTATGCGCACGTATTCAATGTCATAAATGCCTTCTTCAATTCATCCTTGAATGTCGGAGTATAGATTCATAGCTAGTAATTTTACATGCCATTGTTTCCTTGGCCTTCTCTGCCTGTGTTGCAACATCCTTTGGTTTAGGCATCCATATTGGACCCTCATCTAGCACCATATGGACTAATGTGTGTAAATAATGTAAGGAGATGGGAATTATCTAACCACCTTTTCTTCATATTAGGTCTAAGCGATCGGGGATATTTTTAGTGTCAAAAGTTTCCTAAACTTCCCTAAACCACGCAAGTGTAGTAGAGACTTCAGAGACATTTCTTACAACCTGTAAGAATGTGAAAAATGGACACTCGAGCTAAAGATATGTTCGGTCAAATTTCAGTCAACGGGAAAGTCGATTTTGGTCAAAATGTCAATAATGGACCAATAACACTATGACACATGGCAAAAGGGCATTATCAAAATTGGAGGTTTAAGAGGTTTTCACCACCGGTCTTTGATGATCTCAAAATTGTATAACTCAACGAGGCAAGAGGCTCAACTTTTTGTTACGGAGGGAGCCGGCCACCATGAGGACAATTATATTATTGTCGACGTGGTGGGTCTGCAAACCACCATGTGGTTTGCCACCACAAGTCGATTTTCCCATCGAGGATCAACAAGTGGCCTTTATTGCCATATTTCATTTGGAATATCACATTATATTACTTGGGTTGAATTTCATTTTATTACCTTTGTAATTATTTGGCATATTAACCTCCATGTCATTTTCTATGTTTTTCCAAACTGCTCAAGTTTTTGCCAATGTGTTCGGGATAGTCTTATCTCCTTGTAGATTGGCAAGTCAACATTCCCACATTATATCCCAACACATCCTCCTATTTCCAAGAAACTCGGGGTAGCTTAGTCTATAATATGGCGAGCTATACTTATCTAAACCAACATTGAGCTTATCACATACCCTGTAATGCACGTGGTCAACCCAACAACTCAACAGAAACCAACAACATACATCTCACCTAAATATTTGGTGGATAACACCATTGTATGGCCCAAAAAAATAGTGGCATGTGTGGCCAAAGCCACGGTTTATTAGGCAGTCCCTTCATATTTAAACTTATGCAATCTCTTTCACCCTATACATGTGGGACAATGTCCATAGGGAGGATAAACCAAGTGGCGGAAAAGGAATAGGAGGTGGGATTTGAACCCCGACCTCTTAGTTAAAATACACATCCACCAACTAACTCACCCAAGGGCTCAATGGGTTATAAAATGGCTCGTTATAACTTATACTGAGGGGTGTCGAGTCTCATGTATAGGCAGAATAGGGGTACTTGCAGAAAAATGCAATTTTGAGGCACTTCCACTCAAAACCAGATCTCGAGTTATATATGAAAGTTGCTCAGAATTTTGAGATGATCACGATGGTGTGATCATTTTTCCAATTTGGATCTTTTTGATAGAGTTATTTTCTATTAAATTCACATTAAGGTGTAGGACCAAAGGGAGACACTGCTGCAAGTGGATTATGAAGGTGAAGGACAGAGGTGAGCTCCATTAACATCCTTTGAAGGTCTGAAACATAGTTTTGCAAGTTTTTGATTCATTATTGGTTAATGTAAAGGTTATTGTATTTACATATTTAACATTATTAATGGATCGGTTCACCACGAACCCTGGGGACGTAGGAATTCTAAACCCCGTAAACAATTTGGGTGTTGTGTTTTGATTTTGTTTTGCAGTTTCTGATATTTGTAAGAAAATTAAATTCCAAATATGAATATGGATGCAACTATAATCAGTAATTGATAAAAATGGGAAAATCGATTAAAATCAAGAAACAATGAATTTGGGATTTGATCAAACAGTGAATGTTGAATAAAAAGGAATTTAAATTTTAGTTTGAATTTAGTCCTAAATCATATTTTAATCAGTTTTTTGGAAGTATAAAATCCTTTTAAGTTGATTAAAGTTGAAGATCCTTTGAAACGATTAAAAGTGTTAGTTTCAAGCACCGTTTTGAATCAAGTTTTGGTATCATGCTTGATTAGATTGTCGGATTAGCTTCTAATTGTGTTTGAAATTTTGGCTTCCGGATTTGAGTATTGATTTCGATTTTCGGTGTGCAAAAATTTGTGGGCTTGTTAATATTCTTTTGTAGTGTGCGGTGTGGGAGTTACAGGTTATTTTTAGGAAACAGGGAATCATTTGCAAGTCATCCAAATAAGAGAAACTAGATGATCTTGAAGCCATAAACCGCCAACTACAAGAAGAAAACTCTTTCCTAAGAGCTAATTTTTATTCCTTGGAAGAGGAAATAGTGCAATTAAAATCGAGCTACAATCCTCTATAACCAAGAAAGAGGAATATGTTAACGAAATGTTTCTACATAGCTAGAAGTTGATGGGGTTTTTTAAAGAGTTGCGGGAAGAAATATGGACCAAGGATGCCCTCTTGGTAAAGTTGCAACAAGGTGAACACAAGAAGGAAGTGCCTTCTAAATCAGATGTAGGTACTATGACAGAATGCACTGTAAGTTGTTCACATTTTAATTATTCCTCTCATTCAGTTTCAGATATTCCTTTGGGTCAATTTGAAAAACACACTAAGAGAATTGGGTCTAAACTAATGGTTAATATGGGATTTAACAGAAAGGGCCTTGGTAAAAATGGACAAGGTGATGCTAACTCAATACAGGCAGAGGATCAGCCTTGGTTTGTAGGTTTGGGATATTCTAGTGGGCAAATGGAAATTGGAGAAAGTTCCAAAGCAGTTGAAGGAAGACAAGCTTCCAACAACTAAGGATCTACACCACTAGAATTGCATGATTCCGCCATCAAGAGGAATAATGACAAGTGTAAGAAAACAGTAAACAAGGTAATGAAATTCCACCTCCTCTCACTTACACTAAAAATGGCACTAAGGGGAAATTAAATCCTAAGACTTCTAAAACTCTCTTTCAGTCTGAACAATATAGCTTTGGTAGACAAGTATGTGTTTCCTTGCACATTTTGTGAAGGTACTAATCATTCTGCAGCATATTGTTGGAAGAGGAAAAATATGATAAAGAAGTTAATGCCTTTTGTGAATGATAAGGTAGGTGCTAAAGACCAATCTCTCCCTAGTAAGGTGAGAAATGGCAAAAAGGTTACCTCTCCTAAATAGAGGAATCATTCTCCTAGACAAAGTTCAGGGAAATAATAAAATGGGTAAGACTCCTAAAAATAGGGAAGTTAAATTTTGTTCCCATTGTAAAGGAATGGTCATGATGTTAAGATGTGTTGGTATGTTCCTTCAGTGCAACATTGGAAAGTTGTTAGAAAGGAAAATAATGTCAAACCAAAATTTACCAATCTAACTGATGTAAATGCTCATTTTGGTATTGGGGAAGTAAAACCACCTAAACGGAAAAATCCAAGTAATTGGATGGGTAAAACATTCCTCAACTTTATGTTTGCATTGCAATAACTGGTGATAGTATGCAAACATTTTCAAAGCTATATTTTAGGGATTTGATCCTATGTTTATATTTAGCTTTGAAATAATTTGGAAGCATCATAGAGAAGATTTGAGTGATAGGTTCATCATACTCATATTCATATTCTCACATTTTGGTTGGTTATTCCATTTACAACGACAACAATATGCGGGGATACGGGCATCATCAGAATGTTTATTTTGAAACTTGTAGTTTTACAGTGTTGTCATTTGTTCAAATTTATGGATAGATTTGGGAAAATTTGATTTTTGTAACTATCAAATGTGGTTGCAATTAGGGTGTAAATTTATTACACTAACAAACTGGTTTGCAAAGGCACCAGGTGATCATTTTGCAGATTATGGCAGTTCACCAATTTGGGTAAGCATACAGTTTATAATCTATCCCTTTACAGTTCAGTGTATGGATAGAATATTTGCATATTCACGTTGATTCAGATTTTGACTATAGCCATTTTGGGCATTGATGGTTTAATTATTCTGGATAGTGAATATTTGTAGTTGTAATCAACATAATCACAAAGTGTCAGTTGAACACTAGCTTTCGTTATAGATGGGTGTTATTATCTGACTTATTATTTGTGATGGCGATACATGTTTTTGGAAGATTCACGTGGATTCAGTTGTTGACTATAGCTATTTTTGGGCGTTGATAGTTTATTTTATTCTGGATGGTGAATACTTGCAATTATTATAGTTTTAGATGGACATTGGGCACTAGCCTAATTGTAAGTAGTTTAGATGTTTGATATCTTGATCTATTTTTATGAAATTGCAATTTAAGTAATTGAATGTATCAAAAAGTGAAAGTTGAACACTAACTTTTCGTAAGAGAATGGGTGTTATTATCTAGTCGAGTTATTTGTGATGGTGTTACGGTGGGGTATGGAAATTCAGATTTGTGTGTAGAGTTGATAGGGTTACAACGTTTTAGTTGAACACTAGCTTAATTAGGTGTTATTATCTGATCGGTTATGTAATTAGCTAATCAACTATTTTCATTTTATTAACCTATAATGTTGTTTTAGTTCTTGTATGTGATTTTCCAATGCAGGAAGAGATATCATGTTTTGTGGGTTGATATAGAGCTTTTGTGGAAAAAAGCCTTCTCATTAGGGAGGAGTGATCGGGGATTATTTTAGTGTCAAAAGTTCCTAAACTTCCTTAAACCATGGAAGTGTAGTAAAGACTTGAGAGAGCTTTAAACAACTATAAGAACATGAAAATAGACACTCTAAGCTCAAGATATGTCCGGTCAAAGTTGATCAACTGGGAAAGTAGATTTTGGTCAACACATCAATAATGGACCAAGAAGACTGCGACACATGGAAAAAGGGCATTGGCAAAATTAGAGTTTTAAGAGGTTTTCACCACTGGTATTCGATGATCATAAAATTGTATAGCTCGGTAGAACAAGAGGCTCAAATTTTGTTATGGAGGAGCCGGTCACTTTGTGAGGACGATTATATTATCGCCGACATGGTAGATCCTCAAACCACCACGTGGCTTGCCACCACGAGTCAATTTTCCAATCGAGGATCAACAAGTGGTCTTTATTGCCATATTTCATTTGGAATATCACATTATATTACTTGGGTCGAATTTCATTTTATTACCTTTGTAATTATTTGGCATATTAACCTCCATGTCATTTTCTATATTTTTCCAAGCTCGAGTTCTTTGCCAATGTGTTTAGGATAGTCTTATCTTGTTGTAGATTGGGCAAGTCAACATTGCCACATTATCTCCCAACACATCCTCCTATTTCCAAGGAACTCTGGGGTATCTCGGTCTATAATATGGGGAGCTATACTTATCTAAGCAAACATTGAGCTTATCACATACCCTGTAATGCACGTGGTCAACCCAACAACTCAGCAAAACCAACAGCATATAGCTCGCCTCAAGATTAGGAGGATAACACCATTGTGTGGCCCAACAAAATAGTGGCATGTGTGGCCAATTCCATGGTTTGATAGGTGGCCCCTTCTATATTTAAACCTTTGCGATCTCTTTTGCCCTATACATGTGGGACAATCCATCGGGAGGATAAACCAAGTGGAGGCAAAGGGTAGGAGGCAAGATTTGAACCCTGACCTCTTAGTTCAAATACACATCCACCAACCAACTCACCCAAGGGGCTCAATGGGTTATAAAATGGCTCGTTGCAACTTATACAAGGGGTGTCAAGTCTATGTATAGGCAGAATAGGGGTACTTGCAGGAAAATGCAATTTTGAGGCACTTCCACTCAAAACCAAATCTCGAGTTATATATGAAAGTTGCTCAGAAATTTTGAGATGATCACGATGGTGTGATAATTTTTCTGATTTAGAGATTTTATGATAGATTTATTTTCTCATTAGAGTTACATGAAGGCATAGAACCAAAGGGAAACACTTTGTTGAAAGTGGATCGGGAAGGTGAAGGACAAAGTTGAGCTCCATTAATGTCCTTCGAAGGTCTAAAACATAGTTTTGTAGGTTTTGATTCATTATTGGTTAATGTAAAGGTTATTGTATTTACATATTTAACATTATTAAAGCAAGTGAGTGGGAATGAAACATGCAAACATCATAGAGCTCAGAACGGCTCTAGATCATTGTAATCATTATAGAGAGATACTTTAACAGACTTAAAGAACTAAAACAAAACAAAAAGGAAAATGCATAGGAATTCATATTCATCTTATAAACATACATGAAAAGGAACTATGAAGAATCATGTATGAATCGAACCAAGAAGGATCATATTCAATTAACTTGGTAACCTCATTACATTCATTAGGCTTACTATAAAACACCACATTATGGAAGACCGAAGTCATGCATCATAATTGGATCCATATCATTTAGCTCTCAAAAAGAAATTTTATAACCCCAAGCCCTTGATACATCCTTCTCCTATATTTAATCTACCCAAACCCAATATGAGTTCCTTTGGCATTTTTGTAGAGCTCCGCTCTCTTTCTTTCTCTCTCTCTCTCTTCCACTATCTCTCTTTTCTTCTGTGGGCACTTGTATATATAGGCATCCCAAAGTGCTAACTCATCCTTCTGTGGCCTCAGATCCATCGCCAAGTGTCGAATGTGGTCCTCCATGGGAGCATGCTCCATCAGGCCTGAGCTCTCCACTTTTCCATGATGGTCTTCTAGAAAGCTTCCATCGTAGGCATATTCCTTCTAGGCAACTGTCACCGGTGGCACCTTATCCACTCCACATGCGGTCGGGTCATGCTTTTCTCGTGTCCTCCCGATACGCCAAATATGGCTAAGTCCGAGACCTTATTCTTTTGGCGCGTAACACGACCCTTCTAAAACCCTCCTAGAACCCTGCCTTGCGCGCCTTCTTCTTGCACGCCCATTTCTTAACCCTAGGCTTCTTGCATGCTCATGTGCCTTGTGTACTTAGTCAATATTTTAGGGGCCCAACATCACCCCACACTACGCATGTTCTCCACCCGGGAACACTTCTCCAATGAATAAAGAATCACAATAGACTTAACATCTTGGGAAAAGAATAAGGGGATGAAGAATTTGGGAAAGAAGAAAGAATGGGGAAGTGATGGCATTATTATAACAAGCTAGGAAAATCTTTTTGCAAGTCGACCTCAACTTGTTCTAGGCATCGACTTCATTTTGCACTCTCTGGAAGAGAGAGGTCGACTAGGGTGCTTACCTCCCCAAAACTCAGTCCATCTCCTTGAGCATTCATAGTGTCAACATTTTTTTCCAACTCCTTGCCACATGTCCTCAAGTGTGTCCATCCTTCTAGTAATATGTGGGTATAGCTCCTTTAGCTGGTTCTTGATTGTACCCCTTAGGGCCTCAATAGCTTCTGACTTCTTTTCAACCTTGGCAGGATTCTATCCCGCTCTACTCTATTCCCTTTGTTCTTTTCTTGGAACTCTTTAAGCTCTGCTTCATAGTTAGTGACAGAATACTCACCACTTTATCTCTATCTGCGTAGTTGTCATATGCGGCCTCAGCGGTATGGGAAGCAATCTTTACATCAATAAGGACTTTGTTGTATTCAGCCATGATTGCTACTACCTTTAATTTATCCTCCTTCTCCAGGTGTGCTACTACTTCTTCCATGGATTCTAAGGCTAGAGGTTTCCTCTCCATGGTGAGGATGCATGTTAGGTCTTCAAGGAACTCAAGGGAAGATCCATACTTTTGCGTGGGTGGCGTTAAGTTGGATGCTTCAAAACAATGGCATCTGTGATGGATTCTACCTTCTTATGTACTTCATGCACCCTTGCCTTTTCTTCCCTAAGTTCACGCTTTAGTTGAGTGCTAATTAACTCCTCTGCTTTAATTCCTTGGCCTTCTCTTCTAGCTCTTCCTCCTTTTCTAGTTCTTCCTCCTCCTTTTCTAGTTTTGCTTCTAGAAATTTTATCCTGTCATTTCATCCAAAGAGCCTAGCTTCAACCTCAACTGAGACCTTGTTGAGTGCATTGCATAACTTGCTCATCTGAAAGCTGCTGAGCATTTACCAAGGGGTTGTCTCCTTTTGACTCAGGCATTTTCATTAGTGCCCCCTGGCTTACCTCGAACTCTAGCTCATCGATGTGGGACTCAATTTCCCAAGAGAGCATCTTCCTCATCGAGGGTATGCACCTTCTTCATCAAATGACTTCATTTCCACGAGTTGATCTATTGGGATGGTGCTTTGGAAGCAGTGCGTGCACAACACCTTGTTGGGATCATTAATGTAGCTCATTCCTTGCCTTTAGATCTCCATATGCTTTCCCCCCTGTGTGCGTGCCCTTAGGAATAATTACTGATAGATTGGGGCCTCCCGTTTGCCGTGATCTTTCCCTGCACTTTCTTCTTATCCTCTTCCATCACTATATCAAGCGTTGCACTCAATTCTTGTTCTACCAAGGCTTTGATGATTTTCATTGCTTCTCTTTCTGCCACCTCGTTTACTTGCTCCTTCGTGAGGCTTGGAGTTTTTGATCTTGTGCGCCAACCTCTTCACTTCTTCCCATGTCTGGGCACCTTCCTCCTCCTGGCTACCCTTGTGTTGCCACATGAAAAGGAACTCATGTTCTTCTTCTCCACCCTCTTCTTCTAAATCGTGCACACTGAAAAAACAAGTGGCTCTTGGTCCCCTTCAGGATCATCTTCTTCATTCATCCCTCTCACCTATGTATTTCTCCAAGCTCTCTGTCTCCTCTGAGTCAGCTTCCTCCATCACCTTTGTTTCTTCCTAACTGGGGATTTCAGTATAGGAGATTCTGCTTTCTCTTCCTCCTCCTCAGTGATTTCTCCTCTGCGATAAGCTTTTCCTATTTTAGTGCCTCCTCTTTGACTGGGGACCTCTTCCTGCGTGTGTAAGTACTTGTTCTAGCACTTGTTCTTGGGGTACCTTGCCTGTGTATCTTGGGCACTTGGTGCCTTTTTTTGCATTTCTTTTTCCTTTATGTCTGGGTGTGGGCTTCTTCCTACTATTAGGTCCTCAGGTATAGCTATCTCATTTTCAAGATAAGCACCCTTCTCAAACTTGGGCCTTATCTAAAGGTATACACGTGTCGTGGACCTCCCCTGATAATAGTCAGAGTCAGGGGTTTTACCATTTGGACTTCATGTGACACGTACTTTTTCCATGTATGCATGCTTTTTGGGGTAGACCAACATCCTACGCATCTCCTGTGGTCTGGTCCAAACTTCCAAGGTCAAGCTTTAACTTTTTGGACTCCTTGAATCTATTAACTCCCACCTAGAAGTATTGAGCTATGAAGGTGAATGGGAGCTTGCACCATGGGCTCATGTTTTCATCAGTCAACTTGAACCTACCAATACAAAAGTGTTGGTATATAGCAAACTCAACTTCTCCTACTATAAGCATTGGTAGTTGTTTGGTATTCTCCATTCTACCTTGAACGCATTCCTTAAGCACGTATACCACTTTTCAAGATGCGCCTTGTGAATGGTGTCATCTTTATCACAAGTGTATCTCTCAAATCTTTTTGAGGTGAGGGTCTTCCTCTGGGTACTCCCAAATGAACTTTCTACTGCATCTGGTACTCGATCTCCGAGAACACAATGGTTAAGAGGACATTACCAAAGATAATCTTGTCTCCTTCTGTGTTTAGTGATAATTTCATATGTAATGTATGCAGACAGATTGTAGATGGTGCCCTGATATTCTTCTACAAACATTCAACAGGACTTGTTTACATGTGTCCATCTTTCTTACGCGTTGAGTTTTGTTACTAGGTGCACAACCATTCTCATCACTAGGTCTTGGATATCCCGATATCAAAATACCTTGACCCCTTCTTGTATGCATACTGTGGCCACTATTTCCTTAATTGCTTCCTTATCACACAGGTCATCCTCTAAGCTTTCTCCCTCATAGATAAGGCTGTGAATCTTGAAATTAGCTTGAGGGTTATGTGCATCTTGTGCCCATGAAGTGAAAGTGGTCTTCATGTACACATGACATTAGCCACTGATAGAGGCGCTCTGGCTTTCCGAAGTAGGGAAACTCATAGAGTTGTAATAATCCCGCCTTCTCTAACTTCACCTTGACTTCATCATTATAAATTGGTAACCCCTCAGGTGTTCTCTTGGTTAGTTAAGTGCACACTAACTCCAACTCCATTTCCTTTTCAATCATGTTCGTGTGATGATTGTAGTCACTTACTGTCATTTTTCTCAAGTGGGATTCCCATTCCATCTCGAGTGAAACCCCATCTGGGTACTACATTTCTGCATACCATTCCTCATTGGTACTTGCGGTAGTCTCTTGTTGTTTTCCCTTGCCCTTTGCCCTTCTTAGGGTGTTATTGTTGGTTTCTTGGGTGCCATTGTGTAGGTTTTTCACTTGAACTCTCTTCCTAGCTCTACTCTTCTATCTTTTCCAAGTTCAAATCTCCAACCTACGAAGAATACTCTTTTTTTTAATTTGTGCCCTAGTTGTCAAACCCTAATTGGAATATCTTTTCACAAGACGGTGCTTCTCCACAACTCTTCCCATGCCCGTGAATTACTTCCCTCCCGGTTTGTAGATCCAAACTAGTCACTCATGGTTAAATTCCTCCAATTTTTCTTCACACGGATCAACTTTGGAAACCCTAGTTCACAAAAGCTCTTCCTTCTTTGTATTCGTAAAGTAAATAATGAAGTTTCCAACCTTCTATTTATAGTTTTTCCCACTTTTTAACATTAAATTTTATCTTACCTACCACCATACTTTAACACTTAATGTGGATTTTTCAAACAAAGTCGACTTTAGTGCTTTAACTCACGTGCCCAACCTTGCGCGGACAATTCTCCAACCTTCTGGCGCGTAACCAATCCATCTTGATAGGAGACTCTTGCGCACATAACTAGTGCCAGAAGGCACTTCTTCTGTCATGATTTTTTCTCTCCTACCTCGTGTTGCATTTTTGCACTTCTTCCTCTCTTGTACGTGGATCCCCAATGTAGCCTTACCCTGACACCAACCATCCTTTTTCACCTTTCCTTGCATGCACTTCCTTCACAGGCCATTCAACTGGGCTTTCCAATGCAATCCTTCCTGGCACTTCATACCTTACAATTTCTTCCACCTTACTCTACCCCACACTAAAATGATGTGCGGTCCTCTATGCAATTATAACCTTCAAAAAGTAATGAGATTACCGGTGCCCAAGGTGCAACACAAAACAACAATGAGAAAGGAAACACAAAAAAAAGAAAATGCATTAAAGGAAATCCTAAACTAACTGGAAATATTGCCTTATTTACAAACACCAAGAAGACTTATTTATAGTAGGGCTTCAGCCTACTCCCATTGAAGTGTCTAGAAATCTCGTCCCATCAAGACTTTAATAACTGGCATGTGCCTGAATCAAGGATGTACGAGATGATGTAGGGACCCAACCAATGGACTTTTAACTTCCCAGGATGGCAGAAACTTAGAATCATATAGTAGCACCATCTGCCCAACCTCAAACTTCTTGTTCTTAATGTGATGATCATGCCATGCCTTTTGTTTTGCTTTTTCCATCTTTTGGCTCCACCTGGTGAGTGATCGTCTTTCATCTAATTGCATTAATTTGTCAATTCTTTCTTCAGTGCTTGTTCATGGCCAATCCTCTCTGCGTGCTATATGCAAGAGAAGGTAACATGAATTCAACTAGTAGGACACCTCCATGCCAAACACCAATTGAAATGGTGTGGCCTTATTCAATCTCTTGTAGGTTGTCCTATATGCCCAAAGAACGGTTGATACTTTGTCATCCCAATCTGTCTACCAACATCACAAATTTTAGTCAATGTGTGGCTAAGTATTTTTTAAATGCCTCAGTCAGTTCCATTTTTGCTGAGGGTGATAGGGAGTAGTTTTGTGATGGGCCACCATGAATTCTGATAATAGAATCTTGACCATCTCATTGAGGAAGTGCGTACCTCTATCACTTGTCAAACTCAATGGGCATCCATACCTGTTGATTATGTTTTCCCATAAAAATATAGCGGTAGTTTTGTACAATCCTTTGTAGGCGTTGCCTCTTCCCACCTTGTCAAATAATCAGTGCAAGTGAGGATATACCATGAACTAGTCCTTCACGCTAACTAGTGAGATTGGTCGAAAAAGTTGATAGCCCACTTCTCAAATGGTTCTATGTGTTGTTTGTTATTGGTCGCAAGGGCATTTCATCCCTTTTTCCAGGTTTTCCAAGGTGTTGGCAATGGTCACAGGCCTTGCAAAACTCAATGTAATCTTGATAAATGGTCTCCCACCAAAGCCCTATGAGTAGAATCTTCCATGCGGTTGCATTTCCCGCATAGTGTCCTCCTGCAATCCCACCATGTGCCTCTTCCATAATTGCAATGCGCTCATGTTCTAGTACACAATGCGTAGAACCTCATCACGACCCATTTTGTATAGGTCTCCACTAATTAGCATGTAGGGGCGCGCACGTATGGCCAACTTCTTCTTCTCAAGGCCTTCATTCCATTTGGTGCCACACCTATTTTAAGGAATACTGCAATGTCCTCCAAATCTAAGGGGTGTGTGCCACAACCTAAATAGTTGTGCATCTAGCATAGTCTCTTCAATACTCTGCGTGTCCTCCCTGAATCAATCCTAGACAAATGATTAGGTCTAGAATTACTTTTTCTGGTTTGACAACCACCATGAACTCAAATTCTTGGAACAATAGTACCCACTGACATATGTGCCCTTGTAGAATGGGCTTGTTCACCAAGTATCTCAATGCCATATGGTCAGTGTAAAATATGAAAGGGGTTGCCAACAAATATTATCTGAATTTATGAAGCGTAGATCATTGACAATGCCTCGTGCTCAGTCGTAGTGTAATTTATGCTCCATTGGTGTCAATTTCTTGCTTGCAAAGCACAAGGATGATCAACAATCCCTTCACTAGGTTGTGCAAGTATTGCTCCAATGGCGGTCCCTGAGGCATCCACATGAACATGGAAAGGCTTATCCCAAGAAGGGAAATGTAGGATGGGCGCGTGGTGACAAGCCTATCCTTCAAAGTGTCAAATGCCTTCTTGAGCCTCTCCCCAATGAAAGGCACTTTTATGTCTAAGTAACTCTTCTAAAGGCATGGCGATCTTGGCATATCCCTTGATGAACTTCTGTAGTACCCGTATGCCCAAGAAATCCATGCACTTGCGTTTGACTAGTAGGCTCCTCAATCCCACAATTACTAACTTTTGCGGGATCTACTAGTAGGCCCTCCTTACATATGATGTGCCCCAATAATGTTCCAAATGGGGTAAAGAAAGACACATTTCTTAATGTTAAGGGATATCCTCAACTACCGACACCTTTCAAACATCAGCCTTAAGTTGTCATAATGGTCCTTTACTAACCCATATATTGTCAATCATCCAGGTAGACTTGAAGGAATTTATGGATGAAGTCTGGAAAGCTTGTACCACAATGCGTGAGAACACAATAGGTGCATTCTTCAACCCAAATGGCATGACCATATAGGAAAAACTTCCCCACTCAGTGGTGAAAGTCATCTTCCTTTGGTCCTCCTTTGCGATCCTTACCTGGTGATAGCCCGAGAATCCATCTGTGAAAGAATAGACCTCTCATGCCTACCACTCCCTCTAATATTTCTTCAGTAAATGGGGTTGGGAAAGGATCAATGATACATTGCATTAGGTCCCTATAATCAACACAAGATCCTTATCCTTTCATCCTTCTTGATGCTAATTACCATTGGACTTATCCATTCTGACTCTTCAACAACTTCAATAATGCCGATGCTATCATCTTATCTATTTCCTCCTTAACCTTCACGCGTGGTTAGGATTCATTCGGTATGGTCTTTTCTTGACTGGGTGCACACCTTCCTTCAGCTTTATCCTCATCTCCCCAAGGAATGGTGGATGCCTTTAAGCTCATGATACCGCGTGGGAATAAATCCTCAAACTCATGTAAAAGATCAATGATCTTGGAGACTTCCTTCTCGACCAATAGTCTCCGATGATAGCCTCTTTAGGCTCTTCTTCTGAGCCGATGTTAACCTTATTTGTCTTTAAAGGTTCATGATAGGTGTGTGCGCCCATTCATAAGCACATTATCTACCACCTCTGTGCATCCCCTACTAGAATGGTCAACATCAATTTTTCCACTTCTTCTCCATCAATAACATACACCATCTTCCCTTTTCTTTTTCCAAACACATGCACTCTCAACTATATCTCTTATGTTTCTTCTTCCTCAAAGTGCGCCTCTAGGCCAGGTTCACCTAACAACTCAGTAGCCTATCTTCTACCATGGCACTATCCCCAATGGTAAGGTGCTTGACAACCTACAATGCCTTATCCACCAAGGGTTTTGTACTCTATACTTGAATGTTTGAATGAGATCAACCACTAACTCTTGCCAATTCCTGTCTGGCGGTGTGTCTCAAAATGAATGTACCATGCGCGCGCACAACCTTGTAGGGTGGAATATAACTTGTGAACCCATAATGAAGGTGGAAATGCTTTTGCACTTCCCATCAGGTTGTCTCACATGCTTGGATATGGAAGGAAGTGGTCTCTTTACCATGGTAATCTTTTATAGCCGTGGGCACGTTGCTCCTACAAAACCTTATAGAGAATGCAATTCTCACCTCACCATTCCAAGAGATTATCCCGATGTGTTTCCCACCAGTGCGTAATAGTTCGAGTAGGACGTAACTTAACATCCCCCTTCATTCATTTTCCTCCTTCCACTGAGCTTCCATCTCCTATAAAAAAGACCTCAGGGAAGGCTCCTCCTGAGTACTTAGGTAGCTCCTTTCCTCCTCTAGGCACCGAACCGTACGTGCCTTTATCACCTTTGTCACCGATCCTCTCAAATGTCATCGATTAACTCATAGGTTCCATGTGCCCAATTATCACATGCTTATATTGGTGGTGTCACTTAGGGACTAAGCATCCTCAAACTGGATAACTCCTTTGTGGGATGAATTGTCTTTGGATCCTTGATTGAGTGCACATATATTCTATCAGGACCTCTTCTCCCAAAGGTTCAGTATAGGGTGTTGATTTCCCATCAGCCAAGGGTATGATGACCCATTCCTCCTCATTTTCAAAGCTTATGTATCCCTTGTTGAACCAAAGATCCGCATTGTTCTTATAGCACCATGGGCACCCAAGTAGTGCTGGGAAATTTTTTGCCTCGGTGAGTGCCAAGACTTTGAAGTCCCCAATAAACTTAGCTCCCTAAATGGTGATGGTTGTATCCTTTAAGACACGATGGGCATTGCCTTCATTTTTTCACCATATACAACACATTCGAAGATGGATGTAATGTAGGTCTTCCCATCTGATGCCATGCATCCAAGGTGAGAACATTGACCTCTCGTGCTTATGTCAATGAGGATATTACTAAGGAGCCATCCATCCATGACCACATTTAACGTGATCTCCCTATCATAGTCAAGGCTGTGAGGGGGAAGGTTTGCATGCAAGACCTGCCTCTCGCACTCTTCTCGGTGTGTGGTACCTTCTCTCTCAACCATGCTCCTAGTAAGGGAATAATATTCTCTTGCCTTAGCATTTTACATACTTCCTTGACCTCATCTAGGTCATCTTTTGGCACCTCGACCTTCCTTCTTTGCTCCTCCCTCTGGACTGCTCCTTTAGATATTGGATTTCTCCTTATAAACTCAAATGATATCCATGGTTTCTTGATATACCTCCTTTTGATGCACAGGGTTTGGGTACTTCCCATGTACCACTTCTTCCCTTGAAACTAGGTTCTTCTACCATGGCATTTCCTTTGCATGCGCGGCCTCTGCTCTTGTTGTTACCATAACAGGTTCAAGCTTGCATCACATGTCACCTGTGGCATCCATTATGTGTCAGCCTTCTTAATGCTTACCATTATAGCACCCTTGTCTTTTCGGTGTTGTTGATTCATATGCTCAAACAACTTAGGGCACTCCTCATACTTGTGCTTCTTCCGCACCATGAGCACTACAACAAGTCTGGGCACTCGCGCTTGTAGTGGTCTATAGACCCACAATTAAAACAGGTTCCATGTGGGAACTCACTTCTTCCTCCTCGTGGTTACCATGACCATGAAATCCTCCGTGAAATCCCCTTCCGTGTGTGCCTCCATCTACGTGCTCCTCATAATGGCGGTCATCATTCTTAGAACTATTGGCAAGGCTAGTTTGGTGCACACCAAGATCAATGGCCTCATGGATCTGATCAATAAGCCTACAATCCTTAGTGTCATGGGTTGTAGAGGTGTAAATCTTACAGTAGCAAGACACATTCTTTCGAATTGCATGTTATAACAAGGGACATCTACTTGCATCATGGTCCCCATGAAAATCTCACAATCTACTACTACGGTGTCTTTGTCTTCCGAGGGAAACTATCTTTAGCATGCCCCTCTACCTCACAATCTGTACACCACATTCCACTGTGAGTCTCATGAGCTGAGTTCACAAATAAATTTTCTAGCTTGCTTAGCCATAACATGATTTGAGCTTCCAAAATGGGCTAACCCCAATATCAACACTTCCAATACAACTTTGGGCGTGTAGGGGTGGCTTCCAACGCCTCACGTGGGTCGTGAAAGTTTTATGAGATAAAGCTCTTCTAAATGGAGTTATCAACCCTCCAAAAAACCATTGAGCATGTTGTGAAGGGTGAATGTCATATGACAATTTTGATAGGAGAGTCTTAAACCACGCGTCATACTCCCACACACTCTCTGCCATTCCCTATTGAATCTCCTTAAGGGCATTGATGCTCTTTGTTCAAACTCAAGGATGTGGAATTCTGCTAGGAAGGCATTTTTCAACACGGTGTAATCTACCACCATCTGATGGGGGTCATACTTCCTATACTAGCTATGTGCACGCCCTTGTAATGTCATTGCAAACTGACTTGCCTTCCACTCCGGGGTTGTGATCCCCTTCGTGCACCATAAAAACTCACACTTGTGAACATGCTCTGTAGCATCTTCAATACCCATGTAATCTAGAAAATGTAGAGACATCTCAAAGAAGACTTGAGGAGGTGGCTGAGGCCCTTGTCCTCCTGAGCTAGAGCCTTGGTTTCCTCCGGTGTTTCCTCCTCCACCGGATCCACTAGATCCACCAGGTCTTGTGCCCCCAGATCCACCAGTTCCACTCCAGATCCCAGATCAGCTAGTAATGGCTCAAGCGGTCGCGCCTAGGGTCCCCAACGCCTTGATAAACTATGCACCAACCATCTATGAGATTGTGCCACTACCGGATGTGTGTCCCACACCACTCCGATAAGTTACCCAAGCCTTATATACTTGCTCCTTGTCAAAAATTCCCCCAAACATTGGGATGGTATGTGCAGCCATAGAAGTCCCAAACAAGAAATTGTATCTCCTAGGCATAGATCTGTCACTTCCACTGATACCAACTAGGTCAATGATACTCCTTCCTTGATCTGGAAAACCAAGCACCAGGGTTTGGTCACTAGGTGTGTTCAGATGCTCATCAATGACTCTTCTCTCCACGTGATGAACTCTCATCAAAAGTGAAAGGGTCTCTCTTATGTGCTTGCCAAGATGGGGTAGCAGCAGGCTTGCTCGGGTTCCACATCCTTCATGTGAATCTCAACTCCTTCCCACAACGTTTGCCTCCATAGATCCATCACACTTACAACCTCGCGTTGTCTAGCAATCTCCCTTTCACGCGCTTCACTATACTTGAGTCATCTCTCCTCCCTTTCTTTCTCCACCACAATGTCTACCATCTTCCTCCACCTTAGCTTCCTTACCCAGCGCTCAAAAAGTTTAGCCGGCCATTGGAAATGCCTCTAAACTCAAGGTAACAATCAAGATCTTCATTACCAGAGGAATAACACGTAGAAATGATCCTTTGGGCTCCCGAAAAACTCAAACTCAACAACTTCGGACAAGAATATGTAGAAATAACATACTCCAGAGTGTAGCTAGCCAGTACTCCTTTCCACCAATGATCCACATCATGAGTCCATGTCAAATCTGCATCTTTGACCTCTGGTATTCTTCTTGGGTCCACGCATGTGATCTACAATACCCGACTTGATATAGACGCATATGCCGAGAGCCATTCATATAGCTCTCTTGGGAAGCAAAAAAAAAGGTTTCATACAAATCATGGTAGAGGTTCTCTTTTACCCATATATGTGCATCAAAATCAAGTCTAGTGCCAAATCTCTGAGAAAATTCTTCCTCCTTGTTCTTGAACCATGATTCAACACTTCCCAAAGTTAGGCGTTCTGTCATCACTTATTACATGATCATGATGTATGTCATTTCCCGCTACAACTTCAAAAAGAGGTCATGTTATCCAAAATTCACCCCCAGGGTAATTTTGATAACATGCATCAGATTATTGATCTGAGCAAGTAGATTGATTCAAGGCCGAAAAAATGAAGAAAATCGGCTAAGTCCTAGTCCAGGCGGTCTCATGATGGACGGTTGGGATGTCGGGCGCAAACCGCCAAAAGCCGCTTAGTAGTCAAGCGCGCAGAATGAAGCATTTGGGACATTGGGACGCGCGGGACGCGAAAAGGCAAACCGGCTAAACAAGGAAAAATTTGCCTAAGTTTTTGTTTCACGCAATTTTGGGACATCCGGGCCAAAAGTACGTGTGAGACGCGGATCGGCCGGTTTGGCGCAAGTTGGTCCATTTCAGACGGTTCGAGATATTTGTCCCAAACAGTTTGGGACATCTGGGCCAAAAGTACGTGGAGGACGCGAACCGGCCAATTCGGCCGAAACAGAGGACTTTCATCTGGGACATCCGGGCCAAAAGTACGCGAGGGACGTGAAAAGCCAAAAGAGCCGAGAGCGAATGGAATCTTGCCACGTGTCTTCGCCGCAAACAGGAACAAGGAAGCCCGAATCGGGTGGTTCGGAGATATTTGTCCCAGGTAGTTTGGGACAGTCGGGCCAAAGATACATGAGGGACGTGTGGGACGTGAAAATCCGAAAGAGCCGCCAACGAATTAGAATGTGCCACGTGTCAGAAGGTTGAAAATTTCTTTAAGTGTTTGGCGCAAGGTAAAAATGCGCCCCTCATGCCCGAGCCAATAAAATAGTGCCACGTATCCAAGTGGTAAGAAATTAAGGGCGGGCCCAAAAGGAATTTTCAGAGGATGAACCCGCAGATGAATAAGAGCCCGACACATGTCATCCAAGTGGCAGAGCGCGGGAAAAATTCAAATATTTTCCCGCCGATCCGTTTTGGCTTGTTTTTGCCCTAAATCTTCAAATCGCCATATCTTTCGATCCAGAGCTCAGATTTTCATGTTCTTTATATCAATGGAAAGCTGGTGAAATTCTCTACATGATCTTGGGGTCAATCTTGCATTTTGGTTCAGTTTGAGAGAGAAAATCAAGAAACATCTCTCGACGCGTGGTAATGGCGAATCGACATTTCAACAACCGGCTTTAATGTAAAATACGGGCCATCGCTCTTGCGCTGGATTCTCACCCACCACCATAATGAGATAAATTAAAATGCAACCTAGAAGTGGTTGGGGTAGATCGACTTTCCTCTCTTTTCCCTCTCTCATTCTTCCTATAAATTGTAAAGAGGGGCTTCTTTCTATAAAAAAGTTGTTCATCTTTTCACTCTGCCGCGCTCCCTTATTTTCTTCTCCAGGGGTTGAAAATGGAGTTCGAACCTCCTCCCTACTCTGTAATGGTGTTTGTTGATGGCGAATCACAGCACCCCTGGGACTCTGCAACTCGATGGGTTGAGACTCTCAGTGCGATTGCATAACATGGAGCTTTTCCCAAGTGTGGGACCTTGCGAAATCGGAAAAGCTCTCCGAATGAAGGCCGGCTCCTATTCCTCTATTCAGATGCACACATAAAAATACAGAGGGTTTACTCAAAAACCTAATCTAACTTGCCAAGGAGACAGGGTAAGAAGATGCATAAAAATAAAACCTAAACTAACAGAGGTGATGCACCGAGGAATGAAGAACAACTGTCTTGCCAATAAACACAAGCCATTAAAATGCAATGCAAGATCATGCACAGGTAACCAAATTCATAGTGAAAGGTCAAGGGGATGCAAATTAACATAGAAAGGGTTGATAATCATCCACAAACATGTATTATTTGCTCCAAAGATTGGCACAAAACACTACAAAATGCCAAGAGGCAAAGTTGCATTTACAATTTTTAATGGGAGGTTTGAACTCCACAATTCCACCTGCCAAAGAGAAGAAGGGAGGGGCAAGAACAAGAATGTCCAACCTTTTGAAAGAAGCCCCTCCTTACAATTTATAAGAGGAAAAATGAGGGAGAAGAGAAGAATTCGAAATCTGCCCCAACCACCTCCAAGACTGCACCTAACTCATCTCATTATGGCGGTAGGTGGGAACCCTAACAAACCTAAAAATGGTGAATTGTATTTTATATTTTTAAGAATTTGTTCCCACCCAATTAAAGATATCCAGTCGTAGTTGGCAGAGGACCTTGTAAGCTTTCCAAAAAGTCCAACCTTGCGTGAATCCAAGCTCCCTGTGAAAAGTTATGGCGATCTGAATATTTCCCGCGTCAGGGTCTTCTACCTGTCGGGTTCGGGGTTCTCCTCTGCATTTGCATTAGGTTTGGAGGATGCCTCGACATGTGTTTGATGCTTGTGTTTTCTGAAACATGCTTCCACCTGGTATCTCCAAGATTTCCTTTGCTTCGGGTTCGGAAATCGGACTTGCATGTGCATCGGGTTTGGAAGGTGGCTCGACATGTTTTCACCCCATGCTTTCCCGACTTGTTTTCCCGACATGTTTTCCCGACTCCAAGACCCGATTGGCCTAGGAAGTGTTTGGGTTTCGGAACTCTCAAACATCGGGACATCCCTTGCGATCTGCATGCTTCATGTCTCATGTTTCCCGAAACCCGAAACCTAAAATTTCCTTTTGTGTCGGGTTTTTTGACCCCTCCGACATGCTTTCTTTTGTGTCGGGTTTTCTAACCCCTCCGACATGCTTTCTTTTGTGTCGGGTTTTCTATATCTACTGGGGGGTAGATATATTCAATGATGTTTTTGCCTTTTACTATTGAAATAATGCTCTGTCAGGTAAACTTCTCGAGCAACAAAAACATGTTTTGTGATGCATCTGTCCATCCCTGCTCATTCTTTTGCTTGTTCTCTTTTGCCTCTCTTCATTGCAGGTATTTGTGCATGTTCTAATGTTCATTACAAGTCTGGAGCTGTGTTCATGGAGTTTTGGGACATTTTTTGTGTGAAATTTATCCTTGGGTTCGTGATGCATCTGTCCATCCTTCCCATTGCTCACCTCTCCTTGTTCCATGGTAGTTTTGATAGATGTTCAACATTTTCCTTCTCTGGTGTATCACCGTTTTAGTGTAGGCTTTGTTTTTCCCTTTTCTCTCTCTCTCTCTCTCTGTCTCCTGGCATGGTTAGATTAGGATTAGATTAGCTTGCTCGCATTGGAATAGCTTGTGGCGGTGTAGTTTAGGAAGAGGAACCACCTTTATCTCGGAGAATCCTTTCTCATTCTCGCAAGTCCCACTTGGAGAAAGGATTCCATGTTGTGCAATCACACCGGATGCCTAAACATCAACTTAGAAACCTGATTTGCATCCGGGGGTGCTGTGATTCCACACTAACATGTCCAAAGAATGAAACCAAGATGTAGTCATTTTTACACCCACCAAAGAACAAGGGAATCCCATGCGTGTTGACCTATCACCCAACGGGTTCTGGGAGCTCACTTGAGGCACATGTGGGTGCCGAGTCTCTCTTTTATGTGATTTGAGTGGGAAAACATCATCTATGATCCAAAATTTAAAGGAAGTGAGTGGGAATGAAACATGCGAACATCATAGAGCTCAGAACGACTCTAGATCATTACAGTCATTACAGATAAAGATACTTTAATCAGACTTAAAGAACTGAAACAAAACAAAAAGGAAAATGCATAGGAATTCATATTCATCTTATAAACATACATGAAAAGGAACTATGAAGAATCATGTATGAATCCAAACCAAGAAGGATCATATTCAATTAACTTGGTAACCTCATTACATTCATTAGGCTTACTACAAAACACCACATTATGGCAGATCAAGTCATGCATCATAATTGGATCCATATCATTTAGCTCTCAAAAAGAAATTTTATAACCCCAAGTCCTTGATACATCCTTCTCCTATATTTAATCTACCCAACCCAAACAGAGTTCCTTTGCAAAGCATTTCTGTAGAGCTCCGCTCCTTCTTCCTCTCTCTCTCTCTCTTTTCTTCTATGGGTGCTTGTATATATAGGCATCTTGAAGTGCCAACTCATCCTTCTATGGCCTCAGACCCGGTGCCAAGTGTCTAAATGTGGTCCTCCATGGGAGCATGTTCCTCTAGCCTTGAGCTCTCCACTTTTTGCCATGATGTCTTCTAGAAACTTCCATCGTAGGGCATATTCCTTCCTAGGCCAACCTGTCGCCAAGGCTAGCACCTTATCCACTCTGCATGTGTAGTCGGGTCACACTTTTCTTGTGTCCTACCCAATATGCCAAATATGGCTAAGTCCCAAGACCTTGTTCACGGCGTGTAACACCTTTAAAACCCTCCTAGAACCCTAACTTGCGCACCCATTTCTTAACTTGGTCTTGTGCGCTCATGCGCCTTTCTTGTGTACTTAGTCAATATTTTAGGGGCCCAATAGACATCTTACGGGGCTTGATAGTTACATGGCGCGAATGTGGTGTTTTCTTCATTATCCTTAAGACAAATAATTTTTTGCACACAAAGAAATCAAGCTCATCTATGTGAGTCTAAACGGTCTATGATAGTTGTTTATGTGTGCGCGTGGTTTCCATCTCGAACCCATCAACTCAAAACCATATAATTCCTTAAGTTCCAAGGTACTTTGGAACCTAGCGCATATGATTTTGTTTGGGTCATTAACATACCCGATGTAGGAGTCTCATATGTACCTTCTTCCTTTTCCTTCCCAGAGTGCCTACCTTTTGGAACATGGATGCCCGAATCAAAGATCTTTGCTCCTCCATCAATTGGCTCACCAAATGGTTTTCCCTTATCTTCACCTATATTTGTGCTAATGTCACCACTATTTATCTCTGCTCCTTTAACTCCACTATATCATGTTGTAATTTTTCATCCTAAGGCTCCCTGTACATCCTCAATCTAAACCAAAGACTTCTACGTGATGTCATCTAATTACTCGCCCTCATCATCCTTGGTGGGGATGTATCTGTGCCTTTTCTTCACTGGTTCTACCTTCACTAGAGAAGTTTTGGGTGACCTCCTAAGGGGTTGTGATGGCCCCGCGCTTTGAGTCCTTGTTCTTCTTAATACTCTTCTATAATGTTGGTCTTAAGCGCCTCTCCTATATCAACTCCACCTGTCTCATTCCCACATCTTCATCTTCCTTTTGTAATGGAGGGGTCACCTCACGTGCTCATTTGTCCCCTACAATGGGTTGCCTCCTTCTATCATGCTCCAAACCACCATTGTCTTCCTTCACTTCTTCTTCTTCTTCTTCTTCTTCGTCTCCAAGGGGAAAAGTCTCCTCCTCATCTTGTAGAGTACCCACTGTATGTTTTCTCTTGGGTAACTTAGGGACCTTGAATTCATTCTCCACATACTCTCCATTACCCAATTTGGGCTTAAGGAAGACGTATACCTTAACAACTCCAACCTTCCCAATTTCCAAGCTCATAGATTTTATATTGATATTATTTGAAATCATCTTCTCAATATATGCAGACCTACTTAGGTAGACATAGGTCTTCCTAAGTGTATGGTAGTCGCTCTAATCCACCTTGTCTACATTGAACATCAACCTTCGTGCATTTGAGAATTGATGTACCGATACCTAAAAGTAGCACACAATGAATACTTAGGGAGCTTGCACCAAGGGCTCCATGTTCCATCCTTCATGTTGAAACGGGCTATACAAAAGTCTTTGGTAAACTAAAAATTGTACTTGTTTTTCCAATACCGAAGGAATATACTTAAGTATTCTCCATTCTTCCTCAAACATAGCATGCATGTGCTCATACCAAATTTATGTTATTTTCTTGAATTGACCAATCAATCCCATCCACAAATTTATCTGGTTTAGTTTCATATCGCAACTCTTCGCACTTCTCACACAACTCACTTTCAACTCGCCCTTCAACTCGCTTCACAATGCTTCTTAATCTGTAAAGGTAAAAATGATTTCACAACACCACCTTTTATAGCCTACCTAAAAAAATTACATTTATTACTCTCCACCTACCACCATACTTCAACATTAAATTGGTGTTTCTTTCCTTTTTCCGCACTAAATTTTCCATGCCCTAGTCATAACCTTCTAGTGCACCTACTACTCCTCGGCCACATAACTCCTTTCGTGTGCATTCATGTGCCAAAGTACGTATCCACTACGCCTTTCATTAAGTATTTTCTCATGTTATAGCCTACCTCACATTATACTATACATCCATTCATTCACATATGGTCTTCATTCATCTGCAATCTTTTCAGATCTGCACCTTTACCTCAAGCACCTACACAATATTTCACTATGCACACCCATCTTCTAGAGAATGTTCAAACTCAATCCATTTATCCTGTATATACTCCACCCCACACTAAAAATATATACGGTCCTCTGTGCATGAATGCAATAGATAACAATCACTTCTAGCGCGTAAGCACACTTATCATACAAAATAATGAAATAAATTGACAAAACATAACAACATTGAAAGAAAACACATATAAAGAAATGCATTAAAGGAAATATAATCTAATGGCAATATTGCCTTATTACAAACACTAAGAAGACTTATTTATAGTAGGGCTTTAGCCTTCTCCCATTGAAATAACCAGGAAACCGTGTCCCATCAAATTTTCAGAATCGCAAGCACTTGAATTAAGTATATAAGTCACAACATACGGTCCTAACCAATACACTTGGAACTCTCCATGATGTCGCAAAAACTTGGAATCATAAAGAAGAACCATCTATCCAACTGCAATCTTCTTATCCTTAATATGCCTATCATGCCAAGCCTTCTACCTAGTATTTTCTATCTTCCGACTCTAATGAGCAGAGACACACCTTTCATCTAATTGCATCAGTTTGTCAATGCACTCTTCAATTTCTTGTTCATCATCTAGACCTCTTGCACGTGTAATATGTAGGGAAGATAACATAATTCCATTGGTAAAACAACCTCGTGACAAATACCAATGAAAGGGTGTGGCTTTATTTAGTCTTTTGTAAGTAGTTATATATGCCCAAAGTACAACAGAGACTTTATCATCCCAATCCTTCCTTCTAACATTGAAAATCTTAGTCAATGTATGTCCCAATATCTTGTTAAAAGCTTCAGCAGTTCCATTTTCCTGTGGGTGATAGGGTGTTGTTTTATGGTGTGCCACCATAAATTTTGCCAATAATATCTTGATAGTCTCATTAAGGAAATGAGTACCCCTATCACTTGTCAAACTCAATGGACATCCATACATGTTGATTATATTTTCCCATAAGAACCTTGTTGTTGTAGTTGTTGTGTAATCCTTTGTAGGTCTTTGCTTTTTGCCACCTTATAAGATAATTTGTATAAGTTATAATGTAGCACGATCCATAGATTGTGCGCAGGTGGGTAAATAGGACCCACAAAGTCAATTTCCCACTTTTCAAAAGGTTCTACACTAGCAATAGGCCTCAAAGGCATCTCATCCCTATGCCTAGGCTTTCCAAGTGCGACATTGGTGATCACACGCCCGACATATTCTTTACAATCCTTATACAGTGTTTCCCACCACAAACCAGCCATCGAATCTTGCGCATAGAAGCATCTCCAAGACAGGTGTCCACCTGTAATCCCACCATGAGCTTCCTCCATAATAGCTTCGCACTCATGCTCAAGTACACACCGGTGCAACACTTCATCCCGACCTAGTTTTTATAAGTCTACATTGATCAACATGTAAGGCGCGACATGAATGACAAGTTGCTTCTTCTCTATACTCTTCATTCCTTTAGGCTCCACACTAGCACATAGAAATACAACAATATCCTCTAAATCGAGGTTGTGCGGTTCAATCTAAATATTTGTGCATCCGACATTATATCCTCAATGCTCTGCACATCCTCGCCTAAATTAATCCTTGATAAATGATCTGGTCCATAATTACTCTTTCCTGGCTTAACCACAACTATAAAATCAAATTCTTGAAACAACAAAATCCAACACATATACGGCCCTTTAAAACATGTATGTTTACCAAATACTTCAATGCCATGTAATTTGTATAGAAGATAAAGGGTGTAGTTAACAAGTATTGTCTAAACTTATGCAACGCGTAAATCATGGACAAGGCTTCGCGCTCCGTACATGTATTATTTTGTTCGATTGAGTCAACTTTTTACAAGAGACAGAAACAAATGGGATGATCAACAATCCCCTCTCCAGGTTGTCTAACATTGCTCTAATGGCCATGCCGAAGCATCAACATGCACATGAAATGACTTATCCCAAGAAGGAAAGTGCAGAATGGGCACAATAGTGAGTCTTTCCTTCAATGTATCAAACATTGTGCTGTTGTGCCTAATCCCAATGAAAATTCCCTTTAAGTTTTAGCAATTCCTCCAGGGTGTTGCGATCCTAGCATACCCCTTAATGAACTTCCTGTAATAACTGTGCCCAAGAATCCATGCACCTCGCTCTGATTGGTAGGTTCCTCCAAACCCAAGATGACTGCAACCTTGGTAGGATCTACCAATAAACCTTCCTTACAAATAATGTGTCCCGATAATGTGCATATAATTTAGGAAGAGGGCATAGCAAAGATACTCTTCTCGATGTTCAAGGAGATGTTTAATCGCCTACAACACTTAAACATGAGCCTTAAATTGTATCGGTGATCTTTTACCAGCCCATATATAGTCCAATCATCCAAATAAACTTGTAAGAACTTGTGTATGAATTATTCAAAATCCTGAAAAACAATGCGTGAAAAGATTGTAGTCATATTCTTCAACCTAAAAGGCACAAATGTGTATGCAAAACTTCCCCATTCAGTGATGAACGTTGTCTTTTCGATCTTCCTTAGTAATCCTCACCGATGATATCTAGAGAATCCATCAATGAAGGAGTAGATTTCACGATCTGCAATGTCTTCTAAGATCTCCTCTATAAAATTTGTGGGAAATTGATCTATAACACAAGCAACATTCAACTCTATGTAAATCACACATATCCTTATCGACCATCCTTTTTATGCTAATCACCATAGGGCTAACCACTCTAATTCCTCAATGGGCTCAATGATCCCATACTTCAACATCTTATCAATTTCTTCCTTAAATTTGATGCATGATTAGGATTCATCATGTAAGGTCTCTTCCTAATCAGTGTGTACCTTCCTTTAACTTGATCCTCATCTCGCCCAAAGATGGATGCACCCCTTTTAACTCATGATAGCCTCTAGGAAATAAGTCTTGGAAGTCATGCAATAACTCAATAATCTTATAAACCTCTTGTTCAAAACAATAATCACTAATAATGGCCTTTTTGGGTTCTCGTATATGTTCCAATGTTGAGTTTCTTCATTTTCATAGGCTCATGATATGTGTGTCTTCTTATCTCGCACTATCTAAGACCTCTAAATGCGTACCCTCGGTGTGGTCAACATCCATATTCTCAACTTCTTCATCATCAATCATGTAAACTAGTTTACCCTTTTCATTTTAGCGGGCAGTGCTCTCAAGTTGCGCTTCATATGTTTCATCTTCATCAAAGCACACCTCCAAATCTAACTCCCCAAACATGTCTAATAGGAGTTATTCAACTTTTGCACTATCCCCCATTGTAAGGCACTTCATAATCTCTAATGCTTCATTTCTAAGAGGTTTAGTAGAGAAAGAGTCAAAGGTTTGAATCATACCTGAAGTCATCTCTTGCTAGTTAACTATTTCCCTTATTAATTTTGCATGAACATACCATGTGCACGCACAACCGTAGAGAGTGGCATAAAACTTATGTACCCAGAGTGATGGTGGAAAATCCTTTGGCCCCTCCATTTAGAGTCTCTCACACTTCTGAACATGATGTTGAGTATCCTTCCCATGAAATGGAAAAATTTGTGAGGGTACATTGCTCCTAAGAAACCTAGTGGAGAAGGCAATTCTCACTTCTTGCCACTCCAAAGTAGAGTATCTCTGTGTAGTTCACCATTGTACACAGAACTATTCCATGTAAGGTTTAAATCAACATATTTATTCTTTCTACTTGATCTCGTCCACTTTGTGATTCCATGGCGCGCAGAAATACATCAAGATTTCCTTCACCGGTGTACCAGGTACCTATTTGCAACCTAAATGACGAAGACCGCGTGGCCGACCATGAGTATGACTATGTTCCTTATCTCTCTCCCAACCATTTCATATGTCCCATGTACCCAATTATCACATGCAACAATCAGAAGGCGTCACTCATGGAATGAGCATCATCCCACTGAATAACACCTTCCTTTGATGGCTCAAGCACTTTAGGATCTCTAACCGTACGCTTGTATATTCTGTTCAAATCTTCTTCACTCCAAGGTTTTACATAAAGTGAAAATTTTCCATCTATTAAAGGAATGGTCACGCACTCCTCCTTATTCTCAAAATTGATATAACCCTTATTAAAGTACATATCAACATTATTTGCATAGGACTAAGGGTGCCCAAGTAAAGTTGGAAAACTATCTGCTTCTACAAGCATCAAGACCTCAAATTCCCTAGTAAACTCGGCCCCTTGAATGGTAATATTGGCATCTTTCAATACTCTAATGGGCATGGCCTTAGCCCTGTTTGCCATATCCAACACATTCAAAGAAGGTTGCATATGGTGGTCTTCCCATCTTATTCCATGCATCCAAAGTGAGTACATTTACTTTTGCACCTGTATTAATCAGAATATTACTCAAGAGCCATCCATCAACGACTACATTCAATGTGATCTCCTTATCATACTTAAGGTTGTGATGGGGTAATTTTGGATGTAATATTTGTCTCTCGCGCTCAACTCCAGCACACGATATCTTCTCTCTTAACCATTCCCCTAATAAAGGAATGATGTTCTCTTGGCGCAACATCTTACAAACCCCCTTTAAATCATCAACATCTTTCTAGGGTAGTTCAATTGCTTTTACTTGCTTCAACTTTCGTGGATTGCTTCTTTCCGGCATTATATCTCACCTGCAAGTTTCTAATAACCTCCATAGTCTCTTGATAAACTTCTTTCTGAAGGGTAGGGTCTGGATACTTTACATGCAATACCTCCTATTTTGTAATAACATGCTTCTGCTTTGGAACTTCCTTGGCGCACGCCACCTTTGCGTGTGTACTAACTAGAACAAGTAATATCTCGTGGTCAAAGTGCTACCTTTAGCATCCACTAATCTTCCACAATGCACTTTACTCTAACTATTCCCACACCCTTATCTTGTTTATGTTGCTTGCTCATATGTTCATACAAATCTGGGAATTCCTCAAACTTATGATTCTTTCCAGACTAAGAGCAAACAATGTCTCGTAGGCATTCACACCTATAATGATCTAGGGATCTCGCACGTATAACAAGTCTCACGAGGGAAGTCACCTCTTCGCCACCATGACCACGACCTCCTAATCCTCCACAAGTAACCTTGACCTCTACCACCCCATTAGAGCACCCTTCATTGTGATTGTGATTACGATGCTCACCTTATTCCTTAGAATTGTTTGCAACACTAGTCCGACATACACCACAATCAATAACATCATGAATATGATCAATCAGTCTGAAAATCTCTATACTATGAGTGGTAGACTTGCAAATCTTACAATAACATGATACGTTCTTCCTGATCGTGCGTTGTAACAAGGGGCACCTACTTGAATCATGATCTAGGTGACATATTTCACAATCTAAAGCAACATAGTGTCCACCAATTTATGAGGGCAACTATCCTTAGTGTGTGCTTTGACCTCACAATTTGTACACCAAATACCACTACGCATCTTGTGAGCTAAATTGGCCGATAACTTCTCTAATTGTTTAGTCATAGATGCAATTTGCGCTCCAAGAATGGGCTAACATCGGCTTCTACGGTCCCAACTACCTCAAGACACACACAGTGAGCTTCTAAAGCCTCGCACGGGTTTATAAATGTCTTATGCGAGAGTGCCCTTATAAAACGTGTGATCAAACCTCGATGAACCATTGAGCATACTTGCTAGTGGTGGATATCATATGACAACTTTAACAACAAATTTTTAAACCATGCATCATACTTCTAACACTCTCAAAGAATGCCATGCTTGATATCCTTCAACGCGTTGATGTTAAACTATTCAAACTCAGGTAAATAGAACTCCATCAAGAAAGCATCACGTAGTGTGGTATAATCTACACAAACTGATTCATATCATACTTCATATACCAACTATGCGCGCACCCTTGCAAAGTAGTAGCAAATTGACTTGCCTTATGTTGTGGAGTTATAATTCCCTTAGCATTCTATAGTATTTCATGCATGTGTACATGCTCATTTTCATCTTCAATTCTCATTTACTCTAGTAAATGAAGAGACATATCGTAATAAACTTGTTGGGGTTGGTGCGGACCGTGCCCACCAGATCCAAAACCTGTATTACCTCTAGTATTCCCTCCACCTCTAAAGCCAGTGATTTCTTTGTAAAAAGGATGTGTTCCTTGATTGAGAAATCATGCTTGATATATCTTGAATCTTCTTTGCAGATTGCATGATTTTTGGTGAGTCGGAATATGATTGGACTCTTTTATTTCTTTCATTTTGTATACGAGTTTAATCGATCTTGGAATGAATCATAGAGTTATCCATCTATAAGACCTAGCCTTGGATCAGTGGAATTGATCCAAGTATTGCTTTAAGTTTGTTCGTGATGAATTAAAATTACAGACCTTGAACAGGTTGCAAGGTCTAGAAGCATTGAATAAGCTAGTCCGGAGTATAACTCGGGTTGATCATGTAAAATGGATTGGTTCCCGATATCGAAGTATATCTGGAAGGTCTCGATCGTGGACCAGGTAATAATTCGGTTACATACAATTTTGTAAGCCTAAAAGCAGAACAGGAGCTAACCCTGTTCAAGAATGCATGTTGCAGGTCTTTTTCTGAGTGTACGGAATGTAGACCTAACTGGAATTATTAATGTTAGTAACCTAAAACTAAACTTAACCTAGGGGTTAGTGTTAATCTAACCTAGACCTAGGCTAAGAGCTAATGTCCTAAGTTAGTATCTATGTTCTATGAAGTTAGACTAGGTGTTATCCTAAATTCTAACCTAAGTTACTAACCTAACTATTGGGCAAGGATTATGGGGACCTATGGAGGGGTGCGAACCATGGGCGGCTTTTTCTATGTTATTTAATGCAAAGGATAAGTATGAAGGACAGGTATTGGCGGAGGTTTTAGAAACGGCTAAGCGAGGCCGACGTGGCGAGGTCGCCAAAAGGCGAAAATGGTGTTGAAAGTCTATTTGTCTATCATGACTTTGGCGGTCGGTGTGATGGAGTTTGAGCGGGAAATTTGGAGTAAATGCGATTAATGAGCTCGGTAGTCGAGCTGGAAGAATTGTGAGAAGGCATGCAAATTGGAAAGTTGTTGTTTTGTTTGGCTTATCGTGAATTTCGGTTTTCCTTCTGCCTGTTCACTGGTTCTTCGCACCAGTCTTCTTTGTGTTGCATGGCGAGTATGAGCGTATCTAGCTCTTTTCTCTGGCAAGGAAGATATATATGTCATGGAGATAGCAAAATTTTGTTGGTCGCTCTAACTTGGAAAAGGAAAAGGAAGTCCAAGCTCTTTCAGTGGTCCGCTTCCGAATTTTGAGCAAAAATCCAGGCATGTTAGGCCCTAACCTTTAAAAATCTTGCTGTCTTTCAAGTGATTTCATTAGAACAACTCTGTTCAAATGATTTATGGTAATAGAGGATTTTCTTTGGATGTCTTGTGTGATTTTGGCACTGTATCTTCATCTTTGGTTCGATTTTCATTTATCCCTTGATGGGTGTTTATTAAATTGAAGCGTGGCTTTATTTCTTTGTGTTTTGCATTCGGCTTAAATATGCGAAATTTATGAAGGAATGTATGCTCGGCCTGCTCGGCGAGAGCCCATAAATTATTCTTGTGATGGAGTGCAGAGCCTTTGTTATGCTTGTCGATTTTGTAGTCGATGCATGTTGTGAATACTTGTTGGAAGGAAGCTGCTTTGGACATTTGTTTGATTATTCAGTTTTAAGAGAACCTTGTAAGCTCTGTCGTGGTTATTGATGGGGTGGTTATTGATACTTGTTGGGTTTCGTTGTGTCTTTTAAAGTTGTTGGGAAGAGGTAACTATTGTGTTCCAGTAGTCATTACGACCCTGTGGAAGTTGTTTTCCTTTTATTGTGGTAATGGATTGACCGTTGTGATTATACAATATGGATATAGGTATTTTATTTGAACGACTCTGTAGAGTCCTTTGAATGATTCGTATATATTGGACCACTGTGGAAGCTATAAATATAAATATATATTTGAATGTTGAAAATTGCTTTGTCTGAGTCTTGTTGGAGTAACAGGTAAGGCGACACATTATTTGGTAATGAATACTTTCGTTTTACAAGGAATTTGTGGTTCAGACTCAGTTGGGCATTTAAATATGTATTCCACTCTATGTAAGCTTGGAGCAAATATAGTTATACGGGCTCTGTTGGGTTTCTTGTTACAAAATCGTTATATAGCTTTTGTATAAACCTGATTTTAAAGGCTTACCAATGTTGGCACGGATGGAGTCATTATCTTCTATGTATTTTGTTTACTGTTGTTGGGACTCAGTTGAATTCTTGATAGTTAAACAGTGTAACTGCTTCAGATTATAACTGTTGGGTTTACTTTGTTTTTGACTTGTTGGGTTCTGTGAGTATGGGAAGATATCTTGTATGTCGGCTTGGATAAGCTAAAGCTGTGAATCTTGTTTATGGACTTAGTTTTAATTCCTCGAATGGTAATCTATGTCACATTTTCCGTATAAGCTTTGAGTATGAACATGTAATGTTCTTGGCTTTGTTGGTTTTCTTTATTAAGCTTGATAACATGAATTATGGCCTTTTAAGTAGGTCGTGAATACCATACCTTCAACTCTGATTGCGTTCAGGGGTGATTACGATATTCTATGTTATGTTTTTCTTCTGATAGATTCCAGTTTGATGTGGCTGTGCATGCTGCTTGGATTTCGTTTAAAAATCCCTTCGCATAGTCGTAGGGAGATGTCATTGCTTAAATGATCATGAGTCTTTGGTTGACTGCGATAACAATGGAGTTCTTTTGATTTCGACCTTGTGTCTAAAAGCCTTTCAGTGCTAATCTTCTTATCTGTCGCTTTTGCGTAAGGTCATACTGAGTCCGCTTGGTAGATAGACACCGTGTTTGGCAAGAGGGTTACTTTATCTTGTAGTTGCTTTACTTTAAGTTTTAATAGAGCAGAGTCTTTGTTGATGGACTCGTGATTTATTTGCATGCGTATTAAGTGAATGCCTTGCTTTTGGAAAGATGGTATAGACATGAGCTAGTTCGAGGAGGAAACATGTACAATTTGTTTATTTCTTTTACATTTGTAAATTATAAGTTGATATAATTGTTTAACTAACATCGTAATTGATTTTACATAATGACGGTATGGGATTGATATGATATTCCTCTTTTAAGTTGAATATAATGGTATCGATGTTTGTTCAACTTGGGATTTACAATGAATAATTGCTTAGGACACTTTTGTTCTTCTTGATCCCTAATATTTTGATGAAATATTTGAGAAGTATATAGGACTACTCCGTAACGAAAATTATTGTTACACGTTATAGACATGATATATTCTTAACGTATAGTCTGAGTCATGTTTATTTGATTGGTGATTTTATATCATTTAAACAGGGTGTTTAATGAAAACAATTGATGGATTGCAATTGTTTTAAAAGTTAGTGCTTATCATGCTCGGTTCATCGGCCGACTCATGTTGACTATTTTTGCAGATGGTTTCCGTAAGTGGTAAAAGCATGCAGATCTGATAGGATAATCAGATTGATTAAATTTGATTTATAAGTGAATTACATCTTGATTTTCTAAATGTACCATATAAGGAAAGATGTTCCTTTTTCAGTTGAGTAATGTATCAAGTATGCGGAATGCATACAATGTATTTGATTAGTTCTGAAGGAATGGAAATTGATATTGTTACTTATGTGTCTATATTCTTATCTTGATAGTTTGACCTTCTTCGGTTCAAATGATCTAAGAGCATTGTTATTATTATATAATTTGGAGACTTTTGTGATTATCAATGTAAGCTTTGCAAGAATATAACAACTGAATTCTTATGATTGTTTAGCTTGATTTTGGTATGTTCTATCATAAGCTAAATTGAAATTTAGGTAAGCTGTCTTTTGGAAGATAGGGTTAAAATATACCTAAGCAGAACGCTAAACAAACTGAATTAAATTATTAATCCTAGTCACGATTATGATAGGACAACATTTAATTGGATTCGAATCATTTATATTTGATGCTAATAAGTATGATATAAATTCAGTTATGAGCGATATAAATCTAATGGGGTTCGAGATGGCTATCTCATGTGAAATTTATGAGATATCGACCAATTCCGTTGTTTTAGAATCATATATATTCTAAGAGCTCCGTGATGAGACCTTGGTCTTAATAACTCATACATGTAGTGGGTTTTATTGAGAAAGATCATACTTGGATGAGGAATCCGGGTTTGGGAAAGGCTAACCTTAAAGGAACGTCTTTATTGTAATTTAAACTCAACGTGCGTAACGCATTGTATTAAGTAGATCTTTTCGAGGCGGATTTAAAGGTTGGCTGCACAAGTCAGCTGCGAGGGTTGTACCTCAGAAGATTAGGATCTTCTCGAAGTTACAACAATGCGGGTGACTTATGATGACACCCTTTGCATTGATCGCTAAGATTTACACTTTGATCTCGTCAAGTTACTTTTGGACCGATTAGGTATGTGGTCACATTATATGGCTGCCTAGGAGACTCGGGGTATCTTGACACCTTTGGTTTAATTAGGATTGACCCGGTATGTCATCTTATCCCTAGTCTTTGGAGCATCCATATAACGTGGTTACCTTACTAATCCATTCCCGAGTGATTAAGCGGGATAAAAAGGGACTGAAATGAAGTCGGTATAAGACATTCTACATAACATGGGAATGGGGTGAAGGGCGTATTCAGATTGTGAGTATGTCGTTAAGGAATACGAGACATAAGCGATATGTTTCAAATCTTTGGCCAAAGTATCGCAAGCTGCTTGATTGCGTTGTCCTAATTCACCTAGTCTAAGGGATGAGATGCCGATGAATAATGGTAACAATTATTCGATTAGGTTCTTGGGACATGAGCATTACGAATCCCAGAATAGGGAAGAGAACCGCAAGAGTGAAGTGTTAAATAATAACGCCAACTCTTATTACTCATGAATAGATCGGTAGATTACCGAGTCATGGAATGAATAGATCGGAGGTACTCCGAGTCATTACAGCTGCATATGGTTATCTGTTATATGAATGGTTATTTGATTTGTGAGTTCTAAATTATGTATTTAGAACCAGGATGTAATTATCAAAAAAAAAAAAATTGACTTGTTCTATTGTCTAAAATGAGGATGTTACATCTTGGTATCAGAGCTGAAGGTTGCAGCTCTTGGACCTATTGTGTCCATAATCTGATAAAAACCTGAATTTTCTTGTAACAGAAAATGGTTAGAACAAGGGGAACGTTGCGAATAATGCTCCACTGAAGGAGGGGCGGCGTGACACCCGAAACTTGATGAGATCCTTGCTGCCCTGTTGGACACAAGAGATCGTTTAGCTGTACTTGAGCAGCAGGCGATGGGGAATGAGGAGGATGAAGAAGCTGGAAATGACAATCAGCCACCTCCTGAGGACAACCCCAATATGGGTGTTGATGTTAATGTTGTAAATGCACCTGTCCAACCAGAAAACAAAAAGGCCAGATTGGCAGTAGAACTCACTAATGATATAAAAAGGATAAGTCCACCTAAGTATGATGGCACCACATTAGGAGATGGAGCTGAGAACTGGCTCAGCGAAATGGAGAAGTACTTTGCAATAAGGAACTTCTCAGAGGAAACCAAAGCTATTTGGGGAGCCTATCAGCTTTCCCACGAAGCATCTTCGTGGTGGGATAGCCGTAAAGCTGAACTAAACATTGATGAGACCAATATTACTTGGGATCAATTTAAAGGCTATTTTAGGCAACGTTGGCTGCCACAACTTTTCTATGATCAGAAAATGACGGAATTTCAGAACTTAGCTCAAGGGAAGCTAACGGTAACAGATTAGGAGCGGTTTACAAAACTCCTCAAGTATGTACATGATATCAAGCGACGAGAAGTTCGAATACGGAAATTCATCATGGGATTGAATCTCGTGATAGGGGAGAGGTCGATGTTCACGGTCCAACCACTATGGAAGGAGTTGTTGAAAAGGCCATAAGGCAGAACAAAAATTAAAGGCTATTTCTACTCATAAAGAGGAAGTGCGGAAGAAGGCTGCAAACCCCTCTTGACCTCTCTTGCACCCGAGAAAAGGACCATGGAAAAAGTTTGGAAACAAGAGTAAGTTTCCGAGGAGATAACAATAAGAAAGTAGCGAGTAAATAAGCTGCTTTGAAAGCGTAAGGGATAATTTTGCTAAAAATTATAACAATGGGCGAAGCCCTATGGAGGACAACGTGACAATTATAAGGTGGAGGCATTGCGAGCCTAAAAGGGACTGTAGGAGGCTGCTACAATTGTGGCAAAGATCACTACGCAAATAAGTGCCCTTTGAAGAAGGATGATCGTAATGTCAGTGCATAAGATACATCTCTTGCGATGTGAGCAAGACAAGCAAGCTGAAAAGCAAGTGACACCTATAGAAGTTAGGGTAAGTTATTCGGCATACTGTCACTATTCTTTTTGATACGGGGAGCTCTTTTGAATGTTTTATATCTAATAAACTTGCTTCTAAACTTAAAAGAAAAGCTGGAAAAATGGATAAATCTTGGACTGTACAGTATGGTAATAACTCTGTTCATACAGTGAGTATGTGTCTTTTTGGGGCAGTCCTTGACTTACCTAACTTTTCCATGGAAGTTGATCTCTATGTTACACCTTTAGGATCTTATGACATTATCATTGGTGTCAATTGGTTAGCTGACCATAAGGCAAAGGTAGATTGCTATGAAAAGAACATAAAGTGTTTAGATGATCGTTTGGAAGCAAGAGAGATTCAAGGGGTGAAATGAGAAATTTCAGTTAGAAAACTGTCAGCTATGCAGCTTAAAAAGGCTAAGAATAAAGGATGTACTCTTTATGCAGTAAAGATATCTGAATCTTCAGAAGAAGATGGTGATTACATGAAGCAAATTCCTCTGTTACAAAGTTTCGAGGATGTTTTCTGAAAATTACAGGGGTTACCACCCAAGAGAGAATTTGACTTCACCATTGAAATCAAAGCGAGGAAGGCTGAACCTATTTCAAAGCACCTTATAGGATGACTACTACGAGTTAGTCGAGCTTAAGGCACGATTGCAAGAACTTTTGACAAAAGGTTTGATCGGACCAAGTGTTTCACCTTGGGGTGCGCTTTGTGATATTTGTGAAAAGAAGGATGGAACACTTAGGTGTGTATTGATTATCGGATGTTGAACAAAGCAGCAATCAAGAACCGATATCCACTTCCGAGGATCGGCGATCTATTTGATCGGATCGTGAGCAGCGGTTTATTCTAAGATAGATCTTGATCTGGTTATCATCGATTAAGGATTAAAGAAGAAGACATTCATAAAACAACTTTCCGAACAAAGTACGGACATTATGAATTCACGGTTCTACCCTTTGGATTAACTAATGCACCATGACCTTTATGAACTTAATGAATAATATTTTTCAAGAATATCTGGACAAGTTTGTACTTGTATTCTTGGACGATATTCTCATTTATTCTAAAAGTGTTGAGGAGCACAATGAGCATTTGAGGATAGTTTTGGGAATTCGAGAAAAGAAAGTTGTATGGTAAGTTATCCAAATGTTCTTTCTTTGATTGAAGTTCACTATTTGGGTCATGTCATAAGCAAAGAAGGAATTCTTGTAGATCCTTCAAAAATAGTGGCGATAGCGAGTGGCTGCGCAAAGAATGTGCATGAAGTAAGAAGTTTCATGGGTCTTGCTTGAGGTTATTATAGAAAATTTGTAAAGGATTTTTCTAAGGTAGCTTGCAATAACTTCATTGCGAGAAAAGGATAAGAAATTCTTATGGAGCGACAAGTGCGAAGCGGCTTTCAAAAGTCGAAAGACCGGTTGACACTGCACCTATATTAGCTGCATACCCGGACCTAATGGGAATTTTTTGTTGTAACGGATGCTTACAGGGAAGGCCTTGGAGGTGTTTTGCTACAAAATGATCAGGTCATTGCATATGAAAGTAGAAAACTCAAGTTACATGAGCTGAACTATGCCCCTCATGATTTGGAACTTGCTGCCATTGTTCATGCACTTCAAGTCTGGAGACACTACTTACTTGGGAAACCTTTTGAGTTGAAAACTGATCACTTAGGACTGAAATATATTTTTACTCAGCCCAATCTGAATGCCAGACAGAGAAGGTGGTTAGAATTTTTATCACAATATGACTTTGATATTAGCTATATCAAAGGGAAGGAGAATAGAGTAGCTGATGCTCTAAGTCGTAGGAGGCACATTTCTGCTCTTATAACATTAAGAACTCGAGTTAAAGGAAGAGGTAAAGAGTGCCTCGAGAATCGATAATTACTTTACTGCGAGGTAAGGGCAGCACTGCTGCAGAACCTAATGATGAAAGGTATAAAGGTTTTCATTTTGATAATGAAGGAATCTTGCGTTATGAAAACAGGGTATATGTACCTATGTTGAACGACTTGAGGAAGAAGTTGTTAGTGGAATTTCATAATTCACCTTTCTCTGGACACCGGGTATCACAAAGATGCTTGCTGATGCGAAAACAACAATACTTTTGGAAAGGTATGAAAAAGGATGTCATAAATTTTGTGACCCATTGTTTGGAGTGTCGGCGGGTTAAGGCAGAACATATGCACCTGTTTGGGTGTTATATCCTCATAGCATACCGATACAAATGGCAAGTAATAACCATGGATTTTGTACAAGGATTACCCATGTCCAGGAATAAACATGATGTTATCACTGGTAGTTGTAGATAAAGCGACTAAGGTAGCTCATTTCATCATCTTTGGAAATCTAAAGGATGATTCACCAGTCTTTGGCCAAAAGATTCGTACACGAAATTTTCAGATTGCATGGTGTACTGAATTGATTATATCGTGAGGATCAAGAATGACGTCGAGGTTTTGGCAAACACTTAATCAGCTCTTGGAACAAAACTAAACTTGATTACATATCATCCAGAAAACGGATGGACAAACTGAAAGGGTAAATCAAGTGTTGGAGGACATGTTGCGGATGTATTGCATGGATCAATAGTATAAATGGGAAGAGTATCTTCCATTAGTTGAGTTCGCATACAACAACACTTATCATTCATCTCTCAAAATGGCACCCTTTGAAGCACTTTATGGAAGAAAGTGCAGAACTCCTGTTAGTTGGGACAGTGTTGAGGATAGAGTGGTAATTGGACCAGAGATTCTCACAGAAATGGAACAGCAAGTTAAGCTGATTCGTGAAAGATTAAAGGAAGCAGCGGATAGGCAGAAGAGCTATGCTGACCTTAAGCGGGTTGATAGAAGGTTTGAGCTTGGTGAGAAGGTTTTTCTACGTGTTAAACCCAGGAAGAGTTCTATAACTTTTGGCAAGGCTGCCAAGTTGTCACCTCGATTCGTGGGACCTTTCGAAATTGTCGAAATAATCAATCCTGTAGCTTATCGTTTAGCATTACCACCTGCTTTATCTCGCATGCATGATGTTTTCCATATTTCTTTGCTTAAGAAATACGTTTCAGATCTGTCACATGTTTTAAATTGGAATTCCTTGGGTCAAGACCCGGGAATAATCGTGGTTAAACCCACACGAGTGCTGGAAACTCGCCAATTGCATTTAAGAAATCGTGTAATACAACAATGTAAGGTCCAGTGGGACCAGTTTAACGAAGAAAGTGCAACTTGGGAAAATCGGAAGAGATGGCTGCTTTTCCTTCTCTTTTTCAACAGAATGAAATCTGTTAACAAAACATTCTTTAATGAACTTATTTTTTTATATAAGTATTTATGAAAGCCAGATGAAGGCAAACATTATTCAGGTTGAATAAAATGTGTTGTGACATTGATTTCTGGAACTATTCAAGTTGGAAAATAGTCGCATTGATTTGTGAACTAATAAATTGATTGACCTGAAGGTTAATCGAATATGTAATCATCGGGACGATGAATCTTTTTAGGAGGGAAGCATGTAACACCCTGAACTGTTGTTACTTCCTCCTGAGCATACAAGTGTTGATATGTGATTTCTTTGTAAAAAGGATGTGTTCCTTGATTGAGAAATCATGCTTGATATGTACTGAATCTTCTTTGCAGATTGCAGATTTTTGACTGAGTCGGAATATGATTGGACTCTTTTATTTCTTTCATTTTGTATCTGAGTTTAATCTGATCTCGGAATGAATCATAGAGTTATCCATCTATAAGACCTAGCCTTGGATCAGTGGAATTGATCCAAGTATTGCTTTAAGTTTGTTTCGTGATGAATTAAAATTACAGACCTTGAACAGGTTGCAAGGTCTAGAAGCATTGAATAAGCTAGTCCGGAGTATAACTCGGGTTGATCATGTAAAATGGATTGGTTCCCGATATCGAAGTATATCTGGAAGGTCTCGATCGTGGACCAGGTAATAATTCGGTTACATACAATTTTGTAAGCCTAAAAGCAGAACAGGAGCTAACCCTGTTCAAGAATGCATGTTGTAGGTCTTTTTCTGAGTGTACGGAATGTAGACCCAACTGGAATTATTAATGTTAGTAACCTAAAACTAAACTTAACCTAGGGGTTAGTATTAATCTAACCTAGACCTAGGCTAAGAGCTAATGTCCTAAGTTAGTATCATGTTCTATGAAGTTAGACTAGGTGTTATCCTAAATTCTAACCTAAGTTACTAACCTAACTATTGGGCGAGGATTATGGGGACCTATGGAGGGGTGCAAGAACCATGGGCGGCTTTTTCTAATGTTATTTAATGCAAAGGATAAGTATGAAGGACATGTATTGGAGGAGGGTTTTAGAAAGCTAAGCAGAGCCGGCGTGGCGAGCCGAAAATGGTGTTGAAAGTCTGATTTGTCTATCGCCAACTTTGGCGGTCGGTGGCAGTGGAGTTTGAGTGGGAAATTTGGAGTAAATGTAATTAATGAGCTCGGTAGTCGAGCTCGGAATTCGTGAGAAGGCATGCAAATTGGAAAGTTGTTGTTTTGTTTGGCTTATCGTGAATTTCGGTTTTTTCTCTACTGTTCATTTGGTTCTTCTTTTGATCTTCTTTGTGTTGCATGGCGAGTATGAGCGTATCTAGCTCTTTTCTCTGGCAAGGAAGATATATATGTCATGGAGATAGCAAAATTTTGTTGGTCGCTCTAACTTGGAAAAGGAAAAGGAAGTCCAAGCTCTTTCAGTGGTCTGCTTCGGAATTTTGAGCAAAAATCCAGGCATGTTAGGCCCTAACCTTTAAAAATCTTGTTGTCTTTCAAGTGATTTCATTAGAACAACTCTGTTCAAATGATTTATGGTAATAGAGGATTTTCTTTGGATGTCTTGTGTGATTTTGGCACTGTATCTTCATGCTGGTTCGATTTTTCATTTATCCCTTGATGGGTGTTTATTAAATTCGAACTGTGGCTTTATTTCTTTGTGTTTTGCATTCTGGCTTAAATATGCGAAATTTATGAAGGGAATGTATGCTCGGCCTGCTCGGTGAGAGCCCATAAATTATTCTTGTGATGGGTACAGGCCACTGTTATGCTTGTCGATTTTGTAGTCGATGCATGTTGTGAATACTTGTTGGAAGGGAAACTACTGGACATTTGTTTGATTATTCAGTTTTAAGAGAACCTTGTAAGCTCTGTCGTGGTTATTGATGGGGTGGTTATTGATACTTGTTGGGTTTCGTTTTGTCTTTTAAAGTTGTTGGGAAGAGGTAACTACTGTGTTCGGTGAGTCATTACGACCACTGTGGAAGTTGTTTTCCTTTTATTGTGGTAATGGATTGACCCGTTGACGATTATACAATATGGATATATGTATTTTATTTGAGCGACTCTGTAGAGTCCTTGAATGATTCGTATAAATTGGCCCTTTGTGGAAGCTATATATATATATTTGAATGTTGGAAATTGCTTTATCTCGAGTCTTGTTGGAGTAACAGTAAGGCGACTTACATTATTTGGTAATGAATACTTTCGTTTTTCTGAGGAATTTGTGGTTCGAGACTCGGTTGGGCATTTAAATATGTATTCCACTCTATGTAAGCTTGGAGCAAATATAGTTATACGGGCTCTGTTGGATTCCTTGTTACAAAATCGTTTTATAGCTTTTGTTTAAACCTGATTTTAAAGGCTTACCAATGTTGGCACGGATGGAGTCATTATCTTCTATGTATTTTGTTTACTGTTGTTGGGACTCAGTTGAATTCTTGATAGTTAAACAGTGTAACTGCTTCAGATTATAACTGTTGGGTTTACTTTGTTTTTGACTTGTTGGGTTCTATGAGTATGGGAAGATATCTTGTATGTCGGCTTCTGGATAAGCTAAACTGTGAATACTGTTTATGGACTTAGTTTTAATTCCTCGAATGGTAATCTATGTCACTGTTTTCCGTATAAGCCTGAGTATGAACATGTAATGTTCTTGGCTTTGTTGGTTTTCTTTATTAAGCTTGATAACATGAATTATGGCCTTTTAAGTAGGTCGTGAATACCATACCTTCAACTCTGATTGCGTTCAGGGGTGATTACGATATTCTATGTTATGTTTTTCTTCTGATAGATTCCAGTTTGATGTGGCTGTGCATGCTGCTTGGATTTCGTTTAAAAATCCCTTCGCATAGTCGTAGGGAGATGTCATTGCTTAAATGATCATGAGTCTTTGGTTGACTGCGATAACAATGGAGTTCTTTTGATTTCGACCTTGTGTCTAAAAGCCTTTCAGTGCTAATCTTCTTATCTGTCACTTTGCGTAAGGTCATACGGAGTCCGCTTGGTAGATAGACACCGTGTTTGGCAAGAGGGTTACTGTACTGTAGTTGCTTTACTTTAAGTTTTAATAGAACAGAGTGTTGTTGATGGACTCGACTGATTTATTTGCATGCGTATTAAGTGAATGCCTTGCTTTTGGAAAGATGGTATAGACATGAGCTAGTTCAGAGGGAAACATGTACAATTTGTTTATTTCTTTTCTGTTGTAAATTATAAGTTGATATAATTGTTTAACTAACATCTGTAATTGATTTTACATAATGATGAATAGCTGGATTGATATGATATTCCTCTTTTAAGTTGAATATAATGATGGTATCGATGTTTGTTCAACTTGGGATTAACTGATGAATAATTGCTTAGGACACTTTTGTTCTTCTTGATCCTAATATTTTGATGAAATATTTGAGAAGTATATAGGACTACTCCGTATGCGAAAATTATTGTTACACGTTATAGACATGATATATTCTTAACGTATAGTACGAGTCATGTTTATTTGATTGGTGATTTTATATCATTTAAACAGGGTGTTTAATGAAAACAATTGATGGATTGCGATTGTTTTAGAAGTTAGTGCTTATCATGCTCGGTTCATCGAACTGACTCATGTTGACTATTTTTGCGAGATGGTTGTAGTAAGTGGTAAAAGCATGCATATCGATAGGATAATCAGATTGATTAAATTTGATTTATAAGTGAATTACATCTTGATTTTCTAAATGTACCATATAAGGAAAGATGTTCCTTTTCGATTGAGTAATGTATCAAGTATGCGGAATGCATCAATGTATGATTTGATTAGTTCGAAGGAATGGAAATTGATATTGTTACTTATGTGTCTATATTCTTATCTTGATAGTTTGACCTTCTTCGGTTCAAATGATTTAAATAGCATTGTTATTATTATATAATTTGGAGACTTTTGTGATTATCGATGTAAGCTTTAAGAATATAAGACTGAATTCTTATGATTGTTTAGCGATTACAGTATGTTCTATCATAAGCTAAATTGAAATTTAGGTAGCTGTCTTTTTGGAAGATAGGGTTAAAATATACCTAAGCGAGAACGCTAAACAAACTAAATTAAATTATTAATCCCTAGTCACGATTATGACAGGACAACATTTAATTGGATTCGAATCATTTATATTTGATTCTAATAAGTATGATATAAATTCGATTATGAGAAGCGATATAAATCTAATGGGGTTGAGATGGCTATCTCATGTGAAATTTATGAGATATCGACCAATTCCGTTGTTTTAGAATCATATATATTCTAAGAGCTCGTGATGAGACCCGGGTCTTAATAACTCATCTGTGTAGTGGGTTTTATTGAGAAAGATCATACTTGGATGAGGAATCCGGGTTTGGGAAAGGCTAACCTTAAGGGAACGTCTTTATTGTAATTTAAACTCAACGTGTGTAACGCATTGTTTTAAGTAGATCTTTTCGAGGCGGATTTAAGGTTAACGGCACAAGTCAGCTGGGTTGTACCTCGAGAAGATTAGGATCTTCTCGAAATTCAACAATGCGGGTGACTTATGGCGACACCCTTTGCATTGATCGCTAAGATTTACACTTGATCTCGTCTGAAGTTACTTTTGGACCGATTAGGTATGTGGTCACATTATATGGCTGCCTAGGAGACTCGGGGTATCTTGACACACTGGTTTAATTAGGATTGACCCAGTATGTCATCTTATCCCTAGTCTTCGGGAGCATCCATATAACGTGGTTACCTTACTAATCCGTTCCCGAGTGATTAACCTGGGATAAAAGGGAGTGACAGAAGTCGGTATAAGACATTCTACATAACATGGGAATGGGGTGAAGGGCGTATTCAGTTAGCGAGTATGCTTAGTTAAGGAATACGAGACATAAGCGAGTATGTTTCAAATCTTTGGCCAAAGTATATGTAATTGCTTGATTGCGTTGTCTAATTCACCTAGTCAGGGATGAGATGCCGATGAATAATGGTAACAATTATTCAGTTAGGTTCCTTGGGACGAGCATTACGAATCCTAGAGTAGGAAGAGAACCGCAAGAGTGAAGTGTTAAATAAAAACGCATGACTCTTATTTCTCATGAATAGATCGGTAGATTCAGGAGTCATGGAATGAATAGATCGGAGGTACTCAGAGTCATTACATCTGCATATGGTTATCATTATATGAATGGTTATTTGAATTGTGAGTTCTAAATTATGTATTTAGAACCGGGATGTAATTATCAAAAAAATAAATTGACTTGTTCTATTGTTAAAATGAGGATGTTACATCGAATAATATACCACTAATTGGACCACAAAAAAAGACTATGTAGCCATTTGAGAATCTCCTGTATCCAAAAGAAATTGAAAACTACTTGTTATTACTCTACCACCAACACTAGCCTGATTCTCAACAACTGTTTTAGGAACTAGATCACCAAGCGCAAGGGTGAGGTCGCCATGTGGGATTGGATGTGCACCTGTGGTTCTTAACTGTTCTTCTTCAGATGTGCTCTCATATGAAGCCGAAGGGGACCATTTACCATGCTTGCCTAAAGATGGGAGAACCAGAGGCTCTTGCTCCACGTCTTCCCGTGAGCCTCAAATCCTTCCTAAGCCATCTCTCTTTCGCAACTCCAAAGATTCCTCAATGTCGTGTCTCTTTGTCAATTCCCTCTCATGTTCTTCATTATACTTAAGTTGCCTTTCTTCTCTCTATCTTTCTAATGCCAAGTTTGCCATATTTCACCACACCTACTCCTACCCTCACGTGCGGTGGGGTTTAGCTAGCCATAGGACATTTTTCCAAATCCATGGTTATAATCAAGATCTTAATTACTAAAGGAATAACACACATATAAGATCCTTTGGGCTCACGCAAGAACTAAAACTCAGCAACCTCTAGACAAGAATAAGTAGAAAAAATGTACTCCAATGTGTAACTATGCAAAACACCACTCCACCAGTGATCTATAACGCATGTCCAAGTCAAATCAACATCATACAAAGCTTGGTAATATTCCGTGTCTATATAATTATTCTAAAGATATAATTTCTCTTTGATGCATAAGCTCTACTAACCACTTGTACAACTCTATGGGCAAACAACTAAAAAACATCTCATAGAGCTCATGATACGAGATCATGTTCAACCCACACATGTGCATCAAATTTGGGTCCAGTGTTGAATTTGTGAGCATAGTTTTCTTCTAAATTTTGTACTCAATCTTCAATGTTGGCTAAAGTCAACCGATACATCTGCATCATGTAACATCCTCAAAACAACTTGGAGAAGAGGTCCCAACAACAAAACTAAAACGTAGTCATATTTTACCCACAATAGCCCAAGGCATGCTAGACATCACCGAGGCGGACCTAAGCACTCACCCGAAGCACACAAGGGTACCAGGCCCCTCTTTTATGGTAGCTTATTCGGGAAGTTAACATGATCAAATAGACATGTATTCTAGATCCATAACAAATAATCAAGTATATTGCATAACATAAACTAGATCTAGATCTTAAACATATGTAAGAATAACTTAGACAAGAATCAAGATTAAGTTCACCATACAAGAACCAACCACATATATGTCTACAACCAATATCCAGCCACAACGATGCATTATATTAATTACGGTAAAACACAAAAGATGAATACATACATAACATTGTCACCATAAGTTATGTGCACCCATAAACCAACAACATAACCTTACAAAATCCGTATACACAAGTGTCTTTAAACCGTGCAAATCAATACATATTTATAGGTAGTGGGGACTTTCCCTTCACTACTCATGCACTCTCCAAAATATGCTACATGCTAAGAATAGCCATGCACCCTTACAAGATAAATACAAAAGCATGCAAGCTCGCTAATAATAGATTATCTAATAACAACTATAGTTCTTCTCCTATTATTAGTCCAAAACTATGCATGTCACTTGTTCTTCCTCTTTTCGAAATAGGCTTTATGTGCTCTCCAAGTGTTCACGTTGTTGGGTGCTCTGCACTCCATGTCTATATTTAGCTTCATACAAAAGACAACTAAGTCATGATTCCACACTTTCGGTGCACGCCCTAATCCACTATCCTTTTGCGCACACATCTACGTGCCCTATGTCCACGTGCCCAATCCTTATGCGCCTTCAGTACTTAGGATTCACTTCATTAGCCCAACAATTATAGGGTCATCTCCCCTAGTTCCTTCATCATCACCACACTTCATTAAACAATGTTTCATCTTTACTTCTCCATATGTATCCACTCCACCCTCTACGTATGTATACCATTGCTACTTATTATTATAATTATGTCAAAGGTGTTACTCGTTTGGAGTGAGCTCGATCGATTCATACAAATGGCAAAAAATCAACACTACAGGGAGGATACAAGACATGCGTTGAAAATCCAATGCTTATGAGTGTGCCTCAAGAATGGTGATGTAGAGGTTATAGTGCACATGGCACATGTGCTCAAAAGTAGAAAAATCAAGTTTTATTGTCCCAGTAGAAGGACATTTGCTACATATGGAGAGTTGTGGGATTGTACAAAAAAATAGTATAAATGTTTTTAGTCATTGGATCCAATCCAGTTTTCCTTAGTTTTCTAAGGTTGGATATCCTGATGCCATAGAACCTTTGTAATCGAACAACCTAGCTCACTAGTCGGTTGAAGCACATGCAAAGAGTATTTTTGAATAGTTTCTTTTACGCCTACTATATTATCCAAGTTCTTAGTATTATCCCAGTCCTTTTCCGAGCTGAGCAAAACATTAGGAAACTCATGCACTAGAGTTGGATGAAATATAATCCGGGCCCTATCTCCAGTTTGATAAAAAATGATAAACCTCTTGTTACATGCTTTAGAGAATTATAGTTCAAGTCCATCGAGCATCTGGACTTGTTTCAATCCCTCCTCAATCTCATTCCATGTCCCAAAATCATGCTTCTTAAACAAGGCAATATCTTCTTTTATGCCAGCTGAAAAATCACCTATATCAGTTAATTGGGCATGGAAATGTTTGTCAATTAGATTGATATGTTACGTGGTACATGGATGGATAACAACACATACATGATTTTAAGCATTCATTTCAGAGCTCAACAGGGGTGCTTAAATGAGTGCAAACAAGAATGACAAAATAGCTAGGGAAAAATCCTCTTAAAGTTTCAAACAAATAATTAACATGCATAATGTTGGTGAATTGATAGGAACTTCATGTACTCTAGCCTCCATTTCATGCCACACATTTGCTCACTTTTATTGATGCATTACCATGCCATCGTCCACTTTCAACTCATGCATGAAGCCATCTTACGAAAAAACCGAGAGCTAACAAAAATAAGAAAATAAATTTTCTCTTTTACCTAGTCAAATTTTTTATTTCTAGCAATGAAGAGATTGGTGTGAAGTTGTGAACCTATCAAATGGTACTCTGACAAAAATATTTTAGAAATGGATTTTAATGAAATATTTATTTGAACATTAGCTTTACACAAATTGCACACACATCTATTATTTTAATGGCATGAAGTGAAGACAATAGTACTCTCTCACAAGCGGAAAGTACTAACAATCGTTATTGAATAGTAGGCCCATCATTGTTGGAATTTCTTTAATAATTAAAGTTATTGACCTACCATATAATAGTGTAAATGTATTCACTATATGTAATCATTATTTAATGTAGTTTTTTACGTATTAGTTGTTCCTTAATGAAAGCTCTTGCGTTTTCAAAATTACTTTCATTGTATTAGATACTCAAAGCTTTGATTGATTTCAATGTTAAGTGTATTCCAAATATTATGTAAAAGATTTAGGTCCAAACAATATACCATATCGGTTCTGTGATCTACAAAACAATCTAAAAATGTTATATACAAATGTGATGTTATGAGGCGCACACCCATTCTATTTATCTTCATTAGTGAGTTGTTGCACTTGAATATGCATATGAAGCTCTTTCGGCCTTTATTGTATTTATACCATTTTAAAGTACCAAATTTATTCTTAAAATACAATGTTTTTTATCTTGTAGTATTTTTCTATTTAAATTGATTTTTATAGTAATTTACTATTTTTTTCTTGTAGTAATTTGGTTTTCATTGACTTTAGTGTGTTCTTATCCTATATCGGATTCAATGTTAATGTTGTTCGAACAAATGATAATAATTTAATTGTAGGAATTTACTAAGTCATCATTAAGTAACGTCTTCTACAATAGTGGGCATGAGGCACCTATTCTTAGATTCAAGGTTCTTCTTCTCGAGAACCCTCGTGGTGTAGATGAAATCTTAAAATATTGAGGATTGGGCTAAAATAAGATACTTTTAATTCATAACAATTGTTCATGTATGTCTAATTCTCAATTAAAGTATAATATATATTTAAATTTATTATAATATGGTTAAGATACACAATGATGATAATCTTTTGTCGCTTGATGTTTTATGATTCTTTGAAAAAAAAACTTGTCCAAGAAAAAAGTGAGCAAATGTGTGTGTGAGGCTTTCTTAGAAATATAATCCAATGTATAAAATATCGGGCTTTGAACATTGTATGTTTCATTGTTTGATGGCATATCCCTTAATACAAGTGCCTCTTCCTTCAAACCGGACCAACCTTTCAAAGTTAGTATATTAAAATGTGTTGCACTCCTACCGCATTAGAAATAACTAAAACTTCTTAAACCACGAGAAAGGATGCCTTATTTATCTTCCATCTTTTGAAGATGAGTGATTACTATGAAAAGGAAATTCCCAATATTATTGTTTTTCCCACATTTAGCTTTTTAATATTTTCCATCTCATATTTCTAATGTGTGGAAATTGTTTCATATTTGGTGCTACTGTGGATATCTCATGAACCGCTTCATTATTATCTTTCTAAAATAACATCAATGTTATGAACTTGATCTTTGTAATAAATGTTGATGAATGCCAACATTTATTTCACACCTTTTAATTTCCAACATTCCATTCATGTTTGTGTTTGTCAATAAAATTAACAACTAAAAGAAGGGCTACAAAAGCTACGGTGTGCAAGCATTACATTTGGGTTTTGAACTTGCGACTTGTTGGAATTATCCCATATTTTTTTGGACCCCTTAAGTTCGTGCGAAAATTCCAAGCGATATAAGAACTATAAAGTTGAGCACATATACTAGACAATTTTTGTGAAGGCATAATCAAAGTTGTGGAATAGGTGTGGGTCTTATAAGTAGTTCATTTCCTCGTCAAACATAATTCTCAACACCCTACAATTTGTTTTCGAATAAAAAGTATACCCCCTTTTTTGCTTGTCATTGTTAAATGATGATGCCATCGTGTTTGTTGATGAGGGTAACCTGTTCAAGCTTACACAACAACATATTCCTTACTTTCCTTCTCTCCTCCACAATGTATTCCTTCATCCTTTCCCTTTCGGAATTCATAAAAGAGATGTGCGCCATTTCTTTGTTTGTCACAAACAAGTAACAATATTTGTTGTATTTACGTTTGTGAGAATGTTGTCGTTGTGGTTATATCATTGTTAAAAATGTTTGTTGATGGTCACCCCCATCACAATTGTTTTTGAGGAAAAACATTTTCATTTTCTTGATCGCTGTAAAGAAAGACTAATCCAATTACAAGAGTGTACAACCCTCCTTTCCTTATTCAAACATTGAACAAAATATTCATGTGGTTATATAAAGGTGGCATTTTAGATCACTTCCCATTCCAGTTTTTCCACCCTTGCACTTCTCCACCCTCAAATTAACAAAAAAATTCTCCCTCCACTTTTACTTCTTCACTAGGTCCACATTTTCCATCATACAATTCATGTACGATGGCTAGTTATAATCTCTTCCTTAAACCGGTTTTGTAGGCAAAAACGCCCCCTCAATCACGAGAAAATAATTGGACGATTAAACCCTGGGAAGGATAAACCCAACATACCTAAACCCTCAATTCCAGAAGTATCAGCTGTTAAATTTGTACATTTCAGGAGTGTCACAGATATCTTGGCTGTGGATTGGCTCTCAGTCGAAGATGAAGATCTATCTCCCTCTCATCTACAATTCGTCCAGTGCAATCAGCAAGCGTATATACTCCTATCATCCTCGTTTATTTTCCTCGTTAATCTCAACCAAACTCTCATCTTTATCCTGTACCCCCACCATAGCCAGATATTCAAACCCTCGCCTGCATTTTAACCCTAACCCTAGGCAAACCCTAAAACTGAAAACTCTAATGCCTTTTCAAAGGTCTCTGCAATACAGAAATCTGATTATCCACGCCGGCGACGACATCAGCAATGAGGACGATTCAGACGACGAAGAAGAAGAGAAGAAGAAGAAAGAGGCGGAGGCGGCGGCGGCTAAGGCGAAGCCAAAAGACGCCTCGCAGATAAAACCCTTCTACGATCCCTTCAACAAGAAGCCTGTCATTCAGGAGCCCGATGATCCCACGAACCTCCCGGAAATCTTTCACAACATGAAGGAAGATAATCTCGTACAGCAGGCCGTCAAAATGTTTGATGCGCTCTCCAATGATGGATACATGCCCGAGGCCATGAAGCTTTTTGGCGTAATAAAGGTATGGAAAAGTTTGGGGATCAATATTTATTTATTCATCGGTATTCATTGAAACTGTTGGTGACTCACAAGTTAGTTTATTTTGCTTGGCAACGCCTTGTCATTGTTGCACCAATTCAATTGCCACATCTGAGTTATGAGCCATTTGAATCTGGGTTACACTGTGCACCTTGTTATCTTTACATTTTTTTGTCAATTCGTTATTTACCTCGAATTTTGGGGAAAATTTCAGTATTTTGAAACTTTTAGAGACTAATATTCACCATTTGTCTTTTATTTGCCTGGTAAAACCTCGTAATCGTTATATCAAAATCTTGCCACATGTTCCTTTGTTTTATGAGCAGTTTGGACCTGGATCACCCTGTGCTTCCTATTACCTTTATATGGTATTTACCAATTGGTTATTTTGCTATAAATTTGGGGAAAATTTTATTAGCCAGCAATTGGTGTTCACAATTGGGTTTATTGGATTGGTAAAACCCTGTAATTGTTTTTTTCTAGACTGTTTCTGGATGGGTGCGGTAGTGCGGGTGCGGTATGCAGTGGGTATGTTCGTACTATATATTTTTAAAAAGCACCATATATTTTTACAAAAGTATAAAATATAAATATATATATAAATTTAAAGAAAACAACAAGCTTATAGTCTCAGCAACCTATAAAATATTAGAAGACAACAACAAGCTTATTATGAATTAGAAGCCATCTAAAGCAAGATTTCTTTGACTGAATACAAGAAGACCACAAAACATTAAATCTGGGGCCATTTCTCCTATATGAGTCCATCTACTATTTGTGCTCACAAACATTCCACTTATTGTTAAGGCCCAGGGAAAAGGTTTGGGGAGAAGGCAATTCAGAGGTATTTTTTAATAGGGTTGACTGGAGGTAGCCTCTTGAGATTGGGTAGGGGCCCTTTGAGCCATCTCAGTATAGTTAGTATCCCAAAGTCATTCACATCCTCCATAATTAGTCCAGTATAGTCCAGGAGCTGTGAAAGCATTTCTGAGCATTGTATACATTCTGAACTGAGATTGAGGAAGCTTATAGAAAGCTTTAAGGTCTGTCCATTCCATCCACTTCCCAAATCTGTACAAGTCATGAAATATTTTAATTCCTTTCTCAAACCAAAGGAGGGCAGAGCAGCCTCTTGTCAAGGCAAGGATCTTGTCATTATATTTCAGATTTGATGAAACTGATTTGTAGGCTTGGCACCTAGTGTCAAAGAAGGGGAAGATAGGCTGCCCAACCACCAAGTGCTTCACTTGTTCCCATGCCTTCCAAATTGACTGAAGAATAAAGGACCCATGAGGAGCAACAAGAAAGCCCCCAAATAGTAAGTCAACCAAATGAAGTCCTTTTCATCTCTCTTGACCCTTCGGAGCCTATTGGCAATATTGAATCTCACACGAACTTTCCAAGGTTCAATTCCAGTCAAAGCCCTCAAGTTTTATTTATTTTTTTGCACTTAAAAAAAAAACGTGTGGGTACGCTGTGGGTATGTACCCACAGGCCCTGGGAGGTATAGATTTCCATACTGGAGATGTACGCGGGTACTGTGGGTATGTACACACAACGCACCCAAACTGTACCCATACCCGTACCACGTACATATGAGGCCTGGTATGAGGGGTACTTGGCGTTTCCGGGCAGTCCAGGTTTTTAATAGATAAAAGGGGTTTTAAAATGCGCCTGAAATTGAAAATGCTGATTACAATATTTACCATGAGACAACAATGCAAACTGCAACACTTATTTGCATCACCTAAAGCTTAATCATTCTTCATTTTTAAATAATAAAAATAACAAAACCCTGCAGCTGAGACAAAATACTGGTAGGCATTAGAAGCATGGCCATGCAATCAGAAGAAGACTAACACAAGAGATGACTTTAGAAGCAAGGAGGTAGCATCAAGCTAAGTCACAAAATTCACTGTTTCTAAAATTTTATTTGTAATTGGGCAAAAAAATTCCTAAAAGTTGCCAAAAACTTCGATTGAGACCTTTTTTTTGTGTGGAATTTTGGCAAAGAATCACCTAAAACTTGTTAAAGTTCGACAAATGAGAATTAATTTTTTTTTGTTGATTCCTGCAAGAGTCATTTGTTGTTTTTGTGTGGGCTCATGCTCGGTGAGAAACATGGAAGCGTGGAAGGGTTTGCGGCTTTGAAAATCTTAGAACTTTGAACTTTGGGGTTTGCATCTATAGATTTGTAAATTGTAGGTCTTGCTCATAACTCGAACACCATTTTCCTCTGCACCAATTTGTACATGCTTTTGGTCATCCTCATAAATTTAATTTGACAATCTTCTATTCACGTTTAGTTAGTGAACATCATGAGACATGTCTCCTATGTTTTTGGGGATGTTACAAGGAAGTGGGAATGGGCTGGAAACATCCCCTAGACATCCTTAAATTTTTTCTTCCTGGAAATGTTGTGGGGACACCAAAATTTTAGCAAGGGGCACTAGGGGACATCTAGATGTCTCTCAATCGTAGTCCCCGATGACCCATCAATCAAAAACACTTTTAAACCTAAACCTAAAACAAGTACACTAACTACCAAAACCAAAAAACAAGCTCATTTTTGTCATTTTGCATTTCTCGAAGAAGACAACAAAGGAGAACAAAAATGAAAAGAGAATAGAAGAGAATATAAATGAGTAAAAGGCAAAGAGCATTGAAATACATCATTTGATATTAACCATTTTTTATTTTCACAAATTTGTTGATGTTTTTTTCAAAGTTTCAAACACTTAAAGAGTTTAATTGTTTGTTTTTTGTTTTATGTTTGTGCTTGACACTGTGCTTTGAGTTTTCAACAAACAACGAGCAGTAGTGAGGATGAAGAGATTAAAATTCAACACAAAGGCCATAGAGGTACTACTAAGGCTTCTTCTAAGAGTGGAAGTGTTGTAGGGATTGTGGGTTCAAATAATCCATTTGAATGCCCTTCTGAACTCCTCAAAGTTTATGGGCCCAATTTGAGTTCCTTTTTAAACTCCTCAAAATTTATGGAAAGGGCCCATTTAATCCTAAAAACCCCCTTTCACAATGACGAAAAAACTCGGGAGGGCTAAAGATGGCTGTCATTTGTGCAATAAGCAATATACGGCTCACTATACAAGCGGTTGCATTCATCTTTTGTGTATAGGGGACAAGGGGTAAAAGGTTGTGAAAAAATAACCTTAGTTGAGAAGGTTGAGGTGACTAGGTTGTACATGGAGGGTGAGGCAAGAAATAAAGAAATGCCATTAGAGATTACACAACCTAGTATGCAATTGCATACCTAAACCGTGTATGTTGAGAGTCAAAGGAGAGAGAGTTTTACCAAGGGAAAGAGAAAGGTTGCTAGTGTTGTAGGGATGTTCAATATGCAATCATGGGAAATAATCGAGTCTTCTATTGCCAAAATTTTCTATGCCCTTGCCATACCATTTCATATGGCACGTTCTCCCTATTTCAAACAAATGTTCAAAGATGTAATTTTTGTTGGCCCCTCTGGAGAATGTAAACTACACACTAGCCTCCTTGATAAAGAGTATTCTAAGGTGAGTGGGGTGACGGAAGCGTGTAATGTCCCCTTTATTATTTTTTATTTCGTACGCTAAGGGGAATTAATGAGGGAAATAAATTAATTTAAGTGATCTTGTAATATCCTGTCAAATAATTTTAGATAAATTTGGATATTTGCATGGAACCCTAGGGCAACAATATGAAGTACTAACTTCTATGACAGCTGCAATAATCTGATTTTTTTAATAACAACAACTGCAATATGTGGGAAAGCAGACTTTATTTATTTATTTCAAATCAGTTTTAATGAATGTATGAATACAATTATTTCTCACAATCGCTGATCCAAATGAAAAGATGAACATGAGATAAGAACATGCAAACTACCTTAATTGAAAATTGTTTCTAGATGTGGCGCCAATATTGAAATTCGTTCCCAGGGGTGATGTCCTAATTGTAGTTATTTTGGATGCAAACATAATCCTGAATATGATGCCTGTTATCACCAAAAAACAACACCCTCTGATTTGTCATGTATGTGTGGATGAACAATCAGTGTTTTTGGATAAAGAAAGATCAATTAGATCATTTTTCTATAACATGGGATTGTCTCTCAAGTTCAGTGGGACTCTTTACTTGAGACAAACCTCCAGAGAAGGCTGGTTTCTCTGCCTATTCCTAATGCTAAACTACTCTTAAGGAAATGCAACTACCTAATCCTATTCTATGATTCCAAGTGATTAGGGGAAGAAAAAGAGGCATGAAAATGTAAATCCTACACTAACAGAGGTGATAGCACTAAGAAAACGGGTGGAGATACTCTAATGAGGGAAAAGGGAGAAGGGAGAGGCCAGGCAGAGGTAACACAGACCCAAGGCTTCATTCACCATCTATTCTCCATGAAACACAACAAAATGAACTTGCAAATGAGAAATACATGCACAAAATACCACAACAAGAATGGAGAGGCAAGGAAATGCAACAAAATATAAGCTAGGGTTGAGAGAAACACCACAAAACCAAGATTTTATTGCTTTCAAAGTATGCACAAACCATTACATGTGAAGAAGAAGGCACAAGAACACTGACTGTGCCCAAATGAAGGCTTACAACTCACAACTGCTCAGAAACCATTTTGGCAGAGTTTATTTGCATTTTAGAACATCCCCCTCACAAATGAGAGTTTTTTACAATATATAGAAGATGAGAGAATGAGAAAGAGAGAAACTCGAAATTTTGCTCCCACCCACCAACAAGATGCATTAAATTTCTGAAAAGGGGCATGGACTTGCATCTTGCTAAGGCCATTCCTCCATGATGTCTTGCTTGTAGAAGAAGAAATGAGCACCATACCTCATCAATTCTGGTAGTTGAACAATTTGGAAATGCATCTTTTAATGTTGAGAACAGTTTTTCCTTTTCTCCCACCTACTCTCACCTAACTCAAGATTTTAAGTTTCCATTGTGAAGAGCATGAAAAGACCTTTCCAACGATATATAATTTATCAAATTTGGACAATCTGGGAGGAAGATATGGCCATGCGCAGATCCAAGGATCGGGGAGGAACTTGGTTCCTTCAAATACCTGCTACTTCTGATCCACATTTTAATGCCCTTTTTCTCCTTTAGCTTGTGGGTGTAATGGTGGTGTGGAGAATTTGTTGATTGGAGGAAGTGGGTCCATTTGTATTTGGTTCATCCGCACCTTGTTCCATCCACACTTTACTTTGGTGCAACACCGCCTCGCCATCGTTTATCTCCTCTGCCCTCATCTCCTTTGTTTTGTGGCACCAAGCGTCGCGGGAACTCCACCTCATGAGGAACCGTTCCACCTCACCCTAGTTCGCGGCGCACTAGGTTACGCCCGCATTGCATTTCCTGCATAACTCTCCGCTTCAAACTCCTATGATCTTGGTGGGCCGCGTGCGGGAACTCTTTCCCCGAAGGAACTAGCTCCATCGTTCCTTCGTGCCTCGCATCACGGGTTGAAATTGCAGCGCAAAGGGAACTTAAGTTCCACTGGAACTTAAGTTCCAGCGGAACTTGTTCTCTCCAATCCCAGTTCCCAGCAAAACTCTACTTCCTCCCGAATGCTTTTGTGCGACTCCAAGACCAATGCGGAGAATTTGTGTCAACCACGGAAACTAGTTCCTAAGTTCCTCCTCCGCTGCATTTCCGCAATACACTGCAAATGACCCCTTTTTCTTTATGTTGTGAACTTTAGACCAATGCGGGGAACTAATGGGCCTGGGGAACTAGTTCCATCCGCACCTCAATAAAGCCGCAATACACTAGAAAAGCCTTTTTTCTCAACTTTTTCCAAATTTTTAAGCTGTTTGGACTTTTTGAGCTTGGAGAAAAGGAGGGAAATGCCTTAGAATAATTCCAAGTGCCCAAAACATGAAAAATACCTGATTTTCTAGATTCTTCACCAAGACTCCATGAAAATACCTAAGTCTAGATTTTAAGTTAGCCAATTTGCAGGGGGTGCAAAATTGGATAACAATGCCCTAGCTGAACTAGATGAATATTTGTACTCTGAATGATCACTACAACCCCTGAATGGAATTGCCAAGCTTAGATATGAGGGTTTTTATCCTCAAATCTGTGTGTAAATGAGGGTTTTGTCCTCTATTGCTGATGCAAAAGCAAAAGCTACTTGCAGACAATGAAGTAGTTGATAAATTTCCAAGATGATGTAATAATAAACCCCAAATCTGCTTTTATAACTTCTAAGGCCTTCTCCAAAGTTGGTGCCCCCTTTTTAGAGTTACATGCATGCTCAACAAACAATAAAAATTACTTTATCCTCTCTCCCATGTTGGCGCCCCATCCTAAAAATAGGATCTTGATGCTCATGCAACCCATTCTATCTTTGGCGCTCCCATAATAGAATTATTTATTTAATTATTATTTTATCTTTGGCACCCCATAATAGAAGTTCATCATTCTATTATTATTTTATTCTATTTCTGCTTTTTGGCCCCCACTTATTAAAAATATAATTTAAGTGTCCTTTTCCAATTAAAATATAAAAGTACCTTTGGACCACTTAAATTAATTTATTTCCTTTTAATTTCCCTCTTTAATTTCCCCTTAGCCTACGGAAAATAATAAGAATAGGCTTGAGTATCCAGAATCAATTAATTTTGAAAAAGAGACATTACAACCCGCCCTTCCCAAAATCGCTTTCCCTAAGCAATTGCAAGTTGGGATACTTAAGAATTTCAGCACCCTCCCAAGTAACATCCTTTGTAGGTAAATCCTTTCAACATACCGGATACTTTGTTAATCTTGTTCCTTAAACTTCTTATAACTGAAATCGAAAATTACTTCAGAACAAACAAGTTTGCTTTCATCATCCAAAGAAGGCAATTCAATTGAAGGAACAATATGCTGTCCCAAAGCCTTTTTCAGGCATGAGACATGGAAAACATTGTGTCTTACTTTGCTCTGGTAAATCCAGCTCATAGGCAACCTCTCCTATCCCCTGTTTAATCCTGTATGTTCCATAGAAACGAGGTTTGAGCTTTTCAGCTCCACTTTTTTTTAAGAAGACTGCTTATAGGGTTGCAACCTCAAGAAAACCATGTCACCAACCTTAAAAGTCCTCTCAATGCGGTGTTGGTTTGCATAAATTTTCTGCTGGTTTTGTGCATGTTGAATATTTTATTTGAGTATCCTTGCAATATATCTTGGCTCTATGCAACCAAGTCTCTTACCCCGACACCCTACTATCTGCAAATACCAAATCCACAAAGGGAAGAGCATCATAACCATACAAAACTTTGAAAGGTGTCATACCAATGGACATGTGATGAGTGGTATTGTAGCAATGCTCTCCCATGTAAAGCCATTTGACCCAAGTTGATTGTTGCCCGCCACATAATTCCTCAAATATCCCTCAATCCACTTATTCACAATCTCTATTTGCCCATCTGTCTGTGGATGATAGCTAGTACTTGGAGTTAACTCCGTCCTTGTCAAACGAGAAGAGCTCTTGCCAAAACAAACTAAGGAACCTACTATCCCTGTTACTCAATGTTTTTAGGCAATCCATGTAGCCTAAAAACCTCTCTGAAAAATTAAATCGACAACCTGTGGAACCTTAAACTCACTAGTAATAGCAAAAAAGTGAGCCTATTTAGTGAGTCTATTGTTGGCTAGATTTTATGCATAGCTAAAAACCTAGGCAATCATGAGATAAATCTCCTTCATTCAACGGTGAGGCTCCCATGTAAGATGTTTACTTATTTTGTAGGGGTGAATCCTAATAACTACTTTAAGGGGTTTTACTTTAATTCCCTTAGCTCGTGAACCACAACTGGGTAATTTGGCAACAAGTAAGCAACTGTGATGGGTTATTTGCAGAAGGGGTAAAAATAAAAGTAGGGAAAGAAGAAAGGAAGATGTGCTGAATCAACCAATAGTTATCAAAGTTGGTCTCATCCACACAAATTAAATAAACAGATAAATCACAACATTTAACAAAGAGGGAAAGAAATAACTTCTAACCTAGATTTGAGATAACACAAAGTTTATCTAAAACCTTAAATAGAAGTGATCAACAAAGCACCGTAGACACAAAGTTCTTGGAAAATCTACCTTGTATTCACTCCCAAGCTTCTGCAGCAATCACACAAAGGGTTCCAACACAAAGTTTGACAACTCAAGAATGCTTCGGTTACAAAGCTTTGCTAAACAAGTTCTGATGAATAAGTTGTTATGATTAACCCGTAGGCTCTTCCTCTATTTATAGTGCATAGAGGGCAATTACAAATAGGAAACTTTCAATGAATGCCACATGTGGAAGTTATGGAAAAGGAGACAGTTGGCAATCCTTCTCTTAGAATCCCTCTTTGCATGACATGGATGATTCACAAATAAAAATAGAATCTTCTATTTTGTATGTTTGCCACTTATTTCCAAGTAATTGACTTCTTCCAAAGTAACTTGAAGTAACGTCTTTTAAAGCCAATTACCTAAGTTTTACAATTTTAATTGATTACTCAATTGCTTTGTCGGAGAAAATAAGAGAAAAAGAAGAAAGAAAAGAAGTTATTCCGGTGCAACACTCTCTATTTGATTCTTCTTCCATACTTCGCATGTTGATCCAACCTATTTTACACTTCCGCCTCATGAATGATTTGAATGATATCTCGCTTGAATCGAGATGCTTTTCTCCCGCATCTGATTGAATCTTCGCCTTTGATTCTCCCCAAACTAGATCTGGGAGTAGCCGACCGTGATTTCTTTGTAGTGTTGCCTCCGACTTGACTTATCCTCTTATCCTTGAAGCTTTACAGTTCTTCTCCAAGATATGTGCACCAAAGGCAATGTTTACCATAAACAATTCAAACAAAACTCATCACCCTTCATTGTGCTCGAATCAACTTTCATTTGAGATCCTCTTTTTTTTATTTCTACCAGGAGCCTTTGCAATTATGAGAGCTAGATTTATTTGTACAGACGCTGCAATTGCTCCACCTAATTCAAGATATATTCAATGTATCAGACATTGACTTTACTTTCTTCTCACCAATATGAGCACAAGTGAAGTGTTCCTACAAATAATTCGAGACAAACATGAATGTCCAATTTCTTCATCAAAATTTGATTATAAAGCTTGCTGCCCTCTATTTTTAGACTTTGCTTGCATGCCAAACAAACTAAAACTATTATTTTATTCACTGTGCACTCATATCAACATGCAGATAGCCAAAATAATAAAAAGAAAAACTCTTCCAACCTTATGCGCCAAAACTGGATGCTTCCCGACAATTAAAAATATTTTTAATGCTTACAATCTCTTCATTTGGCGCCAGCTCTTGCCAAGGCAACATGCTCCACACAAAAGAAATAATGGCCTCTCACTTATGTGTTCACTTCTTATATAGGCAATCTGTATTAATTTTACTAATTGCTTCTTCTTATTTTTAGCAATTTCTAATAATACGCTGTGCTTTTTCTCCTTCTTTGGGCGCCCAAGTTTGCCTAATTTTAGCTTGCTTTTAGCATGTTTTTCTTTGCAACTCTTTCCGCTATTTTTAGCAAGCTTCTTTGTCTTATTTTTATCATGCCTTTTTGCTTTGACTTTCTCCCTAACTTTGGCACCAAAACTTGCTAAAAATAAATAAAAGACATTACTTTTTAAGCATGAAGTCATGCTAATATGGGTCGCACTTTTTGGCTAATGCTTGTGTGGAAAACGTGAAGGCAAGGCAACGTTAAATTACAACCTTGTTGGGCAACTCCTAATTTCACACTTTTCACTTAAGTGGTGACGTTAAACTCCATCCTGCCGGGCAGCTCCAAAAAGTGCGACTTGGTTAAGTGAATTGGCTAACTTTTGTGTGAAAAACATGAAGGAAGGGCAGCGTTAAACTTCAACCTGTTGGGAAGCTCCAAATTTCACACTTTTCACTTAAGTGTATTGGCTTATATTGTGTGAAAAACATGAAGGGCAACATTAAATTACAACCTGCCGAAGCTCCTAATTTCACACTTTTCACTTAAGTGTATTGGCTTATATTGTGTGAAAAACATGAAGGAAGGGCAGCGTTAAATTACAACCTGCCGGGAAGCTCCTAATTTCACACTTTTCACTTAAGTGGTGACGTTAAACTCCATCTTCTTTGGGCAACTCCAATTTCCATGACTTGCACTAGGGATTGCTTTTATGTTTTGCGTGGAAATTCAAGTGGAAGGGAAGCTAAAAATTGCGACTTGCATTGGCTTTTCTTCCTAACTTTTGCGTGAAACTTCATAAGTCACGACAACGTGAAAAATAGACTTGGAGGGCAGCTTCTATTTCCACGATTTGCATTTTTTTTTTTCCATTTTTGGATTTTCGTTGAAGAAAACACAAACATAGAATAAAATTTTCCAATTTTGGAGAGGGTTTGGGAAGATGTAGCAACAAAACTTGCAAGTGCCATAACTTTCACTTTGTGGCTCCGTTTTAGGTGTCGTTTTTTCTAAAAGTGCATATTTTCTTGAGCTCTACGCATTGGTGGCAGTATTTTTCTTATTTTCATACAATCCATTATTGCACCTTTTTGGACCAAGCAACCTCTTGCAATCTCTTGAAGGAATCCTGAGCAAATCAACACAAGTCAAAAAGACCAAAATTTTAAAGGGGTATCCCAAAATTTCCAAGTGAAATTTTTGGGGACACCATCTATCAACCACCACAAAAATACAATTCTTACCCGAACATTGGGAATACTTATGATGAAATCCATTGATATACTTTCCTATTTTTAGTTTAGAGTAGGTAAGGCTGCAACAAAACCTGCTGGAAAAATTTGCACGAGCATCAAGATCCTAATTTTCAGAATGGGGTGCCAACAAGGGAGAGAGGATAAAGTAATTTTTATTTTATCATTATTCTATCTTTGGCATTCCATAATAGAAGTTCATCATTCTATGATTTTATTCTATTTCTGTTTTTTGGCCCCCACTTATTAAAAATATAATTTAAGTGTCATTTTTCCAATTAAAATATAAAAGTACCTTTGGATTTGTAATGTCACTTTTTTAGAATTAATTAATTCTGGATACCCAAGCCTATTCTTATTATTTATTATTATATAAAAGTACCCATGGACCACTTAAATTAATTTATTGCTTTTCACCTACTAAAAATAATAAGAATAGCTTCGGGTATCCATAATTAATTAATTTTGAAAAGGAACATTACAGATCCAAGGGTACTTTTATATTTTAATTGGAAAATGACACTTAAATTATATTTTAATAAAGGCCATAAAGCGTAGTGGAATAAAATATTATATTTCCAATATGGGGAGCCAAAAGGAGAAGTTAGTGCATGAGGAGTGAAATAATAATTAAATAATGAATTTCCAACATGGGGTGCCAAAGATATAAGTGTTTGCACGGGCAACAAGATTATATTTCTAGGATGGAGTGCCAACTTTGGATATGTCAATAAAATGATTTTTAATTATTTTAAAGCATGCGTGTAATGTCCCAAAGTTGGTGCCACCATACCACTATAATATCCCTGATAAATAATTTCTAACAAATCTGGATATTTTATCAAACCTTAGGGCAGCAGTATAAAAATTTGAACTTTTATGACAGCAGCAATAAATTGATTTTTTAAATAAAAAAATAGTGAACCCCAATATGTAGAAAAACAAACTTGTACTTATCTCAAATCAGCTTTAACGAAAATACTAGAATGTTTGAATACGGTTATTTTTTTCTAACTATTGAACCAAATGGAAAATTGAACATAAGATAAAAAAGTGCAAACTGATTTGACTGAAATCTGCCCCTAGATGTGGCGCCAACACTGTGTTTTGTTTCCTTATAGCTGTATTTGTTGTTCTAGATTCTAAAACAGCCCTAAATACGATGCCCTAGCTGAACTGGATGAATACATGCATTTTGAATGATCACTGCAATCTGTGGATGGAATTGCCAAGCTTAGATATGAGGGTTTCCGTCCTCAGATCTATGTGTAAATGAGGGTTTTCGTCCTCTATTATTGATGTAGAAGCAAAAACTACTTGCAGACAATGAAGTAGTTGATAAATTTCCAAGATAAGATAATAATAATCCCCAAAATCTGCTTTTATAACTTTTAAGGCCTTCTCTCAAAGTTGGTGCCACCTTTTGGAGTTACATGCATGTTTTAAAATAATTAAAAATCATTTAATTGGCATATCCAAAGTTGGCACTCCATCCTAAAAATATAAGCTTGTTGCTCATGCAAACACTTCTATTTTTGGCGCCCTATGTTGAAAATTCATTATTTAATTATTATTTCACTTATGCACTCACTTCTCCTTTTGGCACCTCATATTGGAAAATATAATATTTTATTCCACTTCGCTTTGTGGCCCCACTTATTAAAACATAATTTAAGTGTCCTTTTTCAATTAAAATATAAAATTACCATTGGATCACTTAAATCAATTTATTTCTCTCATTAATTCCCGTAACCTACGGGAAATAAAAAGAACAGCTTTAGGTATCTAAAATCAATTAATTCTGGAAAGGGGACATTACAAAGAGATGAGACAAACTTGGATAAGGGTGGGTCGCTCTATCATCATGGATGGATAGACCGATATAGGCTTCGGGTATCCATAATCAATTAATTCTAGAAAGGGGACATTACAAAGAGATGAGGCAAACTTGGATAAGGGTGGGCCACTTTATCATCATGAATGGATAGACCGATATCAAACATTGACAACTCATCAATATCATTGTCACATGTCTAGTTGACTCTTATTTTCTTAGAGCTATTGATTGTTCAAGAAAGAGGAAGGATGCAAACTTCCAATTTCAAATTTTAAAGGATGCCATAGGAGTTGGACCCTTAAATGTTGTGCAGGTGTTGATCGATTCAACCCGTGTATGTAGATTAGTTGGCTTGATGGTGGAGGGTGCTTACAAGCACATTTTTGGACCCCATGTTGTATTCATGTATTGACCAATGCATTGAAATTGGGAAGATAAATTGGGGAAGACAATGGTGGCAAAAGCTAGAGACATACAAATGTTCATTTGCAACCATCACACCTCACTTGCTTTATTTAGGACTTTTTGAAGAAGGAATTCCTCAAGCTCATGGATACTAGATATGCCAGCTACTTTATTTTGTTAGAGAGGATGCATGAGGTGCAAGAGCTTCTGTAATTAATGATGGTCAATCAAGAGTGGGGTAGATGGCTAGAGGAAAACATGGATGAAGGAAAAAGTGTCAAACAAAACACCCTTGCTGATGATTGATGGTCCACAATGTGGAAAGAAATTGGTCATTTAGTGATTTATTAAATTTTTTTACTTAATTATTTAAAACTCCGAGCCTTTGTCATTTGAGTCTTAAATTCTTAATCTTTCAAAAAAATGTAACTTGTTTGTAGAGATGTTTGCTCCATCATTTCACGTGTTTTGTAGGTCATAAGATATGTTGATACAAACTCTTTTAGTGTTGGAGAGATTTATAAGACATTTGATAGTATGCTTGGACAAATGAAGCAAACCATTCATAGTAGGGATTTTAATTTGAAAATTTATGAGGAGCATATCAGGCCCATTGTGACATGGAGATGGAACACAAAACACCTTGCTTCATATGTCAACCTATGCTCTAAGTCCCAAATGGTATGCAACACGTCTTGGGAGAGTGCCTCCATTTGATGATGACGAGGTGAAAGAAGGGCTCTTGAAGGCCCTCCAAGAGATGTATATCGATGAGAAGTTTGCTTTATATCAAGCAAAATGGCTAGCCTTTGTCAATCTTCGTTGGCCAACATTTAGCAAACCATAGGTGAGGATAGATCGAGCTACATTAGCTCAAGTTGACCTTATTAGATGGCGGACATGGCATGGCAAGGATGCACCAGACTTGAGGATTCTTGCCACTCACCTCCTTTCACAGGTTGTCAATTCCTTTGTTGTAAAGAGGAGTTGGTCCACATACAACTTCATGTAGTTAGCTAAGAGGAGTAGGCTTACCTCTCGATGAGCGGAGTAGTGGCAGTGCATAGTGCCTTGTGACTTCAGGATTGACAGACACTTGAGTATCGTTAGACTTCAGTTGCACATTGGGATGGTGATCCCAAAGATGCTACATAGATTGATGATGATGAGGCACAAGAGGTATTGGTTGGGGTTCCATTGGATATGACAGTCCCTCGTAGTTTCAGTGACTTAGACTCTGACTCCAATTTTGATGAAATTTTAGCAGATTTTGATTAGGGGAAGATCTATATTTTCTATGTATTTTCCATTTTATAGGTGAAACTTGCATCCCTTGGGCATTTCATTGTAATTATTATATTAATATTATCCATATTGAATATTATGTGAAATTTCAATTCAGCTTTAATGTTATGTATTAAGGTTCTATAATGTATATGATGAATGCCCTATCAATGTTATCATATGAATATTTAAAAGCTCATATATTTTTAACATTTTCCTTATTTTTCAATAGCCGTCCCCCTAAAAAATGGCCTCCAAAAGTATCCATCCTAGAAATGCGTCCCTTGTCCCTGTCTCAAAAATGTGGTGGTGCATAGCATTCTGAACTCTGACTTGTACCTACTTCTCAGTCTGTCTGGGGTTGCCTGTATCGGTTCCAGCCAAGTCGTGACCATTGAGCTCGAGCACCAAAGTATTTAGCTTGACGTAAACTCTAGAACTTTGGTTACTTTTTACTTATTTATGTTTACTTTTTAAAATAAATTAATTTGTTGATATTTAATTAGTACTAGTTAATAGCTAGTATTTAATTTCTATTCAGTTAGCATTATGTAGCAATATATTTAATATTTAGTATTATTTATGATTTATGAATTTAATCACGATTTTTTCCCGAATTTTTGGGTTGGAAAATATGTTTCAAATTTAATTAATGTCGAATACGAACATGAACCTTGTGATTAAGGCATCAAGAGAACACTGAAAGCAATTTCAGCAAACCTGCTTTGTTATTCACAGAGCTTTGTTTGCGGGTGGAGAAGAGTGGGAGATTATAGGCTAGAATTTGGGATCATTAAATTGAGACACTGCTGCTGATTTTAAGAGAAACTCTTCCTTGATTAAAGAGAGCGTTTAACTCCAGGGATGTTTGCAGTTCCACTCTATCCCAAGACATGCTAGACACAGTCCTCAGCCATGCCATCAACTTCAAAGCATTAATGCAAGCATTGTTTTGTAACAAGGCCTTCAAGAGCTTGATCTCAGTTGGAGGCTCCTGCACCAAATGCCATGAAGAATATGAAAGATCAGGTGAATTTGCAGTGTGAGAAGGTGATTAGCAAAATGCATTGGCAAAAGGCAACTATTAGGATCAAGAGGGAGAGGGCACATAATGCTGCAATCCTGTTCCGACACAAGAGGGAGAAGGGACAGAAAGCTGCAGTCACGTTCGTGCCAGCTAAAACATGGGAGGATTCATGACATGAGTGGGCAGTAAATTCAGCTGGATTTGCCACATGTAATGAATAATGTCCCATCCAAAGGAAGTGATAGGTGGCACAATGAAGACCAGAAGGTAAGCTGGATGAATGAGAAAATCATGGAAAAATGAGGCAACATTTAATGAGGGTCATGCTGAAATGTGGAAGAATCATACACAGGAAGAGTCTCAAGCCCTGCCCAATCAGAAGACATCGAGCTCTCAACTTTGGAGAAAGCTCCCAGATTAGTGCCAGCATTGGCCAAAAGGTTTGCTGATTTATTTTGGCTTTATGGAAACAGTGTGAAAATGAGGCATTAGGAACTAGAGAATGTGTTTGATGGCTAAATGGTGAAGAAATTGGAGCTTCTATGTAGTATTAGAGCCTTTAGATATTATTTATAACAATTTGAGAATCCCTTTCAATTTTGAGAGAAGACAGACCTTGGGGTTTAGTTAGCTCAAGACCGTTGGTCATACATGGTACTCAACTTCATTATTTGTTGCTTCTGACAAAAAGGAGGAAGAAGCCACTATTAGCTGCGCTGTTCGCTTTTGCAGGAGGGATCCTAAATCAGCAGTTTTCTTGGGTTGCCTTTGGCAGCACCTTCTAAATTCAACTTTGTCCATCCTTGTTTAGGGGCTTTCCATTTTTCTTTAGTTGATTGACAACTGTACTCTTAACTCAATAATCGGGAAAACCCTGCAAATTTTACATTTAATAGTCACTAATGGATGCTATTTTCTAAAAAATTAGGAAACCCTTTGGTCGCCAATAATACCATTTTTAATTTTTTTAATTTTTAGAACTTCTGCCAATTTTTGGCTGGAGAATTATTTTAGTTTCAGGTAGTTGGTAACTTCACCCTGTCTAGACTGGTTTGTAGGGATGAACATACCTCAGTCTTGGATGTGTTACACGCACATATCTGTTGAGTTGTGGGTTGCCATATTATGAATGCACCACTTTACTATTACATCATAACCTCTTTGATCAAGGTAGGGAAAATTTAGTGGCTAGTACTTAACTAAGTGGTTTTTTTGACAATTGAGGGCAAATTCTATTCATTAACATTCAACATAATCCAATCTTTTCTAGAAGCCCTACCATATTGAATATAGGGGAAATTTTAGTGGCTAATATTTGATTCACTAAATATTGTTCTGAAAATTAGGGAAAAATTTAGTGGCCATTATCTACCAATAGTTATTTTTCAGAAAGTGTTTGGGAAAGTTTTAGTGGTAAAATTTCAGCACAGCTGTTAGGAAGAGGGCAGGGTCAAAATTCTGAATTGCTTGCTACCTCAACCTACAACTTCTGGAAACTATATTTAGATGCAATATCATAGCTCCGAGACTTTTGGATTTGGGAGAGGCTCATTTTGGGCTTGGACTCTAGTTAAGAAACCGTCAAATCAAATAGGTCAAATTTCAATCAAAAGCACCTTAAAACTGATCAGAATTAACCAAACTTACGAAGAATCAGTCCTCCATACTGCTAGTGCTAATCATGTTTTTTTGTGTTGGTGCTGCAAAACAAAAACATATATGTTAGAATGAGGGAGGGGCAATTCTTTAGATTGAAGGTATTTTTCTGCTTTATTTTTGTGTGTTATTAAATCCGAGTGTTAAGACTTTTGAGTCGAGTCATCTGGACTTGTTAGGGCCGACTCTTGAGTTTTCCTTAAACTTTCCCATATTAACATACTCACCTACCTTATATCAAAATGATGATAATGTGTCGTGTGATCAAAAATATAAGTGATTTATATTTCTTCAAATTTAGGAAAATTGTAGTGGATGATATATCAAAATTAATAGGTGATATTTATTGTTGTTTTAGCGAAAAAGCATACAATTGGTTAGCTTTATGAAAATTGGGGGAAAATTTAAGTGGCTAATAATCATCTAATTATCTTTTTTTCCAGATGGTAAAATTACATTGATTGAATACTCACTGGCTCATTATTTTCTTAAAATTCAAGCAAAATTCTGTGGTTAATGCTTTCCCAATTGGTTCTTTCTCCAAAAAATTAGGGAACCTTTTATTGGCTAATTTTCATTTACCAATCTAATTTTCTTTGAAAATAAATGGAAATATTTTAGTGGCCGACGGTTGCCCAATTTGCTATTTTTCAAAAATGTTTGGGGATATATATAGTGGTTATTTTTTCTGAAACCTTAGGGAAAAAATTGAATGATTAATATTTACCCCAGTAGCTAGTTTTATGAAAATAAATAAAAAAAGCTTACTGGTCAATTTTTATTTATATTAGTTTTTGGAAAATTTGAATTTCTAATAATGATTTGTATTTTGCCCAATTAGTTTTTTTTTCTGAAAATGCATGTAAAATTTCTAATGATTTATCTTTGCCCCCAATTGGTTATTTTTTGAAAATGCATGTAAAATTTTAGTGTCTTATATCTCTCAGATCTAAACCTAAAAGTGTAGGGGAATTTTTAGTGATTGAACTAGTATTCATTAAGAGTCTTTTGGTCCAATAAAATGGTTATTCACCTTAATTTCTACCAGATTTTTAATTTTCTTAGTAGTTTATCTAGACTGTGGAAATTCATTTTGTAAAAATATTTTTTTATCACATAGAAAAATTAAAAGTACCATTTATGTAAATTTTCGAACTTCTAAACAATGCATGGTTCCTCAAATAAAGGACAAAAGCAAAATGCCAGATGTTGTTTCACACACTGCAATTGTGGAGGCCTACTGCAAGGCTGGCAGGATCAAGGAAGGCCTCAAGAGTTTCATGAGAATGCAGGCCTCTGGGGTCAAGCCAAATTCCTACAGTTACACTGTTCTCATTCAAGGGCTCTGTAAGGCAGGGATGCTTGAGGATGCCGGGAAATACACACTTGAAATGCTGAATAATGGATGGAATCCAAATGCTGGTACTTATGTTATGTTGGTTGATTCCTACTTGAGGGCAAAGAAAGAGAATGAGATGCAGCAGCTTCTGGTGAAATTGAAGGACAAGGGTTTTGTAGCAGATGATCAGGAAGCTCGGAAGCACATGAAGAAAATGGGCCGGTTCAACCGGGGTGTTATGGATCTACTCTTTGGGCAGTATAAGTAAACCTGCTTTGGTCTGCTTTGGTATTCGATTGCACTTTGATTCCTCCAACTTGGTAAAATTTGTCAATTTTTGACAGACGCTGCAGCTTTTCCAAAGATTGATGATATATTTGTTGGTCAAACATTGGGTTTGCTCATACATTTTGTGTTGGCTATCCTAGCTGATATGAAATATGCATCTACTTTAGGATGGGTACTTGTTGTAGTTTTGTAAATCTACAAAAGAAACTGACACAATAGATACTGATCCATGGCTCGGTTCCTTCTATGTTTAATGGTATCAACCTGTCATTGTGAGTGAGAAGTTGGTATATATTAATGGATGGGTTGTGATTATTTTCTGGAAGGTCTGGCCATGCTACTGGTGATTGCTTCTTTCTATTTGGATTGACTTAGAAAACTAGCAACTAAGATAGTTACAATAACAAGTTTGGGTTATATTTAAATTAAGATTCTGAATTGTTGTGTTTTTCAGGTGATAGTTTTGTTTTTCTCCAAGGAAAATTGTGTTTTCTGCAAAAAGTAATAATTACTTGGATGACTACTATCCCCTCCTTGCTGCCCTCACAGACATTTACGTCACCTGGGTACATCAGTAAAACTATTGAAATTGACTACTGTATTCAATTCTTTTGAGGATTGCATATGTAGGCTTTGCTCTCTACATAAGTTAGAGATTGACTAAACACTTTTTATAGATGATTTATTATGAAATAAAAGGATAATTGTCTCCTAAGGACTTTGGAAGTTGGTTCTAGCATTATCTTCTCTAAGGAGGTTTTCTGCGTTTTGTATGAGATGGCCTTTTCTGGTTGGGATTTTGAGCTTGACCTTTTTACCTATACAAGATATATCCAGTTTGATTTTGAGCAACGAAGAACAACACTCGTGGGTGTTTTCTATCGTGTGTCAGTTTTGGACATATCATGCAGCATTCTTTGATTGAGACTTTTGACCAAATCACTCACTATGTTTAGAAGGCAAAGGAAGGCTAAACATTATTTGTCAATAAAGGGTTTCAACTCACAATCATTTTAATAGGTCTTTGTTGATGGGAAGTGCTTTTTAACTTATTTTAGTTTTGGGATTTTATGCCCTTATAAGTTTTGAGCTTTTGTCCTACATTTCTTTTCTTTTCTTTGTCTATGTTGTCCCATCGTTTGGATGTTCTTCGACTTATGTTGGTTGATGGTGGACATTCATTTAGACTTGACTCCATTTTTGTTTCTTCTAGTGGAAGATCAAAGTTTTTATGGTTTAAAATTACAGAAGAACGGTTTAATAATTATGGAAGACGTCTAAGGTTGATAAACTATTATGGATGCATATATTAATGTAGTTTCTGTTGTCTTGTTAGAGGCCTGCAATTTCTAGCCTTTTTCAAGCTGAACTTATTTTGTTTTGTGATTTTTTCGAACTTTGAAATGGAGCATGCAGTGGGAACACTATACGGATATCATTTTCATTGGGTTCTTATGCTCTTTGTATATATCCATTGTATCATTTACCTACTTGATCTTCTTAATGCCTCTCCTTCCATATATATAGCTTTAGTGCAAATTTAGAATATCACGAGTGCAAAGTGCAGTTCCAAATACAAAAGAGAGGCATCAAGAACTCGTGTGGTTAAAGAAGCTTGCAATGCCAAGTTATAACATTCGTGCAAAATCAGAGGTGCATTTAACTTGGAGCAAGATATATGGACTGACACAATACATGAGAGATATAGCCGTGAATGATACCGAATGAAAAATGACCCTCACTTAGTTTTAATGGAATTGGCACTTACACTAAATAATAATGATGACATGTTCACCGATGTTTTTTTGGTATTAAAGAAGGAAGTGGCACCATAATAAAATAATAGATGATTATTTCAAGAAGATTAAATGTTTACGAAGAGGAATTTGAGTTGAGAATGAGGTGATCTAGATTAGAAGATGGTGTGAAAAAACGCCTCCCAAAGTGGTCAGAATGGTTTCACACTTGAAAAAATAGTGTCACGCCTGAAAAAGTTGAAATGCATTTATGTGAAATTTGCTTTTCAGGAAAAAAGGTATTTGTGAGGTGTTGGTGAAAAATTTGTACATAGGCAAAATGACAACAGTTAAGAAGACCATAAGTATCTACTTTTTGATGGGGAGGTTTTCTTACTTAAAATAAAAAAATGAAATCAAAGATATTTGGGGGTGTTGATTGGCTTGTACAAATGTGTCGAAAGGAATTTAGAAAGAGGGAGATAATGTTAGATTATGCGAATCAGAATTTGAAAAGGAAAAGGGGTGACAACCCTCTAAGAAAAGTAGATACAGATCTCATTCATGCATGTTAGTAATTTTAAAGAACTTCAATATTATATGATAGGAAATACTTGTCCGAAAATTAAATACTGACACAAAGTTCAGTCACTTATAAAAGATAACAACAAACACAAAGTTTTAGATTCTTATTATATGCAATTGTAATACAAAAAATGAGAGAAATGAGACAACTATCTTATGTATCCAGTCTTGAAAGTATTTCTTACAAAGATCAACTAACCACCCTTTACAAAGGAGGAGATCCCCTTATATAAGCAAAATGGGTTGTAACTACCTCAAAATAACTAATTGTTATTTTATAATTGTACTTTTGCTTAATTAAGTCACTTAAGTGACTTTTACACTTTAATAACTCAAAAATGAAAAACAAAAAAGTACAACGCAAAAATATAACAATTAGCCTTTTGTTAGGACTTCAAGAAGGAAGTGAGGAAGCTAGAACTTTGAGCTTGAGCATGTGCATCTTGAACTTTGTTAATATGGCAACAATATGTGGTTCTCTTAGAATCACATTGTTTTTAGGTTGTTCAACCCATGTCTAGAAGTATTTTCCATCTTAGAATTTGTTCCATCAAATTGAGTTAGAGTTCTTTGAGGCTTCTACCAATACATTGTTTAGTTCAAAGAACTCATTCATTTTTTTGTCTTGATCAAAGTCATCTACCTTAAATAATTCTTTCTTAACCAACTTGTTGAATTGCTCTTTGATTTCATCCACTGTATATCCTTGAGAGGAATCATCTCGAAAAAGATCACAACGGAGAGCTTTGAAGTCAACAAAAGTTTCAGCTTTTAAAGCCTCACCCTTTTAAATGAAATTTTGTAGATTTGTTGAAGCTTCTTCTAAAACCTTGAGCCTGCATTCCACATTACGTGACCAAGTTTGAGAAACATTATCCTTTGAATTATCAAAAATCTTTTGAGATATGAGATTTTTCTCACCAATTATTGCCATGATCATCGAATCTTGAATCATATCATCCCAAAGTTGACTTCCTTTTCAATATTTTCAATTCTAGAATCTAGTTGCTTTTGGGCAGTTTTCAAATTTTTATATACTTTACATCTCTCATCAATGAATTTTAATCCATTTATTAGTTATTTCTCGACCGGACATCTATAACCTTACCTGGTACAGTGTGTTTATGAACCTCTGAAATGGCTTTGATATCAATGTCACTCACAGAGGTGGAAGATGGAAGAGATGCAAGAGGAGTGGGATCTGGAGAGAGAAATGCTTTAATATAAGTAGAGGGAATTTGAACCTGCTCTTCCAATTGTTCTTGTGTCTGTTTTCCTTTTTCTACTCGCTCAATGTCTCTTGAAACTATGTCTTTCAAATTATGAACATCCCCTTCAAGGGTGGCATCTCCAAGTGAAATTCTCTTCGGTTTATAATCTGCCACAATGATTTTGTTTTCATTCTTATCAACTGTGAGCTTTACAATCTCAACAAACTAGTGACCTGAAGTGTCAGATACAAGGTGAGAAGTCATCTTGGCTTTCTTAGGGCTGGAGTACTAAAAGAGTAGCTTCAACATCATAATCCGAAAAAACAATCTTAGAATGAGCCTTTCTTTTCTTCTCCATTGACGATTGGACCTAAGAGAAGGAAGTCTCAATGATATTTTTTGTGGCTGAATTTGTGATTAGCATGTTGAGCATGAGGGGAGGAGGAGAAACTTGTGGTGGAATGATTTCTATAGTTGGAGATTTCTCAATATATACTTGTGGGGAAGCAAGTCTTCTTATAGTTAGTTTTTGCCTCAAACCACTCCCTCTCGCTTATGTCCTTAGCTGGAATTTAGTAACCTCATCTTCTTTCTCCTCATTTCCTTCACTTCTTCTTGTCCACCTTCCTCTCCAACTTCTTCTTCTTCACCTTCTTCCTCTTTAGGGTCATTTCTTGGAGTATGCACATAAACTTTTGTACTTGGTTACTGTTGAGCCAAGGAACAAGGCATATATTGGGAAACAATAGACTTCTTGTAAGCCTTAAACTCTACTAACCTTTTTCATGAACGAATTTTTTTGGGTCTAGGGAGAACATGTGCAAAGTGAGGTCCTTTTTCTTTTGGGACCAATCAATGATAGGAAGAGGAAAATGTTGAATGGAATTAATAAATTCAAGCTCATACATGTCTGATCCATCATCTATCATACCATCTGGTACTTGATACAACTAGAAGCTCGAATTTGTTCAAGTGTCATCCTCTCAAATAATATTTTCCTTCAAATTCATCATCGTAATCTTCCCAAGTAATCTTCAATAGTTGGAACATGAGAATATGAAGTTGACAATCGAAGATTGTTGATGAATTTTTACTATCAAATGATGCTCTTTTGTGGAAATGATACATATTGAACGAAACAATTGTTCTCTCAACATTTTGAGCATCGATGCCTAATATGCAAATGTAGTTTCCAAGAGTTAAAAGAAAATTGAATTCTTGAAACTTTTTTTTATCTCCACAAGTTATGTGAAGAATATCCATCTGCCTACATAACTCAATCAAGATAAGCTTATCATCTGTAATAGATTGGGAGTTTGTATGGAAATCCTTCAAACCCCGCAACTCTAATGTAGGAGAACCTCTGAAATTGGATGAAAATGCTACCAAACCGAGTCACCCATTGCTTTGCTTGTTGAGAAATCCTGTTGGTGGTGCAACCTTCTAACAATCTAACTATGAACATGGTGAATGCATCATTCACCCTTCTGAAATGACTTTTGTTGTTATCAAGAGTTAGCTGAGTGTAACATTCATAGATTGGTTTAGAGAGGTTTTTCCTTCCATGGCTTGAGAGACCCACTCAAATTCTATACCTATGCAATGGTGTACATCGAGATAGGAAGTCATGTGACTTGGTGTTATTTAGTTGGATAAACTACTTGGTTAAATTTTTTGAAATAATTTCTCCCCAACTCAAAGCTTGCTTTCCTTCACAAATCAAATTGATGAATATGCTCATCCAACTATGCAATTCTTTGGTGGATGGAAGACCCATCACTCTAGCTAACAAGGTGATAATGTCAGACAATTCCTCTATGAAATCATTTCGATAGAGAGTTTTTGCTAGCTTAGAAGGTCCTTTCTTCTTAATCTTTAACCAAGACTTAGCGATCATGATTTGATATTTATTGGGTGTCAAATCATATTCCCTTTGAGCTACCTAAAGAGTCAAAACTTTAGTATCCGCGAGAGGAGTCATTATGAGAGCTAGCTTATGTGATAAACATTTGATTGAGCAATTACTTGACCTTATGCGTCCTTTATCTCTTTTTCTAAGGGTCAAAACATGACGCACATGCCAATATTTTATTTGCACGCTAAACTGAAGTGGGAAAACCACTTGCATGTTCCGATTAGTTCTTGAAGATCCTTTGAGCCTACCAAGTTCTCTTTTTGTCTTCTATTCTGCTCTAGAATTTAGGTAGGCCCATGTGTTATACATCACTATCCCCAATTTCAGGGATGGTGGTTTCTAGGAAAGAGATGGGTTCGTACCTAGTGTAATGGAACTTCATTTTGATAATTCCAACTCTCAAGGAGTTGCCAAGCAGAAGAGTGGAAAAAACGGAGAGAGTTTTGACAAAACAAGGGCGAATAGAAGTTCAAAAGAGGGAAAATCTCAAAACTAGGAAAAACAATGATGAAAACACTTATCGAAAGGATGAAAATGAAGAGCTTGATGAGGCAAACCTACTAGTGTTTGAAAAATTGATTTTGGTCTAAAAATGACTACATATGGGGAAAATATAACGGGTAGGGCATCATAAGAAACATGGATGGGCGAGCTTAAAAACATGGTGGGCAATTTTTGCAAATGAGTTGGATTGAGTGAGTCACGAGTTTATATAGTGGGTGGGAGAGTTAGTGGTTTATAATGCCTACAAAATTGTTTAAAATGATTTTACTTGGTTAATCGACATTATACGAGGAACCATGGAATTGTTCCATGAGTTCCACTTTAAGTTGACTAAGCAGCATCGAGGGTTTTATGGTGCAAATATTTGGTGAAGTGGGGAATGGGAGGAACCATGAAATTGTTCCCATAATTCGAAAAAGTGCGGTTGACAAATCCAAATGAGTGCCCACCACAAGCTCGATTAGATATGCGGAGTTGGGACTAAACCAAAAATAATTCCACAAGTTCCACTTGTAGATGCAAAAGCCAATAAATGCCCAAAACTAATGCTAAGTTGGTGAAGTGGCTTCGTTAGGGAAAAAAACCTCTTGTCGCCGCCAACGACGGGGCCACACTTTGGTATGGTGACTTGTTTTTTCAGTTGTATGTTATGATGTGCTTCATATTCGAGAATAGTTGTATTTGTTCATGATCGGTTTGCATAATGTTCCTATGTACATGTTGAGCAATGATCCCTATGTACTTCCCTAATGTAAACATATAACGAGAAAAATAAAAGCATAAATGAAATGCAACATCATGATACTTGAAGAGGTTGAATAGTCAAATGTGTTCTTGTCCATACCTAGGTTTATGGTAAATCTTTGTAAAACCATTTGTAGTCTTGTTTTTCCCCTCAATGCCTAGGCACGCTGGAACTTCATTCAAAGCACTCTAAATGCTCACCCGAAGTGTGCGAATCCTACTAGGTACCTCTTTTTTACTATCTTGTCTAGATGTTAACATGCATGTTCATATAACCCATTAATAGATCAAATAACTAAGTACCGAGCATAACATGAATCAGATCACATCCATAGAATATAATGAATTAAACTAGAACTAAGATCAAATTAACCATACAAACACCAAGATCAAATACATCAATTACCATAATCCATCCATAATTCTCCATTAATAAGAAAAAGATTACATAACACATTTGGATACATAATAGTGTTGGTTGGAAAATCATTGCTTGGGCAAGGATTTATGGATAGACGAGCCAACAGCAGTGTGATTAGGGGGGCATAAGCCCTCTTTGAGTCAACAAAGCGAAAGCGGTTTATTGCTATTCTACCAAAGAAGAATCATGCAAGTCTCACAATATTCTGCCTTTGGGGTTTGGGATCTCATCCTAGTAGGGGTGTTTCCGACTGCGGAAAGAAAGGAATGAAAGAGAGGATGAAGAAAGATCAGGTCCGAAGGGAGAAAAGAAATGAATTCCAAAGCAGAAAGGTCAAAGGGTTTATGTTTTGGGATTGGTAGTAAACAGAGCCAAACCTACTTGCATAAACAAATAAAGCAATACTGATGAATAAATGACAAAAAGTAGAGATAGATCCAACAGAATAAACGCATAGATCTGACATAAGAAAGATCAGATGCCCATAACACACATATTCAAAGACAAAGTCTCAATACTTGTTGTTATCTTCTACATTACAAAAGTACAAAGCCTTTTCTTCTCACTTCTATTTTTCATCTAAAAGATATCCACCCTTGAATACAACAAGTATTCAAGTATTTATAGAAGAAGAGAAGAAAGGAAGGCAAAAACAAACCAACCACTTACAAAATATCTAGAAAATATCTAAAAAGTCAATAGTTGACTTGGGCAAGTTTTTGGATGGCAACATCCCATGGTGCAACATGGATGAAGTCATCGTGTATGCCAACATGCTTTTTAAATATCTTACAAAAATGATCAATGGATCCCAAGAAGAAACCACTCTTTAGTGTAAAAGGGCGCACTTTTCAGCATGTCGGCATGAACTTCCTTGCGCCTTGGCGCACTCTTCGGCATGTCGACAGGAACTTATTAGCCCCCTTTGGTGCACCTTTCATCGTGTTACCAGGAACTTATCAGCGCCCTTGGCGCACCTTTCAGCATGTCAATAGGAACTTATCAGCGCCCTTGGCGCACCTTTCAGCATGTCAAGCATGAACTTCCTTGCGCCTTGGCGCACTCTTCGGCATGTCGACAAGAACTTATCAGCGCCCTTTGGCGCACCTTTCAGCATGTCAGCATGAACTTCCTTGTGCCTTGGCGCACTCTTCGGCATGTCGACAGGAACTTATCAGCGCCCTGCTCAAAAAGACTGAAAAATGGCTAAGTCCTTAAAACTTGATTTTCAAAAGAGAATTTTGGGCTTCTTTTGAACGTTGTCAAACTTCCTTGGGGCCAAAACAAATTTTTTGGGTATGGTTACCAGTAAATTGCCTTTGAAAATTTTGCAGGATAACAACTGGCTCTTTCTGGGGACTATCTTTGAGTGAAACTTAAGGGTAGAGAATCCCTAGATCTTCATGTGCCTATCCATTGGGTTGGAGAGAGTCAAAAACAAGGGCGACAGGAGGCGAACAAAGGGAACACACACAAAAGAAAGCAAACACACGACAAAACAAACACACAACTAAAGCAAACTGTACAAAGAAGAGAGCAAGCTCTACTTCACGAAGATCTTCGAGATGTTGCCGCTATAGGGAAGCGGGAGCTTAGTTCCGTCGGATACGAGAGATAGAAACTATTCTCTCCATTGAGCTGCTTGATCTTGAAAGGTCCTCTCCACAGGGAATCAAACTTTCCGTGCATGCCCTTTGGCTCTCTTCGCTTGTCCCACAAAAGGACGAGGTCTCCCACTTGGAAAATTCTCTGCTTAGTTTTTTTATCGAACAATCTTTTGACCTGATTCTGATGTTCGGTGATCTTGTTGACCACCTTTACTCTCTTTTCTTGAGCTCTGCTAGATACATGATCCTCTTTTCAAGGGAACTTTGAAAAGTCTCATCTTTGATTTCCCATGCCAAGCGCAGAGCAGGGATTTCAGCGGAAATGGGAAGCTCAACATCGATGCCATATAACACTTGAAAAGGCGACATACCGAGAGATCTCTTGGGAGTAACACGATCTGTCTACCCACAAAGCATCGTATAAGGACTTGTGCCACATTCGTTGATTCTCATCCACTAGCTTTCGTATGATGGTCACCAAGTTTTTGTTACTGGATTCTGCCTGACCATTTCCCTGAGGGTAATAATCCGAGGCGTGAGCTAAGGTTATTCCGTATTCATAGCAAAAAACTAATAACTTCCCATGAAGAAAAGTTAGAAGCATTATCAACAACAATCTTGTTTGGAACGCCAAACCTGACAATGATATTTTCTTTGATAAAACTACAAACAACCTCGGAAGTGGCATGTTTGACAGGTATGGCTTCCACCCACTTGGTGAAGTAATCTGTTGCTGTTAGGACATAACTATGTCTGGCACTCGATTGGGGATTGAGTGCGCCGATAAAATCAATTCCCCATTGCTTGAATGGTTCGTCGATGATGACCGGCCTGAGGGGAAAAGCAACCAACTTGGGCTTGCCGACGAACTGTTGGCAAGGCTCACACTTTGCTACCCAGGTGGCTGTATCTTGGAAAAGTGTCGGCAATAGTACGGCTTTGGATGATCTTGTGTCTTTGTCACGGAAGATGAGAAATGGCCCCCATAGGCCGAATTATGAAAACTTTCGAGCAACTTCACCTTCTGTGGCTTGTCGACACATCACAAGAAGACACCATCTATCCCGCGTTTGTATAAACCGTCATCCCAGATGACATATTTGGCTGCTCTGAGCTTTATAGTGCGCTTCTCCTTTGCAGTTAGGTGAGCTGGGCATTTGCCGTAGGTGAGGAAGAAAGCAATATCGGAATACCACTCATCGCTGGTTGCGACAAATAGGACCAGAGGCAGTGAATCGGGTTTCTCCAATTGACTTTGTGCTTTATTGGTACAATCATCCTTTTCTCTGGAAACTCCTGACCCTTGGTTTTCAGCCATAAGTTGACACAAGCCTTTGCCTCTTACCAACTTAGTTGGTTTTATATCCAGATCATACTCTTGGACCTTTGCGATCAATTTCGCAAGCTTCCTAACTCATGTTGAGTTAAGATTGACTTGACTGCCAGTGTCAGGGACCAACACCACTGTATGAGAATTTAAAATGTAATACCTGAAGTTTTTGAATGCTTTGACAACGGCGAAGGCATGCTTTTCCAATTGAGACATTTTTAATTCGTGAGGCTTGAGGGGAGAGCTCATGAACGCAATTGGAGATTCAACATCCTCAGAATTCTTTTGCATCAAGATGGCAGATATAGTATGCTCAGACACATAGCTATACATGATAAAATCTTTGGAGAAATCGGGACATACCAGGACTGGTGCGTGAGCTGAGCGAGGAAGATTTTATTTCTTCAAATGACTTCTTCCCTTCTTCGCTCCATCGGAAAGTTGGTGACCCTTTCATCATGTCCAATATATGACGAGTCTTTTCAGCAAAGTCGGGAACGAAGCGCCTGAGAAAGTTCACCTTTCCGAAGAAAGAATGAACGCCGGTTTTGCTTGTAGGAAAAGTGAGGCTTTGAATAGCCTTAACCCTTTCAGTATCGATCTTCGTTCCTTCTTTGCTAACAACATGTCCTAGCAACTTTCCTTCTGTGACTCCAAAAACAAACTTTTTTGGGTTCAGGGAAATCCCATGCTCTCGGCATCTGGCCAATACTTGCTCCAGATGATCACAATGATCATTTATTTGTTTAGAGAACACAGTTAAGTCATCCAGATAAATGACAATGACCTTCCCCATCATACCTTTGAATGCAAAGTCCATGGCCCATTGGCGAAAAGTGGTGCCAAAGCATTGGTCAAACCAAAAGGCATCCTACTGTAAGCAAACATGCCCCGGGGAGTAGTGAATCTTTGTTTTAAATTGGTCTTGAGTGAAACTTCAATCGATTGTAGTATGAAAAACCATCGAGCATGGACAACATTCCCGATCCGATTCACATGCTTGTAGAACTTGATCCATTATAGGAAGTGGGTAGTTTTCCTTTAAGGAAGCCTGATTCAGGTTTCGAAAATCTACGCATATGCGTATTTCACCGTTCTTCTTGCACATGGGCACAATGTTTGCCACCCAAGTACTGTGATGGATAGGGAAAATGATTCTCGCATCTAGCATTTTCTGAATTTCAGCCTGGATAGTACTTGAGATCTTAGGGTTATAATGCCTCTGCTTCTGGCGAAAGGGTTTGACGTCCTCTTTCAACGGGATGTCATGCTGGACGTCCTTTGGCTTAAAAGACTTTAGATCGGCGTAGGACCATGCCAATACATCCATGTATTTCTTTAGTAGTTTGAAAAACTTCCGCTTCTCTTCAGGTGTGCAACATTTTTCGATGTTCACAAACTGCGGATGTTCTACCGATCCTAAATTAACCGGTTTGGTTTCTGGGGAGGAGCCAGTATCATCTCGCCTTTTCTTTTTTACAAAATGATCATGCCTATCGAACAACCGCTCTAAAGAAACCAGGCCTTTCGGAATTTTATTTCCTTTGAGCTGACATATGCCGTCGTTCCCCTCGGATTCATGTCCTGACCGGTGACTGATTCATGGCAAGTAGAAGTGGATCCTTCAAAGTGAAGTTCCTTAAAATTTTCTGCCTTTTCTAGAAAGGCAATGAGTTGATTGTCATCGTTGAATACTTGCCAATGCTAAGAATTGTCTGGCATGCTTAGGCGGAAAACCACCTCAATGGTGTATTTGTCTATTTTCAAACCTGGGTGAGGGAGCATGAGGGACGTTGAAATGGCCAATGAATCAGCCATGTCATTTTGAGCTCTTGGAATGGATTCTATCAAAAGGCGTCAAATTCCTCGATGTTGTCCCACACCGCATTGCGGTAATGCCTGAGCCTCTCATTCTTTACTTGATATATCCTCTTAACTTGATTCACGACTAGCTCTGCATCACCTTGCACTTTCAGATTTTTGATCCCTCTTTCCTTTGCGGCTTGCATGCCAAGTAGCAAAGATTCATATTCAGCAGTATTATTTGTATTGAAGAACTGCAACTTGAAAGAGAGAGGAATAACCTCCCCTTCGGGAGATATTAGCACGGCTCCGGTGCCACATCCACTGGTTGCGCAGCTGCCATCGAACTGCAAAGTCCAGATCTTATTAAGATCTTCTTCTTGGACGAGAACAACCATTTTGTCAGACTCGGTAGACAAGAAATAGTTCCCCATTCCTGATGATTCAAAAATAATTTGAGCTTTGGGGTCTTCAGAGTTAGTAACCAAGTACTTCTTTTGTGATTCTGGCTCCAATGTCTACATTACACCTTTGATGGGGATTCTAGCCTTAAACCAATCCATATGAATCTCCCCACCAACTTCGCTGCAAAAACTTCTTCCCAAACAAAATTCCGTAGGCTGCTGGAATGTTGGCAATGAGGACGGTCATCTTTACTCTTTTCTCTGGGAACGCTGCAAATGCAAACTATGCGTCTTTGATTTGACCAATCAACGACACCTGCTTGGTTTCAAAGAATAACATCTGCCAAAAGGCTTGGTAAGGGTGAGGCCCAAAGCATGGGTAACTTTCGCCGGCATGACGTTATCAGAAGCTCAGAATCAATTATGCAGTTACTTAACTTGTGGCCATTGATTAGGAGGGAGAGATAGAAAGGTTCTATCTTGCCTGATGCAGATGTTGAGGTAACATTTATGCGGGATGTAGGAGGAGTGGAAAGGATTCCTTTTAGGGGGACCTAGGGAGATATGACAGCTTGGCTTTGAATATACTTGGTCAATCTTACAAGCTGTTCGGGATTTGACTGAAGATATTCGGCTTCAGACATTTGGATCTTAGTCTTTTTAGCATGATCTATGATGTCAAACGTGGCTAAGGGTTGTTTGGTGAAGGAATGAGTCCCTCACTTCGTGATGGTAGGGTAGGATTACTGGTCTTTATGGGAATAGAAGAAGGCTGATTTGGAGGAGAGATGGGGGGAAAAGATTTCCTTGTAAAAGACTTAACAGGGAGTTGAGTAGGAAGAGGATTACCTCTTTTAGCAATGGTTGGAGGTGCGTTTGACACGGCCTTCTCCTTCTGCACATGGGCAGCGACCTCTGCTTCTTTTCCTTGTGAGCGGGTAAAAACAACATATGATTGTCCACTTGCATAGCCCTGTGTACCCTCTTCTTCATCAGATTCTTCCTCATCAAATTCCATATACCCGATAGTAGAGTCGCCAGTCGGCTCACCGACATCTTGATCATCTTCGCCTTGAGACGAAGGTTCTTCGTAATCTTGTTCCTCTTCTTCAATTTTGGCTAAGGCGTTAACCGGAGGAGCCTCAAGTGCCAACCGTGGAGTAGTTGCAGGCAAGCGCGGCCTTTGAGGAATATTGTTGGAAGTGAAATTCCTCCGTGGGATATCCCGGTATGAGGAAGGGGAAGCTTGGGCTAACTGCTTCTTTAATGCAAGCAAGTCGTTTGCCATCTTTTGAAATGCCGGATCAGACGAAGTAGTGGGCGGAGGGCTCAAGATTTAGGTTTGGAGGATTCCCTTTTCAATTCGCCAGATATTATCAAATTATCTTCAATTCGGATGGCAGCGGCCTGGGCGAGAATCAAGGTAGCCACTTGTTCTTGCAGGAGCAAGAAACTTACTTTCGAACTCATAGCGTTCACGAAGAAACACTTCTGATTTTCCGGTGTTGGAAGCATGGCAACAGGGACACGGTTGATTAATGCATTGAACCTGGCGATAAAATCACGCATGGTCTCATTGGCCTCCTTCTTCAGGTGAGTGATCTGTGATAGTAATGTAAATGCATCTTCAAGGCTTGTACACTATCTTGAAAGCATCCCGCAAGGTGGCCCAACTGGAAAGAGATCCGACTGTAAATGCTGAAACCATTCTCGCTGCGGGCCCTTGTAAAGTTTCGAGAAAAGGCAAACCGACACATCTTCATGAGTTACATCTAGGGATCTTTGCATGACATGATGAATGCAAATATGTGTGAATCCGTGCTTTGGTTCCCGCTTCCGTCAAATTTGGGAAAATTCTTTCGGTTTCCATGTGGGAGCACGTGAACTGGATGTGGTAAAGCCAGGGGGCCCATAGCATTTCCCCATGGCACCGCCATTTGAAAGGCTGGAAAAAGAACATGGGTTGGAAGTGCGGTTCCACTGAGCAACAAAGCACTGCAAAGGGATGTGGATGCCCCTTGCGAGAGGTTCTTTCTCCGTGGAGGTGAGACACTCCTGGATGACCGGTCAGCCGAGCTCAGTGACGAGAAGCATGTCGGTGTTACATTGAAATTGTGCCTTTGAAGCAGATCGAAAGTAGGATCGACTTCTCCACGAGCTCTCCTGCTACGCGTAAATGGCTCACCTGCCAGCGTACCTTCCAGATCTGCGATGTTATGGAGCAGATTTAAAAACTCTTTTTGGTTGTACTTGCTGATTTTATGATTTTTTCGACAAAAATCAACAACATGTACTTTTCTCAATATTTAAATTTTATCCTTTTAAGAAAACCGATTGTGGTTTAACGATAAAGAACGCAGCGAGGATAAAATGATAGTGAAGATTAGTAAGCTGATTTTCAGATCTAAAGTTGACTTTTTCAAAGAGTTTGAAAATTTTGGTAAACAGTCAAAAACTCAGATCTACGGCAAAATACAGATTTTTATAAAAACTCAGCGAACTAAAGATCTCCAACTAGGCCAGATCTATGGATCTTAGAATAAATTTTTTTGATTTAGAGCACTTTTGCAAAATTTTTGAATTTTAACAAAAAGCTAAAGCTTAAAATGAGATAGTGATTTTTCTGGTTTTTACCGATTTTCTATCATACCACCATCATAGATCTGATAGATTTGTTCGATCCCCAGCGGAGTCGCCAAAAACTGTTGGTTAGAAAATATGTTGCTTGGGCAGACTTATGGATAGGACGAGTTTGTCATCACCAATCCGGCACTATGATAATTCTTCACTTTGGGAACTCCTCGTGTTATGATTATTTACTAATGCACAACCTTTAGTTTGGTGGATGTAATCTGAAACAAAACAACAACATAACACAAGAATACCATCGACTATGATAAGACGGAATGATGACAAATCTGAAATATCAAAATAAATTATAATATTAACATGAAAGCTGTTCAATCTCACCCATGAGGTACTTGAAGTGTTATTGACTTCACTTGCCTTTCACCAAGACTATGGGAGAAACTTTACAATTACACCTCTTAATGGCTTCTTCAACACACCTTTAAACTGATGGCTTCCTTCGCACACTTCCTACAATATTTCTCACTACTTCCTTCTATGCTAAATGAGGGGGGTGGCCTCTCTATTTATAGAACTTTCAGGCTTATCCATCTTATCTCTAAGATAGGATAAGAAATCCACTCTGACGAATCATATTCCATACCTTAACTCTTATCTGTACATGTAAGCTTATCTTTAAGATAAGATAAACCTTATCATTTTACATGGGTTCCACATTTTTAGACTTTTTACAAATAAAATACACAAAATATTTATGACCTCACTCCTTGTCCTTATTACCAATATAATATTTCTAATTCCTAATCATGTAGACCCTACTTCTCTAATTACCCAAACTTTGACATTTTAACATTACTGGACCACTTACGACAAATATTTACTTTTACAACATTCTATTGTACTTTGATTATTACCGTACTCCACATTATTGGCGGCACCATCTTGTGTGGCGTTATCTTCTATCAGGGCGCTACTACTAATTATACTTAACAACATCCTATTCCTAATACATACATTAATGAAATAGAAATTATGGAGGAAAATTTTAGTGTCGACATCTTCCCCCTTCCTAAGCTTCTACTCCGTCCTCGGAGTAGACTCTTACAGTGCTTGGAAAATCTTGACTTGTCGTGGTTGACCCATTTCGTAATGGGAGTGCCATCCAATTCCTCCGATCAGTGCGTACCATTTTCATGCACATTTCTTTATTTTGTAGGGCCCCATCCATTTTGGAAGAAATTTTCTGTCTTCTTTTTTTGTATACGGAATCATATACTAGAACCAAGTCATTCACATGAAATGGAGACCACGGATCTTTTGATCAAAGTATTCATACTGCTTCATTTTCTTCTTATGGCTTGTATCCTTTGCTATTTCTCTCATTTCCTCTAGCAAATGAAGATGTACCAACCTTTCTTTTCTTGAATCACTTTCATCCATCCTTTCATTTTCATAACTCTCACGGTGGGAATATCAAACTCAATAGGAAGAAGCTGGATCAATGCCATAGGAGCCAGCATTTGAAATGGGAGTATCCTGTTGCTTTGACTTTGATGTTGCCCTATATATGCCCACAATCTTTGCATGAATCCTTTTATCCCATTTATGTACTGCCTGAATTTGCATCTTTTGCTAGAATTTGACACAACACAAAATTTGTTAGTTTCACTTGTCCATTTGTGCTTGGCTTGTATGTTGTTGCCTTCTGTGCTTAATAGAAAACTTATTGACTAGGGCTTCTACCACCTCATTAATGAAGTGGCTTCCTTGATCATTACAATTTTAATGGGCAACCAAATCGGTGACAATGCGTTCATACATGAACCTTGCCACTTCATCCATGGAAGAAGTTGTTTTGATGGCCTAGCTTGACCCACTTGGTTAAATAATGTGGTAACTCAATATACTTATTTTGGCGTGATGTAGTTGGAAGTGGACCTACTGATGTCTATTCCCCACTTTTCAAAGGGACCGAGGGAAGAATAGGACATAATGGGTGATGAAGTCTTACGGTTACCATGTGTTTGACAAATATCACATGTCTTACAATAATTATAACAATCTTTAAAAGAGTGGGCGGTGATAACTGCATCCAAGATCCTTCTTGCTTTGTAAGTTGTCAGAGAAGTGCCCTCCACATGTACCATTGTGGAATTCTTCTAGAGTTCCTTCCCTTGATCACGTCCATTTGCCCTCTTGTCTTGTCCATCGAGTCCTATTCGAAATAATACTCCATGCGAGAATAGAATATGGGAATGTGGCTTGAGTAATCTTTCTCTTAGTCTTTGCATTGGCACCATCGGGAAACTTGAATTCATTGGATAATTCCAAATATCTATGTATTCACTAGGGATTGTGTCGAGGGATGACAATCTTTGCATCGGGAAATCATCATCATCACAAGATGATCCTAAACCATCATAGGCTCGAGAGAGTGCATCTGCATTGACATGCTTCTTTCTGGCCTATCTATAATATCAAATTCAAATTCTTGTAGCAAAATTATCCATCTTGCTATCCTCACGATGGGTTAGGCTTATTTACTGATATATTTTAGAGCACGATGATGCATTCTGACTAGAAATTTTTACCCTAGCAAGTAATTTCTAAACTTCTTTGACAAAAATGATAGCGAGCCTCTTTTCGATTCTGTATAATTTACCTCAGTACTTTGCTCATTTATCTGCTCCCAAAGTAAATTGGATGTTTCATTCCCATTTTCATCCTTTTGGCTCAAAGTACTTCCTAGTGCTGCATCGAGGCATCGGTGTACACTGATGAATGGCTTGCTCAATCTGGATTCTTCAAAATAGGTGAAGACACCGGGGCTTCCTTGATTGTCCAAAAGCTTCATGCGCCTTATTTCTGGTTCATAAGTAACATCCTTCTTGAAGCTGGGTTAGTGGTATGCGATCTTTGAGAAATTCTTGATGAACCTTCTATAGTAACCCACATGGCCTAAAAATGATCTCAACTTACTTCTATTAAGAGGAAATGGTAAATCTTTGATTTTGAAACTTTATCAGGATCGGTACCAATACCATCTCTGGATCTGACATGCCCTAACAAAACACCTTTAGAACATCCAAAGACACACTTTGTAGGGTTTAGTGAGGCTTGTGCTTCATCTAACCTTTGAAATGTTGTCTCCATTTAGTGCGGGTGGTCCACTTGCTCCCATAGATGTAAAAATCATCAGAAATACTCGATGAAGGTCCCGATGTAGGGTTGAACACCCTATTCATCAAGCTTATTTGGAATGTTCTTTGGAGCATTACACAACCCAAAGGCATAACTCTATAAGCAAAGCGTTCCCCAAGGAGTGGTGAGCGTGGTCTTGGTGATCTTTCTCTACTTATACGAACTTGGTTGTAGCATTTATATCCATCAACAAAACTATAGCACTCTGGCCATTTACCCGTCAAGATTGATACGAAAATGGAAGAGGTAATGATCCTTCTTTGTTGCCTTATTGAGCTTCCTGTAATCAACACAAATGCGTAGCTTCCCATTCTTTTTTATTGAGATCACAATGGGAGAAACCCATTCTGAATTCTCCACAGCAAATATGAATCCTGCATCAAGCAACTTATCTATTTCTTCTTTTACAGTCTTGGAAAAATTAGGATTCATTCTATATGGCATTTGCTTTATGGGCTTAGCACCATCTACCACTCAATCTGAATGTTCTACCCAACTTACTTGACGGAGTTCCTTGTAATCAAAAGTGAATAGGTGTATGTACCTTCAAAAGAGTGGAGGTAGGATTCCTTCTCACTCTCCATCATAGCATCACCAATCTTTATTTGTTGGAGACGATCATCAATTTCTTCTTCAGATAATTTTATGGGGTCATGAGTTGGTGTGGTGGAAGGATATCCATGATTTGAAACATCACCTCGCTTTCTTCATCTTGGTGTCCACTTCTTTGGTACTAGAGTAATCGAGAGGATGTCAATCATCGGTTTCATCACTTGAATCCACGAGGTTACGCTTTATGATGTCGAGGATCACGTTTATCTTCACCCTCTCTCTACCACGTCCAAGTGTCATGAAACCTTCATTCGGTAGTTTCTTGCATGAACTCTCCTTAGCCATGGTCTTCCCAGTGACATTGGAGTGCACTGCAGCAGTACCATTTTTCATCACTGAAAGTCTACCACACATACCACACCCATATGAGATATTGCCACATTTGAAACTACACCTTACGGTTTAGTTTTCCTTTATTTAATGACCTTAACATAAGTGTTGAAGGGCGATCAATTTTAAACCCAACATATTCATTTGAGACTCGGTCATTACATTAAGCTGCACACCTCCATCAACTAAGACATCATGAATTGAAATACCATTACATAATACCTCGGCTTGTGGAGCATAGGGATCGCCTCTGCCTCCAAAGCAGGGACCTCAACCTCCTTCCTTCTTCGAGCATTGAGTCCACCTCGCATGACTCCGCCTCTTCTCGAAGACATAGCCAAGAGTTGACCATATGTAATATTTACAGGCCTTTTGGACAGATCTTCCAAGATGGAGTATGGTCCTTGCCCCTGTGAAATCAGAAAATCCTGCACACCCAACTTTCTTCTCTATGTTTCTTACTAGTTTCTTCTTTCATCTTCTTAGGATCATTTCCATCTTGATTATCTTTTTCTTTCTTTCTTTTTGTTACAAACACATCTACTTCATTATTTCTGCTCTTATCTACTACATCAAAAGAATTCACAGGTGCTTTTCCTTTATCATTATCTCCTTTACCAGATGTAGAAGCTCTATCTGGACAATTATACTTATAATGACCCTTTTTATAACAACCATAACAAACAACTTCAGAAATATTTCTTTTTGGACCTCTATCTCCTCCACGAGAACTAAATTCCTTTCCTTGAAGAAGATTAATAGTTAAGCGACCCATCTTTTTGAGCGAGATCTTCATACTCGGTAGATGTACTAGGAGAAATATTTGTGCTCACGGGAGTGGTTGTGGATTCTGGACCAAAGGTCTTTGGTGTAGGCTCTACTTTAACAACAATTTCTTTGGGCTCCTCTTCCATGCTTTCTTCTTGCCTTCTTGCAATCTCCTTTGCTTGTTGATGGTAGGTAGGCGGTCATACTTCACTCGTTGTCGATCTCGGCTTCATCCCAAGAATGAAGTGCTTACGAGAGGAGATTATCCATGCCATTCATCAACCCATCCGCTAGTCCTTCCTTCCGGATCGGGCATTGAGCTTCCTCCTTAGCTCTAGAACACGAGCATGATAATCCCTTATCTTCTCCTTCTCTCCTTGGGATAGCTTTGTGATCTCGATCATGAGATCTGCATATTTTTGTTGTTCACCAAATTCTTCAAGAAAACTTTCAGTTAATAAATCCCATGAATTTTTCACATTATCACCTAGTGTTTGAACCACTAAGTCTTTGAACCATCCAAAAAGGTAGGAAAAAATTCAGTCCATTGTTCCCTTCTTATAAGGCCATTACAAATACAAGATCGTTTAAACTCTTGAATGAAAGAAGAAGCATCTTCATTAGATTGAGCTGAAAAAATAGGAATCTTTCCCATTTTCAAAAGTAACCACCGTGAAATACCGACTCACAAGTCTGATCAACAAGACTTATGTGTACAAATAATTGGAATCACTATACTAGAAAGTGACTTTACACCTTTCTACAGTAAAATAGAAATGACCACGGTAAACTATGGTAAAACTTGACTTCTTTGCGGTAAAAAGCGACTTTACTGTGGTAAACACTATTCACGGTAAAAAGTGAAGTTACTGCGGTAAATACTATTCACGGTAAAAAGTGACTTTACTGCGGTAAATACTATTCCAGCAAAAATGACTTTACCATGGTAACTACTATTCATGGCAAAAATGACTTTACCATGGTAACTACTATGCACAGTAAAAACAAGGTTACCCTCTAATTGATTTTTGACTAAGTGGGAATATCTCTCCAGAAAATCCACCAACGAGGAATGGTCCCGGCAACGGAACCAAAATGTCATCACCAATCCGGCACTATGATAATTCTTCACCGGGAACTCCTCGTGCTATGATTATTTACTAATGCACAGCCTTTAGTTTGGTGGATGTAATCTGGAAACAAAACAACAACATAACACAAGAATACCATCGACTATGATAAGACAGAATGATGACAAATCTGAAATATCAAAATAAATTATAATATTAACATGAAACTATTACAATCTCACCCATGAGGTACTTCAAGTGTTATTGACTTCACTTGCCTTTCACCAAGACTATGGGAGAAACTTTACAATTACACCTCTTAATGGCTTCTTGACACACCTTTAAGTGATGGCTTCCTTTCGCACACTTCCTACAATATTTCTCACTACTTCCTTCTATGCTAAATGAGGGGGTAGCCTCTCTATTTATAGAACTTCAGGGCTTATCCATCTTATCTCTAAGATAGGATAAGAAATCCCTCTGACGAATCATATTCCATACCTTAACTCTTATCTGTACATGTAAGCTTATCTTTAAGATAAGATAAACCTTATCATTTTACATGGGTTCCACATTTTAGACTTTTTACAAATAAAATACACAAAATATTTATGACCTCACTCCTTGTCCTTATTACCAATATAATATTTCTAATTCCTAATCACGTAGACCTTATCTTCTATCGGCGCTACTACTAATTATACTTAACAACATCCTATTCCTAATACATACATTAATGAAATAGAAATTATGGAGGAAAATTTTAGTGTCGACAGAGCCAGCAGTGTGCGGGACATAGCCCTCTTTGAGTCAAAGCGGCCCGGTTTATTGCTATTCTACCGGTAGGAATGCATGCAAGTCTCACAATATTTGCCTTCGGGGTTTGGGATCTCATCCCAGTAGGGGTGTTTCCGATTGCGGAAAGAAAGAAATGAAAAGAGGATGAAGAAAGATCGGGTCCGAAGGAGAAAAGAAATGAATTCCAAAGCGAGAAAGGTCAAAGGGTTTATGTTTTGGGATTGGTAGTAAAAAGAGTCAAACCTACTTGCATAAACAAATAAAGCAATACTGATGAATAAATGACAAAAAAGTAGAGATAGATCCATGCAGAATAAATGTATAGATATGACATAAGAAAGATCGGATGCCCATAACACACATATTTAGCACAAAGTCTCAATACTTGTATTACTATTTTCTTACATTAAAAAGTACAAAGCCTTTTCTTCTCACTTCTATTTTTCATCTAAAAATATCCACCCCTTGAATACAACAAGTATTCAAGTATTTATAGAAGAAGAGAAGAAAAGAAGGCAAAAACAAACCAACCACTTACAAAATATCTAGAAAATATCTAAAAAGTCAACAGTTGACTTGGGCAAGTTTTTGGATGGCAACATCCCATGGTGCAACATGGATGAAGTCATCGTGTATGCCAACATGCTTTTTAAATATCTTACAAAAATGATCAATGGATCCCAAGAAGAAACTACTCTTTAGTGTAAAAGGGCGCACTTTTCAGCATGTCAACATGAAATTCCTTGCGCCTTGGCGCACTCTTCGGCATGTCGACAGGAACTTATCAGCGCCCTTTGGCGCACCTTTCATCATGTCAGCATGAACTTATCAGTGCCCTTGGTGCACCTTTCAGCATGTCGACAGGAACTTATCCGCCTTGGCGCACCTTTCATCATGTCAACATGAACTTCCTTGTGCCTTGGCGCACTCTTCAGCATGTCGACAGGAACTTATCAGCGCCCTTTGGCACACCTTTCAGCATGTCAACATGAACTTCCTTGCGCCTTGGCACACTCTTCAGCATGTCGACAGGAACTTATCAATACTTTGCTCAAAAAGAAAAATGGCTAAGTCCTTAAAACTTGATTCGGAAGAGAATTTTGGGCTTCTTTCGAACATTGTCAAACTTCCTTGGGGCCAAAACAATTTTTTTGGGTATGGTTACCTGCAAATTGCCCTTGACAATTTTGCAGGATAACAAATAGTAATGTCATGAAGTCATGCGCTTAGGTACATCCATGAAACATGACTCTAATACAACTCGGATTCTCAAAACTATGTAGATCAACTAACATATATAGGGGTGGGGACTTGCCCTTCAATGTCCATGCATCTCAAAATAGTCTGCATGCTCAAAAGAGCCATGCATAATCCTTCTTAATGTCAGCCTCAACTCATTCCAGTCACCTAGCCCTTTCTTTTTGCTGTGGGAACATCACCAAGTACTTTCTCCATTTCCTCTAGGGTCATATCTTCACCCTTGTGTTTCAATTCCCTTATCACTCCAGCTAGTCCCTGAAATCATGCCATCCATGTAATCCATTCTCCTAGTGACTAGCATCCCCAACTCCTTTATTTTCTCTTCATGGGCATCCTGGCTTACTTTAAGTGCATGTGCTTTTCACTACCGTAACCAACCTTTCCTCCCTACCCAAAGTTTCATCCTTCTTGGCTACAAGGACATCATTCTCCTCCTGTAAATTCCTTGTTCTAAGGATCTGTTTAGGATCCTCACATATTTTCAGTGCCAACCCTACCTTCTACAACTCTTCCTTCAATGTCTAGAGTATGGCATCATATTCTACAATTATCATGTGTAATTAATTTCTTTGTCCTTTCTTTCTTGGCCTCAGCATCTTCTTGTGTCTCTTTGCAGGAAACAATTGCCTTCTTCTTAAGTAAGAGGTGGACACACTCCTATAGAAAATGCAAGGATGAAGGGTATGTCTGATTTTTCTTCTCATCAAACTCTGGATGTGCTAAAATTTCTCCCCAAGTTTTGCTACAAAATCCAATTTTTGTTTCTACTCCTTATCCTTTTTTCGCCTCATTCAACTACTCAATTTGTTCCTTCATATTCTTGTTATCTTCAAAGTAGTGACTCTGAGCATGGCCACCTTGTCAAATTTTTTGTGCCCACTATTGCCATCTTAGTTAAGGCATTACTTTCTTGCTCATCAGTGAATTTTGTTGGCTTCACAGTCATGTGTGTGACTGTGCCCCCTTCTTCATTTTCCTTCGGATGCATGCTTCTTCCTTCACATAAAATTTTGGCTCATCCATGTGTGTCTGCATGCTCCAAGACAATTGCTTCATTATGCACATATTTTCAGCCTTATGGGATCCATTAATTCCCATCCATACAACTTTTTAGGCTCAAGAGTACTTTGGAACCTAGTGTGAATGATTTTGAAGGGTCATTAACATACCCCAACTTAGGTGTCTTATACATTTCTTCTCCTTATTTCTCCTAGACCTCCTTCCCTTAGGAATATGGACCTCTACATCATGAACTGGGCCTTCACCTTTCGTGCCCTCATGTTCCCTAGTAGGCTCACCTGATGGTTCACCTATATTTTTTCTTTCTCCTCTTCTTCACCTATGGGGCCTTTTTCTTCCTCATGCTCACCATGTGCCTCTGTATCATGTTGAGTTTCTTCTTATCTAGGCTCCTCTTCTCCTTCTACATAAAAAATGTGTCATCTTGAACAATGTGTGCATTCTCATCAAAAATTTCTTCTTCATCTTCTCCTAGTGGGCACATACTTGTGCCTTCTTTTTCTTTCTTTTTGAGCTGGTTTTACTAGAGATTTTTTTGGTGATCTCTTGGTGGTTGTGAGAGGGTCCCGTGCATGTACCCCTATGTTTTTCTTCTCAAGACTCTCCTAAAACCTTGGTCTTTATGCACCACCCTCATCTTTCTCTCTCCTCCTCGGCACCAATCTCATATCTCACTTCTTCTTCTTCCTTGGGAGGGGATCTCTCTGTTACCTCTTCCTGACCTTAGTTGGTTATCTCGTGAGCCATGGTCCAATCCACCATTGTCTTCCTTCAACTCCTCTCTTCATGTAGTTCTTCCTCATCTGCATGAGGGGGAGAGGGCTCATCATCTTGAAGGGTACCAACCATGTGCTTCCCCTTGGGAAACTCTTAGGGACCTTAAACTCATTCTCAATATATCTTCCATCAACCAATTTTGGCTTAAGGTAAATATATACCTTAACCACACCAAGCTTCCCAACCACCAAGCTCATGGAACTGATATTAATGTCATCAGATATCATTTTTTATATAAGCAAACTTACCTGGATACACATATGTTTTTAGAGTGTATGATATTCACAATCCACCTTGTTTGCATCAAATCTTAACTTGCACACATTTGAAAATATATTCACAGAGGCTTGAAAGTAGTGTGTGGTGAAGGCATAAGGGAGCTTACACCAAGGGATCCACTTCCCATCCTTCATACCAAATCTACAATGCAAAATGTTGAAAAACTACAAATTGTGCCTGCTTGTCCAAAATGGATAGGTAGATCCTTTGGTATCCTCCATTCATGCTCAAAAGCCTCACATGCATGTGCTTGTACCAGCTCTCAACTTTTTTTATATGGACCACTCATACTCCCCTCACAAGTATACTTTACAAATCTCTCTGCAAGAGATTTCTTCTCCTAAGGAACTGCCATATCTTCTCCTTTGGCCCATCGAGGCACCCCAATCTCCACAAACACAATAGATAATAGAATAACACCAAAACTTATCTTGTCTCTCCTTGTGTGCTTCTTCAATTATGGTTTTTTCTAATGAAAAGATAAATTATATACAACTCCCTCAGACATTTTCTTGGTGATATGGAGCCACTTCTTATTTACCTGGCTCCAATGCTCTTGGTTATTTGAACTTGGTGAGGAGGTGTGCAACAATCCTGATCATAGGGTGGTCTTCCAACTTATCAATGTCCCAGTGTGCACCCTCCTTTTGTATATGCCAACTCAATAGAAGTTTCTTCCACACCTCATCATCATTAAGGTCACTACCAATTTTAGTGCCAAACTCCTCAAATCCTATCAATTTTTTGATCAAGGGTGTGGTGAGGCACACCGCCTTCCTAAAAATAGAAAAAGTCCTCATGGACTCTGGACATTAACCATTGGTATAATTTTTTTCTAGCTTTTCCAAAGTATGACAACTCATACTTGTAAAACTCCAACTTTTTCCAACATTTTTTTTTACCCCATCATCATCATAGATGGGCTTATCATCCTCTATTTCATAAATCAGTCTTCATCACCATGCCTTGTCCATTTCATCTTTATTTTTTTTCTTGGTGTAGTGATTGTAGTCACTCACCTTTCTTCTTCTTGATGTGTGACTCCCAATCTAACCCCATAATCACACCTTTAGGGTATTGCATCTCTAAAAATCTGCTTCGGTGCATGTGTCTTCAACCTCTACTTCCACTTCCTTTTCTTCTTTTGCCTCGAGTAGTAGCTCTCCGGTGCTCTTTTGGGTGCCATTGTGATTTTTATAGTATTTCCTTGCTGCTTTTTGACCTCTGTAACTCCAAATTCACGTGCCCTAGTGTGCCCTAATTGTAATTATTTCTTCAAACCCTAGCTCCATGAACCTTTCTTTCTACATGCCTTCTACTTGCTCAAACACCCTTCCAATGGAGCTCTATGATGACCATGTCCAAATATCAACTAGTTTTTTGCTCTATTGATCATTCTCACACTTTCACACTCAAATCACTCTTCAAAACACACTTCACAACTCAAAAAACTCAAAGTATGCAAGGTAGAAATGAACTCACAAGCACCCATTTTATAAATTTTGTAAATTTTTTCCACATTAATTTCTCTTCACCTACCACCATACTCAACATTAATAATGCTTTTTTTTTTTTTTCCATGCTTTTTCACTTATTTTTTTCCATGCCCTAGTCATAACCTTTAGTGCACCTACTACTTCTCAGCCACAAACCTCCTTATGCGTGCCTCCATGCACCAAAGTACATCAACCTTGTGCCTCATCCCAAGTAGTTTCCCATGCTTTTCCTACCTCACATTACACTATGTGATCATCCTTCTACATGTGGTCTTCAATATAAGAAAATTTCCTTAAAAACACCTTCAATCCAAGCACCTGTAACATCTTTCTTCTATGCACACCAATATTTCAAAGGAGGTTCAAGTTTCAACCCATATATATATATATATATGTACCTATATACCACTTGTATCTGCTCCACCCCACACTAAAAGTATGTGTGGTCCTCTATGCATGAACTCAAAAGATAGTATTAAGATTCTATGCAAAGCACATGCTTATTTATTACAAAAAACATTGAACTAAATTGACAAAGCATAACAATGATGAAGAAAAAACACATAAAGGAAATGCATTAAAGGAAATCTAATCTAAGTGGAAATATTACCTTATTACAAACACCAAGAAGACTTATTTATAGTAGGGCTTCACCTACTCCCATTGAAGTAACTGGGAAATAAAGTGCCATCCAGCACCTATAACTGAAAAGCACTTGATTCAATATCTTTGTTACTACAAAAGGTCCCAACAAACCAAACTTTCAATTTTTCCTGGGTGGTGCAAAACTTTGAATCATATAGAAGAACCATCTTTCCCACCTCAAATTTTTTATTCCTTGATATGCCTATCATGTCATGCCTTTCTGTCTCACTTTTTTTTCTGTCTTCTAGCTCCATCGGAAATAATGCACCACTCATCTAATTGCATCAATTTTTCTATGTGCTCCTCAACAACTTTTCATCATCTAGTCCTCCTGCACATGCAATACGTAGGATGGAAACATAAATTCCATAGGAAATACAACCTCATGCCAAACACCAACTGAAAGGGTGTGGCCTTATTCAACCTTTTATAGTTGTCTATATGCCCAAAGTACAACAGATACTTTATCATCCCAATCTTTCCTTCCAACATCATATTTTTTTAGTGTTTGTCCCAGAATCTTGTTGAAAGCTTCAATAATAGTACCATTGGCCTATGGGTGATAGGGTGTTGTCTTATGGTGTGCCACCATAAACTCTACTAATAAAATCTTGATTGTCTCATTTAAGAAATGAGTGCCCCTATCACTTGTTAAACTCAATGGACATCCATACATGTTGATAATGTTCTCCCATAAAAATCTTGTTGTTGTAGTTGTTGTGCAATCCTTTGTAGGTGTTTCTTTTCCCACCTTGTTAGATATTATACAAGTTATAATATAGTGTGCATCAGTCCTATGCGGTGGGTGGGAAATAGGACCTACAAAGTCAATATCCCATTTCTCAAAAGGTTTAGCACTTGCAATAGGCCTCAAAGGCATCTCATCTCTGGTTCTAGGCTTCCCAAGGTGTTAAAAATGGTCACATGCCTTGACATATTCTTTAGTATCCTTGTACAAATTTTCCCACCAAAGGCCAACCATCAAGAATCTTTTGCATGTGGTGGCATCCCACATAATGACCTCCTGTAATTCCACCATGAGCTTCTTCCATAATAGCCTCATGCTCATGCTCCAAAACACACCGGTGAAACAAAACTTCATCATGACCTAGCTTATACAAATCTCCACCTATCAATTGGTAAGGTGTCACATGTATTACAAGTTGCTTCTTTCTCTAATGTCTTCATTCCCTTAAGCACCTGTCTAGTGTGCAAGAATACTGCAATATCCTCTAAATCTGTGGGTGCGTGGTTTAATTAAAAATTTGTGCATCAAAGGCATTGTGTCCTCAATGCTCTATGCATCCTCTTGCTAGAATTGATTCTTGACAAATGGTTAGGCCCTGAATTACTTTTCCCTGGTTTGACAACAACTATAAACTCAAACTCCTGAAATAGTAGTATCCACCTGCAAATGTGCCCTTACAAAATAGGCTTGTTGACCAAATACTTAAGTGCCATATGATCTGTAAAGAAGATAAATGGTGTTTCCAATAAGTATTGTCTGAATTTTGTGCAACATGAGAGATCATGGAAAAGCCTGCTGCTCGGTAGTTGTATAATTTTTTGTTCAGTGTAGGTGTCAACTTCCTACTTGCAAAACAAATGGGGTGGTCTACAATTCCTTCTCTCCTAGTTGTACCAACACTGCACCAATTTCCATTCTAGAAGCATCAACATGAACATGAAAGGGTTTATCCCATGAAGGAAAGCACAAAATAGGTGTAGTAGTAAGCCTTTCCTTCAATGTTTCAAAATTTTTTTTGCACATCACCCCAATAGAATTTTCCTTTAGCTTTCAATAATTCCTCCAAGGGTGCGCAAAAATATTTGCATAGCCTTTAATGAATTTCTATGTAATACCTTGTATGTCCCAAAAATCCATGCACTTCACTTTGATTATTAGGTTCTTCCAAACCCAAGATCACAACTATCTTGGTTGGATCTACCAACAACCCTTCTTTACAAATAATATGCCCAAGTAAAGTGCAAAAGGTGTTGTAAAGATGCACTTCTTAATATTAAGAGAGATTCTCAACTACTGCACCTCTCAAACATAAGCCTTAAATTCTCACAATGATCCTTAACCAAGCCATAAATTGTCCAATCATCTAGATATACCTGTAAAAACTTATGAATGAAATCTGAAATGCCTATACAACAATGTGTGAGAACACTTGTTGGTGCATTCTTTAATCCAAAGGGCATCATTGTGTATGAAAAAAACTCCCCCCACTCGGTGGTGAAATTTTTTATTTTTGATCTTCTTTTTGCTATGTGCACTTGATGATACCTAAAAACCCATCTGTAAAAGAGTAGATCTTGCCCAACAACTCCTTCAAGGATCTCTTGTGAATGGGGTGGGAAAAGGATCAATAACACATGAAGCATTTAATCTCTCTATAGTCCACACAAATCCTTATCCTCCCATCCTTTTTAATACTTGATGACCATGGGACTAACCCATTAGATTCCTCAATGGGCTCAATTATACCAGACTTGAGCATTTTATCAATTTCTTCCTTTACCTTGACGTGCAGATTAGGATTCATCATATAAGGCCTCTTCCTAATGGCAGTGCACCTTCTTTAAGTTTGATTCTCATCTCACCTAAAGAAGGGTGTACTCCTTTTAAACTCATGATAGCCCCATGGAAACAAGTCTTGAAAGTCACACAAGAGTTCAATAATCTTAGCCACTTCCTGCTCGACCAATAATCACCAATAATGGCCTCTTTAGGCTTTGTGCATTTATTCAATGTTAACCTTATTTGTTTTCATAGGCTCATGATATGCATGCACACCTTTTCATCTATTGTTTCCATCACCTCACATGTACCTTTAGTGTGGTTAACATCTAGGTTATTATCCTCATCATCATCATCATCATTTATCATGCATACCAGTTTACCCTTTTCTTTTTCTTCCCAAGTGTGGACCATTTCTTCTTCTTAGTCTCTTCAAGGTCAAGGCATGCCTCTAAATCCACTCTCCAAACATATCTAAAAGAGTTCCTCAACCTTTGCACTATCTCCCAAGTAAGGCACTTCATAATCTGTAGTGCTTCATTGACCTGGAGGCTTAGTAGAAAAATAATCAAAAGTATGAATCATACCGAGGTCATCTCTTTCCAATTAGTTATTTCTCTTTTCAATTTCTGCATGAACATACCACATGTGCACAACCACTTAAGGTGGAGTAGAACTTATGTACCTAGAGTGATGGTGGAAAGGCCTCCTGCCCCTCATCCAAAGTCTCTCACATTCCCAGATGTGATGCAAAGTAGGGGACTTCCCATGAAATTCACATATCTGAGAAGGTACATTACTCCTTAGGAACCTAGTAGAAAAGGTGATTCTCACTTCTTGCCATTCTAATAAGTTTTCTCTGTGTGTTCCCACCACATGTGTTGTCCTGTCCCAGTAGTATATACTAGCATATTTTTCTCTATCTCCTTCATTCTTCCATTGGGATTCCATGGTGCATAAAAATACATCAAGGTTCCCTTCACTAGTGTACCTAGGTACTTGGTTAAAACTCAAGTGCCTAACCATGTGTGACTTGATCATGTGAGTAATTGTGTTCTTGATCTCTTGCCCAACTACTTCATATGTTCCATGCACCTAGTTATCACAAGAAATACTTGTGGTATCACTAACTGAATGAGCATCATCCCATTATATCACTCCTTCCTTAGATGGCTTAGTTACCTCAGGGTCTCTAATTGTGCATGCATATATCATGTTCAAGTCCTTCTTCACTCAAAGGCTCAACATATGAGAGCAGCCTTTGCATCTATCAAAGGTATAATACACACTCTTCCTTGTTCTCAAAGCTAATGTACCCCTTGTTGAAGCAAAATATGCATTATTCACATAACACTAGGGTCACCCAAGTAATGTTGGGAAACTATCTACTTCAGCTAGCTCTAATACTTCAAAGTCCCTAGTAAACTTGGCTCCCTGAATTGTAATAGTTGCATCCTTTAATACTCAATAGGATTAGCCCTAGTTCTATTTTCCATACAACACATTGAAGAAGGCTATAATGGTGGTCTTCCCATCTGATTCCAAGCATCCAACGTGAGTACATTAACTTCCACACATGTATCTATCAAAATGTTTCTCAAGAATCCATCCATCTATGAACTGCATTTAGTGTAATCTCCTTATCATACTCATGATTATGTGGGGGTATATTTGCATGAAGTATCTTCCTCTCGTGCTCATTACCTATGTGTGTATATTTTTCTCTCAACCATTCTCCTAACAAAGGGATTATATTCTCCTGGTGCAACATTCTACATACCTCCTTCAAGTCATCTACATCCTTATGTGGGAGTTCAACCTTATTTTCTCATTCCATCACGTGTGCCTACTCCTTAAGCTCTGAATCTCTCCTTGTAGATCCCTGATAACATCCATAGTCTCTGGTAAACCTCTTTTTTGATGTGCAACATCATGATACTTGCATTTATCACTTCTTGCTTTGTTATAGTTGGCTTATACTTGAGGTTCATGTGTGTGTGCAACCTCAGTGCATGTGTGTAGTAACTAAAATAGGTAACTTGAGGGGTAGGTGCTACCTTAGGCATCCATTGATCTTCAACTATGCACGTTGTACCTTAATCATTCATTGTGCCCTTGTCTTCTTTCTTGTTGCTTGCTCATGTGCTCATATAAATAGGGAATTCTTCAAACTTGTGTTGTTTTCCACACCATGAGAAAACCACATTCTGAGGGCACTCACGCTGATAATGATAAGGAGATCCACAAGTATAACAAGTTCCTCTAGGAAATCCTCCTCTACCACCACCATGACCTCAACCTCTATATCCTCCATGAAATCCTCTATTCTATTATCCCCATTATTGTTCCCTTCATTATGTTGTTCTCCTATTCCTTAGATCCACTTACTACACTAGTCTGGTGCACACTAGTCTCAATGGCTTCATGAATATGATCAATCAATCTATAGTCAATAGTGTCATGAGTATGAGTTTTACAAATCTTACAATACATAGACACATTCTTCTAGATCATGTGTTGTGTAAGAGAGGACATCTACTCACATCATGGTCCAAATGAAAAATCTCACAATCCAACAACATGGCATGCACACATGACTTGTGAGGGAAACTATCCTTAGTATGTCCTTCAACCTCACAATCTATACACCATATTCCACTTGCGTGTCTCATGAGCTGAATTAGCAGAGAGATTTTCAATTGTTTTCACCATAGCTATAATATGTGCCTCTAAAAATGGACTTACTCTAGTATCCACACTCCAACTACCTCATGTGCATAGAGCTTCTTCAAAGCATCACACGGATCTAAAAGGTCTTATGAGATAACACCCTTCTAAAAGGAGTCAACAACCCACCAAAAAACCATTGTGCATGTTGACTAGGATGTATATCATAATAAGAAAATTTGACAAAAAGTTTTAAAACACACGTCATACTCCCTCACGCTTTTAGATAAAGCCCTACTTAATGTCCTTAAGTGCACATTGATACTTTTCTACTCAAACTGGAATATGGAACTCAACTAGAAATGTAGAATGCAAAGCATTATAATCCACCATAGTCTGATGTGGGTCATACTTTTTGTACCAACTATGTGTGCCCTTGAAGAGTAGTAAAAAACTGACTTACCTTTCTATCTGAGGTTGTAATTCCTTTAGCGCACCATAAAGCTCACACTTGTGCACATGCTCTACAACATCTTCAATACCTCTATATTTTGGAAAGTGAAGAGACATCTCGTAGTAAACTTGATGTGGTTGATGAGGGTGTGGACCTTGTCCACAGATCTAGAACCAAACCCCCACTAGTATTTCCTCCACCACCAGAACCACTTGATCCACTTGATCTGATCCCTGATCCTCTGATCCATCCTATCCTCCTCCTATAGTAGGAAAAAAACTAGTGGATGTACTTCCTTGAGTCCCAATAGTAGTGCTAAAATGAACTCCCATAGTCTGTGAAGTTGTAGTACTTCAGATGTATTCCCAATTTTCTGTGCACCCACACTTGTCCGATGATGATGCCAAAAAATATTCCTCCAATCGACCCCAAAAAAAGATGATGTATGTGTTGCCATAGATGTATGTGTTGTTTGATGTACTTTTGTATTCAAAGGAAAATGATATCTACCTATAACTATTGGATTACCCTACACTCACTTGTTGATCAATGATTACTTCTAGAACTGGAACACCAAGCACAAGGGCTAGGTCACTAGGTGGGATCAGATGCATTCCCTGTGGTCCTCAATATTTCCTCCTATGATGCACTCTCATCAGAAGTCAAAGGGATTCTCTATTGTGCTTTCCTAAGTGGGGGAGATCCTGATGCTCGGCTCCATGTATTCCATGTGAGCTTCAAATCCTTCATGAGACATCATCCTCGTAACTCCATAGACTCCTCAATATCATGCTTCTTCACCAATTCCCTCTCCCATGCTTCATTATACTTGAGCCACCTTTCCTCTCTTTCCTTTTTTGCCACTAGGTCCACCATCTTTCACCACACCTACTCCTACCCTATGTGCACATGGTGGTGGGTTTAGCTAGCCATAGGTAACATCTCTAAACTCAACACCACCATCAAGATCTTAATTTCCAAAGGAATAATGCATATGTAAGATCCTCTGGGCTCACACAAAAACTCAAACTCAACAACTTACGGACAAATACATGTAGAAACAATGTACTCAAAGTATAACTACACACAACACCAACCCACCAATGATCTACAACACGTGTCCAAGGTTCATCTGCATCAAAAAATTCTGGTAATCTTCTATGCGTCCAAACCCTTGGTCTATAACTCCATCTCTTCTTTGATGCATATGTGATGACAACCACTCATACAATTCTATTGGAAAAAACAAAAACATCTCATAGAGCTCATGATATAGATTATCTTCCACCCACTTGCACACATTGAAATTAGGTCAGAACCATATCTTCATGCAAATTGATCTTGTCCTTCATCCACCCAACTTTCAATAGCCACAAGAGTCAATCGATATCCATCATCATGCAACATCATGGAAAACCATTTGAAAAGAGGTCTCGATAATGGAACCAAAATGTAGTCTTGTTTTCCACTAATTCCTAGGTGCATTGGACACTTTATTTAGAGCACTTGAATGCTCACCAAAAGCACGTGAAGCCTACCAAGTCCCTCTTTTGTATTGTCTTGTCAAGATGTTAGCATGCATGTTCATATTAACCATTAACAAATCAAATAACTAATTTCTAAGCATAACATGAATCAGATCACATCCATAAAATATAATGAATAAAAACATAACTAAGATCAGATTAACCATACAAACACCATGATCAGATACATCAATTACCATAATCCATCCACAATTATCCATTAATAACTAGAAATATTACATAACAAAAGTTGAATACATAATAGGAATGTCATGAGAGTCATGTGGTTAGGTACATCTAGGAATCATAACTCTAATACATACTTGAATCAAAACTATGCAAAATTGAATAACATATATAGGGTGGGGACTTTCCTTCACCACCCATGCATCTCAAAATAGACTGCATGCTCAAAATAGCCATGCGCTAACAACTGCATGCTTTTATAAGAAGGCTAATAATAGATTAATCTATAATTAAACTCTATCTTAATCTTATTATTGATTGATAAGTAGATGGTTCTGTACGAGTTCCTAGACTAGATTGGTCGGATGTGTTCCCATAATTTTATGGTTGACAAGAAGTTGATGTGTTCCTTCTTCAACCTTTAATTCAAGTTGTGTGCCAAGATCATGAGAGAGAAGAGGTGATAAGCTACAGAAGAAGTGTGAATATGTTTTCCCCATGTAAATGTAGACACTAAATCACACACATTAGATAATTATTTAGTTTCGATCTCATACTAGTATTCATATGGTTTTGAGTGAAAAAGAGTGCTAATTGACCCATGTATTTGGCCATTTTAATTTGCTTGTTCTCGTTACTTTCGATATTTCACATGTATTTTACCATTCGGTTTTGTCACACTTTGTCTGGAGCGCCTAGCTTGTAAAGGGCGCCATAGTCACCCCATCCCCTATGGGGCGCTTTGATCCTCTTTATACTTTACTCTCACTTTTTGGGCACTTTCTATCCATTTGATATTTTTATCATTTTGGTGGTTGGCATTTTCGGGGTTAATTATGAAATTAGAACAAGAGAACCATATAAATATAAATTTATGAGACCATAATGAGGGACCAAACACTAAGCACTAATATCTCCACCTAAGGTTACATCCATCAAACATTTCATTTACATTTATATAACTCTATCATAATAGAAAAATGATAGTTCATCTACTTCATACTTCATAAGAGGGGAGTTTAATCTATTCCATGCACCATTTACTTACATTATACATCTAGTTATTGATCGTTACTCACAAAGTGTGGTGACACAAGAGAACCTAGGGCACAATTGCGCGCACACACACACCTAGAACTATATTGAGTTTGAGATGTAGTACAATGCTCAGTTAGTTAGTCCACCATTATGGCCACTGAGGACAGTCGACCCCTTCATATGCATCTTTCTTTTTTAGGGTTTTGATGCTTTGTCTAGGGTTTTACAGGTGTTTCCTCCATCTCTAATTTGTAGTGACATCCAAAAATTTCAACGACATTCATGTGACGGGGAAGTGAACATGGCGAACACTCAACAATAGCTCAAAGGAGGTTTCTATTCATTTTTGTAGACCAAGGCACCCATATCTCGGACAAGGCACCATAGGTGCCACATGCGCCTTGATCTAGCTAAATAGTCCATATCTACATTACATTGAGCTCCTATATGGTGGTTTCCTCTTCCTATCCAGCCGATTTCCCCGTGACACGTCCTGAGACATCTTGGAATCAGTTAAGGCCTTTACTAACCCTTTTTATCTTTAGGGTTTCATATTCCACTCACTTAGTTGCTTGGGTTAAATTCAATATTTATTTATTTCTTTGTTTAATCATTTTTAGAATTAAACTACTATATCCCATTTTTAGTTTAATCATTTTGGTGAACCCATACTCGATATTCATGCTTTTAGGATCACATTATTTACTTTTCATCCTAGAGTCTAGTCATCATGAGTATCTCAATCAATGATTACTTGCTTGCAAATCCAGATTTATGGCATCGATTCCAACATCTTTTTGCTACTACTCGCATTCATGCTGATATGCATCCTTACTCAGTATATAAAATTTTTGTAGATGCATTTTATCAACACATAGAATTCAAATCCAATCCTCCCATTGATGTTAACACTTTTGAAAATGACCCACCTTTACATATCATGTGTTGCATTCACAATGTGGGTGTCAAACGTAAATTAATTACCAATGGATCTGAACTCAACTTATGTCCCATGTCATTCATTGAGACGCTAGGTATTTTTGTTCGAGGTGTTATTCCATCAAGTATCTTTTACTATGTACATATGATGGTTCTGTTAGTCCTGTGTTGGTCACATTAATTTACCTATCACCGTAGGGATAAAAAATTTCAACACTTGTATTCTTCTTCATCAAATTTCCCATCTCTATAACCGTTTTCTTGGTAGGCCATGACTCCATGCCATGCAAGCCATTGCTTCTACTATACATCATTGTGTCAAATTCATACATGACGGTGTAGAATATACTATTTTTCGTGACCGTGACCCATTCCAATATTGTGACAGAGCTCTTAATACTAGTCTTCCTATTCCACGTACTAATACTACTGATGATACTTAACCTATGGATGAACCACCTAATTTTCCATTGATTGAAGGTGCTATTTGTGTGATAGATGTAGTTTCTTCTAATCCACTTTGCCCTAACTGCTACTACTCTATGATTATTTATCGGTGGCCTATCCAATCTTTGGACATCGTTCTATCTCCTACACCTTTACGTGCACCACCTCCATTAGCACGCCAACCTTTCATATGTATGGTTTTCAAGAATGATTCATATTGGGAGCATATTCCATTTGATCCTACTTGCGATGACACTGTATGTACCCATGAGGGATTGAATAGACTAGGCTTTTATTTTGAGGACCTCTACCCTCCACCATACGCTCCTCATATTTATTATGGGTTTTTCACATCACTGCCTCTTATGGCCTACGTTTATTTCACCTCACGGTCTTAATTACACATGATCCTCAATCCCGAACCACTTATATTAGGGGAATTATGGATTGATTACATTGGGGATAATCTAGATCTTGATCATACAGACATATATTTCCCCATGCCTTTTGGTCGTGTATTTATTTGCAATAGTTCCTTTTTTGGCTATACACAAAATCTCAATTGATGGTATGCACATGGGTGCCCTTACCACCATTTCTTGACGAGGAGTATACCATGGGTATGTATAATTTTGCCTCAATGGCCAATTACATGATCAACTCAACACCATTTCTTATCGGGTCTCTAATGCTTATCCGTTTGACTTTGACCTAAAAATGACAACCTATTAGATGACATTACATGATTGTATTCTTCATATTACACGCTTGGGGGCATAACATTCACACAATCCCCCCATCTTAACATCAACACATCTCTCATATTCACATTATCATACATCCATCTCATAGCATGTGCATACTCATCATAAGCATCAACCATTACCCGATGACACACTCTTGTGCTTCGGTTCACACTTGACTGTTGAGGGAATACTACACACATGAACCCCACACACTACACAATAGGAATTACACATATCACGCTACATCATCACTATACATACTACACATTTTACACATCACATGGTCATCTCTCATCATCACATATATTACATACATTTACTTGTACGCATTGCACTCATTACCCTATGACGCACTCTAGTCTCACGGTCCATACTGGACTATTAAGGGTATACATCATAAATGTACCTTATCACATTCACGCATTCATCATTCATCCTTATATCATGTGACATTCCTAGGTTAGTGACATACGCTATAGGCTAAATGGTCACCTATTCCATCATCTTGTAGTGGTATACACTTTAGGCTACATCACCACTCCCTCTACTCATCTTGTAGTGATATATGCTTTAGGCTACATCACCACTCCCTCTACTCCCTCTTATAGTGATTTACACTTTTGGATAAATCATCACTCCTTCAATCATCTCATCATGATATACGATTTAGGATAAATCATCACACGTATTCATACATCATCTCTAGGTTACATGTCCTCACCACACATATGCATTCACCATAGTGCGCTACACACAACATATAGTTCGACCATTTCCCATTTGACGAACTCTTGTTTACTGATTCATTCTTGATGTTGAGGGCGTATAAACAAATGAAACTCATTGAATAAAATTCCATTCACTCGAGGGGCATGAGGATCCTATAATCCATTATGCATTCCATTCCATCCATCTATTACATATCTTGGTTGCATTTATTTTTTCTTGCATTTACTTATACATGTTTGTCTTATTACACATGCTAGATAGGTCTCTTGTATGTCATTATATTTACCATACACATATACAAGTTCATGTCCCTTTCTATTTACGAGCATAGATACAATGCTTTTACAAGAAACATGGATGCATAACATACTACTAGTCCTACATGACTGCCTGGAGACATCCACCTTTCGTACACTATAAGTGATATTGTTTCATTTTATACTTAGCACTTTACATTATTTGGTTATAAATGTTTTTGACATATGGGTTATATTTCTAACATGCTAATGGGTCCTTCATGTGTAGCATTTTTTTTGTAGGATTACTTGCTACCATGGCTATTTGTTTGTTTGTACTTACTTGTTATTGTTTGTTATTATCTGCAGGCCTTGCCCTTTGTTTAGAGTGCACACTTGTTTGTTTGTATGTGGACATTACGACCTCGAGTGTCTTGTGACATCATGAGTGATTTCCCATGTTTGAAACCTGTTTAGCAGTCTATGATTTGTTTCTTGCATGTTTACTTGCATTCTATCTTACACATTGTTTTAGTAGCTTATACTTGTTTTCTACATGCATACTTGTTTGTACTAAAACTTATTTTCCTAGCCACTTGTTTGTGTGTGCCTTGGTTTCTACCAAGCACATTCCCTTCTCCCCTACAGGGCACAATTTGCATGGTCGGTCCTCTTTTGGGGCCTCATTATCCTATCCACGACATTGCATGTGCCCCCAAAGAGGAGTGGCATCATTTGGGGCTTATACACAATACACAACATAGTAGATTCTAGTCTGAGTTCACTTTTTTGTCCATGTCATAGTGGGTTATACAACAAGTGGGTTTAGACTAGTCTATTGAACTATGATACACAATGGATTTTACATGATAGGTTATCCTTAGCATTTTGGGGAGCAGTTATAGGTTGGAGGATACAACAAAATTTCCTCCCTACACTACTTCAGCCAATGGCATGAGATCACCCAAAAAACTAGGCATTATAGATATCTCTTCATACATTCTTAGGGAAGAAGTTACATGTTGGAGAATGCATCAAACTTTCCTCCCGACACTTCTTCAGCCACAGTGGTGTGAGATCACCCAAAAACTTGCACTTCACCGACATTTATATGATATCCTTTCTACACCTTTTTTCTCATCACAAATCATGTGCACATATTCCTTTTTCATTTTTGTACTTTCATTACACACACACACACATATGCATCTTTGCACATAGTTTTTACACATATACATGTGTATTTGACTACTTGATCATCTTCTCCTTTATAGGTCTATCCGTATAGGAAGAAAGTAGTCAACAACAACAACATCACTCGACATCACACACCTCATACTAACATGCAGGTACATCACACACATTGGCATCTACACATGCATTTCCGCCCTAGGTTCACTCTCATCACTTTTTACACTTTTGCATCTTTAGTCTCCATGCTCCATCTTTTTGTCACTCCACACTTTGTCTAGTCCCTCGGTGCATTTTCTACATCACTCTACATGGATATCAGGTATGCATATCTATCTACTTTATGTTACCGAGTGTTCGCTCACCAACATAAAATGGGGGAAAATGTAGACACTAAATCATGCACTTTGGGTAATTATTTAGTCCCGGTATCATACTACTATTTATATGGGTTTTGAGTCAAAAATAGTACTAATTGCCCCATGTTTTTGGCCATTTTACTTTGCTTGTTGTCATTACTTTCAATATTTTACCCATATTTTCTTAGTTGGTTTTGTCACACTAACTAGGGAATAATGATCTTCTTTACATTTTACTCTCACTTTTTAGGAACTTTTTAGCCACTTGAGCTTTTTATCTTTTGGTGGTTGACCTTTTTGGGGTTAATTAAAAAATTAGAACAAGAGAACCATATAAATATAAATTTATGAGACCATAATGAGAGACCAATCACTAAGTAATATTATTTTCACATGCACCCTAGTCTAGCCAAACAATCCCGATATGCATTTTCCCGAGCTCTTGTGTGGTGGTTTCCTCTTCTGTCAACTTGTTTCAATGAGACATAGTCCGAGACATCTTGAATCAAGTAAGGCCTTTCCAAACCCTTTTTGTCTTTAGGGTTTCATATTCCACTTGCTTATTTGTTTGGGTTGAATTCAATATTTATTTATTTGTTGTTTACTTCTTCTATAACATCAAATTAAACTACTATATCCCATTTTTATTTTAATCAATAAACACTAAGGGATAATGTTAGAAAAATTAGTATTTACATTGAGTAAATATCAATCGTTGTTACCATATGAGTAAATACAACAATATAGTTGTTAGTAAAATAAATTATATATTGTTATATTATTGTATAACAATATTAGTTCATATATATGTTTTTAATAACCTACGAGGGATTATAGGATATTTACCAACTAGTATGATTCCTAGAAAATATGAATAATATCTCCTATATAATTGTATGATGTTTGCAAAATTATATTAATGAAGTTTTTGTGTTTCTTATTTGTAAAAATCTATACCAAATTACATAGAATTCTAAAAATAAAAGTAAATAGACTAAATCGTCAAACCGAGGAACATGATGAATAAAAGAAATGTTACCTTTGTTCCATCAAAATACAATTTGGCCAATAAACCCCAAAACCCAAGAAAATGACTAAGTATTGAAAGATAAAATTTGTAAAAGGACTCTTTGTGACTCTCAAAACTATAGCTTTGGTTGGGAACATGAATTGGTTTTACGGAAACAATTTTAAAGGTAAATAGTTTATGTAGAACCACAAAATATTAGGTTGATTATAAACAAGTGCCTTATCCATTGGGCTAAAGAGTTATACAAAAGTTACTTCACAATGGAAAGATGAGACACTAAAAGAGAACAAGGAAAAGAAAAACCAAAATATGAGGAGCACAAACACAAGAAAATAAGACAAGGTATGAAAAATCCCAAGCAACCTATTTACGGTTTAGGGGATAACCCGCTTCACTGTTCATATAAATTCAAGTAATCCTGCTATAAGGAAATGGGAGATGAGTCTCATCCAAATAGGCGAGATAATAAGTATTTTATCCTCAAAATTTCAGATCTTGAAAAGTCTAAGCCAAAGTGAATCAAACTTTCCATTTATTCCTCTAGGCTCTCTTTTTGTCCCATGAGAAGGACCAAGTATCCAATCTAAAAGTCATGTTTCTTGGATTTCTGTTAAAGATATTTTTACTCTTTATTGATGAGATAAAATTTGACCTACCATAACGGCACATTCTTCTTCAAGATTTTAAAAATACAAAATTATATTTTCGAGATAATTTCCAAATTGTTCATCTTCAATTACTTTAGCTACCGGAGGGTAGGTAATTCCAATGTTATGGGTAATTGAACATCAATTCCGTCACAATAGCTGAAAGGTGGACATGCCAATTGCTCTTTTTATATTCATACGATCGGTGCGTAAAGCATCATACAACTTCTTATGCAGGTTTCTCTGGTTTTCATCAACTCGATTTCGAGACAATAGTAACAATATTCTTATTTGAAGATTCTTTTGGCCCGTTTCCTTAAGGATAGTAATACGAGGAATGCGAAAAACATAACCATAACATAATCCAATTATCTCATGTGAATATAAGTTTGAAGCATTATCTATGAAATTTTCTTGAGAAAAAATACCCTCCCAAAGTGGGTAGAATTGTCTCATGTCCGAAATAAAAATAGTCTCGCGCATTAAATAGTTGATATGCATTTATATGAAATCTACTTTTTGGAAAAAGGTATTTTTGTGGTGTTGGAAGAAATTTTTATACTTTAGAAAAAAAATGGATTAGATGATAAGAAGTCCCTCATCTTTGATGGGGAGGTTCCCTTAAAAAAAATGAAACCAAATATATTTACAATGTCTACACTAAAACTACCTTGATTTGGGGGTGTTGATTGCCTTGTACAAATGTGTTAGAAGGAATTCAGAAAGAGAGGAAGATAATGTTAGATTTTGGGAATTAGAATTTGAAAAGGGAAAGAAGGGGTGAATTTTTTTAGAAAATAAGAAACAACTCTCAATTTAGTCATGCATGTCAGTTAATTTAAAGAACTTGCAATATTATATAACAAAAATATTTTCCCAAAAACTAAATATTGACACAAAGTTCAGTAACTCATAAAAGACAACAATGAGCACAAAGTTTAGTAAATCATAAAATCCAACAATGAACACAAAGTTTTAGATTCTTAATATATGTAATTGCAATACTAAAAAGGAGAGAAAAGAAAGAGATAAAGGAGATAACTTTGGACCTTCATCACACATTCTCATTTGTTCCCCGGCCTCCATTTCTCATGTTTTCAACTTTTGAACTTAGGTTTTACCATAAGGTTGATGGCATCACCCATGGGCGATGGAGTTTGTTTTGGTTTCTTAAGGTCGATGCCATCGACCATGGGTGATGGCATCGGGTATATATGCCCCTTCATTTTCTTAGTAGTACCACCACAACATCACTTTTTCTATCACTTGTTTACATACTATTTGCACATAATTACTCTTGCTCACACTATTTCACACTTATTAGTTGTCTTTGGAGTCATATATCTTACCTCTTTGGCATCCGGATCACCATAGTGAGTTAGGAATAAATATCTTCTTGTTGAGATTTCCCCTTCTCCACCCATAGCAATTCTCTCGGTCTTTGTTATCTTTGGGGAGGATCATATTACACCCTAAACTCTAGGTCATATATCACGATAGTAGCTGACTTGTGGCTAACATAATATCTTATCATGTCATATCATATTTATTTATGCTTTCATATGCTTAGTGGGTTGGCCTTAGGGATCTATGTAGTATAGTAGGGTATATATAGGAGTTAGAGCATAGGATATTATCATCATATTGAGCATTTGAGTCTTATTGTATGGTTTGGAGGTTGCCCCTTGAAGTGGATAAATAATTATACTTGCATATTGTGACCATTTCTCTATATTTTGGTTTTCTTTTGTGTTCTATTGCTGCTAATATTCAAATCTATCTAAGTAATTTCATTAGAAGTGATATCAAAGCTTTGATCTCGGCCAAAAATAGGTCAAAAACCCTATTTTTGTTTCAACCATATCTTGGGAACAACTTTGAATTTCTCAATCAAAATTTTATAGAAATTGTGACACATATCAAGTAATATTCTCAAACGAGTTCAAGATTTTTTAATCTAATTTTCAAAAGTTATCTCTATTTTAGTGTTTTAACTAAATTTTCTCCGCAAGCCACAAGTTATGGAAATTTTAAAGTTATTTACATTTTTAGAAATTTCTAGAAAAATAAATGGGGGTTTATTATTTGTACTTTCTGAATTAAAGTAGATATAATTCATAAATTAGACACTTAAATCTTGATTAAAGGAGTTTATTCTAGAAACCCTAATTTTTGTGCATCATGGGGATGATTTTATATGGAAAGGGTGAGGTGGATGCTAGAGAATGGTGGGTTAAATTTAAGAAGATTTATTTTTCATCTACATGGATATGGTTTTGGTTTTCATTTTGGCTTGATGGTCCACGAAAGGGGCGGGTCTCTCAATTAAATTAAGAGTGTTCAAATTGGTCTTGGGAGGAAATGGAAAATGTTTCCTTGGCCAAATGGAATAAAGAAGTAGGATTAGAAGGATAAGAAGGAGGAGGAGAAGTTTAAGAAGATAAGAAGAAGGAAAAGAATAAGAAGATGGATAAGAAGAAGAAGAAGAAGAAGAAGAAGAAGAATAAGGAGAAGGAGAAGGAGGAGGAGGAGAATGAGAAGAAGAGGAAGAGGAAGAGGAAGAAGAAGAAGAAGAATAAGAAGAATAAGAAGGAGGAGAGGAAGAGGATCAATTTGAAGAAAAAATAGAGGATAAGATTTCAGATAGTGTGGCTCTAAAGAGGGAAGCTTCAATATTTTTGTTTGAAGAGTGCACCCATTGGAAAAATAATATAAAGGAAGTTCAAGTGGATGGTAAGATTTTTTTGTAGAATTGAAGCTCTCTCGTCTCAAAGAGAGTTTTCCACTTTCACATACCCTGCACATTTCTGGATTTTGGAATTTCATTACACAAAATGTTTCAGATTGAGTTACCTATGTTGGATAAAGAAGGAAAAATTGGTTTGGAACATGAGGAAATTATTCATATGAAAAGTGTGAAGGGGAGATTAATTATTGAGTATCTAATTAAGTGGAAGAATTGAGAAAATGCATCAGAAACATGGGAGGAGGAATATTCTCTGTACCAACATCCATAGATCATCAAAATCGAGGACTACATTTGTTTGAAGAAGCCTTAAACAATTGTCAACATTGGGGACAACGTTTCTTTGAAGGGGAGGGGAATGCTACACAATTAACTCTAGGTCATATATCAAGATAGGAATATTAATCTTCCTTACAAAATGTATCCATAAATTCCATTCATTATCCGACTTGCGAAATGAATCTCAAATATTTTAAGGTAGGAATAGCTGACCTGTGGCTAACATAATCTATTATCATGTCATGTCATATTTATTTATGCTTTCATATATTTAGTGGGTCAACCTTATGGATTTGGGTAGTATAGTAGGGTATATATACAAGTTAGAGGGTAGGATATTAGCATCATCGAGCAATTGAGTCTTATTGTATGGTTTGGAGGTTGCCCCCTTGAAGTATATAATTAATTATACTTGAATATTGTTATCATTTCTCTATATTTTGGTGTTCTTTGGTGTTATATTGCTGTTGATATTCATATTTTCTTGTTGAGATTTACCCTACTCCACCCATAACGATTCTCTCGATGTTGTTTTCTTTGGGTAGGATCATGCATCAATGGTCATACTCATGCTATATGTAAGTATTTATAACTCTCTTTAGTATCTTATTTTGTATGTATGTACATGCTTATTTTTGTTGGTCATTCATTTATATATATTAGATTAGATGTAGGTTTACTTTGATCTCTTACATTATCTTATTATTATTATGCCCCATGGATTTATTCATCCCCTTGGTTATATCTCTTCTATTTCAAAATCCTAGTAGGATACTTATCTTTATCTTGGTTTTAGGATTTGGAAACATATAATTATTCTAGGATTAGGACTACTATCCTCCAAATTCATGAAAATATCACTCCTTTAGCACCTTCATATATACATGGTGTGGTTGGTCTCACATTGGATCCCTACATTTGAGAACCCATTTAAGAATCTCTCTTTTACCTATCATACACTTTAGTGAACCTGATGTGAATGTTACTTTTCTTCAAACTAGGTTAGATTCACTCTCTCTTTTATCATTCTCTTCCAAATACCATCAACCCCTATGCGAGACCCTACTACATGTTTCGATCCAGTTTGAACTTGCATTTTATGTCCCGACGCCATTGGCCACTATGAAAAAATTCCTACAAGGTTGATCCCTTTTGGTATTTTTCCTTTTCTTTTTAGAATCCTCTTCCTAAACACCAATTGCCCCTATGTAAAATAATTACATGGAAGATCCCATCCGAATATAATTTAGTAATATTTCCTAAATAAATATTAATTTTTTATGGATTATTACTTGCTAGGAGATTCTTATTCTTCTCTAATTGGAAAATCCCTTCCTAAACATAATAAATCTCAAATTCATGCCCTTCCTTAGTTAGTTCCACATTATGCTAATTTTCATGCTATAGAAACCAATGCTAAGAATACAAATCCACCATATCAACAAATAAAAACAAAATCCAACAATCCAAACCCTGTCCTTGATCTTCAAGGAGAAGGGGAACATGAGGATGACCCGGATCTGATTATACCATTTCTATGCAAAATTTTTGCAAAAATTTCTTAAATATATAGAAGAGTCTCCTGAGATGTTATGCAAATACTTGAATGAATACCTATCTCAAAAGTTGGATGCTAATACGAGCCATTCTAAGCCTCTCCTAGATGGACCAAACCCCAACTCAGCCAACAATATTGATACCTCTTCTAATGCATATTCTACCCAACTCATGGATTGCTTTAATTAGAAACAAACCATGATTACAAATCAATTTATACAATTTTAGAAAATCCTAACTCAGCTAGCCAATCGACCTCAAACATTATCTTGGGTAATGAACAATAAAGATTAGCCCTCTCCACTTTTGATTAGACCTAATGGAATTCCCATTACACAACCTTCCATTCATAAAAAAACCCTTCAAGTTATTCAAAAGGAACCATTATAACCCTACATCACTGCTATGGCATTGGATGTGTGTCTCATTCCATCACTTACGATGGTTCTACTGACCCTACTCTCCATATCAAGGATTTTGGAAATCTCTACAAGGATTGAGTCAAAAAAATCTTATACTACAACAAAGATTCTTGCTAAAAACATTACTAGAGATGCCTTGGATTGATATCACATGCTCCCAAACAACTCCATTGTTGAGTTATAAAGCTTGGTAAATTCCATTATTAATGAATTCCAATACCATAACCTTCCGAAAACAACATTAATGCCTTCATCAATTGTAAAATGTTGGGTTGAAAAAATTTCCTAAATGTTGAGAGGCGCGTATAGGCGTAGACAAGTATCAGTTGAAGAAGGATGCACCTAGGAAGACTAGTTATAGGACTTAGCTGATTTTACATGGCATGGGATAAAAATATGAAAATCGGTTAGAGTGTGGATCATACAATGAAGTAATGTAGAAGAATTTATGGCTAAGTAAGAGCTAAAAATCTCTACAAGGACCCTACTCTCCATATCAAGGATTTTGGAAATCTCTACAAGGATTGAGTCAAAAAAATCTTATACTACAACAAAGATTCTTGCTAAAAACATTACTAGAGATGCCTTGGATTGATATCACATGCTCCCAAACAACTCCATTGTTGAGTTATAAAGCTTGGTAAATTCCATTATTAATGAATTCCAATACCATAACCTTCCGAAAACAACATTAATGCCTTCATCAATTGTAAAATGTTGGGTTGAAAAAAATTTCCTAAATGTTGAGAGGGCGCGTATAGGCGTAGACAAGTATCGAGTTGAAGAAGGATGCACCTAGGAAGACTAGTTATAGGACTTAGCTGATTTTACATGGCATGGGATAAAAATATGAAAATCGGTTAGAGTGTGGATCATAAATGAAGTAATGTAGAAGAATTTATGGCTAAGTAAGAGCTATTTTGGGAAACCCATATTGTAATAGAGTTATGTTGCCCTAATCTATTAGTGTGCATGAATATGTGATAGTGATTGTAATGTACTCAATTTTTTTACTTTATGAATTAATGTAATTGATAATTTTTGATGGATTCGGTAATTAATGTCCTTTACCATGGTGGTTTCGGTGAATATGATCTTATTAATGGTTTGATCTATTTTGTTTCCTTATTACATGTGTTTCTTTGTGATGTTTGTAATGATCTACATATGAGTATATGATTTGATAATGGTTAATATGAACATGCATGATAATATATTGACAAGATTTTATAAAATAGGTACCTCATATATTTGTGTGCTTCGGTGAGCATTCAAATCTATTTGGATGTAGTGCTTGAAGCTCACCTAGGAATTTGAGTGGAAAAATAACACTACATTTTAGTTCCATTTCCGGGACCTCTTTTCAAAATGTATGCCATGATGTTGCATGATGATGGTGTATCAATTGAATCTTACGAGCATTGAAAGTTGGGTAGATAGTGGACAAGATCGGTTTGCACAAAGATATGGTTCGAACTTGATTTCGATACATGTAAGTAGGTGGAAGATAATCTGTATCATGAGCTCTATGAGACATTTTCAACCTTTTTCCTATAGAATTTTACAAGTGGTTGTTAGCATATGCATCAAAGAAAATTTTGAGTTACGGACAAGGGTTTGGACACGGGAAGATTATCGAGAATTTGTTTGATGTAGATAAAGCTTAGATGTGTCTTTGTAGATCATTGGTGGGCTTGTGTTGTGCGCACATACACTTTGGAGTACATTGTTTCTACATATTCTCATCTGGAAGTTTTGAGTTTTAATTTCTGTGTGAGCCCAAAGGATCTTACATATGCGCTATTCCTTTGGCAATAAATATCTTGATGATGGTACTAAGTTTGGAGCAGTTACCTATGGCTAGCTAAACCTAACATCATGCATAAGGGTAGGATTAGGTGTGGTGAAAGATGGTGGACATGGTGGTAGAAAGGTAGAGAGAGGAAAGGCAACTCAACTATAATAAAGCACAAGAGAGGGAATTGACGAAGCATTGCGATGTTAAGGAGTATAAGGAGTTGTGGAGGTAGATGACTCATGAAGGATTTTAAGCTCACGTAGAAGACATGGAGATGGAGAATCGGATCTCGTAACCTTAGGAAAACATGGTAGATAATCTCCTTTGGATTTTTATGAGAGTGTGTCAATGGAGGAAATATTGAGGACCACGAGCGTGTATTTGATCCCACCTAGTGACCTAGCCCTTGTGTTTGGTGTTCCAATTCCGAAGTAATCATTGATAAGAAAATGAGTGTAGGTAATCCAATAGCTATAGGTAGATATAATTTTCCTTTGAATGCAATAGTTCAACAAAAAAACATATACCTATGACAACACATACGACATCAATGTTTGGGGACCAATTAGAGGAATTTTTCTCGACGCCTCATTAGGACAGAGTGTGGGTGTGCAAAATATTAGGAATATATCTAGAAGTACTACAACTTCATGCCGTGGGAGTTCAATTTAGAACTACAATTGGGACATAAGGAATTACATCCACTAGTATGTTTCTGCTACAAGAGGAGGATTAGGTGGATTAAGAGGATCGAGATTAAGTGGATCTAATGGTTCTAGAGGTGTAGGAAATGCGGTGGGGGATCTTGATCTAGATCTAGTGGACAAGGTCCAGACCCTCATCAACCAAATCAAGTTTACTACTAGATTTCTCTTTACTTTCCATAATATAGAGGTATTGAAGATGCTGCAGAGCATGTGCACAAGTGTGAGCTGCTATGACGTGCTAAAGGAATCACAACCTCAGATAGAAAAACAAGTTAGTTTTCTACTACTCTTCAAGGGTGCGCACATAGTTGGTACAAAAAGTATGACCCACATTAGACTACGGTGGATTATGATTCTTTGTGTTTTATGTTTCTAGTGAGTTCCATATTCCATAATGTTAGCAGAAAAGCATCAACACACTTAAGGACATTAAGCATGGTTTATCTGAGAGTGTACAAGAGTATGAAATGCATTTTAAAACTTTGTTTTCAAAGTTTTCTTATGATATAAATCCCATTCAACATGCACAATGGTTTTTTGGTCAATTTTTGACTCTGTTCAGAAGGGCACTATCTCATAAGACTTTTGTAGATATGCACGATGCCTTGGAAGTAGATCTACACACTGAGGTAGTTGGAAGAGTGGATACTAGAGTAATTCCATTCTTAGAGGCACAAATTATAGCCATGCGAAGTAGTTGGAAAATATCTCTACTAATTTAGCTCATGAGACGTGCCATGGAATATGGTGCACAAATTGTGAAGTTCAAGGACACACCAAGGATATTTTCCCCGTAAGTTAGTGCACATCATGTTGTTGGATTGTGAGATTTTTCATTTGGACCATGATGGAAGTAGGTGTCCTCTCCGATAACACGGGATCCGAGAAGAATGTGTATATGTATTGTAAGATTTTAAGACCCATACTCATGAAACCATTGAATACAAATTGATTGATCATATCCATGAAGCCATTGAGACTAGTGTGCACTAGAATAGTGTAACAAGTGGATCTAAGGAACAAGAAGGAAAACATAATGAAGGGTGCAATAATGGGGATAATAGGAGTAGAGGCTTCCGTGGAGGATAAAGAGGCCGGAGTTGTGATGGTGGCAGAGGAAGATTTCCTAGAGGAACTATTAATGAAAAATTATAGCACCCCGATTACTTGTGATTTGTGAGTGAGGAAATTAGTGTAACTTGCATAACATAGGATTATCTGTAGTGTGAGATGCTATAAGAAGGATAATCCTCTGGAGAAAGCTGAATTATTCTCCTAACCTAGTTCCAACTTCTCCAAAGTACGAGAGAATGGAAAAGTAATCTAATCTTACCTTAATGCTTTGAAGGAGACATGGATAAAAGGATGCATAAAAATTAAATCTACAAGCGAAGGTGATGCACCAAGAAAGGGTGAGACATTCTAAGTGAGTGAAGAATAAAGAGTAAACAAGGTAAGATATGGTAGGTGGAGGCGCCACAGTCTAAGACAATATTTAATTCCCTATATTCATAAAGCACAATAAACTACAAGGTCCTGCAAAGAGATATAAACATGCACAATACACCTACAAACATAATGAAAGGAAAAATATGCAATACAACTCGAATTAGGGCAAGAAAAGCCACAAAATACCAATTTTATTGCTCAGAAACACGCACAATCCATTACAGTATAGGAAAAGGAAAAATACTTTACAATAAGCCCAAATTTGAGGCCTTTAGCTCATAATAGCTTTGGAACAATTTTGATAGAGTTCCTTTGCTTTTTAGAAAGTCTCTCCTCAAAATGAGGCAGATTTTACAATATATAGGCAATTTGGGTCACCAACCGGTAGGATGCATTAAAGAGGTATGGGGAGCCATATGATTTGGTACTTTTCTTACATGGGTAGTCATGGGCACCATGCCTCATTAATTCTAGTTGTTGAGCTGTCATTCATCTACCTACCCTCGCCTAACCTCTAACTCATCTATCCTGCGGATCCCCCACCAATGTAGGTTGGACGACCGTCTAACCATGATCCAAACAATTTATGAGTAGGTCGTCTAACCAATTTTTCACCTAACTTGGGAAGGTGGATGACCTTCTAACTTGTAGGCCGTAGATTCTTCTAGTTATTGACCAACCCGGGAGTTACCAGCTTCACACCATGTACCACCCATCCCGAGTTGGATGAACGTCTCTTTGTTTGTACACTTGTGGGGATTGGATGGTCATCTAATATTATGCCATACACCAACCACCCATTAATCTTGGTAGCCATCTAACCATGGATTCTATGTGATCCTTAGCCATCCATCTATCCTCGATCATCAAATTCTAGGGGTTGGATGACCATCCATATATGACTGTACCATACATTTTTGACCATCATCGTGGCCACCCAACCGAGGGTGTTGGAAGACATCTAACCATGTGATGTCTAACCCAAGAGGATTGGATGCCATCTATCCTATCCATACGCTGCTAACCCAACCAACCATGAGCTCGTCACTTGCGCTGCTATAATGATCGATTGACCAATCCATCTATCCATCTCAACCGACCAACCAAGCCGACACACCTCTTCACCGACCAACCCCCTAGGCATCCAACCATATGAACTTTTCAATTTCCAAAATGATCCCAACCACTAATTTTATCATTTTCCATGGCTTGCCAACTCGCCAAAAGTTAATACTAATTCGGTTAAGCCAAAACAAGAGCTACCCTAAAGATTACAAAGCATTTCCTTTTTTCATCAAGCTGTTAATGCTCGACCTACTAAGTTGTCCATTTTGGAGGGTGAGAAAAATGGATAACAATTGGCAACTTACGGGGTGATCTTTCCGCTAGATTTGGAAGACCAATGACCTTAGAGGATATGTTGGGCATGGAGTCAATTGATTGTTGGAACTAGCCTGTCACTTGAGAATTTATCCTTCAACTTCTGGAGCACTACTGGGGCCTTTCATTCCAAAAGAAATCTTGGGTTGAGGACTGGTTGTTTCTTCACCAAACTTTTCCTGAAACTGGAAAGTGCAAGAGAAAAAAAGGAACAACTATATACAAACAAAAATTCATACACATCCCAAATGGAACATGCAAAGAGTACAAAATAACTTATTATAAAAAAAAACCTAAACTAAAATAATGCAATGTGCTACAAGCACTTGGAGGAATTACAAAATCTAAACTAATATTTACAAGAAAGATATTTCACTACATAACAATGCTTGAGATAGATTCCATTGACTAGAGTCTATAATCCTTCTCCATTCAACCTTGATAGCTCAAAAGCATTGTTTTCTTTGCATCCTGAAATCATATAAGGGCCACTCCATATTACATCAAACTTGGAGTGCCTTATTGGGTTCTCCTTTTCGCATCCCATTTTAGGACCAAGTCTCCCTCTTAGAAGTTTTTAGCCTTTTCCTTCTTGTCAAAGCACCTCTTGATCAACACTTGATCCTTCTCCATGATGTGCATGACTTGGTTCCTCAGCTCCTCCAACTCCATGAGCTCTACATATCTAGCTTTCATGGGTTCAAAATTTGATAGCTTTAGCTAATTTATGAGCTCCAATGTGGGAAACTCAAGGGATATAGGTAGCCTTGCCTCCCTTCCATAGACTAACCTGTAAGGAGAGTTCCCTATTGACTTCTTGGGAGTAATCCTATCAGCCCACAAGGCTGATTTCAACTTGGTGTGCCATGTTCTCTGATTCTCATCTAGAGTCCTCCTTATAATCTTCAAAATATTTTTATTTTTGGACTCTACCTTCCCATTACCATGTGGGTAGTAATTTGACAAGGTGCTCAAGTATATCCCATTTTGACTACCCACTATGTGATCTTGGTACCTAGGAATGCTAGAGAATTATCTGATATGATTGTGGCTAGTACTCCAAACCTCGTCACTATCCCTTCATAAAAATCTAGTATATTGGCTTCATTTTCTTCCTTGAGGGTAGCCACCTTTGTCCACTTGGTGAAATAATATGTGGATGTGAGGATCCACTTGTGGCCCAAGATAGAATTTGGATTAATCACCCCAATGAAATCCAACCCCCATTGCATGAATGGTTCATTTACAGAAATGGGGTGGAGTGGAAAGGATGCTAACCTCACCTCACTCTACCCGTGAAGAAGGCACATTTTTTACATTTTCTGATCCACACATAAAAATCATTAAAGAGGTTAGGCCACTAATACCCTACCTCTATAATTCTAAGATTTGTCCTTTGTTGGGGAAAAATGGCCTCCTATTTCACCATCATGAAATTCATGTAGCACCTTTTCTATCTGATCTATCTTGATGCACCTTAGGAGGACACCATTGACATCTTTCTTGAACAGAATACCATCAACCAATGTAAATGGAATACAATGAAACCTGAAATACCTTCTCTTGGCCTTGCTTAGCCCTTGAGGAAATTGAATTTTTGAAGGAAATGGACTATATCCCGAGTCCAACAAGGATCAAGTGAGGCATTGGCTTATTTCTCTTGATCATCGTGTAACACCAAAACAACCTCTTCTCTACCACCTGACTCCACATGATGTCGTGAAGCTAGTTGTGCACATAATCCCTTACCCCTGACCAAATTGGTCACTTGAATATCGATGTTATATTCCATGACCTTGGTTACCCATCCAACTCTTTTTTCATTGAGGTCATTGTTTAAAATAAGTTCTTTTATAATAGCATGTGTGAATAGTATATTAATCCTATTATTTGACATTAAATGCCTAAATTTATTCAAAATTATAATCACAATAAGGACATGTTTCTCAATGAATGAATATCTTACCTCATAATCCATGAGGCCTTGGTTGAAGAATGCAATAGGTTATTCTAGTCCTTCTTTATTTTGTTGCACCAAGATCATGGAGATGGTGTCCGAACCGCCAAAGGCGTAGAGAAGGAAGTATTTGGAGAAGTATGGATTAATGAGAGTTGGAGCTTGAGATATGGCCTACTTGATATCTTTGAAACTCTATTTTCTGCCAGTTTCCATTTGAAAGCCATATTATTCTTCAACATCATTGTCAATGGCTTCACAAGAGTGAAAAAATATGACATGAACCTTTGTACAAATTTCATCCTCCCCAAGAATCTTTAGAGAGTATTCTTATGGATTAGTAATGGTAGAGCACGGATGGATTCTACCCTCTCTAGATCAATCGTCAATCCTTATTTTGACATGATGTGGCCTAGGAGCTTGCCTTCATGTGCCAAGAATATGCACTTTTTGGGATTCAAAGATACCCCAAATCTCCTACACCTTTGGAATACCTACCTGAGATGAAATAGGTGGCTTTCTGCATTCTTAGAAAACACAATGATGTCATCAAGATAGACAAGCACTATTTTATTCAAAATCCCTTTGAACGCCATATCCATAGCCCTCTGAAATGTTTCTCCGACATTTGATAGCCCAAATGAAATTTTCTTGTAGGCATAATGCCCCATTTTATGGTGAAAGCCATTTTAAATTGATCTTCCTCCTTCACCATGATCTGATTGTATCCCGAATATCCATCTAAGAGGGAGAATATTTTTGAACCAACAACTACTTGCAACATCTACTCCATGGAGGGCAATAGATAGTAATAATTGAGGGAGGCCCTGTTTAAATCCTGAAAATCCATGCATAACCTGATTTCCCCATTCCTTTTCTTGACCAACACCAAATTTTCATCCCAACTCAAGTGTTTGATAGAAATATGATGCTTTCCTCAATGAGCTTATTCAACTCCTTTTTCATGAGAGGCTTAATATGGGGTTGACCGGTCTTTTCTTTTACCTAATTGGTTTAGCTTCTAGATTCAAATATATGGTATGTTGTGCCAATGTAGGATTAAATCCCTTTAAACCCTCATATATCCAAGAGAAAACATCTGGGAAATCTTGGAAAAGTTGTATGAATTTAGATTTTTCTTGATTCGTGCTCATCTTGCCAATTTGGAGAATTTTACCCTCTCCAACTAAAATGTTCTCTAAATCTTCCCTTTTGACTTGAACGTTGGCCTTCTCTTTTCAAAATTAATCATTTGGGTTGAATATTGACTCTAGAGTCACCAAACCCTTTGGAAATTTGTTTTTCCGCATCTACACCACTTGATCCCCATACTTCTACTCTAATTCTCCCAATTTTCAACTAAGAACTCAACCTCCTCTTGAAAAAAATTAATGATATGTTGATCATTCTCAAACACCTACCATCTTGTGTTATTGTCTAGTATGGCTGGTCTCACAATTACATGAATATGTGGCTACATTTTGTCTCTCTTGATATTGTCCACCACATCAAATGTTTCTCCAATTTCCGCAAGATCTGTTCATAGTTTCATTCTTCTTCCTTGGTATGGCTTGAATATTGAATGCCTCAAGGTCTTCAATTTGATCCCATACTCGATGCTTGTAGGTATTTCACTAATAAGTTTTATTGTTTATAGACGAAAAGATAGAAGGTAAATGGTTAAGGAGGAATACCTATGAAGTGAAGGTGGAAGGTAGAATGCATGCGTTGTTGACGTTATCCAAGCTGATCATAGAGAACTCCTTTTTGTCTGGGAAGGACTACTTGTAGATGCAAAGAAAGACCACAAAAGAGTATTAAATAACATATTATAGTGGATGCGTGAGCGTATGATAGATCCAAGAAGGGTGGTGCTTCCTAGAGATATTGTCAATCCACTTTGTTTAATAAAAAAATAATGTGAATGAGAAACTAAAATAAATAGGTCCTATTGAAATGTAATGATTTAGATTTCTCATACTTACAATACACTAGATTCAATGCTAAATATCAAAATACAACACTAAATCTAATTAGAACCAAGGTTTATTTTGAAAGGAATGATAAGAAGATCATTCCAAGCCATGAAAATCTCAGATGATTATATCACACCACATTTGATAAGTGAAAGAAATTCACCAGAATAAATTTACAAACAATTTGCAAACAAAGAGCAATAATATCATATATTATTATGGAACTCTTATTACTGAGTACAATAATAATGGGCCTTGTTTATACGAGCAAGGAAGATCAATCTAAGAACCAATCAAGGCCATAGATCAAGCCATAAATAAAGGAAAGAACTAGTCATCAAAGAACTAGTCAAGACCATAGATTTAGGAAAGAACTAGTCATCAAAGATCTAGTCAATACCATAGATCAAGGAAAGAACTAGTCATCAAAGATCTAGTCAATACCATATATCAAGGAAAGAACTATACCTAACAACTAGATAATATCTTCTAATATCTAAATAAGATAAAAGAAATATCCACACACATAAGTGGGTGAGGATAAAATAAAATAAAGGTAAATAAAGTACCTAGGTGAACATGAGATAAGGTAAATACCTACTCTAACACCCCCTCAAGTGAAACTAGGGGCCCAAAATAAAAGTGGCATATCCATAGTATGAGTCTCGAAAACTAGGCCTGATTAGGTACTCATGTACAATAAGCTGGGAAAAGGGACTTGCAAGGTATCCAAAACCAATAACAAAAATTAGAGAGAAAAACCCATTACAAGGCATCCTAAGAAGCTCGGCTCAAAAAATCGTATAATGGTGAAATTTTTTTTGTGTGCATTGTGGTCCGAATCCACTTCTCGATCACAAAACTAAAAAAAAAACCGACATTGGGATTCACTAGAATAGTTCCATATAAGGAGAGTGTCAACGAAGTGATGTCAAAAGTGAAAAAAAACAATAAACATAATTCGATCAACTGATATAAATATGTGTGTGTATGGATGAAAATTGACATGCAACCTTAAACCATACTTGACCCCAAGGTTGTGCCAGAGTAGTTGATGTTGAATGTGTGTGGATAACTATAGGAGGATCAATGACTAAGATCTGGTAGTGTGATCTCCTGGTAGTTGAGTTGGAAAAGGGAGATTTAGAGGCTATGAATGGGTAGCGTAAATTCCCTATGGTTTGTTTTCCTAACTTGGATCTAAGTGTTGATCTAGTTTGAAGTGTCCAAATTAACTAAGCTGAAACTAACAATCTATGTTCTGCTGAAAGGAAACTAATATAAACAAATCACAAAACTGAAATATGACAATCATAAACAACAATTTGCTTCTATTCTTGATAATTAAAATATCTCTACACTAAAACTAAACAAGCAAAATAACCCGGCATGGTTATTCACCTGTGTTGAGTGTATTGAAACTAAACTAACTTAAAATTATAACTTTTACAAATGATCTATGATGTGTAGACAACCTCCCATAGATATTATCTCCTTCAAATCCATAGGGATGGGAAGAAGAGGAGCCATCACCGGGAGGTGCTGTTAATGATTTAAACCCTCTTGGAAATTAACTAATTACTTGAAAATAAAAGGAAATTGATTTATAATCTATTTGATATGATGTAACAATGATAAATTATAAGAATGAAAGAAATCAAACAAAAATCCAACCCGGGTTCACGAACATAGGTAAATTCAAATTTTTAGTGATTCGTCCCTCAGTTTATCTCTTCTTTCTCTGTGTGTCCATATGAGTCCAAGGAATTGGGAATGCAAAGGCAACAATAGGAGAAGGCACTTGAGAAATGACAACTTGAAGGTAGTCTAGTTGTAATGTAAGTGGAAGAGAGATAACACAAGTAAAAAGAGCTTGGCTATGTAATTTCCAGTAGGATTGTGGTAGCAATACTATGCAAGATACACAAAATTCTTAGGCTTTTTGCTTGAATACAAGCATGGAATATATAGGAATTGGATCTTGGGATGTGCCTTCATGCACAAGGCAAGAAGAGGTAATTCAAATAATTAAATCTATTTAAAAATAGAAGAGGGAAGGAATACCATGCAAACAAGACTATTTTTAGGTGATTTGTTTCATAAATGCACCGTAGTAAAAGTTGAGTTAAGTAAAGTGTCACGTGTTAAAATCACGCATGAAGAGTTTTGGTAAAATCATGCAGACTAACACCTGGCAGAGGTGGTCCTAGGACCATGGTGCTGTTCTGGGGGTGGTCCTAGGACTGCCACTATGATCTAAGAGGTGGTCCCAGGACCGCTGCCCTACTTGGGTGGCGGTTCTAACACCGAAGGCCAAAACATGTATAGAAATGAGAGGGAATCTAGAAGAAAGCATGGAAAAGATAAATAAGGATGTATAGGTTACAAATATACATTGCAAATGGGTTTAGGAACTTGAACACCTTCTGAAAGGACATGAATCATCATTGGGGAATTTTGTAAGCTGTTTTCCGATAATGTAGCTCATGTAAATTTGGCTACTTATAGTGTGTCATGATCCAAGAACAATAATCAAGGAAAAAGGAAAGGACACAAGATCCAAAGATATAGGAATGCCACTATCCAAGAAAATCCAAGGTAACAAGGAAATGACACAAAACCCGAAGAAGAAGGATTAACACCACACCCTCCCATATGGCTAAATGGGTGGAGTGACACTACAATTTATACGAGTTGTTAAAACAACTATTCAAACACTAACAAAATAACATTGGGATTCACGAATAGATCCCCCATAAGAAATACCGTCAACATGCCAAAAATGTCAAAAATATAGATATAAAATATCTCAACAAACAAGAGAGATACACTACACATGCTAAAGAAAAATTATCAAAACAAAGAGCATTACAATGAAAAAGGTATAAAAAGTGGAGCAAAAGATCAAATGGTGGAGGAGCCATGGCTGTGAGAGTCATCTCAACAAATGACTATGTCGAGTGCCATGAGTGATCGGGATATCCATCCCAAATCAACATGGATGGATGAAGAAGATGTCTGCATATGACTTGGTGTAAAATGCATAATGGGTTCATGCAAAGGAACATTAGAATGTGTGTCAGTTGATCATGTGTCGACAAGCTGAAATATTAGGTTTCTCAAGCTTGAGTGAAGGTGCAAAACTCATGTGTAGCTCATGATCCTCAGAAAGAGTCAAGAAAATAAAATTAGGAGCTCACAACGTGTGATCCCAATGAAGTACCTTCTCGAAAACCAATGTCATGATGATAAATCCACTTAACATGTGAAATAGGGAAGAAATACCTTGTGAATGTTTGCCAATACTCTGCTAGTGAAACCCATAGAATAGAGCATGCGAGAACCGAATGCAGTGGTATGCTTCTCAAAAGAGCCATGTATGTGAGCATAAGGAGATGATGTGGGATACTTAGAGTGTGTAATTGCAATAGGCACAAATGTGGAATAACATGCAGTAACAAGCCTAATAGGCTTAGGAGCATCAGGGGCAGTGGAGTAGACTCAAAAACTAACATATCAAGGTTAGTGGGTACAAGAGAAATAGATGTAAGTGGATTAGGATCATGATTATGACTTGTCCATAATATGAGGTCTATGTTGTCAATGAGAAAGTGTCTCTTTGTAGGGAGTGTATTAGTGTATCCTTCTCATAAATGAGTGCTTGTAGAAGAGAATTTTGATTCTTGATCGATCTATTTTCTTCCAAAATTTTTACATATCCTCTTGAAGTCTGCACACTTGAAGAAAATCATATCATTCTCAGAATCTATGATAAATACATGAATGAAACACCTAAAAGTTTAGGACATCGAGTTCAACCGAAATTACATCCATAAGTGATTACAAACCCCTCCAAATTTGGCACTTCATAATTGAGGGCATGTAAATATTATAATCAATAAAATTACCTTTTACATTTGAAATATGTGTATAAAAATGTCACCAATGCGTAGATCTCAAAAAAATACACAATTTAAAAAAAATATCACCTTATTTGAGCTACGGATCAAAAGTTATGAGCTATAGAAGGTTTTGCTTATTAAAAATAATATTTTAATGCTGATGTTATTTTTAAAAGGTACACATGATGAAAGGAATGATAAGAATATTGTTCCAAGACACGATCTCGAGATGATAATAGCACACACCACATTAGATTTGCAAAGCGTAAGAGCTAAAATACCATATATGGAAATCCATCATAATCCATAATGCTTAATACATTACAATAGGATGACTTGAATTATTTAATAAGAAAGATGTACGTATAGGAGGAGGGAAGTGCAAATACTAACTAAATCAATGGTGAAGAACTCCCACTAACTGATATTGGTAGTTAAGTTAACTCCAAAATACTAGTAAGCTAACTCGACATAACTAAGAAGCTAACTCCACACAACTAGTACACCTAAGCAAGCTAACCCAACAAGTGTAGGGCTAACACAAGTGTAAGAATTATCCTAATAAATAAGTAAAAGAATAAATAATAACCTACACTAACACCGTCTCGTAAGCATAGATTAGGTGGGTGGAAAAGAAGGTGGGTCCCAAAAAAAGGCCTGATGAGGTACCCATGTACAACAACTGGGAAAAATAGACACCATAAGGTACCCAAAACTAGTAATAACAAAGTAGAGAGAAAAATCCCATTGCAAGATATCCTCAGAAGCTCGACTCCAAAAACTTGTACAATGTTGAAGAAGTGTGGTGCACACTATGGTCTGAATCCACTGCTCGATCATATAACTCAAAAAAAATTGACACTGGGCTTCACTAGAATAGCTCCATGCAAGGAGACTATCAATGGAGTGATGTCGAAAAGTGAAAAAACAAACACTAAACATAATTTGATCAACTACTACAAATAGGTGTGCCACGATCCAAGAAAAACCAAGGCAATAAGGCAAGGACACGAGATCTAAATAAATAGGAGTGCCATGATCCAAGAAAAAACCAAGGTAACAAGGCAAGGGCACGAAACCCAAAGAAGCAGTATCAACACCACACCCTCCCATACTACTGAATGGGTAGAGTGACACCACATATCTGTATGAGTTGTCAAAATCAACTACTCGAACACTGACAAACTAACACTGGGCTCCACCAGAATAGTTCCCTCTCAAGAGAGACTGTCAACATGCCAAAAAAGTGTCAAAAATACAGATCTAAAATATCTCAACAAACAAGAGAGATATAAATGTATACACCCATAGATATAAGAATGCAATACCCAAAATTTTAGGACGTTGGGCTCAACCGAAAATGCATCCACAAGTGATCACAACACCCTCCCAAATTTAGCACTTTATAATTGAGTGCATGTAAATATTACAATGAGTAACAATACCTTTTATATTTGAAATATGTGTATAAAATTTCACCAATGCGTAGATCTTGAAAAAATACACAATTTCAAAAAAAAGATCACCTTAATCCGAGCTACAGATCAAAAGTTATGAGTTCTACAAGGTTTTGTTATTAAAATAATATTTTAATGCTGATCTTTTTAAAAGGTACACATGACACCCAAATGTCCAAAGGGTAAAAGAGTGCATCCACACGATACATGCTTGCGACCAAAGGATAAAAGCTTACGCCCAAAACCTAAAATGTCAAGAGGGTAAATCATTGTATCAGTCAGAGGGTACACGCTTATATCTAATGGATAAAAGAATGCACTAGAGAGTGCAGATCTTCATCCAGTAGATAATCGCATCCAAAACCAAAATACCTAGAGGGTAAAAGAATGCATCTAGAAGGTACACGCTTATATCCAATGGATAAAATAATGCACCCATAGGGTATAGATCTGTGTCCAGTGGATAAAAGACTACATCCAAAACCAAAATATCCAGAGGGTAAAAGAATGCATCTGGAAGGTACACACTTATATCCAATGGATAAAAGAATGCACCCATAGGGTACAAATATGTGTCTAGTGGATAAAAGATTGCATCCAAAACCGAAATACCCAGAGGGTAAAAGAATGCATCGGAAGGTACACACTTATATCCAATGGATAAAAGAATGCATCTAGAGGGTACAGATCTGCGTCAGTGGATAAAATACTACATCTAAAACCAAAATACCCAGAGGGTAAAAGAATGTGTCCAGAAGGTACACGCTTATATCCAATGGATAAAAGAATGCACCCAGATTTGACTGTCTCAAAACATGGTTGAGTTTGATTGAATCTTTGGCACCTTCCAAATCCAATTCCACACTCGTTTTGCATAAAAATGCATGCTGCAAAAATTGCTAACAAATTCCATATACATGAAAAAATAAACCCTTGCTTGCAAAGAAAAACTTACTAGATGTCTACATCATCTATCGCTCTGATACCATGAAAGGAACGATAAGAATATTGTTCCAAGCCACGATCTCAGATGATAATAGCACACCACATTAGATTTGCAAAAGCGAGAAGAGCTAAAATACCATATATGGAAATCCATCATAATCCATAATGCTCAATACATTACAATAGAATGACTTGAATTATTCAATAAGAAATATGTACATATAGGAGGAGGGAAGTGCAACTACTACCTAAATTAGTGGTGAAGAACTCCCACTAACTGATACTGGTAGTTAAGTTAACTCCAAAAGACTAGTAAGCTAACTCGACATAACTGAGAAGCTAACTCCACACAACTAGTACACCTAAGCAAGCTAACCCAACAAGTGTAGGGATAACATAAGTGTAAGAATTATCCTAATAAATAAATAAAAGGATAAATAATAACCTACACTAACACATGACACCCAAATTTCCAAAGGGTAATAGAGTGCATTCAAATTATACAAAGCTTGTGACCAAAAGATAAAAGCTGTGCCCAAAACCTAAATGTCCAGAGGGTAAATCATTGCATCTAGAGGGTATATGTCTATATCTAATGGATAAAAGAATGCACCCAAAGGGTATAAATCTGTGTCTAGTGGATAAAAGACTCGCATCAAAAAATTGAAATATCTAGAGGGTTAAAGAATGCATTTAGAAGGTACACGCCTATATCCAATGGATAAAATAATGCACCCAGAAAGTATAAATCTGTGTCTAGTGGATAAAAGACCGCATCCTAAGAAGAAATATACGAGAGGGTAAAAAGAATACATCCTGGAGGGTACACGTCTATATCCAATGGATAAATGAATGCACCCTGAGGGTACAAATCTACCTCAAGTAGATAAAAGAATGCACCCAAAATGTATATAATTGTTAATACAAACTTAGGTTGTAAATATCTCTTTTCGGCACTTGTTTAAAAAACAAAGAGAAATCCAGAAAGTTGATATAATTTTTTTGTCAAAAAAATTTATCGTACATAATTATATTGAGTTTTTTTGGGAAATGTGCCAAAAACCCTTAAAAATTCCCATTTGATTGTCTCAAAACATGGCCAAGTTATAATTGATTTTAGGGTTTTGGCACCTTCCAAATCCAATGGTGCACTGCGGTTTGGATAAAAATGTATGCTGCAAAAAAGTGCTAACAAATTCTGAATACAAGTAAACAATAAACCCTTGCTTGCAAATAAAAACTTACAAATGGATGTCTACATCTTCTATCACTCTGATACCATGAAAGGAATGATAAGAAGATCATTCCAAGCCATGAATATCTCAGATGATCATAACACACCACATTTGATAAGCTGAAAGAAATTCACTAAAATAAGTTTACAAAATAATTTGCAAACAAAGAACAATAATGTAATATATTATTATGGAGCTCTCGTTACCGAGTACAACGATAATGGGCCTTGCTTGTATAGGAAAGGAAGATCAATCTAAGAACCAGTCAAGGCCATAGATCAAGCCATAAATCAAGGAAAAAACTAGTCATCAAAGAACTAGTCAAGACCATAGATTTAGAAAAGAACTAGTCATCAAAGATCTAGTCAATACCATAGATCAAAGAAAGAACTAGTCATCAAAGATCTAGTCAATACCATAGATCAAGGAAAGAACTATACCTAACATCTAGATAATATCTTCCCAATATCTAAATAAGATAAAAGAAATATCCACACACATAAGTGGGTGAGGATAAATACAATATAGATAAATAAAATAACTAGGTGAACATGAGCTAAGGTAAATACCTACTCTAACATATTCGGGTTAGGAAAGTCTATCGAGGTTTGGTAAGGGTGCAGGGATGATTGGTTGATGTTTGAGTTGATTTTGGGTGAGTGGGAAGGCTTACTGGTATGTGAATATAAAATAATATAGAGATGGTATCGGTTAGGTGACCGATGCCGTATAGGGATGAAACCGATGGAGGTCGAGGAACCGATGTTGGTTGGGGAAATAGGTAGTAAACTATTAAAAATAGGTTTTTAGGCTCTCTATGATTGCAAAAAGAGTGAGTGTAGTGTGGTTTGGGTCGTAATATGGTTGAGAAGACTCCATAATACTAAGAAGAAGGTTAATAAGGGTGAAAGGGCTTGATGTGGTTGAACAGTAGGTTGATGGGAAGAAAGTGATATACGAGTAACAGAAGAAATGAAATACTTGAAATGAGAAATAATTCTACAATGGAATAAGCATAAATGATTAAAATCATAGTACTTACTTGGTATTTTGTAGATCATGTGAGTGGAGATGGTTGATGGTTGATCGGAGAAGAGGTGCTTGAGTCTAGTGCCACTGGAAGTACAACTTGTGTGCTCTTATGAGTATTCAAGCACTTTGGAAAGAGAATCGATTGTTTCATCTTGTATTGTGGTTGTGTGTGTTTTTTTTCTAGATGTAGGAAGGCTTGAAGTTTCATGCTTGAATGTAATCAAGCTCCAATAACTGAATGACCAACCAGTGTAAAGAGTTGTAAAATTGTTTATAACCGAACCGATGGTGGTTAGGTAATTGGTGCCAGTGAGGATAAATCGACGTCGGTTATGGTGAAATAGTCCTTTTTACCAAAAATAGGCATATCCTCCTAGATTTGGGTCCACTTAGGGAAGTGGAATTCATGTTACAAAAGGTAGGAAAATCATAGAATAAGTCTAGTTAGGTTTGGCAAGAAGTCTTAGTTATCTAGGTCAAGTGATGACTCAGTACTAAGAGTGATGACTTGGTCATTATGAGTTAAATTCCCCTGGAATGGGTCCAGGGTGATGTGGATTTGCAAGGGTTAAATTAACTTAATTAAAATAATTAAATTAATTAATAATGTGAGGATGCACATTAATTCAATTGTAAGTAATTAAATTAATATGAATGCCGGGTAAGGGGTCATGGTTAGTGAATATGTTACATTAATTAATTGAAAGGGGACTAAGGGAGTGTAACCCAAATTTGGTGTCTACATTTGCCCCTTTTTATCACATAGCTTGATGATAAGAGACATTAAAAAACATGAAGTCATTGTCTTAGGTATGAATGAAGGTTAGGTTGCCCCAAGTATGGGTGGAGGTGATCCTTCTCAAACCAGGAACTGATGAGGTGATAAACGGAGGTGGTGAGTGGTGTGATAAAATGAGAAGTGATGAAAGATGAGGTATAGGTGGGGTATAGGTAATGGTGATATCAGTTTGGGTAATAGGTAATGGCATTCGAACACATACACACATATAAAATGTGACAAGGTACTAGGTTGAAGAGCGTGGAAACTCTACATTGTCATAGGTCGGTTGGTTTATCCAAATAAGGTTGATGTGACCCAAGTATCCAAGGTATAAGATACGGTCCTAAAAGACAACTAGGATAGGTGTAGGAATGAGTAGTAGGTGTGTTCCAAAACACCAAAAGGTTTGGTTGGGATAAACAAAATGACATTAGGAAAGGTAAGGTCATTGGGATGAACAACATGAGTAACTTCATCGCAAGGTATAGTGAGTAAGAAAACATGAATGTCAAAAATGGGTTGGGTTGGGTTGGGTGTATTAGGAAAGGCCGTAGGTAAGGCCACATGTAGAGGTAAAAACATGCCCCAACTGATAATGAGGTTGGGTGGTAGGAAATAAGGTAATTAGGTGGGCTAACAAGGTTAGGGTGAAGGAATGATAGTGATAAAAATGGGTTTGGGTGGAAAAATTGAATGAAAATTAGATAGAGGTTGGTGGGAAGGTTACTAAAATAAGTTTAAGTAAAATGACATTGGTAATGACAAACCGATGCTAGTTCATTAGGGATAGAAACCGACATTGGTTTGGTTGGGATAGGGTAAAAAAAAAATTCCGCATTTTACGGATTCATTTTGACATTTCTAGTTATAGAAAATGACGGAGATAAAGGTTGAATGGGAGAAAGGACAAGAAACTTTATCAAGGCTGAGTTGAGTAGAGTGGCGAGAGTTGAGTGGAGGAGATCATTGAGAGTGATTTGATTGATTGAGGACTGAGAGTTGGAGAGGCATGGTTAAGGCAGAGAAGGCTTTGGAGGACCACCAATTTTAGAAACCAAAGGTTCCATCGAGGAGGCAATGTCATGTTGAGGTAGGAATCAATCCATATTGTGTGTTTTTAATTGAAATTTGAGGTAAAATGAAAAAATGGGGTGGGGAATTGAAAATTTGAAATGTGGGTAAAAATTGATGAATTTGGGTAGGGGAGGTTGGAATGTAGATTAATTAGGTGGGAAAATGAATTGGGGTGGGGTTTAGGTGGGATTTGGGTAGATTATAGGGTGTATTTTCAATTTTTTGAAAATTTGGGGCATGGGGGTTCGGCCTTGGGGCTGAATCAAGAGAGATTGATGCTTAGTTAGGTATCGATCGACGATATCGATTGGCATCTTGACATTGGTTGTTGAAATAGGTGACGGTATCGGTTAGGGTGACCGTGTGCGATCCATTGTGAAAAGTGACCTAGCCTATAAAAGGATAAGTTATAGGGAAAAATGGATTTATAAAATAGATAGGTAGGTAAATTTAGAGAGATGAGAGGTAGAGTAGAATAGAAGTAGGTGGGTATAAGGTATTTATGGCTAGGAATAAGTGAGTATTAGTTAGGTAAAATATCGAAGGAGAGAAATGATGAAATAGAACATGGGGCTTGTTTAGGCTAGATAAAATGGATGATAGGTTAGTGAAATAGTTAGGAAATGAATAGGTAGGTAGAGAAATGTGGGTATGGGATGGGTGTAGGTAGGGGTGAACAAATGAGTAAAGTAGGTAAGTACTTGAAATTTGAGTGGTATGGATGCTAGACACGTCACCAGTTGATGATGCGGGATAGGGTACCACCATTATTGGTGTGGATGCAACCCAACATCACGAGGATGAGTGGACTCATATGCAAGACATTGACCGATAAGCATTAGGTGATATAATGTATCAGGTGAGATCATAGTCTTATGGTTATTCTCATCGATAGATGGGATGCGTAACGACCAATACCTTCCATCTACCCACCAATGAGATGACTATCATCATTGGAGGATGTGTATAGGATTCTACAACTACCGATTGTGGGAGAGCATATATATCATATTTTATTAGATACAAAGATTGATTTGATGGTTGCAGTGTTTGGGGAGGTAGTGGGTGACTTGACTGAGCACAAGTTCCAACCTTGTGTATAAAGCTATGTATGTTGTGCATCCGTAGGAGACTCATTTAGCAATACTAATGATGGATGGAGGCCATTGGATGTTATGCACTCCTAGACTCGAGAGGGCAGCAATTTCCCGAGCACTGATGGGGGTTTTGCAGGATATGATTGAGTGAGTTTTTTTTTTGCATGGGTTCCTACATATAGTGCAACTATATAAGGAGTTATGGGCTTATGAGGAGAGGATGGAACATTATAGTATTTGTTGTACACTTTTATTGCACTTCTTTGGGCATATGAGCACATAATGATTGTGCACCCATGAGGGAATCTTGATAGCATATTGGTATCTTGGTGAGATGAGAGTAGGCTACATGAGATGGTTTGTAGTATGTGGACATTCATCCAAGTGGAGGAGGCAAGAGATGATGTGGATTACTATAAGATGACAAGCTGGAGGGTCTATATGTGATGGATATACTATAAGGACCCTATGTTGGTTTTCCTACTTACAGAGGCATGACACATGAGCTGCAATGCATATAATTGATTAGATGGATATAGGGGAGGTGTTACGACAAGCACGAGATGATTTTGGTAGGTAGATTCGATTCAGTTTAGACTACTGATACAGATGTGCCTCCACCATTCCCTCAGTACCATAGAGATGATGTTGAGTGACCATTATCTCCATCATATCCATCCGAGATCTTGCAGGGTAGGAGGAGTAGGTAGTGGATAGGAGGATAGATGATGCCAAAGTGTGACATATGGGTATAGACATTGGTGGGTAGCCTAACTATAAGCATTACCACCATGACTAGGTTAACAAGACTTGGCTACAATTATAGTTTAGAGAGATGCATTACAGGGGGGCTTTAGGGGATGATTTAGGGGCATAATTGACAATAGCCACCTACGAGATACATGTAGACACCATGAAGGGATAGGTGATAGTGTTACAGGGTCAGTTAGTGGAAACCTAGGCACATGATCTTGACACACGAGGCACCTACATAGGGGGATGGTGCACAAGTAACATTGTTACATGCACATGTTATAGGTTTATAGGGTCAACTGACAGCAAAACAAGCAAAAGTTGTGACATTACAGGTGTAGATAACTGCATAGGAACCTATACATGTACTGAGATAGGGTCATGTGATACATGCAGTAGCTTTGGGATAGGGTCCCTTAGTTTAGGCTAGAGGATAGGTTGGATTTGGGGATGGTGCACTTCGGATAGTATCCATGGCCAGATTCATGGATACTTTGAATGAGGCCCGATATTATCAGGATCATTTGATCATAGCTGATATTGAGGTTCCATCATATATAAAAACATATGGCCCAACAAGAAGCTAGTAAGAGGACCCAAAACACAAACACTACGAGGTAGTCATCGCTCTCATAGACATGGAGAGAGGGAGGTGACTAGTTCATTGAGGCCAGTCTAGATGAGGGTACAAGGGAGATGATGGTTGGGCAGAGGATAGGGTGAGAGGATGAGACAGGTGAGAGTAGAGGTGAGGGCCCTATATGGGGGTGAGACCAGATGATAGGTGATATTAATTTTGATTGTTTGATATATATACACCGTCTTTGTGTTGAAGAGGGAGATTGTAAATGAGAGTTTTTGAGATATATTATTTATATCTATGGATATATGTATTGATACACAAACACTCCATTTATATAGTAGATGATGATTCATAATGATGATGTATGTGGTTTCATTTCCATTGTTTTGTTATGTGTGGAAACTAGGTGAGTTAGGCATGGTGGAGTCTAGGTTATCCAGGCATGGTGGAGTTAGGTTTTCTAGGCATGGTGGAGTATAGGCTATCTAGGAATGATGGAGTTTGAATTGAGTAAGTGTTGTTGTGATGAAACTTAAGTTGTGTTAGGTATGGTTGGGTCATGAGCATAGGCATGCTTGAATAAAAAATTTCCAAGTTACTATTTTTATGGAAATTATGTGTTGTTGATATGGTGTGGTTTTAATCTCCAAGTAATTGATATTTATGGAAATATAGATGACTTTGGTATGATGTGATGGATGTTTTCATTATGATAAGTATGATGAAATGATGTATGTGTTGTGATATGTTAATTTCCAATTTATTGTGTAGATGGAAACTAACTAGGTTATGATGTGTGTTAAAGGGAGGAATGGTTAGGGAAAGATTGGCTAAGATAACCTCCCATGGCCCCATGCCCTCGGAGTGCTGCCTACATAGCCTCGATGAAAAGGGGCCTCAAGACAATGTAGTTCTCCCATAGGATAGGAAGAATATGATGAGGTAGATGGATAGGTTGGTAGGTTTAGGCATGATTGAGTCTAGGTCATTTAGGTATGGTTAAGTCTAGGTTGTTTAGGCATGGTGAAGTCTAGGTTGTTTAGGCATGTTGGAGTCTAAGTTGTTTAGGTAAGGTGGAATGTTTAAAATAGGTTGATGAAAATAGATGAGGAATGTTGAGGTAGGTGAAAGAGAAGAAATCCCAAAAAGTAAGTGTTGAAGGTCTAGTCCTGTATAGGAGAATCAATAAGTAAGAAAAGAGGTGAAAAGAGAGAAATGCTCCATAAGTGTCAAGGACCATAATGAGCATACCGAGGATGGGTTTATGAACTTAAAACCCCTAAAGGTAGTGCATGATTGACTATTCTAAAGGTGAAATAAGTTACATGATCATGAAGTGTCGCATGTGTGTACCACGTCCCTTGAGTAGGTAGAAGAAGAGAAAAGAAGGAAAGTAAGGTGGAGTGGTGTATTTAGTGTAACCTTGTTATGAGACAACATGCCCCTTCTTAAAGATACCCAAAACTAGAATATGTAAGTCCATGATGAAAAAGTTGTAATTTTTTTGTATTTTATTTTTTCTTTTGTTTTAGAGATTGATCGATGCAGGAAGTCTAGGTGGGATGAATATAATAAATCCTTGAGGTATTCTTGAAGTTTATCGATGTGGGAAGCTTCAAAATATTTTATTTTTATTTTGCAGAAATAGTCTTCTTTTTAGATATACTATGTATAATATGGCTAGCTTTTTATAGTTTTCCTTGAAGGAGCAGTCTATTTATAACAAAAAGATAGAAAGATAGATGTCCTTTTGAGGGAGTCATCTATTTTCAATAATTTTGACTCAAGGAGTTGAATTTGAAAATCCCATATATTACTTTTGAAATTTTTGGACTTTTAGGTCATGGACAAGACTATAAAGGAGTATAGGATTCTTTTATGAAGGAAAATCCATAGCACACAAAGGTTAGCTATGAAAGAGAGGTTTTAAGTGAAAAAAACCATGGGATTCCATCTTGAAAAGAACAAAAAGTATCCATGAGAATCATGTCATGAGTAGAGCCGTGGTACTCATATTGAAGATAAGGCTAAAAGGTGATGGATAATCACATGATTCTTGTTTAGTCGTTGATCCTTAAAAGAGGTAGATGAAAGGAATGTTATAAGATAAAAGGTGATATAGTAATTGATTCAAGAATAGAATGGTCAAAGATAAGGCATTAGGCTTGGGTTTACCTTCGAGAGAAGATAAATGATAAAAACCTTATCCATAGGTATGAGTAATGATATAGGGCCCAAACCAATTAGGAGCAAACTTGCCCCTGTTTAATTTTCTTAGCTTTAGTTACATGTTGATTTTCCTTCAGGACAAGATCACTGACCTTGAAGGTTCGTTCATGGACACATTTTTCATAGGCACGTTTGATACATTTTTGATATATTTGAAGGTGATCGAGAGCATTTAAACGACGTTCATCTAGAAGCTCAAGTTGTGCCAAATGGTCTTGGTGAAAGTCATCATCATTGAGAATGTATTTGAGTGAGATATGAAGTGATGGAATTTAGAATTCGAGAGGCAAGACAACCTATGTACCATAGACAAAAGAGAAAGGTGTGGTAAAGGTTAAGGTGTGAATACTAGTGTGATAAGCCCATAAGGCAAAAGGAATGTGCATGTGCCAATCCTTGTTAGTATCATCAACCACTTTCATAAGAATATTGATAAGGGTTTTGTTATTCGATTCGGCCATTAATTTGTGCGAGGATAATAAGGTGAAGAAAAACTTATTTGAATGCAAAATGTGTCAAAAATTTTGCATAGGGTTTTGTTTTTGAATTGTTTTCCGTTATCGGTGATGAGGTAGTGATGAACACCAAAGTGAAAGATGATGTGATGGTTTATGAATTCAAAAATTTTCTCGGCTTTTGTAGAAATGAGATGTGAGGATTCCACCCATTTAGTGTAGTATTCAATTGCAGTGATGATCCATTGGTGATGTTGAGAAGAATGAGGGTTAATCTCTCGGCGAGATCCAAACCCCATTGGGAGAAAGGCCAAAGGTCTTGGTGACTGTAAGGTGTGACTAGGGGGTTTGATGAAGATTAGAATGTTGTTAACATTTCAAAAACATTTAACATAGTCACAATAGTCTTAGTTTAGGGTTGGCCAGTAGTAGCTGAGGTGAAGGATATGCTTAGTGAAAACAAGGCCACTAAAATGCACCGCAAATCTCATTGTGAACTTCCTTAATGGTGTATGGGATTTCATAACTTGTAAGGCATTGTAGGAGGATACTGTCAAAGCCAAGTTTGTAGAGAAGACCCCCATGATAAAATAACGAGAGAAACTTTTGAGGAAGGCTCGTTGTCCATTGTGAGTGAGTTCCGAGAGGTAGAATTGAGAGGAAAGGTAATCGATGAACTGCTTATACCAAATGTCACGTGGATCAGTTTCAATTCTTCCTACAAATTTAATGTCTTGGAATAAATAAGAGGGTGATTGCAACCTTTGTATTGTGAAAAATATTTTTGAGTCAAAAGGAGAAGCAGGTATTTGAGAAGCAAGGAAGGCCATGGTATATGCAAATTTGTTAGTGGAGTGTGGAGTGGTTTGAATCTCATAATGATCAAAGGAAGTCAAAAGTATGTCGACGTGATGTTTATACTTTTGAAGTATCTCATTACGAAACTAGTATAAACCATTGACTTGGTTCACAACTAGTTGGGAGTTGCCAAATATATTAATGGATTTAACATCTAAAGGCTATGACAATCTAAATACCTAGCACGAGTGCTTTGTATTCGAAATGTTATTAGTATAGTTGAAATATAGTTTGAAAGATAAAGACATAGGCTAATTGTCAAGAGGAATAAGGATGACCCATGCGCCACCCCCACATTGACATTTATAAACTGTCAAAAAAAAGGTCATCGATAAATGGTGTTGTCAAGGGAGAGGGTAGTGATGGATTCATCGGGAAATCAAACTTAGAAGATTTATTTCCTAAAAGAGGCATGTCTGCAAGTTGGTTGACAATGGTTTTCCTTTAACATAATTTTGATGGATGAATCCAAGATCTAGGTTAGCAAGAAGCATGAGCCAACATGTAACACGTTGGTGTTGGTAAGGCTTAGCATACATGTAATGTAAGGGGTTAGTATTGGTGACAACGAAGGTTTTGTGGTTGAGTAAGTAATGGAAAATTTTGGTGGTGACAAAGACTAGGGCCTAAACACAATTTTTCGGTATGAGTATATCTAGTCTCATAGTCTTAAAGTGTACGACTTAGATAATAAAGCGCTTGCTCCTTGTGTTTCTCATCATGATGAGTGAGCATGACACCCAAGAACGGTCTATGATAGAAATATAGAAGTAAAAGGGTTCATCGTATTTAGGTGGAATGAGCACAGGTGGTTAGAGGAGGTATTGTTTTAAGGCATCAAAATATTTGTGGTATTCATCATCCCATTTGAAGGAGACATCCTTTTTGAGAAGATGATGAAATTGATGGCAGCGATAAAAAAGATGAGAAATAAAACAATGAATAGATTACAACTTGCCTTACAAACTATGAAGTTGTGAAGGTTAGTATGTGGAGGCATCTCGAGAATATCCTTGATCTTAGTGGGATCAACTTAATGCCACACAAAGAAACGATGAAACCAAGGAGCTTTCCCGAGAGAACAAAAAGACACACTTCTTAGGGTGAAGGTGAATGCAATATTTGATGAGATGGGCAAAGACAACTTTAAGGATTGTAAGGTGTTAGCCTTTGATGTTTGTATTTAGAAAGAAAACCATTGATGTAATATTCCAATATGCTATGCATGATATCGTGAAAGATATAAGTCATAGCCCATGATATATGACACTAAATTTTTAAGACCAAAGTGGATGACACAATAGCGAAGGTCCCCACAAGAGTGATGAAGGAGGTTTTGTGTTGATCTTCCAGGGTGAGTAATATTTGGTTATAACCCGAGAAACCATCCATGAGTGATAGCATCGATGGTGACGGTGAGATCAACTAGTTAATCAATACTAGGTAGAGGAAACTCATCTTTGGGGAAAGCTAGGTTAAGGTCACAAAATATGTTAAAATGTGGAGTCCCCCTATCACTTTTGTGACAAGAACAATGTTAGAGATCCATTGGGGATAATCAATGGGTAGAATGAAGGAAACATAAAGGAGGCACTAGAGTTCTTCCTTTACAAGAAGGGTAATGTGAGTATGTATTTTTTTAGCTTTTGTTTCAAGGGTTTGGCATCAAGAATGGTTATAATATTATGGACCATTATATTTGGGTAAATACAGGGCATATTGGTGTATGCACAAGAAAAAGCCTTGTTATGATCCCATAGGAAAGGAGTGAAATCTTCTTTTTAGCTGCATCTAGAGATTAGCCTATCTTTAGAATCGGGGATAATTTTAGCGGCGAATATTCGTAATATGGTGAAAATTTCATTTTAGGAAAATTTGAAAAGGTGAATTATTCGGAGTGGTTCGGTGTCCTTTTCACCTAAAATATATAGTATATTTTTGGGGGGGTCGGCTTTGCCTTCATTTGAAAACATCTCCTATAAAAACCTAGCTGATTCCGGGTAGTATACCTCAAGTAGCTTAACAAATTACCAATACTGTGAAATTTGAACTCGCATACCCTTAAGCACCAGAGATTGACATTCTTGTGCTTTGTGATTGTTGACGCGTGACAAATGCGGTGTTGACGCGTGCGAGGGCATTGTTGACGCACGACAAAGCTTTATGGCGTGCGGCGAGAGGAAGTGTTGACGCGTGACTTGGGCAAAGAAGTTGGCGTGTGACGGTATATTCGAGATAGTGGACGTGCGACAAGAAATGGGTTGTTGACGCGCGACAAGTGCAGAGTTGACACGTGACAAAGACCTCAGATAGGGGATGCGTGGAAAAACCTCGCGAGACAACTGGGCCAGTCGTTACTTGGTTCTTTTGCTGACGCATGACTCTTTTCAGAATAATGGAAGGTGCCAGCTCAAAGAATACGAATAACCTAAAAGTAAGAAATCTCAGAAATCACTCTTCAAGTATTTTGGAAACTCTGTGGATACAGATATTGTAAATACCAATCATATAGATGCCACCACAAAGAATCAAAATATTGACTGTGTGGAAGGTATTATTGAGGTGGACATGCATTCTGCACAGTATCAAAGTCAAACAAATGAAACCTACGATAATATGCCAGATCTTGAAGATATTGTTCCTGTTGGGTGCAACTAGAAGTGCAGCTAGATATCACAGATACAAACACTCAACAAAATGGAAGATAGAAATAAAAATCAAACTCCGGTCCAAGAAAGAGGAAACCAGGTGATTGTGATATTGCTCAAAATTCTACTAAAAAAGTAAAGCATTGAAAACGAACAAGAATATGTGGACCATTGGTGGGACATACAAGTTTGATTAGCATGACTAAATTTCCATTTATTGAAACTGTACAATCATCTAATTATGAAGAAATCCCATATGAATGTACATGTACAATATGTACGTGGAAATTGGGAAAGCAATAAAAATGCAATGAAATTTGGACACTATAGAAAAACATTGTGGAAAACAATATTTAAGCGTAATGGGGCGGATGGCCGAGAAAATCAAAACACATAGGTGGAAAACTAAAAAGAATGCATGCATGTTAGATACGTGATGGAATATGAGGCGAGCGAGAAAAAAAACAGACATCTATTGGAAAAGGGAGGAACGATCACATCGCATATTGGTAAGATGAAAGAAACAAATCTACATGCAAAATTCATACAATTCTCTACTCTTTTTCAAATACTAAAAAAAGGAAGAGCGATTTCGGATGTCCTCGATTTCAAAGTTTTGTATCAATTTAATGGAATGCTGAATGTACCTCAGTCTCATTGGTCTGAAAGTAGTGGATGGGAAATGGAAAAATGCCTCTCGATGATAGAGAAGGAAGATTTGAAAGAGAATGTAAAAAAACAAACTTTATCTCTCTTTTAATTAATGAAGTGACAACAGTCGACAACACCGCATGGGTATGTATCCACATCTATACTTTAGAAAATCATATAAGGACACCTCATCATTGGGTGTTATGAAAATGGTTGAAAAGCTGCAATGCCGAAAACCTATATAAAATAGTTGTTTCTCATTTGAAAGATGTTCTGGAATGACCTGATTATGAAATTGCTACGAAGTTGGTATGCGTTGGAGCGAGATGGTGCATCTGTCATGCGGGGGTCACCGAAGCAGGGCTCTGTGTTAGATTACAAACAACAAGTGGCCCCATAAATGCTACCAATTCACTGTATGACTCACGAGAATGAATTTAGCGTATAAAATGGTAAGAAACCATGAAAATGTTGCTAAATTAGAAAACATTATAAGAGAACTTCATGCCTATATGTCAAAGCGACCCAAAGCATTTTCTCAAGTTCCAAAATTTGCAATTGGAATTACGAGATGGAAAAAAAAATCTGAAGGATGTGGAGACTAGATGGATCTCTTTGTATGAACTGCATGCAGAGTTCGTGAGGAGTATCCTTCATTGGTTGGTTTCATGCACAAATACCGTCATGAAGTTGATAGGAAAGGGACTTGTTGTTCCATTTAAGCGATTTGGAGACATTACTTACATTGGTTGGTATTCTTCCAATGTTAAAGGAGATCAATACATCGATGAAGCATGCAAAAAGATTAATCTATATTGTGCATTTTATACGGATGAGAAAAATGGTATGTCAAAGTCTTGATATATTATCTTGTTCCCAGGATAGTTTTGATGCACTGTTTTTGAAAATTGGAAAGATTTATTAGATCTTAAAAATCCTAACACCTTTTTGAGATTTAATATCCACGATCACCTCTCGCATCACTTTGTTAATGGGAGGAAACACCAATGCACATTTTGCAAAACGTCAAGATATTACGAGGATCGAAATGAGAAGATGTTCCGTGACATGTAATTTGTTTGAGTCTGTTATAGTTGAAACAAGAATAAAGCTTAAAAAATTTTTTCAGAAACCTTGTCATAAGAAATTAGGGAATGTTTCGTAAAGATAAAATCTCGAAGCCATGGATGTGATGAATCCTAATTTTTGAATCGAAGGTGGCGTGCGAGACTTTGTCGAAAGCATTTCCATAAATCAATGGGTACAATAATGGAAAAATTTACAAAGACGTCGAGCTCAAGGGTATGGAAATCAAAGGTATATTGAATGCCGATTTATTAAAGTTTTAGTCAACAAATTTTGCAACAACAATGAGGAACCAATATAAGAATTTAGATCAACCTTCTGAAAGTGGTGCTATTACAAGGTGTGGCGAGGAATATATCAAAGTTCTATCTTACAAGAAGATATCGGTGAATATTTTAGATTATATTAGTTATGCCAAACAATGATTTTGGGAGTGCTGTGGAGGATGAAAGGGTTTTCGGTGCATTGTCATTTATAAAATCAAAACCGAGAAACAAGTTGGATAAAAATCGGAAAGTTGCATGAGGTGTTATGTTTCTCGATACTCCATCGAAACCTTTCCTTTTGATGAGAAATTGCGCACTATAATTCCCTTTACGAAAGAAGAGCGTGTGAATAATACAGCTACAAGTACAAATATTCCCAACCTTGGGAGTGTAATTGGCTCTTCATCATATTCTATAGAAGACAACATAGAGTTTGATGAATTTGTTGATAATGGATTGTTTCAAACTTTAAATAGGTATCTTATTTATCTATCTTTTATCTTTATCATTAAAGATGTTATAGAGTCTATATACTAAAAATGTCGGAAATTCACCCATCTATCTACTAATCCATTTCTCGTGTTGGGTTTTTTAAAACACAGATCTAGCTCATTACCGATGGCGTGTGATGATTTCAACTTTAAGGAGGTATCTTTTTCCCCTTAATCTTATTGTTTATTACTTATTCATTTTTTTTCAGCTCTGGTTATCATTAAAGATGTTACTGGTCTATGTATTTACATTTAGTTAAATACAATCTTTTTATTTTTGAAAACGTGGGTTGTGTTATCAATTTTACGCACATGGAAAAATTGGAAAACAAGGCCTTATTACTATCAAATCACGACATTGGTCCCGGGGACCCACTTACTGGTCATCGGTGAGATCGCTCATTTTTTTCCAAGAATGCGAGTCATCGAGAGGAGTTCGTGCCTTGTCCTAACTCGGTCATAACTCGAGATCACAAGCCTTAGACGAGTTCATGAGTAGGAAATGTAAGTTCGGTTGTCAACTTTGGCTTGTCATCAAAGAGTCTCGATAGGAGCAGAGGATGTTTGATGGTTGGCTCATTGAGGCGAGAGAAATGACAAACTCGACTTGGTTTAATTCAACATGAAGAGATTGATGCTTCCTTGTTGGAATATGAATTCAGTTTTAATGACTCGGCAGAGACAATCACTTGCCTCAAGATTTGGTTGAGCTTCTTCCATGGAAGCGACTTTCCAAAGTGAAAAGGTGAGACAACTCAACTAAAACTTTATCTCATTCTTCTACTACAGCGGCAAGATTTTACAACAACTGATCACGGCTGTGGTCGCATGCAACCAGAACATCAGGATCAACACCAACGGTTCCTTGGGATCGCCCTGTGGCAGCTGTCACAATTAACTCTCTCTGGAGGCGATTAATTTCTGAGATAAAGCTTACTTCTCTACCCTGTAGCTGCTGCGTATAGCCAATTAGGCATGATCATGGCAAGAGAACAATATTTCGTGCAAGGGAAATGACGTGATGTCAAGCCGTTGAAAAGATCCCGTGCGCGCTGGTGGGAATAGTGGAGAAATCGGGTCAAATTGCCAAGTGAAGACAATATGATGGCTATCCGTCATGAAAATCCCGCGAATGGGAAACATTTCACTATCTTGCCAAGTTTGCGTGGTGAAGTCGAGTCGGGGCCTATGGATTAGTTTGTCCAAGCCGTTACTGCTGTGATTTGGAGCTATTATGCCAGGTGTGGAGATATTGGTTTGGCAAACCATGACCAAAATTCCACGTGGGGGAGATTTGGAGCAGCACCGCCAAGTGGAAATTTTAAGATGGAAAACCATGTTGTTCACTCCGCGTAGGGGAGAAATCCGGTTGAACTGCCAAGCGTGGAGATTTGACGATGGCAATCCATCATGAGACTTCCGCATGGGCCATGTAAACAAAACCCCATGCAGCTTGGAGTGGTCCGAGTCTTTGGGCGAGTCACACGGAAGGTAAGTCGGAGAACGTGGGAATGAGGCAGTTGAAGTGTTTAATAGGATTGGACGTGGTTGTCTAGCCTGGCCAAAGTCGAGTATGACACAGAGATGGGTGAAGGAGGCTCTACACATTCTGCTTACCACGCATAACATTCTGGTCGCGAGACAGATCAACCACAGGCAGCAGGCGTGTTGCAATACAGTAGAAGCCTTCTTTTGAGCGCTTCCAACAGACACGGTTTTCCTCACGAGGCGTTCATACTGTTTCACCGAATGCAGCAAACAGATGTCCGACCTGATCAGTTCACCTTTGCCAGCATACTTCTAGCCTGTGCCACGATAAGAGCTTTGGAACAGGGTATGGACATACGTTGAGTTCTACGCTCAAAGCTCCCACGCATTCGATGCACAGGCATGTTGCCGTATAATAGAAGCCGTTTTTAGCGCTTCAAACAACTGCAGGAAACAAATATTCACTGCCGTGTACGATGGATTGGAGTCACGCTATTTGAGGCTTCATAAAATTTTCCTGAGATGGAGTTTTATTACGTGCAGAGTGAAACGATTCATATTGCTCAGCACTTCTTCTCCTAGAAGCGAATTGAATGTGAAGGTCAACTCTGAAAATACCTGGTGGCCAGTTTTGTATGTCACGACTCACATCCTTGTCACTTGTAAATGGTCTATTTGAGAAACGATGAGGAACAGACGAGATGTTCTGCAGTAACACCAAAACGATGAGGCTTAGCTTGCTTTAAGAGTGTAGTAGGCGGATAGCCTAGTCTGAATCAAGAAGAGTCATTGCAGAGCCAATTGAAAAATAAAGTATGCAAATGAGAAATTCAAGATTGATCGACAAGTTTAGAAAGGAAGCTTGATAATTCTGAGCTGAGGATGAATGCGAGTGCATGTCGGCTCGATCGGAGTTGAGAGCGTGGAGTTTCACAGATAGGATCTTGGCTTAGGTCGCAACGATGGCGCCAGACTAAGAGGTGGCTTCTGCGTGATCTCGAAGAAGAAAAACGGGTATGGGGAGCTCGATCTAGGTGGGGAGCTCGATACAGATGGAGATCATGCAAAATTTTTACACGGAGCTCGTTTTGGGAGCTTGGCTTAGGTCGCATGCTATGGCACCGACTTAGAGGTAAAGCTCGCCCGAGGGAATGAGTGCAACAAGCTCGTGGTGGTCAGGTGAGCGAGATGATGAGAGCTCGATTCTAGAAAGAGCTTGATAGAATTTGTTCACGGTGCGAGCTCATCGGTTGGACATGATGATCAAGGGAGTGTCATAGTGATGTAAATCTTGTTTTGGTCATGGTAACAAAAGATCTCGGTTGAGTAGTGGCTTGTGTCATAGTGGAGGATGGATTAAAGGAGATTAAAGGTTCAAAACTCGGAAGATGGATTGGAAGTGGAGCTCGCTCAATGCGAAGAAAAAAGGAGCTCAGATCGATCGTGAAGCTGGAGAAAAAAACCCTTCGCAGAACTTTTCACAAGTCATTTTCGGTGAGAAACAGTAGAAGGGATGGGTCGTGATCGAGGAAGTGTCGAGCTCAACTACAGGAGATAGAACTAGTTGATTAGGAAACTCAATGAACAACTCGGTATCTATGGTGGCTCGGTTCAAGGAGCATTTTCATCCAGAGAATATCTTGGTTGTGGTAGAAGCGGGTGAGTTGCAGCTGTGCATGATAAGGATCAGTGGTGAAAGAATCATTTCTAGAAAGAGCTCAATGAGGGAAAAGCTCATTGGGAGGTCATGACACTTAGAGAAAACTAAGCTCAATACAAAGGTGGGTTCAGCTCTACGCGAGTCGGTGATACGTAAGCTCAAGGCGAGTCAGAAGTAATCTCAAGGTGGCAAAGTGGAGGAGCTCAAATCGGTCACGGTCAAAGGAACTCAACTTGGTTGATGCGATGGATGATGGAGCTCGGATCCAACTTGGTGAGTTGGCTCGGCGAGCCAACCACCGAGTTGGACTTATTTTTATTCTTTTCTTCAAATCCGGTGAATATGGGGCCCACTAATAATTTAATTAATTTAATATTTTTATTTAAATATTTTAAATAGTAATATTTATTATTATTATTTAAATATTTTATTTAAATATTATTTTAATTCATTAAGAAGACTAGGTCATCAAGCAATTAATGACCCATGATGGAACCTTCTCGGGTAGTTCAACTAACGGTAATAAATACATCATGGACCTTCATTTTAGGAATGTAATTATGACCATTTCCTCTTCTTTCACATATTCTTCTATAAATGTAAGTTGGAAGCTCATTTCAAAGGGTTCCAATGATTCGGACAAGTTGGACGAGTTAGATATCTCGGGTGAGTGTATACTTTTCAAGGGTCCTCTCTCTTACGCAAGTTGTTCTTGTGTGTTGAGAGAACTTTCAAGCCTCCTCTTCAAGATTGTAATGGAAACTATTGCCTCTTCGAATGTATGATGCATTGTGCATATTATTGAAGCAATAAAGTGTGTGTTTTGTGACTAATCTAGTCCTTTCATCCTTCGTATGCTTCTTTGTGCCTTTCTCGTACTTGTAGGTACCTTTGTGCGATTTAAGTTTCTATTGCGGAGTTCTTGGAGTTACTGTGCTTATCGAGTGGTGGAGTATTGCATGCGGTTGAGTTGTGGTGTCATTCACCCTTCTTGAGTTCATCCTTCTTCTTTGGGAAGCTGGTATATTTCTCGGTCGATAAAGTTTAACAAAGGGAACGCGTGTTTCTTAGTCTATGGTATCTGTACCCTCTCTAAGTTGCGGTAGGTGAAGTTGACTGTGGTGCATACACCCTCTTCAAATTAACCCTTCCGAATCGAAGACACCCTTTATTTGGTGCATCACCATCCCTAGTATAGTTTCATTTCTGCAAATCTCTTTCCCTAAAACCCCATGAAAATGTTAGCGTAGGACTAGATAATCATTTTTGTTACACTAGGAGTAGTACAACACTTAGTTTAGGAAGAGGAAGCCGGCCTTCTCCAGAGGTTCACCTCGAGCCCAAGTCCCACAGCTTGAGAGGTGATCCCATGTGTCCCAATCACACCGAACGTCCTATTCACATCCTGGCCATTCGGAGGGTGCGGTGATTTGGCGATAATAGGTTGACATCCGTCCAGGAAGCTGTTACTTCTCGGGGTGACAATGTCGGACAACTCACCCATCTATCTACTAATCCATTTTTGTGTTGAATTTTTTTAAGACAAAGATCTAGCACATTACTAGGTGATGATTTCAATTTTAAATAGGTATATTCTTCAACATAATCTTATTGTTTGTTACTTTACATTTTTCAGCTCTTGTTATCATTAAAGATGTTACAGTCTAATTCTATATATTTACATTTATTTAAAGATATTGTTGGTCTATATATTTAAAGATGTTGCTGGCACTTCTCGGGACTGAAAATGTCAGGAAACTCACCCCTCTATCTACTGATGTCGGGTAAAACAAACCTGTCATATACACAAGATTTCACAGCAATCTAATACGCTTACCCTTGATGATTTTACAACAATCTAATACGCAGAGGTAAGCTAAACCCTATCATATTTGCAATTATGTTTAATTTATTACAGTGATGATTCTTTCTTGATTTCTTAGAATTATATATATCATATCATAAAATTCCTCATCATCCATATATATCATATCATCACCATATCATTATCATATCTGAGTCGACACTACAATTATTATTAACACAATTCTATTCATTATAATGTCATCTATGCTATCCATTCTAATCATTAATGTCATCTATATCCATTATAACACATTCCATTTATTTATCATCTTTATCCATTCTAATGACATTATGATCATATCGTTATAAGTATAGAGAATAATTATCTTAAAACAAGTTCAAAAGTCTAGAGAAGAAGAATTACTATGCTTGATGATAAATCTCGTCCACATTAAATTGATCATCGTCCATATATATCATATCATTATCGTCATTCATCGTATTTCATCATCATCTATCATTAATTATCAATTATCATCATTCATCATCTACGTCCACATACGATTCATGACAATGCAAGTAAACAAGAAACATACATATAATTCATGATAATCACCATCTAATGCAATTAAAATTAAAGATTGTATATAAATCCATATAATTAAATTCAAATACCATAGTACATACTCAATAGTAGAAGTTTTCAAATTCAATGTTTAAAGTTTCCTCAATAATAAAAGTTTCTAGTTTTCAAAACCCTCTTTTCCTTTATCAATTCTACTCCTCTGCTCTCTTCCCCAACGGCTTCTTCCACTGTGGCTGTACCTCTTTCCCCAACACCAGAAATAACCCCTGAACTTATAAGATCTTCTGCAACATTGTCCAGATTTTTTAAAATTCTTTCTTCTTGATTTGTCGCATCTCCATGCGACAACAAATTTGGATCAGCTGCAGCGTATAAACTATCCGTTGCCAATAATTTTCATAACGACTAATAATCTCATTGATAAGAACCTTAGCCCTTCTCTCCCATTCTATAAGCTGATTGATATGAGGAAGAATAAACTCGCGACATGGGATTGACAATCATAAGCTGTTAGTGCAAAATCACTGGCACCCACAGACGCACATCGGGCTTCTAGGTTGATGTTCGAGCATCAGTGTGATTGCACAACATGGAAACCTCTCTCCAAGTGTGGGGACTTGAAGGCGAGAGAGGAATCTCAGTTAGAGGCTGGTTCCTCAAACTCCTACGATTTAGATCTATATTTTTAAAACTACTGAGAGGTTTAGATCCTAATCCTATTCTAACTTGCAAGGAGACGAGGGGTGGAAGTGCAAAAATTGAAACTAACTAAAGATGGTGATGCACCAAAAGGAGTGGTGAAGCATATTTGTCATGCAAATAGACACAGACCAAAGTTCATAACATAAGACATACACAAACTGATAATGTATAATCTATTATCTGAAATCAAGCAAATAATACAAACAGAGGATTGAAACCCATTCACAGAGCTTGCATTATCATTTCAATGTCAAAACACACATTACACCCTCAGAGAGGTAAAAGAAAACTATTACAATCCTTGGAGAGGTCTGATCCTTCATCAATCACTTGCTGGAGGTGAAAGAAGAAGTCTGCTATGCCCAAAAATGTTCCCCCCTTTGAAATGAGCCCAAAACTGGCTTTTAAAATGCAAGGGTCGAACCCAGGGAACAGGAAACGTACAAAGGCATGGGAGCCCATTCTTTCTTGACTGCAGGTGTATTAAAATGGCATGGAGGACCTTACAAACCCATACCCTATCATTTTGACCGGATTACAGGAGAATGCGACCCATTCTGCATTAAATCTGGTCGTTGGAATGTCATTTCTGGCCATGAACACGCGTCAGATCTGTTTCTCGATTTTCTTCCTCTAGACTACTCCAAAACACAAGATTAATCCCGGAATCATGTAGAGAATTTTACCAGATTTCCGTTGATATAAAGAACGTGCAAATCCGAGCTCTGGATCGAAAGTTATGGTGATTTGAAGATCTAGGGCACAAAACAGGCGACAACGTGTTTTGAAACCTTTCCGCTCTGCCACCTGGATGACACGTGGCAGGTGCTGAGTGGACGAGAAATTCTCTCTCCTCCATCTTTCGCGGGCTTTCCTTTGAAATTTCCTTGTGGGGCCCTTTACTGGGACACGTGGTGCTATTTCATTGGTTCGGGCTGACCCTTTAAAACTTGCCCTTTGACTTTTGACTTTTCTCCTTGAGACACGTGGCGGCTTCTGATTGGTTCTCGGCCCTGCCGGCTCTTTCGCGCCCTTCGCGCCTTTTCGGCCCACTTGTCCCATTTTTCTTTGGACTGTCTTGACCCTTTTCACCCGGTTCGGCCGGTTCGCGCCTTTTCGGCCCGCTTGTCCCATTTTGCTTTGGACTGTCTTGACCCTTTTCGCCCGGTTCGGCCGGTTCGCGCCTTTTCGGCCCGCTTGTCCCGAACTGTCCCTCTTAGCAGTTAGTCGATTTTCTCCCTCCTTCGGCCGGATCGGCTTTTCGCGCCCGCCACGTACTTTTGTCCGAGATGTCCCTCGTTGCTATTTTGATCGTCAGGTTGTGCTCATTTCGGCTGATCCGCGCCTTTTGTCCCAAATGTCCCGACGCCCCTAGGACTAGGACTTAGCCAATTTCCACAAATTTTTTCGGATCAACCTACTTGCTTCTCGTAACTTTTTTCCGCGTTTTCTCGATCTTGCTCCTTTCTTCTTTGGCCAGGGGAGTTAGAAAAATATCTGAGAGAACCTCCGAATCATGATGTTTGCTCTGAATCAATCAATGTGCCTAGGACTTGAATATTCTGATGCATGTTATCAAAATTACCCTAGGGGGTGAATTTTGGATAACAATTTGGCGACTTAAGCGGGATCATCTCGCTCGCTAGATGGAAAGACCAGTTTCCTGAAGCAATCCATTGGGCATGGAGTCATCAAATATTCTGTTAGAATCCAAACTGACTCAGAATGTGCAAGGGGAAAGATGGAATGTGACCTGATGAAAGCAAAGACATGCTAAACATCTCCATGGACAGTAAGTGTGCAAGGCACCTAGGAAAACAAAACTAACCTACAAGAAAAACAATGTGCAAAATCACTTGGAGGAAGAAAATCTAATCTAATATTTACAAGTTTAGTGAACCTCCCTCTAGAAGCAACGCTTGAGATAGATTCCATTTACTGGAATCTGCAGTTCTTCACCATCCAATGAGGCCAATTGGAAAGCATTGTTGCTCTTGCACTTTGTGACCATGTATGGGCCACTCCAAATGGCATCAAATTTTGAATGCCTTCTGGTTTTGCTCTGTCCACATCCCATTTCAACACTAGATCTCCTACTTGAAAAGATCTGTCTTTGGCCTTCCTATCAAAGGTCTTTTTGATCAAAGCTTGATCCTTTTCCATTGCTTGGGATGCCTCGATCTCCGATCTCTGCAGCTCCATCAATTCCGCATACCTCACCTCCATGGGCTCAAACTCTAGCAACTCCAGCTGTTTCATGAGTTCCAACGTTGGCAACTCAAGTGACATGGGCAAGATTGCCTCTCTTCCGTAGACAAGCCTAAATGGAGAGTTACCCGTGGATCTTTTGGGAGTTATCCTATCAGCCCATAAGGCTGATTTCATTTTTGGTATGCCAAGCCCTCCGATTCTCATCAAGAGTCCTCCTAATGATCCTCAAGCAAGTTTTTGTTTGTAGACTCGGCCTGGCCATTACCTGAGGGTAATAGTTTGATGAAGTGCTGTAAATCCCGTTGCTCTTGATCCACTCGGTCACTTTAGATCCGATGAATGCCAATGCATTATCAGAGACTATTGTAGCAGGTACACCAAATCTGGTAGTTATCCCTTCGTAAAAGTCCAAGATGCTAGACTCATTCGCCTCTTTGAGTGCTACTGCTTCTGTCCATCTGGTGAAGTAGTCTGTGGCTGTCAAAATCCATTTGTGCCCTTGGCTCGAATTGGGATTGATGACTCCAATGAAGTCCAAACCCCACTGCATGAATGGCTGATCTACTGTAATTGGATGCAATGGAAGGGCAGCGAGTCTCTCTTTTCCTGTGAAGAATGCACAATTCTTACACCTCTTGATCCATGCATAGCAATCACTGAAGATTTTAGGCCAATAATAACCAGCCTTCATGATTTTTAGAGCTGTCACTCTTGGTGCAAAATGGCCACCAGCTGGTCCATTATGAAATTCTTCCAACACCCTTTGAATCTGACCTGTGTTAATGCATCTCAGCAGCACTCCATTCACGTCCTTCTTGAACAAAACTCCATCAATGATGGTATATGGAATTGCCTGCAACCTGAAGTATCTTCTTTTTGCTTTGCTCATTTCTAGAGGGCACATGCCCGTCTGTAGGAAATGTATCATATTCTGAGTCCAACAGGGAGTGGACACATCATCATTTTCCTGTTTTTGATCATCTTGTAATAGCAGGACAACGTCTTCTTCATCTTCTGGGCTTTCTGGTTGTTTGGAAGCGAGCTGCTCACACAAACCTTTGCCTCTTACCAGCTTGGTGATCTTGATCTCAATGTCATACTCCATGACACGGGTGATCCAACCTGCCCTTTTCTCATTCAAATCCTTGTTGAGGAGGAAGTCCTTAACCCCAAGCATGTGAGACCAGCAACTGTACCTTGTTGTTTGAGACTAAATGCTTGAATTTCTTCAAGCTTCTGATTACTGCAAGCACATGCTTTTCAATAAAAGAGTACCTCATTTCGCAGTCACCTAGGCTCTGGCTGAAGAAGGCAATCGGCTGCTCATCATTATCTTTGTTCTGCATTGCACTGAATGGCGAAATAGTGTCATCACCTCCAAATGCATAGAGGATGAAATCCTTGGAAAAGTCTGGGTTGATGAGAGTGGGTGCCTGGGAGATGGCTTCTTTGATTGCTTCAAAACTCTCCTTGCCTTCTGCCATCCATTTGAAAGCCATGCTTTTTCTTAACATTTTGTTGATGGGCTTGACAAGGGCTGCAAAATTTGGGACAAACCTCCGAACAAAGTTTATCCTTCCCAGGAAACTCTGAAGGGCTTTCTTGTGACTTGGCAATGGTAGAGCTCTTATGGCTTCAACCCTCTCTGGATCAATTGCTAATCCTTCCTTGGAGACAATATGGCCAAGGAGCTTCCCTTCATGTGCAAGAAAGATGCACTTCTTAGGATTCAAAGACACACCAAACTTTCTACACCTCTGAAACACTTGCCTGAGGTGAAAGAGATGGTCTGCAGCATTCTTTGAGAAGACAGTAATATCATCTAGGTATATCAGCACTATCTTGTTGATCAAGCCTTTGAATGCCATATCCATAGCTCATTTGGAATGTTGCTCAAGCGTTCGGCACCCAAATGGCATCTTCTTGTAAGCATATGTGCCCCATTTGGTTGTGAAGGATATCTTGAACTGGTCTTCCTCCTTTACCATAATCTGATTGAAGCCTGAGTAACCATCAAGTAGTGAAAACCTTTCTGAACCATCTACGACCTGCAATATTTGCTCCATGGAGGGGAGTGGATAATGGTCCTTGAGAGAGGCTCTATTCAAATCTCTGAAGTCAACACATAGCCTGATCTCTCCACTTTTCTTTCTGACTGGAACTAAGTTGGCAACCCAACTAGAATGCTTGATTGGGAATATAATTGCTGACTCAATCAGCTTGTCCAATTCTTTCCTCATGAGAGGCTCCATGTGTGGATTGACTGGTCTCTGTTTCTGCCTGACAGGCTTAGTATTTGGATCCAACTCGATTGTATGCTGAGCTAAGTTGGGATTGAACCCTTTCAAGTCTTCATAACTCCAAGCAAACACGTCAGGGAATTCTTGACATAGTTGTATGAACTCATACCTTTCCTGTTCAGTTGTCATCTTTCCAATTTGCAATGGCTTGTTCTCTTCTACCAAGATGGATACCGAATCTTCTCTCTTGACCTAAATGTTTGCTTTCTCCTTTCTAAACTGATCATTGGGGTTAAAAATGGACTCCAAAGTGATAAGTCCCTTGGGCAGCTTGTCAGTTCTCGGTGTATTACTGGTCACCATATTTGCTGTTCCAACTTTTCTTGATTCTTAGCTGAGAACTCAGCTTCTTCTTGCAAGAAGTGGATGATTTGTTGGTCATTCTCAAATACTTGCCAACTGACATCGTTATCCGGCACTGAAGGCCTCACAATCACGTGGATGTTTGGCTGTACCTTGTCTTGTTGAATGTTTTCTATAATGTCAAAGGCTGCCCCTCTGCCGCGCAAGCCTCACGCCAGAACTTGATTCTCTTTCCTAGGGATGGATTTGATGCCAAAGCCCTCAAAATCTTCCATGAGGTCCCATACCCTATTCTTGTAGCACCTGAGTAGATCATTTTTGGTGGCATGCTGTCCCTTGACTCTGATTTACAATCAGCTCACTGTCCCCAAAAACTTGCAAGATCTTTATTTTTCTCTTTATTGCCCAATGCATCCTCTTGCACCAAGGCTTCATATTCAGCAAAGTTGTTATTGGAGCATGCAAATTGAAATCTAAAAGCTGAATAATACTTTACTCCTCGAGGTGAAATAAGCATGGCTCCACCTCCCGCGCCTTGTCTACTCCTTGATCCATCAAAAATAGTTGCCATACCTCATTGTCATCCTTGTGGTTTGGCTTGGTGATGCTAGGAATAGGTTGAATTTCTTCGTGTATACAATAGACCCTAGCTCAGATTCTTCTACTTCGATAAGGATCAAAAGCATGTACCTTGTTTGCCCATTCATCAAGAGTCAAATGGGATACTTCCAACCTTAGTGTCGGCTTCCTCAAGTGCTGTGGTGATCTTCTTGATCAAATGCTTTGAGCAATTGGTATTAATATGACTTGGAGTATAGGGCTCAATGTGGAAGTCTGCAATAGGTTCTCGACCTAATTGTAGCCTTAGTTCCATACCTGTCTCGAACAAAGCATGTGTGACCAATCAACGGAAAAATATCCCCAATCTTGGCAAAGAAAGTCCCTTGACAAACAGAGGGCAAAGAGTGGTGGAAGGTCTATGACTGATATATCTTGTAAGACAACAACATTTGGACATGCATGCAAGGTAAGACTCAAATTTCTAATCACTCCAACTGTTGCTATTGCTGTCCCATCCAGCTGCACTACTCCCTTAGATGTTATTTCATACTGGAGCCCTAACTGATCAGCTATCTGTTTAGGCATTACTGAGCTACTTGCCCCGGAGTCTATCATGCAATTATGCACTAGCTGATTTCCAATGATTAACGAAACATAGAAAGGGGGAGGCTTCAGCATTCTATCTTGTTGTGCTCCATGATTTCCTTGAGGCTGGGCAGCATTTGTGAGTACCTTCTCTTGCATTTGGACTTGTTGATTTGAAGTTGGCCAGTCTTTCATGGCAGCTTGTAGCAGATTTCTTTGGCCTGGGATGGATAGGGATTCCCACATAGATATATTGACGTTTGTCTTCTTCATCTGATCAATGATACTGAATGGTGATGAAGGATCTCTCTGCTGTCCCTTGGTTTGCACATTTGCTCCTTGTATGTGGGCAGCAACAGCTGGCATTTGAGTTGGCCTAGGGGCTGTTCTTGGCTGCCCTTGAGCATTTGAAACTGGGTTTTGCTTGCCAATCATTTGTGGAGCCATGGAAGGTTGTGGATTGGCTGGGGTTAATGGTTGTTCTTCACCCAAATTTCTCCTTTTTGACCTTGTGTTGGCTGCAACACCTTGAGAAACTCGCTCGATTCATGCCACGAAATCCTCGCTGCCAATTTTCAATGTGGTTTCGCTGGAGGTCCTTCTTGTTGCGTTTGTTGCTGTTGATTCTCCTCCTGGCTTGGATCTTGAGCAACACCAATGGTTTGCACCATCAAGGCCTGATTAAGTGCACCATTGAAACATGCTGACTGATTGTGAGGTAGATTGCAAGGGTAGCACCAGTCGTACTCCTGTGCCATGTTATTTTGTGTCGGGACCAAAGCTCTTGAGGACGTTATTGCATTTGGATCATACGGTCGAAATGGCCTGGAAGCTTGAGGTTGTCCTTGGTTTTGGTTTCGATTTGCAGCCTGAGGTGGTGGTTTATTTTGTTGGTATGGGGGCCTAGCTTGGTACTGTGCTTGCGGTTGATACGGTCTAGCACTTTGAGCTTGCTGTCTTTTGATAGTCACTAGCTCATTACCTAAATTTTGCAGTTGCTTCATGACCTCTTGAAGCTCATTTGGGGCACTTGGAGATGAAGTGGAAGCTTCATTTGAACTCTGATTCCTAGGAGTGGGAATAGGAGCTAAGACAGGTGCTTGACTTGTACTTGGGCTCTCTAAACTTGGATATAATGGCATTGGAGGCCTAGGAGCTAGCTTGCCAGCTTGAATCAGACAATTTTCAGCTCTAATGGCAATACTATAAGCAGCAGGGATAGTTGTGCCTCCCATAGATTGAATCAACATAGAAATATCAGAATTTAAAGCTTTAAGGTAATATAGAAAAGCACCTTTCTTGTTGGCCCGATCACATGGAATCCTATCCCAAGACCTTTGAAATCTGAAGTTGAAGTCATTAGAATTGCTCATAGAAGCTCTCTCGATGGTTGTCAGCTGCTCCAAAAGAGACAAGTTGTCTCCCTTCTCTCCAAATTGATTGTGAAGTGCAATACACAGCTGATTCCAGTTTGTGATAGAGCCAGCTTCAAGGCTCCTAAACCATTGCAATGCTTTTCCCTTGAATGAGGATGCCAGCAATTTGACAGCTACTTGCATTTCATTAATCTCATGGATTGCACAAATGTTAGCAATGTCTTTGACATGATCACCAGGAGTGGTCTGATTTTCTCCAGTGAAGTATGGAATGTTCTTCAATGCTGCAACTGGGATTGGATTTTGTGCATTGAGAGCAAGTGGGTCATTGCTGTGAAGTTGACATAGGGGTTCACTGTCAGTTGCGCCATTCGATTGGTCTTAAAACCCTTGTATATTCAAAGAAAGGCCGCCTGTGTGGAGGAGTTGAGAGAGTTCTGTTTGGTGGAGATGGGGACCTTTGAATCCTTCTTCCTCTTTGCCTTCTTCTTGGAGATAATTGCAGGTATTCAAACAAGACTTCTTCCTCTCCAACTCTTGACCTTGTGATTCTTCTCATAAGCTTTAGCCTGTGCATCGCTGAAACCAGCTTGATTCTTCCCTTGGAGTCGCCATATATGAAAATAATAGCTCTTTTTAAGCAAGAAAATTACAGCAGATGCACATCAACTTTGCTGCAATAAAAATGAGACCTCTAGTCCCACCGGCATGCCAAAATCGTTAGTGCAAAATCACAAGACTCGGACGCACATCAAAGCTTCTAGGTTGATGTTCAGGCATCCAGTGTGATTGCACAACATGGAAACCTCTCTCCAAGTGTGGGGACTTGTGAAACTGAGAGAGGAATCTCCAGATTAGAGGCTGGTTCCTCAAACTCCTCTGATTTAGATCTATATTTTTAAAACTACAGAGGTTTAGATCCTAATCCTATTCTAACTGCAAGGAGACAGGGGTGGAAGTGCAAAAATGAAACTAACTAAAGATGGTGATGCACCAAAAGGAGTGGTGAAACATATTTGTCATGCAAATAGACACAGACCAAAGTTCATAACATAAGACATACACAGACTGATAATGTATAATCTATTATCTGAAATCAAGCAAATAATACAAACAGAGGATTGAAACCCATTCACAGAGCTTGCATTATCATTTCAATGTCAAAACACACATTACACCCTCAGAGAGGTAAAAGAAAACTGTTACAATCCTTGGAGAGGTCTGATCCTTCATCAATCACTTGCTGGAGGTGAAAGAAGAAGTCTGCTATGCCCAAAAATGTTCTCTCTTTGAAATGAGCCCAAAACTGGCTTTTAAAATGCAAGGGTCGAACCCAGGGAACAGGAAACGTACAAAGGCATGGGAGCCCATTCTTTCTTGACTGCAGGTGTATTAAAATGGCATGGAGGACCTTACAAACCCATACCCTGTCATTTTGACTGGATTACAGGAGAATGCGACCCATTCTGCATTAAATCTGGTCGCTGGAATGTCATTTCTGGCCATGAACACGCGTCAGAGCCGTTTCTCAATTTTCTTCCTCCAGACTGCTCCAAAATGCAAGATTAATCCTAGAATCGTGTAGATAATTTTACCAGCTTTTCGTTGATATAAAGAACGTGCAAATCTGAGCTCTGGATCGAAAGTTATGGCGATTTGAAGATCTAGGGCACAAAACAGGCGACAACGTGTTTTGAAACCTTTCCCGCGCTCTGCCACCTGGATGACACGTGGCAGGTGCTGAGTGGACGAGCAATTCTCTCTCCTCCATCTTTCGTGGGCTTTCCTTTGAAATTTCCTTGTGGGGCCCTTAACTGGACATGTGGCGCTATTTCATTGGTTCGGGCTGACCCTTTAAAACTTGCCCTTTGACTTTTGACTTTTTTCCTTGAGACACGTGGCGACTTCTGATTGGTTCTCGGCCCTGCTGGCTCTTTCGCGCCCTTCGTGCCTTTTTGGCCCACTTGTCCCATTTTTCTTTGACTGCCTTGACCCTTTTCACCGCAGTTCGCGCGCCTTTTCGGCCCGCTTGTCCCATTTTGCTTTGACTGCCTTGACCCTTTTCGCCCGGTTCGCCGGTTTGCGCCTTTTCGGCCCGCTTGTCCCGAATCTTGTCCCTCTTAGCAGCTAGTCGATTTTCTCCTCCTTCGCCGGATCGGGTTTCGTACGCCGCCGCGTACTTTTGTCCCCAGATGTCCCCGTTGCTATTTTAGATCGCCTATGCTCATTTCGCCGATCCGCGCCTTTTGTCCCAAATGTCCCGATCGCCCCTAGGACTAGGACTTAGCCAATTTCCACAAATTTTTCTGGATCAACCTACTTGCTTTCTGCAACTTTTTTCCGCGTTTTCTCAGAGCTTGCTCCTTTCTTCTTTGGCCAGGGGAGTTAGAAAAATATCTGAGAGAACCTCCGAATCATGATGTTTGCTCTGAATCAATCAATGTGCCTAGGACTTGAATATTCTGATGCATGTTATCAAAATTACCCTGGGGGGGTGAATTTTGGATAACAATAACCAATTAAGTTCTCCAAAGGAAAAGGTGGAAATGTTAACTTGTTAGTGTTGAAATGAATATCATTTTAATTCGATTTCATTTCACCTTGCTCCCGGCCTAACTACCTCAAATTGTCTCAACCAGCTTTTTCTTGCCTCTATCTTCTTCCCCTGTGAAGGCCACTCACCGTGCATCTCCATCTTTCTCATCAACCCACACAAAATATTTTTGTGCTTGTCCGAATCTATGAAATACTCCTTGCCCTCTTTAGAAGTACTTGTGCCTAAACCCCGTATGGTCCGAAAGCAACAAGTGATACCTAATCAACAAGTGAACAAAACCGAACTTAAAAACATATAAAGAGAAAACAAACTAGCATTACTTTGTAGTACTTTATGGTCCAAAGCCGATTATCGATCCACTCAATGATTCTCTCCAAGCTTCATACTCGGGAATGGTGTAAAAGATAACACATTTCCATTTTGTGAGTTGCCTACATCAACATGTGCCAAAATTAGACATGGAGATACATAACCTCGGAGGCTTAAAAACAAATATAAAGAGTCTCAATACACTCAACCAAATATAGGGGAACATTTACCCACGATAATAGGAGTGATAAATTCCACAACAAATGAAGGAATTTTAAGCAGTGATGGCCAGTTATGGTGTATGAAATTGATCAACAATCCTTTGATGTGGGAACCATCATGGTCCTTTAAGAGACAAAGGACAAGTCAAAAAGGATCTCACTAGAAAGGATGTGTCAGAATTAAGCAGAAACTAAACAGCGCTAGACAAAGATCATGTACCTGGTCTGTCATTATCATCAGATGGCCATATCTTAAAGATTTAATGCTGTCATATATTTTATCTTCCTGTAGACCAAGGATTTTTTTTATATTTACTATCTCTTTATTCTCCATTTGTTGGTGAGTGGTAGCTTCCCTGACATTGAGCAGCTTACCTCTGAGAGGAAACACGCCATAATAATCTTGACCAACAACAGATATTCCTACCACCTGATAGGATAAAGATAACTAAAATAACAAAAAATTAAATTGGAAAGTGATGTCGAAACATGTCACAATACTACCAAATTCAGTATTCACATTTCCCTGATTCAAGGCACAAACACTTACAGCAAGAGCCTTGGCTGAGTCACCCTCCATTAATATTAAAGTACATTGATCAGAATTCTTCCCCCCTGCTTGATTTGCATCATCAAGTTTGGGAACATCAATTAATTTCCCCTTCTTGGTTCCATCAGTTTTCTTAAGATCTTTTTTTTGTTTAAACTCTGCCCACGCCAGTATACTTTCAAGTACACACTTTTCCACTGCACTCATCAGGTCAAACAAAGTTACAAAGCTCATCTTAGACCCTAGCATTGCAAAAATTACATGTACTCAGAAATGCTACATCTTAGACACCACGCCTGGATTTATTGACATGGGCTTCAAATGCGAAAGAGTGAAAATTACTATAAATTTATAACAACAAATTATATCAAGAATAAAAATATGAATTAAAACGAATTATACTTACAATCAACATGGAAACCGAACGTTGATTCGAGAAATTTCTTGTCTTCTTCCACGAGTGTTGCCTTGGTTGTAACAATTGGTAAATTTTTGAACGGAAGGCCCGTAAACCGATGGATGTCATTTGCTTCGATACTGAATTGGAACATTCGGCCATCATTCAGAGTCACATAAAAAATGCCATCCTCTGAATTGTAGGATGACAGAAGGTAATTCAAAATATCCGGATCTGTTTCAAAATGGGGCATATTAATGAGCCCTGTAAATTCACACGCATCCATCAAATCTTTATATTCTGAAGACATCTTTAAAACAGTATGGATGTGAGGGCATAAGGGATTCCTGTAGTTGATCTTGGAAATCGATTGAATTGGATTCTCTTGATTTTTTTTGAACTTGCAGTTGGGAAGCATGTGAAGTCGACATTATAGTTGTACTTGCGTCTTTGACAATGATTGAGACCTGCAAAAATTCAAGAGCGGGAAGGTGAAAATGAGAAAATGACCGGTTGAAGGGTATTTATAGGCTAAATCAGTGTCAATGGCTTCAATTGATGCACGTCAAAGGTCTTAGCTGACGTGCGACAATAGTCCTAGCTGTCGCATGTCAATAGGATCCAGTGACATGTATCAATAACAATAACGGCCCGACGCTGCAGCGGCGTCAATAGGAGCTAGTGACGCGTGTGTCAATAGGATCGATGGCGTGCATCAATAGGATCCGAGTGGCGTACGTCAATAGGAGCCCGTGACGCACGTCAATAAGATCCGATGCCCGTCAATAGGAGCGATGGCGTGTGTCGGTAGGAGCCAATGATGACACACGTCAATAGGAGCGATGGCGTGCGTCAATAGAAACTAGTGACGCGCGCCAATAGAAGCCAGTGACGCGCGTCAGTCAAGACCATTGACATTCCATTGACGCGCGTCAGGAGTGATTATTGACGTCTTGTTGTCGCACGTCACATTCTACAGAAGACAACATCGAGTTTGATGAAGCTATTGACAAGAAAAAAGAAAGTGTCACATTTTGAATATGTCATCATTGAAAATTTGAATTGAAATATTTGGGATGATTATTAATGTACAATTTACTCTCCAAAATCGTAGTTAACAACCATAAAACAAACACCCACAAGCATGTATACATGATTAATTAATGAAAGCTTAAAGTAAAGACATAACACAAATTTACCGAGAGTATCATGAGTACCACAATTTTATTAAGATGTTATGGCTTGAATTCTTCATAGTAATAAAAACTCTCTTCCACAAGATTGATCACTAACACTAGCTCTCCATACTTTTATAAAAACAAGTAGAGGCTATTATTAGGCTTGGAGAGTAGTTAACTTGTAAGGAAAATTTACTTTTCTATTAATAATGAAGATAATCAAGTCAATAAATTGGTTCATACTCTTCCCTATTAATATATGTGGATAAATGTACACTAATGGGTGAATTATCCAAATACTAAAATACAACTAATATTACAAGTGCACCTTAATTATATACAATAGTGTATGGTTATTTAAATACACTGACATCCCCCCTTAATATGTACTTTAATAAAGGGAATGAAGGAGGAACACTGAACTATCCCACCTTAATGAAAATTGCCTTCACTCCCAAAAGTTTCCTAAGATGAAAAAATTGATCCTCAAGCAAGGGATTTATGAAGTTGTCTAAAACCAAATTTTTTGTTCGAAAAAACTTAAGGTTGAGAGTCTTGTGATAGATTAACTACCAAAGATGATGCATTTTTATATCAATGTTTTTTAATGTGTTGGTGCTCCATCATATTGTAATAGATGTGGATGACCCTCTAATTATTTTTCACATTTCCAATAAACTAGCCCCTTATACTTACAATAGTCATCTTTTCAAATTCACACATTACCTTAGTCAACTTATATTTGATTGATCAAGAATTAATTTTCATAAGTCACCATATACATGAGTTATCCAATTTTGATTATATTTATCTTCTTACCCTTATCACATATCTCTATCCCTTAATTAAATACAAGCCAAGCAATGTTACCAAGTTTTGAGGATAAAATTAGGGCTCCATCTTCATTTACACTTTTCTAACCTCTACTCTTCCATGACACTTGGAGAACTACAAGTAGTTTAATCCTATTTTGGTGTATTTGGTGCATAATTTCTAGCACTCATAGGTATCGAAGGGGGAATGATGAGGTAAATCTAATGTATATAATTAGAAACACTTTTTTAGGCTAATAGGTCTAAAATACAAAGAGATGATATTTATAGTTGTAGAAGAGTCATTGAAAATATTCATACACATATCCTAGATCAATAAACACGTGTGAAGTATGTGTTAGATATAGATTAGATATCTTAGTATCAAAGGACACATTCAAGAGTAGCTCTATGACACATTCATCAAGAAAACTTGTTCTAAAATAGATGAACATTTCCCTGATTTTAGGATCCCAAATCTCAAAGGAAAATTTATGACACTCTGCAGAACATCCTTATCCAGTTTCAAATCACCGTTATACCCCTACATCTGGTAGAACGATGAATTATTTTTAACCCTAATCCTAATTTAAGCTATATACTTTCTGGAATTAGTGTTGATAGAATATTATATCCTTACACAATTTAGGACTTTTGTTTCTATATTTGATGTTTTCAATAATCTTATATACACATATTGCAATATCATAATTGAATTACCTCTTAATGTTGACATTACAAAAAGATAGGAACGTTGAAATTACTATTCATCTTATTGTTTGTTACTATTCATTTTTTTCAGCTCTGGTTATCATTAAAGATGTTACAAGTCTATGTATTTACATTTAGTTAAATACAATCTTTTTATTTTTGAAAACGTGGGTTGACATCCGTTGAGGAAGTCATTTGTTACTTCTGGGACCGACAATGTCGCAACTCACCCATCTATCTACTAATCCATTTTTGTGTTGAATTTTTTTAAGACAAAGATCTAGCACATTACCGGTGATGATTTCAATTTTAAATAGGTATCTTCTTCAACATAATCTTATTGTTTGTTACTTTACATTTTTTCAGCTCTTGTTATCATTAAAGATGTTACAGGTCTAATTCTATATATTTACATTTATTTAAAGATATTGTTGGTCTATATATTTAAAGATGTTGCTGGCACTTCTCAGGACTGACAATGTCAGGAAACTCACCCCTCTATCTACAATGTCAGGTAAAACAAACCCTATCATATACGCAAGATTTCACAAGCAATCTAATACGCTTACCCTTGATGATTTCATAGCACGTTACCCTTGATGATTTCACAGCAATCTAATATGCAAGAGGTAAGCTAAACCCTATCATATTTGCAATTATGTTTAATTTCTTGCCAGTGATGATTCTTTCTTGATTTCTTAGAATTATATTTAATTTATTTTTTATATGTGTAAAATCCTTTGATATATTTTTTTAACTGTGGGATAAACAATACATTATACAATTTTAAATATAAGTCCACATAAAATTCCTCATCATCCATATATATCATATCATCACCATATCATTATCATATCCTGACTCCTGACACTACAATTATTATTAACACAATTATTTATCTAATTTAAATTTATTAAAACAATTTAGTTTTTTAAAATAATTCATAATCATATCATTACAATTCTATTCGTTCTAATGTCATCTATATCCATTCTAATCATTAATGTCATCTATATCCATTATAACACATTCCATTTATTTATCATCTATATCCATTCTAGAGAAGAAGAATTACAAAAGTCTAGAGAAGAAGAATTACTGTGCTTGATGATAAATCTACGTCCACATTAAATTGATCATCATCCATATATATCATATCATTATCGTCATTCATCGTCTTTCAGCATCATCTATCATTAATTATCAATTATCATCATTCATCATCTACGTCCACATACAATTCATGACAATGCAAGTAAACAAGAAACATACATATAATTCATGATAATCACCATCTAATGTAATTAAAATTAAAGACTGTATATAAATCCATATAATTAAATTCAAATACCATAGTACATACTCAATAGTAGAAGTTTTCAAATTCAATATTTAAAGTTTCCTCAATAATAAAAGTTTCTAGTTTTCAAACCCTCTTTTTCTTTATCCAATTCTACTCCTCTACTCTCTTCCCCAACGGCTTCTTCCAAAGTGTGGCTATACCTCTTTCCCCAACACTAGAAATAACCCCCGAACTTATAAGATCTTACAAAGACTGTCTAGATTTTTTAAAATTCTTTCTTCTTGATTTGTCACATCTCCCATGACAAACAAATTTGGATCATTCTCTGCTACTTTAGCTTTGAATAATATGTCGAGGTCAAAACCATGCTCTTTAATTATCTCGCTTTAGTGTATTGTTTTGTTTGTTAACCAAAACAATATTTTGCTTCAAATTTTTGCTGAGATAAGTTGTTCTTTTTTTGTTTCCAAGTGAACTTGCAAAACCTTTGCACGACTCTTCAAATTTTCATATTTCAACCGCATAAAAAGAGTAATGTCAATTCAAAATATTACTAAAAATGAAAATTTCAAATTAACAAGAATGATTGTTTGAATGTAATAGTACTTACAACCGCTCTATCTCTTTCGGCATTTGTAATGTTTACCAAATCCTTGTCCTTGGACCATTTGTTAAAATATGCCTAGGCCTCGGCACTAATATTTTCCAATTTGTTTAATGCCTTATCTAAAATGTCATCTTTATAGTTGTTGTTATACGTGATAGTCCCACTTCTTACTTGGGTAAGTAAGGAATCCATCTTCGCAGGTTGATTCTGGACTGCAACGTATAAACTATCCCATTGCCAATAATTTTCATAACGACTAATAATCTCATTGATAAGAACTTTAGCCCTTCTCTCCCATTCTATAAGCTGTTTGATATGAGGAAGAATAAACTCACTGACATGGGATTGACAATCATAACCAATTAAGTTCTCCAAAGGAAAAGGTGGCAACTGTTCACTATCTGAATCTGATGAAGACGATCTTGCTGGAGAAGTATGGGGGCTTTCACCAAGATCAACTGCTACGTGTTTCTGCCTTTGGGTGGGCTGATCCTGTTTGTGAAAAAATTAATCAAGATTTAGATAAATAAATTTAAATCGAAATGTAATTCAAAATTGTAAAGCATATTTAAATTGAAATTTGAAGTATACCTGCTGGCCTTGAATCATCTCATGGGTATCGAAAAAACTAGTTGGGTCATTGCTATCAATGCCCAAATAATCTTCATCTAAATTTATATTGTTCAAAATAGATATGCCCGTTGCACTGGGCAAGCCACCAAGTGAGAGAGTTGGAATTCGAAAGGAGGAGGCAATGTTTAGTGTCCCACTAGGGGCCGGAGCAAAAGGCATGCGTTTACCAATGTTCTTTTTCACTGTTCCTCTGGTTGGCATTTTAAAAATTATTGGTTGAGTGGGTGTCGGTGCCACGGTTTGATCAGGACTGACATGTGCTGAAAAGTACAAGAAAAAAATGAAAAAATAGGAAAACAATTCATAAAGTCAAAAATTTGAAATTAAACGTACTATCGAAGAGTTGTACCTTGTTGTCGAGGGGTTGTTTTTCTCGGTGCTACGGGTGGCCTTGTAGGAGTTGTACTCAGTGTCTGTTCAGAAGATATGAATGCATGCGACTGTATGGAGTGAGTTGGGGAAGAAGGTTGAGTTTGTGAAACAGGTGTATGTTCCAAAGTCCCTGCAATTCATCAATATTAAATGTTGTCAATTCATTTGGTTAAAATTTAAATTGAAAAATAAATATGCAACTTTGGAATTTGTAAATAATATATGAGAAGGTATTACTTCTCTGGTATTTAACGAGTTCAAACTGTTGAGGGTTTGGAGAGGAGTGAGCTTCCATTTTAGATTGGGAGTCCCCCGAAGCCTCAGTGTGTTGTTGGCCTCTTCCTCTCGATAACACCTTTTTTCGGGGAAGGGCTTCAAGATATCTTCTCTGCAAAACATTAAAATTTAAGTTTTAATAATTGTGCACTGTAATGTCAAAAATTGAAATACAATTACAAACTAAATAGTTTATACCTGTTGATCTTCAAATGGAATTGACAACTTCATCAACTCCTCATCAGTGCAAGTAGGAATTTTTTTATCTTTTAAATTTAAAAGTGCCTCATAATAAAGGCCGAGGAGATAGTTTGTTGAATAAATGAAAGGTTTTTCTGAAAGTTTTGAATTTTTTATGTCAGTTCTTATTTTTTTGGATAGATATGTGCACCAATCATATTTTTGTTTTGAGATAGTGACAAAAATGTATGCAATGGCCCAATTTGGTATATCTGTTTGGCGACCTGCAAAACAATTCGGATTGAAAAAATGAAATAAGTGCAAAGCAAGAAAGTGGTGTGTAATTGATTGTGTATCCACACCACGCCTGGATTTATTGACATGGGCTGCAAATGTGAAAGAGTGAAAATTACTATAAATTTATAACAACAAATTGTATCAGAATAAAAAATAGAATAAAAATATGAATTAAAACGAATTATACTTACAATCAACATGGAAACCAAAAGTTGATTCGAGAAATTTCTTGTCTTCTTCCACGAGTGTTGCCTTGGTTGTAACAATTGGTAAATTTTTGAATGGAAGGCCCGTAAACCGATGGATGTCATTTGCTTCGATACTTAATTGGAACATTTGGCCATCGCTCGAGTCACATAAAAATGCCGTCCTCGAATTGTAGGATGATGAAGGTAATTCAAAATATCCAGATTTGTTTGAAATGGGGCATATTAACGAGCCCCAGTAAATTCACACGCATCCATCAAATCTTTATATTTCAAGACATATTTAAAACAAGATGGATGTGAGGGCATAAGGGATTCTTCAGTAGTTGATCTTGGAAATTGATTGAATTGGATTCTCTTGATTTTTTTCTGAACTTGTAGTTGGGAAGCATGTGAAGTCGACATTATAGTTGTACTTGTGTCTTTGACAACGATTGAGACCTATAAAAATTCAAGAGTGGGAGCGTGAAAATGAGAAAATGAATGGTTCAAGGGTATTTATAGGCTAAATCAGCGCGTAATGGCTTCAATTGACGTGGTCAGAGGGAGCAACGATGCGTGTCACTAGGAGCCGATGACGCACGTTAATAGGAGCGATGACGCACATCAATAGGAGCCGATGACGCGTCAAGAGGAGCTAGTGATGCATCAATATGACCCAATGATGCACATGTCAATATGAGCGCTGAGCGTGCGTCAATATGAGCGAGTGGCACATGTCGGTGGAGCTAGTGGCGCACGTCAATTGGAGCAGTGGCGCGTGTCGGTGGAGCTAGTGGCATGCATCGGTGGAGCTAGTGACGACGTCGGTGGAGCTAGTGACGCGCGTCGGTGGAGCCGATGACGCGTGTCAATTGGAGCCAGTGACACGCGTCAATTAGAGCCAGTGATGCGTGTCAATTGGAGCCAGTGATGCACATCAATTGGAGCCAGTGACGCACGTCAATTGGAGCTAGTGACGCGTGTCAGGAGTGATTATTGACGTCTTGTTGTCGCACGTCAATGATGGAGCCATGAAAAAAATAGGTGAAATTTTTGTTTTGGAATACTGTCAAATTTTCCTTTCATGGCTGGTTGGGGATATTCACGGGTATTTTCCACCTACAATTTTATAGAGGTGTCTTAAAATGAACCCTGTTTAGAATGTGTGGGTCGTCCCGAGTGTGAATGTTGATTTTGATGGTGGAATCATTTAACATGGTTTTCATCTCACAAGGTAACGACCGTGAATATGAGAATCTTTCGCAGCAAGGTAGGTGAGAATAGACTCATCATCCTAACATTAAACAATGTTGATAGAAGGTGTGCCATCATTGATCATGTCAGGATATAAGAAGGGAAGAGAAGAGGGGGCCTTGCCATCATGTTGATAGGTCGAAGTACCAGTGGAAATGATGTTTACAAATTATTTTTTTAGGAGGAGTGGATTCTGGATCCATAGACTCTATTGGTAAAGGTGGTGAAGTAGGAGAATGGGGTGGAGAAGGTTTATCATCCTCAATGAGTTTGACTCGGGCCTTCTTGGAAGGTGGTTTGGTAAATCTGATACCACTACGTTCTTTATGCTTACATGTGGTGCAAGGAATGATAGTATGGTGACCTTTTTCATATAAGCCAAAGATAAAGCCTTGCCAAGCACATTGATGTAGGAAGGTGTGGGAAAAGTGACAGTTGGTGAGATATTAGAGATCAGATGAAAATGGTCGAGCTTGGGAAGGTGGCCTGTGAGTAAGTATAAATATCAAGTCCCTCATATGGTAGGTTGGTGTAAAGGCAAGGAGGACCATAGTGGAAAGGTTCACTTACTTAGTGATTATAGTGTGGGTTTTGATGAAGTTTACCATACTCTTGAGGAGTAAGGAATGTGTCAATGTTATAAAGGTGATACTCCCCGCAGTGAGGTGTTGAAAAACACCTTATAAGGGATTGATAGTTGGTATGTGGGTAGCTAGAATAACTCAATGAATGGATGGATGGGAAGAAGATGAATCAAATTTTTGAGAAGTAGATGGGTTGGATGATGGGTCAGCTGCAGAAGTAAGCTGCAACAATAGTGGGAATAGAGGTTTTCTTGTGGAAGAAGTAGCAGTAGATGTGGTGGATGAGGCAATAACTAAAGACAAGGTAGTAGTGGTGGTAGATGCCTTAACTGGTATAAGGATATCATTGGGTTAATACAACATGTTACATGTCTTAAATGGTGAAGGGTCAGGTTGAATGGTATAGTTGTGCCCTTCATGCTCAAATTTTAAACAACTATGTAAGTTGAAGGAACACAACCCATGGTGTGGATCTAGGTTTGGCCAAGTAGAAAATTGTATTGTAATTCCCCCTCAAAGAGATATAATAATTCAAGAATGGCACGAGGGCCCACACGAATGTGGAGAATGATGGTGCCAAGGGTGGAAGTCATGACATCATTAAATGAATGTGACATAATCAAGTTACTATGCATGTAATTGACAAGGATGCATATTTTTTGTACACATGGGAGAAAATGATGTTAATATCGACACCTCTATCAATTATAACATGTCGAACGTGTATATTATCAATGTAGACATAAATGAATAGGGCAGGGTTAGGATCATCTGATTGGAGAGGGACAATATCTTTGTTAGAGAAACTAAGAGTAGAGACTTTATGAATGGTAGTGGGAGAAGAAGATGGAGGAGAAGTGGTGAGAGTAGCCACATGATGAGGAGTTATAATGGTGGTGACAGTGTGTGGGGTGACTAGGTACAACCTCAATAGATTACAGGACTTTGATGAGGGCCTAACGATGAGACTCGAGGTTTGGACAAGGTCATACAAAGAAATTTTGAGAGAGAGACTGGTGTAATTATTTAATCATTGTAAGATGAGAAACCCTATCGAAATGGGGTATGCGGGTCCACAAATGGTGATCTTAGGGGCAGGTGTAGATGGAATGTTGAGTAAAGGAGTAACAAATGAGATGGTTGTTTTCTCCTTTCCTTTTTCCTTCTAAGATCGAGTGGAAACTTGAACCATATTTATTTGAGGTGAAGTAGAAGGTGTGTCGTGAAAGGTGTATCGACATGATGGACAAAAACAGTGGTGAAGGAAAAGAGTCATGTGAAAGGAGTGTGGTGCACTCACATTTTAGAGGAGTTTGGGCTAGTTCTCTAATGCAAACCATATTGATCTCAAATGTTGGAGGAGGGTAAAAGGGTTGTGAAGGTGGAGATGGAGGTCATTGAATAGGTATGGGGTGAGGCTATGTGGTGATAGGTAAAGGTGGAATAGGGTCCTCATCTAAAATATCATCATCGTCAAAGTTATCTTTAAGAGGACATAGTTGGAGAAGAACAGCTTATAAGAGCCTTTCATTTTTCTACATCATGCCCCGACACATGATGGTAAACGTAAATTTTGATATCAAGTTTAGGCTTGAGTGGGTTGAAGGTCTAAGTGGTGGGAATGTTATGACAAAGGTTCCCAAAAGGTTAGCTAAGATGTTGGTGTAAGACCTTGCCAATGGATCACAATGTGAAGTGAGTGTGGGTATGTATGGAAGTTTGGGTGACTTTGTGGGGAGAGGCATCGCTAGAGGTGGAATTGGAGGTTGAGTAAGTTGGACCACCTTGGTAGATATTATGGTTTTGGGTTTGGGTTGCACCTTCTTGGGTAAAGGTGTGGAAGGAGTGCATGATGTATAAGGGAAGGCAGATGGCGGAAGGGGACATGTTAGCCAAGGTGATAATGGAGGTGCGGTGAAGATGGTGGTAGGAGATAATGTGGAAAGGACTAGTTGAGGAGAAGGGAATGGCATGGTTAATGATGAGGATACAAGAAGTGGTGTAGGTATGGGAGGTAGAAAGGATGTAGGTAATGACAAAGGCATAGGTTGTGTAGGTAATTTGGGTGGAACAGAAGATCCCGACGAGGAGGTGAGCTGATGTGTTTTTAGTTTACTTTGGGTAAGAGGTGGTTGATTAAGGTTGATGGGTGTAGACCTAGGATAGATGGAAGTAGTGAAGGTGACAAGGGGGTAGTGAGAGAAGCCGGTGTATGTGGCTTAAGAGGTTGGGTATTCCTCTTTGATTGGGGAATAGTCTTTGCGATGGATTGCAAGGATGTGGCTAAATCTAGTTTGACAGAGGACTAGGCTTGATGTCGGCATGACTCCCAATGTGGTAATAGGTCCGGGACGTAGAAGAAGATATGGGTGAATTTAGGGTTTTAGGCATAGTTGAAAGTTTGGTTGATGGTGATGGTTTAGGTATGGGTGAGAGTGATGAAGAAGAGGTGATTACTATGGGGATGGTGGGTTTGGTTGTCTTAAACACCTTTGGATAGATTATGGAAGTGTGAGTGGACAACATCTATATTTGAGTTGAGACAAGAAGCCGAAGGAATCCCCAAAGCATGGAATTGTCAACATAATCCAAGCGGTCAGCCAAACACGACAATGACATAGCAAAGTGGAGGGGGATGATGTTGATTTGGTAGTAATCCCTATAAATAATGTCTGTGAGGTAGGGAAATGGTTGTCTTCAAACTCTATGGGTAGAAGAGATGATAATAAATCGATAGGGTCTTTAAAATCCGGTGGGGAATTATTCACAACAGAAGAGATTACACTCAAGCACACCCTCATGGGAAGAGGAGTAGAAAAGTTGATTTTTATAGGCTCTTCCTTTGATAAATAAGAAACTATGTTGGGATATTCCATAGAGAGAAGAATGGGTAATGTGGGTTTCTTGACAAGTGGCGAGATGAGTGGGATAGATGCAATCTAAGATAAGGCAAACTTCTCTGCAGTAAAGAAGAAGGTAAGGTGGACTCCTATGTGGGTAGATAAAAAGGTAAGGTATAATCCTTCATGGGTAGAGAAATTAATGAAATATGTGCCTCTATGGGTGGAGGAGCTCGCAAAAAAATTTCCTCAATAAATGGGGTGGGAGTAAACTGAGCAGAAGGAGTTGGTATGACATTAAAAAATGACACGTACCTCTTGAAAATTATTATCATTAGTTGAGGTTTCACCGGCTTGGTAAGAAGATGAGGTATGATTTGGAAATAATTTCTTAAAGATGTGGAGGTTTTGGTTAGCCGGTGCATTGGGGTTATCCAAGACGAGATCTCCATTATCTAACAATTATTGGACAATGTTTTTGAAAGTTATACAATTACCATCACTATGACCTCTAACACAGTGATAATTGTAGTAATCATTCTCCTTGTACCATGCATGTATAGGATGGGAAGGGTCAAAACCAGTATGTGTTTTAATGGGTGGAAGGGTGATTGCTCTAGATTTTAGAAGTTTTTCCAAAACTGAAGAATAAGGTTCTCCAATGGGAGTATATTTTTGTTTTCCCACTTGAACTGGAAGTTTGAATAAGGGAAATATTAGAAGAAGGTTTTGATTGGTTGGATGGATGAGAAGGGATGAATTTTAAAACCATTGTGTTAGTAGATCCTTTTTCTTTAGAATAATTATTTTGTGGTTTGGACGAAGAAGAAGAATCATTGGTTTTGAAGGGAGCATTTTTGTTACGTAATTACAACTTCTTCTCCTCAATAACATGGATTTCAAGTTTCTGGGCCATTGTGAATGCCTCATCAAATGTGTAGAAATTTTGGACTTAGAGAGTTGGCAAGATGTGTCTAGCACAAGCTTGGGTAAACAACTCTATTAACTCGGTTTGAGGCAGTTAGAATGTGAGTTGATTAATCAGTCGTGCCAACAAGTGACAAAGTCTGCGATAGACTCATCCTCATTCTGGCGTGTCACATATAAGTTGGTCATTGTGACCTTCTTGACAATGTTGATAGAAAATTGGTCTAGAAAATCCTGAGCTACCTGATTAAATGAAAATATGGAATGCCTAGGTAGAGCACTATACCAATCTAAAGTGGGTCCCGTTAAGGACATTAGGAATGTTCATGGGAGAAAAGCGTCATCATGAGTGATGAGATAACACATATGTTTAAAAGAATGTAAATGTTTTTGTGGGTCTTCTTTGTTATTAAATTGATTGAATTTTGGAATTTCCCAATGCATAGGGTATGGATGAATAAGAATGGAAAGTTGAATAGGCTCATTGCAAATCTCATCGTATGTCATATAATTATGCGAGCTAGAGACAAATGCTTCTAATGTCTGCATCTTTTCCATCATCATTTTGATAAGATCATTTGTAGGTTGTGGTGACAGAGCATCCCCTACAGTAGAAGGGGGAGGTAAGATGGGTATGATGTGTATGACACTCCAATATGTGGTGGTGGTGAGTATGAAAAGCTGTTAGGAGGGAATATATGACAATATGGATGTCATGGTGTAAATACCTAGGATAAGCGGTAGATGAAATAGGTGGTTGTTGATGATAGGTGTAGGTAGGTGGTATGGACATAAAGAATCTTGTGGTGATTCATGGAAGAGATTGTGGGATGGAGAGGACAATTTTTTGGAAGGGAGTGTGGGCTAGTAATGTCAAAGATGGTTGGGATGAAAAAGGTGCATGGGAAAAAATGATGTAGGTATGCCTACACTAAGAGTAGGGGATGATGATATGGAAGACATTTTAGGGATGACGGATGTCGAGGGAACGGTAGTTTTCATAAGTATGAAAAATATTGATAATGTGGGGTCAACCTAAGAAACCATAGATGATGAGGTAGAAGTGAGTAATGATTTACTAGTAGTGGTGATGCAAAAGTGGGGGCAATGTGGAGAGGAAAAATGTAGGCATGCGATATATAAGTTATCCAGATGAGTCTTTGGTGGATGAGTGAGAGAGGTAATATTGTAGTGTAGGGGGTTTTGATCAAGGAGTCTTGTGAACTCCTCATCACCGGTATGTATGGTAATAGGTTGGTTGGGGTCCATAGGTGATGAAATGGAAGGTGGCAATGGGCTAGGTGGGAGCGACTGGTGGCTAACATGGAACACGAGAGCATTGTCTTGTCTATGAGTTAAAACCATGTGACTGATAATAGAATTGGTAATATGAGCTCTATTGATGGTACATAAACAAAAAGATGGAACAAAATGGATCGAAAGGAGGAATTAATCACTGTTTTGATTGAAAAACTAAAACATAGAGACCGACGTTGGTTAAGTAACCGATCTTTGGTTGATGAAGTGACGTTGATTCGTGTGGAAAATTGAAAGATCTAAAAACTTGGTGGTAGAAGGTGAAAATAAAGTGAAACTAGACTCTGAAGATGATATCAAAGGCCCATAAATGTAGTGGAGTGACAGAGGAAGTCACAACAAGTGATGGAAGTGATTTGAACACTATTTTAGTTAAGTGACCAAAATAGAAAGGAACCGAAAAATGGTCAGTAAACCGATGGCGGTATGATGAATTAACCAATGACGGTTGTTGGACCGATACCAACTATGTGAATGAATAAAAAATTAAAATTTGGAGATGAAAAGGTATGAATGAGATGGATTTGAACTCTGTAGGCAATAACAGAACACATAAAAGATGATAAGGTGACAAAACAAGTCACAAAAAGAACAAAAATGTAGATTGAATGTTATTTTAGCATAAATGACCAAAAAAGCATAAAACTCGATGCTAGTCGATCAATTGACGATGGTATGATGATGTAACCGATGGCGGTCATTGGACCGATACCGGTTACTATGAAATATGTGAAGAGATGGAAAAAGTGAATTTTGGTGATTTAGATCAAATAAAAGGCTAACCTAGAATTTTGAGTATAACAATGATAGATCCTAACACACTCAGAAACAATCAGAATACACCAACTATGATTATGGAGTGTGTAGGGAGAGAAAAATGGAGAAAGAAAAACTCACACTTCAAAACACAAATAAAGCAAAAGCTAACAAACATGAAATCCTATAATGTAGATTTTATGTTGTGGCTTATGCCATTTAGAACTCGATTTTGGTGATTTAGATCAAATAAAAGGCTAACCTGCAGTCTCGAGTATAGCAATGATAGATCATAACACACTCATCAACATACACCAACTATGATTGTGGCATGTGTAGGGAGAAAAATGGACAAAGAAAAACTCGAGACTTCAAAACACAAATCAAGCAAAAGCTAACAAACATGAAATCCTATAATGTAGATTTTATGTTGTGGCTTATGCCATTTAGAATTGACTTGTGAATAAAATATTAGTTTTGGTTAGCGAAGGTGCCCTACTTTAAACCGACAACTATGGTTGGTTTTCTGTGTAATTTTTTTCTTAGGGTCCCCAATATATACTTCATAGTATGCAAGGCTCTACTCACGATGACCTGGCTAGAACACTAGCTAGCTCCACCACTAATCTGATTATTAGTCATTAATGGTAAATATCAGGAGGGAAGATTTTTAAGTAGTGAGTTATTTGTTTAAAGTGATTTGGTTCAGATGTGTGTACAAAGTAAACTACGATTCAATTTTTTAACCATCAGCTGGTCATGAATTCTAGCATATATGTTTAGCAAAATTTAAATGAGCTAAAATGTAGAAGACATAAATGAGATGAAAAGATTTTAAACCTAAATACACATTGAAATTCGACGAGAGAAATGATGAATAGGAAAGAGTATGTATTTCACTAATGCAATACAAAATAAAAATAAGCGTTCTTTTTAGTCCAAAATACAAGTTTCACTAAGACAAGTAGAAGAGGAAGAATGTTCCAAGGGAGAAATTTTAATGTGAACTCTTTCAAAAGGAAATAGACACACAATGATTCCCTAAGAATGAACAATGCAAAAGAACCCAAATGGGGTCCCACCGGGTGTGCCAAAATGTTTCACCAATAAGTTTTATGCTTTCTAGGACGAAACAAATAGAAGGTAAATGGTTAAGGAGGAATACCGTGAAGTGAAGGTGGAAGGTAGAATGCGCATGTTGTTGACGTTATCCAAGCTGATTGTAGAGAAATCCTTTTTGTTTGGGAAGGAATACCTATAAATGCAAAGCAAGACCATAAAAGAGTATTAAATAACATATGAAAGTGGACTTCCTAGCATATGCTAGATCTAGGAAGTGTGGTGCTTCCTAAAGAGGCTGTTAATCCACTGTTTAATAACAATTTAATGTGAATAAGAAACTAAAATAAATAGGTCCTATTACAATGTAATGATTTAGGTTTCTCATACACACAATACACTAGATTCAATGCTAAATATCAAAATGCAACACTAAATCTAATTAGAACCAAGGTTTGTTTAGGTTAGGAAGGTATGTCAAAGGTCTGGTAAGGGTCTAGGGCTGATTGGTTGAGGTTTGGGTTGATTTTTGGTGAGTGGGAAGGTTTGCTGGTTTGAGAATATAAAATAACATAGAGACCAATATCGGTCAGGTATGGGGATGAAACTAATGACTGTTAAGGAACTAAAGTTGGTAGGGGCAATAGGTAGTAAACTATTAAAAATATGTTTTTAGGCTCTCTGTGATTGCACAAAGAGTGAGTGTAGTGTGGTTTGGGTTGTAATATGGCTGAGAAGACTCAGGAATACTAAGAAGGAGGTTAAGAAGGGTGAAAGGGCTTGGGGTGGTCAAGAGTAGGTTTATAGGAAGAAGGTGATATATGAGTAACAAAAGAAATGAAATACTTGAAAGGACCAGAGATCTATAATGGAATAAGCCCAAATGATTAAAATCATACCTTACTTGGTATTTTACGAGATATTGTGAGTGGAGATGGTTAATGGTTGATCGGAGAAGAGGTGCTGGAGTCTAGTGCCATATCAAGTACAACCTATGTTCTCTCGTAAGTATTCAACTGATTTGGAAAGAGAACCGATTGGTTGTCTTGTACCATGGTTGTGCATGTTCATCATCTAGATGTAGGAAGGCTTGAAGATTCACACGTGAATGCAAGCAGGATACAATAAATGAATGACCAACCGGTGGAAAGAGTTTTAAAATTTTATATAATAGAATCGATGGTGGTTAGGTAACTCGGTGCGATCGAGGATAAACCAACGTCGGTTAGGGTGAAATATTCCTTTTACCAAAATTAGATAGATCCTCCCATATTTGGCATGATTTCCATATTGGGTCACCTTAGGGAAGTGGAGTTCACATTAGAAAATGTAGGAAGATCATAGAATAAGTCTAGTTAGGTTTAGGAAGAAGTCTTAGTTATCCAGTCAAGTTGTGACTCAATAATGGGAGTGACGCATTGGTCATTATGAGTTAAATTCCCTGGAATGGGTCCAAGATGAGGTGGATGTGAGGGTTAAATTAACTTAATTAAAATAATTAAATTAATTAATAATGTGAGGGTGCACATTAATTCAATTATAAGTAATTAAATTAATATGAATGTGGGGTAAGGGGTCATAGTTAGGTGAATACGTTACATTAATTAATCAAGGGGACCAAGGGATTGTGACCAAAATTTGGTGTCTATAGTAGGCTTTAAGCAGATCATTCTTAGCAACATGTTTTCATCTAACCTGGTTGACAATTAAATCACTGTCCCAAAAAACTTCAAGTTTTTTATACCCCTTTTTCTTACCCAATGTAATCCATGGATCAAAGCCTCATACTCAACTGTATTATTTGAATATGCAAACTGAAAATGGAAAGTTGAGTAGTACTTCATACCTTATGGTGACAAAAGCATTACACCTCCTCCAACACCATGTCTACTCCTTGAATTGTCAAAGAAAAACTACCACACTTCATTAACATCCTTATTTTCTTGCTTGGTGAGGCGAGGAAGAGGTAGGTTCTCCTTACGTAGACAATAAATTCCTAACTCAACTTCCTCCATCTCCCTGTATGGGTCATAGCCATGCCTTTTTGAGCCCACTCATCAAGTGTCAGATCAGGAATAGTCCCAACCTTGGTGTTTAGTTCATAGGTATCTAAACAATATTCTTGTTCAAATACTACATAATTAGCATTTATTGGTATTGGCACATGGGGATCGATGTGAATGTGTGTAATTGGATTTGATATGATAGTGACCTTAACTCCATACCTTGTCCTAAATACCATGTGGGACCAATTATCTATTAAGTACCCACCAATCTTGGCTATAAAATCCCTCGAAAGGCACAAGGAAAATAGCAGAGGCAAGTTAATCACCCATACGTCCTATAGAACTATGAAATTTAGGAAAAAATGGAGTGTAAGAATTAGTTATTTGATCACTCCAGCTATGCAAACTACTATCCCATCTAATTGCACTATTACCCTTAATACCAACTCATATTTTAAGCCCAATTTATCTGTAATTTGCTTGACATTACTAAGTTGTTTGCCCGAGTCGATCATGCAATTGTGTACTAACTTATCTCTAATGATAAATGAGACATAGAATGGTGGAGGCTTCACATTCTTACTTGAATGAACTTCTCCTTATTGTGCATAGTGTTAGTAAGAACCCTCTCCTGATTTTTGGATGGCTCATTAGAAGGGGACCAATTTTCCATAGCTTCTTGCAATAAATCTTGCTGCCCTGGAATTGCCAATGATTCCCACATGGAAATGCTGACATTGGTATTCTTCATCTAGTCAATGATATTGAATGGATGTAGGTTTCTCTTTGTTTTCCCTTAATGGGCATGACCCTTTTTGGTACTGAATTGACACACACCGCCACCGCAAATAGTACCCTAGATTGATTCTACATATTGGGGATGCTACAAAGAATCGTCTTAGGCTAGTTTTGTGCATTAGGAGCTGCTTTTGGCCTGCTAACTCTTTGTTGTGTGAGATTCATTTGAGAAAAAATTGGACTAGATGATTTCCCCTCCTTTATGTTCCTTTTATTTGACCATGTATTGGTAGCTACACCCTAGAAAGGAGATTGATTAACTCCGTAAAAGTCCTCCATCTACCAATTGACCAGTGTGGTTTCAGTTGGAGAAGCTTCTTATTGAGTTGTTTACTGATTTTGGTTTCTCACTTGGCTCTTAGGCCACCTCGATGGTCCGCACCATCAAGTCTCGATTCAAATTTCTATCAAGCATATTGATTGATTATGAGGTAGATTACATGGGTAACACCATTCATACTCTTGTGAAATGTTGTTCTAAGCTGGAACCATGGCCCTTGAAGTTGAAATTACATTTGAATTATAAGGCTGAAATGACCTAGCAATTTGAGGATGCCCTTGGCTTGGATTTTGATTTGCTTCCTAACCAAGAGGCCTGTTAGGATTATATGGAGGCCTATTCGATTGGGCTTGATACCTTTTGATCATCACCAACTCATTCCCTAAATTCTACAAGCATTACTTCATGACTTCCCTGGAGTTCTTGGGAAGTACTAGAAGAAGTGGAGGCCTCACTATTGCTCTGATTTCTAGGAGCTGGAATGGGGGCTGTTTTGCTTTCAGGTGCTTGGCTAGTAGAGGGTTTTTAGATTATGGAGATAGGGGCATATGTGGCTTAGGTGCTACTTTACTAGCTTGAATTAGACAATTCTCATCTCTAATAGCCATGACATAAGCATCTGGTAAGGTTATCCCTCCCATAGATTGTATCATAAAAATATATCAGAATTTAAAGCTTTAAGGAAATAGAGAATCGCACGTTTAGTAACCGTCTTTATAAGAATCGTGATCGATCCCACGTCCACTGAAATCAAAAATTGAAATTGATCATCTACTCATTGGGGGCCCTCTTCATCGTTTTAAACTGTTCTAATAGGACAAATTATCTCCTCTTTCTCCAAACTGGTTACAAAGGGCTATGCATATTTGATCCCAATTTGTAATGGACCCCATTACTAAGCTCCTAAACCACTACAAGGCCTTTCCTTTGAAAGAGGAAGCTAACAATTTAACTATAACATCCACTTCATTGATCTCATGAATGGTACAAATATTCGTAATATGGTCAGTGGGAGTCGTGTGGTTTCCCCCAGTGAAGTAGGGAATATTTTTTAATGCTGCAACTAGAATAGGGTTCTAGGTATTGAGGGAAAGTGGACTACTACTTGTGAAGTGGACATATGGATTTGGTGGCCCTGTGGTGGTTCTTGTTGTAGATGCGCCATCCCGATCATCTTGAGGATCCTAAGTTGATATAAGGAAGGGTCGATAAAGTAGAGGTGTGGATAATGTTTTGTTTGGTGGAGATGGAGACCTTTGTACTCTCCTTCCTCTACTTGGTGATAACTGAAAGTATTCAAAGACACCTTCTTCTCTTGCTCTGGGTCGAGTTTGGATCCTTCTCATGTACTTGGGCCACTAGTAATGCTAAAACCAATTGAAGTATGACCTTGAGAGTCACCAGATGTAGTGCTAAAAACATCCAAAGGCTTAAAATTCACCAAGATGAACATCCAATCTTGATATATATAGAATAATTTACTTCTCTCCCACTAGGCATGACAAAATGTTAATGCTATATTACAGTACCCCTGATTGCTTGTGATTTTTTAGTGAGGAAATCAATGTAACTTACATAACATGGGATTATCTCTTAGTGTGAGATGTTGTAAGAAGGATAATCATTTGGATAAAGCTGATTTATTCTCCTAACCTATTTCCGCCTTTTCCAAAGTGAAAATAATGGCAAACTAATCTAATCCTACCCTAATGCTTTCCAAGGAGATAAGGATATAAGGATGCATAAAAAGTAAATCTACTCTAAGCGAAGGTGATGCACTAAGAAAGGGTGGGATAATCTAAGTGAGTGTAGAATATGGAGTAAACAAGGTAATAGAGGGTAGGTGGAGGTGCAATAGTCTAAGAAAATATTTATTTCCCTATATCCATAAAGAAAAACAAACTAAAAGGTCGTGGTAAAGAGATATAAACATGCACAATATACCTACAAACATAATGGAAGGAAAAATATACAATGCAACTCGAAATAGGGCAAGAAAAGCCAAAAAATACCAATTTTATTGATCAGAAACATGGACAATCCATTATAATATAGGAAAAAGGAAAAATCCTTTACAATAAGCCCAAATTTGATGCCTTTAGCTCACAATATCTCTGGAACAATTTTGACAGAGTTCCTTTGCTTTTAAGAAAGTATCTCCTTAAAATGAGGAAAATTTTACAATATATAGGAAATTTGGGTCACCAATCGACATAATGCATTAAAGAGGTATGGGAGCCATATGATTTGGTACTTTTCTTACATGAGCAGTCATGGGTGCCATGCCTCATTAATTCTAGTTGTTGAGTTGTCATTCATCTACCTACCCTCGCTTGGCCTCGTGACTCGTCTATCCTATGGATTTCCCAACCATGTCAATTTGGATGGTTTTCTAACCATGATACGTAAAATTTATGAGTAGGTTGTCTAACCACTTTTCCACCCAACCCAGGAAGGTTGGATGACCATCTAACTTGTAGGTTGTACATTCTTCTAGTCACCGAACAACCTATGAATTGCCATCTTCACACCTGGATTGCCCATATTGAGTCGGCAGGACATATCTCTTTATTCATACACTTGTGGGGATTGGATGGTCATCCAATCTTACACTCGTACACTAACCACCCGTCAATCCCGTGAAGCCGCCTAACCATGGCTTCGTGTGATCCTCTCGCCGCCCATCTATCCTTGGTCATCCAATTCTAGGGGCTGCATGACCATTCATATCTTGCCATACCATATGTTTTCGACCATCCTCGTGTCCACCCAACCAAGGGGTTGGACGATGTCTAACCCCGTAACATCTAACCCGAGGGGATTGGATGCCATCTATATCATCCATACGCTGCCAACCCGACCAACCATAAGATCATCACTTGAGATGCTATAACAATCAACTCGATCAACCCGATCGACCAACCCATCCATCCATATCAACCGACCAACCCGGTGACACATCTCTTCACCGAAAAACCCCTAGTCATCTAACCTAAGTGTCCAACTTTATATTCTAACCTATGCATCCAACCTATGTGTCCAACCTAGGCATCCAACCTAGGCATCTAACCATATGAAATTTTCAATTTCCATAATGAGCCTGACCACCAATTTTATCATTCAAAGTGGCTTACTAGCTTTCCATGAGTTAATACTAACGTGAACAAGCCAAAACATAAGCTACATTATAGACTAAAAAGCATTTCCTTTTTTCATCACCCGCCAATGCTTTGACTGCTAAGTTGTTTATTTTGTAGGGGTACAAAAATGGATAGTAATAAATTTTGATACTTGTGGTTCTCCTAATCATTATGAGTGTAAGTGTCCTCAAAATTTGGTGTTTTCATGGTGTGGAAAATAACAAAAGGTTGAATAATGTCTTGAATTATATGATCACATGAGCAAGCAACAAAACAAGACAAGGGCATGAGAAAATTAAGATACAATGTAAATTTCAAGATCAATGGATGCCAAAGGCAGCACGTAGTCCCTAAATTACAGCCTATTTTAGTTACTACACACGCTGAGTCTACACATGCACATGAACATTTGAAGTATAATTTGACTATAACAAAGCAATAAATGATAAATTCCTGATACTCGATGTGTATCGGAAATAGGTTTAACAAAGATTATGAATGTTATCGGGGATCTAAAAGGAGAGATTTAAAGCCTAAAAGAGTAGGCATGCATGATGGATTGAGTTAAGAAGGTTGAAATCCCATAGAAGGACATGGATGACTTAAAGGAGTTATGTTGAATGTTGCATTAGGAGAACATCATCCTTTTGTTAGAAGATTGTTCGAGAGAAAAAGTACCATGCGGTGGTGCTTTGAGAGTGAGGGAAGATACTTCATGAAAATATGCCCCCACATAATCATGAGTATGATAAGGATATTAAACTGAATGCAATCATATATGGATGAATTTTGAGAAAAATTATGATAGATACATGTGTGAAGGTTAATGTACTAACATTGGATGCATGGAATCAAATGGGAAGACCGCCATGTAGCAGCCTTCTTCAAATGTGTTGCACATGTTAAAAAGAACTAGGATAATCCTATTGGAGTACCAAAGGATGCAACCGCTACAATTCAAAGTACTAGTTTACTAGGGAATTTGAATTATTGGAGTTATCTAAAGTAAATAGTTTCCAAACATTACTTGAGAGACTATGGTGTTATGAAAATAATGTAGATTTGCGCTTAAAAAAGGGGTACATTAGCTTTGGGAACAAGGAAGATCTCATCATTATACCTTTGACATGATGTAAATACTACTTCATATGTTGAGCCCTTAAGAGAAGAGGATTTGAATAGGATATATGCGTGCACGATTAGATACCTCAATGTAACCGAGCCATCTAAGGAAGGAGTGATACAGTAGGATGATGCTTAGTTAGTTAGTGATACCACAAGTATTTCTTGAGATAATTGGGTGCATGGAACTTATAAATTAGTTGGAAAAGAGATTAAGAAAACAATTACCGACATGATTAGACTGATCATAGTTCGTTGCTTAAGTTACAACCAAGTGCCTCTTACATCGATGAAGGGAACCCTAATGTATTTCTCTGCTCCATGGAAGCTCGGTGGAAGAATGAAGGAGAAAATAAATATGCTTGTATATAATTTATATGGGACAACATCGCATTGGTGGACTACTCACAGAGGAAACTGACTAGAATGACAAGAAGTGAAAATCATGTTTTCTACTAGGTTCCTAAGGAAAAATGTGCCTTCTCATATATGTGAATTCCAAGGTAAGTCGCTTGCCTCACATCACGTCCTGGGATTGTGAGAGATTATGGATGGAGGGACAGTGGCCTTAGCACCATCACTTTGGGTGTATAAGTTCTAATCCACTTTAAGTAGTTGCACATGTGCATGGTATGTCCATGAAAAGTTGATAAGGGAAACATCAAATTTGTAGGAGATGACCTCGTGTATGATCCGTACTTTTGATTATTTTTATACTAAGCCTCCAGTTAATGAAGAACTATAGATTATGGAACACCTTACTTTGGGGATAGTGCGGAAGTTGAGCAACTCCTATTAGACATGGTTAGAGAGATTGATCTAGAGGTGCACCTTGACCTTCAAGAGACATAAGAAGAAGGAATGGTCAGCACTCGGGAAGAAAAATAAAAGGGTAAACCGGTATGTATGATAAATGATGAGGATAATAATCTGGATGCTAACCACACTGAAGGTATGCATGAGGTGATGGATACAATAGATGTGAAGACACACATATATAAAGATCCTATAAAAACGAAGAAGGTTAACATTAGAACATACATAGTGTAAAGAGGCCATTATTGGTGATTACTTATCGAGTAGGAAGTGGCTAAGATTATCGAACTCCCTGTGTGACTTCTAAGACTTATTTCCTTGGGGATATCATGATTTAAAGGGGTACACCCTTCTTTAGGGAGATGATAATAAAACTTAAAGAAGGTGTGCATCCAATTAGGAAGAGGCCTTATAGGGTGAATCCTAATTTTCATGTCAAGGTAAAGGAAGAAATTGATAAAATGATCAAGTATGGAATAGTTGAGCCTATTGATGAATATGAGTGGGTTAGCCCCATGCTCATCATTATTAAAAAGGATGGGAGGATACAAATTTGTGTGCAATAAAAAGAGTTAAATGCTTCATGGGGTATTTATCCTTTCCCTACCCCATTTATAGAGGATATCCTTGAGGGATTTTCGGGCATGGGATATAATCCTTTCCATATGGGTTATACAATTATCATCAAGTGCACATAGCGAAGGAAGATCAACAAAAACCTTTCATAATCGAGTGGGGAGGTTTTGCATACACATTGATTCCCTTTGGACTAAATAATGCATTAGTAGTGTTCTCATGCATAGTGATACATGATTTTTAGGATTTCATTCATCAATTTTTGTAGGTGTATCTAGATGATTGGATAGTTTATGGCTTAATCAAGGACCATTGTGATAATTTAAGGCTTATGTTTGAGAGGTAGAGGTAGTTGAACATATCTCTTAATATCAAGAAGTGCATCTTTGCAACACCTTTTCGCACTTAGGAATATTATTTGTAAAGAAGGTCTATTGGTAGATCCAAAAGATAGTTCTAATCTTGGGCTTAGAAAAACCCAATAATCAAAGTGAAGTGCATGGATTTTTGTTACATACGAGGTATTAGAGGAAATTGTTAAGGGCTATGAAAATATTTATATGCCCTTAGAGGAATTGTTGAAGGATAAATGAAAATTCTATTGAGATGACACAAAACAATATGAATTTGAAAAATTGAATAAAATCTTATTCCGCACCTATTTTGTGATTTCCTTCATGGGACAAACCCCGTCATGTTCATGTAGACGCTTCTAGTGTGGAAATTGTTGTAGTGTTGGCACAACTAGGAGAATGAATTATAGACCACCCCAATTGTTTTCATGAGTAGGAATTTGGTGCTAATGGAGTAGAATTATACAACTTCGAGCATGAGGATTTATACATGATCTATGATTTGCACAAATTAAGACAATACTTAATGGTAACACTATTTATCTTTTTATAGATCATATGATAGTTAAGTATTTGGTCAACAAGCCTATCTTGTAAGGGTGCATTTGTAGGTGGATACTAATATTTTAGGAGTTTCAGTTTACAATGGTTGTGAAACCTAGAAAATAAAATTCAAGGCATGACTATTTGTCAAGAATCAATTCTAGTGAGGATGCGTAAAGCATTTAATACACAATTCCTAATACACATATTTTTAAGGTTAAATCATACACCCGCATTTAGAGGATATTGCAAAGTATAATTGCACACTTTGGATAGGTGCTCGAGGGAATGAAGAAATTATAAAAGAAACATCTTGCAATACACATGACACTTTACTATGTGATAGGCATAGATTTGTATAAGCTAGGCCATGATGATGTTTTACATTGATGTTTTTCGGAGCATAAGAGTGAGGCTCTTATGTAAGAAGCTCATGGTGGAATTGCAGGAGGTCATTACGTTGGGGATGCCACCATGTGCAAGATTCTCGATGGTGGCCTTTAGTGGGAAACTTTTTACAAAGATATTAAAGAATATGTAAAGGCATGTGACCATTTTTAGTGCCTTGGGAAGCCCGAGACTAGAGATGTTTGCCTTTGAGGCCTATTAAAAGTGCTAAACATTTTGAGAAATGGGCTATTGAATTTTTAGGTTCTATATCCCCACCAGCATGAAGGATTGGCACATGCTATATTATAACTTGTATAGACTATTTAACAAGGTTGAAAGAAGCAACACCTACTAAATATTTCACAAAGATCTATACCAACAATATTTTTTATGGGAAAACATTATCGAAGGTATGAATGTCCATTGAGTTTAACAAGTGATAGGGGCACTCATTTTTTAAGTAAGACCATAAAATTATTTTGGTTGAGTTTATGGTGGCACACTATAAAACTACACCCTATCACCCACAGGACAATAGTACTCTGAAGCTTTCAACAAGATTCTGGGACAAACACTAACAAAAATCTTTGATGTTGGAAGAAAAGATGGGATGATAAAGTATCTCGTTATACTTTGGGCATATAGAACAACTTATAAAAGGTTGAATAAGGCCACACCCTTTCCATTGGTTTTGGTGTAGAGGTGGAATTTCTGTTGAATTTATGTTACCCTCCCGCATATTACATGCACAAGAGGACTAGATGATGAACAAGTTATTGAGGAGCACACGAAAAAATTGATGCAATTAAATGAATGTTTGTGCTATTTTCGATGGAGCTAGGAGATTGAGAAGGAGAGACAAAAGGTCTAACATGATAGGAACATAAGGAAAAAATAATTTGAAGTAGGAAATATGGTTCTTCTATATGATTCAAAGTTTTCACGCCACCTAGGGAAATTGAAAGTACATTGGTTGGGACCTTTTGTAGTAATAAAGATACTTGAATTAGGAACTTTCCAGTTAAAGGTGCTGGATGGAACTTTATTTCTTGGTTACTTCAATGGGAGTAGGCTAAATCCCTACTATAAATAAGGCTTCTTGGTGTTTTTAATAAGACAATATTTCCAATTTATATTAGATTATTATTTTATGTGTTTCCTTTCATCATTATTATGCTTTGTCAATTTAGTTCAACGTTTTGTGTAATAAGTGCACTTGCGCAAAATAAGCTTAATACTATCTTTTGAGTTTATGCACATGTGACCGCATATACTTTTAGTGTGGGGTGGAGCAGATACAAGAAAAATGGATTTAGTTGACATAAGATTCAAAGTGCAACTTGTCATATAGGTACATAAATGGGTTAGAGCATGGACATCTTCTAAAAAATTGGTATGCATAGAAGAAAGATGTTACAGGTGCTCAGATTGAAGGTGTTTTAAGAAATTTTTCTTAGATTTAAGATCATGTGTAGATGGATGATCACACAGTGTAACGTGAGGTAGGAAGTAACATGGGAAACTACTTAGTATGAGGTACAAAGGTTTATGTACTTTGGCACATGGAGGTACGTGAAGGAGGTATGTGGCTAAGAAGAAGTAGGTGCACTAGAAGGGTTATGATTGGGGAAAAAAAAGAAAAGTGTGGAAAAAATGTAAAAGTGTAATTAAAGCTACGTACGGTGGTAGGTAAGGAGTAATTAATGCAAAAAAATTTACAAAATCTATAAAAGAGTTATTTACGGGTTTATTTTTACCTTGCTTGTTTTGAGTTTTCAAGCTATGAAGTCGATCAAGCACGAACTATGAGTGAAAATGAGTAAAGAAATGAACTAGTTTTTATTTGGACACAAGCATAATAAAGATCCATTAGAATAGTGTTTGAGCTAGTAGAAAGTGTATGGAAGGAAGGTTTCGGAGCTAGGGTTTGAAGAGAACAAAATTACAACTAGGGCACACTAGGGCATGCAGATTTGGAGTTACAGAGGTCAAACAAGCACAAGGAAACATTGTAAAAATTGTAATGGCACCCAAGAGATCACTTGGAGTGACCACACGAGGAAAGAAGAAGGATGAAATAGAGGTGGAAGTTGAAGACACACCTGAAAGTTGGTTTTCAAAGATGCAATACCTTGAAGTAGTCATCATGGGATGTGATTGGGAATCCCATATTAGGAAAATAAGGGTGAGTAATTACAACCAACACACCACATAGAACGAGGATGAAATGGATAAAGAACTGGTAAAGAAGACAAATTTAAGAACAGAGGATGAAAAACCCATTTATGATGATGAGAGGCAGAAGACTTTGGAGAAAGTGAGAGTCGTGAAAATTTATGAGTTGCCTTATTTTGGAAAACCAGAGAAACTTTACTAGTGGATAATGTCCAGACTCCATGAAGACATTTTCTACTTTCTTTGGAAGGTGGGTACGCCTCACCACACCCTTGATCAGGAAATTGACATGCCCGAGGATTTCATGGATTTAAAGTATGAGTGAATTAGATGAAGAAGTGGGTGTGGAGGAAACCTCTATTGAGATGGCATACATAAAGGGAGGGCATGTAATAGACATTGCAAAATTGGATGATCATCCTGTGGTCAAAATTTCTGCACACCTCTGTAACAAGTTCAATAATCAAGAGTGTTAGGGCTAGGTAAATAGGAAATGGCTCCATATTGAGAAGAAAATGGCAGAGGGAACTATTTATAATTTGTCTGCATTTATAGAAAAAACTATTATTGAGGAGGCACACAAAGGATATAAGATCAATTTTGGCACCATCCTATTATCTATTGTATTTGTGGATATTGGGGTCCTGGATGGCCCTAAGGATAAAATATGGTAGTTTCCTAAGGAGAAGAAGTCACTTGTAGAGAGGTTTATTAAATATACCTATGAAGGCACTATGAGTGGCCCTTACAAGTAAAGGATGGAGCTTTGGTATAGGTGCATGCCCGAGGATTTTAAACTTAAACGAAGAATACCCAAGGATTTACCTACCATAGTGGACAAGAAGGCATAGGTTCTACATGCACAAAGACCCAGATCATGTCCATTAGAATGAGGTGTATCAGAAACCATGGAGGTTCTCATAAATATTCAGAGTGAAATACAATGTTTAAAGGAGCAATCATGGAATATGGAGCAAAAGAAAGCAACAGGTACGATCCAATATGATATTGATGATTTGAAGGAGGTGTGCAAAATGTTCCACTAGGAGAATATCATTCCATTATTAGGAAATTGGATAAAGGGAAACACTCCATGCGCAAGTACTGATACTAGATGATAGATCCTACATGCAAATCTCCCTCCTCATAGCTTAGAATATGACAAGGAAATCAGTTTGAATGTTTGTGTAGATGGATGGATTTTGAGTAATATATTGATTAATATAGGCATAGAAGTTAATGTTCTTACTTTAGATGCATGGGTATAGATGGGGAGACCACCATTACAACCATCTTCTAATGTATTGTTACAGCCATTAGAGACCATTTCGGTCAAGCAACCAATGCCGATATTGGTTATGGACTGATGTCGGTTGGGTAACCAATGTCGATAGGGGAAATTTGGAAATAATATTAAAAATGGGGTTTTGGGCACTCTCTGTGATTGCACAGAGAGTGATGGGAGTTTAGGTGATGTTGTGGGATTATTCTAAGGACTCAGAGGTAGAAATATAGAGGTTTGGGAAAGGTATGATGGGTAATGAAAGATAGTTAGATAGAGGTGGTACGAGAGAGATCTAGGTGAGGTAGAATAAGAAATGAAATAGATAGCTAATAAAAACAACTAATATATTGAAAATGAAAAGGAAGAAACAATACTTACTTGTTGAATGTAGGTAGAAAGTAGATGGTGGTGATGGTTGTGAAGAAAGGTGGTCCCGAATGAATGCAATATCAGTTGGAAGGCAAGATGCTTCTTGGAGAGTGCATGGAGTTCTGGATCAATCCATGGATGGTTAGTATGGTCTCTGAATGCTGCGAGGATCTTTGGTATATCACACATTCAATAGAGAACTCATGTACAAGAATTTTAGGTCACAAAAGGTAGATGACAAGATTCAAAACTTGATCAATGAGTTAAGATTTTTTATTTAACCTAACTGATGGTGGTTAGGTGACCAACGCATTATTTGGAAGAGGAATAACTATCATTGGTTAATGAGAATTTGTCTAATTTTCCAAAAATAGGGTTTTTATCCCAAATTTGTTGTGTTCTTTGGCTTAGTTCAGGTTTGGATTGTTGAATGACATCAATTAGAGTGTGGAATTAGTTAGAGGATTAATAGGTCATGAATAGTTAGGGTTAGAAAGAGTCCCAGTTGGTTAGGATAAGTGGGGACTTGGTCTAGGTTCATTAATAGGCTAAGAATAAGTCTAGGATGAGGTGGAAAGGAAAGGTGGATAAGTGAGGTGGCTAGGTGAGTTAGGTAATTAACTTAATTGTGATAATTAAATTAATTACAATGTGTGCAAGTGGGCATGGTAGGGGAATAATATTAAATTAATTATTAAAAGGTGATTAAAAGTGTTATGACCAAATTTTAGGTGTCTACATTACGAGGAGCCTAGAATTCATCATTTCAACCCATATCATTATGAGATATTTGGAAGTTGAGTGAAGAGTCAAGTGTAACCTCATACCCATCTTACATGGTTATGGATTGAGCCAAGATGTCGAGACTTAGCTCAGAATTTTCCATGCCTTCGTTGCTTCTAAGATTTCTTGTACGGAATTCCTTTTTGGTATTGCCAAAATCTCATCTATGCATTCATTTGAAAAATATTCATTCAGAAATTCCAAGAAACCATTAGGAGGAATTACTTCATTGTCTTGAGGCTCGTGACATTTTTCTACTTCTTTGTAGAGGAGGGCCTCAAATTTAAAGATCTCGAAAATTTGGGTCTCAATTTTTTTAACCCATAGAGAATCTTCTTCTTCAAATGGAAATGAGAAACTTCATTTTCATCAAGCACTTCCATCATCAATCGGCTCTGAGGGGGACATTATATTCTTCACTTTTGTTTGATTTTTCATGAGCGATTAATGAATTAGTTGAGAAACTAGAACTAGATTCACACTTCTCTTGTAAATTGATAGCTTGCATCAGAGTTCAAAATTGAGCTCAAGGTCGTTTATTTCTTCGAAACTCTTAAAAGTTTTTACAAAGAGTTTTATTTCAAACATTTCAACATAAGTTGAATTTTTTTGCTTCATGGATGACATGATTGAGAACATTTTCATCTCAAAATGGTAATGTGATATCTCATCATCATGGGTAAACACATAAACTAATTTCTCAGCTTGGGATTCATCAAGAACCACTTTAACCTCCTCATGATTCTCATTAACTGAAAACTTAGGGATACCCTCTTGCATCTCAAATTTACTCAATGATTCTTCAATATCCATGCCTACTCAAGAAGGGATGTTTTTTCATATCATAACGGGGATCTCATTTTCCTCTTTAGTTGTCACAAAATGATTGAACCTCCTAATATTATGGTATAGAATGTTAGCTCCTCGGATTTCTTATTTTTACACCGCGTACCTCATTTTATTCTCTAGAAGTAATATTTCCATGTATCCATTCACAAGAATATTTTGGATGACCAATTTATCTGGATTTTACCTCCTAATTGCCAAGTGAAGCATCTACTCAATAATATTCCAAATGAAGTCAGAATTTCGCTACCAAAATCATCAATGAAACTTTCTTGTAAGGAAATTTGGTGAGGGCCACCCATGCGTATTTGATATTCCCTACAAGTGGGACTTAGTTTTATTCCATGGAGTAAAAAGAGCCACCAGGATAATTTACGGTGATTTTGAGAGCTTTGGAAACCTTCACAGACATTACATCGTCAGAGGCACCTGAATCTATTATGTAGTTATTCAATATGTATTCTCCAACGAGGAGGGAGACGTAAAAATTATCAACCTTATTGGTCTTAGACATGATCAAAGAAAGTGTGTTTTGTGATGGAGCTGTAGGTGGGTTTGGTAGTATTCCTTTAGAACTAGGAGTCACAACATTGGGTTTTGAATTGCCACTCCTAATATTCCGAAAAATATCTCAAATTGTTCAGGGTGAGTCTCAGAATATTTAGTTTCAGAAATCTTCACTTTTGGTTCTGTTCACATGTTCTATGATGTTAGATGTGAACAAGGGAGATGAAGATACTTATTTGGGAGTTAGGATAGGCTTGGAAGTAGGGGTAGATGTTTTTGGGAATGAAGGATATTTTGAAAGGTACACTAGGAAATTTTGAAGTGCTAGATTTTAGAAGAGTGGATTTAGAGTTATAAGAGGAATTGGAATACTTACTTAGAATTACAGAGGCCTCTTACTTGTGACAGATCAGGTTTCTCCAATGTGGACTCCATGTAAGGTGGAAGTGGAGATCCTTGACTGATTATTTTGTTTTACTGATTTTCTACAAGAGGATCTTCAATCTTCTTGTTTTTCACAAAATTTTAGGAGTAGGAGCCTTTCTTAGACTAAGAATGGGAGAACACCACACATGGGATACTAGGCATATCTATGTCATATTCATCGTACTCACATATTATGATATGTGCATCCTTCTCTAATTCCTCAACTTCTAGAAAATCATCATCTATGATTTCTTGTTCATGCTCTTCTTCATATTCTTGAATCATAAAAATTTCATTGATAGGTGGGGCCACCAAGGAAAGCATTTAGGGTGCTCCAAGAATAGGATTTATTTGAGGAGAAATTCATTCAAAAATTTCCCTCTTCAATGATTTCATTTCATTTGCCAATTTCTATAGCAATGGATATGTTCTCTCATCTTTTGGATGTTGAGATTTACCCTTTAAAGGGTTCTTGATCTTCCTAGAATTGATGAGGCCATATTAAAATTTTATGGTGATTAGTTATGCTTGTGTGAGATCTCTTAGTTGGACCCTCCAGAGAAATATTCATTTTAAGACACCTCTATAAAATTGTAGGTGGAAAATACCTGGCGAATATCCCCGGAACCAGTTTCAGCGAAAGGTGAATTTGACAGTATTCCAAAACAAAAATTTCACCTATTTTTTTCATGGCTCCATCATTGACGTGTGACAACAAGACGTCAATAATCACTCCTGACGCAGCGTCATGGCTCCAATCGACACGCCATCGCTGGCCAATTGATGTGAGTCATGGCTCCAATGACGTGTGTCACCGCTCCAATGACGCATCGCTGGCTCCATCGCTGGCTCCACCGACGCGCGTCATGGCTCACCGACGCCACGCGCCATCGGCTCATCGACGCATCGATCGTCATCGCTCATTGACGCGACACGCGCCATCGCTCATATTGACGCGCGCGCACATCGGCTCCTCTTCGACGTGCGCCATCGCTTCTCCATCGACGCGCGTCATCGATCCTACGACGCGCGCATCGCTGGCCTATGACGACGTGCAATCGATAGCCATCGACGCGATTTAGCCTATAAATACCCTTCAACCGGTCATTTTCTCATTTTCACCCTCCCGCTCTTGAATTTTTGCAGGTCTCAATCATTGTCAAAGATGCAAGTACAACTATAATGTCGACTTCACATGCTTCCCAACTGCAAGTTCAGCAAAAAAATCAAGAGAATCCAATTCAATCGATTTCCAAGATCAACTACAGGAATCCCTTATGCCCTCACATCCATACTGTTTTAAAGATGTCTTCAGAATATAAAGATTTGATGGATGCGTGTGAATTTTGGGCTCGTTAATATGCCCCATTTCGAAACAGATCCAGATATTTTGAATTACCTTCTGTCATCCTACAATTCAGAGGACGACATTTTTTATGTGACTCTGAACGATGGCCAAATGTTCCAATTCAGTATCAAAGCAAATGACATCCATCGGTTTACGGGCCTTCCGTTCAAAAATTTACCAATTGTTACAACCAAGGCAACACTCGTGGAAGAAGACAAGAAATTTCTCGAATCAACTTTCGGTTTCCATGTTGATTGTAAGTATAATTCGTTTTAATTCATATTTTTTATTCTATTTTTTATTTTGATACAATTTGCTGTTATAAATTTATAGTAATTTTCACTCTTTCGCATTTGCAGCCCATGTCAATAAATCCAGGCGTGGTGTGGATACACAATCAATTGCACACCACTTTCTTGCCGCACTTATTTCATTTTTTCAATCCGTAATTGTTTTGCAGGTCGCCAAACCGATATACCAAATTGGGCCATCAGCATACATTCATTGCCACTATCTCAAAACAAAAATTGATTGGTGCACATATCTATCCAAAAAATAAGAACTCGACATAACAAATTCAAAACTTTTTAAAAACCTTTCATTTATTCAACAAACTATCTCCTCGGCCTTTATTATGAGGCACTTTTAAATTTAAAAGATAAAAAAATTCCTACTTGCACTGATGAGGAGTTGATGAAGTTGTCAATTCCATTTGAAGATCAACAGGTATAAACTATTTAGTTTGTAATTGTATTTCAATTTTGACATTACAAAGGCACAATTATTAAAACTTAAATTTTAATGTTTTGCAGAGAAGATATCTTGAAGCCCTTCCCCAAAAAAAGGCGTTATCGAGAGGAAGAGGCCAACAACACGCTGAGGCTTCGGGGGACTCCCAATCTGAAATGGAAGCTCACTCCTCTCCAAACCCTCAACAGTTTGAACTCGTTAAATGCCAGAGAAGTAATACCTTCTCATATATTATTTACAAATTCCAAAGTTGCATATTTATTTTTCAATTTAAATTTTAACCAAATGAATTGACAACATTTAATATTGATGAATTGCAGGGACTTTGGAACATACACCTATTTCACAAACTCAACCTTCTTCCCCAACTCACTCCATACAGTCGCATGCATTCATATCTTCTGAACAGACACCGAGTACAACTCCTACAAGGCCACCCGTAGCACCGAGAAAACAACCCCTCGACAACAAGGTACAACTCTTCGATAATACGTTTAATTTCGAAATTTTTGACTTTATGAATTGTTTTCCTATTTTTTCATTTTTTTCTTGTACTTTTCAGCACATGTCAGTCCTGATCAAACCGTGGCACCGACACCCACTCAACCAATAATTTTTAAAATGCCAACCAGAGGAACAGTGAAAAAGAACATTGGTAAACGCATGCCTTTTGCTCCGGCCCCTAGTGGGACACTAAACATTGCCTCCTCCTTTCGAATTCCAACTCTCTCACTTGGTGGCTTGCCCAAAGGCAATGGGCATATCTTTTTTGAACAATATAAATTTAGATGAAGATTATTTGGGCATTGATAGCAATGACCCAACGGTTTTTTCGATACCCGCGAGATGATTCAAGGCCAAAGCAGTATACTTCAAATTTCAATTTAAATATGCTTTACAATTTTGAATTACATTTCGATTTAAATTTATTTATCTAAATCTTGATTAATTTTTTCACAAACAGGATCAGCCCACCCAAAGGCATAAACACGTAGTAGTTGATCTTGGTGAAAGCCCCCATACTTCTCCAGCAAGATCGTCTTCATCAGATTCAGATAGTGAACAGTTGCCACCTTTTCCTTTGGAGAACTTAATTGGTTATGATTGTCAATCCCATGTCAGTGAGTTTATTCTTCCTCATATCAAACAACTTATAGAATGGGAGAGAAGGGCTAAAGTTCTTATCAATGAGATTATTAGTCATTATGAAAATTATTGGCAATGGGATAGTTTATACGCTGCAGTCCAGAATCAACCTGCGAAGATGGATTCCTTACTTACCCAAGTAAGAAGTGGGACTGTCACGTATAACAACAACTATAAAGATGACATTTTAGATAAGGCATTAAACAAATTGGAAAATATTAGTGCCGAGGCCCAGGCATATTTTAACAAATGGTCCAAGGACAAGGATTTGGTAGCAATCGCAAATGCCGAAAGAGATAGAGCGGTTGTAAGTACTATTACATTCAAACAATCATTCTTGTTAATTTGAAATTTTCATTTTTTAGTAATATTTTGAATTGACATTACTCTTTTTGTGCAGTTGAAATATGAAAATTTGAAGAGTCAGGTGAAGGTTTTGCAAGTTCACTTGGAAACAACAAAGAACAACTTATCCGCAGCAAAAAATTTGAAGCAAAATATTGTTTTGGTTAACAAACAAAACAATACACTAAAGCGGATAATTAAAGAGCATGGTTTCGACCCTGACATATTATTCAAAGCTAAAGCAGCAGCTGATCCAAATTTGTTGTCGCATGGAGATGCGACAAATCAAGAAGAAAGAATTTTAAAAATCTGGACAGTGCTGCAGGAAGATCTTATAAGTTCAGGGGTTATTTCTGGTGTTGGGGAAAGAGGTACAACCACAGTGGAAGAAGCCGTTGGGGAAGAGAGCAGAGGAGTAGAATTGGATAAAGAAAAAGAGGGTTTTGAAAACTAGAAACTTTTATTATTGAGGAAACTTTAAATATTGAATTTGAAAACTTCTACTATTGAGTATGTACTATGGTATTTGAATTTAATTATATGGATTTATATACAATCTTTAATTTTAATTGCATTAGATGGTGATTATCATGAATTATATGTATGTTTCTTGTTTACTTGCATTGTCATGAATTGTATGTGGACGTAGATGATGAATGATGATAATTGATAATTAATGATAGATGATGCTGAAAGACGATGAATGACGATAATGATATGATATATATGGACGATGATCAATTTAATGTGGACGTAGATTTATCATCAAGCACAGTAATTCTTCTTCTCTAGACTTTTGTAATTCTTCTTCTCTAGAATGGATATAGATGATAAATAAATGGAATGTGTTATAATGGATATAGATGACATTAATGATTAGAATGGATATAGATGACATTAGAACGAATAGAATTGTAATGATATGATTATGAATTATTTTAAAAAAACTGAATTGTTTTAATAAATTTAAATTAGATAAATAATTGTGTTAATAATAATTGTAGTGTCAGGAGTCAGGATATGATAATGATATGGTGATGATATGATATATATGGATGATGAGGAATTTTATGTGGACTTATATTTAAAATTGTATAATGTATTGTTTATCCCACAGTTAAAAAAATATATCAAAGGATTTTGCACATATAAAAAATAAATTAAATATAATTCTAAGAAATCAAGAAAGAATCATCACTGGCAAGAAATTAAACATAATTGCAAATATGATAGGGTTTAGCTTACCTCTTGCGTATTAGATTGCTGTGAAATCATCAAGGGTAACGTGCTATGAAATCATCAAGGGTAAGCGTATTAGATTGCTGTGAAATCTTGCGTATATGATAGGGTTTGTTTTACCTGACATTGTAGATAGAGGGGTGAGTTGCCTGACATTGTCAGTCCTGAGAAGTGCCAGCAACATCTTTAAATATATAGACCAACAATATCTTTAAATAAATGTAAATATATAGAATTAGACCTGTAACATCTTTAATGATAACAAGAGCTGAAAAAATGTAAAGTAACAAACAATAAGATTATGTTGAAGAAGATACCTATTTAAAATTGAAATCATCACCGGTAATGTGCTAGATCTTTGTCTTAAAAAAATTCAACACAAAAAATGGATTAGTAGATAGATGGGTGAGTTGCTCGACATCACAATCCCGAGAAGTAACAAGCTTCCTCAGACGGATGTCAACCCACGTTTTCAAAAAATAAAAAGATTGTATTTAACTAAATGTAAATACATAGACCTGTAACATCTTTAATGATAACCAGAGCTGAAAAAATGAATAGTAACAAACAATAAGATGAATAGTAATTTCAACGTTCCTATCTTTTTGTAATGTCAACATTAAGAGGTAATTCAATTATGATATTGCAATATGTGTATATAAGATTATTGAAAACATCAAATATAGAAACAAAAGTCCTAAATTGTGTAAGGATATAATATTCTATCAACACTAATTCCAGAAAGTATATAGCTTAAATTAGGATTAGGGTTAAAAATAATTCACCGTTCTACCAGATGTAGGGGTATAACGGTGATTTGAAACTGGATAAGGATGTTGTGCAGAGTGTCATAAATTTTCCTTTGAGATTTGGGATCCTAAAATCAGAGGAAATGTTCATCTATTTTAGAACAAGTTTTCTTGATGAATGTGTCATAGGGCTACTGAATGTGTCCTTTGATACTAAGATATCTAATCTATATCTAACACATACTTCACACGTGTTTATTGATCTAGGATATGTGTATGAATATTTTCAACGACTCTTCTACAACTATAAATATCATCTCTTTGTATTTTAGACCTATTAGCCTAAAAAAGTGTTTCTAATTATATACATTAGATTTACCTCATCATTCCCCCTTCGATACCTATGAGTGCTAGAAATTATGCACCAAATACACCAAAACAGGATTAAACTACTTGTAGTTCTCCAAGTGTCATGGAAGAGTAGAGGTTAGAAAAGTGTAAATGAAGATGGAGCCCTAATTTTATCCTCAAAACTTGGTAACATTTCTTGGCTTGTATTTAATTAAGGGATAGAGATATGTGATAAGGGTAAGAAGATAGATATAATCAAAATCGGATAACTCATGTATATGGTGACTTATGAAAATTAATTCTTGATCAATCAAATATAAGTTGACTAAGGTAATGTGTGAATTTGAAAAGATGACTATCAGAAGTATAAGGGGCTAGTTTATTGAAATGTGAAAATAATTAGAGGGTCATCCACATCTATTACAATATGATGGAGCACCAACACATTAAAAACATTGATATAAAAATGCATCATCTTTGGTAGTTAATCTATCACAAGACTCTCAACCTTAAGTTTTTTCGAACAAAAAATTTGGTTTTAGACAACTTCATAAATCCCTTGCTTGAGGATCAATTTTTTCATCTTAGGAAACTTTTGGGAGTGAAGGCAATTTTCATTAAGGTGGGATAGTTCAGTTGTTCCTCCTTCATTCCTTATTAAAGTACATATTAAGGGGGGATGTCAGTGTATTTAAATAACCATACACTATTGTATATAATTAAGGTGCACTTGTAATATTAGTTGTATTTTAGTATTTGGATAATTCACCCATTAGTGTACATTTATCCACATATATTAATAGGGAAGAGTATGAACCAATTTATTGACTTGATTATCTTCATTATTAATAGAAAAGTAAATTTTCCTTACAAGTTAACTACTCTCCAAGCCTAATAATAGCCTCTACTTGTTTTTATAAAAGTATGGAGAGCTAGTGTTAGTGATCAATCTTGTGGAAGAGAGTTTTTATTACTATGAAGAATTCAAGCCATAACATCTTAATAAAATTGTGGTACTCATGATACTCTCGGTAAATTTGTGTTATGTCTTTACTTTAAGCTTTCATTAATTAATCATGTATACATGCTTGTGGGTGTTTGTTTTATGGTTGTTAACTACGATTTTGGAGAGTAAATTGTACATTAATAATCATCCCAAATATTTCAATTCAAATTTTCAATGATGACATCTTCAAAATGTGACACTTTCTTTTTTCTTGTCAATAGCTTCATCAAACTCGATGTTGTCTTCTGTAGAATGTGACGTGCGACAACAAGACGTCAATAATCACTCCTGACGCGCGTCAATGGAACGTCAATGGTCTTGATCGACACGCGCATCATCGCTTCTATCGGCGCGCACGCCATCGCTTCTACCGACACACGCCATCGGCTCCTACCGATGACGCGTCACATCGCTCCGATTGACGCGCGCCATCGCTCCTATGACGCGCGCCATCGCTCCTTATTGACGCGCGCATCGGGCTCCTATCGACGCGTCATCGGGCTCCTACGCGACACGTCGTCATCGATCCTATTGACGCACGTCACGCTATTATTCGACGCGCCATCACGCGCACTATCACGACGCCATGCTATCGACGACACGCGCCATCGATCCTATTGACGCGCATGGCATAGCTAGGACTATTGTCGCGCGTCAGCTAAGACCTTTGACGCACGTCAATTGAAGCCATTGACGCCCGATTTAGCCTATAAATACCCTTCAACCGGTCATTTTCTCATTTTCACCTTCCCGCTCTTGAATTTTTACAGGTCTCAATCGTTGTCAAAGACGCAAGTACAACTATAATGTCGACTTCACATGCTTCCCAACTGCAAGTTCAGCAAAAAAATCTAGAGAATCCAATTCAATCGATTTCCAAGATCAACTACAGGAATCCCTTATGCCCTCACATCCATACTGTTTTAAAGATGTCTTCAGAATATAAAGATTTGATGGATGCGTGTGAATTTACAGGGCTCGTTAATATGCCCCATTTCGAAACAGATCCGGATATTTTGAATTACCTTCTGTCATCCTACAATTCAGAGGATGGCATTTTTTATGTGACTCTGAACGATGGCCGAATGTTCCAATTCAGTATCGAAGCAAATGACATCCATCGGTTTACGGGCCTTCCGTTCAAAAATTTACCAATTGTTACAACCAAGGCAACACTCGTGGAAGAAGACAAGAAATTTCTCGAATCAACGTTTGGTTTCCATGTTGATTGTAAGTATAATTCATTTTAATTCATATTTTTTATTCTGTTTTTTATTCTGATACAATTTGTTGTTATAAATTTATAGTAATTTTCACTGTTTCGCATTTGCAGCCCATGTCAATAAATCCAGGCGTGGTGTCTAAGATGTAGCATTTCTGAGTACATGTAATTTTTGCAATGCTAGGGTCTAAGATGAGCTTTGTAACTTTGTTTGACCTGATGAGTGCAGTGGAAAAGTGTGTACTTGAAAGTATACTGGCGTGGGCAGAGTTTAAACAAAAAAAAGATCTTAAGAAAACTGATGGAACCAAGAAGGGGAAATTAATTGATGTTCCCAAACTTGATGATGCAAATCAAGCAGGGGGAAGAATTCTGATCAATGTACTTTAATATTAACGGAGGGTGACTCAGCCAAGGCTCTTGCTGTAAGTGTTTGTGCCTTCAATCGTGGAAATGTGAATACCGAATTTGGTAGTAGTATTGTGACATGTTTCGACATCACTTTCCAATTTAATTTTTTGTTATTTTAGTTATCTTTATCCTATCAAAGTAAGGGGAATATCTGTTGTTGGTCAAGATTATTATGGCGTGTTTCCTCTCGAGGTAAGTCGCTCAATGTCGTGGAAGCTACCACTCACCAACAAATGGAGAATAAAGAGATAGTAAAATAAAAAAATCCTTGGTCTACAGGAAGATAAAATATATGACAACATTAAATCTTTAAGATATGGCCATCTGATGATAATGATAGACCAGGTACATGATCTTTGTCTAGCGCTGTTTAGTTTCTGCTTAATTCTGACACATCCTTTCTAGTGAGATCCTTTTTGACTTGTCCTTTGTCTCTTAAAGGACCATGATGGTTCCCACATCAAAGGATTGCTGATCAATTTCATACACCATAACTGGCCATCACTGCTTAAAATTCCTTCATTTGTTGTGGAATTTATCACTCCTATTGTCAGGGTAAATGTTCCCCCTGTATTTGGTTGAGTGTATTGAGACTCTTTATATTTGTTTTTAAGCCTCCAGAGGTTATGTATCTCCATGTCTAATTTTGGCACATGTTGATGTAGGCAACTCACAAAAATGGAAATGTGTTATCTTTTTACACCATTCCTGAGTATGAAGCTTGGAGAGAATCATTGAGTGGATCGATAACTGGCTGGACCATAAAGTACTACAAAGTAATGCTAGTTTGTTTTCTCTTTATATGTTTTTAAGTTCTGGTTTTGTTCACTTGCTGATTAGGTATCACTTGTTGCTTGGACCATACAGGGTTTGGGCACAAGTACTTCTAAAGAGGGCAAGGAGTATTTCATAGATCTGGACAAGCACAAAAAAGATTTTGTGTGGGTTGATGAGAAAGATGGAGATGCAATTGAGCTGGCCTTCAGCAGGAAGAAGATAGAGGCCAGAAAAAACTGGCTGAGACAATTTGAGGTAGTTAGGCCAGGGGAGCAAGGTGAAATGAAATCTGAATTAAAATGATATTCATTTCAACACTAACAAGTTAACAGTTGCCACCTTTTCCTTTGGAGAACTTAATTGGTTATGATTGTCAATCCCATGTCAGTGAGTTTATTCTTCCTCATATCAATCAGCTTATAGAATGGGAGAGAAGGGCTAAGGTTCTTATCAATGAGATTATTAGTCGTTATGAAAATTATTGGCAACGGGATAGTTTATACGCTGCAGCTGATCCAAATTTGTTGTCGCATGGAGATGCGACAAATCAAGAAGAAAGAATTTTAAAAAATCTGGACAGTGCTGCAGAAGATCTTATAAGTTCAGGGGTTATTTCTGGTGTTGGGGAAAGAGGTACAACCACAGTGGAAGAAGCCGTTGGGGAAGAGAGCAGAGGAGTAGAATTGGATAAAGAAAAAGAGGGTTTTGAAAACTAGAAACTTTTATTATTGAGGAAACTTTAAATATTGAATTTGAAAACTTCTACTATTGAGTATGTACTATGGTATTTGAATTTAATTATATGGATTTATATACAATCTTTAATTTTAATTGCATTAGATGGTGATTATCATGAATTATATGTATGTTTCTTGTTTACTTGCATTGTCATGAATTGTATGTGGACGTAGATGATGAATGATGATAATTGATAATTAATGATAGATGATGATGAAAGACGATGAATGACGATAATGATATGATATATATGGACGATGATCAATTTAATGTGGACGTAGATTTATCATCAAGCACAGTAATTCTTCTTCTCTAGACTTTTGAACTTGTTTTAAGATAATTATTCTCTATACTTGTAACGATATGATCATAATGTCATTAGAATGGATAAAGATGATAAATAAATGGAATGTGTTATAATGGATATAGATGACATTAATGATTAGAATGGATATAGATGACATTAGAATGAATAGAATTGTGTTAATAATAATTGTAGTGTCAGGACTCAGGATATGATAATGATATGGTGATGATATGATATATATGGATGATGAGGAATTTTATGATATGATATATATAATTCTAAGAAATCAAGAAAGAATCATCACTGGTAAGAAATTAAACATAATTGCAAATATGATAGGGTTTAGCTTACCTCTTGCGTATTAGATTGCTGTGAAATCATCAAGGGTAAGCGTATTAGATTGCTGTGAAATCTTGCGTATATGACAGGGTTTGTTTTACCGACATCAGAGAGAGGGGTGAGTTTCCTGACATTGTCAATCCTGAGAAGTGCCAGCAACATCTTTAAATATATAGACCAACAATATCTTTAAATAAATGTAAATATATAGAATTAGACCTGTAACATCTTTAATGATAACAAGAGCTGAAAAAATGTAAAGTAACAAACAATAAGATTATGTTGAAGAAGATACCTATTTAAAATTGAAATCATCACCGGTAATGTGCTAGATCTTTGTCTTAAAAAAATTCAACACAAAAAATGGATTAGTAGATAGATGGGTGAGTTGCCGACATGTCAATTCCAGAAGTAACAAGCTTCCTGACGGATGTCAACCCACGTTTTCAAAAATAAAAAGATTGTATTTAACTAAATGTAAATACATAGACCTCGTAACATCTTTAATGATAACCAGAGCTGAAAAAATGAATAAGAACAAACAATAAGATTAAGGGGAAAAAGATACCTCCTTAAAGTTGAAATCATCACTGCCACTGGTAATGAGCTAGATCTGTGTTTTAAAAAAACCCAACACGAGAAATGGATTAGTAGATAGATGGGTGAATTGCCTGACATTTTTAGTATATAGACCTGTAACATCTTTAATGATAAAGATAAAAGATAGATAAAGAAGATACCTATTTAAAGTTGAAACAATCCATTATCAACAACTTCATCAAACTCGATGTTGTCTTCTGTAGAATGTGACGAAGAGCCAATTACACTCTCAAGGTTGGGAATATTTGTACTTGTAGCTGTATTATTCACACCTCTTCTTTCGCAAAGGGAATTCCAGTGCGCAATTTCTCTATCGAACGGAAAGGTTTCGATGGAGTATCGAGAAACATAACACCTCATGCAACTTTCCAGATTTTTATCCAACCTGTTTCTCAGTTTTGATTTTATAAATGACAATGCACTGAAAACCCTTTCATCCTCCACAGACCCCAAAATCATTGTTTGGCATAACTCATATAATCTGAAATATTCACTGATATCTTCTTGTAAGATAGAACTTTGATAGATTCCTCGCCACAGCCTTGTAATAGCACCACTTTCAGAAGGTTGATCTAAATTCTTATATTGGTTCCTCATTGTTGTTGCAAAATTTGTTGACTGAAACTTTAATAAATCGGCATTCAGTATACCTTTGATTTCCATACCCTTGAGCTCTGACGTCTTTGTAAATTGTTCCATTATTGTACCCATTGATTTATGGAAATGCTTTCTGACAAAGTCTGCATGGCCACCTTCAGTATTCCAAAAATTAGGATTCATCACACCCATGGCTTCAGAATTTTATCTTTATAGAAACATTCCCTAATTTCTGATGACAAGGTTTCTGAAAATTTTTTAAGCTTTATTCTTGTTTCAACTATAACAGACTCAAACAAATTACGTGTCATGGGAACATCTTCTCGTTCGATCCTGTAATATCTTGACATTTTTGCAAAATGTGCATTGGTATTTCCCTCCCATTAACAGTGATGCAGAGGTGATCGTGGATATTAAATCTCAAAAAGGTGTTAGGATTTTTAAGATCTAATAAATCTTTCCAATTTTCAAAAACAGGTGCATCAAAACTATCCTGGGAATAGTACAATATATCAAGACTTTGACATACCATTTTTCTCATCCGTATAAAATCCACAATATAGATTAATCTGCCCTGTGCATGCTTCATCAGTGTATTGATCTCCTTTAACATTGGAAGAATACCAACCAATGTAAGCAATGTCTCCAAATCAGTTAAACGGAACAACAAGTCCCTTGCCCTATCAACTTCATGACGGTATTTGTGCATGAAACCAACCAATGAAGGATACTCCTCACGAACTCTGCATGCAGGTTCATACAAAGAGATCCATCTAGTCTCCACATCCTTCAGAAGTTTTTTGCCATCTGTAATTCCAATTGCAAATTTTTGGAACTCGAGAAAACGCTTTGGGCTGCTTGACATATAGGCATGAAGTTCTCTTATAAGGTCTTCTAATTTAGCAACATTTTCGTGGTTGCTTACCATTTTATACGCTAAATTCATTCTGTGAGCCATACAGTGAATTGGTAGCATATATGGGGCCACTGTTGTTTGTAATCTAACACAGAGCCCTGTTTGGTGACCCTGCATGACAGATGCACCATCTGCTCCAACGCATACCAACTTCGTAGCAATTTCATAATCAGTCATTCCAGCAACATCTTTCAAATGAGAAACAACTATTTTATATAGGTTTTCGGCATTATAGTTTTCAACCATTTTCATAACACCCAACAGATGAGGTGTCCTTATATGATTTTCTAAAGTATAGATGTGGATACATACCCATGCGGTGTTGTCGACTATTGTCACTTCATCAATTGAAAGAGAGATAAAGTTTGCTTTTTTTACATTCTCTTTCAAATCTTCCTTCTCTATCATCGAGAGGCATTTTGCCATTTCCCATCCACTACTTTCAGACCAATGAGACTGAGGTACATTCAGCATTCCGTTAAATTGATACAAAACTTTGAAATCGAGGAAATCCGAAATCGCTCTTCCTTTTTTTAGTATTTGAAAAAGAGTAGAGAATTGTATGAATTTTGCATGTAGATTTGTTTCTTTCATCTTACCAATATGCGATGTGATCGTTCCTCCCTTTTCCAACAGATGTCTGTGTTTTTTCGCTCTCTCGCTCATATTCCATCCGCGTATCTAACATGCATGCATTCTTTTTCAGTTTTCCACCTATGTGTTTTGATTTTCTGGCCATCCACCCCCGTTACAGTTAAATATTGTTTTCCACAATGTTTTTCTATAGTGTCCAGCTTCAGTTGCATTTTTTGTTGCTTTCCCAATTTCCACGTACATATTGTACATGTACATTCAGATGGGATTTCTTCAGAATTAGATGATTGTACAGGTTCAATAAATGGAAATTTAGCTGCCCAATCAAACTTGTATGTCCTGCCAATGGTCCACATATTCTTGTTCGTTTTCAATGCTTTACTTTTTTGAGTAGAATTTTGAGCAATATCACAATCACCTGGTTTCCTCTTTCTTGGACCGGAGTTTGATTTTGATTTCTATCTTCCATTTTGCTGAGTGTTTGTATCTGTGATATCTAGCTGCACTTCTGGTTGCACCCCAACAGGAACAATATCTTCAAGATCTGGCATATTATCGTAGGTTTCATTTGTTTGACTTTGATACTGTGCAGAATGCATGTCCACCTCAATAATACCTTCCACACAGTCAGTATTCTGATTCTTTGTGGTGGCATCTATATGATTGGTATTTACAATATCTGTATCCGCAGAGTTTCCAAAATACTTGAAGAGTGATTTCTGAGATTTCTTACTTACTTTTAGGTTATTCGTATTCTTTGAGATAGCACCTTCCATTATTCTGAAAAGAGTCCTCGCATCAAAGCAAAAAGAACCAAGTAGTGACTGGCCTGCCTCAAAGTTGTCCGAGGTCTTGTCGCATGTCCCCTGTCTCGAGGTCTTTATCACGTGTCAACTCGCACTGCACTTGTCGCGTCAACAACCCATTTCCTCGTCCGCGCATCCACCGTCTCGAATATACTGCCGCGCGTCAACACACCAAGTCACGCGTCAACACTTCCTCTCGTCAAAGTCACGCGTCAACACTTTCCTCTATCGCGCGTCAACTTCTTTTTCCCAAGTCGCGTGTCAACACTTCCTCCTCACACGTGTCAAGATCGCGCCAACAATGTTGTCGCGCATCAACACCGCATTTTTGTCGCGTGTCAACAATCACAAAGCTAACAAAGAATCAATCTCTCGTGCTTAAGGGTATGCGAGTTCAAATTTCACAAAGATTGGTAATTTGTTAAGCTACTTGAGGTATACTACCCGCGAATCAGCTAGGTTTTTATAGGAGATGTTTTCAAATGAAGGCGAAGTTTAACCCCCAAAAAAATATACTATATATTTTAGGCGAACAGACACCGACCCACTCCGAATAATTCACCTTTTCAAATTTTCCTAAAATGAAAATTTCGCCATATTACGAATATTCACCGCTAAAATTATCCCGTGAAGGCAGAGGTTTTCCTTCGGGAAGATAGGTACCATCACCTTTGAATTGAGGAAGTTCTTACGGGAACACTTTGGTAGACAATGAAGAGGAGGGGTGAGAGAAAATGGGCATGTATTCCTTCCCCATGGAACAATGGGTTGGGGTCTTTCTCCTTCTTCATATGCATTATTTATTATGCTTGAGCTTCTACTTCCAATTTTACAAATTATTCTTTTTCTCTTGGTTCTTCTTTTGGTTCTAGTTATTTTTCACCAAGGAACTCAATGTTCAATGGTCATTGAAATATGGGAGAATTTGGGGGGTATCAAAATGTGTTTCATGGGATTAATAGGTGAAATAATTGAAGACCCAGATGGAGATGAGGCTTGAGAGAAGAAATATGGATTATCTATACTTCTTTATTTCTAATTTTTAAAGCCTCAAAAGTGGGATCAATAATTCCTCTCATCTTGCTTAACTTGGTATATCTCCTTTCAGTCAACTTTTGGAAAATATTGCAATGGGAATATGATTTAGGACATTATGGAATATAAAAGGTCACTTACAAGTAACCCAGTGTGTCTTTCAATGATGGATTTTCATAAAATCCTTTTTTTTTGTTTTTTGGATAAATGATTTTTTGGATTTTCTTGTGATCATATTTCCATTGCATATGCTGCCAAGTTTGCCCCATGGTGGGCGCCGATAAGAATCGTTGGAAAGAATTTTTTTTGGGTGGAAAAATTGGTGGTTATCTTTCTAATTCTTTGGGAATCTAAGTCATCTGTACTTGAATGATACAAATCCATGTTTATATGCACGTGTGAAATTTAATTCTATGGTGGCCTTACGACCAGGGATCCAACATGGGCAATCCACTAACCCTACGAAAAAATATTGCAATTGATTGTAAGAGAGGAATTTTATCATAGATCGGAAAGGGAGTGAGAAAAAGAGAGAGGGATTAACGTTGTAGGTAGAAAATAAGATTCCTAAAACCATTAACTAGAAAATTACGACACACATAGTCTAGAAGAAATAAAATTTCGCAAAGGAAAACAAGACGAGATAAATTTTAGAATACATAGTCTCAAAAACCTCCTCATAAAAAGGCAACAAACTCCTTCTTTCTTCATTGATATTATAGCAAAAATTTACATTATCGATTGTGAGAAGAACATATAGATGGGGAAAATAAAATAAGTTCTATCTTTTTGCTTCTTCATAAGGAATACTCTCTCATAAACACACAAAATTGAAAACCCTTTTGAAAATGGATGCCTTTACAATTTATAAAAAGAGAAGAGACTCTTCATCTACCCCCACATGACCTTTCATATGCCTTTACACAACTTATGACTTTTTTCATTCTTAGGAAAATATTAAGTCCCCTTTTATAAAATAAGGGTGACTTATTACATTGTAAAAATAAAGTCATTTTTAATTAATTAAAGGCATTATGAAAAAGTGTAACCCCAATGGAGAATTAGAACATGGAGGAGAGATAAAGTGGGGGCAATAGAAGAGAGAGAGAGAACTAAGAAGGAATGTTGATGAAGAATTTTCCTCTTTCGAATGACTCGATCCTCACTAGATGATGTGATGAAATTATTCAATGTGATGAACTCTAGATCCTTGAACTATTTACACCATGAGAAATCCTCCTTGGATGATTCATGGACACCTTGAGCTTGAGTGTTTAGAAAAACTATTGAATGATCACCTTGATGACCGCATGCATTGCTCACTAGGGTCCACTCGAAGAAGATGACAATCAAAACTAGCCCTACCATGTTTTCTTGATCAAGATCAATCTATGAATGGTGTATTTTCCATTACACACTATGATTACCCATTTAATGACAATAAATAATTCTTGTTACATAACATGAAGCACCACCATCCTTGTGATCTTATGATTACACACCTAAATGATGAACTGGAAAAATTCCTTGGATATCATGATATTATGTCATCCCAAGGACACAGATGACCAAAATTTGGAATCAACTTGCTCATGAAAATTTCATCCTCTACTGGCTCTCTCTCGAGTCACCAAACATTCGATCCTTCATATTTTTGAAGTCCCTGTGAGTGACATTGTTATCCCTCACACCTGAATAATCGGAGGAATGCAATGAATTGGTTTCACACCTGTAAACTTGAACTTCATGGCTTTTTGAACACTTTCTGCACTTGAAAGGGGGATTTATGGTTTTTATTAAATTAAAATTTCTCGCCCCTTCCAAATTTGGTTACTCTATTCTCCTTACAGCTTGGTCATTGTGCACACCACATTCATTTGAGCTGCTTCTTATGAGACCTTCCTAGAAAAAGTAAGTGCCCATGTAGGAGGCTTATTATTTTTAGAAACTGGGTTTTTGGCTTCGTATTTTGATGAAAGTTGTTTTTTTGATATGGGTTTTTCTTTCTTATTGCACCTTTAAAGTTTCAAATCAAACCGATTTCAGGAACAAGAGATATTAATTTTTAAAGTTTTTGTTCAGGGAAACTAGGGTTTGATTACAAAAAAAATATTTGATATTGCATGTAAACTTTGGAACATGGTTTTTTTGGCCTCTAATAATGGAGAATAATGTAACAATTTTCATTTCAATTTGTGCACTAGTTTTTTAGATATTGCATTTTTTCATTCTCATGTACACCTCTTCTTTTAGGACAAAAATAGAGTTTTGAGCATGAAGTTTAGTGGGTTTTCTTAAAAAAATGGTTTTGAGATCTAAGGGAGATGATGGGATGAAGGATAATGAGAAAATGGTGAAGGAATTGTGGAAATTTTTTTCCAGACTTCCAGTGCAAATGGAGAGGTGTGAGGGAAATGAAGAAAAAATGACAAGTGCTCAATATATAGTGTGAGAAGCCAAGAGGAGGGGGTGGGGAAATTTTTTTCCCTAAATTTACATTTTTTTGGGAAAATAGGTGTGAAAACAGTGATCCTTATCCCTTTCAGGACAAGTGGTGAGCATGCGGACGTTGGTGGAGGAAGAAGTCAACTCGGTCAAAGGAGCTTAAAATGAGCCACTAGGGTCATATGAGTGATCAAGGAGCTTAAACAGGTTATGACACAATTTTTTTCACCTCTTGTCCCTTTAATTTGGTGAAATGGGTGTAAAAAAGTGCACTCAGTCTTAGGTTGCCACGCACCCCTTTACACATTTGACTAAGTATCGAACAACATACCTTGGAGGGTGACTTAGAAAGATCTTAACTTGAGCTCCCAGATGATTTTTTGCATGCTTAATTATATGATTTTTCATTGAAAATTATTTTTATAATTATGGGAGGGGTCCCATGGATTGATTCAGCTTGCAACATCTTCAAAAACCTCCTTTTTTCTCGGGATCACCCGCGTTGCATGGAAAGAATAAGTTGCCTAGAAAAAGGTATGAGGTTTGAGATTGATATGTTTATTCCACCATGTAGATGGTTGAAAATAATTTCAAATGATATATTTTTTTGGCTGAAAAACATTTTAGATCTCCCAAAATCACCTCCTCGAAGCTCAAGCACTCTTCCGTAGTGCAATCTCCTTTGGCCTCAAACCCGCTTTTAGTGAACATGATCATAAACCTCCGAAACTTCCCATAATCTTCCAAAATTTGTTGCTTAATGTTCCTAGCTATTGAATGCTCCTCATTGATGAATTTTATCCTTTTATCCACTCCAGGGGTTGTGCACTTAGCTTAAGAAAGATGATGATAGCGCTTCCTAAGGTTGCTCAAAACTCCACTTTTAAATAGACTACTCCAAAAGTTCTTGAATGCTCTTTTTCTTCCTAAATCACCTAGGTGATGGATGAAAATAACTTGTGGAATACTTTTAATGATAGGATAGGGTTGGTACAGGGAATGGGATGACTTGGGGGTGTCTTGGAAAGGTATAACATGAAAATTTTCAACACTAGGGTATGGTTGTCCTGTTTTCTAGTGAATTTTACCCATGAAAAACACATGACTTTATAAAAATAATATATATATTTTTATAAAAAATATATTTTTTTATTTAACATTATTTATTATTTAATTTGAAAAATGTAATACATAAGTTTGATATTATGAACATTAGTTAAAGTTTGAGTTAGTGTTTTTTTATTTTGGGAAAGATGATTTTGAACCAAAAGTAATTAGAATGATATTTTCTTGAACCAATCGAAGAAATTTTCAAGTAAAGGCAATCCCTTCAATAAATAAAATTATGTGATAAAGTTATTAGAGAAGTCCTAAATTAATATCCATTAACATTCTTAGATACTAGTAGTTACACCACTTATTGTAAAGACATAATAATAGATAAGAAATGTAGCATTAATAAATAATATGTAAATATTTTTTTAGAAGACAATTTGAAGATGTTGACATTTTTAAATTTTATTTCTTTTGCTTTGAGAATTCTATAAAAAATTATATTTTGATCACATGGTAGAGTTGGATCTTTTTCCAAAAATAACCAAATCATTAATAGAGTTATATTAATATTTTAAATTAAATTATTTTCAATTGTTTTGGATGATCTATCATATGATTAATTAAAAAAATGAAATGATTGTAGTAAAGCACTTCATTTCTTATAAGCCTAAAGCAACGTGAAAAGTATCGAGGAAGTTGTCAATTTTGAGGATGATGCAAAGAATTAGGAAAGAAATAAGATCCACTTTTTTGAATTATATAGTAATATTAATTTGAAAGGAAAGGGAATTCCATCTCAAATTATTTGTTAAAAATGAATCTTCTATTGATTAGAAAACATAAATTTATATAATTTAGTGCTTTGAAATCATGCATCGGCTCACTTAGTCGAATGAATTAGCTTGTGACAATGTCATTACTATGGCCCATGATTGTGCATTGAGAAGACAACTCTAAGTTAGGATTTTTCAATCTCAACAAGGGATAAAATAAAATAAAATACTTCAAATAAATAAAACTACATGTCATATTATATCTCCTAATATAGAAAAAAAATGTCATAACATTACTTAGAGAAAGAAAACTTGCATCTTGAAATAATATCTTGCAAATTTATCCACGTGAAGCAGCTTAAAACAAAAGAAAAGGGAAAACAAACAACTCAAGAGATAACATTTAAAATGTTAGAGATAGTCAAGTGTTACAGAGGCTTCAACCTCATATAGAATTGGTGACATAAGTCTAAATGCTCTAGATCCTAAAGACAAAGAATAAGAGAAAGTCATGATTTTTAAAACCAACATAATAAATAATTAAAAATATATAGTTTTAGAAAAAAGTAAAATTCATTTAAGAGGAAAGAGAATTATAAGTCCGTTAAAAATAGAAAGAGGATTGTAAGTGGATTTCACCTATATTTCGAGTACAACTAAAAACAATCATTTCAAAATTTTAGGACTCAATACTTCAAGTGAGCAACATAATAAATCCATATAAAAGATGGTTATAAATAGGAAATGGTAACTAATTTTTATAACTACCTTTATTAATCATATTTAATAACTTTTGTTCTTTAAAATGAGATATATTTATTAACCATATTATATGTTAACAATAATTAATATTTTTATTTGAAAGTGGATTTCACAGGATAAATGAAGACGTAAAAATAATAACATGAAAATGGTCGTACCACTTATGTGGCACATATACATTTGTAAAAAATCTCAAGAAAAATATCATTAATAAATTCCTATTGAAGTAAAGATATCTCTACCAAAAAGTATTGCCGTTATATATAATTTTGTATACTTGTATAAAATAGAATAATTTTGTATATAATAATAATGTTTAGTATAATTCAATATATACTAATAATTTTTAATTGGAGTTTGTTCACATCACATCACTTCTACATAAAGAGATCATACTTGTTATATTTGTTCATTTAAGCTTAGGTGTTCTCTTTACCATGAGATTGTGGGGCAATTTTTTCGCCTCTTGAAATAATCATATAAATCTTTCAAGAAATTCTTGGCGCATACAAGGACAAAAAAATGAGTGGATCTTTTCTTTTGTAACATCCCACCCTTTTGATCATCAAAATTGACAATCATATATATGGAAAATAGACTAAAAATTGTTTAAAATGAAGTGTTACCGGATAATTCTGCATTGTTGAAAATAACTCAAGCTTTGTTTAAATGAAGTTAAGATAACAATCGGAAGTCTTATCTCACACTAAAATTTTCGTCGCATATATGTTTTATCACATATCGAGATAATGATTGTTTGGGTTGTTGACCACTTATAAGATCACTACGTGATCATTATTATGTTGGAATATCAACGTTTGTTACTTTTAACCTCTGGAGTAAAATTCAATTTTGGAAAGTATATGGAAGACAATAATTATATTTCGTGTTTATTATCTTTCTTAGACTCTTCACATTGGGTCATTTGTTAGGCCACTTAGCATTAGCTGTGGCATGTTATGAATTTTTAACTTGTTTATACAAAGTATTGATTTATTAGAATACTTGGCATATGGGCATGGGTAAATACATTAAGTTTTAATTAAATACATAAATATTAAATGGATTTCATTAACCTAGAATAAAAATCCACTTGAAAAAGAGTGGTTGACATGTATTAGTGTATTATTGGGATTATGTGGCATAACAGTTGTGTGAAATTGATGACTTGAGAAAATAACTTGGCAAATGTAATTCAAAACATACTTGTTTAATGTGTTACGAAATGGGCATGGTTGTGTGGCACAAGGAAGTAACATTAAGGGGGTTTTGGATTTTAATCCTACATTAATGGATGGATGAATCCTTGGTAATGTTTAGCTTCCCTAAGAATCCAACCCTAAACTTGGTCACATTCTCTCCACTTCGTCATTTGGTTTGAGCTATTTTTAGGGGTTTCAAAGGAAGTGGAATTTATCTCCATTGTGCATGTTTTTCAGTCATGAATGCTAATCTGGAAATGGATATAGAGGAATTATGTTTCAAAAAGGAATTTTTTGATGAATGTATTGTTGTTTTTTAATTTCTAGAGAATATTGCAGGAGAAAGGAAGCTGATTTAAACAAGAACGTGGGAGTTGTAGGAATGAGCTTCTCCCTGATACTCTAAATCATAATGTTTATATTATGATAATAGTGATTTGGGGTGTTTTGTGTGTTTAGTTTTTATGGATGAATCCATAATTTGGTTTGTCATTCTCTACAAGGTTGAATTTAAACAGTCAAATAATTTTATTTATACCTGTCTATTGTGTTTCATGTTGAATTTGTGAATAGATTTACAAGTTTAAGTGTTTGATGTTTTTGGGTTCACGTATTCTCATGACTAGAATGATTTTTAGTGTTTATGATTTCTAGGCTTGCATATCCTTTAAAATGGAATGAGTTTCGAGTTTCCATGTTAGGACCACCTATTAATGATTGAAACCATGCATTTTATGGTAATCATTTTTAAATACCCATAATGGGTCTGCATACTGTAGTTTTATTATGGTAGAGTGTGAAAATTTTTTTCTTCCCGTGAGAACAATCAATGTATGGAGCAATATAGATTGCGTAACATTCACAAAAATGCCTCGTAAAGTTTTTAGCACATGTATTACCTACTTTGTTCATCTCCTCACGAGTGAATTCATATTTAGTTGTATGCTCTTATAGCTAGATATGTGTTGTATCTTATATTTTTCTTGAATATAAAATTGAACCCTATTCAATGTTGAAGTTATTAACTATTATTGGAATATTGTTGTAACAAGAAAACAATACTGACTTGTTAGATATTGATGTTTTTACGAAATGAATTCTTAATTGATGGAATTGTAGAAAAAGTATGAATAATCTTCATAAGTTTATTACTTGATGAATTTTTATGGTTTTTTGTGAATTACAAACTAAAGTTAATTATTTGTTGATTAAATAAGATTCGATATGAATTACAAGTAAAGTTAAATATTTGTTAAATTAAGATAGTCTAATCTAAGTTGATGATGTTATAATTGTTGATTTAATTTGTTTAGTTTGAATTATCAAGTTAACTTGATCTAGTATAGGGTTAAATCTTGATTGTTATTCTCATTATATAATGTTATGATATAGAATATGAGTGAGTTGACTCATGCTAGTTCTCTTAAACTGACCCATGTATATTTCTCTCTCCTAGAAGATGAACATGTAAATAGGATAAGTAATGAAGTGAATGCTTTGGATTGATTAAATATTATTTTATTTGATTACGAACTCTCAAATCACATGAATAAAGGAAAACCACAAGAGGTTTCTTATTATATATTAAATGATTTCGTGAAGTAAACTTAGTTTTTTAAGATGGGCATATGATCCTCATGTATAATCCTAATATGGATTTTGTTGCTTGTATCATGAAGATATTTGGTTTCACAACCTTGAGTAATTCTATGTTGATTTAGAACCTCTATGTTTTGATTAAATATAATTGGTTTTAATCAAACATGGTATATAAGGGTAGATATTATTTACGTCCCTATTTTGATAGTTGTAGCTTTGTATAGTCCATTGCTGATTTAATTCAACAAGTGCACCAAAGGCCTTTAAATGTGTTATTATAAAATTAATTAACTTAATCTAGTCTTATGATTAATTAATTAGAAACATTGGAATGTATACTATTGGATACGATGTTTAACATGAGAATAATGGTATTGATCATTAATTAATTATTGAGTAAAATGTATGTGGTCGTAAATGATAATATAATTTATACTTCAAAATATGAAGGTATGATGATAGTAAATGTGATTAATGAACATCTAGCTAAATATAAAAAGGGCATGGTTAACTCAAATTGATTAGGATTAATCATTATTCTTTATGAGCTAATAAGTCAACCATTTTAAGAAAAATGTGTTATATCCTTTATTAAATAGGCCATCGATTAATGAAAAAAATAGCCTTTCAATCAAGTAACCTATAATAAAAAACATAGTGAATTCGCTAAATGGAAATTAATAGTTAGTCCATAACTCAAATAAGTTATTAAGGCCCACTTGGAACATAACGAATGACTTAGAGGAGTCTTACAAAAAGACCCCTTGGCTATAACTTAGATAAATAATGGAATAACTTAAGTTTCATAGGAATTTCCACATGATGAAATTTGATTACGGATAGACAACTTTGATTACGATGTAGATTGGATATAATATCACGTCATCATGCAAACATCTAGGCATAGTGCTAACTAGGGGTAGTTATAGAAAAGGGAAAGAGGACGTAATGGCAGTAACCCATTATGTGGTCTCTCCTCATTCCATAAAGATCCCAAGTGGGTTGTGGTTATTTTCATTTATGGAGATGGTCCTGTAAAGAACACATCTGCTCATTCTTAACACCGTGGACACAAAATCACACACTTTGGGTATTTATCTAGTCCCGATCACATACTACTACTCATATGATTCCTAAGTAAGAAAATTACTAATTAACCTATGTCTTTATCCATCTTTTCTTTCTTTCTCATTCGACATTTTAAACCCTTATTGAACATATTTTTTAGGATTTAACGTCTCTTTAAGGGTTTTATAGGTCATTATTTCATTTTAGGTTTCTAACGACCTCAAAGATCATTGTGTAATCTCATATCGACAAAATGTGAAGAAAACGAACAACATGTGACCTTAGAAAGATGGTTTTATGAGTATTTTCATAGTCACATGTGCCTACTACATTGCCTATGGCACCCACAGTACCCCTCGTCCCTTTTGGGGTGCCCCTATCTAGTTTACTCCTCTGGATCTAAATTTTCCTAAGTCCCTCTGTGACACTTCTACCTCTCTATTCATCGGGTCAACACTTCAAAGACAGTCCATATTTCACTACAAATCAGCTAAGGTTTTCTTTACTCTTTTGTAACTGTGGTTTGAAATTTCATAGCTCAATTGTCTTAGGCTATTTTCTATACTTATTTGGATATTCATTTACTTCTACAATAGAAATTATAATTAGGCATTTATTATTCATATTTTTCTTAATCATTTTGGTGAACCCGTCTTGATTTGAACACTCATAGGGTCCTCATACTTATCTTGCTTTCATCTTTCTAGGATCTCTTCATCATGAGTATCTCTATTAATGATTTCTTTCTCATCAATCCTAAATTAAGAGATAGAATCAAAAATATCCTAGCTACCACTCGCATTCCTACTAATATTCATCTAGATACAATATATCAAACATTTGTCAATGCATTTTCTTAGCATATTGCTTTTCCATCTAATCCTAATGTTGATCTTACTATTTTTGACAATGACCCACCTTTGCACATCATGATTCACATTTATAATGTGGGTATCAAGCGCACTCTAATTGATAATGGATTTGAACTCAATCTTTGTCCTATGTCATTCCTTGAAAATATTGGTCTTTTAGCGCTAATGTTAGTCCATCATGTCTTTCTCTTCATGCATATGATGGATTTTTTCATCCATGCCTAGGTCACATTACTATACTTATCACCGTTGGACCAAAAACTCTTAATACAATTTTATTTGTCATTGAATTCCTGGGTTTCATATAAATGTTAACTTGGTAAGCCACAACTTCATTCCATGTAAGTGGTTCCTTCTACATTACACCACCATGTAAAAATCATACATGAAGGCATCAAGTATAAAATTCCTTGCGATAGTCACCCATTCAAATATTACGACAGTGATCCCAATACTAAAATTCATACTCCACAATTTGGTACTACAAATGAACCACAACCTATGGATACTCTAGCCCATATACCACTACTTGAGGGTGTTATTTTAATGCTAGATGATGTCTCACTTGCGACACCACCACCTCCTGTTAGTAATACTACTATGATTCTTTATCAAGGGATTATCCAGACATTAGATGTCGTTCCATATCCTTCACATTCTCATACACAAACTCCATTAACACATCCTCCATTTACATGTACATTTTTCATGAATGACTCTTACTGGGAACACATTCCATTTGATCTTGCTTTCTCAAATACTATATGAAAACATGATGGGTTGGATCAGCTAGGATTTTTAGTTGAGGACATATTTCCTCCGCCTCATGATAATCATATCTACCATGGGGTTTTTGAATTTCCATTGCCTATGGTCTTCGAGTATTTTATCTCAAAATATTTCTTGTGAGTGCTCCTCACACTTCTCCACTTGTGCTTGGATAGTCTTGGATTTATTACATTGGGGGCATGTTAGACCCCGATTATACCGATATATCATTCGTCATGCCATTTGGTCATGTCTTCATTTGCAATGACTCATTTCTTGGCTATTCACCAAATCATACTCGTTGATATGCACATGGTTTTCCACTACCCTCATTCATTGACAAGGAGTATGCTATGGGCATGTATAACTTATGCCTAAATGGTGCATTATTCGACCAGTTGTCACTTACCCAAAAAATATGTGTATTTTTGCTAAATTTTCATTTTTTTGAGTGAGTAAGCCTTTTTGAAGTCTTATGTTTGCCTTTGTGAAGTATGGAAAGAAAGATATTTTCAATAGTTAGTCAATTTTCAAGCATGGGGGTATTTTTTCTTTATATTGCATGGGTGTTTTAATTTTTGGTGTTCCACATGTCCCAAGTCCTTCCAGGATCCTCATTCCCTAATTTCCCATATTTTTCGAGAATGAACCGATATTTCTTTGTTTTGTGGGAATATCAGCCTTTGGTGAACCCGTGGTCCTTATGCCTCTCGAGTATTAGTTCTCTACATCTTGGAAGTACCCATAAGCCTTGTTAGCCTAGAACCTTTCTCTTAAATTTTTTTAAGTCCTCTCAGTGTTGCAGATTTTTTGGGCCGCCAGTGAACTTGTGTCCCAATGTCCCATGGACCTTATGTGCAAATTTTATCCGACTTACCCACTTTCCATTAAACATTGGTGTAGTGTAGACCTTTAAGATTGTTTAGTCCTAGGAATCCCAAGTGCACCCCAACCCTCATTTCTCCCGTGCACCGCCTTTGCCACATTATGATGATTTTCTTTGTATTGCGAGATATTTTGGTTCCTCGTGTCTCGAATGTACCATGACATCTTGGGCATTTCTTGCTCATTTCTTCTACCATACTTGCATTCCGAAGGCCAAGATGACATCTTGTGTTGCAAACACAACTATTTCCCGTAATTCATCGATCCCTTCATTTAATACACTCCACCGACCCTTTCCAAATAGGGTTATGATATATAATATGGAAGACTTGTCATTTTTACCATAAGAAATTACAGTAGAGCTCACATCCCATTCTCACATTTCCCAAATCCATTTTTAGCCATAACAAGAGCATCCCTTAACTATTTTAAAAATTCAAATTACGTTCAGCTCTCCTGGGGTTGCTAATCATCCTACAATAAAAATAGGTGTTTCAGAGGCCTTATGTGAGAATTTAAATATTTTTTCACCTTTTGACATATTGTAGTGCCATTTTCAAAGCATCCATTATTATGTTTGAGTTACTATTTCTCTACCCATTTACCATCATGAAGATCCATTTCAAAGGCAATGAACATCTCTCCTCTCTTGAGACTGCTATACCTAATATTGGATAAAGTTATGTGCAACACCTCAACTTTAACAATTTTTAGGCACGGATTAGCAAAGTTAAAATCCTACCCCGTGGCCCAACTTATAAGGAATTATGGAATAGCTCAAGTTGGAGGATTTATAATTTTAGTTCAGTGTGTAGACACCGTCTTGTCTTGTGGCTCCTATTTTTATCTAATCATAAAGGATGTCGAGATACCCAAGGCGAAGTAATTTCCAAAGTTAGATGTTAGATCCATTAATAATACTTTGGGATCCCTGTGGTGGAAGGCTCAAGTGTTCTTACCCTTGCTCAAGCCTAATATCTTTTTGACCAAGAAAGTGAGAAATACAAGCACATGATAGCCAAATCTTGGTTTAAAGTCCCAAATAAAGGAGCATCCAGCTACCCAAGACTATGTACAGAATTGATTTCAAGGAAGAACTTCCAGATATCATCACTCTTCTAGCTAGAATAATGGCTCTTCCTTCAACCAATGAGTTCCATTCTTGAATGTGCCTGTATCATAATATTATCTGTGAAGGAAAGAAAAGTCTAAATTGGAGAGAAATCATTTGTAACAACCTTAGAGAACAACTATTTAATGTGCAGAGGACTAAAAAATTTCACATGACCTCTTACTTGATGTATACTATTATTGCATATAGAATTTGGTTAGGCATTTATCCTAATGAAGATAAAAAGGATGCTCTATTCTATCAACAATTGACTTTGAAAAGTAGAAATGTTCATTTCGTAAGGGTCAACGATGCCTTCACTATGTATATTGTCAGACTTTTGGAGGGAAAACAACTGAAAGGTTTTCTGTTGAGGCCAAGCAATTGATTTCTACCTATGGTAGCTACTTCATTCAATTCAGAAAGTTCTCTTACATCAGGCTAGTAGGATTTGAGGGAGAACCTCTCAAACTCCCAATGTTTTTAGTGACAAGATCTCCCTTATTGAAATTTGTAGACAAATTGATATATTACATAGAAAATATAAAAAGAAGAAGATAACTGGCATTCAATTCCCAATTACCTTGGGTAATTACACTGCAAGACTTCCCTTGAGGCAAAAAACATTGAAAGGACCATTGTTTATTTTAATTTTCATTTCTTTCATAAGAGATTTTGATTTGACCTCAAGGGATTCATTTCCAACAATTTCAGATGTCCTTATATCATCTCCCGATCCGGAAGACTACTGGGAAAATTTCTCAAATGACTATTAAGCAAGAAGAAGGTACTATGGTAGACTCTCATTGCAACAAATTAGAGAATTTGGAACCTACAAAGTACCATATGAATTCTAAGATGATGATGAAGATCTATAGTCTCTTGAATACAAAAAGTCCATCAAACATACTCCTCTTACCACCATTGATTGGTTCAAGAAATAAAAAGAAGATTTGCAAGTAATCATAAATCTAGTCATAGTAAGAACCAAGGTCTGGTTTGATAGAAAAATGGTAGCATATAAGATGGTAGGTTGCATTTCCCTTCTAAGAAGCCTCTACATCTCGTAGGGATATTTCTACACCATTACTTGAAGTACGTGATCAATAAACTCCCTCTCCTCTTGAATCCACAAATTTAGTGTACACTAAGAAAGGGAAGGCTGAAAAGGTTGAAAAGGTAGAAGAAGTAATTGAAGAAGAAAGAAAGCAACTATCCTCTCTAAAGAAAATAGAAACAGTGTCAAGAATTGAGTAGATTGTTGACCTCTCAGGTGATGATGAGGAAGAAATAAGAGAGCATGAATAAAGAAACCATGAAGGGGAAGAAAAGAAAAATAAGAAGAAGGAGATGACAAGAAAAATGATGCCACATCAGAAGCTGAGATAGTGGTCATTCTAGAGCCACCTGTCAAAGAGACCCTTGTTTCAAATGTTGAGACCTCTATGGTTGAAGTATCTACTACACAAACTCTTGGTTCTATGAGCACTCTTGCCTTAGGACCTCTTGTCACCCCATCTTACAATACCAATTTCACTTGGGTCCAACCTTTTGTTGATAGTAAGAAAAGGAAGGCTTCATCCCAAATTTTTGCCCCAAAATTTGATGTCAGTATCTACTCTCCTAGGCACAACTCTTGCCCCATCTACTAAGAAAGCTAAAACCACTTCAAGGTTGGTGTTTGATTCTAAAGGCCAACAATTTTTGGAGATTGCTAAACCTAAAATTGAGAAAGATGAGAAATATTTATCTTTGAATGATTTGGAATTGATAAGGATACCATTGGGTGAGTACACTTCTAAGAGAAAAGTTCATAACTTGAAGGAGATTGTATCAAAAGTGATTGAAAGAGTTGAGAAAGGAAAAAAACACAAGATCAACTGGAAGAGAAAGTGCAAATCCTTTCTGACTTCATCAGTCTCTATTGGAAAGTGACAAGGTGTTAGATCTAGCTCCTCTAACTTAATGCCACCTCCTGTTGTCTTTACTAATGAGGAGGTACAAAACATCAAATACATTCATAAATCATGCATCTTATGGAAAAGCAATAGAAGCTATGGTGGATGATATTTTGATCTTTGACATGAATTTCATGGAGGAGACATACAAGGCATATGATAATATTTGTTCAATCCAACAAATATTCACCTCAACCATTGTAGGCCTAGAAAAAGAGCTCAAGTTGTGGATAGAGTGCATACAAGATCTCAGGAAAATGATTAATATTGATAAGAAGATTATCTTTGAGCACAAGATCTTTGATGATCCAAATAATAATCTTTCAAAGAAATGGGTGTATAGTGTGGATTGGAAGATTAAGGTCCTGGAAGAAGAAGTTGATAAATTGAATAATATGTTTCAGAAGGGTGAGGCCTTTAAAACTTGTGTACTGGATGAATTTTGAGATCTTCAATGCCATTTCTTCAAGGAAGACTCGTGAACAGAAATACAATACATGATATTAAGGAAGAATTCAAAGTACTCATCAAGAAAAAAAATTCAAATCGATAGCACAACTAAGGAAAAAATGAAGGAAATATGTACATTTTAAACTGTTGTTATTGAAGCAAACAAAGGATTTTTAAAAATGCATATTATGGAAAGATATGGAAGGTTGTTTTAATAGTTGGGAAAATCTACCGCAAAAACTACTATTCCTCGAGGCATGGAGATTGTTGGAGAACTAGTAAAGTTTAGGAATCAAATTCTCAAGATGAAGACTGCAGAACCCCTCTTGAAATTTTCCCTCGATTAGTGCTTAGGCCTTTATTTTAATTTCTCATGCATTTTAAAGTTGGAATTTTTGTAATAATGTAATTTTTAAATTAGAGACAACTTAAAGTATGATAATTTTGATTAAGGATTAATGTTCAATTAAAATAAAGGAAATTGAAAGGACTCAAGTCAGAATCGCCTAGGGTAGCTATAAAAGGAACTTATTTTCATTGTGAAAGGGATAGATTTGGATGATTGGAATGTAAAGAAGAAGAACTCTAATCAATAGAGAAGAAAATATTTTCTCTTTCTTTCTGTCTCTCTCGTATTCTCTCTATTCTGTTCATTAATTTGCAATATGTTCTTTGTTATGTTCAAATAAGAAACTTTGTGTTCAACCTATTGAATGTGATGTGAAGAACTTTGTGTCTAAAAATTTATATTTCATGGGTTATTTGGATGTGTGTAAGTTCATATGATTCTTAAAGCTTCAAGCATGCATTAATAGGATATTATTATGTTATCTATCTATCTGAAAGTGATTCCTTCTTCTTTCCTTTTTCATTTCAAGAGTTGGTGATCTTAGGGAAACAAGGAGAACATTTATATTCTTGATAGGCAAAAAGTGAACTTTAAAGCCCATTATACTATGTCTTACCATTCAAGGCTATTGTTTCCTTCGAATATTTCTCTGTTTCCTTTTATCTTCTATATTGAGAACATTATGGATATGAAGACATTCACACCATCAAAATCCTCATTCAAATATTAGTAGTTTTTATATTTTTAAATAAGTATTTTTCGTTGTGTGTGTGTAGAATAAGGGAACCTCTCCCAAAAAGAGGAGGGATTGCTATCCCTTGAATTGTTTCCTATCATTGAATTCAATTTTCCTAACCAACACAAATAATATGATACTATCACTTATCGTGTTTCGTGATGCTTTACCATTCAGATTTGACCATGAAAATAATGACCTTTTAGATGACATTACTTGATCATTATTATCATCACATAATCGGGGGATCACACTCATCCCCCCCACTATGTCAATAAGCATCCTATTTTTTCATCACCTCACATAGATATTTTCAAATACAACATACACATCTTGATACATGTTTGTATCATCATTTCCCGATGACGCACATCATGCTACGGTTCACATTTGATTTTAAGGGCATCCTATACACATGAACCTCACACAAAAAATGTTACACATCACACTACACACTACCTTACACATTATCATATTTCTCACACATATTCATCACTACACAATCAACACATTTAGTGCTTTCAAAACATATCTTATCTACATCACATACCTCTTTCATAGAACATGATACATATATCTTCGCGCAATCAATAAAAATATTGTATATAATATACACATCTACAAAACAATATGAATTCAGTGCTCTCATGACATATTTGTCTTACACATGCTACTATACATTCAACATATTCATAACACCTTTATCCCTTGTGTGTAACCAATACATCAAAAAACATCACATACTCTCCTAAAATCTTTAACACAACATACAAAACACTTGAAACCTTTACAACATGCTTCATACTTATTAATTTCACAACATGTATTTACTAAATCACACAACATGCATCCCTTACATCATATGACACATATATCTTGTGTATAATCAAAAACACATCTTGCATAATCTACATATCTACCACACACTACCTATTTGATACTTTCACATGTGACACAATTTACTACAAACCTGAAAGGTCCACAAAACATCTCCCTCAACTCACAACATTACACAATCGACATATTCACAATCATCACAACCTACTACATGCTCGACACATTTGTAACAAAAACACACTAGACAACTACCCAATCAATCTCCTAAACAATGAACACATTCACAACATATTTCTCTCATGCATAAACAAAACAACACAACATACATATCTCTCACACAACCAATGAAACACACTACCCTATGACACACTCTACTTCCACGGTCCATTCTTGAATGCTAAGGGTCTACATATCAAATAGACCTTACCACACTCACACATTCAATAACTCATTCACTCACATGCTTACATTCTATACTTTTCAATTTGATGCTTACATATTTCTAATAAACACAATTCAAACCATTTCCCAATGATGTACTCTTACTCTGAGGTTCATTCTTAACTAATGAGGGCTCATGTATAAATGAACCTTACCTCATAAATACACATCTACTCGAGGGAACACTTCGCTATCATTCACTTTGCATTCCATTCAATATCATCCACAACATACTACATATCTTGGTCATATTTTTCATGCTTACATTTACTTGTTACATGCACATCTTATAACAAATGCTAGATAGATATCTTATATGTCATTAAATTTCCATACACACATACACATTCACTTGTTTTCTAGTTGTGATTACATATTCTACAGATCGATACATGCAACATGGATGTTTGGCGCAATACCTATTACAAGTCCCACATCGGCTCCTAGGGCATCCAATTTCGTACATTATAGGTGTTATTGTTTCATAACACATTACTACATTAGATTATGCATGCTTTGACATACTTTTTATCTTTCTAACATGCTAATGGGTGCTTCATGTGTAACATTTTTCTTGTAGGTCTATTTACTTCATGGCTATCTATTACATTATTTGTTCTTACTTGTCATTATTTTCCTTGTTTATGAAATTTTCCCTTTGTCTTGTGTGCACACTTTTATGCTTTTAGCCTAGTCAGCCATTATTGTCTTGTGAAATCATGAGTGATGTCCTGTGTTTAAAACATGCTTTTCTCAATCGACATTGTCTTCTTACCTATTATATTTTACATTGTCTTCTTTTTTAATAGCTTACTATTATCCAAATAACTCTCCTAGTTATTTGGGTAACTTGTATACATATTCTGGCTCTCACTTCTCCTCATCAAGCTTGTGCAAGCTCAGTTCAGCTTGGCACATTTTCTTGGTTTATGTTTTCCTCGATCCCCTTATTTTTCTCACGTGCCTCTTGCATGCTTTTTGTTATCTCCTTCCACTTTCCTTTTCCTCTTTGTTCCACTCCTCCCTTATGCCCACCTTCTATGCATTCAATTTATTCCTAAGAATCTTCTTCACCCCACGCGCACCTCTCACACTCGCTTTAATTAGCTAAGTCTCTATTCCTCTCGTGCATCAAACCCATTAGTTTGTAATAGTTGTGCCTTGACCATGTATTCTCTTCTCATCAGTTTGCCTCATTTCCCCATGCACATCACACACGTGTTCCTCTACGCGTTCCTCTATTTTCTTCCATGTTCCCTTCCCTCACACCCTCCTTTACACCCTTCTATGCTAGTTCATCTTCTGACACGTGGCAGAAATGAAAAACATCTACTTAGTTGGCTATCATTTTAGCCAATCTGCGCATGCCACGTGTCGTGTGTGCGCCGATGGCTGTAACAAACTTCTGATAGATGTATCTTCTACTACAGAGCTCTGATCGGTGTACACCTAGACTTGTAAGAGATCTACTGACATCAGCCACAATGCTAGGCATTCAAATTGAAATTTTGGCTGATTTAGTAGGTGAGAAATGGGAAAACGTTTTTCGAGCATTAATGAAGCAGATATGATTGCTTCAACCACCCGATTTGATATGATCCACTCTTTCCGCCTCATCCAACATGAAAAATAGACCTAGGGAAGTGTATTAAAAAAACTCTCAGGTAGATTTGTAGGCATTGAATGCTTCTTGTTGGTGGTTGCATTTAAAATTTGAGTTTTCCCTCCTCTTCTTTGTCTACCGATTTATCTATAAATGTAAGAGTTGGTCTCATTACTAATAATGGAGTTATACTTTTGGGTCCTTACACATCCGGATAAGGACTTCATATTTTATATATTTTGAGTTATAGCACTCTAGATCTTGTTCTTACATGTGGATATCGGCCTCCTTCACCATTGTAACATCTCTCAGTGCATTTTGGAAGTAATGTAGCATTGTTTTGTGACTATTCTTTGTCCTAGTGTGTTTGTGTTCCTTCTTCTTTCCTTTTCTTTTTGTGTTGTATCTGGTTGTGCCATTTCATGTCCCTTACAATTCCTTATTTAGTTGTGTTCCATGAGAACAATATGGTAAATACTTGTTTAGTTGTGCTACTCGCTCTTAGCCTCCTTTCACGCATTTCATTTCATTCCCGCTTTCGTAACATATAGTTTTCATCCCTCTTTTTTGGCGCTATCACCTTCTAGTGTAGGTTTCCTTTCATGTTATCCATCTATCCCTCGGTCCCGTCATCACCAATCCCAAACTATGATAATTCTTCACTGGGAACTCCTCATGCTATGATTATTTATTAATGCACAACCTTTAGTTTGGAGGATGTAATATGGAAACAAAACAACAACCGAACACAAGAATACCATTGACTATGATAAGACAGTAATGATGAAAATCTGAAATATCAAAGTAAATTATAATATTAACATGAAATTGTTACAATCTCACCCATGAGGTACTTCAACAAGACTATGGGAGAAACTTTACAATTACACCTCTTGATGGCTTCTTCAACACACCTTTAATCGATGGCTTCCTTTTCAGACACTTCCTACAATATTTCTCACTACTTTTTCTATGCTAAATGAGGGGGTGGCCTCTCTATTTATAGAACTTCCAGCTTATCCATCTTATCTCTAAGATAGGATAAGAAATCCACTCGACGAATCATATTCCATACCTTAACTCTTATCTCGTACATGTAAGCTTATCTCTTAAGATAAGATAAACCTTATCATTTTACATGGGTTCCACATTTTTAGACTTTTTACAAATAAAATACACAAAATATTTATGACCTCACTCCTTGTCCTTATTACCAATATAATATTTCTAATTCCTAATCATGTAGACCCTACTTCTCTAATTACCCAAACTTTGACATTTTAACATTACCGGACCACTTACGAAAATATTTACTTTTACAACATTCCTATTGTACTTTGAGTATTACCGTACTCTACATTATTGGCGACACACTGCATCGATGGCACCGTTATCTTCTATCAAACGCTACTACTAATTATACTTAACAACATCCTATTCCTAATACATACATTAATGAAATAGAAATTATGGAGGAAAATTTTAGTGTCGACATCTTCCCCCTTCCTAGCTTCTACTCCGTCCCCTGAGTAGACTATTCGTGCTTGGAAAATCTTCAACTTGTCGTGGTTGACCCATTTCAGTAATGGGAGTGCCATCTAATTCCTCCATTGGTACGTACCATTTTCATACACAATCGCTATTTTGTAGGGCCCCATCCATTTTGGAAGAAATTTTCTCTGTCTTCTTTTTTTTGTATCGGAATCATATACTAGGACCAAGTCATTCACATGAAATGGAGACCATCGGATCTTTTGATCAAAGTATTCCTTCGCTTCATTTTCTTCTTATGGCTTGTATCCTTTGCTATTTCCCTCATTTCCTCTATCAAATTAAGATGTACCAACCTTTCTTTTTTATCGAATCACTTTCATCCATCCTTTCATTTTTCATAACTCTCACAAAGTGGGAATATCAAACTCAATAGAAGAATTGGATCAATGCCATAGGCCAACCGAAATGGGGAGTATCCCGTTGCTGACTTTGATGTTGCCCTATATGCCCACAATGCTACATGAATCCTTTTATCCCATTTATGTACCGCAAGGCCGCATCTTTTTGCTAGAATTTGACACAACACAAAAATTTGTTCTGCTCCACCCGTCCATTTGTGCTTGGCTTGGATGTTGTTGCCTTCCCGTGCTTAATAGAAAACTTATTGACTAGGGCTTCTACCACCTCATTAATGAAGTGGCTTCCTTGACCGCTTACAATTTCTAATGGACAACCAAATCTTGTGACAATGCGCTTATATATGAACCTTGCCACTTCATCCATGGAAGTTGTTTTTAATGGCCAAGCTTCAACCCACTTGGTTAAATAATCTGTGGCAACTACAATATACTTATTTTGGCGTGATGTAGTTGGAAGTGGACCTACAATGTCTATTCCCCACTTTTCAAAGGGACCAAGTGGAAGAATAGGAAATAATGGAGCTGATGAAGTCTTACGGTTACCATGTGTTTGAAAAATATCACATGTCTTACAATAATTATAACAATCTTTAAAAAGAGTGGGCCAGTGATAACCTGCATCCAAGATCCTTCTTGTTGTAAGTTGTCCAGAGAAGTGCCCTCCACATGTACCATTGTGGAATTCTTCTAGCAGCTCCTTTCCTTGATCACGTCCAATCGCCCTCTTCAGATCGGTCCATCGTGTCCTATTCAAAATAATGCTCCATGTAGAATAGAATATGGACGACGGGTTTGAGTAATATTTCTTAGTCTTTGCATTGGCACCATCAGAAACTTGAATTCATTCGAGATAATTCCAAATATGTATGTATTCACTAGGGATTGTGTCAAGGAGAACAATGTGCATCGGAAAATCATCATCATCACAAGATGATCCTAAACCATCTTAGGCTCGAGAGAGTGCATCCGCATTGACATGCTTCTTTCTTAGCCTATCTATAATATCAAATTCAAATTCTTGTAGCAAAATCATCCATCTTGCTATCCTCCCGATGGGTTAGGCTTATTGACAATATATTTTGAGCTCGATGATCTCGTTATAACTATAAATTTCTACCCTAGCAAGTAATTTCTAAACTTCTTTACAAAGCAAAAATGATAGCCATGTGAGCCTCTTTTTCAATTATGAAGATAGTTTACCTCAAGACTGCTCATTTGTCTACTCCCAAAGTAAATTGGATGTTCATTCCCATTTTCATCCTTTTGGCTCAAAGTACTTCTAGTGCTACATCCGAGGCATCAATGTACACAATGAATGGCTTGCTCTAATATGGATTCTTCAAAACAGTGAAGACACCTGTGGCTTCCTTTAGTTGTCCAAAAGATTCATGCGCCTTATTTCCCGGTTCATAAGTAACATCCTTCTTGAAGAACTCGGGGTAGTGGTGTGTAATCTTTGAGAAATTATTGATGAACCTTCTATAGTAACCCACATGGCCTAAAAATGATCTCAACTTACTTCTATTCATAGGAAATGGTAAATCTTTGATTTTTAAAACTTTATCGGGATCGCACCAATACCATCTTTGGATACAACATGCCCTAACAAAACACCTTTAGAACATCCAAAGACACACTTTGTAGGGTTTAATGAGGCTTGTGCTTCATCTAACCTTTGAAATGCTATCTCCATCTCAGTGCAGTGGTCCAAATTGCTCCCATAGATGCAAAATCATCTAGAAATACTCGATGAAGGTCCCAATGTAGGGTTCGAACACCCTATTCATCAAACGCTGGAATGTTGCATTGAGCATTACACAACCCAAAAGGCATAACTTATAAGCAAACATTCCCCAAGGAGTGGTGAACGTGGTCTTTAGCTGATCTTTCTCTCGCTATACGAACTTGGTCAGAGCCACTATATCCATCAAAGAAAATATATCACTCTTGGCCGCCTACTTCGCCCAAGATCTGATCTGAAAATGGAAGAGGGTAATGATCCTTCTTTGTTGCCTTATTGAGCTTCATGTAGTCAACACAAATGCGTAGCTTCCCATTCTTTTTTATTGAGATCACAATGGGAGAAACCCATTCGAATTCTCCACAAAGAAATATGAATCCCGCATCAAGCAACTTATCTATTTCTTCTTTTACGCCTTGAAAAATTAGGATTCATTCTATATGGCATTTGCTTTATGGGCTTAGCACCATCTACCAGCTCAATAGAATGTTCTACCCAACTTACTTGACGGAGTTCCTTGTAATCAAAAGTGAATATGTGTATGTACCTTCGAAAGAGATGGAGGTAGGATTCCTTCTCACTCTCCATCACAACATCACCAATCTTTATTTGTTGGAGACGATCATCAACTTCTTCTTCAGATAATTTTATGGGGTCATGAGTTGGTGTGATCTGGAAGGATATCCATAACCGAAACATCCACCTCGCTTTCTTCATCTTCAAAGTGTCCACTTCACTAGTACTAGAGTAATCAGAGGATGTCCAATCATCGCCTTCATCACTTGAATCTACAAGTTCGCTTTATGATGTCGAGGGATCACGTTTATCTTCACCCTCTCTCTACCACGTCCAAGTGTCATGAAACCTTCATTCCAAAGTAGTTTTGCATGAACTCTCCTTAGCCATGGTCTTCCCAAAGAGCATTGGGTACGCAACAGTACCATTTTTCATCACCGAAAGTCTACCACACATACAACACCCATAATGTATATTGCCACATTTGAAACTACACCTTTTGTTTCGTTTTTTTTCCTTTATTTAATGACCTTAACATAAGTGTTCAAGGGGCGATCAATTTTAAACCCAACATATTCATTATGACTCGGTCATTACATTAATCGCAGCACCTCCATCAACTAAGACATCATGAATTGAAATACCATTACATAATACCTCAGCTTGTGGAGCATAGGGATCCGCCCGCCTCCAAAACAGGACCTCAACCTCCTTCCTTCTTCGAGCATTGAGTCCACCTCGCAACTCCCGCCTCTTCTCGAAGACATAGCCAAGATTTGACCATATGTAATATTTGTAGGCCTTTTGGACAGATCTTCCAAGATGGAGTATGGTCCTTGCCCATGTGAAATTAGAAAATCTCGCACACCCAACTTTCTTCTCCTATGTTTCTTACTAGTTTCTCCTTTCATCTTCTTAGATCGGGCCCATCTTGATTATCTTTTATTTCTTTCTTTTTGTTACAAAAACATCTACTTCATTATTTCTACTCTTATCTACTACATCAAGAGAATTCACAGGTGCTTTTCCTTTATCATTATCTCTTGTACCAGATGTAGAAGCTCTATCTAGACAATTATACTTATAATGACCCTTTTTATAACAACCATAACAAACAACTTCAGAAATATTTCTTTTTGGACCTCTATCTCCTCCCTGAGAACTAAATTCCTTTCCTTGAAGAAGATTAATAGTTAACTGGCCCATCTTCCTAAGCAGATCTTCATACTCAGTAGATGTACTAGGAGAAATATTTGTGCTCACCGGGAGTGGTTGTGGATTCTGGACCAAAGGTGCTGGTGTAGGCTCTACTTTAACAACAATTTCTTTGGGCTCCTCTTCCATGCTTTCTTCTTGCCTTCTTGCAATCTCCTTTGCTTTTAATGGTAGTTGGGCAAGGTCATACTTCACTCGTTGTCGATCGATCTCGACTTCATCCCAAGAATGAAGTGCTTACAGAGGAGATTATCCACACCATTCATCAACCCATCCGCTAATCCTTCCTTCCGGATCTGGGCATCAAGCTTCCTCCTTAGCTCTAGAACACGAGCATGATAATCCCTTATCTTCTCCTTCTCTCCTTGGGCTAGCTTTGTGATTTCGATCATGAGGTCTGCATATCTCTCGTTGTTCACCAAATTCTTCAAGAAAGCTTTCAGCTTAATAAATCCTCACGAGTTTTTCACATTATCACCTAGTGTTTCAAACCACCTAAGTGCTGAACCATCCAAAAAGGTAGGAAAAAATTCAGTCCATTGTTCCCTTCTTATAAGGCCATTACAAATACAAGATCGCTTAAACTCTTGAATGAAAGAAGAAGCATCTTCATTAGATTGAGCTGAAAAAATAGGAATCTTTCCCATTTTCAAAAGTAACCACCGTGAAATACCAACCCACAAGTACAATCAACAAGACTTATGTGCACAAATAATTGGAATTACTATAGAAATGACCATGGTAAACTATGGTAAAACTTGACTTACTGCGGTAAAAACTGATTTTACTGTGGTAAACACTATTCATGGTAAAAAGTGAAGTTACTGCGGTAAATACTATTCACGGTAAAAAGTGACTTTACTGTGATAAATACTATTCACAGCAAAAATGACTTTGTCATGGTAACTACTATTCACGGTAAAAATGACTTTACCACGGTAACTACTATGCACAGTAAAAACAAGGTTATCCTCCAATTGATTTTTGACTAAGTGGGAATATCTCTCCAGAAAATCCACCAACGAGGAATGGTCCCGGCAACGGAACCAAAATGTCATCACCAATCCGGCACTATGATAATTCTTCACCGGGAACTCCTCGTGCTATGATTATTTACTAATGCACAACCTTTAGTTTGGTGGATGTAATCTGGAAACAAAACAACAACCGAACACAAGAATACCATCGACTATGATAAGACGGAATGATGACAAATCTGAAATATCAAAGTAAATTATAATATTAACATGAAATTGTTACAATCTCACCCATGAGGTACTTCAACAAGACTATGGGAGAAACTTTACAATTACACCTCTTGATGGCTTCTTCAACACACCTTTAACTGATGGCTTCCTTTGCACACTTCCTACAATATTTCTCACTACTTCTTTCTATGCTAAATGAGGGGGAGGCCTCTCTATTTATAGAACTTCCAGGCTTATCCATCCTATCTCTAAGATAGGATAAGAAATCCACTCTGACGAATCATATTCCATACCTTAACTCTTATCTGTACATGTAAGCTTATCTTTAAGATAAGATAAACCTTATCATTTTACATGGGTTCCACATTTTTAGAATTTTTACAAATAAAATACACAAAATATTTATGACCTCACTCCTTGTCCTTATTACCAATATAATATTTCTAATTCCTAATCATGTAGACCCTACTTCTCTAATTACCCAAACTTTGACATTTTAACATTACCAGGACCACTTACGACAAATATTTAATTTTTACAACATTCCTATTGTACTTTGATTGATTACATAAAGTACTCCACATTATTGGCACACCGCACGACGGCGCCATTATCTTCTATCGATGCTACTACTAATTATACTTAACAACATCCTATTCCTAATACATACATTAATGAAATAGAAATTATGGAGGAAAATTTTAGTGTCGATAAATCCCTTGGAATTTTTACCTTAGTTTCTCCTTCCAACACTATGAGTAATGGTAGCATTAGAAATAGATAGAGGAACCGGCATTCTTCAGAGATCTTCCCAAGCACGTAAGGTCTCACAACTTGGGGACGGTTCTATTGTTTTATGAAATATATTGGTCCTTCGAATATTAGAGATGTGGGTGCACATTTGAATGACCAATAGTTTCTGGAACGCTTTGGTGGGACAAGCATTGAAAGCTCAAATTTCATATCTCTAAGTTTTGGTGTGTGGAATTAGTATTTCATCCTTTGGAGGTTCATTTCAACACATTTGGTGACTCCCAACATTTTTAAATCTTTGTTTTAGTAGTCTTGAGTGCCTTTCATGAGAAGAGTGCAGTAAGAAAAAGTGCATCGATGAAGATTCTTTTGAGTACCCCTATCTATCCTTGAGAAGAGTTCGTTCTAGAAATCACGCATGTGCATCTCCATCTCCAACACGTCACACCCATTTAACTCCTCAAGACAAACAAACCGTACACCTTGCAATGGCACATCAACCACCTCCTCCACTTAGTAAATTTGAAAAATTTATTAGAGGAATTCCCTTGGTTCGCTATACAATATGATATGCAACATGTCACCTCTCAAGAGTATTCTATACTTTATTGGTGAAAATCAATTTACCCTCAGAACATATATAAGATATAGAAAACATGTGTTCACTCTATTTTATTACACATGATGATGTAATAAAGTGCTACTTATAGCCTCTTTCAAAGGTAAAGTGCTTCAATAGTACCAAGGCTTAAGACTTAGATCTATTACCACCCAGGATGAGTTGGGAACAACTATTTGCAATTGCTTTGAAGATAAGTTAGATCACATATCTCTAGTGCAACAACTAAAAAAAAAACCGTGCCCAATGAGTAGATGACTGATTTCAACATAAAATTTTAGAGGACTTGGGACATAATCCCTCTTACGGTAAGACCTACAACCCAACATGCTTTCCTATATTATCTGAAGGCTCTCAATAGTGATATGTAAATCATGATCCAATCCATGGGAGGTAGAACTTTACCAACTACTTATAGTATTGCAGTAAGGGAAGAAAATAGTCTTATTCAGGTGGGAAAGATAGCTCCTAGACCACCTATCCCCTTGTTCCTAGAAATTTCACAAGCACCCTAACCTTCTGTGGCCCTTATTCTCACTCCAAAGAAGAGTGCGTAACCAGTTACCTCAACATACTAATCTCTAGCACAAAAAAGAAGGATGAAGAATTAAAGGATCTCGATCAGAAATTTATCAAAAAAAGTCATATCATTAGAAAAGGAATAGACACAAGTGTATAAAGGCAACTCTAATTAGGCACATAGACATAATAATTGGCCTTGGAGGAATTAGTATGAAAATCAAAGATACACACCCAACCAACAAAATGATACATGGCATCCCAATGCACATATGTCCTTGTAAGATGTTCCTCCTGTGCCTTCTCTTCCAAGACATGTAGTCATTTTTACCCCCATCACCTAAGACACGCGCGGCACCGAGTTTATCTTTTATGTGATTTTAGTGGGGGAAACATCATCTATGATCCGAGTTTAAGATATTAGAAAGGAAATAAAACATACAAGCACCATAGAGCTCAGAACAGCTTCTAGATCCTTGTAGTCATTCCAGACATAAAGTGCTTAACAGATTAAAGAACTTACACCAATATAGAAAGGAAGTCATACAAGCATTCATACTTAGTTCATAAACATAAATGAAAAAGAACTATGAAGAAGGATGTATGCATTAGAACAATTAATGCTCATATTCATATAACCGGTAACCTTATTACATTCATTAGGCCCATCATAGAATGTTACAAAAAGGTAGACCGTAGTCATGCATTATAACTGGATTCATATAACTAGGCCCTCAAAAGAAAATTTATAATTCCCAACCCTTGATACATCCTTTCCTACCCTTATTTTCCCAAACTAATAGAGTCCTTGTAGTATTTTTGCAGAGCTCACCCTCTCTTTATGTCTCTATCTCTGTGTGTCTCTTTTAATTCTATAGGAACTTGTATATATAACCTTTTTAAAGCGCCAACTCATTCTTCTGCGGCCTAGATCTGTCGCCAAATGTCTGAATGTGGTCCTCTAGGAGTGCATGCTCCTCCAAGCCTGAGCTCACCACTCCATGTCATGATGTCCTTCTAGAAGCTTCTACTGCAGAGGGAATATTCTTTCTGGGCCAACTGTCGCCAGTCGGTGGCACCTTATCCATCCGCATGTGCAAATCGGGTCACGCTTTTCTCATATCCTACCCAAAATACCCAATATGGCTAAGTCCTGGAACCTTTCTTTGTCCACATGTGTGCCATGGGTTTCTTGAATCCTTCCTTAAACCCTTCCTGCGCGCCTTCTCCTTGCGTGCCTTTCTTCAACTAGGCCTTGTGCGCTTATGCACCTTTTTATACTCAACCAATATTTCAGGGGCCCAACATCACCCCACACTACACCTATTCTTCATCAACGAGAACACTTATTAAATGGATAAGGGATCATAGTAGGCTTACACCTTGGAAAAATAATAAGGGGATGAATAATTTGGGAAAGAAGAAAGAATGGGACAGGGATGGCATTACTGTAATAAGCTAGGAAAATATTTTTAAAAGTCGGCCTCCAACTTGTTCTAGGAATCGACTTCGTTCTATGATCTTTGGCAAAGATCACCCAATAAGGTGCTCACTTGATCAAAACCTAGCCCATCCCTTTGTGTGCTCATGGTATCAGCAATATTTTCTAACTCCTTGACTATATCCTCTAGTGCATCCATCCTTCGTGTAATATGTGGGTATAGTTCCTTCAACCGGTTTTTTATTGAACATCTTAAGGTTTCAATGGCCTTGGATTTCTTTTCAACCTTGGCTAGGATATTTTCCCTATCCACTCTGTTCCCCTTGTTCTTCTCTTGGAACTCTTTAATTTCTGCTTCATCATTGGCGACTAGCATGCTCGCCACTTTGTCTCTGTCCATGCAGTTGTCATACGTGGCCTCAACATTTTGGGAGGCAATATTTATATCAGAAAGGACCTTACTATATTTTTCTATGAGAACCATGAATTTTAACTTATCCTCCTTCTCTAAGTGCATAGAAACTTCTTCCGTAGACTCCAAAGCTAGCGGTGCCCTCTCTATGGTGAGGGTGTTTCATCTTTTTCTTAGATTGTTTCTTAAAAGCGTTGACGAAAAACAGATAGGGTAACGGGCATAGGAGGAATACTTGTTCAAATGTTGGTTGATGGGTTATTACATGTGTATGAATTTTGAATCCACAGCTGACCGTGAGAGCTTCCTTTTGGCTAGGAGGAACTACCTGTAATGAAAACAAGACCACCAAAAAGAATTAAACAATATGGGCAGTGAATTGCCTAACGTGAGCTAGATCCAGAAGCATGATACATCCTAGATGGATGTCGGTCCACCTGATTTAAAAAATCAATGCTAAAAACAAGGTAAATCCTATTGTTATTTTGAAATGATTTAGGTATCTCACTTGAAAACACAATAAGAAAATAGATCTAATCTAACAGGCTAAGCTAGAATAGAATCCACAGTCAAAAGATTGGTTTTGGGTTCGTAGGTCCGATAAAGGTCTCGGGTAGGTCACAAGTGAGTGAGGGTGAGGTAAAATTAGGTGGATAGGTCTTTTCTTAAGGTCATTTGTGTGGGCAAACACAGAGACCAGGTGTCGGTCGGGTGTGACCAACCGTGGTTAGGTATAACCGGCGCCGACATCGTGAAATCTAGAAATGTCAGGTAACGTGGTTTTGGTTTCCTTTGTGATTACAAAAAGGATTTGGTTGGTCGGATGAGGTATTGGGTGACTGGAATAGGTTCTTACAAGGTTTTAATGGGTCTATGGAGGTAAAAAATGTTGGAGATGGTCAATAGGGAGCAAGATAAACAATGGATGATAAAATAATGATAAAATGAAATAACCAGGAAAGTATGATGTTGCACTTGGATTTCATGTTTGAAAGTCTATGTGTGAAGGATGGAGGTGCTGATGATGGGTTTAAAGGTGTAAGTGATCACCAACTCGAAGAAAATCTTTTCGCATGGGCTGCATGCACACTCCTCTTTACTTGGATAGATCAAAATGTGGTGGGATGGATGTGCAAGAAAAGATCCTCAATCTCCTTCCTCGATGTCGATTATTGCTGGAATTGGCTCTCTCAAGATGCGTTATCTCTTTGATATTTTGTTCTTGCTTGTCAATTTCTCCCAATGTTTTCCAACTTCCAACTTCCAAGTTCCAAGTTCCAACCTTGAGAATAAGTTTTTTGGGTTAAAAGGGGTAACCGACGGCGGTCCGGCTTAACCAGTGATAGTTAGGGGTAACCGATGTCGGTCAAGGTGGGATTTCCAAGGCTTATCAAACTTAGGGAGATCCTCTTGATTTCCTTGGATCTCGTGTCATTATCTCATGGATTAGACTAGGAGCTTCTTGTGAGCATGCATGGAATGTGGTTAGAGGGAATGTAGGCATTAATTTTTAGGGTTTGGGTAAGTCTTAGTTAGTTATGGTAACTATTTAAGAATAAATCTTAGGTTGAGTTAGCTTGGTGAGGTGTCTAAGTGAACTGTTTACATAGATATTATTTAAATAAGATATTTAAATAATAAATATATTGAGGATAACACATTAATTAAATTAAATTAATATTAGTAGGGTGAAGGGGGTCATGCCATGTAGATGTAATAAAGGGGGCTTATATGTCAAGGGATGAAGGGGGAGTGTGACCTAATTTTAGTGTCTACATTTTGCCCCTTTTTGTTGTGTAGCTTGTATTGGTAAGTGATGCTAACAAAAATAAGATATGGTTTCCCCATGTGTGGGTGAAGGTGATCCCCCTCAAACCAGGAACTAACGAGGCAACAGGTGAAAGTGGTGAGTGGTTTGATAAAAGGTAAATGTGAAGAAAAGGCAAGTAGGTACAGGGAAAAAGGAGTGAAAGGTTTACTCAGGAAATCTAGGTAATGGGCCGTGGTCAACGGAAGAACCATCAAACGCACACACACGTATAAACTACAAAGATGGTACAAAGTTAAAGAGTAGGAAAATCTACATCATCTAAGGTCGATAGTTTTATCCAAACAAGGTTCAAGTGAATTCAAGATCAAGGTATAGGATAAGGTTAGGAAACATAATGTAGGTTAGGTGCAGAACGTTTAGGTATGTTCGTACACCAAAGGTAGGGTCATGATAAACGGATCATGGTAATAGGCTAGGTAAGGTCATTGGGTCAATCAACACAGTAATAAAGATCGCAAGGTATAGTGAACACATGAGGTCAAAAGGTCACTAGCAATGGTCCAGGTCCAAATATTGAGATGACGGCATGGGTAAGGCCGAGGTAGGGGTAAAATAAGGTAGGGGTCAAAAGGTCACTAACAATGGTCCAGGTAGGTGTAGGGAAGGGAAAAGAAAGGGGAGGTAAGGAAAAGTAGGTGAATGTGAGGGAAATGAGTACGTAGGGTAACCAACACTCGGTTAGTAAGTATGAATTGATGATGTGTAGGGGAACCAATGGTAGTTAGCTAGGGCATCAGACCAGCCTTGGTCAAGGGTTGAATGACGTCGGTCGATTCGGGTAGGGTATAAAAATTGGAAAACCCACGTTTTAAAATTCATTTGTGCATTGTGAAAAGGAAGAAAAGGACAAGAAGAGAAAAAAAAAGAGGAAGAGGACAAAAGAGTATGGTAGAGATTGGTTGGCGAGCCACATAGGCGATATTGAGGGAGAGAGGTGGGGCGGGGGGATCGGATGGAGTGAGGTGATTGGTGAAGAGAATTGGAGATCATTTGAGGATGGTGGAGGCCAGAGAGGGCTTGAGATGAGTAACACTAAGGTTAGAGGTTCCACCACGATGGTGGCAGTGAGATCAGGTAGGATTTGAACCTTTGGTTTTGATTGTTTGGTTAAATTGGCAAGAATATAGAAAATATGAAAAAATGGGGTTTGGGGGGAGAATATCAAAACAGGAAATCTGGAGGGTAATGGGCATGGGGAAGGGTAGGGGGTAGGGTAAAATGGTAAGGTAGGAACAAATAAGGGTGTAAGGAGGGAGTTAGGTGGGTAGAATGACTAGAAATGGAAAAAGTAGGGTTAGGAAGTCAAAGGTGTGACACAACAGCGGTGATCGACAACGGTCAACTTGTGGCCAACGTTGGGGTAGAGACTAGTATCGGTCACAAGAACAGTGACCGATGCTGGGCCAAGGGGAGACCGTATTCGGTCGGGATAATCGGGGTCAGTTAATCCTAAGTGTAAATTGGGATAAAAAAGGGAAGAGAGTAAGGGTAGGGTGGGAAAGAAGTTAGGTGAGAGGGGAAGGGTTTAGGGTGAGAAAGTAGGGTAGGTGGGTAAGGGTTGAGGGTGGTTTCGGGTGAGGGTAGGGTAGATAGTTTTGGGTGGATGGGTGTGGGTAGGTGTGGGTGAGGGTTAGGGTAGATAGGTAGGGTAGATGGGTTTGGGTAGGTGTGGGTGAGGGTTAGGGTAGATAGGTAGGGTAGATAGGTTTGGGTAGGTGTGGGTGAGGGTTAGGGTAGATAGGTACAATAGGTAGGTTCAGTGGATGGGTTTGGGTAGGTTTGGGTGAATGAAAATGCCAACGATTAGGTTGGGATGTGGGGTAAAAAATTACGTAATTTGGGAAGGTGGAATAATACATTGCTTTTATGGGATGCAAGCCCGAGACGAGCTTCGAATGAGGGACCGAGAGCCACTTATATTGCTAGAGCTGCATGGACATGTGACTTTCGAGGAGTGGAGTCACATTGATGATGTCGGCTTGATTGGGATCTGCCGTTATGGGTGGGTTGTGAGAGAGCATATTTTGATGGTCGCACTCATCGAGAGATGGGATTCTGTGACCAACACCTTCCACTTACCGACAGGGGAGATGACCATCACCCTAGAGGATATATATAGGATATTGAGGCTACCGATTAGTGGAGACCAGGTTTACTTAGTGACATCCGAGGTCATAGTGAGGTGTATAGATGAGGTGTTTGGAGAGAGAGTAGGCAAGTTGCACTACCACAATGCTAACCTGAGTTACCGAGAGGTTTATGCTGCCCATCTTGAGGAGATGAGGTTGATAGTGTTGATGATGGAGGTGATCGGGTGCTACGCATTGCTAGATTCAGAGGGTGGGAGGTTCCCACGGTCATTGATGGGTGTCCTTCGGGACATGATGATTGATCATACCAGTTTTGCATGGGCACTAGCTTTCTTGGTGTAGTTATATAGAGAGTTGTGGGCCTACGGGTGATTGCGGAGATATAGTCTGTGTTGCATTTTTCTTCTGCATTGTTGGGCCTATGAGCACATTATGTGTGTGCAACCGATGGGCCTGCCCCGGGTAGATGCATTTGAGTGGGGAGTCATTCGAGTTGGTTATAGGTGATGGGTGCTGGAGGGTGGTGTATAGAGAGCCTGGGCTACATACGACGTAGCGTATTATAGACAGAGACTGGAGAGCCTGTCTAGTGTGGATATAGTCTGGAGACCCTATGTGACCTATCCCTCTTATAAAGGGATGTATGCAGAGTTGGAGGGACTAAAGTTATAGAGGTGGATAGAGGGATGATGTGCCAAGGAGCACAAGATGATACTTGTCGACCGAGTGAGGTGATAATTTAGTTTAGTGCAGGATGTGCCCCCTTCCCACAAAGATAGGAGAGATGAGGTGGATAGAACTTTGTCTCCACCCCATTCGAGAGAGTTGACAAGGGAGGAGGAGCCCATGGACCGTTGCACGTAGATGATGTGGGGGTGACAAGATGGATACATGCAATGGTGGGTGGTACAGAGGTAGGGTCTGTCGACACTAAAATTTTCCTCCATAATTTCTATTTCATTAATGTATGTATTAGGAATAGGATGTTGTTAAGTATAATTAGTAGTAGCGTCGATAGAAGATAATGGTGCCATCAAGATGGTGTCACCAATAATGTGGAGTACAAGAATAGTCAAAGCACAATAGGAATGTTGTAAAAAGTAAATATTTTTCGTAAGTGGTCCGGTAATGTTAAAATGTCAAAGTTTGGGTAATTAGAGAAGTAGGTCTACATGATTAGGAATTAGAAATATTATATTGGTAATAAGGGCAAGGAGTGAGGTCATAAATATTTTGTGTATTTTATTTGTAAAAAGTCTAAAAATGTGGAACCCATGTAAAATGATAAGGTTTATCTTATCTTAAGAGATAAGCTTACATGTACAGATAAGAGTTAAGGTATGGAATATGATTCATCAGAGTGGATTTCTTATCCTATCTTAGAGATAGGATGGATAAGCTAGAAGTTCTATAAATAGAGAGGCCACCCCCCTCATTTAGCATAGAAAGAAGTAGGGAGAAATATTCTAGGAAGTGTGCAAAGGAAGCCATCATTTAAAGGTGTGTCAAGAAGCCATCAAGAGGTGTAATTGTAAAGTTTCTCCCATAGTCTTGTTGAAGTACCTCATGGGTGAGATTGTAACAATTTCATGTTAATATTATAATTTACTTTGATATTTCAGATTTGTCATCATTTTGTCTTATCATAGTCGATGGTATTCTTGTGTTCGGTTGTTGTTTTGTTTCCAGATTACATCCACCAAACTAAAGGCTATGCATTAGTAAATAATCATAAAGACGAGGAGTTTCCGGTGAATAATTATCATAGTGCCGGATTGGTGATGACATTTTGGTTCCGTTGCGGGACCATTCCTCGTTGGTGGATTTTTTGGAGAGATATTCCCACTTAGTCAAAAATCAATGGAGGATAACCTTGTTTTTTACCGTGCATAGTAGCTTACCGTGGTAAAGTCTTTTTTACCGTGAATAGTAGTTACCATGACAAAGTCATTTTTGTTTGTGAATAGTATTTATCACAAAGAAAGTCACTTTTACCGTGAATAGTATTTACCGCATTAACTTCACTTTTACCGTGAATAGTGTTTACCACAAGAAAATCAGTTTTACCGCAGAAGTCAAGTTTTACCATAGTTTACCGTGGTCATTTCTATAGTAATTCCAATTATTTGTGCACATAAGTCTTGTTGATTGTACTTGTGGGTTGGTATTTCACGGTGGTTACTTTTGAAAATGGGAAAGATTCCTATTTTTTCAGCTCAATCTAATGAAGATGCTTCTTCTTTCATTCAAGAGTTTAAGCGATCTTGTATTTGTAATGGCCTTATAAGAAGGGAACAATGGACTGAATTTTTTCCTACCTTTTTGGATGGTTCCGCACTTAGGTGGTTTGAAACACTAGGTGATAATGTGAAAAACTCATGGGATTTATTAACTGAAAGTTTTCTTGAAGAATTTGGTGAACAACAGAGATATGCAGACCTCATGATCGAGATCACAAAGCTAGCCCAAGGAGAGAAGGAGAAGATAAGGGATTATCATGCTCGTGTTCTAGAGCTAAGGAGGAAGCTCGATGCCCAGATCCGGAAGGAAGGATTAACGGATGGATTGATGAATGGAATGGATAATCTCCTCTCGTAAGAACTTCATTCTTGGGATGAAGCTGAGATCGACAACAAGTGAAGTATGACCGCCCAGCTACCATTGAACAAGCAAAGGAGATTGCAAGAAGGCAAGAAGAAAGCATGGAAGAGGAGCCCAAAGAAATTGTTGTTAAAGTAGAGCCTACACTAGCACCTTTGGTCCAGAATCCACAACCACTCCCGGTGAGCACAAATATTTCTCCTAGTACATCTACTAAGTATGAAGATCTGCTTAGGAAGATGGGCTAGTTAACTATTAATCTTCTTCAAGGAAAGGAATTTAGTTCTCAGGGAGGAGATAGAGGTCCAAAAAGAAATATTTCTGAAGTTGTTTGTTATGGTTGTTATAAAAAGGGTCATTATAAGTATAATTGTCTAGATAGAGCTTCTACATCTGGTACAAGAGATAATGATAAAGGAAAAGCACCTGTGAATTCTCTTGATGTAGTAGATAAGAGTAGAAATAATGAAGTAGATGTTTTTGTAACAAAAAGAAAGAAAGAAAAAGATAATCAAGATGGAACTGATCCTAAGAAGATGAAAGAAGAAACTAGTAAGAAACATAGGAGAAGAAAGTTGGGTGTACAGGATTTTCGATTTCACGGGGGCAAAGACCATACTCCATCTTGGAAGATCTGTCCAAAAGGCTCGCAAATATTACATATGGTCAACTCTTGGCTATGTCTTCTGAGAAGAGGCGGGAGTTGCGAGGTGGACTCAATGCTCGAAGAAGGAAGGAGGTTGAGGTCCCTGTTTTGGAGGCAGAGGCAGATCCCTATGCTCCACAAGCTGAGGTATTATGTAATGGTATTTCAATTCATGATGTCTTAGTTGATGGAGGTGCTGCAGTTAATGTAATGACCAAGTCTGTAATGAATATGTTGGGTTTAAAATTGATCGCCCTTCAACACTTATGTTAAGGTCATTAAATAAAGGAAAAACTAAACCAGAAGGTGTAGTTTCAAATGTGGCAATATCTGTTATGGGTGTTGTATGTGTGGTAGACTTTCAGGTGATGAAAAATGGTACTGTTGCATACCCAATGCTGCTGGGAAGACCATGGCTAAGGAGAGTTCATGCAAGAAACTACTGGAATGAAGGTTTCATGACACTTGGACATGGTAGAGAGAGGGTGAAGATAAACGTGATCCCTCGACATCATAAAGTAGAACCTGTGGATTCAAGTGATGAAACTGATGATTGGACATCCTCTGATTACTCTAGTACTAGTGAAGTGGACACTGAAGATGAAGAAAGCGAGGTGGATGTTTCAGTCATGGATATCCTTCCAGTCACACCAACTCATGACCCCATAAAATTATCTGAAGAAGAAGTTGATGATCGTCTCCAACAAATAAAGATTGGTGATGCTGTGATGGAGAGTGAGAAGGAATCCTACCTCCAAATATTTCAAGGTACATACACATATTCACTTTTGATTACAAGGAACTCCATCAAGTAAGTTGGGTAGAACATTCTATTGAGCTAGTAGATGGTGCTAAGCCCATAAAGCAAATGCCATATAGAATGAATCCTAATTTTTCCAAGACTATAAAAGAAGAAATAGATAAGTTGCTTGATGCAGGATTCATATTTGCTGTGGAGAATTCAGAATGGGTTTCTCCCATTGTGATCTCAATAAAAAAGAATGGGAAGCTACGCATTTGTGTTGACTATGAAAGCTCAATAAGGCCACAAAGAAGGATCATTACCCTCTTCCATTTTCAGATCAGATCTTGGATGAAGTAGTTGGCCAGAGTGCTATAGTTTTCTTTGATGGATATAGTGGCTACAACCAAGTTCGTATAGCAGAGAAAGATCAGCAAGACCACGTTCACCACTCCTTGGGGAACGTTTGCTTATAGAGTTATGCCTTTGGGTTGTGTAATGCTCCGACAACATTCCAACGTTTAATGAATAGGGTGTTCAAACCCTACATTGGGACCTTCATCGAGTATTTCGGATGATTTTGCATCTATGGGAGTAAGTTGGACCACCTCGCACTGAGATGGAGACAAATTTCAAAGGTTAGATGAAGCACAAGCCTCACTAAACCCTACAAAGTGTGTCTTTGGATGTTCTAAAGGTTTTGTTGTTAGGGCATGTTGTATCCAGAGATGGTATTGTACCGATCCCGATAAAGTTTCAAAATAAAAGATTTACCATTTCCTATGAATAGAAGTAAGTTGAGATCATTTTAGGCCATTTGGGTTACTATAGAAGGTTCATCAAGAATTTCTCAAAGATTACACAGCCACTAACCCAGTTCTTGAAGAAGGATGTTTCTTATGAACTAGGAAATAAGGCGCATGAAGCTTTTGGACAACTGAAGGAAGCCTTGGTGTCTTCGCCTGTTTTGAAGAATCCAGATTGAGCAAGCTATTCATTGGTACACCGATTCCTCGATGCAAAGACTAGGAAGTACTTTGAGCCAAAAGGATGAAAATGGGAATGAACATCCAATTTACTTTGGGAGCAGACAAATGAGTAGTGCTGAGGTAAACTATACTGTAACTGAAAAAGAGGCTCTGGCTATCATTTTTGCTGTAAAGAAGTTTAGAAATTACTTGCTAGGGCAGAAATTTATAGTTGTAACAAATCATCAGGCTCTAAAATATATTGTCAATAAGCCTAACCCATCAGGGAGGATAGCAAGATGGATAATTTTTCTACAAGAATTTGAATTTGATATTATAGATAGGCCAAGAAAGAAGCATGTCAATGCAGATGCACTCTTTCGAGCCTATGATGGTTTAGGATCATCTTGTGATGATGATGATTTTCCGATGCAACATTGTTCTCCCTTGACACAATCCCTAGTGAATACATAGATATTTGGAATTATCTGAATGAATTCAAGTTTCCTGATGGTGCCAATGCAAAGACTAAGAGAAAGATTACTCAAGCCAGTCGTCCATATTCTATTCTACATGGAGCATTATTTCGAATAGGACCTGATGGACAGTACAAGAGGGCAGTTGGACATGATCAAGGAAAGGAGCTGCTAGAAGAATTCCACAATGGTACATGTGGAGGGAACTTCTCTGGACAACTTACAACAAGAAGGATCTTGGATGCAGGTTATCACTGGCCCACTCTTTTTAAAGATTGTTATAATTATTGTAAGACATGTGATATTTGTCAAACACATGGTAACCGTAAGACTTCATCAGCTCCATTATGTCCTATTCTTCCACTTGGTCCCTTTGAAAAGTGGGGAATAGACATTGTAGGTCCACTTCCAACTACATCACGCCAAAATAAGTATATTGTAGTTGCCACAGATTATTTAACCAAGTGGGTCAAGCTTGGCCATTGAAAACAACTTCCATGGATGAAGTGGAAAGGTTCATATATGAACGCATTGTCACCAGATTTGGTTGCCCATTAGAAATTGTAACAGATCAAGGAAGCCACTTCATTAATGAGGTGGTAGAAGCCCTAGTCAATAAGTTTTCTATTAAGCACAGGAAGGAAACAACATACAAGCCAAGCACAAATGGACAGGTGGAACGAATTTTTTTGTGTTATGTCAAATTCTAGCAAAAGATGCAACCTTGCAGGTACATAAATGGGATAAAAGGATTCATGCAACATTGTGGGCATATAGGGCAACATCAAAGTCAGCAACAGGATACTCCCCATTTCAGTTGGCCTATGGCATTGATCCAATTCTTCCTATTGAGTTTGATATTCCCACTGTGAGAGTTATGAAAAATGAAAGGATGGATGAAAGTGATTCAGTAAAAGAAAGGTTGGTACATCTTCATTTGCTAGAGGAAATGAGAGAAATAATAAAGGATACAAGCCATAAGAAGAAAATGAAGTAGAAGGAATAATTTGATCAAAAGATCAGATGGTCTCCATTTCATGTGAATGACTTGGTCCTAGTATATGATTCCGTATACAAAAAAGAAGACAGAAAATTTCTTCCAAAATGGATGGGGCCCTACAAAATAGAAAGTGTGCATGAAAATGGTACGCACTCGACTAGAGGAATGGATGGCACTCCCATTACGAAATGGGTCAACCACAACAAGTTGAAGATTTTTCAAGCACTGAATAGTCTACTCAGAGGACGGAGTAGAAGCTAGGAAGGGGAAGATGTCGACACTAAAATTTTCCTCCATAATTTCTATTTCATTAATGTATGTATTAGGAATAGGATGTTGTTAAGTATAATTAGTAGTAGCGTCGATAGAAGATAATGGCACCGCCACAAGATGGTGTCGCTAATAATGTGGAGTACGGTAGAATAGTCAAAGTACAATAGAATGTTGTAAAAAGTAAATATTTGTCGTAAGTGGTCCGCTAATGTTAAAATGTCAAAGTTTGGGTAATTAGAGAAGTAGGGTCTACATGATTAGGAATTAGAAATATTATATTGGTAATAAGGACAACGAGTGAGGTCATAAATATTTTGTGCATTTTATTTGTAAAAAGTCTAAAAATGTGGAACCCATGTAAAATGATAAGGTTTATCTTATCTTAAGAGATAAGCTTACATGTACAGATAAGAGTTAAGGTATGGAATATGATTTGTCAGAGTGGATTTCTTATCCTATCTTAGAGATAGGATGGATAAGCCTGGAAGTTCTATAACAGAGAGGCCACCCCTCTCATTTAACATAGAAAGAAGTAGGGAGAAATATTCTAGGAAGTGTGCAAAGGAAGCCATCATTTAAAGGTGTGTTGAAGAAGCCATCAAGAGGTGTAATTGTAAAGTTTCTCCCATAGTCTTGTTGAAGTACCTCATGGGTGAGATTGTAACAATTTCATGTTAATATTATAATTTACTTTGATATTTCAGATTTTTCATCATTCTGTCTTATCATAGTCGATGGTATTCTTGTGTTCGGTTGTTGTTTTGTTTCCAAATTACATCCACCAAACTAAAGGCTATGCATTAGTAAATAATCATAGCACGAGGAGTTCCCGGTGAAGAATTATCATAGTGCTAGATTGGTGATGACAGTCAGGTAGGGATAGCGGGGAGGAAAGAGTCACAGCAGTACAAGATAAGAGTCTAGAGCCATAGATATAGGTAGAGGGGCGAGAGCCTCAGGCACATGTATAGGAGGAGGATCCTGAGCTGAAGATATTGGTAGATGGTGTGATGAGACCACCGTGGACAGTATGGAGTGAGAAGACATAGTCTTGCATCTATAGTGTTGAGAGTGTAGGTGGTGGTGAGCTCAAAGGAGAGAGAAAAGGACATCTATCGGTGCACAGGGTCGCATCATATGCCTGGGGCCGCCTAGTGGTAGATTGAGAGTAGCAAGCTACCACTGGATCGAGGGGACTATTGACACTAAAGATGAGGAAAATATGTTATAAAAGATGTGAGAAACTATATCACCTATTTTGTTCTTGTTGGATTTTTAGATGTATACAGCCCGTGAGCCAAAGACATTTTTGTATTGGATAGCACTTTGTGAGCCTATGATGATTATTTTGGAGATACACATTTATGTGATATGGGTGTACATTGTATTAATACACACATGTATATATGAGGAGATACATAGTATTTTGTGATGTGTTTATGAGATATTGATTTATGGCTTGTGTTAGATAAGATGTGGATGTGTTACTTTGTATTAGATGAGATATGGGTTTGTTGGTTTGATATGGGTGGAAATTAGGTGAGTTAGGCATGATGGAGTCATTTTATTTTAGGCATGTAATGAGTCGGGTTGGTGTAGGCATGGATTGAGTCAAGTTGGTTTAGGCATGGTGGAGTTAGGTTGTTAGGCATGGATGAGTCAGGTTGTTTAGGCATGGTTGAGTTAGGTTAGTTTAGGCATGGTGGAGTCAATTTGTTAGGCATGGATTGAGTCGGTTGTTAGGCATGGATGAGTCAGGTTGTTTAGGCATGGTTGAGTCAGGTTGGTTAGGCATGGATGTTCATTTTGGTATTTTGATAACAAATGGCAATATAAATGCATGAGATGGTGTAAAATGTGGAAAATGCTGGTTATGTATGAAAATGTGAAATAATATAAGTGGTAAAAGTCATGTGGTATATGGTATAGATGTCGAGGTTTTTGATATGAACAAGAAATCAGGTAAAAAGGGGGGGAAAATGGTTAGGGTAAAGAGTGGCTAAGCTAACCTTCTAGGGCCCCATGCCCTGGAAGTGCTGCCTACATAGTCCCGGTGAAAAGGGACCTTAGACCGATGTAGTTCTCCCATAAGCTAGGAAAGAATATGAGAAGATAGAAGAATAGGTAGTGAGGTTGATAGTTAGGTTGGATTTGAGGTCATAAGTATGATGAGGTCAAGGTTGATTAGGTGAGGTGGAATATAGGTAGATAGGTATGGGTGATTTTAGGTCATAGGTATAATTAGGTTGAGGGCATTGATGTTGGGGTTGAGAATAGGTAGATAGGTAAAGGTGATTTTAGGTTGATAGGTAATGCGATTCCGAGCCATAGGTATGATTAGGTAATGTTTGGGTAGATAGGTAAAGGTGATTTTAGGCTGATTGAGGTGTGAGAAGAAAACCCCAAAAGGTAGGTGTCGAGGGTCTAGTCCTATATAGGAAGATCAAAAGGTAATGAAGAAGAGAAAAGATAGGAGGGGGCAAGAAAGCCACCGATCGGGCAAGAATCAAAACGTATGAAATATATATACAGAGAGGCTAGTGAACGTAAGACCCTAAAGACATTACATGATTGATAATTCTAAGAGTGACAAATAGTCACATGCTCACTAAATGTCATAGGTTTAGCAGGTCCCTTGAGGTATGCCATGAAAAGACAATGGGTAAGGAGTGCAAGTAATTGGGTCATAAAATGGGAAGTAGAATGCCTTAGGCAATAAAGCCAAGATCACAATAGGCAAGTCCATGACGAAAAAGCTTATTTTTATTTTTATTTTTCTTTTTGACTTTTTAGATAGACTGATCAATGCAAGAAGTCTATATGGGAGGAATATATGTCTCCTTGAGGTCTTTGTGAAGCTGATCGATGCGGGAAGCTTCTAAATTTTGATTTTTGAGAAAATAGTCCTCTTTTTGGAAAGACTATGTAGAGAGTTGCAAGCTTTTTATAGCTATCCTTCGAGGGAGCAGTCTACTCATAGTGATAATTGAAGGCAGAAGATGTCCTTTTGAGGGATTCATCTTTTATATTGGAAGTTTGACTCAAGGAGTTGATCCCTTATTTTGGAAGATGTCCTTATGAGGGATTCATCATTTTTTTGGCTTTTAAGTCATGGATGAGACTATAATGAAGCATTTGGTTCTTGTTGAGAAGGCAAGGGTGAATGACCATGGGATCTCATCTAAAAGAAGATGAAAAGTATCCAGGAGAATCATGCCATGTGCAGAGCCGCATGGTGCACATATTTAAGATAAGGCAAGAGGGTGATGGGTAATCACATAATTCTTGTTTAATCGTTAGGGAGATGGATAGAGTGGATAACGCTTAAGGGATGAGCCTATAAAGAGACACAAGGTGAGGTAGGACAACAATTAAACAATAGAATGATCGAAGATGTAATGCGTTAAGGGGCTCGAGTTCGGGTTTACCCTCAAGCGAGGAAAAATGAGAGGCACCCGATCCATAGGTATGAGTTATGATGTATGGTCCAAGCCAATTAGGAAAAAAATTTCCGCGTTTACTTTTTTTTCGCTTTGGTTACTTGGAAGGTTCATTCGTGAACACAATTTTCATAAGAATGTTTGATACGTTTTTGATAAACTTGAAGGTGATCCAGAGCGTTAAGGTGACGTTTGTCTAATAACTCTAGTTGTGCTAAGCGGTCCTGACAAAAGTCATCATTAGTAAGTATGTCATGGAGAGAAATGTGAAGTGAGGGGATTTGGAATTCAAGAGGTAGAATAGCCTTGGTACCGTAGACCAGTGAAAAGGGTGTAGTCGTAGTGGTAGTGCGAATACTAGTGCGGTATGCCCATAGAGAAAAAAGAATGTGCATATGCCAATCCTTCCCAAAGATCATCAACCACTTTCACAAGAATTTTATTGAGAGTTTTGTTAGTGGATTCAGCTTGGCCATTGGTTTATGGGTAATGAGGTGAGGAGAAACTAAGTGAATGTCGAAGGCGTCGCAAAGTTTTTGTAATGTTTTGTTTTTGAATTGTTTTCCATTGTTAGTGATGAGGCAATGAGGGACACAAAAGTGACAAATGATGTGATGGTTAATGAACTCACATATTTTCTTGGATTTCGTGGAGATGAGCAGTATGAATTCCACCCATTTTGTGTAGTATTTGGTAGCGGTTATGATCCATTGATGGCATTGGGAAGAATGAGGATTGATTTCTCCGACAAGATCCAAACCCCATTGAGAGAAGGGCCAAAGGTCACGAGTGACCTGTAAGGCATGACTGGGTGTATGATGAAGGTTGGAATGTTGTTGACATTTCACACAATGTTTGACATAGTCACAAAAATCATGGTTAAGGGTCAGCCAGTAATATCCTAGGTGAAGAATACGCTTAGTAACAACAAGGTCACTAAAGTGACCTCCACATATGCCATCATGAACCTCCTTGATGGTATAAGGAATTTTAGAACTTGTGAGGCATCATAAGAGAATACCATCAAAGCCGTACTTATAGAGGAGTCCCCCCAGGATAATGAAATGGGATACCTTCTTAAGGAAGGCGCATTGTCCGTTACGGGTGAGATCAGGAGGTAAGATGGAGAGGGAAAGGTAGTCGGAGTATTGTTTATACCAAAGGTCACTCGGGTTAGGGGTGTCAGTTCTGATTGAGTAAACATCATGAGGTAAATAAGAAGGTGAATGGAGGCATTGTACAGTGACAAATATTTTGGAATCGGTAGGGGAAGCGGGTATTTGGGAAGCTAAGCAGGCCATGGTGTCTACAAATTTGTTGGTTGACCATGAGATGGTTTTAAGGGTGTAACGATCAAAGGTGGTCAAAAGTATGTCTACATGATGTTTATACTTTTGAAGTATCTCGTTAAAACATTGGTACATACCATTGACTTGGTTTATGACCAATTGTGAATCACCAAAGATGTGGATTGATTTGACATCGAGGGCATAGGCGGTCTGGAGACCTAGTATGAGCGCTTCGTACTCGGTAATATTGTTGGTGCATTCAAAGTCTAGTTTGAAAGACAAAGGCATGGGTTCTCCATCTAGAGGGATAAGGATAACACCAGATCCACCCCCATGCTGACACTTGGAACCATTGAAGAACAATGTCATTTGGTAAGGGGGTTCATCTAGGGAAAGGGTAGCAATGGATTCATTAGGAAAGTCAAAATTAGAGGGTTGGTCCCTGTAATAGGTGCATCAGCCAGTTGGTCAGTGATAGCCTGGCCCTTAATGGAATTTTGGTGAATTAATTCGAGGTCAAGATTAGCTAAATTCATAAGCCATCACACGTGCGGTGTGTTGATTTTGATAGGATTTGGCGTACATAAAGTGTAAATGGTCGGTGTTGGTCACAACATAGGTTTTGTGGTTGAGTAGGTAATGGCAGAGTTTGGTGGCGACAAAAACTAAGACTAAGCAAAGCTTTTCTGGATGATTGTATCGGGTTTCATAGTCCAAAAGAGTATGGCTTATGTAATAAAACCACCGCTCCCTATGTTGTTCATCACAATGAGTGAGCATGGCTCCCAAGGAATGATCGGTCGCTAATATGTATAGGTAAAAAGGTTGATCATCTTTGGTGGAATGAGTATGAGTGGTTGGAGAAGGTATTGTTTTAGGGCCTCAAAAGCTTTGTGATAATCATCATACCATTTAAAGGAGACATCCTTCATAAGTAGATGATGAAATGGTTGATACCGATTTGATAATTGTGAAATGAAATTGAATGGATTACAATTTACCTTGCAGGCTACAGAGTTGTTTGAGGTTCGTGGGTGGAGGCATTTCTAGAATGGCCTTGACTTTAGTAGGGTCAAATTCTATATAACAAGAGGGAAATAATATATCCTAGGAGTTTTCCTTGACAACCATGAAAACACACTTTTTAGGTTGAAGGTGGACGCAATATTTAATGAGGCGATCAAATATGGTTTCAAGGACAGCGAGGTGCTCAGGGTGGCATTTAGATTTAACCAAGAGATCATCCATGTAATCTTCCAATATGAAATGCATGATATCATGGAAGATGTAAGTCATAGCACGCTGATATGTAGCACCATCATTTTTAAGGCAAAAAGGCATGACTCGATAGCAAAAAGGTTCCCTAAGGGGTAATGAATACGGTCTTATGCTCACTTTTGGGGCAAGTGAAATTTGGTTATAACCCAAGAAACAATCCATGAATGAGAGCATCTTGTGACCCATGTTAAGGTCCACCAATTGATCAATACCTGTGCAAGGGAAATTTGTCCTTTAGGAAGGTGAGGTTAAGGTCTTAGAAGTTCATGCAAATGCGGAGTCCCCCTATTTCTTTAGTAATAGGGACAATGTTAGAAATCTAATGAGGATAATCAATGGGTAAGATGAAGGAAACGGAAAGAAGATGCTGAAGTTCTTCTTTGACGAGGGTCAATATGGGGCATGTCCGCATAAGACTAAGCGAAAGTGTGGTTATGGTCTTTGAGAAAGGAAGTGATGGCTTCTGTTTAGCAAAGATTTAAAGATTGTCTAATCTTTAGGATGTGCGGGTCATCCTGAGTATGAATGTTGATCTCAATAGTCGATTCATTCAACATGGTTTGCGTCTCGAGGGTAACGACAGTGAATTTACAAGTCTTCTACACCAAGGTAGGTGAGTATGGATTCATCATCCCAACATTGAATGACGTTAATGGTTAGTGTGTCGTCATCAATCATCTTAGGATACAGGAATGGTAGAGTGGAAGGGCCTCGCCTTCATGTTGATAGATTCAAAATCCATTGAATCTGTCGGTGAGGGTGGTGATGAAGGTGGAGAAGGGCTAGGGTCATAAATGAATTCAATACGGGCCTATTTGGTAGAAGGGTCGGGGAAGCCAATACCACTCCTGGTCATTATGTTTTGGGTGGTACATGGAATAACAAAGATGATGACCTTGCTCATAAAATCCAAAACCAAAACCATTCCACGCATAGCAGAAGTGTAGGAAGGTGTGGGTGAAACGGTGATTGGTAAGTGATTGGAAGTCTATGGAAAATGGGTGGGTTTGTGATGGTGGTTTAGGTGTGTAGGTGGTAGTATTAAGTCCCCCATAGGTGAGACTTGTACGAAGATGAGGAGGACCATAAAGGAGGTGTTATCCCATGTGGTGATCATAGCGAGGGTGTTGGTGAAGGATTCCATACTCGTGTGGAGTAAGGAAGGTGTTGACACTATATAAGCGGTATTCCCCGTGAGTGAGGCATTGAAAAAAACCTTCCAAGGGATCGGTGGATGGTATGTGGGTAGCTATTATGGATGAAGTGTGTCATAGATCGATGCGGATGTGGTGTCAATGGATTGGGAAGCGAATGGGTCAGCCATGGAGGTTATAGCTGTGGTAGGAATATAGGAGGTATGTGCGGTGAAAGCAACGGCTGTACTAGTAGGGTATGGGTGTAGGTGAAGCAGTAGTGGTCACAAAGGTAGATGGCTTGATAGGTGTGAGCACATCATTAGGTCGGTAAAGAAATTTTCATGTTTTGAAAGGTGATGGGTCAGCTAGAATGGTATAAGTGTGTCCTTCGTGTTCAAACTTTACACAATAATGCAAAGTGGAAGGAATGCAACCCATGACATAAATCCATGGTCTACCAAGCAACAAGTTATATTGGAATTCCCCCTCCAAAACATAAAACAATTCTGAAAACCAGTGCGGGGCCCATGCAAATGTGAAGGATGATAGTGCCTAGTGTGGAGGTGATAGCATCGTTGAATGAACACAACATGACCGGATGTTTGTGCATGTAATTTTCAGGTATGCGCATTTGAGAAAATGCATGGGATGAAATGATGTTAATGTTAGTGCCTCCATCAATCATCACATGGCATACCCGTATGTCATCAATGTGTACAAAGATGAAGAGGGCGTGGTCCGAGTCATCATTTTAGTATGGCGCGATTTCTATCTCTTAGAAGCGAGGGAGGCCATTTGGTAAACAAGGTGAGCTGAGGATGGATATGGTAATTTGGTGAGGGAGGCTACATGATGGGGTATGATAATGGAGGCTACGGGTGTAGGGTCATTGGGTAAAACCTCGATAGAGTGAAGAACCGCCATAAGGGCTTGACAATGGGATTCGAGGTTTGGATGAGGTCATATAAGGACATTTTGAGTGGAGATTGGTGTAATTATTTGAGCATGGTGTGATGTGTGATGCCATTAGAAATAGGGTATGTGGGGCTGCAGATAGTTATCTTAGGCTTGGGTGTAGATGGTATGTTGGGTATAGGATTAGTTTGTGGGTCACCGCCTTTTTTTACCCTTCGCACATGTGTAGTGACGTGTACCATGTTGATTTGAGGGAAATTGTCAAATGGAGAGGGTGTAGGGTAAGTGGTATAATGACATGAAGGGTAAAAACCTACTGGAGGAGAAGATCCCTGTGAGGTCAGTTGGGTGCAGTGACATTTGGGTGGTGGCGTGGCAAGTTTTTGCTATGAACCATGTTAATTTCAAATTTTGTGTGTGGTTCTAGGAATTGTGAGGGTGGAGGTTGTGGTTGTTGAGTGTGCGCAAGTGTGGGAATGGGTTTTGGTGAAGCAGATCCTCATCAAGAAGGTCGTCATCGTCAAAGTTAGTTTCCGGTAGACACAATGGATAAGGATGGTTTTCAAGGCCTTGTAGTTTTCCACATCATGCCCTAACACATGATGGTATGAATTTTTTTGTATCATCAAACCCCTTTGGCTTGGGTTTGAGGGGGTCAAGGTCGAGTGGTGGTAATGTGATAATAGAAGTCTCGAGGAGGTTGGTTAAAATTTTGGCATAGGACCCTGCTTAGTGGATTACAATGGGAAGTGAATGTAGGTTAAAGTGTAGGTGCGGTTGGTTGTCTAGGAATTATTTTTGGAAGATTAGAAACAGGTCGAGCTATGGGTTTAGGCACCGATGTGGTTTGAGGTATCGGTCAGGTTTGTTTAGGTAGGGGTATAGTAGATGGATGGGTAGGAGGATGGGGGTTGTTTTGATTGCCTTGTTGTGTGGTAGTGGGGTTTTGTTTTTGGGTTGCACCTTCTTTTGTAAAGGTGATGTGGGTATATGGGGTCTAGAAGGAAAAGCAGATGGAGGAAGAGGGAGAGTTACCCACGAGGATAATGGGGGTGCTATGAAGGTAGATGATGCGGGTCATGCTTGGGGTGTGAGGGACAATGACTGAAGTGTAGTAGGTAGTGAAGCAATGGCTGAAGGTATTGGAGGTATTGGTGGTAAAGAGACTATAGGTGTGGGTATGAGTCATGTTGTGTGCCTGGGTAGGTTAGATATTTGTGAGGAAGGAATGGGTTGTTGTGTTATTGGGTTATGAATGGGTGAGGGGTGCTTGACCATGTTGGGTAGCTGAGGTCTTAAGGAAGATGGGATAAGTGCAGTGTGATTTGTGTGGTAGGGATATGAGGTAGATGAGTTTGTTTCTTTAGTTTGGGTGTCGGAGTAGGTGTGGTTTTAATGTTGGAGGATGAAGCTAAATCCTAGTTTAATATGTGGATGAGTAAGGTTGGTGGTCGGGTGACCCCTAAAGTGGTAATAGGTTTAGTGGAGGTAAATATTTTGGGTATGGGTATGGGTTTAGGCATAGGTGGGTTATGGGTAAGGGTGTGGTGTGAGTTATAACAAATATCATGGAAGGGGTTACGATAAGTAGTGGTTATATGTGGTTTGATGGGTGAAAATGTGATTGGGTAGATAGTGGAGGTGTCATCAAGGGATCTATGCATTTGTGTTGAGATAGGGAGTAAGAGGCACCCCCATAAGAAAATCCCTATCCACATAATCCAAGTGATCGGCCAAACATGAGAATGGAATGTTTGTGGGTGGATTTGGTGAAGAACTAATGGGAATTCCTGTAAAATTCATCTTAGAGATGGGGAATCGACTCGGATTTAGCTTCGTGGGTAATAGAGCTGAAAGTAGGTCTATTGGATGTCGGGTAGCGGATGGAGAATACTCGCCAAGAGGCAAAGGTATCCCCACCAGGTCTATGATGGGTGGAAGGGATGATGGGAGTTCCTCTATGAGTGGAGGAATGGATCCTCTATGGGTGGAGGAGGTAATGGGTGCTCCTCTGTGGGTGGAGGAGGTAATGGGTGCTCCTCTATGGGTGGAGGAGGTACGGTAGGTAAAGGTTCACTAAGTGGAGAAGCTAGGGGTGAGATGGTCTCAATGTCAGCAGAAGACTCCTCTGTAGGTGATGTAGGAGATGAAGAGTGTTATTCTATTGATGAAGGAACAATGACGATTGGTTCTGACGTGGAAGGAGGATTTCGGGCTAGGATTTCCTCTATAGAAGGGATGTGAGGTAATTGAGAGGCGATAGGTACCTCGTTAAAGATCACATGAACCTCACGAGTATGGGTATCGTGAGTATATGTCTCACCTATTTGATTGGATGAAGGGGCATGATTGGGAAATGGTTTTTTAAAGATTTGTAGATTTTAGTTGGGGGTGGCATTGGGATTATCCATAGTCAACTCGCCTTTCTCGAGCATTTCTTGGACAATATTCGTAAAAGTGATGCAGTTTCCATCACTATGACCCTTCACTCGGTGATAGTTATAGATATATTGTTCCTTATACCATGCGGGCATGGGGTGAGTAGTGGTCAAAACCAAAGGTGTGGTTTTATGGGTGGAAGGGTGATGGCGCCATCTTTGATAAGTTTTTCTAAAACAAAAGAGTAAGGTTCCCCAATTGGGGTATATTTTCGCTTCTCTTGTCTGAATCAAAAATCCTGAATGGGTGATAAATTAGATGAGGGTGTAGCCTGATTAGATGGATGAGATGGGATGACCTTGAGTACCACTGCATTAGTGGTACCTTTAGCCTTTGAATAATTGGTTTGGCGGTTTGGAAGAAGAAGAGGTTTCGTCGACTTGAATGCCGAATTCTTATTTCGTAATTGGATTTTATTATCTTCGATGGCCCGAATCTCTAACTTTCGTGCCATAGTGAATGCCTCATCGAATGTTCAGAAAGTTTGGACCTGCAAGGTCAGGGAGATATGTTTAGTGCAAGCTTAGGTAAAGAGCTTGATGAGTTTAGTTTGTGGTAGTTGAAAGGTAAGTTGATTGATCAGGTTGCGCCAGTGAGCAAAAAAATATGCAATAGATTCATCCTCGTATTGACGTGTGGAATATAGATCAGTCATGGTAACTTTCTTGGTGATATTGATAGAAAAATGATCCAAAAAAGCTTGGGCTACCTAATTGAATGAAAATATGGAGTGTTTGGGTAACCCACTATACCAATCTAATGCAGGTCTAGTGAGGGACATGGGAAAAGTTCTCAAAAGTAAGGCATCATCATGAGAAATCAAATAACATCCGTGTTTAAATGAGCGTAAATGCTGTTGTGGGTCTTCCTTACTATTGAAGTGATTGAATTTAGGCATTTCCCAATGCACAAGGTATGAACAGATGGGAATGGATGGGTGAATAGGCTCGTTGCAAATCTCATCGTAAGTGAGAGTGTTGCAGAGCCGGAAACCGATGCCTCCAGTGTTTGCATCTTGTCCATCATCAATTTAATTAGGTCATTGGTGGGTTGTGATGATTGGATGCCTCCTATAGCATGAGGAGGTTGGTTTTAGACATATAATGGGTGTGGCATTCTAGTGTATGGGGCTGCCATGTAAGGTGGTGGAGAAGAAGGCAATGAAATAGGGGGTACGTACCTAGAATGAATAATAGATGAAACAGGCGGTTGTTGGTAGTATGTATATGGGGGAGGAAGGGTCGTGGTAACCCTAGTGGTAATAGGGGCTAATGATTGTGGAATGGAAAGAACTACATTCTGAAATGGGGTAGGGGTCACCGACACTGGAGGTGGGAACGTAGCTACAGGTATGTGTGAGACATGAGGGATGGATGAGGTTGTGTTTGGGGTAATCATCGAGGGTATGGTGGATGTAATGGGTGCCACAGAGGTAACAAATGTGGCAGTCATGGGGGTATGAAACCTAACTGTGAAACGACTGGGGGTAAGGTGGATGCAGGTAGCACAGAGCCAGATGGGGCTGATGTGGCGAAAGTGGGTGTGAGTGTCGGGGGGATAGATACGGGCATGCCGTATATCAACTGACTTGAGGCATCTTGAGTGGATGAATGGGAGAGGTAAAACTGCAAGGTAAAGGGTTCTTGGTCAAGGAGTCATGTGAACTCCTCATCTCCGGTAGTAATATTAGTAGGCTAGATAGGATCCATGGCTGGTGATAAAATAGAAGGTGGTGAAGGAATAGGTGGGAGTGGTTGGAAACTGGCATGGAACACGAGGGCATTCACTTGTCTTGGGTCAGTACCATGTGAACCAATACTGATTAGGTGGGGTTGCTTCTCTGTAAATGGTACAGAGAACAACATGAAAGAAAAAAATGGATGAAGTAACAAATGGTGGGTGGAATGTGAAACAGGCTAACCAATGCCGGTTAGGGAAAACTCGATGTCAGTTAGGGGTAACCGCTGCTGGTCACTGTAGAAAATAGGTAGTGAGTAATCAGTGAGGCAGAAAGCAAAATCGACAAGTATGCCAAATTTGGGGATGTGTAAAATGTTAATGGGAAAAAAATGATAGTGACAGAGACTGTGGGAAGTGGAGAAAAGTGAAGTGAGAATGTCCTTTTGAGTAGGTTAGCAAAAGGACCTAGAACCGATGTCGGTTGAGTTTAACCGATGGTGGTCAGAGGTAACCGATGAGATTTACTGTGAGATTGAAACAATGATGAGAAAAAGTGGTTGTGAATTAGAATTTGATGTGGAATCAGACCCAGAATTCTAGGAATGATGGTGATATGGCCCAGGCACACTCAAGTGAAGCCAAAATACACCAGCTATGATGAGGAGCATGCAAGGATGAACAAAAAAGTGATGAATGTGATCTTTCACCTCAAAATGCAAACCAAGTAGAAACACTAAGAAAATGTGATCCTAAGAGTGCCCTTTTCTATTATGCTTGTTTAACTTATCCTATTTAGGGATGTTGACACTAAAATTTTCCTCCGTAATTTCTATTTCATTAATGTATGTATTAGGAATAGGATGTTGTTAAGTATAATTAGTAGTAGCGTTTGATAGAAGATAATGGTGCCGTCAGTATGGTGCCGCCAATAATGTGGAGTACGGTAACATTCAAAGTACAATAAGAATGTTGTAAAAAGTAAATATTTGTCGTAAGTGGTCCAGTAATGTTAAAATGTCAAAGTTTGGGTAATTAGAGAAGTAGGGTCTACATGATTAGGAATTAGAAATATTATATTGGTAATAAAGACAAGGAGTGAGGTCATAAATATTTTGTGTATTTTATTTGTAAAAAGTCTAAAAATGTGGAACCCATGTAAAATGATAAGGTTTATCTTATCTTAAAGAGATAAGCTTACATGTACAGATAAGAGTTAAGGTATGGAATATGATTCGTCAAGGGATTTCTTATCCTATCTTAGAGATAAGATGGATAAGCCTGGAAGTTCTATAAATAGAGAGGCCACCCCCCTCATTTAGCATAGAAGGAAGTAGTGAGAAATATTGTAGGAAGTGTGCGAAGGAAGCCATCAGTTTAAAGGTGTGTTGAAGAAGCCATTAAGAGGTGTAATTGTAAAGTTTCTCCCATAGTCTTGGTGAAAGTCAAGTGAAGTCAATAACACTTGAAGTACCTCATGGGTGAGATTGTAACAATTTCATGTTAATATTATAATTTACTTTGATATTTCAGATTTGTCATCATTCCGTCTTATCATAGTCGATGGTATTTTTGTGTTATGTTGTTGTTTTGTTTCCAGATTACATCCACCAAACTAAAGGTTGTGCATTAGTAAATAATCATAGCACGAGGAGTTCCTGGTGAAGAATTATCATAGTGCCGGATTGGTGATGACATTTTGGTTCCGTTGCCGGGACCATTCCTCGTTGGTGTGGATTTTTTTGGAGAGATATTCCCACTTAGTCAAAAATCAATTAGAGGGTAACCTTGTTTTTACTGTGCATAGTAGTTACCATGGTAAAGTCATTTTTACCGTGAATAGTAGTTACCATGATAAAGTCATTTTTGCTGTGAATAGTATTTATCACAGTAAAGTCACTTTTACCGTGAATAGTATTTACCGCAGTAACTTCACTTTTTACCGTGAATAGTGTTTACCACAGTAAAGTTAGTTTTTACCGCAGTAAGTCAAGTTTTACCATAGTTTACCGTGGTCATTTCTATTTTACTGTAGAAAGGTGTAAAGTCACTTTCTAGTATAGTGATTCCAATTATTTGTGCACATAAGTCTTGTTAATTGTACTTGTGGGTTGGTATTTCACGGTGGTTACTTTTGAAAATGGGAAAGATTCCTATTTTTTCAGCTCAATCTAATGAAGATGCTTCTTCTTTCATTCAAGAGTTTAAATGATCTTGTATTTGTAATGGCCTTATAAGAAGGGAACAATGGACTGAATTTTTTCCTACCTTTTTGGATGGTTCAACACTTAGGTGGTTTGAAACACTAGGTGATAATGTGAAAAATTCATGGGATTTATTAACCGAAAGTTTTCTTGAAGAATTTGGTGAACAACAGAAATATGCAGATCTCATGATCGAGATCACAAAGCTATCCCAAGGAGAGAAGGAGAAGATAAGGGATTATCATGCTCATGTTCTAGAGCTAAGGAGGAAGCTCGATGCCCAGATCGGAAGGAAGGACTAGCGGATGGGTTGATGAATGGTGTGGATAATCTCCTCTGTAAGCACTTCATTCTTGGGATGAAGCCAGAGATCAGACAACGAGTGAAGTATGACCGCCCAGCTACCATTGAACAAGCAAAGGAGATTGCAAGAAGGCAAGAAGAAAGCATGGAAGAGGAGCCCAAAGAAATTGTTGCTAAAGTAGAGCCTACACCAGCACCTTTGGTCCAGAATCCACAACCACTCCCGGTGAGCACAAATATTTCTCCTAGTACATCTACTGAGTATGAAGATCTGCTCAAAAAGATGGGTCAGTTAACTATTAATCTTCTTCAAGGAAAGGAATTTAGTTCTCAGGGAGGAGATAGAGGTCCAAAAAGAAATATTTCTGAAGTTGTTTGTTATGGTTGTTATAAAAAGGGTCATTATAAGTATAATTGTCCAGATAGAGCTTCTACATCTGGTAAAGGAGATAATGATAAAGGAAAAGCACCTGTGAATTCTTTTGATGTAGTAGATAAGAGCAGTAAATAATGAAGTAGATGTGTTTGTAACAAAAAGAAAGAAAGAAAAAGATAATCAAGATGGAAATGATCCTAAGAAGATGAAAGAAGAAACTAGTAAGAAACATAGGAGAAGAAAGTTGGGTGTGCAGGATTTTCTGATTTCACAGGGGCAAGGACCATACTCCATCTTGGAAGATCTGTCCAAAAGGCCTGCAAATATTACATATGGTCAACTCTTGGCTATGTCTTCTGAGAAGAGGCGGGAGTTGCGAGGTGGACTCAATGCTCGAAGAAGGAAGGAGGTTGAGGTCCCTATTTTGGAGGCAGAGGCAGATCCCTATGCTCCACAAGCTGAGGTATTATGTAATGGTATTTCAATTCATGATGTCTTAGTTGATGGAGGTGCTGCAGTTAATGTAATGACCGAGTCTGTAATGAATATGTTGGGTTTAAAAATTGATCGCCCTTCAACACTTATGTTAAGGTCATTAAATAAGGGAAAACTAAACCAGAAGGTGTAGTTTCAAATGTGGCAATATCTGTTATGGGTGTCAGTATGTGTGGTAGACTTTCAGTGATGAAAATGGTATCTGCAGTGTACCCAATGCCGCTGGGAAGACCATGGCTAAGGAGAGTTCATGCAAGAAACTACCGGAATGAAGGTTTCATGACACTTGGACGTGGTAGAGAGAGGGTGAAGATAAACGTGATCCTCGACATCATAAGGCGTAACTCGTGGATTCAAGTGATGAAACCGATGATTGGACATCCTCTCGATTACTCTAGTACCAAAGTGAAGTGGACATCAAGATGAAGAAAGTGAGGTGGATGTTTCAGCCATGGATATCCTTCCACCACACCAACTCATGACCCCATAAAATTATCTCAAGAAGAAGTTGATGATCATCTCCAACAAATAAAGATTGGTGATCTTTGTGATGGAGAGTGAGAAGGAATCCTACCTCCAGCTCTTTTGAAGGTACATACACCTATTCACTTTTGATTACAAGGAACTCCGTCAAGTAAGTTGGGTAGAACATTGTATTGAGCTGGTAGATGGTGCTAAGCCCATAAAGTAAATGCCATATAGAATGAATCCTAATTTTTCCAAGACTGTAAAAGAAGAAATAGATAAGTTGCTTGATGCAGGATTCATATTTGCTGTGGAGAATTCAGAATGGGTTTCTCCCATTGTGATCTCAATAAAAAAGAATGGGAAGCTACGCATTTGTGTTGATTACAGGAAGCTCAATAAGGCAACAAAGAAGGATCATTACCCTCTTCCATTTTCAGATCAGATCTTGGACGAAGTAGCTGGCCAGGAGTGCTATAGTTTTGCTGATGGATATAGCGGCTACAACCAAGTTCGTATAGCAGAGAAAGATCAGCTGAAGACCACGTTCACCACTCCTTGGGGAACGTTTGCTTATAGAGTTATGCCTTTTGGGTTGTGTAATGCTCCAGCAACATTCCAACATTTGATGAATAGGGTGTTCGAACCCTACATTGGGACCTTCATCAGAGTATTTTTGGATGATTTTTGCATCTATGGGAGCAAGTTGGACCACCTGCACCAAATGGAGACAACATTTCAAAGGTTAGATGAAGCACAAGCCTCACTAAACCCTACAAAGTGTGTCTTTGGATGTTCTAAAGGTGTTTTGTTAGGGCATGTTGTATCCAGAGATGGTATTGGTACCGATCCTGATAAAGTTTCAAAATCAAAGATTTACCATTTCCTATGAATAGAAGTAAGTTGAGATCATTTTTAGGCCATGTGGGTTACTATAGAAGGTTCATCAAGAATTTCTCAAAGATTGCACAACCACTAACCCAATTCTTGAAGAAGGATGTTACTTATGAACCAGGAAATAAGGCGCATGAAGCTTTTGGACAACTGAAGGAAGCCCTGGTGTCTTCACCTGTTTTGAAGAATCCAGATTGGAGCAAGCCATTCATTGTGTACACTGATGCCTCGATGCAAAGCACTAGGAAGTACTTTGAGCCAAAAGGATGAAAATGGGAATGAACATCCAATTTACTTTGGGAGTAGACAAATGAGCAAAGGCTTTGAGGTAAATTATACAGAATCTAAAAAAGAGGCTCGCTATCATTTTTGTCAGTAAAGAAGTTTAGAAATTACTTGTTAGGGAAAAATTTATAGTTGAATAACATCATCGTGCTCTAAAATATATTGTAAATAAGCCTAACCCATCAGGGAGGATAGCAAGATGGATAATTTTGCTACAAGAATTTGAATTTGATATTATAGATAGGCCAGGAAAGAAGCATGTCAATGCAGATGCACTCTCTCGAGCCTATGATGGTTTAGGATCATCTTGTGATGATGATGATTTCCCGATGCAGCATTGTTATCCCTTGACACAATCCCTAGTGAATACATAGATATTTGGAATTATCTAAATGAATTCAAGTTTCCTGATGGTGCCAATGCAAAGACTAAGAGAAAGATTACTCAAGCCAGTCGTCCATATTCTATTTTGCATGGAGTATTATTTCGAATAGGACCTGATGGACAGTACAAGAGGGCAGTTGGACGTGATCAAGGGAAGGAACTGCTAGAAGAATTCCACAATGGTACATGTGGAGGGCACTTCTCTGGACAACTTACAGCAAGAAGGATCTTGGATGCAGTTATCACTGGCCCACTCTTTTTAAAGATTGTTATAATTATTGTAAGACATGTGATATTTGTCAAACACATGGTAACCGTAAGACTTCATCAGCTCCATTATGTCCTATTCTTCCCCTTGGTCCCTTTGAAAAGTGGGGAATAGACATTGTAGGTCCACTTCCAACTACATCACGCCAAAATAAGTATATTGTAGTTGCCACAGATTATTTAACCAAGTGGGTCAAGCTAGGCCATTGAAAACAACTTCCATGGATGAAGTGGCAAGGTTCATGTATGAACGCATTGTCACCAGATTTGGTTGCCCATTAGAAATTGTAACAGATCAAGGAAGCCACTTCATTAATGAGGTGGTAGAAGCCCTAGTCAATAAGTTTTCTATTAAGCACAGGAAGGCAACAACATACAAGCCAAGCACAAATGGACAGGTGGAACGAACAAATTTTGTGCTGTGTCAAATTCTAGCAAAAGATGCAGCCTTGCAGGTACATAAATGGGATAAAAGGATTCATGCAGCATTGTGGGCATATAGGGCAACATCAAAGTCAGCAACAGGATACTCCCCATTTCAGTTGGCCTATGGCATTGATCCAGTTCTTCCTATTGAGTTTGATATTCCCACTGTGAGAGTTATGAAAAATGAAAGGATGGATGAAAGTGATTCAGTAAAAGAAAGGTTGGTACATCTTCATTTGCTAGAGGAAATGAGGGAAATAGCAAAGGATACAAGCCATAAGAAGAAAATGAAGCAGAAGGAATACTTTGATCAAAAGATCCGATGGTCTCCATTTCATGTGAATGACTTGGTTCTAGTATATGATTCCAGATACAAAAAAAGAAGACAGAGAAAATTTCTTCCAAAATGGATGGGGCCCTACAAAATAGCAGTTGTGCATGAAAATGGTACGTACCGACTGGAGGAATTGGATGGCACTCCCATTACGAAATGGGTCAACCACGACAAGTTGAAGATTTTCCAAGCACCAGAATAGTCTACTCCGAGGACGGAGTAGAAGCTAGGAAGGGGGAAGATGTCGACACTAAAATTTTCCTCCGTAATTTCTATTTCATTAATGTATGTATTAGGAATAGGATGTTGTTAAGTATAATTAGTAGCGTCTGATAGAAGATAACGGCGCCGTCAGTACGGTGCCGCCAATAATGTGGAGTACGGTAATAGTCAAAGTACAATAGGAATGTTGTAAAAAGTAAATATTTGTCGTAAGTGGTCCGGTAATGTTAAAATGTCAAAGTTTGGGTAATTAGAGAAGTAGGGTCTACATGATTAGGAATTAGAAATATTATATTGGTAATAAAGACAAGGAGTGAGGTCATAAATATTTTGTGTATTTTATTTGTAAAAAGTCTAAAAATGTGGAACCCATGTAAAATGATAAGGTTTATCTTATCTTAACAGATAAGCTTACATGTACAGATAAGAGTTAAGGTATGGAATATGATTCGTCAGAGTGGATTTCTTATCCTATCTTAGAGATAAGATGGATAAGCCTGGAAGTTCTATAAATAGAGAGGCCACCCCCCTCATTTAGCATAGAAGGAAGTAGTGAGAAATATTGTAGGAAGTGTGCGAAGGAAGCCATCAGTTTAAAGGTGTGTCAAGAAGCCATTAAGAGGTGTAATTGTAAAGTTTCTCCCATAGTCTTGGTGAAAGTCAAGTGAAGTCAATAACACTTGAAGTACCTCATGGGTGAGATTGTAACAATTTCATGTTAATATTATAATTTACTTTGATATTTCAGATTTGTCATCATTCCGTCTTATCATAGTCGATGGTATTTTTGTGTTATGTTGTTGTTTTGTTTCCGATTACATCCACCAAACTAAAGGTTGTGCATTAGTAAATAATCATAAAGACGAGGAGTTCCCAGGTGAAGAATTATCATAGTGCTGGTCTTCTAGGTGAGATGTTGTTTAAGAATGTATGTATTTGAATTTTTGTGTGGTTTGGTAAGACTCTGAGAAAGAGAAAAGGATATAAGTGCTTTTCTATGATTTGTTTTTCAACCATAAGTTGGTAATGACTTCCTTGTATAGGTTGCCCTCAATTAATGTGAGCTAATGCAGAAAATCGAGAATGAAATGCAATGATTTTAAAACCCAAATCGAAAATGTGAAATTGGATGATACAATAAGATGAATAGGAAGAGGGACGCTCTTTCACTAAAATACAGAAAGCATGGAGAAATGATTCTTTTTAAATACACCAAATGAAAAGTTTCCTTTAGAGCAAATAGAAAGGAGTGTATTACAGTGGAAGAAAATTACGTGTACACTTTAGAAGGGAAACAAACACACAATTTTTTTCCTAGGAATGAATGAAATGCAAGGAACCCTAAATGGGTCCCACAGGGTGTGCCAAAATGTTTCACCTTTTTCTTAGATTGTTTCTTAGAAGCATTGATGAAACATATAGGGTAATGGGTGTAGGAGGAATACCTATTCAAATGTCAGTTGTTGGGTTTTTGCGCGCGTATGACTTTCAAATCCTGACTTACCATGAGAGCTTCCTTTTGGCTAGGAGGAACTATCTCGTAATGAAAAGCAAGACCACCGAAATAATTAAACAATATGGGCAAAGTGAACTGCATAGCATGAGCTAGATCCAGGAAGCGTGATACTTCCTAGATGGCTCGAGTCCTTTGTTTTACAAAAATCAATGCTGAAAACAAGGTAAATCCTATTGTTATTTTGAAATGATTTAGGTATCTCACTTAAAAACACACTAAGAAAACAGATCTAATCTAATAGGCTAAGCTAGAATAGAATGCACATGGTCAAATGGTTGGTTACGGGTTGCGAAGGTCCGATAAAGGTCTCGGGTAGGTCAAAAGTGAGTGAGGGTGAGGTAAATTTAGGTGGATAGGTCTCGCTAAGGCGTGTGTGGGAAAACACAGAGACCAACGTTTGTCGGGGGTGACCAACCGTGGTTAGGTATAAGCTGGTGCAAGTTTCTTGTGAAACTGGAAACATCATAGAACGAGGTTTTGGTCTCCTTTGTGATTACACAAAGGATTTGGTTGGTCGGGACGAGGTATTGGGTGACTGGTATAGGTTCTTACGAGGTTTTAATGGGTCTATGGAGGTAAAAATGTGGAGATGGTCAATAGGGAGCAAGATAAACAATGGATGCTAAAATAATGATAAAAGGAAATAACTAGGAAAGTACGATGTTGCACTTACTTGGATTTCATGTCTGAAAGTCTATGTGTGAAGGATGGAGGTGTTGATGATGGGTTTGAAGGCTGCAAGTGATCACCAACTAAAGAAAATATTCTGCATGGGCTACATGCACACTCCTCTTTTACTTGGATAGATCAGAATGTGGTTGGGATGGATGTGCAGGAGAAGATCCTCAATCTCCTTCCTTGGATATCGAGTTTTAGTGGAATTGACTCTCTCTAAAGATGCATTATCTCTTTGAGATTTCGTTCTTTCTTGTTCACTTTCTCCCAATGTTTTCCAAGTTCCAAGTTCCAAGTTCCAATTTCCAACCTTGAGAATAAGGTTGTTTTGGGTTAAAAGGGGTAACCGATGGGCCGACTTAACCGATGACAGTTTAGGGGTAACCGACGTCGGTCAAGGGGATTTACTAGTTTTATCAAACTTAGGAGATCCTCCCGATTTCCTTGGATATCATGTCATTATCCCATGGATTAGACTCGGGAGCTTCTTGTGAGCATGCATGAATGTGGTTAGAGGGAATGTAGGCATTGATTTTTAGGGTTTGGGTAAGTCTTAGTTAGTTATGGTAACTTGTTAATTATAGGTCTTAGGTCGAGTTAGCTTGGTGAGGTGTTTAAGTGAACTATTTGTGTAGATATTATTTAAATAAGATATTTAAATAATAAATATAGTGAGGATAACACATTAATTTAATTAATTTAATTAAATTAATATTAGTGGTAAAGTGAAGGGGTCATGGCAGTAGATGTAATAAAGGGGGCTTATTTTCGAGGGACGAAGGGGAGTGTGACCTAATTTTAGTGTCTACGAGAGGGTTCTTGTTAAATCCTCTAAGCATTCTAGGGAATATGCATACTTCCATGCAGAAGGTGTTAGGTTTAGATGCTTCAACAATATGGCATCCGTAATGGAATCCACCTTTTTGTGTACTTCGCGCACTATAGCCTTCTTGTCCCTTAATTCATGTTGCTACTTGGTGTGATCAATTTTCTTGACTTAGCTCCTTTGTCCTCCTAGCTAGATCTTCCTCTTTCTTCTTCAGTTCATCCTCCAAATATTTTATTCTATCATTCTATCCAAAGAGTCTAAATTTGACCTCAATAGAAACCTTGTTGAGAGCGTTGTATAGTTACTTTTCCGAGAGCTACTAAGCATTCACCAATGGGTTGTGTCCTTTTGATTCTGGAAATGTTATTATTGTCCCTTGGCTTAATTTGAATTCTGGCTCATCAATATGGGACTCAAATTCCCATGAGAATCTTCCTTGTCCACGGGTATGTAGCCTCCTTGTCAAAAGATGACATTGCCATGAGATCCTCTGTTGGAATTGTGCTTTGGAACCATGCGCGCAACACTTTGTTGGGGTCATTACTATAACCCTTCCTTGGCCTCTCCTCCTCCATGCAATTTTCTCCCATGTGCGTACCCTTAGGAATAACTATAGTTAAAGTGGGGCCTCCAATGCTATCGTGGTCCTTTTCTACATTCTCTTCCTTATCCTCATTCAATACCAACTCAACTTTGTGTTCCAACCCATCTTCCACCAAGGTCTCAATGATCTTCATTGCTTCTTCTTCTATCGCCTTGGTTATCTATTCCTGCGTAAGGCTTGGAGCCTTCTACTTCTGTGTGCCAACTTCCTCACTTCTTCTCATGTCCTGGGTGCCTTCCCCCTCTTGACTACCCTTGCATCGCATGAAAAGGAACCCCTTTTCTTCTTCTCTGCCTTCTTCTTCTAAATCATGCACATTGAAGGTAGGTGGCTCTTGATCTCTTCTAGGATCATCTTCTTCAATGTCATCTTCCTCATCATCATCATGGGGATTCGGTGTAGGTGACTCTGTCTCTGCTCCTTCCGATGACTCATTTTCTAATGGATTCTATGGCTCCGAGTCTTCTCTTTGATTATGGACTTCTTCTTGCATGAATACATACTTATTCTGGCACTTGTCCTAGGGGAACATATTACCTTTGTATCCACTACACTTGGTAATTTCTTCTCTTGTTATTTTTCTCCGTCTAAGCGTGGGTATTTTCCTACCAGTTGGATCCTCGGTATGGACACCTCACTCTCCATATATGCACCCTTATTAGATTTGGGCCTTATACGGAGGTATACTAGCGCTTGAGATCTTAATGCAATGGAAAATTCATGGGTCTCACCATTTAGACCTCATGTGACACGTACCTCTCCATGTATGCATGCTTATTAGGGTAGACCAACCATTTGCACATTTCTCTTTGGTCTTGGTCCAGATTACCAAGGTCCAACTTCAACTTCTTGGATTCTTCAAACTTGTTCACTCCCACTTGGAAGTGTTAAGCTATGAAGGCAAAAGGGAGCTTGCACCATGGGCTCCATATCTCATCTATCAGCTTAAATCTACCAAGGAAAAAATGTTGGTACATAACAAACTCGACCTCTCCCTTGGTGGTCACGGGAAGTTGTTCAGAGATCCTCCATGATACCCCAAACACGTTCCTCATGTGTGTATACCACTTCTCTAGGTGCGCCTTCTGCATGGCTGTCATACTATCATAGGTGTAATTTTCAATTCTCTTTTTGGGCGAGGGTCTTCAACGGGGTACTCCCACACAAATTTGTCTGATGCATCTAAAACTCCAATATCTAAAAACACAATGGTTAGCAGGACATTACCAAAGAGGATTTTATCACCTTCCTTTGCAAGGCTACTGACAATCTCATCCATGATGAATGTAGACAAGTTGTAGATGATGTCCCCGAAATTTTCTTGCAAACATGTAACTAGGACTTGTTACTTGGGTCCATCTCTCCTAGAAATTTATCTTTGTCATAAGGTGTACTTTTCAAATCTCTTTGCGAGTGAGAGGTCTTTAGCAGGGTACTCCCACACAAATTTTTCTGATGCATTTGACACTCTAATCTTTGAAAAAACAATGGTTAGTAGGACATTACCAAAAAGGATTTTATCACCTTCCTTCGCACTACTAAAAATCTCATCTGCAATGAATATAGACAAGTTGTAGATGGTGCCCCCCAAAATTTTCCTACAAACATGCAACTAGGCCTTGTTAACCTAGGTCGATCTCTCATGGCCATTTATATTTATCACAAGGTGCACGGATATCTTCATCAATGGGTCCTTGATGTCAGTGATATTAAAGTACCTCGAACCCTTTTTGTATGCATAAGTAGCGATAATTTCCTTAATTTCCTCCTTGTCACTTAGGTCGCCCTCCAGACTATCTCCTTTAACGATGAGGCCTATGAAATGTGAAATAAGATGAGGGGTAATGCGCATCTTGTGCCCTACAAAATGGAAGTAGTCTTCATGCACGTGTGACATTAACCATTGATATAGGCGCTCAAGCTTCCCAAGTAGGGCAACTCAAAGAGTTGTAATAACCCTGAATTTTCCAACTTGAATTTTACATCATTTTTATAGATGGGAAAACCCTCTGGTGTCCTTTTATTTTTTGGGCACACTAACTCTAGCACCATTTCCTTCTCGATTGTGATTGAGTGATGATTGTAATCATTCTTGTCATATTTACTAAATGTGACTCCCACTCCTTCCCCAGAAAAACTCCATCTGGGTACTGCATTTCTGCGTACCACTCTTCATTTATATACGCAACAGTTTCTTGTTACTTGCCCTTTCCCTTGCCCTTATTAGGTGTGCCAACTAGTTTCTTGGGTGTCGTTGTCTAGGTTCTCTTATCACTTCAATCACTTATTATTATTATGTTCTTCCACTCCCTCAAACCTTAGATCTTGAACTTGTGAAGAAAACCCCTTAAACCCGTGCCCTAGTTCTTCAAACCCTAACTAGGATAGTTCTTTCACAAGATGAAACCTTCTCACAATTTCTTGTACGCCCATGAAATCCCTTCCTTCTAGTTTGCAAATCCAAACTAGTTGTTCAAGCTCAACTCTTCAAATTTTTCTTCACACAGATCAGTTCTCGAAGCCCTAGTTTGTAAAGATGTAAAAACGCTTCTTTTTCCTTATACACAAAGTGAATAATGAAATGCCCAAACCTTCATTTGTAGTTTTTCCTATTTTTAGGCATTAAATGATACTTCACCTACCACTATACTTTTAATGTTTAAAGTGGCTTTTAAAAAAATCCTAACTTCGTACCCTAACTCACGTGCCCAACCCTGTGTGGATAATCTCCAACCTTCTGGCATGTAACCAATCCATCTTGACAAGAGACTCTTGCACACATATCACCGACAATGAAGGAACTTATTCTATCATGATTTTTTCTCTCGCCTACCTCGTGTTGTTTATGTGCTTCTTCCTTCTCTATACATGGGATCTGAAAGTAGCCTTATCTTGACACTAACCATCCTTTTCCACCTTTTATTTCATGAATCTCTTTGAACAGGGCCATTCAACTGGGCTTTCCAATAGAGTCCTCCTTGGCACTTTACCCATGCTATCCTTCACATACCCCACCCCACACTTAAATGATGTGTGACCCTCTGTGCATTCCAAACCTTCAAAAATAACAAGGTTATCGGTGCCCAAGGTGCAAAACAAAATAACAACGTGAAAGGGAAACAAAAGAAAGGAAAATGCATAAAGGAAATTCTAAATTATCTAGCAAAACTACCTTACTTACAAACACCAAGAAGCCTTATTTATAGTAGGGCTTTAGCCTACTTCGATTGAAGTGTCCAAACAATTTTGTTCCATCCAGTGCTTATAAATGGCACGCGCCCGAATCAAGGATGTATGAGATTGTGTAGGGACCCAACCAATGGAATTTCAACTTCCTAGAATGGCACAAAAACTTAGAATCATACAGTAAGACCATCTACCTAACCTCAAATTTATTGTTCCTAATGTGGCGATCATGCCATGCTTTTTTCTTTTATTTTTTTGCTATTTGGCTCCACCTGGCGAGTGATCGTCTTTCATCCAGCTTCATTAATTCATCAATTCTCTTTTCCAGTGCTTGCTCATCGCCTAGTCCCCTACACACACTATTCATAGAGAAGGTATATGAACTCAACTGACAGAATAAGTTCCACACCAAACAACAATTAAAATGGTGTGGCTTTGTTCAGCCTTTTATAAGTTGTCCTATAAGCCCATAATACAAATGATACCTTGTCATCCCAATCTTGTCTTCGACATCACAAATTTTTGTCAGGGTATGACTCAATATTTTGTTAAATGCTTCCACGGTTCCATTTGCTTGTGGGTGATAAGGTGTAGTCTTGTGATGAGCCACCATGAACTCTACTAATAGGATCCTCATGGTCTCATTCAATAAATGTGTACCCCTATCGCTGGTTAAACTTAAAGGGCATACATACCTTGTGATAATGTTTTCCCACAAAAATCTTACTGTTGTAGCTATTATGCAATCTTTAGTTAGGGCTACCTCTGCCCACCTTGTAAAATAGTCCATGCAAGTGATTACATAGTGTGATCCAGTCCTATGCATTGTTGGTACAATAGGGCCTACAAAGTCTATTGCCCATTTCTCAAAAGGTTCAGTGCTAGGGATAGGGCACAAAGGAATTTCATCTCTCCTTCCTAGCTTGCCAATGCACTGACAGTGGTCACATGCTTTACAATAGTCCTTGCAATCTTTATACATAGTTTCCCACCACAAGCCTACCATTAATATTTTACGTGTAGTGGAGTCACCTGCATAATGTCCACCTACACTTCCTCCATGTGCTTCCTCTATGATGGCGAGGTGCTCATGCTCTAGTACACACCTATGCAAAACTTCATCACACCCTAATTTTTATAGGTCCCCATTAATCAACATGTAGGGCGCGAACCTATATGGCTATTTAATTTTTCTCTAATGTCTTCATCCCTTCCAGCACCACACCTTCTTTCAGAAATACTGTAATTTCCTCCAAATCGAGGGCACGCACCACAACCTAAGCATTGCGCATCTAGCATTGTCTCTTCAATGCTCTGTGCATCCTCCCCTGAATCAATCCTTGACAAATGATTAGGTCCATAATTACTCTTTCCCAAGCTTCACAACTACCGTGAACTCAAACTCTTGAAATAACAACACCCACCAACATATGCGCCCTTGTAGAAGTGTCTTGTTCACCAAGTAATTTAATGTCATGTGGTCGGTGTAAAACACAAAGAGAGTTGCCAGCAGATACTATCTGAACTTGTGAAGCATGTAGATCATTGAAAATGCTTCACGCTCGGTCGTAGTATAATTATGCTCTACTGGTGTCAACTTCCTCCTTGCAAAGCATAGGGAATGATCAACAATTCCCTCACCAGGTTGTGCAAGCACTACCCCAATGGCCATTTCAGAGGCATCTACATGAACATGGAAGGGATTATCCATAGAGGGAAAACGTAATATAGGCACGGTTACAAGCCTATCCTTTAATGTGTCAAACACCTTCACGCTGACTTTCCCCAATGGAAGGCACTTGTATGTCTAAGTAATTATTCTAAAGGCATAAAAATCTTGGCATACCCTCCGATGAACTTCCGATAGTAGTATCCCATGTGTCCAAGAAACCCACGCACTGTGCTTTGGCTAGTAGGCTCCCCCAATCCCACAATCACTACAACCTTGGTAGGATCTACTAGCAAGCCCTCCTTACATATGATATGCCCTAATAACGTTCCAAAGGGGGTAGAAAAGACACATTTCTTAATGTTGAGGGATATCCTCAACTACCGACACCTCTCAAACATCAGCCTCAAATTATCACAATGGTTTTTTAATAGCCCATACACCATCCAATCATCTAGATAGACTTGAAGAAATTTGTGGATGAAGTCCTTGAACACCTATACCACTATGCGTGAGAAAACAACAGGCACATTCTTCAACCCAAAGGGCATGATCGTGTATGCAAAAATTCCTCATTTAGTGGTGAATGTTTTCTTCCTCGGTCTTCCTTTGTAATCCCGGCTTGGTGGTACCCGAAAATCCATCCAGTAAAGGAATAGATTTCGCACCCCGACTCTCTCCAAAATTTCTCCACCGAAGGGGTTGGAAAAGGATCAATGACACAAACGCATTCAGATCCCTATAATCCACACAAATCTTAATCCACCCATCCTTCTTGATACTCGATTACCATCGAGACTTATCCATTCCGATTCTTTAACAACTTTAATGATCCCAGATGCTATCATTTTGTCTATCTCCTCCTTTACCTTCATGTGCAAATTGGGATTCATCTGGTAGGGTCTCTTCCTAACTGCGCACACACCGTCCTTCAACTTTATCCTCATTTCCCCAAGGAATGGTGGATGCCTTTGAGCTCATGGTACCCACACGAAATAAATCCTCAAACTTGTGCAAAAGATCAATGATCTTAGAGACTTCCTTCTCCGACTAGTAATCTCTAATGATAGCTTCCTTAGGTTCTTCTCCTAAACCGATGTTAACCTTTTTAGTTTTTAAAGGTTTATGGTAGACACAGTGTGAGTATCAACATTTTCCACTACCTCACACATCCCTATAGAATGGTTAACATCTAAGCTTTCTGCTTCCTCCCCATCAATCACATATACAAGCTTTCCTTTCTCCTTTTTCACACACACGCGCTCAAACTAATCCTCCTATGTTTCCTCTTCTTCAAAGTGCTCCCCCAAACCTGGTTCACCAAGTAAGTCCAATAGCCTATCTTCTACCATGGCACTATCCCCCATAAGGAACTTAACAACCTACAATGACTTATCAACTGATGGCTTGGTACTTCGATACTCAAATGTTTGAACTAGGTTAGCCACTAGTTCTTACCAATTCCTGTTTGGTGGCATGTCTTAGAATGTATGTACCATGCACGCTCATAACCTTGTAGTGTAGAATATAGTTTTTGCACCCGGAGGACAGTGGTAAATATTCCGTTCCTTCCCTCCAGCTTCTTTTACAGGCTTGGATGTGGAAAGAGGCGGGCTCCTTACTATTATGTTTGTGGAGCATGTTTTTATGTTAGAGTGTGGTACACCTTCTATGTGTTACACTTGGGTATTTTTATGGCGGTCCTACTTGGTGAGAAGGTCAAGGGGGTTTGGGGGTGAAGCCCCCAAAGCAAATTTTCATGGGTGGTTTATTAACCCATGGGTAATGGGTAACCGTTATGGGCTGTTTTTGGGCCCATGGTTTTTCGGTACCCATTGTTTTGATACCCACAATTTTTTGCCCATGGTTTTGATACCCATGGTTTTGTATCAAATTGCTTAAGCAATTGTCTATTTATATGGTCTTATGCATATGATAGATATACAAGCAAATGCATTGCAAATGTGCTTTGAATTCGGGTGTGAATTCTGTAGAGTTTGTTGAGCATAGCTCCAAACGGATCTAGGTATTGTATTGAGAGAGTGGAGGCTTGTAATAAAATCTGAGCAAGTGATTCTTGGTGGACATAGAACAAATTGGGTGAACCATGTTAAATATTGTCTCTCTGTGTTGTGTTATTTATTTTTCACTTTTATTTGAGATCTATAGTATTTTCTCGCATATTAGTTTCTTTTTGTTGCAATTACTGTAAGGGATTATTCCACATATTTTATCTCTTATTTCCTAACAATTGGTATCAGATCCTAGTTTTGGTTTGCTGAAGTGTTGAATCAAGGGAAAGTTTTATCTTGAGTGGGAACTATGGCAGATGATGGAAGATCTATGGTTGATAAATTTAACGGGCAGAATTTCAGTCTTTGGAAGATGTAGATGGAAGATTACCTTTATCGGAAGGATCTTTATACTTGCCTAAGAAGGTGAACAAACCCTTGAGTATGATAGATGCGGAATGGGATTTTTGGATCGAAGGCACTTGGAATGATCCGATTGTGTCTTACATCTTCGAGATTATTTAATGTTTCAAAGGAAAAAACTACAAAAGATCTAATGGATGCATTAGGGAAGTTGTATGAAAAACCCTCTGCCTCTAACAAGATATTTTTAATGAAAAAGTTGTTTAATAAGAATATGTCTGAGAATAGTTCAGTAGAATATCATTTAAATGATTTCAATATGGTTGTGAATATGCTAGCTTCGGTTACAATAGAATTTGATGAAGAATTTAGGCCTTTATTAATTTATGCTCTTTACTTGAAAGTTGGAATAGCACAGTAATGGCGGTAAGCAACTCGGTTCCAACTAACTCGAAGTTGAAGTTTGAGGATGTTGTAGGGTGATTCTAAGTGAGGAAATGTGAAGAAAAAGCTTTGGGAATCTTCTACTTAAGTGAATTCTTTGAAAGTGGAAATTAGAGGGAGACGAGAAGAATAGAGGAAACCATGGAAAATCGAAAGATCAGTAAGGTCAAAATCCAAGAGCAAGATTGTATTTTGGGGCTGTGGAAAGTTTGGGCATGAAAAGAAGGATTGTTGGGAGCTTCAGGACAAGAAGAAACAACATGAAGAAAATAAGGAGGCAAATGTGGCATCGGGTAATGTATGTCAAGATGCTTTGATTCTTTCTTTGCTTAATATTACTCGAATCTTGGGTTTTAGATTCAGGGGCTTCTTTTCATGCTACTCCACATAGGTATTATTTTCTTGATTATGTTCAAGGGGATTTTGGGCATGTTTTTCTTGGTGATGATGAGCCTTGCAGTATAGTTGGAAAAGGTTATGTTCAGGTTAAGATGCATAATGGGAATACATGGTGATGAAGGATGTCAGACATGTGCCTACATTAAGGAGAAATTTGATATCGGCGGGGCAATTGGGAAGTGATGGTTGTACTGTGATATTTACAGCTGACTCTTGGAAGGTTACCAAGGGTGCTCTTGTGGTGACAAGAGGTAAGAAGGTTGGAACCTTGTATTTATCCACTAATAGTACTAATACTTGTAATCTTGTGGCTTCAGATGTAGATACAACATTATGGCACTATAGGCTCGGTCATATGAGCCATAAGGGCATGAACATCATAAAGAATAATTTTCCTGGATATACAGAAACATGTTTGGATTTATGTGAGAACTGCATATATGGGAAACAAAAGCGAGTAAGGTTTCTCAAGGTTGGACCTACGAAGAAAGAGAGTAAGTTAGAGCTGGTACATTCTGATGTGTGGGGGCCGGCTCAGGTATCATCTCTTGGGGGTTCAAGTTATTATGTTACTTTTATTGATGATGCAACAAGGAAAGTTTGGGTTTATTCTATTAGAAAAAAATCTAATGTATTTGATACCTTTGTTAAATGGAAAGCCTTGGTAGAGAATGAAACAGGTCTTAGGTTAAAATGTCTTAGGTCGATTATGGAGAGGAGTATTGCAACAATGAATTTGATTATTATTGTTCTAAGAATGGAATCCGTAGGCAAAAGATAGTTCCAGGAACCCCATAGCAGAATGGGGTGTTAGAAAGGATGAACAGAACAATAATGGAACGTGCTAGGAGCATGATGATACATGCAAGACTGCCTCTTTATTTTTGGGCAGAAGTGGTGAGTACAGTTGTGTACTTAATAAACAGAGGACCCTCAAGTGTCTTGGATGGAGGCATACTTGAGGAGGCTTGGTATGGTAAGAAATTCGATTACTCATTTCTTATAGTCTTTAGATGTGAGGTGTTTGTTCATATTGACAAGGATGATAGGACCAAGCTAGAGGCTAAATCAGAAAAATGTAGTTTTATTGGTTATGATGGTGATGACTTTGGATTTAAATGTTGGAGTATTAAGAACAAGAAAATCATTTGGTCTAGGGATGTGGTCTTTAATGAGAAAGTCATGTATAAGCAACAATTGCAGGAAAATAGGGAAGAATCCAAGAAAGAATATGCAGTGGTAGAGGATCTTCCGGATGGCAAAGTGACCCATGAATCAGTTCAGGAACCTACTCAACAGGAACCCCAAACTCCTATAGTGAGGAGGTCTTCTAGGGTAAGAAGAGAACTTGAACATTTTTATCCTTCTCTTTATTATTTATTACTCACTGATAGTAGAGAGCTAGAGAGATTTGATGAAGCAATGTAGGTAGATGCTAGGAAGAAGTGGGAGCAAGCCATGGATGAGGAGCATAAGTCTCTCATGGAGAACCAAACTTGGGATTTGGTGAAGCTGGAAGGTAAAAGAGCTTTGCGAGAACAAGTGGGTGTATAGAATTAAAGATGAAGAAGGAGGAAAGAAAAGATATAAGGCCCCGGTTAGTGGTCAAGGGTTTGCATTAAACAAGGTATAGATTTTGATGAGATTTTTTCTCCTATAGTAAAAATGACTTCTATCGGAGAACTATTCTTGGAATAGTGGGAAAAAGACTTGCATTTAGAACAGGTTAGATGTAAAGATTACATTTCTCCATGGTGATTTGGAGGAGGAGCTATATATGCGGCATCTAGGAGGATATGAAGTCAAAGGTAAAGAGGAGATGGTGTGCAAACCGAAGAAGAGCTTGTATGGCACTGAAAAAGCTCCATGTCAATGGTATAATAAGTTTGATAGCTTCATGATGGAGCAAGGTTATATTAGATGTCCTTGACCATTGCATGTATATAAAAAAATTTGAGGATGGAAGTCATATTATCCTATGTTTGTATGTTGGTGACATGTTGGTTGCAGGTAAAAACATGCATGAAATAAAAGTACTCAAGAAACAACTAAGTGAATCCTTTGATATGAAGGATTTGGGGGTAGCCAGACAAATCCTTGGTATGAGGATAGCTTGGGATAGGAAGGAATGGAAGCTGAATTTATCTCAGGAAGAGTACATTAAGAAGGTATTGGATAGGTTTAACATGTAAGATGCTAAACTAGTTGGGACTTCTTTGGCAGGCCATTTTAAGTTATCAAAGGAGCAGTGTCCCAAGACAGAGTAGGAAAGAAACCAGATGTCCAAGGTACCTTACTCATTAGCGGTTGGCAGTTTGATGTATGCTATGGTGTGCACTAGGCCTGATATTTCCCATACAGTGGGAGTTGTGAGTAGATTTATGAGTGATCCAGGTAAAGAGCATTGGCAAGAAGTAAAGTGGATCCTTCAGTATTTGAGAGGGACCATGGGACAGATTTTGTGCTACAAGTGGATCGACACCACTTTACATGGTTATGTAGATTCAAACATGGCTGGAGATGTTGACAGCAGGAGGAGCACGACAGGTTATATTTACACTGTAGGTGGGACAACAATGAGCTGGATTTCACGACTACAGAAGCTAGTGGCTTTATCAACCACAGAGGTTGAGTATGTTGCTGCCACAAAGGCAAGCAAAGAGATGATTTGGTTACAACAATTTCTTGAGGAGTTGGGGCATAAGCAGAAGGAATGTAAGTTGCATAGTGATAGTTAGAGTGCTATAAACCTAGATAAGAACTCGCTTTCCACCCGAGGATGAAGCATATACGAGTTGAGATATCACTTCATCAGGACAACTTTAGAAGAAGATAAGTTGAAGTTGGAGAAGATTCATATCGGTTAGAATCCTATGAGACATGATGATCAAGGTGGTCACAAGGATAAACTAAATCTATGTTCAGCTTTGGTTGGCCTTCATGAGATGATAGGGAAGGGTTGAGAAACTTGCTCGGTGGAAATTAGTCTCCAAGTGGGAGATTGTTATGTTTGTGGAGCCTATTTTAATGTTAGAGTGTGATACACCTTCTATGTGTTGCACTTAGGGTATTTTTATGGTGATCCCAATCGCCGGTGGTGGGTCGAGGGGGTTCGGGGCGAATCCCCCAAAGTAAATTTTCATGGGTGGTTTATTAACCCATGGGTAATGGGTAACCGTTATGGGCTATTTTTGGGCCCATGGTTTTTGGTACCCATTGTTTTGATACCCACGGTTTTGCCCATGGTTTTGATACCCACGGTTTTGTATCAAACTGCTTAAGTAATTGTCTATTTATATGGTCTTATGCATATGATAGATATACAAGAAAATGCATTGCAGATGTGCTTTGAATTTGGGTGTGAATTCTGTAGAGTTTGTTGAGCATAGCTCCAAACAGATCTGGGTATTGTATTGAGAGAGTGGAGGCTTGTAATAAAATCTGAGCAAGTGATTCTTGGTGGACGTAGCCAAAATTGGGTGAACCACATTAAATCTTTGCATCGGGGATAATTTTAGCGGCGAATATTCGTAATATGGCGAAAATTTCATTTTAGGAAAATTTGAAAAGGTGAATTATTCGGAGTGGGTCGGTATCCTGTTCGCCTAAAATATAAAGTATATTTTTTTTGGGGGGTCGGCTTCGCCTTCATTTGAAAACATCTCCTATAAAAACCTATGTGATTCGCCGGGTAGTATACCTCAAGTAGCTTACCAAATTACCAATACTGTGAAATTTGAACTTGCATACCCTTGAGCACCAGAGATTCATATTCATTGTTATCCTGTGATTGTTGACACGGGACAAATGCGGTGTTGGCCGCGACAAAGGAAATATTGACGTGCGACAAGAGGCTGTATTGCCTTACGACGACAAGCTATCTTGTGTGCGACAAGCAAGCAAGATTGTGTATTGGCCGCGACAAAGAGCTATACTGACGCGCGACTTGGGCTAAGAAGTGACGCGCGACAGAGGAAGGGTTGACGCGCGACAGAGGAAGTGTTGACGCGTGACTTGGGAAGTGTTGACGCGCGACATCAGACAGTTCACGCGCGACAAGACCTCAGAGACTGGACAGAGTCGCTTCTTGGTTCTTTTGCTGACGCAACACTCTTTTCAGAATAATGGAAGGTGCCAGCTCAAAGAATACGAATAACCTAAAAGTAAGTAAGAAATCTCAGAAATCACTCTTCAAGTATTTTGGAAACCCTGCGGATACAGATAATGTAAATACCAATCATATAGATGCCACCAAAAAAGAATCGAATCGTTTGTGTGGAAGGCATTATTGAGGTGGACATGCATTGCACGCGCAGTATCATAGTCAAACAAATGAAACCTACGATAATATGCCAGATCTTGAAGATATTGTTCCTGTTGGGGTGCAACCAGAAGTGTAGCTAGATATCACAGATACAAACACTCAGCAAAATGGAAGACAGAAATCAATATCAAACTCTGGTCCAAGAAAGAGGAAACCAGGTGATTGCGATATTGCTCAAAATTCTACTCAAAAAAGTAAAGCATTGAAAACAAACAAGAATATGTGGACCATTGGCAGGACATACAAGTTTGATTGGGCAGCTAAATTTCCATTTATTGAACCTGTACAATCATCTAATTCTGAAGAAATCCCATGTGAATGTACATGTACAATATGTACGTGGAAATTGGGAAAGCAACAAAAAATGCAACTGAAGCTGGACACAATAGAAAAACATTGTGGAAAACAATATTTAACTGTAACAGGGGCGGATGGCCAGAAAATCAAAACACATAGGTGGAAAACTGAAAAGGAGTGCATGCATGTCAGATACGCAGCGGAATATGAGGCAGAGCAGAAAAAACACAGACATCTGTTGGAAAAGGGAGGAACAATCACATCGCATATTGGTAAGATGAAAGAAACAAATCTACATGCAAAATTCATACAATTCTCTACTCTTTTTCAAATACTTAAAAAAGGAAGGGCGATGTCAGATTTCCTTGATTTCAAAGTTTTGTATCAATTTAACGGAATGCTGAATGTACCTCAGTCTCATTGGTCTGAGAGTAGTGGATGGGAAATGGCAAAATGCCTCTCGATGATAGAGAAGGAAGATTTGAAAGAGAATGTAAAAAAAGCAAACTTTATCTCTCTTTCAATTGATGAAGTGACAGCAGTCGACAACACCACATGGGTATGTATCCACATATATACTTTAGAAAATCATATAAGGACTCCTCATCTGTTGGGTGTTATGAAAATGGTTGAAAAGCGCAATCTTTGAAAACCTATATAAAATAGTTGTTTCTCATTTGAAAGATGTTCTTTGGTATGACTGATTATGAAATTGCTACGAAGTTGGTATGCGTTGGAGCGAGATGGTGCATCTGTCATGCGGGGTCACTTGCCAAGCAGGCAGTGTGTGTTAGATTACAAACAACGGTGGCCCCATATATGCTACCAATTTTGTATGGCTCCTGAGAATGAATTTAGCGTATAAAATGGTAAGCAACCACGAAAATGTTGCTAAATTAGAAGACCTCATAAGAGAACTTCATGCCTATATGTCAAGCAGCCCAAAGCATTTTCTCGAGTTCCAAAAATTTGCAATTGGAATTACAGACGGCAAAAAACTTCTGAAGGATGTGGAGACTAGATGGATCTCTTTGTATGAACCAGCATGCAGAGTTCGTGAGGAGTATCCTTCATTGGTTGGTTTCATGCACAAATACCGTCATGAAGTTGATAGGGCAAGGGACCTGTTGTTCCGCTTAACTGATTTGGAGACTTTGCTTACATTGGTTAGTATTCTTCCAATGTTAAAGGAGATCAATACACTGATGAAGCATGCATAGGGCAGATTGATCTATATTGTGGATTTTATACGGATGAGGAAAATGGTATGTCAAAGTCTTGATATATTGTATTGTTCCCAGGATAGTTTTGATGCACCTGTTTTTGAAAATTGGAGAGATTTATTAGATCTTAAAAATCCTAACACCTTTTTGAGATTTAATATCCACGATCACCTATGCATCTCTGTTAATGGGAGGGAAATACCAATGCACATTTTGCAAAGACGTCAAGATATTACAGGATCGGAACGAGAAGATGTTCCTGTGACACGTAATTTGTTTGAGTCTGTGATAGTTGAAACAAGAATAAAGCTTAAAAAATTTCAGAAACCTTGTCATCAGAAATTAGGGAACGTTTCTGTAAAGATAAAATTCTGGAAGCCATGGGTGTGATGAATCTGAATTTTTGAATCTTGAAGGTGGGGGCGTGCGAGACTTTGTCGATAAGCATTTCCATAAATCAATGGGTACAATAATGGAACAATTTACAAAGGCGTCGAGCTCAAGTACGGAAATCAAAGGTATCTTGAATGCCGATTTATTAAAGTTTGATCAACCAATTTTGCAACAACAATGAGTAACCAATATAAGAATTTAGATCAGCCTTACGAAAGTGGTGCTATTACAAGTAAGGTGTGGAGAGGAATCTATCAAAGTTCTATCTTACAAGAAGATATCGGTGAGTATTTGAGACTATATGAATTATGCCCAGGACAATGATTTTGGGGTGCTGTGGAGGATGAAATAGTTTTGAGTGCATTGTCATTTATAAAATCAAAACTGAGAAACAGGTTGGATAAAAATCTGGAAAGTTGCATGAGGTGTTACGTTTCACGATACTCCCTCGAAACCTTTCCGTTTGACAAAGCAATTGCGCACTGGAATTCCCTTTGCGAAAGAAGAGGTGTAAATAATACAGCTACAAGTACAAATATTCCCAACCTTGAGAGTGTAATTGGCTCTTCGTCACATTCTACAGAAGACAACATCGACTTTGATGAAGCTATTGATAATGGATTGTTTCAACTTTAAGTAGGTATCTTCTTTATCTATCTTTTATCTTTATCATTAAAGATGTTACAGGTCTATATACTAAAAATGTCAGGCAATTCACCCATCTATCTACTAATCCATTTCTCGTGTTGGATTTTTTTAAAACACAGATCTAGCTCATTACCAGTGGCAGTGATGATTTCAACTTTAAGCAGGTATCTTTTTCCCCTTAATCTTATTGTTTGTTACTATTCATTTTTTGACAGAGCAATTGCTCACTGGAATTCCTTTTGTGAAAAAAGAGATGTAAATAATACAGCTACAAGTACAAATATTCCCAACCTTGAGAGTGTAATTGGCTCTTCGTCACATTCTACAGAAGACAACATCGACTTTGATGAAGCTATTGATAATGGATTGTTTCAACTTTAAGTAGGTATCTTCTTTATCTATCTTTTATCTTTATCATTAAAGATGTTACAGGTCTATATACTAAAAATGTCAGGCAATTCACCCATCTATCTACTAATCCATTTCTCGTGTTGGATTTTTTTAAAACAAAGATCTATATCATTACCAGTGGCAGTGATGATTTCAACTTTAAGCAGGTATCTTTTTCCCCTTAATCTTATTGTTTGTTACTGCTCATTTTTTCAGCTCTGGTTATAATTAAAGATGTTACAGGTGTATGTATTTACATTTAGTTAAATACAAAAATTTTATTTTTTGAAAACGTGGGTTGACATCCGTCCGAGGAAGCTGTTACTTCTCTGGGGACAATGTCGAGCAACTCACCCATCTATCTACTAATCAATTTTTGTGTTGAATTTTTAAGACAAAGATCTAGCACATTCGGTGATGATTTCAATTTTAAATAGGTATCTTCTTCAACATAATCTTATTGTTTGTTACCTTACATTTTTTCAGCTCTTGTTATCATTAAAGACATTACAAGTCTAATTCTTTATATTTACTTTTATTTAAAGATATTGTTGGTCTATATATTTAAAGATGTTGCTGGCACTTCTCAGGACTGACAATGTCAAGCAACTCACCCCTCCATCTACAATGTCATGTGAAACAAAGATCTAGCACGTTACCCTTGATGATTTCACAGCAATCTAATACGCAAGAGGTAAGCTAAACCCTAGCATATTTGCAATTATGTTTAATTTCTTACCAGTGATGATTCTTTCTTGATTTCTTAGAATTATATTAATTTATTTTTAATATATTTTATCTTCCTGTAGACCAAGGATTTTTTTTCTATTTACTATCTCTTTATTCTCCATTTGTTGGTGAGTGGTAGCTTCCCAAAAAATAGATATTCCTGCCACCTGATAGGATAAAGATAACTAAAATAACAAAAAATTAAATTGGAAAGTGATGTCGAAACATGTCACAATACTACCAAATTCAATATTCACATTTCCCTGATTCAAACCACAAGAGCCTTGCATTTGAGTCACCCCCTCCGTTAATATTAAAGTACATTGATCAGAATTCTTCCCTCCTGCTTGATTTGCATCAAGTTTGGGAACATCAATTAATTTCCCCTTCTTGGTTCCATCAGTTTTCTTAAGATCTTTTTTTTGTTTAAACTTTTCCACTGCACTCATCAGGTCAAACAAAGTTACAAAGCTCATCTTAGATAACCTGACCATACACCATGAATCTTCTTGTACTGGAAGAGACTGTTTCCAATTACCTTACACATATCACATCATCTTTCACACTTTCATTAACTCACAACCTTTATAGGCAATAACCTTATGATGCAAAGATAGATGAGCATTTGAATCAACGCATTCCTGGAGCCACTGTCAAACCTTGCATTGACCTCTAAGAATCCTTTAAGAAACAATGTGTTATACTCTTCCTTACTATGCACAAATCTTATGACAAGGTAACATCAATATGAGATTTCTCAACTTTATAACATTTGTAGATACTCATTTTTCCCTACTTTGAGCATGAATCAGAAGTATAACCTCTATTACACAATACATCTTCTTGTGGTAGCAATACATTCTTGTCTCAACACCATGATAGACCACATGACATATAGAAACAATGTGTTATACTCTTCCTTACTATGCACAAATCTTATGACAAGGTAACATCAATATGAGATTTCTCAACTTTATAACATTTGTAGATACTCATTTTTCCCAACTTTGAGCATGAATCAGAAGTATAACCTCTATTACACAATACATCTTCATGTAGTAGCAATACATTCTTGTCTCAACACCATGATAGACCACATAATGACATATAGAAACAATGTGTTATACTCTTCCTTACTATGCACAAATCTTATGACAAGGTAACATCAATAGTACAAACACAGATTCTTAACCTATCTACCTTTTACCAACTATAGACCTTAAGTCTACTTTCATACAGTATAACCCCACAGATACAATTAAAGTCCCACGACATAATTTTCAAGATAATTAAAGTCCCACAAGATATTTAGGCACTAAATTTTACATTATACACATTAAATCGATCATAGTCTTTCATCATCATCTATCACTGATTATCAATTGTCATCATTCATCATCTACGTCCACATACTATTCATGACAATGCAAGTAAACAAGAAACATACATATAATTCATGATAATCACCATCTAATCACCATATAATTAAATTGAAATAGCATAGTACAAACTCAATAGTTGAAGTTTTCAAATTCAATATTAAAAGTTTAGTCAATAATAAAAGTTTCTAATTTTGAAAACCCTCTTTTTCTTTAGAAAATTCTGCTCTTCCCTCTTCCCCAACAGCTTCTTCCACTCTGGCTGCACCTCTTTCCCCAACACCAGAAATAACCCCTGAACTTATAAGATCTTCTGCAGCACTGTCCAGATTTTTTATAATTCTTTCTTCTTGATTTGTTGCATCTCCATGCGACAGCAAATTTGGATCAGCAACTGCTTTGGCTTTGAACAAGATGTCAGGGTCGAGACCATGCTCTTTAATTATCCACTTTAGTGTATTGTTTTGTTTGTTAACCAAAACAATATTTTGCTTCAAATTTTTCTTTGCGGATAATTTGTTCTTTCTTTGTTTCAAGTGAACTTGCAAAACCTTCGCCTGACTCTTCAAATTTTCATATTTCAACTGCACAAAAAGAGTAACGTCAATTCAAAATATTAATGTAAATTCAAAATTTCAAATTAACAAAAATGATTGTTAGAATGTAATAGTACTTACAACCGCTCTATCTCTTTCGGCATTTGCGATTGATACCAAATCCTTGTCCTTTGACCATTTGTTAAAATATGCCTGGGCCTCGGCACTAATATTTTCCAATTTGTTTAGTGCCTTATCTAAAATGCCATCTTTATAGTCATTATTAAACGTGACATTCCCACATCTTACTTGGGTAAGTAAGGAATCCATCTTCGCAGGTTGATTCTGGACTGCAGCGTATAAACTATCCCGTTGCCAATAATTTTCATAACGACTAATAATCTCATTGATAAGAATTTTAGCCCTTTTCTCCCATTCTATCAGCTGTTGGATTTGAGGAATAATAAACTCACTGACATGGGATTGACAATCATTACCAATTAAGTTCTCCAAAGGAAAAGGTGGAAACTCTTCACTATCTGAATCTGATGCAGACGATCTTGCTGGAGAAGTGTGGGGGCTTTCACCATGACCAAGATCAACTGCTCCTTGTTTCTGTCTTTGGGTGGGCTGATCCTGTTTTTGAAAAAATAAATCAAGATTTAGATAAATAAATTTGAAGACTGAAGATTTAGATTTAGATAAATCAGAATGTAATTAAAAATTGTAAAGCATATTAAAATTGAAATTTGAAGACTGAAGTATACCTGCTGCCCTTGAATCATCTCGCGGGTATCGAAAAAACCCAGTTGGGTCATTGCTATCAATGCCCAAATAATCTTCATCTAAATTTATATTGTTCAAAAACGAGATATGCCGTTGCCTTTGGGCAAGCCACCAAGTGAGAGAGTTGGAATTGAAGCGAGGAGTCAAGGTTTAGTGTCCCACTAGGGCCGGAGCAAAAGGCATGCGTTTACAATGGTCTTTTCTTGTTCCTCTGGTTGGCATTTTAAAAATTAATGGTTGAGTGGGTGTCGGTGCCGTGGCTTGATCATGACTGACATGTGCTGAAAAGTACAAGAAAAAATGAAAAATATTAAAACAATTCATAAAGTCAAAACTACGAAATTAAACGTTCTATAGAAAAGTTGTACCTTGTTGTCGAGGGGTTGTTTTTTTCGGTGCTACGGGTGGCCTTGTAGGAGTTGTACTCGGTGGTACATTCGAGAAGATATCAATGCATGCGACTGTACGGAGTGAGTTGGGGAAGAAGGTTCCATAGTCCCTGCTATTCATCAATATTAAATGTTGTCAATTCATTTTGCTAAAATTTAAATTGAAAAATAAATCTGCAACTTTGGAATTTGTAATTAATATACGAGAATGTATTACTTCTCTGGCGTTTAACGAGTTCAAACTGTTGAGGGTCTGGAGAGGAGTGAGCTTCCATTTCAGATTGGGAGTCCCCCGAAGCCTCCGCGTGTAGTTGGCCTCTTCCTCTCGACATCTTTTTTTTTTTGGGAATCGCTTCAAGATATCTTCTCTGCAAAACATTAAAATTTAAGTTTTAATAACTGTGCACTGTAATGAAGAAAATTGTAATACAATTACAAACTAAATAGTTTATACCTGTTGTTCTGCAAATGGAATTGAGAATTTCATCAAAGCCTCATCAGAGCAAGTAGGAATTTCTTTAGCTTTTAAATTTAAAAGTGCCTCATAGTAGAAGCCGAGGAGATAGTTTGTTGAGTAAATGAAAGGTTTTTCTGAGATTTTCGAATTTGATATGTCAGCTCTTATTTTTTTGGATAGAAATGTGCACCAATCGAATTTTTGTTTTGAGATAGTGGCACAAATGTATGCAATGGCCCAATTTGGTATATCTGTTTGGCGACCCTGCATAACAATTCTGGCTTGAAAAAATGCAATAAGTGCAGCAAGAAAGTGGTGTGCAATTGATTGTGTATCTACACCATGCCTGGATTTATTAACATGGGCTGCAAATGTGAAACAATGAAAATTACTATCAATTTATAACAGCAAATTGTATCAGAATAAAAAACAGAATAAATTTTTTGAATTAAAACGAATTATACTTACAATCAACATGGAAACCGTACTTTGATTCGAGAAATTTCTTGTTTTCTTCCACGAGTGTTGCCTTGGTTGTAACAGTTGGTAAATTTCTGATAGGAAGGCCGGTAAACCGATGTATGTCATTCGGTTCAATAGTGAATTGGAACATTTGGCCATCGCTCAGAGTCACATAAAATATACCGTCCTCTGAATTGTAGCATGACAGAAGGTAATTCAAAATATCCGGATCTGTTTCGAAATGGGGCATATTAACGAGCCCTGTAAATCCACACTCTTCTATTATAGCTTGATATTCTGGAGACATCCTTAAAGCCGTATGGATGTGAGGGCATAAGGGATTCCTGTAGGTTATCTTGGAAATCGATTGACTTGGATTCTCTTCATTTTCTTGCTGAACTTGCAATTGGGAAGCATGTGAAGTCGACATTATAGCTGTAAATGCGTCTTTCTCAAAGATTTAGACCTGCAAAAATTCAAGAACGGGAAAACGTAAACGAGAAAATGAGCGGCATAAGGGTATTTATAACCTAAAAATGGGCGTCACTGTCCCCTATTGACGTGCGTCATTTGCTTCTAATGACGCGCGTCAATAGGAAGCAGTGTCGTGCGTCAATAGAAGGCTGTGTCGCGCGTCATTTGTTTATAGTGTCGCGCGTCATTTGTTTATAGTGTCACGCGTCATTTGATTACAGTGTCGCGCGTCAATAGAAAACAGTGTCGCGCGTCATTTGTTTACAGTTTCACGCGTCAATAGAGGTCAATGTCACGCGTCAATTGAGGACAATGTCGCTCGTCAATAGAGGACAATGTCACGCGTCATTTGTTTGCAGTGTCGCGCGTCAATAGAGGACAATGTCACGCGTCAATTGAGGACAATGTCGCGCGTCAATAGAGGACAATGTCACGCGTCAATAGAGGACAATGTCGCGCGTCAATAGAGGACAATGTCGCGCGTCAATAGAGGACAATGTCGCGCGTCATTTTGTGACTGTGTCGCGCGTCAATAGAGAACAGTGTCGCGCGTCAATAGAATCAACTGACGCGCGTCATTACGATCTAGTGTCGCTCCAGTGTCACACGTCATCAGGAGCTATTGTCGCGCCAGTGACGTGCGTCATTACGGATTACTGTTGTCGCACGTCACTGATTTAGCCTTGAAAAACCAGGCGAAAATTTTGTTTTTGAATACTGTCAAATTCGCCTTTCGCTGAAACTGGTTACGGGGATATTCGCCAGGTATTTTCCACCTTCAATTTTATAGGGGTGTCTTAAAATGAACCCCGAATACTGTCTATGTTGTGCTTATTTATTCTACACTTTTATTTGAGATCTGTAATATTTTATACATATTAGTTTATCTGTTGCGATTACTGTAAGGGCTTATTCTCGCACATTTTATCTCTTATTTCCTAACACTTATCATGGTAGTCCTTGATGGCGGTGGGTGCATTACTTCTAGAGAAATGAACAGAGAAGGCAATTATCACTTCACACCATTCCAATAGATTATCTCGATGTGTTGCCCACCAGTGCACAATAGTTCCTAGTAGGATGTAACTTAACATCCCCCTTCTTTCATTTTCCTCCTTCCACTGAGCTTCCATTTTCTACAAAAATACCTCAGGGGAGGCTCCTCCTGAGTACTTAGGTAGCTCTTTTCCTCCTAAGAAACTGACTATGCGTGCCTTTGTCACCTTTGTCACCGATCCTCTTAAATTCCATCGATTAATTCATAGGTCCCATGCGCCCAATTATCACATGCTAGACTAGTGGTGTCACTTACCGACTGAGCATCTTCAAACTGGATAACTTTGTCGGTAGGATGGATTATCTCTGGATCCCTAATTGAGCACACATATATTCTATCCAGGACCTCTTCTCCTAAGGGTTCAATATAGGGTGTTGACTTCCCATTAGCTAGGGGTATGATGAATCTCTCTTCCTCAATTTCAAAGCTGATGTACCCTTTGTTGAACCGAAGATCCGCATTGTTCTAATAACACCATGGGTGCCCAAGTAGTGCTGGGAAATTGTCTACCTCAACGAGAGCCAAGACTTCAAAGTCCCCAGTAAACTTAGCTCCTGAATGGTGATAGTTGCATCCTTTAAGACACCAATGGGCATTGCCTTTGTTTTTTTTTTCATATACAAAACATTCAAAGATGGTTGTAATGCGGGACTTCCCATCGATGCCATGCATCAATGTGAGAACATTGACCTCCACGTTTGTGTTAATGAGGATATTACTCAACAACAATCCATCCACTACTGCATTTAACGTGATCTCCCTATCATAGTCAAGGCTATGAGGGGGAAGGTTTACATGCATGACCTGCCTCTCATTCTCTTCTCCGGTGTGTGGTACCTTCTCCCTTAACAATGCTGCTAGTAAGGGAATAACATTCTATTGCCTTAGCATTTTACATAATTCTCTAACATCATCTAGGTCATCTCTTGGCACCTCAACCTTCCTCCTTTTCTCCTCCCTCATGGACTGATCCATTTACACTGGATTTCTCCTTGTAAACTATGAATGATGTCCATAGTATCTTGATATACCTCCTTTTGATGAGCAGGATCTGGGTACTTTTCATACACCACTTCTTCTCTTGAAACCAAAGTCCTCTACCTTGGTATTTCCTTTATGTGCGTGGCCTCTACTCATGTAGTTACTAAAATAGGTTCTAAGCGCATATCACGTGTTACCTGTGGCATCCATTGTGTGTCCATCTTCTTAATGCTTACTAGTGCATCACCCTTGTATTTGTGCTACTACCGATTCATGTGCTCAAACAACTCAAGGAACTCCTCATACTTGTGTTTCTTCCCACACCATGAGCACTACAATAGGTCTGGGAACTCTCATTTGTAATGCTCTATAGACCCACAATTAAAACAGGTTCCACGTGGGAACTCACTTCTTCCTCCATGGTTACCACTGACCACGGAATCCTTTGGGAAATCCATTTCTACACACGCCTCCATCTACACGCTCCTCATAATGGTGATCATCACCTTTAGAACTGCTAGCAATGCTAGTCTGGCGCACCCCATGATCAATGGCCTCATGGATCTGGTCAATAAGCCTACAATCCTTAGTATCATGGGTTGTAGAGGTACAAATCTTATAGTAACAAGACACATTCTTCTCGAATTGTGTGTTGTAACAAGGGGCATCTACTTGCATCATGGTCCCCATGAAAAATCTCATAGTCTACTGTCACAACATGTACTATCCTCTGGGGAAACTATCCTTGACATGCCCCTCTACTTCACAATCTGTACACCATAAACCACTTGCGAGTCTCATGGTATAAGTTCGCGAGAAAAATTTTCCGACTTCTTTTCCGAGCAACAATCGAGCCTTTAAAAATGGGTTAATACCAGTGTCAACACTTCCAATAGCCTCGGTGTGTAGAGCAACTTCCAACACTTCACTGGGTCATGAAGTTTTATGAGATAAGGCCCTTCTAAAATTTGTGATCAACCCTCCAACAAACCACTAAACATGTTGTGAAGGGTGAATATCATATGATAACTTAAACAAGATAGTTTTAAAGTGTGCATCATACTCTCGCACACTCTCTGCCATTCCCTATTAAATCTCCTTCAGGGCACTGATGCTCTTCTGTTCAAACTCAGGGATGTGGAATTTTGCCAAGAATGCATTCTTTAAAGTAGTATAATGCACCACCATTTGATGAGGGTCATATTTCCTATACCAGCTATGCACACGCCCCTATAATATCGTTGCAAACTGACTAGCCTTCCACTTCGAGGTTGTGATCCCCTTTGTACGCCATAATAGCTCACACTTGTGAACATGTTCTGCAACATCTTCAATACCTTTGTAATCTAGAAAATGTAAAGACATCTCAAAGAAGACTTGAGGGGGTGGTTGGGGCCCTTGTCCTCCTGAGCCAGAGCCTTAGTTCCCTCCGATGTTTCCTCTACCACCAGATCCACTAGGTCTTGTGCCTCCTGAGCCACCAGATCCATTAGAACCATCAGGTCCACTAGGTCCTGTTCCTTCCCGACCCACTAGATCCACCGAGAACCACCAATTCCTATTCCTCGTGACCCACCAGATCCACTAGGTCCTATAGTGGTCGTGCCAAATGTCCCCAATGTTCCACTTTGAAGCGCACATCGACAGTCTATGACAATGCCCCACTACCACTATTGTACCTCATGCCACTCCCAGACATGAGACCAAAGGCTTTGTACTTGCTCCTTGTCCAAAGAAACCTCCAAATACTAGAATATGCGTAGCCATAAAAGTGGGAACTGAAAAATTGTATCTCCGGGAGTAGATCTATCACTTTCAATGATACTAATTGGGTCAACGATACTCCTTCCTTGATCTAGAAAACCAAGCACTAGGGTTTGGTCACTGGGTGGGTTCAGATACATGCTAACGAATCTTCTCTCTTCGTGTGACGAACTCTCATAAGAAGCTGAAGGGGTATCTCTTACGTGCTTACCAAGATGGGGAAGCACAAAGCGCTCAGTTCCACATCCTCCACGTCAACCTCAACTCCTTCCCGAATGTCGACCTCCATAGATCCATCACACTTACAACCTCACCTTTGTCTAGAAATCTCCCTTTCACACACTTAACTATACTTGAGTCATCTCTCCTCCCTATTTTTCTCCATCATAATATCTTCCATCTTCTTCCACCCTAGCTGCATTTCCCAACGCTCGAGAATGGTTTAGGTGACCATTAAAAATGCCTCTAAACTCAAAGTAACAATCAAGATCTTCATTTCCAGAGGGATAACATGTAGAAATGATCCTCTGGGCTCCTGCATAAATTCAAACTCAGCAACTTCTAGACAAGAATATGTAGAAATAACATACTCCAAAGTGTAGTTAGCCAACACACCTTTCAACCAATGATCCATAACACGATTCCATATCGGATATGCTTCCTATAGCCTCGGTATTCTTCTTGTTTCCATGCACTTGATCTATAATACCAGCTTTATCTAGACGCATATCTTGAGATCCATTCATACTGATTCTCGGGAAGCAATAAAAACATGTTTCATACAAATCATGGTAGAGATTCTCTTCTACCCACCTTTGTGCATCAAACTCAGGCCCAATCCTGAATCTCTGAGAAAATTCATCCTTCGTGCTCTTGAACCATGATTCAACACTTTCTAAAGTTAAACGTTCTATCATTACTCATTACCCAGATCATGATGTATGCCATTTCCCACTACAACTTTAAAAAGAGGTCCCAACAATGGAACCAAGATGTAGTCATTTTTACCCCATCACAAAGGAAAGAAATCCCATGCATACGGCACTGTCACCCGGTGGGTCTTTGGGAACTCACTCGAGGCACGCGTGGGTGTTAAGTCTCTCTTTTATGTGAGTTTAGTGGGAAACATCATCTATGATATGAGTTTAAGAGATTAGAAAGGAAATAAAACATACAAGCACCATAGAGCTCAGAACGGCTTCTAGATCCTTGTAGTCATTCCAAACATAAAGTGCTTTGCATTAAAGAACTTACACCAATATAGAAAGGAATTCATACAAGCATTCATACTTAGTTCATAAACATAAATGAAAAAGAACTATGAAGAAGGATGTATGCATTAGAACCATTAATGCTCATATTCATATCAAACTGGTAACCTTATTACATTCATTAGGCCCATCACAGAATGTTACAGAAAGGAAGACCGTAGTCATGCATTATAACTAGATTCATATAACTAGGCCCTCAAAAGAAAATTTATAATTCCCAACCCTTGATACATCCTTTCCTACCCTTATTTTCCCAAGCTAATAGAGTCCTTGTAGTATTTTTTAGAGCTCTTCCTTCTCTCTATATATCTATCTCTGTGTATCTCTTTTACTTCTACAGGAACTTGTATATATAGCCTTTTAAGCGATAACTCATTCTTCTATGGCCTCAAATCCATTGCCAAGTGTCTCGAATGTGGTCCTCCGGAGCACATGCTCCTCTATGCCCGAGCTCACTACTCCAGTGTAATGATGTCCTTATAGAAGCTTCTACCGCAAGGCATATTCCTTGTTGGGCCAACCTATCACCAGGCTAGCACCTTATCCACTATGCATGTGTAGTTAGGTCATGATTTTCTCGTATTTTACACAAAATTCCCAATATGTTTAAGTCTTGGAACCTTGGATTTTCCTGCTTTGCGCACCACGGGTTTCCTTAAACCCTTAAACCCTTCCCTACGCACCTTCTCCTTGCGTGCCTTTCTTCAACTAGGCCTTGTGTGCTTATGCACCTTTTTACACTTAGCCAATATTTTAGGGGCCCAACAACACCCAGTGTGAGTTAGGTGCTTGTTCTAGTTCAAAAAATTTGGTGCAAGAGTCAGAATGGTGCTTCCGTTGCAACATGCCTCATAGTAAATATCATTATGCCAATGCTACGCATGCCCAAGCTTTCATGATCCATAATTCTTCATCCTGCGAGCCTTCAACAAGTTCCCCTAAAGACGATATTGAAGAAAGACTAGAAGCTCCTCCAGAGACAAATTTGATGTTCTTTGGTGTTGAGGACTTATGTGCAATCAACCAAGTTGTAGAAGATACAAATAGACCGTGTGCCCAAGTTGCAGACAACACAAGATATAAGAAGAGAATGTTAGAATCAGGAGTGCGAGGTCATGATCCTAATGATACAAGTAGATCCTCAGAAGTAGAAAGATGCAACCAAGGCATCCAATAGTAAAAGCACCCAATTACGTACATAAGAGACCTCGTGCAAAGATCCTTACGAGCAAAGTGCATGCCCCTCCTTTGGTAGGTCAAGCCTCTTCTCTAGCTAAAGTCTAGGCTTCTGCACATGAACAGTCAAGAAGGGATGTTGTTCCCCAAATGCACAAGTCAGTGGGTCTCCCATTTAGCATTGTTGACCAAATGAAGAGAACAAACATAAATGTCACAATGTGGGATGCCCTAACCATTCCATCTCAACGGGATCTGTTGCATGAAGCTCTAGCACAACTCCCATGTGACCTTGACCCGGTTGTGCGAAACCACACATTTCTATCAATATATACTAATAAGGAGAAGAGAAGCAAGTAAGAAAAACTATTAAAACCCCACCCTTTTATATGTCCTTTATTATAGGCAAACACCTAGTGCATAATTTCATGATTGAATCAGGTGCTAGTACTTTTGTTATGCCTAAGAAAATTTCTGATTTATTAGGTTGAAAAATATAGCCACTTGTCTAAAAAAGTCATGTAACTAGATGGCTAAACTGTCACCACATTAGGATTCATCAAGGATATTGAGATAACCCTTCATGCATGTCCAAGTATGACCATAACTCAAGATGTGTCTATCATAGACCTACCTCCTTTGTTTACCCTATGTTTGTGAAGATACTTTACTACTAAAGTGGGTGGTTACTTGTCTTCCGATTGGTCTCGTAGGTTACTCAAGACAAGGTATGGTACCTGGGTTTACCATATAAGTGAGCCTACATTTTCCTATCATGTAGAGTCATATGTCCCATCTAACTCTCCAAGCCAATTGTTTAATCCAAGAAGAACACGCTTCAGTTCTTGAAGAGCAAGGTATCCTCCACCCTCCATTCCCGACATAGTACTTGGTGAATGGGAGAAGAGTCATCATAAATTTGATCCATATGCTAAGAATTGGAAGCTTATGAAATTGGGCTTGGTACTAACTACATTCTTGAAGAAGAAGTCATCTTTGTCATGCACGCTCAAGAAAGAAAAAGTTGAACTAGGTCCATGGAAGTTGTAATTTAATGGATCAGAAGAAAAAATGGCACGGGGGTAGGAGTGGTTCTCATTTCCCCTAAAGATGAGAATTTTTTTCTTCGTGCACAGGCTGCGATTCACATGTTCTAAAAATGTGGTAGAATATGAGGTCTTTGATGAATGGTCTATTGATTTACGAAAGAAGAAGATTAAATCACTTGTAGATCTTTGGGGACATAGAATTGGTTATCCACCAAGTTACCAACAAATTCTAGAAAAATAAAAATCTTCGCAAAGCTTATAAGAATAGAGTTTGGGACCTCCTCCAAATATTTAATGCTCTAAATATGAAGGTGGTGTCGTGCAAAATGAACAAGGAAGTTGACTAGATGGCTATGCTTGGTTCACAATTCTCTCTTGTTGAGGACTTTGTCAAAGGAAACACTCAACATGTTAATATGGTGATCATACCATCCATTCTTGATAACAACACTATATGGAAAGTGTTTGACAATGACACTCAGATCATCCAGTTTATCCAGAATGAAGCCAAATTTTAATCAAGTATGCAAGCTAACTTGCATGATAGCTATGGTGACCAAGTAATAAAGCTGAAGACAAACAAGTTTCCTAAAGGGCTGATCACCTTAGAGAAAATGTTTATCCCTAATGATGAATTCAAGGGTGAAGAAAAGTACATGTGTGTTGCATAAGAAGACTACTCCCCAGTCACTATTGCACATAGAAAGGAGTTGTTACTCGGAAAATCTTGTGCACACAAGGAAAAACAAGACTTCATATCTCTCTATCAAGAATATAGTCATATCTATTCATGGGAGTATGAAGACCTCTAAGGTTTTGATACAAGTGTTTCTCAACAATCCATTGACCTTGATCCTAGTATCAAGCCAGTGAAATAGAAGCATCGGCTAGTCAATCCAGGATATAGCCCTCATGAGAAATGAATTACCAAACTCATTGAGGAAAAAAATATTTTCCCCATAAAATACTCTACCTATGTTGCAAATATGGTTCTATTGCATAAGAAGAATGGTGAAATCAGACTGTGTTGATTTTAGAGATTTGAAGGAGTCTCTAAAGGATCATTATCTTGTAACTTCTATTGATAAGATTCTACAGATTGTGGCTAGTGCACAAAGGTTTTAAATACTAGATGGATATTTAGGTTTCAATCAAATCCTGGTCAAGGAAGAGGATCAATTCAAAACAATGTTTACAACCAAGTGGGGAACATATGCATATCAAAAGATGCCCTTTGGTCTATCAAACATGGGTGCCACATTTCAGCATGCCATGGATATTGCCTTCAAAGGTTACATCAATGATTTCATCTTGGTTTACCTTGATGACATAATAGTCTTCTCAAATAGAGCACATATCACATGGTATACCTAGAGAAAGTCTTTAAGAGGTGCATAAAGTATGGGGTGTTTCTTAACCCCAAGAAGTGTAATTTTGAGGTGGTGGGGAAAAATTTTGGGCCATGTGGTTTGAAATGATGGTATCATAATTGATCCCGAGGGCATTTCATCCATCCTAGCTCTTTCCCCGAGTGCACAAAAAGGCCGTCTACAGTCCTTCCTTGGTAACATCAACTTTATTAGGCATTTTATCCCTAACTTTGTAGGACTAGTTCAACCCATCACCTTGATGCTCAAGAAGGACACAACCTTCATATGGACAGTAGAAGGAAGAGAAAGCTTCAACAAAATCAAGCAAGAAATTGCTTGCATGCCAACACTCATCAACCCATACTATTCAAAGGATTTCATTCTTTATGCTTATGGCACTAATGCAAGTATTGTTGTTGTCCTAACACAAGAAAATGAACAAGGGATGGAACAACTAGTGGCTTTCTTCAGCTAGACACTGAAGGATTATGAACTAAAGTACAATCACATGGAGAAACAAGTCTTTTCCATCATGCACACACTCAAGAAATTCAAGAGTATGCTTGCCACCAATCATATCAAGGTGTTAGTCTCCCACTCTTATGTCAAATACTTCATCATGGGAGTAGAAATTAGTGAGAAAAGAGTATGATGGGTGACCAAAATCATGGAGTATGATGTGACTATCAAGGCCACAAAACTAGTAAGAGGTAGTATGCTCTACAGACAGATTACTAAGGTTGCGCACAATGAACTCGAGGCTTCATTATTTCTCGATGAGGACCTCCTACACGCATAACTTGAACAAAATATAGAGCTGGTGCACGTGAATGGATGAAGAACATAATCACATTCCTTTTCAAAGGCATATACCCTCCCGGTTTAAACAAAGAAAAGAGAAGACATCTGAGGTTATAATCTATCTCTTATGTTTTGATTGATGGAATTCTCTTCAAGAAAAATCTTGATGGCATGTTGTTAAGATATATCAATGACACACAGAATGAAAAAGTGTTAGTAGAATTTCATGATGGATTCTTTGGTGGACATTTCTCTACCAAAAATATAGTAATAAAAATCATAATGGCAAGTATCTTTTGTCCTTTTTGCAGATGCACTCAAGTGAATCACAAAATGCAGAGAATGCACTTTATTTTCTGAAAATAAAAAATGGGCAGCGCTTCCCCTCTGACCAATCTAGGCAGATCAACCTTTTGCGCAATGGGGTCTTGATTTCATGGGAATGATCAATAAGCCATCAAGTGCTGGACACAAGTGGGTGTTTATAACTATAAATTACTTCACCAGATGGAAAAAATATTTTGCACTTAAGGAATCAATCGAGTCAGTCATCCTTGACTTTTTGAAGGTATAATCACAAGGTTTTGCATTCCTCAAACCATTATCTTTGATAATGCCAAATACTTCCTTGGGACCAAAATCACTAATTGGGCACAAAATATGAACATATACGTGAAGACTTCTTCTAACTATTACCCTCAGGGAAATGGTTTAGTAGAGTCAAAAAACAAGAACCTAATCAGAATCATGAAGTGCATAATGAACATTAGCCAAATACAATGGCATACAAAGGTCTTGCGCATGCTCTAGGCAAATAGAATCATATTCAAAAGAGAAATAAGAATTCACCTTACAATTTGCCTATAGAAAGGAGGATACCTTTCCATTGATGCTAGAGTTGAACTCATTAGCACTTTCCCAACATATGGAATTCAAAGGTGTAGACCAGAGAGAAATCAAAATCACAAAGCCGATTGATCTTGAAGAACTAAGGACTCTGTCATGATCAAGCTAGAACAATATCGTAAAGAAACAAATAAATGGTTCGACAGAAAGGTTAAGCCTCAAGATTTCAAATTTTGGGACTTGGTTCTAAAATGGGATGCTGACAGAGATAAACCACGGTGTCATTCAAAGTTTGATGCACTTTGGAGTAGCCCATATATCATAGTTCCTGCAAGGATGCTAACTCTTTCAAGTTAACTCATCTTGATGGAGGTGCACTACAAATCCTAGTAAATGGGATCCATCTCAAACTCTTCCATTATATTTGCTACATATTTTTGTATATATTAGAGTAGTTTCAATTCCTCCAAGTGTGCTACGTCCACATTTTTTGTTTCTACATAGTTCCTTCTTCTTACGCACACTCTTCTATTTCTTCCAAGGTATAGGTCTTCTTTGAGCAGTTGCAAGATTCAGAATGAGAGTCAAGAAATTATCTTTCAAGTGACTAAATGGTTAGTTTAATGATTGCATAAGTAGAATCCATGACCAATGGATGCTCCAAGCTACTGATCTTCTTCATCTAGCAAGAAAATGGCCCCGAAAGTCTCCAATTTTTTTATCCAAATAAATCTCCTAGTTATTTGGGTAACTTGTATACATATTCTGGCTCTCAGCTCCTCATTAAAGGTTGCATGCACTCAGGTTTAGTTGGCACATTTCCTTGGTTATAGTTTTCCCTGGCACCCCTTATTTTCCTCATGCGCCCTTGCATGCTTTCTATTCTCTCCTTCTAATTTCCTTTTCCTCTTTGTTCCACTCCTCCCTTAAGCCCACCTTCTACGCATTCGATTTATTCCTAAGAATCTTCTTCACCCCACATGCATGTCTCACACTTTCTTCAATCAGTTAAGTCCTTGGCCCTCTCGTGTGTCATGCCCATTACTTTGTAATAGTTGTACCTTGACCATGCATTCTCTTCTCACCATTTTTCCTCATTTCCCGTACACATCACGCATGCCTTATTTTTTTCTTCCACATGCCCTTCCCTCACACCATCCTTTGCACCCCTCTATTCCAAGTTATCTTTTGACACATGGTAGAAATGATAAGCATCTCCGCTCGATTGGCCATCATTTCGCCAATCCACTCATGCCACATGTCTTGTGTGCACCGATGGCTCTAACAAAATTCTAACAGATGTATCCTTTGCTATAGATCTATGATCGGTGCTCGCATGGAATTTTCATTAGAGTCATTGACATCAGCCATAATGCTAGGCATTCGAATTCAACTTTTGGTGGATTTAGTAGGTGAGAAATGGGAAAAGTCTTGAGCATTAATGAAGTAGATATGATTGCTTCAACCACCTAATTTGATATGATCCACCCTCCTTCCTCATCGAAAACACTAAATAGACCTAAGGAATTGCATTAGATAGAATCTTAGGTGGATTTATAGGCATTTAATGCTTTTTTTGGTGGTTACATCTCAAATTTGAGTTTTCCCTCCTTCTCTTCTCCTTCTATAGATTTATCTATAAATGTAAGAGATGGGCTCATTATTAAAGTTGGACACTCTGGATCCTTACACCTTCTTATAAGGAATTCATATTTTATGTATTTTGAGTTGCAAACCTCTAGATCTGGATCTTACATGTGGATATCAACCTCCTTTTCCATTGTAAAATATCTGTGCATTTTTGAAAGTAATAGAAGCATGTTTTGTCACTATTCTCTTTCCTAACGTGTTTGCATTCCTTCTTCTTGCATTTTATTTTACGTTGTGTGTTGGTTGTGCCATTTCACATCCCTTGTAGTTAATTATTTAGTTTTTTTCCATGAAAACAATCTAGTAAATATGTTTTTAGCTGTGCTACTCGTGCCTAACCTCCTTTCACATATTTACTTTCATTCTTGCTCGAATAGATAGTGTTCATCCCTCTTTTCTGGTGCTATCACCTTCTAGTGTAGGTTTCATTTCATGTTATCCTTCTATCCCTGATCCCTTGGCATTGTTAGCTTAGTTTCCCCTTCCGAAACTAGGAGTAGTAGTAGCATTAGAAATAGATAGAGGAACCGGCCTTCTCCAGAGATCCATCCAAAGAGTGCAAGGTCCCACAACTTGGGGATGGTTCTATTGTTGTCTCAAACAACTTGGTCCTTCCAAGATCTGAGATGAAGGTGCACATTTGAACAACCAACACTTAAATTTTACATGCATGTTTTATTATACTAATACTTTCCTCCTAGCCACTTTGTTTGTTTGTGCCTTGGTTTTTACCAATAACACTTCCCCATGCAGGGCATGTTTTCAGCATAGTGGATTGGTCCTCATTTGGGCCTAATTCTCCTTAGCAACATCACATGAACCCCAAATGAGGGGGGCATCATTTGGGTAAATAAATCACCCCATATAGTAGTATACGGACATATTTCAACATAGCACAATACTGGTACAACACATTCATCAACATCATAAAAGGCTCATAATTTGACTCGGGTCATTACTATAACACAAACACTAGTGGCCAGACCAAGACAATAGTGCCTTGGTGCCCCTGACCCTTCTTGGAAACTTGTGATCATGGGGCAGTTACACAAAATTATTCTGTGCAACAAAGTATACAACACTCCATACAATAACTTTTGACAAGATAGATAGTCCTTTAGCTCTTAGTACTCATACATTACAACTTCTTTTCCGTCCACAATGTTGGATTGGAAAGTGGTCAATTCAGGTTTTTTTACACACCATCCGTAGTCATGTTCTAAATTATGAGAAGTAGTTAAATGATGGAGGATGAAACTATAATTTCCTCCCTACACTTCTTCCAGATCATTGGTGTGAGATCACCTAAAAAATATTAGTTCACATAGGCGGCGTGAGATCACCCAAAAACTCGATCTTCCACAAATCTGCATGATCCTTTATACACTCTTTTCCTCATCACGAATCAGGTGCAGATGTTCCTTTTTCCCATTTTTCATTTTACATACTTCTTTACATGTTTTTACACATATACATGCATATTTGACTACTTGTTTGTTCTTATCTTTTTGGGCCCAAAGCCCGTCTCGTATGGGAAGCGGTAGTCAACATCATCCTACATTAACAATAACATAAACAATAAAAACACATTGACATTAAAATCAAACAACGGGAACATTGGAAACATATACAACTTATGTTTCTACCCTAGGTCACTATCTCATCACTTTTTACACTTTCTCATCTTTTGTCTTGACGCTCCACCTTTTTCTCACTCCACACATTTCCTTGTCTCTTGTCACGTTTCTCGCCATCAATATACATGGTTATTAGGTATGCATCTCTTATCTACATTATGTTATCGAGCATTCAATTGAAAACATAAAGTGGGGAAAATATAGACACAAAATCACACACTTTAGGTATCTATCTAGTCTTGATCACATACTACTATTCATATGATTCCTAAGTGACAAAAGTAATAGTTAACCTATGTCCATGGCCACCTTTTCTTTCTTTCTCTGTCACTTTTGGTCTTGCACACCTTATTTCTCGGTCGATAGTCCGACCCCTCATTTTGCATCTTTATTTTTAGGATTTGATGTCTCTTTGAGGGTTTTGTAGGTCATTATTTCATTGTAGGTTTCCAATGACCTCGAAAATCATTTTGTGATCTCATAGAGAAAAAGGAGAAGGAAAAAAATAAATTATGACTTGAGAAAGATGGTTTTCTAAGTATATTCATAGTCACAAGTTCCCATTACTAGTCGTGGTGCCCATAGGCACTCCTTTCCCTTCACAGGCACCCCTGTCTAGTTTAATCCTCCATATCTATATTTTCCGAGTCCTTGTGTGATGCTTCTACCTCTCTATTCATCGGGAAACACTTTGACACAATCCAGATTTCACTGCAAATCAGCTAAGGCTTTCTTTACCCTCTTTACAACTAGGGTTTTACATGTCATAGCTTAGTTGGATTGGGTTATTTTATGTTCTTATTTGCATATTCACTTAATACTACAATAGTAATTAGAATTAGGAATTTATTATTAATATATTTTCTTAATCAAACATGTTCACCTTATTAAATAAAAATATCCAGATAAGTGTGTTAAGATATTTGTTTGGTGGTGGAAGACTATGTCCCTAAGGCTTATGTGCGGTATCAGGATAAGTTGTTTATGCATGACTGGAAACTTTTTCCAAAGTAATGTAAGTAGTTAAATGCACTTTTTGTTCACTGTATCCTTACTTTATATATGTCAGATACTAGAGTACGAAGTTAAGTAATTGAATTTCATGGTAGACATTTAAGGATGGAAACATAGTTTTCTCAACCTAGAAAAAGGTAAACTAGAACATACTAAAGATTGTATGATTTCTCACATAGATTGGATTGAAGGGAGATAAGAATGCACCCTTCTCAACTACACAAGGTTTATACATGGAAGAGTTATCGATGGATCAAAATTAACTTAATAACTAGTTTTTTAAAATTTTTAATTGGTTTATATTAGGTTAACTCTATTGCATACTCTATTGATTGGCTTGTGGAAATCAAATAATTTTTTTAATTGAGTTTTGGGAAAATAAACGAGGTATTACATTTTGGTATCAAAATAGAAAGGTTACAAATCTCATAGTTAATGGGTTCATTGTGTTAATGCTAAGTTTATTCCCGTTTCAACAAGATATAATGGTTAGAAGAAAAGTGAACAATGAGGGTGCAACCAACGTAGCAAATCCTAAAGGTTCAGCTAATGATAAAATGGATGAGATCCTTTTGGTTCTCCAAGGCACCAATAATTGAATTGTTTCCTCATAGTAGCGAGGTTGGAGGTGAAAATGAAGAACATGAGGAAGAACATTTCGAGTAACATGACAATAAAAATGAGCAAGAAAATAATAAATGCCACATGAATGCTAAACTAGATAGGGATATAGAATCAACCCACCAAAATGTGATACTGACTTTCTTAGGGGATGGTGCTGAAATTTGGTTGAGTGAAATGGAAAAATATTTGAAATTAGAGAATTATCTGAGGTAACTAAGGCCATTGGGGGTCTTTCCATCTCTCTTATGAAGCTTCCTCTTGGTGGGAAAACCATATGATGGAACTAGGTATTAAGACATTGACTATAACTTGGGAAAAATTCAAAGGAACTTTCATCAACACCTTTGGTTTCCCTAGAAATATTTTGACTAGAAAAGGACTGAATTTCAGAGTTTAGTTTAGGGGAAACTATCCGTAATTGAGTATTGTGAATGTTTCACTAGAATTATAAAATACATTCCCCAATAGCAAAAAGATGATAAGTTCTGGATCCATAAGTTCATTTTGGGTATGAATCCTAGCATAAGGGGTGAGGTGGATGTTCATGGACCATCCACTATGGAGGCAATTTTGAAAAATACATAAATAAGGAACAAAAATGAGTGGGATCCTCACTTTGAGAGAGGAAAAACATAGAAAAACAAGTAATACCATCTCATCTCTGTCATTAAAAATACATGACATGAAGAGATTTGGTCAAAAGGAAGGCTCTGAAAAGAACAATGCCTGCAAATAATCCTGCTCCAAACAATAGAAAAGAGGGGCAATTCCATTTTAATTTTCATAACATATTTGAATGGAAGGGGCCTATTGGGGCCATTTCAAATGCCAAGGTAATAATTATGCTAGTAACTATTCCCATAATAATTGATTTTTAAACAACAATATACCCATATTATTTTGATTGTTTACAAAAATGATCAATTATACTTATCAGTTTTTGTGACTTTTATGAATCTAAAACTGATTAAAATCTGAATTTTACAAGTTTATAAACTGATCCAGAACTGAATTAAAGATTCCCAAAAATCAACTTAATTCACAGTTCGATCAAAACCATCTAGATTTTAATTTACCCAATTTCCATAAATGATCTTAAATTGATTTAAATTTGCACATCTCGAATTAAAATCTGATTTGATAATGCGTAAAATATATCAAAAATTAGAATGCAAAAATCATAAAAGAGACGACACCAAAATTGTTTACGGAGTTCAGAAAATGCCTATGTATTCGGGTTATTTTGAGATGATCCATTAAAAATATAAAAATTACAAGTACAATCAAACTTACAATAAACAAATATAGATCCAAAACTTATAAATTCATGCCCTCAAACCTTTGAAAGACTTTGGCAATGCCCAATGTTCATCCTTCACTTTACCGAAGCACTTTCACAGTCTCTTGCCTTCATTCTTTGTCAAAAAACAACTATCACACTTTAAAATGACATAAAAAAACTCCAAATTTTGAAAATGATAGATTTACTAAGAGCGTCTTGGAATTCTTGAAAAATTTTTAGTTAATACCAAGTTCTTAAAATACCCCTATCTTTCTAAAAAATTCAAATCTTTACAATTTCTGTTATAAAAAAACATAGTCATAACATTGACCTTGTATAGAATAAATTAAGCCTATTAATAACATTTCCAAAGTCTTGTGGTGTATTTCTAGGATATTATTTTGGAGTAATGTGTTTGGGGGTTTGAACCACGCCAACCACCCACCACTTGGTTTTTACTTTGTATGGGAATTAATTCCACATTCCACGAGAGGGAGGTTTAACAAAGTCTTTAATAAGCCTACCACCAATAATTTATTTCAGTAACTTGGGCCACACATCCTTTTTTTTCCATTTTTAAAATGGTCCCTAAGGGAGATGAAATTTATATTGCAACCAAGAATGGTTGGTGGGATGTGATGTGTTTTCTCGGTCGGTGGGGATTTGTGTGGAGTTACGAGTTGTGAGCGCCAACTTAGATCATTGCAAGTTGATAATGGAGGAGGTTCCATGGTTAATAAAACTACACTAAAATTAGCATAAGGGTGGTGGGCATGGTAAAAATGTAGTGTAATATTTAAAATTCTAGAAAATTAATCCCACATGAACCATCTAAATACAATTTGTGGTATTGCAATAAAAAAATGTGACAATGATAATATGAAGATATAGAGGCAAAGGAAACCCTCTACAAAAAGAGTGTGTCAATGTTGAATGAGGGACCCTCTCTAACAAATGGTAGGGCCCCACTTGTCTAAAATTGAGTTTCGAAGACTAGAGGTGAAAACCAAAAACACTATTTTAACATTTTTATTATTTTGCACCGCCACATTTCACATTCCAATTAGCCTACTACCCCTATTTTTACTCCTCCAATTGGAAACTTATACGGATGGTATCTTGCTCAAATAGATTTTGTTTCAAGCATTCAAATATGCATCTAAAAGATCTCAAATCCCTATAACTTACTTCGTAATGATTTTGGGAGATATAGGGTAACCATGTATATTAAATTGACCTCTTGATCACACCTCCCAATTGAGAAGGATTTTGTTCTACAAAAATGTTTTTACCCACTTAAACTATCAATCATCTTCATGAATATCATAAACAAGTCATGATCCATAGAAATAACATTGTAGGAAAAGTTTTACTACAAAATTTTGAAAATCATATCACCAAATTGATCAGTTTAAAATTGACAATCTACATGCCAACAAGAGGCTAGAGTCTAATTGATTCCCTGTGAATATGTCAATATTTGTAAACAACATAGATCGGTTTGAAAAGACAAGAAAATGCCAATATTAGTGGAATTTCTAACTAAATCCATATAGAATATTTCAAACATAGTGAGTCAACTCGCCATCAAAAATTGATCGCTTTAAAATAGATTATCAAAATCCAAAATAGGTAACTATCAAATTGATTCCTTGTGACATGGAAAATATTTATAATACAATCTCACCCAAAATGTTAATAGATAGGCTAATGTCCATTGAACCTGTGAAACTATCAGATTATCGCAAGTGTAAACAGATTTTTTAGTGCAATCAAAATGCATTATAACATTGTAACTATATTTAGAAATCACATTTATTACCCACATGGGTCTTATAAAACATGTGATTTGAAAGTATGGCAATAGAGAAATTTCACATTGTGATCATAATTAAAAAAATCCCAAAATATGGGTCTTAAAATGCATCCAACATATACATGTCAAAAATAGATGCATTCATAAAACAATAGTTACTCTGAAATGCAAGTATGGAAAAATTGAACACTACCAATGTGCCCAACAACTTGCGTAAACTGCTCTAAAAATATCCAAAGCTGAAAATATGAGTTTTTTTAACCCAAATTGTATCAGGAAATAAAAATGGCAAATATGAGATTCAAATGGATTATTTTAAACATTTTAAATATAAGAATATAATTGAGCATGATGAACTGTCTCTCAGTTCCTCTCATGAATCTGATAACTCCAAAATTCATTTTCCCTTTTAAATGATTTTTAAAATACATGTCTTTAATTCCTTTACAAAAATCAACCAGAATCCCAAAAATAAATATAAAGAAATGAATTTAAATCATGTTCTTCAATATCAACAATGCTATATAAATCTATCCATTAAAACAAATGATTTTTCATTGTCCATATCAAAATAAAATGGACTCATCTATGGACAATCTGTAGATAGATCCAAGGTTGTTTTATTTTCTATTGGTGGATTCAAAAATTCTTTTTGTTTTACTTTATAAACCAACTTATTCTTACCATTTCTCGGATGGTGTGTTGGATGAATTTTCCAACATCTTTCAACCCTGTGTCCACTCATACGACAATGAGTGCAATAGTTCCTCTTCCTGGGAGAGGAAAATTGTTTTCCATTTCTCACCTTAACATGATGAGATTGGTCTATAGACTTTCGTGATCATCTGGAAACTAATTCTACAATGTTAGAAAAATAAATTTTCACAAGGAAAAATTATCTTGTTTTCACCAATGCTTAAGGACTATGTCACCCATGCTTGTGAAAGGGAGGATCCCTTTATTGAATACAAATAAAACAAATATTGTAGGTGGCCAATAGGTTGGGGATAACACAGGACATTCCACCAAACCTAAGTAAAATTATTGCACATAGTGCAAGGGAATAATTTTCTAGAGAGTTGAGATGGTGGGAGTGATAATTTTGGGAAAGAGGGGTCAATATAGTAAATAGGCACTAGCAAATTTTGATAAGATTTAACCAGAATTTAACACACAATTAGAAGAAAATAAATTTGTTGACAATGGCAAGACATACATGAATCATGAACACATAATTCATTAATCCATTCATCAAAGGATCTAACACCTTTCTTGGTTATATAATATTGTATTATACAAAAATATGAAAAGAGAATGGAAGAATGCCATATTTTTACTTTCTTCTTAGTAGTGCACTATCTATCTACTCAGAGACTCACAAATTGAAAACCCTTTGGAATGAGGGAGTCATACAATATATAGATTCACAAAATGATTCTTTACCTACCCCCACATGAATTTTCACTTACCTTTACAACTTTTGACCTTTCATATCCATAGGAAAGAAAGTGAATTTATTTTTATTAATTAGAGGAAACTCATTATAATGTTTGACTATAGGCCACATTTAAATGAATAAGATGAAAAGTGAAAATTAAACCCCTTAATGAAGAAATAGAACATGAGAGAAGAGAGGAAGGGGAGAGAGAGAGGATGGGAGATAAATATTATGAAGAGGATGATGCACTTTTTGATTAAGATCCATTTGGTAATGGAATTTTAGAGAGTTCTCCTGGAGAAATATCAATTCCCTTGAAATATTTTATGAAATGGGCTGCTACATGAGAAACCTTCTCCACTTCATGAATGTGCATGAAGATTAAATCCTTAAAGACAATTATCGGAGGTCTTGTTCATGATCTTGCATTTCATAAACCAAACTTGATGCTTATTTGTAGTGTTGGAAATAGTAAATTGGATCTATGTAAAGGATTCCATGGTATCTTCATTGAAGGAGAATAGATATCTTTCTTTTTATAAGCAATTATTTGAATGATTTTAGAAGATCATTCACTAAAGTATTTTCATTTACCTTAGGTGCTTCAAGTTTATGTACCTCTTTACTTATGTTTTACTACATTTGTGAAGTGATCTCATTACAAAAATACAACTCAACAAGAGCATGATTCAACATCTCATAACAAGCCACTAGTGTTTGGAAAACAATTGGAGACATTTTTTTAGATACAAAGTTAAACACATTTCTTTGTACCAATACAAAATAATTGATGTTTTTTATATCTGTCATCGGTGGTAATACATGATCCCAAATATCTTTTTCCTTTTAATCTCATCCATGTTCATCTTAAATTTCTTATTGGTGGAAAGCATGAATTCAAAAAACAAAAGGATATATAGAAACAAGATATTACCTTTCTTGAGTATTTTGTTCACCCAATTATCATTGGATATACCTTGTATTGTGTAGCCCTACACCTTATTGATTGATTCTAGATAAAATATACTGATTGGAGTGACTTCCTTGGATGGAAGAGATGATATAGAATTAGGATCCATGAAGGATTAAACATATGAAGTGAGAGTTCTCACATGTTCTTCCAATTGTTCAATCTTCTCCTTATACTCCTCATTCCTTGAAAGGATATGATTGGAAGACTCTTTAAATAGATGAAAATATCCTTCATGTGTTACTGGACCTAGAGGAATTGTGGTCATTTCATAGTCAAATGGGGTCATCTCACCAATGGGATTTACTACCTTAGGCCGAGCTACTTCCACATACTTATTTCTTAAGGAACCACTAAAGACACAGAAGTAATTTGAGATTTATTACCTCACTTAGTCTTCACCATCTTTTAAATAGCTTGAAAATCGGGCACCACTACATATTATGTTGTAAAAGTATCTCATCCAATCATTTCTAGTACCCATGATAAGACCTCCACTATTTTAGATTTGGCACTAGGCATGATTGTGGTTTCAGGCTTAGTGCAAGAGGGTACATCATTGGTTTGTTGAGTTGGCTTAGCCACTGAGGAAGATATGCCTAGAGAATAATGCAAAATTGATGGATGTGAAGGATAAATCTCTTTTTTTTATAGATATTATACAGTATCTTTCATGACCTTTGTTTTCTTGTGCATCCTCACGTAGAGAGAAATTTCAACATCCATTTCCTTTCTTTTCACAGGCTCTCCAGAGTGAGTAGAGATCATAGTCCTCTCAATTTTCTTCATAGAATAAAGATGAGGTCTCGCCTTATGAGATTTTGAAGACCACCTGATTTAATGAGAGAAGACCAATATTCTTGATCCATTCCTTATATATTTTAACTACCACAAAAATTATTTCATTGATATCCCCTGACTCATGAACACTCCACAAGACCGGTGGGAGAGGTGAGGCCTTCACTGCTTGGTATTTGGGATCATAAAACTCGGTTCCATCATCTTCTACAACATCCAAAAACCAATAAAATCTGAATTTTCTCATTTGGCCGATGGTCATCCTCATGTGATCTCACTTTCTTACCTCAAAATCATCCCAACAGTTGACCCAATAATCTTCAATTTAGGGAACATGGTGCAAATCTGAAATATTGAAGATCTTAGGGTTATTTGGATGAAAAAAATATAACTTGGGTGTGTACGAATATATTTTCAAGGGGGAAAATGAAGCTTCAAGATTCGAGGCATCATTGACATTCTTACATGAGAAGATTCTAAGAGAGATAGGAAATGACACACCTTTATTCTTATGGTTCTTGTGTTTTCCATTTACATGGTCAAGATACTTACATATCTTAACATAATAATATTGTTAGTGAGGTATCTTGGGAGCTTACGAGGAGTGTGATCAAACCTTGAAACTCTGATATATGATAAGGTTGAAAATTGAGTGAAATAGGACCCATATCTCTCAATTAATGTTGCGGCGTGAGATGAAAATCTCAATTTTGGGTCACCTTCAAGAAACTGGATGAAGAACATGGTGAACACATCATTCAACCTTGAAAAATGATGATTTATTTCCTTGAGAATGAGTTATGGGTACCTTTCATAAGTATATTGCCTTCTGAAAGACATTCTGAGAAAGATTCAGCCCTCGAATGGTCTTGTACTCGCTAGAGCATATACTAGATATGATATCATTGTGAACCTTTATGTGAGTGTAAATGAAGAAATTGATGGTGGATGTTATCACTTATTATTTTTCCCCAATAAATCATTTGAGTTCCTTTAATGATAATGAGGATGAATTGTGCCATCTAATATTAAAAGTCTCGTGTGGATTCCTCATCCATTACCCCGCTAAGAAAAATGATTACATACAAATATCCTTTGTGAAAAACACCTATGGATAAAGATTTTGGTATAAAAAGGAATTTCTCCCTTCCTTCAGTCATGATACTAGTGCGAGGCCATGGAGATAGGATTCAGTCTTCAACCACTCACTCGATGCAAACACTTTTGTGACTATGACCATGTTGTTACTGTCAAAATTTGCATATCTTGTGAGATGTCCTTATGGATGAGCACTAGTAGTATGGAATTATAATTTTATTTTATGATCCTTGATTCATGCTCATATTTATGAGAACATGCTAGCATTGATTCTATAATTTGAACAAACACAAGATGAACTCATGCAAAATACAACCCACTTCGAAAATATTGTCCTCGATTGGTTCTCTCGGGCCTCTAGGATCATACTCTTTATATCTTCTAGGTTCATGTGAGAAACATCACTTTCACCCACACTTGGATATTCTTAGACCAAGGTTGAAATAGGCTCCATACTAGAGAACTTGAACTTCATGATGCCAAAAATCAACAAGATGAGTGAAAATGAAACTAAAAACTTTTATAGTGGGTTATTTTATAAAATATTCATTGTCCTTCTGATTGAGGCATTTAGGGATGGCTTATAGAATATGGATTACTTTATCCTAATTAATAATTCTAGTGGATGAAAGGAGTGTTTTAAATTATTTTATCACTTCCTCCCTGATCTCCTGGGTCTTATAATCGACTCTCGCCATCTTCTCTTTTGATTTCCATAATCTTATATGTGTTTATGTAAATAAGGGGGGAAGTATGGAAGAATTTATGTTCATATCTCCCTCTTTTAGCCATAAGGTTTGTAATGTACCATTTTTAAAATCAAGGCATAAATATGGACTTCTTGCCATTCCAGTTTCAAAGAAAAGAATAATTTTTAAACAAGGGAAGTCCTTGGTTTTGTTTTCATTTTCTTTAATTATTCTTAATGTTTTTTGTTGATGTTGTCCTCCCAAAAGAAGGTCGACTGGGTTATAATGATCCCAAAATGAAATTAAAAGATAAAGTAAGCTCCTTAAGATTTCAGAAAGGTGGATATTTTCCAACATGAAAATAGAAGATAAACCAAGCTTAAGAGGTCAATCTACCCAAAATTTTCTATTTTTGGCGGGTAGGGTTTAAGCGCTACTTTTTCGGAAAATTAACTTTTTTCTCAAATTGTGTTTCTTGAATCCCCTTAAACTGTTAGAATACCATCATTGATGTTTCTTTACTATTTTTGGAACTTTAATATTTTTAGTTAGTTACATTTTTCCTTTTTTTTGGGAAAAATGCCTATTTGCCTAGCCTATCATTTTCACTGTTTTTGAATCTTAAGAGTGGTGAGAGATTTATATTTTAGGATGGTTGATATTTTAGTAAGTTGATGCAAAAAAATTATATTTTTAGAATGTGTAAATTCTGGTATCTATTTGTAATGAAATACCCTAATAAGATTCGACTCTTCCCCGGGATCCCATGCTCTAAATTTCATAGTGATCTCGCCTGCTAAAACTCTCGTAAACTAAAAATAAACTTTTAGGGAATGGTTTTCAGATTTAATTATATTAAAAATATAGGGAATCTTCAATTTTGAAATATGATTATTCTCAAAGGTTCTGGTATTGAGATCTTCTCTGAAAATTTCACTAGAATCCAATATCAGACTTGAAAGTTATGAATAAATATTTGGTTTCATGTTCATGGCTTCCCTGGAAAAATTTTCACATAATGTATGGTGTTTTTACAGGTTTTTTGAGGTTTAATGGCTTCAAAATGGCATAAATTTCAAACTTTGTGAAGAAATGGAGGTAAAACAAGTTTGTTTTAATTTTGAGTTGTCTTGACAAATGTTGTTTTAAGTATGGTTGACAAAAGTTACTTATGTTTAAAATTTAGGGTTTTAATGGCTTGAGAATGGGGTGAATTTTTTTGTCCCTTATGTCCCCTTATAAATGGGGATAATAGGAAAATAAAAATCAACTCAACTAGATCATGACAAGTGTCATCATGAGGTGTAAGAGAGAGAGAGAGAGAGAGAGAGAGAGAGAGAGAGAGAGAGAGAGAGAGAGAGAGAGAGATGGAAAACATGCTTTGCACTGGGAGGTGAGAGAGTGGGCATATGGAGAACTTGAGGTGGGGCTAGGCTAAGGATATTTTTTTGTTCCTTATGTCCCTTTGGGAATTGGGAAAATATGGACAATAAAATGTTCCATGACAGTTCATGACAAGTATTACTATGTGGTGCAAAGAGAGGGAGATGAGCTTAACTTGATTAACACTCCGTTAGGGTGAGTTGGGTCATATGGGGAACAAGAGAGGAGGGATGAGGTGGGGGTGAATTTTTGTGTCCCCTTTTTCCCCTTATAAAAGGGACAAGAGGGACAAAAAGTGCACCATGAAGCCGAAGGTTACATGTGTCACTCCGAAATTAACTAAATATGAGAAGCATACCTTGACAAGAGAGAACTTGATGACACAATTACTAGAGCTCCATATGGTATTTTAACATGAAATTTTATATTATTGTAACTACCAAGACCATTTTAAGAACAATGGGATATGTTTCAGACTTCAATTCTTCCTAAAAATCCAAAAATATATCATTTTTCTTCGTAACAACAGGTGTGTTTGCCAAGATTGAGCTACCTTGAGAAAATCCTAGGTCTTTTGAAAAATGTGAGTATTCCACCATGTATATAATTCATTAATATTTACAATTCATATTTTATTTCCTTCTAACTCCTTATAGAGCTCCCGGAATCATCTAGTGAAGTCCGAGGTTCTAATTTTAACTCTTCACTCCTTACACCTAAAAATCCGTTGTTGCACAATATATCCCTAAACCTAACAATATTCCCTAAATATTACTAAATTACTTCCAAATTTTTTTATCTCTCTAATAACACCTCGGATGATTATGGGATTTTATATCCTTCCCATAGGATGCATACCTTGAAATGGCCAAAATTGGCCTTTCCAGCCTATGAGAACTAGCCTTCGGAAGAAATTTACTGTATGAAATGAATGTCCATGATACATAATTTAAAACACTAGGAAAATATTTTTCAACACATTGGGAGGACCTAAAAGTTTGGAATGAGTATGATACAAAAGACAAACCGATATTGGAAAGGGGTTTCATAGGATTTTCAAGATATTTTTTACATTTGGGCTTACTTGTCATAGCTCAAGTTTAAATTTTTGGGCTTAAAGATACATGAAAACATGCAAAAAATACTTTATCTTCCAAAAAAGGGGAAAAAAATATTACTTAATGCAAAAAGTGTCGAGAAAAGCATACATCATTTTCTGAATATCAAACCCATATTGTTTAAACTAAAAGAGTGCATCATCAAAAGTTTTACAATTTCCCTTATATTTATGATTATGATTTGTGTAAGAATGAGGAGGTGGAATATCATTACCTCTTCTCTAAAATTTCTTACACCTTTCATCTTGTGATGATGAATCAATAATTTCCTACAAAGAATCTTCCTGCAAGACTAGTGGGGTAATCACTTGGTTATCAGAAGCTTGTCTCCCTTCAGTGTTATTAGAGTACTCTCCAATTTTCTTTCCCATACTAGAATAAACTAAAGCTAAAAATGAGGGTGATCCTCTACCGTATTGGGTTATAAATACCTTGGCCATTCTTACCAAGGCATTTTCCATCAAATCCCATTTAAGCAATAATTTAGATCCAATGCCCTTAGTATGTTTTTCAAATTCACCAAAAACATTACCTAAATTTGAATCTAGATATGAATGGGAGGAAGAGAAACCTGGTGATAAAATTACATTATAATCATCTATCATAGTTCATGATCTCAAGCGAAGGAAAATCCTTCTTTGGATCACCACACCACAATTTGATCAAGAGCTCATCCTTGGTTTCTAGCTCTAATTTCAAACGTTCAATCTTCTCTTCTAGGGAGTAGAGCTTGCATATCAAGAAATCATTCTCATCTTGAATTTGTCTATTTATGCTTTCAAGATCTTCCAACCTCTCTCTTTTCAAGGCTTTACCCATGGAACATGAAAAACAACCGTAATTAAAAAAATGCACATTCGGAAGGAAGATCAAGCCAACATTTCTTGTAATCGATGTAGTTAGAAAACCAAACTGATATCAAATGAAAAATAAAAGTAAACCATCAATATAACCTGGATTTGATTTGATACGTAACTTGATATGTAAACAAAAATAAACCCCTATTCTTTTGATTATTTAAAAAAGATCAATTAAACATATCATTTTTGTGACTTTTGTGAATCTAAAACTGATTAAAATCCAAATTTTCCAAGTTTATAAACTGATCTAGAACTGAATCATAGATCCCCAATAATCATGTTAATTCATAGTTCAATCAAAACCATCTAGATTTAAATTTACCTGATTTCCATAAATTGTTGTAAACTAATTTAAATTTGCATATTCTAATTAAAATCTTATTTAATAATGTGGAAAATATATCAGAAATTAGAATGAAGAAATAAGAAAAGAGATGAAACCGAAATTGCTTACTTTGAGTTCGGAAAATGCCTACATCTCCGGGGTCATTTCAAACTCGATCCATTAAAATATTTAAAAATTGCAAGTAAAATCAAACTTACAATAAACAAATATGGATCCAAAACATGAAAATTTGTGCCATCATACCTTGAAGATTCTAATGATGCTCCATGTTTTCCTCAAGTTTCTAAAGCACTTGCACAATCTCTTCCTTCGTTCTCTGTCAACAAGTGGCTTTAACACTTTAAATGACATCAAAAGATCTCCAAAATGGGAAAATGATAGATGCAAAAAGATCATCGCAGAATACTAAACAACTTTCCAATTTATACTAAGTTCTAAAACTTCCCCTAGCTTGCTTAAAAATTCAATTCTTTACAACTTCTCTGTTATAAAAAAACATATTCATAACAATGACCTTATATAAAATAAAATAAGCCTATTTATAACATTTCAAAATATGTGTGGTGTATTGGATAGGATATTATTTTGGAGTAATATGGTTGGGGGTTTAAACATCCCCAACCACCCATCTCTTGGGTTTTACTTTGTATGGGAACTAATCCCACATTTCATAGGAGGGAGGTTTAACAAAGGCTTTAATAAGCCCGCCATCACCTATTTATTTCATATTTTGGATCACACATCTTTTTTTTTCAATTTTAAAATGGTCCCCAAGGGACGTGACATGTATATTGCATTCAAGTTTAGTTGGTGGGATGTGATGTGTTTTCTCGATTAGTTAGGAGGTTTATGGAGTTGTCACGTTGTGGGTTCCCAACTTAGATCGTGGCGAGTTGATAATGGAGGAGGTGCCATGGTTAATATAATTGCACCAAAATTAACATAAGGTCAATGGGCATGGTAATATTTAAAATAATAGCACTTTAATCCCACATGCACCATATAAATACAATCTATGGAATTGAAATACAAAAATGTGACAATGATAATATGTAGACATGGAGGCAAAGGAACAAATCCGAGTGTGTTGAACTGGTTGAGGGCTCCCAGCCGAGAAAATAGTGGGGCCCACTTTTCCAAACTCGAGTGTCAAATACTAGAGGTGAAAACCAAAAACACCCTTTTACCATTTTTATTATATTTACACTTCCACGTGCCACATTCCAATTGTCTCATTGCCTCTATTTTTGATCCTCCAAATGGGAACTTATGTGGATGGTATCTTTCTCAAATGAAGTCTATTTCATGCATTCAAATATGTGTCGAAATCTCTCAAAGTGTCAAGAAAGGTGGGATACACAAAAAAAAATGTGGAATATTAAATGTGGGAATATTTTTAACCATACAAGAACTCCAATGTACATTCGAAGCAACCTAAGAGTTTTTAGGTTTACCACATAAATAAAGCTTTTGTATATCCCTTAGGGTCTTATGATGTTGTCATAGGCATAAATTGGTTGTCTCAACACCAAGCATCTATAGATTTCCTAAGAAAATGAATAGTATGCCTTGATGATCAGTAGAAAACAATAGTGATCAAATGTGTAAAAACATAATTCATTGTGAGACAAATATCTTCCATGTAACTTAAAAAGGATAAGAATAAAGGTTATTTATTTTATGCAATAAAAATAATTGATTACAACATAGAAAGTGAACCAAAAATAGTGGATTTTCCTCTTTTAAGTGAATTCAAAGATGTATTTCCTAGAGAACTACATGGTTTATGACCTAGTCATGAGTTTGACTTTGTTATAGACATCAAACCTGAAACTGGGCCTATGTTAAAAGCACCATAAAAAATTACCAAAACTGAGTTAGTAGAGCCAAAAATCAACTTCAGGAGTTTTAGTCCAAAGGAATGATCCCCTAAGTGTATCACCTGGTAATCTTCCTAAAGAAGGATGGTTTCTTAAGACTATGCATTGACTACCACATGCTAAACAAGGTAACAATAAAAAATAGATACCCCTTCCTAGAATTGATGATATTTTTGATCAAATGAGGGGTGATTTAGTTTATTCAAAGATCAATCTACAATCTAGTTACCATCAACTGATAATTAGGGATGAAGACATCCATAAAATAACTTTTAGAACACATTACAAGCATTATGAGTTCAATTTTTTTCCTTTTGGACTCACTAATGCACCTGTAGCCTTCATGAATCTGATGAAAAATGTGTTTCGGGAATACTTAGACTAGTTTTTGTTAGTGTTCCTTGATGATATTCTTATATATTCTAAAGATGTAGAGGAGCATGATAAAAATTTGAGAATAGTTTTGTAGATGTTAGGAAATCATAAATTGTATGATAAGTTGTACAAAAGTACTTTTTTATCAAAACAAAGTACAATACTTGGGTCACATAATAAATTAAGAGGAATCTTGGTTGATTCGTATAAGATAAAGGCTAATATGGAATGGACATCCCCTAAGGACATACATGGACTTAGAAGCTTCATGAGGCTGGATGGTAATTATAGGAAGTTTGTTAAGGAATTCTTTAGAGTGGTTGGTCCAATCACCACCTTACAAAGGAAAAACAAGAAATTTTCTTGGAATGATAAGTGTGAAGAATCCTTCAACTTATTGAAGGAGAATCTAACTTTATATTCAATTTTAAAGGTTTCATATGCAAATGGAAATTTCAAGGTAGTAACTAATGCTTCGGTGAAGGATTAGGGGGACTCCTTCAAAATGAACATGTAGTCACTTTTGAGAAAAAAATAAAAGCGCATGAATAGAACTATGTTCCCGATGACTTGATCTTGCTGCTATTGTGCATGCATTTCAAGTTTGGAGGCACTAAATGTTAGGAAAACATTTTAAATTGAAAACAGACCACTTGGGGCTTAAATACATTTTTTCATAGCTAAATTTGAATGTAAGACAACGCATGTGGATGGAATTTTTATCAAAGTATGATTTTTATATAAATTACATTAAGGGAAGGAAAACCATGTAGCTGATTCCTTAAGCCATAGGAAGCATATTTATGTTATTGTTACTTTAAGAACCTAGTTTAAAGATGAAGTTAGAGAACAAATTCAATCTGATCCTTACTATCAACAAGTTAAAAAAACACTAGTAAATAATCCTAGTGATAAGATGTATGATGGTTTTAAATTTGAACACAATAGAGTTCTCGCGTTATTTCAACGGAGTTTTTGTACCTTTTGGAAATGAATTAAGAACTAAATTACTTAGGAAATTTCACAATGAGCCTTAATCAGTCATATGGGTGTAAAAACTATTTCTGATATAAAAAGACAAGTATTTCTTGAAGGAATGAAAAAGGATGTAATAATTTATGTAGTGTACTACTTAGAATAAAAAAGTGTTAAGGTGGAACATTTACATCTTATGAGACTATTTTACCCACACAATGTATCTCAAGATAAATGGAAAGTAATTAGCATGGAATTTGTCCAAGGACTTCCCTTGTCCAAAAATAAACATGATGTAATTTGGTTGTGGTGGATAAGCTCGGGAAATTTGTACATTTAATACTTTATAATATGAAAGATGATTAACTGATGCACTGGAAATAATATTTGTTTGAGAAATATTTAGATTTCATATAATTACAGAGCTGATCATATCGAGATAGAGATCCTAGGAAGACTTCTAGATTTTGGTAGAGACTTAATGTAGCCTTAGGAAGAAAGTTGAATTTCATCTTAGCTTATCACCTGGGAAACCGATGGACATACAAAAATGGTAAATCAAGTCTTAGAGGATATGTTGAGGATGTATTGCATGGATCAAAAATATAAGTGGGAAGAATACCTTCCACTGGTTGAGTTTACATACAATAATATGTATCACTCCTCATTGAAAATGGCTCCTTTCGAAGCCTTTTATGGTAGAAGGTGCAAAACACCTATCAGCTAGGATAACATTGAAGATAGGGAAGTTGTAGGGCCTGAAATGTTAACAAAAATGGAAGGAAAAATGAAACTCATACGTGAGCGGTTAAAGGAAGTAATTGACAGACAAAAGAGTTATGCTGATTTAAAAAGAGTGGACAAGAAATTTAATGTTGGTGATAAGGTCTTTTGTGGGTAAAACCCAAAAAGAGTTCCATTACCTTTGGAAAGGCTGCCAAGTTTTCACCTAGATGTAGCGGACCCTTTGAAATATTAGAGGCTATAGGTCATGTAGCATACAAGCTAGATTTACCTACCACATTGTCCAAAAGTGCACGATGCCCTCCATAGATCCCTGCTGAAAAATTATGTTGTTGAATTAACTCATATACTAAATTGGGATTCATTGCAAGTGTAGGATCATGGGATCATCATAGTTGAGCCCATAAGGATTTTGGAAATATGTAAGTTGCAGCTCAAAAATCATAATATTTCACAATGCAAGGTCCAATGAGACCAGTATACTGAAGAAAGTGCAACTTGGGAAAGTATGGATGACATGATGACTATTTTTACTTTTTTGTTTGATCAAGTTTAAAAATAAAATAATACTATTATTATCGTTATTTGTCCAAAGTACACCTCCACTAGATGGGATATCTGGCTCGACTTCGGCCAAGCTGATAATGGGATCTCCTATGAGTCAGGTACCTCGGACCTAGAAGAACCTACAAAGAGGGATGAATCCCTTGATGGATCACCTAAAACTTAAAGATCGACTCGGTTGAGGGTTAAAAAAATGTAAAACTGAAAATTTTTAAATGGTTATACACCAAAATTTTGTGGGGCTTGACCTTCCACAAACACACTTATTGACTGGTAAAAGAACTACTGAATTTCACTACAATAAACTTTTTATTGATTTACACTCACAAGGCATAAACATGCACTTACATGAACTATAAAACATTCAAAATTTCTTAATAGAGGTGTTGTAAAATTATTAGCATGTAGAGGAATAAGGAAACTCACTGAAACACCCTATCAATAAGATTATAATGGAGGAAAAAGTCTTCTTTTAAATCATAAGGTGCGAATAATACACGTTTATGCAACATAAGTATGTTAGAAAAATAAGCCCCCCTGTGCTTATGCAAAAGCCAAGTATATGTAGGAAAATATTTTCCACTCTACCAAAAATAGTCCCCGTACATGCATATAATTATACCCTTTAATGAATATAATAAAATAATGAGACGCTAAGAATAGAAAATACCAAAATATCGATAGTTGTGGTCAACTTTTTTGACGCTTCTCCTCCATCTTGGCTAGTGTACGGGACCTCCTTTACATAAATTAAGGTAATAGCTGGCAACCCTTTGTCCTCACATGCAAAAAAATTATTTTTGGCATCTTGTAGAAAGGCTAATCTTGGATTTTTTTTTTTCCTTATATGCATGGTGCTCAAAAAGTCTAATTTTGTCTATATATCCATCTTGGAGGACGTGCATGGTGAAATAATTAATTTGTTTTGAATTATATGTAAGTTATCATACCTGTGGATGATTAGTCACTTTTTGACCAAGTGGTATTATTGCTAAAAAAATTAGCATGTTTAAGATAATCATGGGGTGATCAAGCAAAAAATACCCTTGGAATTTTGACCTTGGGAAATATACTAACCATGCTCATGTATAATAATTAATTCCATGATTAATTATCCAAAGTAATATATTAGCAACATTTGGATGAATAAGGGTTCGAACTTTGACCATGGGTTGCACAAAGTTAACCCTAGTTGGAGTCACAAAAATAGGGTTTGAACCCTAAAATTTCCCTCATTTGTGTTTTGTTCTTGTTCTTGCAAAGGGGTATGATCTCTTGAAAATTTTGGAGCCACCATTACCCTATTGCTTACACAGTATTTCCTCCCATTCAACTCGATTAACGACACTTTGTTAATTCCCCATTCTTCGCCCCACTCTCGGATGCCCATTTACGACACCTTCTCGGTCGTATTCTTCCCATATTCAACTTATTTGGCTAATATCTCTCTTATTAGCTAAACATTCCTCCTTTCGACCATTCAAAACCTCCCTAGTTCTCTCTAGACCACTTCTATTGGCTTCATAGGCTATCTATCAGTCACAATTGGTTATCCAGACCCCTCCCAACTCTCAATGAGTCTCTAATCACTTGCTAATCAAGTTTAACTAGCCTAAATCCTAGTTAACTAGCCTAAACCAAGATTAATCTAAGCCTAAAGCATGTTTATCCTAATCTAATCTAAAAGTGATTTTTGAGCTTTAGTCCCACATGCACCCAAATTCCAAACTCTCCCAAGTGAAAAACTATAAATAGAAGGGTCACCCTCCCTCTCAACCTTACACCTTGTTTACATAAAAAAATATCTCTCATATTTGGAGATCTTGGCATTAGAAATCATTTGTGATAGCTTTAAGCTATAGAACATTTGGATCTTGGCCATACTCCATTGTTAAGAGCTCCTCCATCTTGCATCCATCCACTCCAAATATAGTTAGTAAGGGAAGATCTAAAGCTTGGCCATGTAGCCAACTTGGAGAGATCTCTTCACTATTTTGGGAGTAAACAACACATAATTTGATTGCTTAGAATCTAACTAGGTTCACTTTCATTAAGCTTTCATGGAGTAGAGAGTAGTATATATGCTAGGGTTTGAATGTTTGTTTCAAATTTATATATGCATGCATAGATAGTTTCTTGTTTAGCTCTAATCTTATGGTGCATGGTTGAGTTTAGTCAGCTTTGAGGTTCTTTAACCTCATTCCATAGCTTTGCAAACCTTTCCATCACATACATTTGGCACACCTGGTGGGACACTTAGTCCATCCTCCATTAATGGAGTCATTTTGAAGCTTTTATTTTTAGTTTCTAACTTTTCTTAGTTTCAATATTTTTTAGGTTAGTTTCAAGCTTTCTAGATTAGTTTTTCAAAGTTTTTAGATTAGTTCAAGTTTTTGATTTCACTAATCTTTTTGTATTAATGGCTAAATATCAGGTTTCTTAACTAGTTTAGCTAGGATTGTCTTGCTTTTGTGCTCTTTGCAGGATCAAAGGAGGTAAAGTGCTGCCGAAATTGAACCAAATTGATGAAATTTTGATATTTTTGAGTTTTTTTTTGAAAAATCCCGTGTTTTTTAGCCACCTACAGGAAGGGCGCACATACACCTTTTTTTTACTAGGCACCACACGACTATCATTTTTTTGATAGCATACCCAAAGCGCAGCACCCGTGTAAACTATGCACGCCTGTGCTAAACCTAAAACCACACGCAGGCACCTTAAACCAGGTGCACACGCCCAAACCATGTACACACACACCATTTTTTTACAACTGTAGGCATTTTTTTAGGCAAAATCTAACATAGGTGAGCACATGTCAAAACATAGTGATGCATGCTAGACACACAAATCCTAGCGCATCATCATTAGCAATCTTCCGAAGGCCATAACTTTTACTCCCAAGCTCGAAATGATTCCATTTTTGTTGCCTTGGAAAGGTATTGAAAAGAAATACAAAATGGAATCATAAAATTAGGATTTTGATTTATAGAAAATTTATGGTTTACATTATTAGATAACTAGTCATTTTCTAATAGGTAATTGTAGGCTTCTTTTGGGTTATTTAACTAACGTAGTCTAAGTGTTTATTTTTAGTTAGAAAGGGATTTCGTGAAGTGTGTATGCTCTCTCCTCACACCTTCTAGGTGATCTTGGGGATCAAAAACACTTCTAGGAAACCCTTTTTCCACTTTCAAACACACTTATTTTACGTTTCCTAATTGGGTTAACCTTTCAAAATTGGTTAAAAATGAACTCTATCTTTTGCAAGGCACACTTACAAGTTTTTTCCATAAAATGTATTTTATTGGAGTTTTCACGTTGTGTATGCTCTTCCTTCGCACCTTTTGGTGATCTTAGGAATCAAAAGCAACACACAAACTCTCTTTTGATATCATGATATTTTTGGAAAATTACTAACTTTTATGTAGGACCAAGACCTCATCTTGTAAAGAAAGGCATCAAAATAAAACACAAAACTTATAATACATGTGTTTTCATGCAAGTTGCCAAATGGTGTGCTACTTAAAACCACATTTAAGTTAAAAAGATAAAAAAACACCATTTCCCTTCACACTATATTACAAGTTTTAGAAAAGGGTACGTCCCTATCCACTCAACTGGAACATAACCCCTTTGGCATAACGCCTTAAGCTACAACAATGGGGGTGGTTCCAAGAACCCTAAAGTAATCCACCACTGAGTAACCTCGTGGATGAAACAGAAGTGCTCCACTTACCCACTTGACTAGTTTTTCCTTGTGAGTTAGAGTCAAAGTTGTCCATATGGCAAACCCAGGTGAGAGTACACATGGATGCATTTATTTCCCATTGTGCTTGAAGGGGTAAAGTAAAGCCGAGATACTCCCAAATTAGTCATTATGACTTTTTGGGTAAATCGAGCTCACTTAAGAAAACTTTGTAACACCTAGTTGAGAGATCTTATTAGGGAAGCCATTTTGTCTTGGAGCCCACTTTACTAGTCCTTCGTTGTGTCGAGCCATCATGAAGTGATGACTTACTTGGATTCTAAACCTTGTTTTTTGAACAAGGAAAAGACCCATTTAAGTTGAGATCTAAGTGTCCTTTCATCACAAAATTCAACGTGTATCACTTAGCTTAATTTCTTTCTCACCTTCGGATGAGGAAAACTCTACCCAAGTGGTGCTTAGTTTATTTTCATTTTTGATCTATACCTTTGCATTCTTGTTTCCCATTTGGGGACAAGAGAAGGCATCTTTTCGGGAGTGTTGTCATAGATAGTGTTCACCACTTTTTTTTCCATTTACGCTCATCCATGTTTTGCAACTGAGTTGTTAAATGTCTAAAGTGCGTGGATGCATCCTTATATCTTTGATGGCCACTTGATCTTGATTTCAAGATCATCATCATAGTTAGGATTGATTCATCATTTGATCTCCCTTTGATGTGTTACCTTGTTTGCATTGTCTCGACACAATTAAGATACTTATGTCATGTTTTTCGTAAATGTGATCTAAGTATCCACATTGTGGCGTTACACTACCCACATTTTAGCACATCCTTAGTATACTTTGACTTAGTTTTACTTCAAACATTGTCCAAAATATTGAAGAGTGTCACTTACTTTGTTTTCATTATTTTGATACCACTTTGACACTAATATCTTACTTCTCCGTGAAGCTTGATAGACGTGTCCAATTGGTGTGGTTACGTGGCTTACATTTGTAATCCTTTCCCTTTAACATTTAGGCCTTGTTGGTTGTTGAACTTGTTGTGGTATCCTTTGATTGGGAGTCACATCTACCCTTTGTTAATATTTATGCCTTGTTCATTTTGAGCTTGACATAAATATTGACATTGTGTTGATCATCTTTGCATTGAACTATCATTTTGCACACACATTTTTAGGGAGTATTTCCTTATTGATTGGCTTTGTGTTTTCACACTTGCATGATTGTTCCTTGTGATCATTCATCTGGAAAACTTGTTTTCTAGGACAATCTTTTTGATCTCATCGATATTGCATCATCACAATGTCTATTTTCCTTAGACCTTCTTTGGAAAATCATGCACGCATCTCCATACTTATGAAATGTCTAGTTGGATGTCATTATGCTACCCGAATCGACATGTCACTTCTTCCTTTGAAGGAGTTCCATCACACTATCTAGGTCTAGACATTTTTGCTTAAAATGACAACCAATGATGACTATCATCGCGGTTTCCTCATGCTTATACAATATGGAACCTAGGTTTAGGAATTCAAATCAAAATATTCCCATTACAACTAAACCTCATTTGGTTCTTCATGCTAGAGGGCCCATTCGGGTACCTTATTCCCCACCTTCAACTCATAGTCGGTGGTATGGTTTGGATGCTTTGATCCAAATTATTATTCAGGTTCCCCCACTCTTCTTTTGATTCAGATCCAAACTACCATTTGGATTCCCACTCTTCTTCTGAAGATTCAGATCCCAACTATTGTTTGATACCCCTAGATCAAATCTTGAATCATGGTCCTCCCTTCCTTTTGTAGGATATTTATTCCAAATCACCTCAATGATGTCTTCCTCCTTTGAAGACTTGTGTGACTCCAAGTTCCATCGATCGAACATCTAATTTGGTTCTTGAGTCACGTCCTCCCTTTCTTTGTAGGACCTCCTTCATCAGTCACCTCGATGACCTCTTCCTCCATCGAAGAGTTCCACGACTCAGATTCCCTCTAGTCAATCATCCAATTTGACTCCTACATCACAACTTAATGGATGGCTATGTGATCCTACTTTCCAACCTACATTAGGTCATCTTCTAGAAAAAATGATCTAAGTCCGGATCTAATTCATCCATTCATGAGACACTTGCCACCAAGCCTATTTCATCTCTTGAGTCATCTTCTACTATCAATCCAAATTCAATCCTCTTCGTCCCTTGATCCCTTTCAACCATATCATACCATTTCCTCATCCATCTTCTAAAGATCAATGTTATGACCATGTCAAACCATTAAAGAAATCCATGTGCTAAGATATCTTTTCAAAGCACTATCAAAACTCTTTGGGAGTGATAAGGTCAAACCTTCCCCTCATCTACATCATCAAACATCTTCATCTTCTTTTGTCAATCAATCTTCCCCACTTATCGAGGTCCATTTATTCTAGTCAACCTCTATGGCCAAAGAACAACAACCTCTACGATTGATTTCTCTTAGAATGATGGAACAATTAGACTACACAATGATATCCCTTTAGAGGATTACAAAAAAGGATTCTTTCTTGAACTCGATACACTCACGTATTGGGGAAAAGAATTTGATCCTTTTATCAAAATAAAGGAAGAGCCTAAGGTCATGGAACTTGATTCTTCTTCTATTCCATCTTCACCTTCTTCTGAGCATGATGAGATGTCGGGGTCTAGCATTGATCCATGGCCTATCTTCTCATTACCAAATCATTCCTTATCTATCATCATTCCTCAATCAAAATCTCACCTTGGGTCACCATTGAGTAGCCCATCATCTTCTTCTATCCTGGAGCCACCCCGGGTAGTCCTCCATTTTCTACTTGTGGGTCACCTCTTGGTATCCCATTACCTTCTATTCTTGGGCCACATCCTAGTATCCCTTCATCCTCTTCTATCTATGGGACACCCCAGTAGTCCCTCCTCATCTATACTTGGGCCCACGTCCCTAGTAGCCCTTCATCATCTTCTTCTATTCTTGGGCCATGTCCTCATAGCCCAATTTCTTCCATCTTAGGGCCATATTCTAGTAGCCCTTCATCATCTTCTATTAGTGGCTCACCTCCTGGTAGCCCATCCTCTTCAATTCTTGGACCATATCCTATTCATCCATCACATCATCCTTCTACCAATGATTGGGGCAAGCCCACCATCATTTCTCTCATTCCTATCATCAATCATAAATGTTCACTCTCTTCTCCCCCTTCTCGAGATTAGAAAATTCACATGCATCTAGCTTATAAGAAACCCAAATAGTTCATTATCAAGCTCAAGTCAAAACTTCCAAGAGCTCAAATCCCCCAACAACTTCAAACAATCTCAAAATTATAAATCAAACGTGATTCAAGAATGCACATCAATGTAACCATCAAGTATGGTGCAAAGTGCATAAACCTATGAATAGGGAACTCAATCTCCCACATAAGAAATCCATGTTTCAAGATAAATCACAGTCATTTGTTGAGTATGAGCTCACCATGATCATCGAGATCGGAGAAAATATTACACTTGATAAACAAACACGCTAGTCTCCCTTATCAAAGAATTACAAACATTGTTGTTGGATCTTACCACGCAGAGTGACTTTGTTAGTCCCAACCTTTCCTAAAACTATCAAAAATCTAAAAAAAAAATAATTCAAAAATACAAAAACATGAGAAAATACAACAAAAATCAAAGGTACAAAGATCAAACATTGCAATCAGGTATTGTGTACACATGGATGTTTCTTTCTTCCCTTCCTTATTATTTTGCAAGTCTTCCTACCATTTTCATCCCTTCAAGTGATATTTTGGTTAGCCTATTCACACACATTTTGTGACATTTATCTCTATGGTATCCATTTGACCCTGGTCTTTTATCACCTTGGTAAATTAAAGAACGACTAACCTCTTAGAGATCTTATCACATTCAACATCTAATAAACTTGTTGCAAAGAAATTTTGGACATATTTGTTGACACTAGCCAATGTTGTCATCACAATCACTTCCACCTCCTTTCATCAAGCCATATGTGGTTCTTAACCCCTTGTCAAACAAGAGAGCTGAAATAAGTTTTTAGAAAGAAAAAGAATCAAAATCAATCAATCAAAAAGCTAAAAGCTAAAAGCAAAAGCAAATTGATATATTACTCTCTCTTGGGGTATTTCCAATAATCTCTATGGGGATATGGATGCCTGACTAGTAGTAGAGAAATGTTGTGATTAGAATCAAATACATCTCCATTGGGGCTATGGACACTGGTTTGGCAAGCAATGGAGAAATGTATGGCTATCCTTCCACCCTTCATTCACAAATCACCTATCACCTATCAAAATAAATCATTCCTACACATTGGCTAGGGTGTCTTCACTTGTTGTCTATTAAATCTTCCCTTCAAGAGGTAATTAAATTCCATGTGCACACACTGGATCTCTATGAGTAGGTAGGATTAGTATGTTACCAAGTGTCTTTTTTTGGACCTTGTTCAGACTCTTACTCTTAGTCCTTATCTGTCTCATGATTTGTGCCTTTGGCTAATCACTTCTTCATCATGAGGCTTCTAAGCTACATTCATATCATTCACATCATTCTTCTACTTTTTTAGAACATCCATGTGTATAAGATTACTTTTTTGCCATGTTTTTGGACACCTTTGTCCCCTTTCAAAAAACAATCTTCTCCTTCCTTTCTATCATGTGATTTTAGGCCAACTTATGTTGGGGGCATCCTTTCTTCTTCCCAACCACTTCATTGGTTTATGTTCATCATCATGTTGAACCTATCCATAATGGCCTTGGGTCCACTTCTACCGTGAAGATTTTTCCTTTGAATACTCCCACCTAATGTTGGGGCATTTTCACATCTTCACCTTTTTCGTATGCACACGTGGCCTTATGCCCTTGTACATCCCATCTATCACTAGGGGCATCCATGCTTCCTCATCTTCCTGTACATAGTTTCAAAAAAATTTCAAAATCATCAAAAACATTCAAATATGTTAGAAAAAAATCAAAACATTCAAATATGTTTAAGAAAACTTCTAAAAATTGAAAAATCATCCTATAAAATGTCACTCTTTGGTTCTCACTTGTTCATGTGTGTGACTCATGGATCATCTCGATCTACCTCCATCAACAAAGCTAGGTTTCTTGCTATGTATGTACTTCCTGGGCATGATCAAGTTTCGAGTACTTATTTTGTAGTGCACATTGCTTTTTCATCGGACCCAAGTGTCCTCCATTATTCCCTTGCATGTATCCTTGCTTGGGGCACCATCATTAACCCTTTTTGTTAATTCAATAGGTTAGAATTGAAGCTTGATAACAAAAACATTACATTATGTTTCTCTGTTAGGTTAGCTTGTTTACTTTCTCGTATTGCATTGCATTTTGTATGTTGCATGGAGTTAGGCATCTTTTACTTTCTCGTATTGCATTGCATTTTGTATGTTGCATGGAGTTTGTGTTTTTAGAAATGGACATTTGTTCGTATATGGATTTTCATGTCATACTACACTTTTGTTCATTCTTTTTAATAAGGACCGATGATGAAGATCTTTAGCAATATGATGAAAATAAAGTTGTTTAAAAGGAACTGGATGGATGTTAGCTCATTCCCTCTTCCTCATACTCCTTTTCTTCTATATCCCCTTTCTTCTTCTTCTTCACTATTCTTTCTTTTTCTCTTTTTATCATCTTTTCGATCATTGATCGAGTTCTTCTATCACCCCATCGACAATCGAGGGGGCATCCTTCATTCTACTCATTTTTCTTCTATCCCTTCAAAATTTTCTACTTGTTTATGCTTTTCTACTTTCTTTGAAGTGATGTTACTTATGCCACCCCAAAGAGGGGAAAATGTAGACACCTAAAATATGCTTACACTTAGCATTTCCTCCAATTCAACCAATTAATGACACTTCGTTAATTACCCATTCTTTGCTCCATTCTCGGATGCCCATTTATGACACCTTCTGGTCGTATTCTTCCTATATTCAACTTATTTGGCTAATATCTCTCTTATTAGCTAAACATTCCTCCTTTGACCATTCAGAACCTCCCTAGTTCTCTCTAGACCACTTCTATTGGCTTTGTAGGCTATCTATCAATCACAATTGGTTATCCTAGACCCCTCCCAACTCTCAATGAGTCTCTAATCACTTGCTAATCAAGTTTAACTAGCCTAAACCCTAGTTAACTAGCCTAAATCCTAGTTAACTAGCCTAAACCAAGCTTACTAAGCCTAAAGCATGTTTATCCTAATCTAATATAAAAGTGATTTTTGAGCTTTAGTCCCACATGCACCCAAATTCAAACTCTCCCAAGTGAAAAACTATAAATAGAAGGGTCACCTCTCCCTCTCAACCTTACACCTTGTTTACATAACAAAATCTCTCTCATATTTGGAGATCTTGGCATTAGAAATCATTTGTGATAGCTTTAAGCTATAGAACATTTGGATCTTGGCCATACTCCATTGTTAAGAGCTCCTCCATCTTGCATCCATCCACTCCAAATATAGTTAGTAAGGGAAGATCTAAAGCTTGGCCATGTAGCCAACTTGGAGAGATCTCTTCACTATTTTGGGAGTAAACAACACACAATTTGATTTCTTAGAATCTAACTAGGTTCACTTTCATTAAGCTTTCATGGAGTAGAGATTAGTATATATGCTAGGGTTTGAATGTTTGTTTCAAATTTATAGTTTTGGAAATACATTCGAATAATAATAATAACTGATTTGATTTTATTTGTGTCAAAATACCTATTTTTGGTTCTAACGTATATGCATTCCACTTATAATGTTAATTGATGTGAAAGAAACCACCCATCCTGGATAAAGCCCCCTTCTTCCTTCTTTGAAAAATATCTTAAGAACCATGAACCTAGAATTTGAAATGTTGCTACCATTCTTACAAGCTAAAATGTTGAACTTTATCTCATGAAATTTGTTTCTTTCTAAATAGATCCTAGTTGAATTTTCTTTTTCTATTTTTATCATTTAATGGATGGATGATTTTTTCTTATGTAAACCATCATTGCACTTGTTATTCATCTCACCATAGCTTACAATTTTGCAAACTATGGACTTTTACAAGGAATATTACCGAATGTGTCACATTATCAATGTATCTCTTGAAATTGTGACTTTAGGAACATGGAAAAAGTGTACATCTAATAACCTCCATGCATTAATGAGATTGATTTCTTCGTGCTTGAAGCTTATAACAAAAAGATGTACTATGTTTCATTTTTAGCTCAGTTGGTGGTTGTGATGGCACATGTTGTACTACTCAAATGCATCCTAGAAGTTTGATGTATATTGATAATGCAAATATGAAACCTTTATGTTTGAAAGTGATGCCTTGTATGCTGGAAATCTGCATCCAGAAATAGTGTTTTTCCATTAAAATGAACTTAGATCATTTTATGCTTCCAAAACAAACTCTATTTCCTACAACTATGAGTTCTGAACCATGAAAAAATAGAACTTGTGTTTTTGTTCTTGTTTTCACATGTTGATGTGATGGTTTTCAATACAATATGATAGTCAGGGTCATCTTCTGAAATATGATAGAACCCGTGACTTGAAATTTCTCCTGAATTAGTACTTGGATAGATTTTAATGTTTCATATGTACTTGCAGCTCCTTCCTATAAGCATTTGTTGAATATGAAGTTTTATTCACATGTTATTGCTCATTTTGAAACTTCATTGATGGTTTTCATTTCTATTTTGTTAAAGTATACTTCCATTTCATGTACCTATACATTTCAGAAAACTATTTAGAAAAAAATGAAGCTACCATCCTCTTCTTTGATTCATCTTCTGATTTCCTTTGTGATATGGTTCTAAGATTCATTGAATGACCTTGAATGATGATATCATGTACTTTAATTTTCATCTTTTGGCTCTCCATTATGCATTATTTTCTATACTTGATTTATTAATTCATCTCGCATGAAACCGTAAGTACATGATAGTGAGGACATCCATAGCTTCTAACAATATCTCTTGTGTGTCAAAAGGTGCTACAATTATGGAGGAGGAGCATGAAGATGATGTGGCTGCAAGCGAGGAGTCAAGGGGAAATTTAAATTATTCGAGAAATGATGGGTTTCCTCTCTCCTCATTTACTTATAGCTTTATGTATATATTTACTTTTCTTGTACACATAAGTTAGCTCCCACACTTGTGTGGGATACTTTATTTCTTCATGAATAAATGGAATTATTTATGTAATTGAGTTGTCTATTTCCTTTTGCATTTAATTTTTGTAATTTGTAAATGTGGAATGAAATTAATAAATCAAATAACTTGAATTAAATGCACCTATACTTGATTTTATTTATACTAAAATGAGAAAAATCATTGATTGCAAACTCAAACCTCTTCGAATCCCGTAAAAATACAACTGTACTTGTTATAAGGCATGTAACTTTGTATGTTTGTTTCTCTTCCCACCTTCACCAAGGCCATGCATTAGTTTTCCAAGGCTTATGTATGACTTTTTTGAAGATGAAACTTAGAATGGAAGTATATGTGAGGTGTTGCATCCTCGAACAACACCTACAACTATCGGTTTACTTTTAGTTCTTCCCAAAACTACCTAGAACTCCGTGAATCGAAAATTTGTTTTTGCACCCCCTCTAATGATTGACCAAAAATGGTCAACAATTACTGTTACTTGATTTTGGTTGATATTATTAATGACCTTATGAGTCATGAATACTTATTATGTTTTGAATTACTATCTTTATCAAAGTTATTACAACTTGAAGAAATTCTGAAATTGAAAAGTTTTTAGAAAATTTGGGTTATAATCATGGTTTTGTGAATATACCACTTGTTGTATTGGTTAAGTGTTTTATTTTATTGAATGAATTAAATATGTCATCGGGATGATGAATATTTTTAGGGGGGAAGTATGTAACATCCTTCCCTTTCGAGTCCCAAAATTGATGACCATATAGACAACCAATAGATAATCAACTCGTTAAAATGAAGTGTTAAGGGATAATTTTGCATTGCTGAAAAACAAATTAAGCTTTATTTAAATTAATTTAACATAAAAACCAAGATTCTTAGCTCACGATGTCATTTTTCGTCGCATATATGTTTTATCACATATCAAATAATGATTATTTTTGTTGTTGACCGCTTATAATATCACTACGTGATCATTATTATGTTGGATTATCAAATTTTGTTACTTTTAATCTCTAGAGAAAAGTCTATTTTGGAAAGTATATGGAAGACAATAATTATATTGCGTGTTTATTCTCTTGCTTGGACTCTTCACATTGGGTCATTTTTTAGGTCTCTTAGCATTAGTTATGAGTTTGTAACTTGTTTATACAAAGTATTGATTTATTAGAATACATGGCATATGGGCATGGGAAAATACATTAAGTTTTAATTAAATGCATGGAGGTTAAATGGATTTCATTAACTTAGAATAAAAATCCACTTGAAAAAGAGTGGGTGGCATGTATTAGTGTCTTGTTGGGCTTACGTGGCATGTTAGTTATGTGGCATTGGTGACTTGGGAAAATAACTTGGCAAATGTAATTCAAAGCATACTTGTTTAATGTGATGTGAAGTGGGCATGGTTGTGTGGCATGAGGAAATAACATTGAGGAGGTTTTGGGTTTTAACGTTTTGTTAATAGATATTTGGATCCTTGGGAACAATTAGCTTCCCGAGAAGCCAACCCTAAACTTGGTTGCATTCTCTCCACTTGGTCATTTGGTTTGTTTGGTTTGAGTTATTTTTAGGGGTTTCGAAGGAAGTGGAATTTTCTCGCCCGCATTGTGAATGTTTTTCATTCATGAATTTTAATTTTGAAATGGATATGGAGGAATCTATTATCTCAATTTTCACCTCCCAAAAAAATTGGATCATCCACAACCCCATGTAGGAAAAAACTCAAGAAACGGTTATGTAAATGCACGAGCCCATGCTTCAAATCCAACAGACAAGTTACAAGTAGGCTCTACAATGGAGTAGCAGGGTCGGGGAAGGAGAAAACAAGGAAGAAAACCAAAGGCTCAAAGGAAAATAAATAAAGAAGGTTCGAAGTCTTTGGACTCGTAAACAATTAAGAATGAGCACCAAAATGACTAAGTATGGAGGAGACAATAGAATTTTCCAAGTGTCCAAACAGTGCACCTCCAAAGATTAATCCAAAATCCAGAGACTCAAACAAGTACCAAGCCTCCATGTGTCTAGAGCCCCAAAAGTCACACCGGTCGTTGAAAAGTCTTTGACTCAGCGGAAGGTGCCAAGTGTCCAAATGACGCTACTTCAAAGATAAATCCAAAGAGTGGAGACCCAAATGAGCATGGTCTTACCACGTAGTCCAAATTAAAAAGGTGGGATAGAGTGGGCCCAAAAATTGGTTAAGTATAAGAGTGTAGGTGGAAGGTGCCACATGTCTTAACGATGCTCCTTCAAAGGTAAAATCCAAAGCGGGTTTTCAAATGAGCGTGGGCCTTCCATGTGTCCCAGGTCCAAAAAGGGACAGAGTCAAGGGTTGAATAGTCAAAGCAAAGGTAGGCCAGCAGAGGGAGCCAAGTGTTAGCATGACGCTATTTCAAAGGTAAAATTTGGGGTAGGTTTCCAAACAAGTGCTGTGCCTCCACGTTTCAGTGGTCGACTTTTGGCCTGCTAAGAAAAGAGACTGAGGCAAAATACAAAGGAACCCAAGGAGCTCGTAGAAGCTGCCACGTGTCAATCTGGTGAAATTTCATAAGCGAAAGGTAGAGGGTGAATCTTCAAGATGCACAAGGCTGCCACATGGACCCCACATGCAGTAAAGACTCTTTAAAATATTGTGCTCCCACAACCCAAATATTTAAATGGTCATATCTTTTGACTAGAAGTTCAGATTTGGGTGGGAGAAGACTTTTTGGAAACATCTCGACACCCTCTACACCATGGAAACATAAAATATCATTCTTAATAGGATTTAGTGGGTGAAAATGGGAAAACATTTTCCAGGCCATTAATATAGAATCAAATTTCTTCAACTACCAGACTAGATTTAATTTGATCTCATTGGAGAACTAGAAATTGAAGATTGTAGGTAGATTTGAGAGGGCATTGATTGATAGTGGTTGAGATTTCAAATCAAGATTCAATGCATATCTCGAGGTGGTTAAAGTAGGATTCAAAATTTCCCTCATCTCTCTCTTATTCTTCCTATATATTGTAAAGGAGGGGTATATTCAAACGGTCGTTCATTCTTTCTCACCTGGCCCCTCTCTTTCTTCCTTAGGGTAGAATGTAGAGTGTAGGCCTCCTTTACAAGCTATATAATGGCATTTCCTTACCTCTTTCCCACTGATGATGTACCGTGTAACATTTTGGAGCAATAAATCTATTTCGTGATGCATCTGTCCATCCTTGGCTTATTTTGTTGTCTCTTCTTACCTCTCATCGTTGTAGGGTATACTATGCATACTCGATGTTTGTTGCAGGTTCTGGGAGCTGTGCTTAATGGGTTTTGAAGTGGTGTTCTGTGTGAAATCTATCTCTAGTCCATGGTGCATTCTGTCCACCCTCTCCTCTGCTCACCTCTCTCCACTTCAGGTAGTCAGATTTGTGATTCAACCACTTCTTTTCTTGGTGTATCACCACTTAGTGTAGGCTCTTTCACCCCTCTCTCTCTCTTTTTCCTACATTAGGATTAGCTTAGAGTAGCTTGTGGTGTAGATTAGGAAGCAAGAAACAACTTTCTCAGAGGCCCATCTCAATTTTTGCAAGTACCATAGCTTGAGAGATGGTCCCATGTTGTGCAATCACACCGGATGCCCCACCTCACAATTGGGCCATTCAAGGGTGTTGTGATTCTGGGACGCACTAATAGTTTTGGCACCCCAAGTGGAATAGACATGAAGCACCTTACCACTTCATCTTAGTAGGTTGGTGTGTTCATGTTAAGGTTCAACCTTTTGAGGCACATGCAAGTACATCCGGTGACTCCATCTAGTCAATAGCCCATCCTCTCGCATTATAGATATTTTCCATCCATTTCCACTCATTTTCATCCATTTTCTTCTTCCATCTCTTTCATTTTCTCCCATTCCATGAGGTTGTGCAATCATGGCTTCATTTCCTTCTTGGAACTCACACTTGCAGTAACAACAATGTAATCCACCTCTAATGCATTTCCCAACTCCTCCGATCAACATTATTATCAAATCCAAAATAATCATGCTTACCCATATGAGCATTGCCAAAACTAGTTTGGCTATGGAGCTTATCAAGAACAAGGGTATGCATATAATGACAACAATCAAATGGAAGAAGTTAATCTGTTGAGAGAAGATTCAAAAATGGAGGTTGGCATGGTTTAGTCAAGGGCCATAACACAAATGAAGGCATTCAAGATTGGTCAGTAAGGCACCTTGTCCATGGGAAGGCCTTTTCAAGACATTACAACCCTCAAGAGAAGCTTGACTTCATGGTTGAAGTGCTACCTCAACTTACATAGTGGATTGAGGATATTGAGGCTTATGAGTTGGACACAAGACAACCTTATCAATGGGTAAGTCCACCACCTCCTAGCTCTTCATTTTCTCTTTCTCAAACTTTATCATTTCAACATGATCAAGAGTCAAGCCCCTCATCTATTGCCCCAAGTGTTAATTTATTTTCTCCATCTCCTGATCTCCCATCCCACCTCAGCCTCGCCCTTTTCCTTGAAAATGGTCATTTCATCTAAATAAAAATAACTTCCACCTCCCTCCCAAACACAAAAATTGCAAAGCTGGTTGAACCCCAACCTGTCACTCCTCTTGCTTTCCCAAGTCCATGTTGGGAAGAGACTCAAGAATCTAGTCAAGGAGAAAAACAAGAAGGGGAGCCCAACAGAGAAGAAATGATAGACAATCTGAAGAGTTGGGCTACTAAATTTGGGTTTACAAAGATTCCCTTGATGGTCAACCTAATAGAAGAGGTCAAGGTTAAAGAGCTAGTGGTGGTTGAGGCTGAGTTTGCAGTAGAGAAGGAACAAAAATAAAAAGAAGAAGATCAACAACCTATTTTATTTGAATACAATGTCCCTAATGGAACTCTGTCTGAAGAGAATGCTGATCTAATCCAAGTTGCACAACCAGTTAAAGAGGGGAACAATCATCTCTAAGCCCCATCAAGAGGAGAAGATGGGAGAGACTAAATTAGTGTTGAAGCCACTCAATTAAGAAATCATCATTAAAGATTCTTTTCTTTCATTTCAAGGGCATAATTTGATTGATGAACCCATGATGGAGGAGGAACATACAATTTCAAAGGCTCCAAGCGGTGGGAAGGGGGCGAAGAACCTTCAGTTCTTCCTCCCACTTCATCCCCTTCAAACCCTAATGTTGAAGAAGAGTTTAAGCTTTCAAACTTCATGTTTGAAGATGAGGGGGACCATGGTGAGCGAGTTTCAAATTAGGAGGACACCATGGAGGAGTTTGAGCACATGCAACAGGACAAGGAGGAAAATTATCTGTCTAACTTGGAGGATTGCTTTGATGGAAAAATCCCATGGAGATCACATCATTTTATCCTCCATCATCCACCTTCCAAGCACATGATCCTACTGCCATGAAGGAGGGCATTCAAGAACAATAACCTATGTCTCACAACATCCCTCTGGAACCAAGGTTGGAAGATATGAGTCTTCCATGTTCTTCACAAGAGAAGGAAGAAGAACAACCGAATCCAAGTCCAGTTAAAGAGGAGCATATGGAGGTGACCAAGACAGATTTGAGGCACTAAATCATGAGCTGGTTACACAAGAAAATACATACCCCTCTCCCATTCAACCTCTCCAAAAGTATAATTTTTGGAAGATCCTAAACTCACTAGCTTCATGTTTGAAGATGAAGCTTCATATGGTGAAGATAACGAAGATTTTAAGATCACCATGCAAGGGGGAGAGACCTTGCTATAGCAGGACAGTAAAGAGTTTGATTTCCTATCAGACTCAAAAGAATGTTTTGATGAAAATAAGCTAGTTGAAATTGTAATATTTTCTCCCCATCATTCATTCTTCAACCACAAGAACCTGCTACCATGGAAGAGAACGTACAAGCACAACCTGCAATTTACAACATGCCTCCTGAATCAAAGTTGGAAGATTTTGATCTTCCAAAAGTCACACCTGCTGCAGAGGAAGAGAAAGAGTATGAGGCTATCATCCCTCTCACACCATCCATCTAAGAAGGTCCACAAAAATACTCCATTTTTGGAGTTAAATTTCAGAGAAAAGGGCACATTCAAAGGATCAAACCATGCCCAATCAAGTACTTGGATTCATTAGAGCAAGGGAGAATCCAAAACCAGTCATGCCTACTTCGGGGCATGAGGGTGAGTATCAAAGTATGAAGGGTCATCGTAAACACCTCCAGGGGTCCAATGCCAATCAACTTGAGGAGGTATTTTTGGTTGATGTTAATACCTTAATGATTTGGGTTGAGGACTGACTTATTATCAGTTTTTCACTCATACAAGAAGCCATATTCAGTGTCAAATCATTTGCATGGCTGCCCCTTTTGAGAAAAGGAAGCTATTTCTCCCTTCCTGTGGTAGGATTTGTTTAAGATTTTCTTTCTCTCTGGTTAGTGTAGGAGTAGGAGTAGACTTTTTGTTTTTCAGTAAGAAGTGCTTGTGCACACTCTGCATGTCTCATTTGAGGCATGTATGATTTTGTCTTTGTACATAAGTTTTGTTCACATTTCTCCAGAGCTACCAAGGCCATGCCCTTCAGTATTCATGGCAGAAGACCCATAGTTGTCTGTAATAGTTGCTAATTTCAAAATAAAACAAATATAGAGAAACTAAAAATGTTTTTGAGACAATCTGTTTCTAGGGAGGGTTCAAAGGCAAAGGTTCGGTGGTTAGGATTAGAGACAAGATCAGATTAGATAGGCTATCATTCTTGAATCCACACCTAATGAATGCTTCAAGGCTACTGGTATCTTCATCTAGCAAGCAGATTCCCTGCGAGTCACCAATTGTTATCTCAATTTTTCCCCAACAAAATTGGATCATCCATGACCCCGTGTGGGAAGAAATTCAAAAAAAGGTTCCGTTGTATGATCCCATGCTTCAAATCCAAAAAAAGTTATAGGTAGGCTCTACAATGGAGTAGAAGGGTTAGGTAAGGAGCAAACAAAAGGAAGAAAACTAGAGGCTCAAAAGAAAAGAAACGGAGAAGGTTCGAAGTCTTCGGGATCTATAAACAATTCAAAATGAGCACAAAAAATGAATAAGTATGGAGGAGACAACGGATGCTGCCAAGTGTCCAAATAGAACATCTCCAAAGATTAATCCAAAATATGGAGACTCAAACAAGCACCAAGCCTCCATGCGTCCAGAGCCCCAAAAGTCACACTGATAGTTGAAAAGTCTTCGACTTAGTGGAAGGTGTCAAGTGTCCAAACAACGCTACTTCAAAGATAAATCCAAAGAGTGGAGACCCAAATGAGCGTGGTCTCACCACATAGTCCAAATTAAAAAGGTGGGACAGAGCGGGCCCAAAATTGGTTAAGTATAAGAGTGCAGGTGGAAGGCACCACATGTCTTAACGACGCTCCTTCAAAGGTAAAATCCAAAGTGGGTTTTCAAATGAGCGCGGGCCTTCCACATGTCCCAGGTCCAAAAAAAGGGACATATTCGAGGGTTGAATAGTCAAAGAAAAGGTAGGCCAATAGAGGGAGCCAAGTATCAGTACGACACTATTTCAAAGGTAAAATTTGGGGTGGGTTTCAAACAAGCGCTAGGCCTCCACGTGTCCAGGGTCAAACTTTTGGCCCACCAAGCAAAAGAGACTTGAGGTAAAATACAAAGGAACTCAAGGAGCTCGTAGAAGTCACCATGTGTCGATCCGGTGGAATTTTAGAAGTGAAAGGTAGGGGGAAATCTCCAAGATGCACAAGGCTGCCACATGGACCCGATACAGACAAACTCTTTAAAATATTGCACGCCATTGACCTAAATATTCAAATGGCCATATATTTTGACTGGAAGCTTAGGTTTGGGCAGGATAAGACATTTTGGAAACTTCTCGACACCCTCTATGCCATGGAAACATAAAATATCATTCTTAACAAGATTTAGTGGGTGAAAAATGGGAAAACATTTTCTAGGTCATTAATACAGAATCAAATTTCTTCAACTACCAGAATAGATTTAATTTGATCCACCATGGAACTTAATAAGTAGTAGATCAACAGATTTGAAAGTAGATTTGAGAGGGGCATTGATTGATAGTGGTTAAGATTTCAAAGCATGATTCAATTCATATCTTGAGGTGGTTGAAGTAGGATTCAAATTTTCCCCTCCTATCTCTTTCTTCCTTAGGGTAGAATGCAGAGTCTAAGCCTCCTTTCAGTGGCTTTGTAATGGCATTTTCTTGCCTCTTTCCCACTGATGATGTACCGTGTAACATTTTGGAGAAATAAAATTTATTTTGTGATGCATATGTCCATCCTTGGCTTATTTTTTTATCTCTTCTTACCTCTCATCATTGCAGGGTATACTATGCATACTCTGATGTTTGTTGCAGGTTCTGGGAGCTGTGCTTAATGGGTTTTGAAGTGGTGTTCCATGTGAAATCTATCTCTGGTCCGTGGTGCATTCTGTCCACCCTCTCCTCTGCTCACCTCTCTCCACTTTAGGTAGTCGGATATGTGATTCAACCACTTCCTTTTATGGTGTATCACCGCTTAGTGTAGGCTCTTTCATCCTCTCTCTCTTTCTCCCTGTCCCCTTGGAATGGTTAGATTAGGATAGAATAGGTTCTACTGCACTGGAGTAGCTTGTGGCAAGTATATTAGGAAGCAAGAACTGGATTTCTCTAGAGGTCCATCTCAAGTTTTGCAATTCCCATAGCTTGAGAGATGGTCCCATGTTGTGCAATCACACCAGATGCCCCACCTCACAATCGGTCCATTCGGGGGTGCTTTGATTCGCACTAACAGAATCTAGGTTAGAAAAGGAATGTTTTGATAATTTATTATTGTTTTCGATTTCTAGATAATATTGTAGGAGAAAGGAAGTTAAGTTGAGAAAGAACATGGGAGTTGCATGCATGATCTTATCCTTGATACTCTAATGCATAATGTTTATATTATGATAATAGTGGTTTTTGGTGTTTTTCTTGTTTTGTTTTTATGGACTAATGTTTGTATTTGATTTATGGTCTTATGATTGGAATACACATTATAACACAAAGGAAATGCACTAGATTTATGCTCATGAACACATATATGCTTTAGAATAGAACCTTATATTCATATTAATGAGTTCAATAACCACATTACATTCATTGAGGCCATAACAGACCCATATAATAATGCAGAGCAAGGTCATGCATCAAAAACTAAACTATGTCCTTCATATTACAAGGAAAAACAGACCCATCCCTCTAAATATGCCATCACTCCTATATTTCCTCTAATCCCAACCCATAGAATCCTCCATGATATTTCTGCAGAGCTTCACCTCTCTTTCCACCACCACTCTCTCTCTCTCAGATCTCTCTTCTACTACCTTCTACTACCCACATCTCTATATATATATTTTTTTCCTTCACCGCCATGCCTTTTGAGGTAACAGATTGGTTGCCAAGTGTCCAAGTGGTCCTCCAATGGAGCATGCCTCCTTTGATCCGAGCTCTCCACTCTTTGCAATGATGTCCTTCTAGATCCTTCCATCGCATGCATGGAATATTCCATTCTTGATCCTATAGCTCTGTCAAGTTGGCACCTTATCCACTCCGCATGCTAGATGGGTCATGCTTTCTCATGTGTGCTATCTAGAACTCCAAATATGGCTAAGTCCCAAAACCCATCTTGTCTTACATGCACACCATGTGTGTTCTACTAAACCCTACTAGAACCCTTCCTGCATGCCTTCAACCCATGCATGCCCTTCTTCAAATAGGTCCCATGCACCCCATGCACCTTCTTGTACTTAGCCAATATTCTGGGGCCCAACATCACCCCACACTACATGTTCTCTATTCTCCATCCTTAGAAACACTTCTCTTCAAAGAATAAAGAATGGTGGGTCTCATGAATAGGGGAAAAAGAATGAAGGAATGAAGAATTGGGAGAAAGAATGAAAGAATGGGGAGAATGAATGAGAAAAATGCTTATTTTTGAAGGAGGAGAGGGAAATCCTTCCCTATTTCTACCTCTAGCTTTTCCCAAGCATCAACCTCATTCTCGTGCTTGCTGACAGAGGTCTCCGACTAAGGCACTCACCTCCTCAAAACTTAATTCCTCCCCTTTGGTGCTCATTGTCTCAACAATACTTTCCAATTTTTTCCCAAGTCCTCAAGCGCATCCATCCTGTGGGTGATCTGGGGGTATAATTCCTTTATTGATTTTTGATCGAGCCTCGCAAGGTCTCGATAGCTTCTGACTTCTTTTCTACCTGGCTAGGATTTTATCTCTTTCTTCCCTATTCCCCTTATTATTTTCTTGAAACTCCTTGAGTTCCATTTCATGAGTGGTGACCAAGATGCTTGCCACTCTATCTCTATTAGTGCAGTTTTCATATGCAGCTTTGTGACTTGTGTGGTGGCCTTTACCTCTACAAGGAGTTTAGTATATCGAGAAACAATCTCAACAACCTTCATCTTCTCTTCTTTCTCTTGCACGCCAATGCTTCTTTTGTAGACTCTAAGGAAAGTGGTCACCTTTCCATCATGAGGATGTGTGTCAAATCCTCCAGACACTGCAAGGTTGATTCATATTTTTCTTGGGTGGTGCTAGATTAGGATGCTTTAAAACAATAAGCACCCGTAATCATTTCAATCTTCTTGTGTAGCTCACACACCCTTTCTTTCTCCTCTTTTAGTTCACACCTTAACTGTGTGTTGATAAGCTCTTCCTACTTCAAGTCCTTTCTCTTCTCAAAGTGAGCTCCTTCTTTTCCTTCTCCAATTCCTCCTCCAGAATCTCACTCTATCATTCCTTCCAAATAGTCTGGCCTCAATCTCAACTAAAACTTTTTTGAGCATTATAGACCTTCTCATCGATAATTGTTTGAGCATTCACCAAGGGATTTACTCCTTTTTTTTTGGCACCTTCATCAAGCTGCTCTCTGACTTACTTCAAACTCAGGTTCATCACGTGGGACTCAAATGCCCAAGATAACATCTTCCTGGTTTGGGGATATGCACCTTCTTCATCAAATGAAGACATAGCCAAGAGTTGTTCCATTGGTATGGTATGCTTTGGAAGTGTGCACGTAGCACCTTTCTTAGGATCATTAATGTATCCCATTCCTTTCCCTTGTGCTACCACTATGCCCTTCCCACTTGTTCACGTAAGCTTTTGGGAAGCTTTTACCAAATTGGGATTCCCACCCATGCTGCCATATTCTTTCCCAATGCTTTCTTCTTCCATCTCCTTCAAAATTTCATTCGCACTTCCACTCCAACTCCTACTCCACCAAATCCTTAATGATGCCCACCACTTCTCTCTCATGGATTTTCTCCACTTGTTCCTTGGTGAGGCTTGGGGTTCCTTTTTTGGTGCTTACCTCTTCACTCACCCCCTTGCCTTGATCCTCTACTTCTCCTCCTCATCATTCTTCTCTCTTCATCTTCCTTGTCATCTTCTCTCTTCATCTTCCTCCTCCTCAGAGTCATGTATATCATACATACCATGGATGGTCTTCACCTCCTTAAGCTCTCATCATCATCCTTCCTTGTCACCAATGTAGGCATCTAGATTTTCTGTCTCCTCCGAGTCTCCTCTTTCTCACCTTTCTTCTTCTTCCTAACTCGGTGATTCCAAGTATAGAGATTCTTCTTTCTCCTTCTCCTTAATAGTGACCTCTTCTTTGGTGATTCTTCATGTGTGAGGGGATCTTCATGCTCTCAACACCTCTTCTTCTGGGGTCTTTTCCTTGACTAGGGACTTCTTTCTGTGTGTAAGTGCTAGGTTTTTTGACGATGCTTCGTGTGCCCACCGATTGTGTGGTTTGCACACTTGGTGCCTTTTTCTCCTACACCTCTTCTCTTTCCCTCTTCTTTGGTGGCCTTTTTTTCCAACCTATGGGGTCTTTTGGAATGGAGACATCACTCTCTAGATAGGAACCTTTTCAAACTTAGGCCTTATGTACATATATACCCTTGTTGCAGCCCTTCCGTGATCGAAGTGTTATTGGCTTCATCATTTGTACTTCATGGGAGACATACTTCTCCATGTATGCACTTCTTAGGGTACATGAGATTTTTGCAGCGCAGCTTGTGGTGGTCTTGGTCCACCTCACTAAGGTGAACCTTAGCCTTTTGGCCTCCTTGAACCGGTTGACCCCTGCTTGGAAGTATTGTGTGGTGAAGGAGAAGGGTAGCTTGCACCATGGGCTCTTAGTCCCATTTGTCAAAGTAAACCTACCAATGTAGAAATGTTGATAAACTACAAACTCTTCCTCTCCATCCATGAGCATGGAAACTACTCTGGGATCCTCCACTCTACCCTAAATGCATCACACATTCATTTATACCACTTCTCTAGCGTGCCTTGTGAGTGACCATCATGGTTTCACAAGTATACTTCTCAAACCTTTTCGTGGGTGAGGAGTTCTCTTCTGGATACTCCCAAAAAAATTTTTCTAGCCCATCTGGTACTCCAATCTCGAGAAGATGATGGTGAGGAGGATTTCCAAATAATATCTTTTCTCCTTCTACATGCTTGCTTATGATTTCATCCACAATAAAGGTGGACAAGTTATAGATGGTCCCTTCTGATATTTTCTAGCATACATTCAACCATGCCTTGTTCACTTGCATCCATCTTTCTTGATCATTAAGCTTGGTGACCAAGCAGTGCATGGCCATCCTCATAATAGGGTCTAGAATTTTTGTGATGTCAAAGTACCACATGAACCCTTTTTGTAGTCATAAGTTACTATTATTTCCTTGATGGCCTCCTTATCACTCAAATCATCATCTATGGATTCTCCTTCACAATTTAGGCCAGTGAACTTGGATATCAACTATGGTGTTATGTGCATCTTGCTGGCCTACAAAGTAGAAATGGTCTTCATGCACATGTGACATCAACCATTGATATAGTCACTTGGGCTTTCCAAAGTAAGGAAACTCATATAGTTGTAATAGCCCTTCCTTTTCCAACTTTACTTTCACCTCATCATCTATATATTGGCATTCCATCTGGTGTCCTCTTTTGTTAGTTGGATGAACCAGCTCCAATGCCATTTCATTTCTCTGTAGTGCTTGTGTGATGGTTGTAATCACTCATGGTCATTTGTCTCAAGTGTGACACCCACTCATTTCCTAACAACACTCCATCTGGGTACTACATTTCTGCATACCATTCCTCATTGGAGCTCGATGATGATGGTAGGTAGTGTTTTTTTTCCTTTTCCCTTTCCCCTTTTTTCTTTGGTGAAATGGTCACCTTATTTGGTGTCATTCTTTTTGTTCGGTTTAAAATTTAAAACTCTCTCTTCTCTCTCTACTACTCTCTCAATCTCAAAACTCAACTCCTGGAAGAAATCCTTCTATCTTCATGCCCTAGCTGCCAAACCCTAACTAGGAAAACCTTCCACAAGATGACGCACTTCAAACAAACTTTTCTCATGCCCATGTACTCCTTCCTCCTAGTTTGTACAGATCTACTCTAGTCACACACTTAGATTTCTAGGATTCTTCTTCCTTCACACAAATCTCTCTGGATGCCCTAGTTCGCAAGAGCGCTTCAACTTTGTAATAGCAAGGTAAATAATGACTTTCCCGACCTCATATTTATAGTTTTTTCTCTCTCTCCAGCAATAAATGCTATACCACCTACCAATGTACTTAACATTAAATGTGGATTTTTCCACTAGGCCAACTTTAAGTGCCCTTACCACGTGCCCAATCCTACGTGAAAAACCTTCTACAACCTTTTCTGCGTGCACAAAAATCCAATCTGACCGAAGACTCTTACGCATGCGTGTCTATCTACAAGTGCCAAAGGCACTTCTTCTATCCTTTACCTGATTTTTTCCCTCACCTACCTCATGTTGTTCTTCACTGCTCTTCATCCTTTGTATGTGGTCTTTTTTATAACCTTCTTGACACCATAATTCATTATCCACCATTTCCCCATGCACTTTCTCAATCTTACGTGCTTCCTTCTACTGGGCCACTCAACTTTTTTATTATGGCTTATACTTTTCTTTGCATTACTCCACCCCACACTAAAATAGATGTGTGGTCCTCTACGCATACACAACCTTAGAAAATAATGTGGTTACTAGTGCACAAGGTGCAAAAAAAAAAAAAAGAAAGGAACAAGCAATGAGAAAGGGAAACACAAGAAAAAAAAAAAAATAAAGGGAAATTCTAAGCTAACTAGAAATATTACCTTATTTACAAACACCAAGAAGACTTATTTATAGTAGGGCTTCAACCTACTCCCATTGAAATGACCTAGTAATCTCATCCCATCTAGCACTTGTAACTAGAAAGCACCTGAATCAAGGATGTATGAGATGATGTAAGGTCCCAACCAATGGAATTTCAACTTCCCAGATGGCGCATATACTTGGAATCATACAACAACACCATCTTCCCAACCTCAAATTTCTTGTTCTTGATATGATGATCATGCCATGCCTTTTGTCTCTTTCTTTTTTGTCTTCTGACTCCATCTAGCAAGTGATCACCTTTCATCTAACTACATCAACTTATCAATCCTCTCTTCAAAGCTTGCTTTTCATCATCCTCCTCTCTGCACATGCTATATATAGTGATGGTAACATGAATTCAACTAGAAAAACAAGCCTCCTCTCCATGCCAAACACCAATTGAAATGGTGTGGCCTTGTTCAACCTCTTGTAGGTTGTCATGTATGCCCATAGAATGGATGATACTTTGTCATCCCAATCTTGTCTTCCAATGTCACAGATCTTAGTCAATGTGTGACTTAGTATTTTGTTAAATGCCTCATAGTTCCATTCACTTGAGGGTGATAAGGGGTAGTTTTGTGATGGGCCACCATAAATTCTGCTAACATAATCCTGACTTTCATTGAGAAATGTGTACCTCTATCACTTGTTAAGCTTAAAGGACAACCATACCTATTGATTATGTTCTCCCATAAAAATATAGCATAGTTTTTCATTGTAGTGTAATCCTTCGTAGGCATTGCCTCTTCCCATCGTGTCAAGTAATAGTGCAAGTAATGATATACCATGAACCAGTCCTTCACGTGGCTATGGTGAAATTGGCCCTACAAAGTTGATTGCCCATTTTTCAAATGGTTCAGCACTGGCTATTGGTCACAAGGGAATTTCATCCTCTTTTTAGGTTTTCCAAGGCACTTTGAAATGGTCACAAGCCTTGCAAAACTCAATACAATCCTGGTAGATGGTTTCCCACCAAATCCCTACTAGTAGAATCTTCTTGTGGTAGCATTTCCTACATAGTGTCCTCCGTAATCCCACCATGTGCTTCCTCCATAATTTCCACATGCTCATGTTCCTAATACGCATCAGTGTAAGAACCTCATCACATCCTAACTTATACAGATCTCCACTAATCAACATGTGTAGGTGTGTACGATGTATATTGCTAATCGCTTCTCTAGAGCCTTCATCCCTTCTGGTGCCACACCTATTTTTAAGAATACTATGATATCTTCCAAGTCTGAGGGCATGCACAACCTAAATATTTACACATCTGACATGGTATCCTCAATGCTTTGTGCATCCTCCCCTGAGTTAATCCTTGATAAGTGGTCAGGTCCTGAATTACTTTTTCCTGGTTTTACAACCACTGTGAACTCAAACTCTTGGAATAATAGGACCCAATGACATATGCCCCTTGAAAAATGGGCTTGTTCACCAAGTACTTCAATGCCATGTGGTCCGTGTAGAATATAAATGGTGTTTCCAATAGTATTTCTTAACTTTTGTAACACATGTAGATCATGATGATAGTGCCTCACGCTCAGTAGTTGTGTAATTTTTTTTGTTGGTGTCAACTTTCTACTAAAAACACAAGGGATGATCAACAATCCCCTCACTAGGTTGTGCTAGTACTACTCCCATGGTTTTCCCGAGGCATCAACATGCACATGGAAAGGCTTATCCCAAGAAGGAAAATGTAGTATGGGGCAGTAGTGACAAGCCTATCCTTCAAAGTGTCAAATGCCTCTCTCTTTGTGCCTCTCCCCAATGAAAGGCACTCTTGTGTTTTAGCAATTCCTCCAAGGGGGCATGGTGATCTTGGCATACCCCTTGATGAATTTTCTTGTAGTACCCCTATATGCCCAAGGAATCCACGCATTGCACTTTGACTAGTAGGCTCCCCTAATCCCACAATAACTACAACTTTGGTGGGATCCACTAGTAAGCCTTCTTTTTACATATAATATGTCCTAACAGGGTTCCAAATGGAGTAACAAAGACACATTTCTTAATGTTGAGGGATATCCTCAATTATCGACATCTCTCAAACATCAGCCTCAAATTGTCACAATGGTCTTTTACCAACCCATATAGTCCATCATCTAGGTAAACTTGAAGAAATTTATGGATGAAGTCCTGAAATGCTTGTACCATGATGCGTGAGAACACAACAGTGCACATTCTTCAATCCAAAAGGCATAACCATGTAGGAAAAACTTCCCCATTTAGTGGTGAAAGTTGTCTTTCTCTGGTCTTCCTTTGCAATCCTGACTTGGTGATACCCTGAGAACCCATCCGTGAAAGAGTAGACTTCGCCCGGACTACTCCCTCCAAAATTTCTTCAAGTAAAGGGGGTTGGAAAAGGATCGATGACACATACTACATTTAGGTCCCTGTAGTCCACACAGATCCTTATTCTTCCATCCTTCTTGATATTGATGACCATTGGGCTTATCCATTTTGATTCTTCCATACCTCAATGATACCAGATGCTATCATCTTGTCTATTTCTTCCTTGACCCATATGCGTAAATTTGGATTCATCCGATAAGGCCTCTTCCAAATCGGGTGCACACCTTCCTTCAACTTGATCTTCATCTCCCCCAAGGAATGGTGGATGCCTTTGAGTTCATGGTACCTACCCATGAGGGAACAAATCTGGAACTCATGCAATAGATCAATGACCTTTGAAACTTCTTTTTTTTCGACCAATAGTCCCCAATGATAGCTTCCTTAGGTTTTGTCTCTATCCCAATGTTAACCTTATTTTTTTCAAGGGCTCATGGTAGTGTGTGCTCACTCATCAATGCTATCTATGACTTTGTGTGTACCTTTAGAATGGTTAACATCCAAACTTTCCATCTCTTCACCATCTACTACATAGACCATTTTTCCTTTTTTTTTTTCCATGCACACATGCTCAAGTTGTACTTCCTCTGATTCTTCTTCATTGAGGCACATCTCCAAATAAGGCTCACCCAACAACTCTAGTAGCCTATCTTCTACCATAGCACTATCTCCCATCGTAAGGTGCACTTGATTACTTGTAATGCCTTATCCACCGATGGCTTTGTACTCCTATACAAATCTTGAATGAGATCAGCCACCAACTCCTGCCAATTACCTATTTGATGATGCATCTCTGAATGAATATACCATGTGTGCACAACCTTGTAAGGTGGAATACAACTTATGCACCCATAATGAAGGTGGTAAATGCTTTTGTGCTTCCCATCCAGGCCTTCTCACATGCTTGGACATGAAATGAGGTGGTCTCTTTACCATGGTAGTCTTAGATGAAAGTGGGTGCGTTGCTCCTGGAGAACCTTATAAAAATGTGATTCTTACCTCATGCCATTCTAGGAGGCTCTCCCGATGTGTAGCCCACCAGCATGTTGTAGTTTTGAGTAGGTTATAACTGAGCATTCCCCTTCTCTCATCCTCATTCTTCCACTGAGCCTCCATTTCACAAGAAAATTTTAGGGTATGCTCCTCAGAGTAACTTGGAAACTTCTTCCCTCCTAGTGCACTTGAATGAATGTGCCTTCATTACCCTTGTTACAGATCCTCTCAATTTTCACCCAATCAACTCATAAGTCCCATGCACCCAATTGTCACATGCCATGCTAGTGGTATCACTCAAGGAGGACCGAGCATCTTCAAACTAGATAACTCCTCCGTGGGATGAATTATCTCAGATCTCTCGATGGAGTGCACATAGATTTCTGTGAGGAATTCCTCTCCTAAGGGCTCAATATAGGGCGATTGACTTCCCATATTAAAGGGATAATCACCCTTTCTTCCTTGTTCTCAAAACTGATATACCCCTTGTTAAACCATAGGTCGACATTGTTCTTATAACACCAAGGGCACCCAAGTAATGCTGGAAATTATCCACCTTGGTGAGTGCCAAGACTTCAAAGTCCCTAGTGAACTTAGCCCCTTGAATAGTGATAACCACATCCTTCAAGACTCCAATGGGCATTTCCTTTGTCTTTTTTTCCATATACAACACATTCAAAGATGGTTGTAATGTGGGTCTTCCCATTTGATGTCCATGCATCCAAGGTAAGAACATTTGACTCTCTCTCCGTGTGTCGATGAGGATATTTCTTAGAAGCCACCCATCAACAATGCATTCAATGTAATCTCCTTATCATAGTCAAGGTTGTGAGGAGGAAGGTTTGCATGCAAAAACCTTCCTTTTGCTCTCTCTCTTGGTGTGTGGTACCTTCTCCTCATCCATTCTCCTAGCAAGGGAATAATATTCTCTTGCCTTAACATCCTACATACTTCCTTGACCTCATCTAGGTCCTCCTTGGAGCCTCGACATTCTTCCTTTGCTCCAACTACTTTGATTTCTCCTTTAGACATTGGATCTCCCCTTGCAAACTCGAATCACATCCATAGTCTCTTGATACACTCCTCCTCGATGATGAGTAGGGTCTCCGGATACTTTCCCATGTACACACTCTCTTAAAAACTAGTGTCCTTTGTCTTGGCATCTCCTTGGCATGCGTGTGCCTCTCTCTCACTGTCGTCATCACCAATATAGGTTCTAGTCCTGACTCACATGCCACTCTTGGCATCCACTTGTGAATTGCATCCTTCTTGATGCTTACCATCCCAATGCCTTTTTTCCTTTTCCAGTGCTGCTGGTTCATATGCTCATAAATCTCTAGACACTCTTCATACTTATGTTTCTTCCCACACCATGAGCATTGCAATAGATCAAGACACTCACACTTGTAATGCTCTATAGATCCATAGTTATAACAAGTTCCTCATGGGAATTCACTTTCTTCCTCCACCATGGTTATTGTGACCATGAAATCCTCCACAAAAACCTCTTCCATGTGCTCCTCCATCTGCGTGCCCTTCATAGCGATGATCATCATCCTTGGAACTACTTGCAAGACTAGTCTGGCACACACCAAGATCAATAACATCATGAATCTGATCAATCAATCTGTAATCCTTGGTATCATGGGTCATAGAGGTAAATATTGCAATAGCAAGAAACATTCTTGTGGATTGCGACATGTAGTAGAGAGGACACCTATTTGCATCATGATCCCCATGGAAAATCTCACAGTCTACCACCATGGCGCATACCAACTTCGAGGGAAACTATCCTTTGCATGCCCTTCCACTTCACATTCTATACACCAAATCCCACTATGAACCTCATGTGCTGAGTTTGCATAGAACAACTTCTCAACTACTTGGCCATTACAAAATTTGAGCCTCTAGAAAAGGGCTAACACCAGTATCAATGCTCCCAATAGCCTCAAGCATGTGCAAGGAAGCTTCCAATGCCTCGTGTGGGTCTGTGAAAGTCTTGTGTGATAGAGCCCTTCTAAATGGTGTTATCAATCCTCCAAAAAACCATTGAGCATGTTGAGAAGGGTGAATGTCATAGGATAGTTTTGACAAGAGAGTTTTGAAAACACATACATCATACTCCCACACACTCTCTGTCATTCCTTGTTGGATCTCCTTTAGAGCGTTGATGCTCTTTGTTCAAATTTAGGATATGGAATTCTGCTAGGAAGGCATTCTTAATGTAGTGTAGTCTACCACCATTTGATGGGGGTCATATTTTTGATACCAACTATGTGTGCATGCCCTTGCAATGTTCATTACAAACTGACTTTCCTTCCACTCTGGGGTAGTGATCCCTTTCATGCATGCCATAGTAATTCACACTTGTGCACATGCTCTGCAACATCTTCAATACCTATGTAGTTGGTAAGTGCAAAGACATCTCAAAAATACTTGTGGAGGTGGTGAGGCCCTTGTCCTCCGATCCAGAGCCTTGGTTTCCTCTAGTGTTTCCTCCTCCACCAGATCCACTGGATCCACCAGGTCCTATTCCTCCTGACCCACCTAGATCCTCTAGATCCACTAGGTCCACTAGGTCCTCCTAGCTCCCTATACCACTAGATCCACCTCCTGTAGCTAGAAAATGGCCTGAAGTGGTCATGCCTAGTGTTCCCAATGTCCCACTGAACTATGTGCCGATGGTTTGTGATATTGTCCCACTACTAGTTGTGTGTCCCGTGCCACTCCCAGACAGTGATACCCAAACCTTTGTATTTTCACCTTGTCCAAAAATTCCTCCAAATACCGGAATGGTTTATGTAGCCATGGATGTTCCAAATGAGAAATTATATCTCTGGGGCATAGATCGGTTACTCCCACCGATACCAACTAGGTTAATAATACTTCTCCCTTGATCTGGAAAACCAAGCACCAGGGGTTGGTCACTAGGTGGGTTAGATGCATGCACCGATGACTCTCCTTTCTCCATGTGATGAACTCTCATCAAGAAGATGAAGGGGCTTCTCTCCCATGCTTTCCAAGATGGGGTAGCATAGACTACTTAGGTTCCATGTCCTCTGCGTGAACCTCAACTCCTTCCCACAATGTCTACCTCCATAGATCCATCACACTTGCAACCTCACATTGTCTAGTCATCTCCCTTTCATGAGCTTCACTATACTTGAGTCATCTCTCCTCCCTTTCCTTTTCAGCCACAATGTCCACCATCTTCCTCCACCCTAGCTTTCCTCACAACTGCTCAGAGAAGCTTAGCCGGCCATGGGAAATGCCTCTAAACTTAAGGTAATGACCAAGATCTTCATAGCCAAAGGAATAACATGCAAAAATGATCCTCTGGGCTCCCTTAAAAACTCAAACTCAACAACTTTTGGGAAAGAATACGTAGAAATGGCATATTCTAGAGTATAACTGGTCAACACTCCTTTCCACCAGTGATCAACAACACATGTCCAAGTCAGATCTACATCCTCGTAGCCTCTGGTAATCATCTTGGGTCCATATACATGATCTATAGTACCATCTCTTGATCTGGATGCATATGTTGAAATCCATTCATATAGTTCTACTAGAAAAAACAATAGAAGAATGTCTCATACAACTCATGGTATAGGTTCTCTTCTACCCATCTATGTGCATCAAACTCAGGTCCAGTGTTGAATCTTTGAGAAAACTCATCCTCCATGCTCTTGAACCATGCTTCAACACTTTCCAAGGTCAGACATTTTTCATCACGCATCACAGGGACCAAGATGTATGCCATTTCTCACAACAACTTCAAAAAGAGGTCCTAAAAATGGAACCAAGATGTAGTCATTTTTATACCCTTAGAACAATAGTCTAATCCCATGCACATCATCCTATCACCCAAGTGGGTTGGGCTCACTCACCGAGGCATGCATGGGCACCGAGCCCCTCCTTTATGTGAGTCTTGTGAGAATACATCATCTATGATAGATACTTAAGTGAAAAATAATGGAAAAGAACCATGCATTCATTCTAAGAACCTAGGATGAGTTATCATATCAATGCATCCATAAAAGAGAAAAAATAAAACAACATATAGAACTGATTCATAACACAAAGGAAATGCACTAGGATTATGCTCATGAACACATATATGCTTTAGACAAAACCTTATATTCATATTAATGAGTTCAATAACCACATTACATTCATTGAGGCCATAACAGACCCATATAATAATGCAGAGCAAGGTCATGCATCGAAACTAAACTATGTCCTTCATATTACAAGGATAAACACAGACCCATCCCTCTAAATATGCCATCACTCCTATATTTCCTCTAATCCCAACCCATAGAATCCTCCATAATATTTCTATAGAGCTTCACCTCTCTTCCACCACCTTTTCTCTCTTCTCTCTACCACGCATCTCTATATATTTTTCTCCTTCACCACCATGCATTTCGGGGTAACAGACTATGAATCTCAAGTATATAGCATTTTTTGATCCTTCACAAATGTTGAAGTTGTTAACTATTGTTGGAATATTATCATAACAGGAAAATAATATTGACTTGTTAGATATTGATGTTTTTATGAAAGGAATTCTTAATTGATGGAATTGTAGAAAAATTATGCATAGTCTTCATAAGTTTATTTCTTAATGAGTTTTTATGGTTTGTTTTGAATTACAAACTAAAGTTAATTAATTATTGATTTAATAAGATTCTATATGAATTACAAGTTAAATATTTGTTTAATTATTACGATTTGATGCAAGTTGATGATGTTATACTTGTTGATTTAATTTTTTTAGTTTGAATTAGCAAGTTGACTTGATCTAGTATAGGGTCAAATCTTGATTGTTATTCTCATTATATAATGGTTATGATATAGAATATGAGTGAGTTGACTCATGCCAGTTCTCTCGAACTGACCCATGTATATTTATCTCTCCTAGCAGATGAATAGGTAAATAGGAGAAGCAATGAAGTGAATGCTTTGGACTGATTAAATACTATTTTATTTGATTATGACCTCGCAGTCATATGTAAAAAGGAAAACCACAAGAGGTTCCTTATTCTGTGTTAAATGATTTCGTGAAGTAAACTTAGTTGTTTAAGATGGGCATATGACCCTAATGTATAATCCTAATACGGATTTTTTTACTTATATAATGAAGATGGTTTCACAACCTTGAGTGATTCTATGTTGATTTAGAACCTCTCTGTTTTGATTAAATATAATTGGTTATTTAATCAGACATGGTATATAAGGGTAGATATTATTTACGTCCCTATTTTTTATGGTTGTATCTTTGTATAGTCTGTTGCTAATCTAATTAAATAAGTGCACTAAAGGCCTTTAAATGTGTTATTATAACATTACTTATTATGATTAATTAAGTAAAACATCGGAAAGTATGTTGTTGGATATGATGTTTAACATGGGAATAATGGTATTGATCATTAATTAATTATTGAGTAAAATGTATGTGGCCGTAAATGATAATATAATCTATACTTCAAAATATGAAGGTATGATGATAGTAAATGTGATTAATGAACATCTAGCTGAAAATAAAAGGGGCATGGTTAACTTAAATTGATTAGGCTTAATCATTATTCTTTATGAGATAATAAGTCAACCATCACAAGCAAATGGTATTATCTCCTTTATTAAATAGACCAATAATTAATGAAAAAACCAACCTTTGACATGGACAACCTATAATAAAAACAAGATTACTTCACTAAAGGGAAACTAATAGTTAGTCCATAACTTGAATAATTTATTAAGGCCCGCTTGGAACATAATGAATGACTTAGAGGAGTCTTATTAAAAATACCCCTCAGCTATAACTTAAATAAACAATGGAAAAATTAAGTTTCATAGGAATTTCGGTACTATGAACTTTGATTGTGGATAGAAAAATTTGATTGCGACGTAGATTGGATATAATCTCATGTCATCATGCAAACATCTAGGCATAATGCTAACTAGGGGTAATGATTTAATTTAATTTAATTAAATATAAATGATATATAAATCTTTGAAATACATGAATGAAATAAGAAAACTAAGATGTAATATTTAAAACCCTAAGCAAAAAAGAAGGAGAGAGAACTTAGTTGATTTACGCACAATCTACAATTGATATGAAAAAGGAGAAATGTTGAATAGGTTGAGAATACTATCATAATTGCTCACTTGTAAATTATGGAGCTCACGAATACTATTGGACATATGCGCCATAGTTGGGAACAAGCGTTTGGGTGTTGAAGACTACTGGGTGTTGGTGGCTATACAAGGGCTTAGGATCTACTTTCTAATGTGTCATAATGTCTTTACTATTGTTCCTTGTTGATCACCATAGTAGTAACTCTTTGATTGCTATGGGTACCTATAACCTGTAAATGAAGATTTCACTTACACAAGCCCACAAATCACATCAAAACTAAAGGAAAATGTAGAATGAGGATTAAGATCGACCTCGATGGTCACCCCGAGAGTGAATTTACAACCAAGTACTATAATACATCTTAGTTTCCATTTAGTTCTTGTGAGTGTGTGTAGAAATTATTCCCTAGGATGCCCTTCGCAAGTTGCACTTAATAATGGGTTATAGTAATGTAGTAGAATGTGTGGGTGGAATAGAATGAACTTTCCCTTCCTATATAGTGTATGCAGTCCCTTTCCCTTGAATGGATGCTAGATGAAGGCCTTGGAGTGATTTAGGTTCCTTTTGGATTCAAGCTTAGGTGATGATAGTAATGTTTAGTGCTTGGTCCTTTATTTTAAACACATAACTATGTATTTATATGATTCCCTTATTTGAATTTTGTAATTGACAACTAGAAGGCCGACCCATAAGTGAAAAATATGCCCAAAAGATAAAAGAGACCTAAAAGGAGTGAGTAAGGTAAAAAAAGTGTTAGAGGCGCCAGAGGGGGACAAGAGCACCGAGTGCTTCTGTTTTGGATAGGAATTGGTGTCTGAAGCCATAAATGATAAATTAGTAAAATCTTGACTAGGTTGTAGGGTGTGTAAGACCAAATAGAAAACAATACATAAAGAACATAGGCCAAAGATATTTTTCAACCACTAGTTTTCTTGCTTAGGAATCATGTAAATGTTAATATGTTTTTAGGACCTAGAAATGTACCGAAGTTCGTGATTTTATGTCTACATTTCCCCCCACTTTATGTTGTTGAGTGAGTACTCGATAACATAAAGTAGATAAGAGATGTATACCTTATGATCCTATAGAGCATGTAGTGAAATGTGTTTTGAGTGGATAAGTGAAGCTTGAAGTGATGCAAAGTGAAGCTTTGAGACTAGGAAAGGAAAGTGACCCTAGGGTTGAAGAGTATGTGCTATATCATGTTGTGTAGCTTACATTTGTTGCTTTTTATAAGGAGGAACCTAAAAAAGAATAGAAATAATGTATTCAAAGTCATGTATATGATAAATAGGAGAAAAATGTGCACAATTATGTAAAAGTGTGTAAAAGGAAAGTGTGGACATGATGTAAAAGAGTGTAAAAGGATAGAAAAGTGTCCTAAAATGTTGTATAGAGCAATTTTTTCAAGAGATCTCACTCTAAGAGAGAGTTTTAGGGACGATATCACATCAAGTGTGAGTTTTTTGGGTGATCTCACGCAAATGACAAGTTTTTTGATGCCAAATAACAAGTGTTGGGGAGAGAGGTCTAGGTTTACTCTTCATCCATGACTCTACCTGATAAGCACCAATGTAGATGGCACTTCCTTGAGTTTTTCCTACTATCTTGAATTAGTTCTGAATTTACTAATTTATTCTGATTAAACCGATTGTAGGAGACTATATACATACATCAGTAATCGAAGGACTGCTCTCAGAATCTATGAAATTTCTCTAAAGAATTCTCGTTAACTATGGTGATATGGGAAGATAATTATATTTTCCCCAATACATTAACACCCTGGGAGGAAATAGGAACCTAGACACTTCTATCTAAATCTAGGAATTGGTGTCTATGTTGTCTTTGAGGAATCTATTCAGATTTTGGATCATTTTGTGACTTTGTTCTTGTTTTATTTCTATACTATGCATATTCTCGAATCGTAGCTTTGAGCTATTGTAGGGGTGATTTTTCACCCAATGTATGTCCCCCTCATTTGGGGTGTATGCAATGACTACATGAGTGTGTAACCCAAAAGAGAGAACCCGATGTTGTTCAAACCGATACCTACTGGGGGTAGGGGATGTGTATGGTAGAAATCAAGGCATATGAAATCGAGTGGCTAGAAACATGTGTTAGTAGAAAAATTAGCAAACATGTAATAAAAGACTAATGTAATAAGCAAGTATGAAAAAAGTGGACCATGAAAATTAGGTTTCAAACATAGAACATCTCTCACAATGTCACAAGAAAATCATGGCCAAAGTAGCCAAAAGCATACAAGAATGATCAAACAAGAAATAAGGCATAGCCCACAAACAATGACATTCAATAAAAAATAATGAAAATAAAAATTTATCGGACAAGTAGGGTGGCATATGGTCATGTAAGGAAAATTTTGTGATACTTGCAAAATAAAAGACCTATGCACTTAGTAAGCTGATAAGGAGGATATAAATGAGTAGTTGGAAAGTTGATCAATTGATGAGTGAGGATCTGAGGAAGAATATCATGTTGCTTAGTATTAAGATCAAAATTGAGAGTCATTGGTAGCGACAAGACTTGAGGTTCATTGATATGAGCACATCTAGAAGACATAGAAGTAGAATGAGAAGCATCCTTGAGATGTTGGATTTCAACTTTAAGAGATGTAATAGTTGTTTCCATAACTTGGATTTTGTCTTGAAATAAACAATGCAAAGCTTGAATTGACTCTAAGATTGGTTAATTAGATGGACTATTAGGAGGGATAGAGTCATTAGATAGGTGATTGAAAATGACACTTACTTGAGTGGGTGGTGTATCGGGGGATATGCATAGTGTTTAGGGATTTTGAAGAACAAATTTGTAAGGTGGATGCATTTGAAGAAAGTCATGTAAGGAGATTAGATGATTTTTGGAGCCATGAAAGAAGAAAATGAGGATCCAAGTGTTAGGAAATAAGAGATAAAATATGTGGAATAATCTGTAATCACACTAGTAGAAACTAATATGCAAAAAAAATTACAATCTCAAATAAAAGTGAGAATAAATAACACAACACAGAGAGATAAGATTTAATGTGGTTCACCCAATTTGGGCTACATCCACCAAGAATCACTTATCAAATTTTATTACAAGCCTCCACTTTCTCAATATAATACCCAAATCCGTTTGGAGCTATGCTCAAAACTCTATAGGGAATTCAAAACACATGGGCAATACAAAGCATAAGACCATATAAATAGACATTTTCTTAAGAAAACCATGGGTATCAAAACCATGGGAAAAACTATGGGTATTAAAACCATGGGCAAAAAACCATGGGTATCAAAACAATGGGTACCCAAAAAATCATGGACCCAAAAATAGCCCATAACGGTTACCCATTACCCATGGGTTAATAAACCACCCATGAAAATTTTCTTCGGGGCTTGGCCCCGAACCTTGACCCACTCATCGACGAGCGGGACCACCTTAAAAATACCCGAGTGTAACACATAGAAGTTGTACCACACTCTAACATGAAAATAGGCTCCAAAACATAACACCAAGTGTATGACCACAAGTAGGGTTTACCAAATGATTTAAGTTAATTTGGATTAAATATAATATTACACAATACTCTTGAAATAAATGATATATAATTATTGAAATACAGAAATGACATAAGAAAAATAAGATGTAATATTTAAAACCCTAAGTAAAGAAGAAGGAGAGAGGACTTAGCTGATTTACACACAATTTGGAACTTATTTGAGCAAGGAGAAGTGTTGAACAAGTTGAGATGATTGTCATAACTTCTCACCGTAAATTATGGAGCTCACATATACTTTCATACATGAACGCCCATAGTATGGTATGAGCGCTTGGGTGTTGAATACCTCTTCTCAAGACCGGTGACTACACGGGGGCTCATGATTTGCTTTCTAGTGTGTCACAAGGTATTTGTTGTTGTTCCTTGTTGATCACCTGGTAGTTGCTCTTTTATCGCTGAGGGTACTTGTAACCTATAAAAGAAGAGTTCACATGTACAAGCCCATAAACCACATCAAACCTAAAAAGGAAAATGCAAAATGGGGAGTTGAACTAACCCCGACAGTCACCCCGAGAGTGAACTTACAATCAAGCACTAAACTACATCTTAGAATCCATGTAGTTCTTGTGAGTGTGTGTAGAAATTGTGCCTTAGGATCCCTTTGTGCAAGTTGCACTTGATAGTGGGTTGTAGCTAAAATGTACTAATGTAGTAGAATGTGTGGGTGGAATTTAATAAATTTCCCCTTCTTACGCAGTTGTATGTTGAGTATGCAAGTCCCTTGTCCCTTGAATGGATGTTAGATGAATGCCTGGAGTTCTTTAGGTTTCTTTTGGATGCAAGATTAGGTGATGATAGTAATGTTTTGTGCTTGGTCCTTGATTTTAAACAAATAACTATGTACTTATATGATTTCCTTGTTTGAATTTTGTAATTGAGAATTGGAAGGCTGACCCATAAGTGAAAAATATGGCCAAAAGATAAAGAAGACCGAAAAGAGCAAGTAAGGAAGAAAAGAGTTAGGGGTGCCTAGAGGGGACACGAGTGCTTGGGTGTTTATGTCCTAGCTGGGCGTTGGTATTTGAAACCATAAAAGTTAAATCGAGAAAAATCCTGACTGGACTATAGGATGTGTAAGACCAAATAGAAAATAAGAAACAAAGAAAAGAGGCCAAAGATAGTTGTCAACCACTATTTTTCTTGCTTAGGAATCATATAAATGTTAATATGCTTTTAGGACCTAGAAATGTACCCAAGTGTGTGATTTTGTGTCTATAGGTAGTTATGGAAAAGTGAAAGAGGACGTAATGGTAGTAACTTGTCACACGATCTCTTCTCATTCCGCAGAAAGAACCCGAGTCCAGGTTTTGGTTCTTTTCGTTTATGGAGGTGGTCCTATAAAGAACACACCTCCTCCTTAACATGATCGCCTTCTTAAACAAAAGGAACCAAATAATTGTGTTGAGATATTTGGTTGGTGGTAGAAGACCATGTCCCTAAGGTTTAGGTGCGGTCTTGGGATAAGGTGTTTATGCACGAATGAAAACTTTGGCCAAATTAATGCAAGTAGTTGATTGCATTATCTATTCATCGTATCCTTACTTTATATATGTCAGATGCCAGAGTACGGAGTTAAGTAATTGACTTTCGTAGTTGACATTTAAGGATAGAAAACATAGTTCTCTCAACCTAGAAAAGGTAAAGCAGAGCATACTAAAGATTGTATGATTGCTCGCATAGAGTGGATTGAAGGGAGAAAATGATGCACCCTTCTCAGATGCACAAGGTTTATACAATATAAAGAGTATTTATTTGTGATTTTAACATTCAGTCCTGACATTTTATTCTAGATTTTAAAGTATGTTCCACCAAATGAATTTGATTTTTACAAATTGAAAACAAGTATTTATCTTAAACGTTTTTAATTTTTGTACGAACGTCACTTTAATGACTTTATAATATTTATTTGTTTACGATATGTGAAAGGCCCGCAAAACACCGAAAATACAAGTGTGAATGCGAAATAACCTCCCTCAATTAGCGAGTACTCTTCTCACATACAAATAATTTACTAAATTCAACAACACAGGTTTTGAGAGTGAAATTTCCTGAAAAACACAAAAATCATTAAAAGAAAATTGAAGGGATGCAGAGATAAGGAGCATCTTTTATGTTTCCACGCCATTGTTTTTGTGCGATTATTTTGTTTAGTTACGTCTGATTTTCATTATATTTTTGTGGGATTGGTGATATTTTTGTGCCACTTGTGATAAATGTTTAGTTTCAATTCCCCACATATATAGAAAGGCACTTTGATTTGTGAAAGGATGGTAACGTGTTAATTTTCCATGGGATTTTCTTACTTGTTACAAAGATGTTTAATTAGATTATTAAAGGCACTTTATGTGTGAAAGAATGGTAACGTGTTAGATTCAAAAAAATTGTAGGAAATTAAGCGGGCCTCAAATTCCATTTTATGGCAAAGATATTCTGATTTATTGATATCTATTCAAGTAAAAAGAAAAAAATTCTAAATGATAATCAAATGAATATTGAATTTAAGGTTGAAATTTAATGTGATGGTCAAATAAACATCAAATTGAAGATAAAAATGAAGACGAACACATTCATCCCATTACACTTTAACTTCCCATCGTTACTTTATAAAATACGTATTGACACAATTACACCAAGAAGTGTAACCTACAATGGCAACCAAGGGTGGTGATAGAGTATAATAGTTGTAAGTGTGCTCATAAAAATAATTGATTTTGAATTTCACATCTATTTAACTATCATAAGGTATTTTACTTTCTCGTTTTATAAAAGACAATTGAAAATTACAATATATTTTGTTATGTCGAGAGTCATAATCTATAATAAAATTTATATTTCCAAAAATCGTTATATCTATCATTTATGATCAATCTACCAGAAATTAAAATAAAATAAAATAATAAATTCAAATACAAAATAAACACTTCGATCTTGATCTCTTTAAATCTTTGAAATAAATATATGTTTTCAAAAAGAAAAATTACTTTCCTTCGTTGCTTATGTTTGAAACCCATGTTCTTTTGCTTTGCGTAAAAGAGAAGAATCATGGAAAGTCATTGAGGTAGATTCTAAGTAAGTATATACATAATGACACTTTGCTTGCAAAATAAGATTATTCACCAAAAGGTGGACGACTTTTTGATTTTGGTCCCCTTCCAAATGCTTTATGTTCCTATAAAACCCTTATTTTCTTCTTAAAATACACAAGGTGAAAGACAATCTATGATATCTGCGGTTTTCAAGTATGACTTCTCTCCCTCCTCTTTATTGATTTGAATATGTATTTTGCTACACTTTACCAAGTGAAAGTGCCTCATAATAACAATAATTAGGACTATAGTTTGATTTAAGATTTTGTGCAAATTTGATGATATTTACAAGGAAAGTGATTGATGCCAGCATTATTAAGTCCATGCTTTGATGTGAAATTTGATTAGTTTGAGAAAACCATATGCAATTTCAACTTAAATGTTAAATAGTATATACACCGGGGAGCTCTGCTGTGATTCATACCATAGCATACCATATGATCTGCAGGTAAAGAACTGAAAATATTATTCCTTAATTGGTGTTGCAGGTGTAGCAGTCTAAAAAAATTCCAGATTAATGGCACCCATTGGAGTTCAGTTGATAATAGAAGAGAATCATGTACTGCCTTTCATCACACCCAAAAATTATGGCATTAGATTTTTCTACAATTGTTGTACTTGCAATAATAGCTATTATAATATTGTTTTACAGGTTCATATGGACAATGGAATTGTGAAAGTTACTTTGTCTAAACCAGAAGGAATTGTTACTGGAATTGAATATGGTGGCTTGAACAATTTGCTAGAAATACTCAACAAAGAAGACAACAGAGGGTATAAATCCTACACTGTGGGCACATTTGAATTATGGAATTATTGAACATTGTTATTTCCCTCTTTGTATCTAAGGAGACCTGAAACATGGATGATGTTTCTCTCCATACACAATTACTCGCAATTTTTTTCTTTCTCTGATCATTATGAATTCTTTTATACTACTGATATTGCCAACTTGTGTTTTTAAAGGAGAAGAGGAGGTTATACACTTATACTGAACAGAAATAGCATGGAAGTTTCTTATAAAGCTTTTCTATTATTTTTTTCTCCCTTTTTTGGTCATGATAGGCTTAGATTGTTAATTTTTGTGGAATTTTATATGTGTGTTTAAGTTTATTTGAAGATAACTATTAATTGTCATTATCAGATAAATGATATTTTTTAATTTAATAAGAGGAAAAATATTATTAAGGTTGTTATTGTAGGTTATTTTGAGAGAGAGACTTGACCCTCTATTTTTTTATTTTTTTGGATAATATAAGAGGAGAAATATCATTAGGATAATGACTGGATCATTCGAGAGATAGCTTTCAACACAATACAATTTCATAGAACTTTTATTGATTGTGATTCTAAGAGAGAAGCTTAAACACAAATTAATTAAAATTTCATAATTTTTTATTAGTTGTTATTATCAAATAATGATAATTTTCTAATAATATGAGAGAAAAATATCATTAAGAAGACTGCAAATCATTTTAAAAGATAAATTTAAACATACAAATAGAATTTCTCAAAAATTAAAAATACAATTAAATTATTCATAAAAATTCAATTACTTATTTAACTTAAAATTTACATTAATAAAACAAATGTCCATAATAAAAATAAATAAATAAATTTAATTTAGGGATTTCCATTCATAATTACTCTATCCACTAACAAATACTTATTTGTAGACCTCATAAGAAAGTATGAAAAAATCATTAAAATAAGAATTATTTATTAAAAACATCTTAAAATAACTTTAAAACAAATATACATAAAATCCCTAACGTTTTAATTATTTGAGAGGCTGGCCAAACCTTATAGAAAATGTGCAATAAGCAGGAAGCTAATCTTCATGAATTATGTTTCTATAAAATTTGATACGAATAAAATCCCAATTTAATCCACTCTTTGAAAGTGGAAATACCACTTAGATACACATCCATTTAATAATTGGTAATGGGTGGTGTACAGGTATTGGGATCTAGTTTGGAGCGAACCAGGAGGGCCTGGCATCTTTGATGTGTGAGTATTCGAATTTCTAACATCATAACACATTTTAATGTTTTCAGACTGACCATGACATTCTTTTTTCTAACTTGTCTATAACATGGGCATGGTACAGGATTAAGGGAAGTGAATTTAGTGTAATACAAGCTGATGATAACCAGGCGGAATTGTCCTTCACCAGAAGTTGGGATACTTCTCAAAAGGGAACTTTGGTTCCACTAAATATAGATAAAAGGTAGGCCCAAAAACCCTAACATTATTATTATTATTATTATTTTGGGTTTGTTTGTGCAACTAAGTTAGGATTATAATGGGTAAGTCTGCAATATTTTCACAAGATTTATAAGGATTAGAGTTGATAGGTTTGGACTATATTCAATCTTTTAAGTATTCTTGAAAGATATTTTATGTGTAATATATTTCCATTAAATTATTATAAATATTATGTTATAATTATTTTGATATAGAATCTAGTATATTTATCTAAATTTTATATTGTGTTAGTATATCAGATTTTTAGATATTCAAAGATAAAGGATCAATTTAATAATAATAAATATATTATTAAATAATTACAAAATCAATTTGTAAATATATTGGCAAATAATTTTTTTGTTTATTAAAAATGTTATAGATAAAATTGAAAGTAATAATTTTAGTTAATATTTGCAGGTAATCTTTATCCAACACTTACAAATTGATAGGGTCCACAACTCTCCACCAATCAAAAAATTAATAATGTTTAATACTTTTTAGTATTGATTTTGTGATTGGAGGAGAATATAAACCTCACAAAATATGAGTGCCTCCATTTTCATTATATAATAAAGTGTAGTAGGGATTCCATTATCAAATCTAGACAATTTATAACTTCAAATCAACCCATTTAAGAACAAAGTTATATGTTATATATTAAGATAATAGGAATTTGAATTTTGGTTTCTAAAATACTTTCCATTACCATTTCATGGAAATCTCATAAATTATAAATCTTTACTAATTTCAAAGAGAGAGGAATTGTGCAGTTTGTTCTCGCTCGAGAGGTTGTTCAGGGTTCTACACATATGCTATCTATGAGCGCCCTCAGATGGCCGGATTTTGTTTTGGGGAAACTCGGGTGGCATTCAAACTCCGACAAGACAAGTAAGAAACCAATGTATGAAAAGTTAGTATGTAAATTATCTTGACTTAAATTTTATAATCTAATGAAAAGTTATTGTTTGATGTAATGTAGATTTCATTACATGGCCATAGAGATGATGTGCAAAGGATAATGCCTATGCCTCAAGATCGATTGCCGAGGGGAGGTGTGAACAACTAGCATACCTCAAGCTGTTTTGCTTACAAATCCTATTAATAAAGATCTTAAGGGCGAGGTAACATAACATACCCGATCCTTGCAATAAATTCTTATAGGTGCTCTTTGTTAATAAAAAAATTAGATTTTTACTATTGAAACTTTATATTAAATAAAAATAAGGAGAGTTACATTAGCAAGGGTGATATGAAAAATCATGGTCCCACAAAATGCCATGGCTGAATAATAAATAGTCTATATAATATTTTTAGTGGATAAATAGTCTAGCATTGTAATTTATGAGATATTGAGAATAATAATAAAACATTAAGACTTTATAATTATAAATAGAAAGTGTTTATAATAAGTTAGTTTGATGGTGAAAAATATGTATTATTGAAAGAGAAGTTACACTTTGAAAATAATATAAATAATAAAATATGTGCGTCTTTATTTGAAACATAATAAAATAGTTTCATATACTATAAACTACTACAAGTTATTACATATCTAAAGTAGGTGAAATAGTCCCTTATACTATAAATCACTTACAAACCCAAATTAAACAACTCTACATTACAAACTATAAAATAATCTTTCTTTTTTTCCTTATACAAAATAATATATATTTTCTTTTATTATATAATAAATATTAACATATTAATCAACAATTATAATTTTATTCTCACTTTCTTAGATCAATATTTTTTTATAAATTCTAATGTTGTCTTTATATCTTAATTAATTTTATGTAACTTTTTCCAAAATTTAATTCTAGCCACCTCTATCTATTAATCTATTAATAGAACAATAATATTAAAAATTTAACTAAAAATGTATAACACTTTTTCCCCCATAAAGTGAGATGTTACTTATTCAAAACCGTGTCAATAAACTGATTTTATTCATATTTTTATATTTAATTTTGATTTAAATAGATAGTAAATATAAGTATTGCTAGTTTATTCAAAACATTATATACACGTACCCTTGGATCTAGATGCCTTGATCCAAGCATCCAAGTAAAATAAGTTTAATTCTCTTCCATCCTTAAAAAAACAATATATGATATTGAATTAGTATTTGTACCAACAAAAGTGTTATTTTTTAAAAATATAGCTTTACACTTGGGTCACTACGAATCTTTATCATTCGGGTCTCTTTCATGTTATTATTTTTATATTATAATTTTTCCTTCCTAATAAGAATATTATTTTATTAAAAAGTATATAAATTAAGATTAAATGGAAAATAGAACATAAAAGAAATGAATGAGGATGAGTGACGATTTTATATTAGTATTAGTAATTTGAAAATATATTGAAGTTTTGATATATTTAATTTAGGGTAGTAAGATATATTTAATTTAGGTACAATATATTTAGAGGATATGAAAAATAAATAAGTAGAGCTGAAAGTCAATTTGATGTGGATTTGTTAAAAAACCAAAAACTTTAAAATAGTTTTTTTTCTCATTCCACAATCCACACTAGTCTTTTACATCATTACAATATTCTTTTTATTTCACATTATCTCTAAAAAACCCTAAAATGCCAAAACCCTAAAATCTAAAAAAATCCCTAAAATGCCAAAAATCACTTACTAGTAAAACACTTCGGATGGGCCCCAATATTTTTGTGTACAAAATATGTTTTCATAAATGAAGGCTCATGCCAAATTTCGGCTTATTATATAAATCATAGAAAAAGTTAGTTGATTCTAGAAAAAAGAAAAAAATGTTCGGAGCCAATTTTAGACCACTAGACGAAGGAATCTGGCCCTAAAAATATGCCAAAATGGCAACAACCTTTTCATTAAAATATGTAATAGTATGTTACTAATCACGATCTACAACCCTAGAAAATTTCAAGATGATCTAATGGTCATATAAAAATTACGGCCTTCACAAGTTATGCTCCGCATCACAATCAAGAATTTTTAAAATAAGATAGAAAAAAATGATTTATTTAAAAAAGTTTTATGATATTAAAAATAATTTATCGATGTTTAATTATTATGAGCAAATAGTTTGGCATGTTAATAAAAATGGTCAATTTTGAATTTGATGTCTATATAGTTTATCTTTTTGGAGAATGATGGCATACATTGGAATTTAGAGCTTGTGTTTTGTCTATAGGAATATTTTTTCTAAGCCCAATACACTGGTGTAACTACATTCAGGCATCCATCACTGGTTAATAAATTTTAAAAAAATTGTAGATAATATAATGAATGTGTTAATCAATGTCACCTTATAATTTTTTTCTACGTCTTTGTTACAAATTTTAATATAATGAATGGCCTTTTATTGGGATTCGTCGAGATAAACACATTCGTTGAGATGGAATCCTAAATAGTAATATTAAATATTTGGTTTTTTAGGTATTTATGCTCAAGTATTCATTGAGATGGAATCACCAAATTTCTAGAAACTTGGGATTTGACCTTAATAATAATATAGTATTAATATATTTATTATTTTAAAACTTTTGATAATTACTTAATACATCTTGTCTAATGTATATGTGAGTCACGCACATATTCTAGAAAGCAAGAGGTGATTGTTTGTAGAAGTCATCAAAAATATTTTTTTAGTATTTAAAATTTTCACACAAATTATTGGGCAAGCATTTTCACCATAACCCTTCTTTTGAAATTTTTAAAAATAAATGTATTTCTTTATTGTCAAATGGTTTTTACATTTTAATTTTTTTGACATGCAAATTTTTACCCACCCTTTTTTGATGGGTTTTGGACCTAGGGAAGGGTTGTGATGGGATCAATTTTGAACCCTGGTCCCGGTTAGTAGCGAAAGCCATACCAATCCATGAGATTTTCCTTGCCATTTTTACGGCGCTTGGGACTGAGAACTCCGTATGTGCTGGCGACTGCCCTTCACCGACAAAGCTTCTCTTACCCTGCGCCACTGGTTTCCCATGGCCGCCACCAGACAGAGGTTCACGATTTGATTCACAAAGCGGGAAGGAGCAGCTACGGTTTCCACACAGGGCCATCGCAACTAATCTGCATGTCTTCGTTGTTCGAAGAAAAGTTCATACGTTAAAAAGTCCTTTAAGTCTTACAATTATTATTGACTTTAAATCTGATATCTATTTATTCGTCACAAAGAAATTTCAACATTAAATTTTAGGTTATTTGATCATCACCAAGATAATTTGTTTATTTTTTGCTTGAAAATATCAATCGAAAAATTATAATACAACTAAATTGATATTATTCATCACCATACATCAAAAAAATTAATTAATATAATATTAAAATATTCTAAATATAAACCTTAAAATTAATATCTTTCAACATTAGTTGCATACATATATTTTAAATGTCTATATAAGTGTCCTTAGCTATGTTTTAAATATTTTTAATTTGTTTGGGTTATCTAACACTGTAATCAATGGACTGGAAAAAGGTGGATGACAAATATCAATACTCATGTGAGAATAAAGACAATAGAGTTCATGGATGGATAAGCTTTGATCCCATGGTTGGGTTTTGGAAGATAACACCTAGTGACGAGTTTCGCAATGGTGGTCCTCTCAAGCAAAATCTCACATCTCATGTGGGCCCAACCACTCTTGCGGTATGTAAAGTTTTAAGATTTTAATTTTTATTATTATTATTTATATTATATTTTTATTTCAATGGAGTTAATAAATGTTTATTTAAAATATTTAGATGTTTGGTAGAAAATGTTTTCCACTTTTGAATTTTTTAATGCTATGTTTTCATTTTAATTGAAAAGTTCATTATTAATTATATGTTGATATTAGAAATAATGATGTTACATTTTCAAAGTTTTACTATTGGAATTGCCCTTTATATTAATTAAAATAAAAGAGAGTTACATAGTAAGGGGGTGACCGAATAACACACGGTCCCACAAAACGCCAAAAAGGCAACAAAAAACGTCACAAGGGCACCAGAAAATGCCACACATGCTTACATTAACATGCCCATTGGGAAACCAGAGAGTAGAAAACAACCAACATCAAGCACATGCCACCGCCGCACTGGGAGGAGGAGGAGGATCATCCCGGGGAGGGATGAAAACTCCGCTATCAGGCTCAGTGGATGGAGGATCCACCTACCAGCCTTCTTGATCGAGATACTACATTTGAAGAGGCACCATAATTCCCCAACCGGGGGGTAGGGATCCAGGAATGAATGAGTAGCTCGTGGAGGAGATCCCCACCGTAGAGTGCCAACAACACCTTTTCGCCATGGAGGTGGGCTCCAACCCCGTCCGTAAGAGGACGGGGTAGAAGGGTGGCCACGTGGGGAGGGAGAGCGGTGACTTCTTGAGCAGCTCCGCCGATGAGGGCCAGTAGTAGGCAGCCATCAGGGAGGCAAGGGCCAAGGTGGTAGAAAATGAGGATTTGGCGGGACCTTGCTCATTGTGCATGGCGCACTACCTCAGTGATCCAAGAGCTCCTTAAGGTGTGCAAATTCCAAAGAAACTTTAGCATCTTGAGCTTGAATCTGTAGGTGAATAGTAGAAAAAATAACCACCTTATCATTAGTAGAAAAATGGATAGCCAAATAATATTGTCTAAAAATGAAAACATTGTGAACTTTCCAGATATGAAATAAATTATAGGCACGGATTAAATACCACAAATTAGTAATGTAAGTGGCCCATGGGATAAAGTCACCTAATAAAACAAGACTCCCTGGGAAAAAATCGGGGTGATAAGGTTGGAATAAAGAAGGGATCCATTTCTAGATAACTTGGGCATGCGAGAAGCCGATGGTGTAGGAGTGGTGCGGTCAAGTCACATGGTTGTGTGCTTGCCCACCCAAGTTCAAATCCCCCCGAGGCACGATCCTCCTCGGAGGTGGTTTTGCCGCTAGAGGCGGCTTCTCGCTGTGTTGACCTCGTGGTATCTCCTCGCCGACGTTGGTGGCTCTCCCTCTCACTTCGCCGACGTGGTGTTGCTCCTCTCCTCTCACTGTAGACGCTTGCTTCTCCTCTCGTTGCTGATGCTAGTGGCTGCTCCGCTCAATGTTGATGCTCTCGCCACATTGCCGCTTCGCACGCCGATTTCCGGTGGTGCTCCTCTCGTTGTTGATGCTAGTTGGTTATTCCTCTCACTCCATTCACTAATAGTTGTCCCACTCACTGCGACCGTTGTTGTCGGTCACTACATCTTCACTATGGTTTTATGGTTGCTCCAATTGGGTCCTAAATAGTGGTCCCCTTCATTGAACCGAGTTGTGGTTCCTCTCAAGATAAATCCTCAATTGTACAAGGATGTGGATCCTTTCAAACACCCTCAATTTACCCTCAATCAAAAAAAAAAAAAAACTTGGGCATGCGAGAAAGACCAAAAAAGGTGTGGGAATGACTCAGGGATGGAATAGAAAAGAAAATTTGAAGAAGGAATACCCATATGCTGAAGTCTTTCACCTACAGGAAGCCCCTGATAAACAAGACACCAGAGAAAATGGTTAAATTTAGACTCTAACAAAGGGTTCCAAGTATAGGAAAGCCTATGGAGCTTGGTAGACTGAGAGAAATGCAACCCTCGTCGATAATTGAGTTTATCAATGGTCGGTGAGAGAGGAAAAAATAGCTCATAGATGCTCCTAGTGTTGTATCTAAGGAACACGATATCTTGATTCCACCGCTAGTCATGCCACCAAGCCACCGGAGGTTAGAGGCCAAGTTTATGCAACATAACATTTGGAAGAAGTTCACAAATTTAATAGAAAAATGGAAGGTCCAAATTATGCACTGAAATTTAACTTTGAGCTCGGGCTAAGGAAGCCAATCTTTGTGGTGCACTAGATCCCAGATGGTATGAATTCCCTTGCGATAAAGCTGAATAAGCTTTAATGTCGTGGGTTTCACAAGCAATAAATATCCTTCTATTATAATAGGATACCACCAGATGTTCTGCGAATAAAAAGAAAGGCCGGTGTAAAAACCATCATCGATCCATCTCATGAGTGACTTTACCTACTCAAAGGCTTTCCAAATAATCTTGACAACAAAGGTTCATGTAGTTTTAACTAGAATAAAAGTAATGATGAGAGAATGCAACCCAATTATGCTCCAACACTTCTTTCCATAGGGTTCTCCATAAGAAATGCAATGTTGCAACAAAAAATTTCAAAATTGCATGCCCAAGAGACATCAGATAATCCATTTGGCACATAAGGAAACACTTTGTGTGTATACATCAATTACTTCCATGCCACCTTGAGATCGTAGAAGACAAAACACATCTCAAGCCCACAGTGATGAAACCCAATCGAACCAAAACTTTTATACCAAAGAAATTCCCAAAGTAGCTTGGCTAATGATTGAAGCAAGTATGAGAAGGACACCAGCAAGTAGAATAATAAACATGAGTAAAGCAGGAGGATCTTGGTGCACACTTGAAAATTACCAGCAAGAGAGAGTTGTTTGGAGGACCATTTGGTAGATTTCCGCTCAACTCGAATAAGAACATGATTCCACAAATTTATAGAGTCATTTTCAAAGGAAAAAGGAATTCCAAGAAATCTAAACTGCTCTCCCCAACCTATCCACTTCCGGGGGTAAGCCTGAAGCCAATCTGACAAAGGTAAACAACTTTGACGATATCCCATGGTTTTGGATAGTTGAATATTGGATCCGAAGCCAAAGAAAAGATGTTAAGACAATCGAAAACAGCCACAACATTTTGTTCCTACTCTAGAAGAGTTAGGAAGGAATCATCAACAAAGTGCCCCTTGATAATTTGAGTTATATGATCGGGAAGGATAATACCCGGACGCAACCTTAGATATCTTGATGGGAAATTAAATATCCCGGTGCATGAACAACAAGCACAAATAAAGTCGGCATGAGAGGGCACCCCTGTCAAATGGATCGGAAGAGCCCAATTGCAAATTTGGAGAGTCCTCTAATATTAGCATGAACAACAAGCACAAAATATTATTTTCCTCTAGCCAAACAATCTTATGTAAATTATTAGCAATTTGGAGAGTTAACGCCTTAACTAGAATTTTGTAAGAAACATTCAGCAAAGTGATCGACTACCAATTATGAATCTTCTTAGGATCACCTGTATTAGGAATAAACTTGATGTTGCCTTGGTTGATGAAACTTCCCACCAAAGCAGGTTTGGAAAGATTCATTATAGACCCAAAGAAGATCGAATCAAACAAAAGACTAGGTTTCTTTATAAAATTCAAAAGGGAATCCATCTAAACCCAGAGACTTGTCATCTACAAGAAAAAGTAATGCTACATGAAGCTCATCTAGAGAAATAGGGGCATCACAGGGGACATGATCTCTCGGGTGAGAGTTGAGTAGGGACCACATCAATACACATCCGAAAGGAAAAATATTGCTCAATTGAATCCTCCCAAGATTGAAACACTAGACAATAATGATTAGCAAAAGCATCAAAAATATGTGGTAGCTTAGTAAGTCATTGGTGAGAGTCATAAATGGTTTTAATCTTTTTGATAATGGTGACACAGAGGGTTTTGAAAATATTTTGGAGGATTTATCTCCCACCCAAAGCCAATGAATTTTCGAATGGATCTAAGAACCTCGAGTGGAATGGAGATCAATGATCTTGAGCTTATGGCGGATCTTGGCATCTTGGATTTGAATATGAGAATCAAAATGATTAGATTCAAGGAGCAAAGAGATTCTTCTAAATTCTTTATCAGAGCCAAATTAGCCTATTTTCAAACTAGGGCAACTCGTTTGCCAAACCAATAGAGGAACTTGATGGTATGGAGAATTTATGCCTCCTACCACATGATCCAACCGAAAGCATAAAGCGGACACAACGCCATATTCCATATTTTCTTGATGAATTGGATTATGCCAGGATGACTTAGCAAAGACACATTAAGAAATAATTAAGTATTAGGCACTTTGGGAGGGTCCCCCTACTAGAAAACCTTAAATGTGATCGGATGGTGATCTGAAAAAAGAAATTCAGCCAAACCTTGATAATGACGAGCCATACTTTTCAAAATAAAAAGTACCATTGTGAAAGAAGAACACGATTGAGGCATTTTAATACCCGATCATATCCTTCTTAGAGGTTGGTCCAAGTAAACCAAGTTTTGTCCTTAAATTCCTGTTGCCGATTGAGTAACGGATCGGAAAGGCCCCAATGGATTTTAAAATAATACCAAGTTACACGTTCGTTGAGACACTAACACATCGAGAAGTGCTCTAAATTTATCATCCAGGTGCACCACCATATTAAAAACACCACAAACCAATCAATAAACCACAAGTGAGTTATCACCTAACCATATCCATGATAAATTTCTATCGGGGCCTTCATTAGGTGCATAAACATTGAGAATACCAAAAGAAATATCATTAATATTCATAATCACCTAAACCACCCTCTTATTTGGGTTTTGGCCTAAGAAAACAATTAATGCTAAAATTTTGGGCAGTCCCTAGCTCCACCTTTTCCATCAATTGATGAGGGCAAAAATCGGGGGCAATACACGTGTAGTATGAAGAAAAAAACCAAAAATCTTGATTTCCTATAAGAAAATAACATCTAAACTACTAATTAACCGATAGGCCAAACGGAAAGAGTATTTTCATGATTCGGACCCGAACATTCCAAGACATAAAATTAATGAAAACCTGACATGTCATACTCCCCCGCCCATATCCTAAATTCCATCCTTAGAGTCGAGAACAACGAAATTATTCAAGAAGAAGCATCGAATCATTTTTTTGAACATGAATGAGTGGCGTTTGGCCCCATTTATGCATGCCAAGCACAACCTCCCAGGGGGACTGCACAAAATCGCAATGATAGAGAAGTTGATGCAACATTCCTAGTTTTCTTTGAAATTTTCGAATAACTTGGCTCTGTGAGTCAAGAAGGAAGAAAAAGGGCTAGGTTGAGCCCCAAATGTCTCATTCTAGATGGCAATGGGGAGGAAGAGGATGGAGGTGGATTTTAACCGAAATCCTCATCCCCAAATTATTCTTAGAACCAACCACTTCATAAGACATAAATCTACTACATTTTTCCAAAAGAGATACTCTAAAATGTCATGTGCTTGGAGATTTGTTGAATTTTTAGTAGTTATCAGGATTTGGGGTGATTAGCCTGAGTGGTGCTTTGTCAGATTCCATAGCTTAATGAAGCTAGACTCAACTTAAAAGAAGGTTCCAAGAATTAGTCCCAAGAATAAAATATGGAAAAATGGATGAAATTTCTAGTCACAGATCGTCTTTATTCTAAAAAGATAATGAGATTGAAAGTTCCTAAAAAGATTTCTAGTCACCCTAATTTTATTCAAATCCCATGTCTACTAACGTAACCTTTGTTATAGATGCCCAAAAATAAATGCCAAGTCAAAAGTGAATGGATAATGCCCCACGGGGTGATGTCTTGAACCTCTATTAAAGATGGGACGTAAATGATAACACAACTCAATACACTTTAGTAAATATAAACCTCTATTTGGTTATCATATGTCATAAAATTTTATGTCTTACCAAGCACCTGGTTTGGTGTTCGGTGTAGATTTACATTTACAAGTTAATTGACCTAAGAGATCAAATGACATGTCTATGCCACACAAGTCTAAACCTCTACTTGAGAGAGTCATACGCCATGAAAATTTGTAAGTGCCTTACCAAGCACCTCGGTTTGGTGTTTTAATGTGGACTTACATTTACAAGTTAATTGACCCAAGAGATCAAATGACATGTCTATGCCACGCAAGTCTAAACCTCCGCTTAAGAAAGACTATCATATATCATGAAAATTTTAAGTGCCTTACCAAGCACCCCAATTTAGTCTTTTGGTGTAGACTTACATTTACAAGTTAATTGACTAGAGAAATATTTAGTGTTCTAAAACAGATTTTTTTGAAACTGCATATTTTTAAAGAGATACATCATTATATCTTCTGATTGAAAATTTTAAGCTATCTACAATAATTTTATAGCTTGTATATATTGAGCCTTTATTTGGACCACTAATTTGAACATAGTTACATAATTGATTATATCGAATTCTTTTCACCATCCCATTTCCTTTATAGATATAAAAATATTCTAAATGAAGAAACAGCCATTACATGCAAGTATTTACGTAGTGAACAAACAATTAGTAAGCATTCAAGAAAATTTGAGAAACACTAATTTATATAAGTTATGTTGTTTCTTTTTATTATCTTACTATGTTTACCTGAGCTATCATTTTATCTGTAGGAGATAAATTATTATATCTGTGACTAAGTGGGTGTTCAATTTTATAACTTAATAAACATTGTAGTTTATTTAAATATTAAAAATTGTATGCTTATTTTTTAAATCGTGTATTTCCCAGATGTTTCATAGTGGACACTATGCTGGAGATGATCTTGATCCAAAATTTCAAGATGGAGAATCTTGGCAAAAAGTTTTTGGCCCTATTTTTATTTATGTTAACTCAGTTATGAAAGAATCAGATCCATTAACACTTTGGCAAGACGCAAAGCAGCAGGTAAAAGATATCAACTATGAAGCAAATGTGAACTGAATTATTTAGTTTTTATATTAATTTATTTATTAGAAATATCAGATTAGCTTATTTCTTTTCAGATAACGTGCTTATAATGTTTGTCTGGTTTATTTATTTATTGTAGATGCTTGTTGAAGTGAATAGCTGGCCTTATAGATTCCCAGCATCTTCAAAATTTCCCAAAACTGAAGAACGGGGTTCTGTATGTGGTAGACTTTTAGTCAAGGAGAGGTACTTTATTATATTTTCTTGCATTTTAATACAGTAAAAATAATTGGATTTACATACATATATATTATTCGACTTTATTACTTTAATTGGGATATGTTTAATAAATAGACTTGAGAGTGTTGAAAGTTTTTATATATGGTTTTGAATTAGATTATTAATTTTTAAAAAACAAAAACTATTTATGTTTTGTATTTATTATTTAGTAGTATATTTATTTTAGATGAATCTATGTAAAATATGTTGAGATCTATGGATGAGAACATCTCTAATTGATGACTTAAGACTCAGATTATTAATTTATGTTTGTATCTATTATTTACAAAATATATTTATATTTATTTGTTAAAAACGTTTTTACTATTAAATTTTTTTATAAATTATTTTCAATAAATTATTAATTAATTAATTTTTAATATAAATTTAAATATTTACATATATATTTGTTAAGAATATCATATATATTAAGATTGTTTATAATTTTTTTAAATTTGATTTATTTATTATTTTAAAAAATATTATTATTTAGTAAGATAATCTTACAGAAAATTAAAAATACCTGAATAAAATCCTGAACAAATTATATATATATATATATATATTCCAACCAAATATTCTTTACATTTCAATTATGTCTATATAAATATATGAAATAAATTACTTTCAAATATAAAGGTGTGTTTCTTTATATTTAAAATCATTTGAAAACTTATAAGTTTATGGGAGAATATCAGGTTTACGGAAATAGAAATTACACCTGCAAATTCTGCATTTGTTGGATTAGCTCTTCCAGGAGAGAAGGGATCTTGGCAGAGAGAAAGCAAGGTAATTGCATCCCTAGAAAGAATTATTTTGCTTGGCTTTTTATTTTATAGAATTTCTAGATAAATGGATAATAATGCACATCGATTTTAATTTCATTAAATATTAGTGTTTAATAATATGTTACTTACTATTATATATTATGATTTAATCAGGGTTATCAATTCTGGACAACTACTGATGATAACGGCTACTTTACCATAAGAAATATCCGTGCTGGAGATTACAATCTTTATGCTTGGGTATCAGGAACAATTGGAGATTATAAAAATGATGTGATTATCAATATATCCGCAGGTTTTTACCTAACGACTTTAATTAATATCTCTTTTTAAAATCGAAAGTATTCCTTAAATTTGAATTTTTGTTTTTATATTTTGTGGACCATTTTAAAAATATATAGATAGAGGATACATTTTTGACAATGCTTATATACCATCTAAAAGATTTATAAGAAGTCATCTTCATTATATTTAAAAATTAACAATTTTATGTATAAGTAAGGTAATGTAAATGTAAAATTATTTTGGAAATTTATTTTTGATGTGATATTGTTGTGGAATGTATGTATTAACATTGTTTTATTTCGTATGTTGGGATAGAGATGGTTCAAGATTGATAAATTAGGAAGAATGTAAAAGATAAAATTATTTACAAGAAAACCAACTACCAACAACTTCAAACTCTTGTCGATGGGGTTTGGGTGGAGCAATCAAGTTGGATGGTTGTTTCTGGCTCCACCCAGTTCAAATCCCACTACTTGGCACGATCCCCGTTTGGGGTAGTAATGTCCAAGGTGGTGCGGTAGGTAGGCTAGTTTTCACGGAGGAGTTTCTGGATAGGGAAGACCTGTGCTTGATGGTGTGAGGCGGCTTGTGATTTTCCTGTGGTGGTGTGTTCTTGTGCAACGACTCGTGATTTGTTGGATCAAGTATGGAGGTTCATGGTTATTTTGGTGGTGTGTGCATGCATGGCAGATTATGGTTTTCCTATTGTGTGTTCTTGGTGGTGGCTCGTGGTTTGTAGATTATTGAGCTTAATTGTATTATCTTGGTTGTTGTAAGGGTGGGATCTCTTAACCCTCTGGTTCATAGTTCCGGTCAAAAGCATTCATTGTATAAAAAAACAACTTAAAACTCCTAGAATTTACCCATAGCCTAGATTAATTGTAAAATCACATCCTTGTCTCTTCTAGAAGTCAAGCCTAGATCAATTGTAAAATCATATTCGTTTCCCTTCTACAATTCAAGGCTCGCTTCTACATGGGATACCCTCAATCAAACCAAACTTATCAAACTTTATACCTGCTATAAAAATTTCTTACAACACCTCAAATTTTAATCCACTTTGCTTCACCTTTACCACACTTATATAACTCCTCTATTAATTCCATATATCTTCTACCTATTATGGTTAACCATAATCACAAGTCGAACATTTTTAAAATTGGGTTCTTTATATTTTCTTGTACCTTTAGAAAGTAAAATGCACATCCTATCAATACACCCTATTTTAATGGCATGTGGGACTCGGGGATATCTTGTGTAATAGAGAACATCCAAGCAAGAGAATCAATAATAGAATAGTGATTAACTAAAATAGACTAAGTGCAAGGAAATAGTAATCCTAATTAATCTAATTAGGAGGACTAAAATGTTGTATAAATGCAGTAAATAACATAAAGTAGATGCAAATAAATATGCTAAGTAAAATAAAACCCTAGATGTGCAAGATAGTAGAGAGAAATGGCTTAGCTGATTATTGTAGATGGTTGCATAGTGTTGCAGGTCTGAGAATAAAATATGGAAGTGTAGATGAACACTCATGGACCTGCAAAGCACGAGATCTGAAGTGATTGGGGTGCCCGAGAGTGTACTTGGGGGCGCCCGGTGCAATGTCTGAGCACTTTGATCACTTGTAAATGCTCAAAACCTACAACTAGTATGGTCGCAAGTTGGTTTTGAACCTTCCCGTTGTCACACTTTGGATCTTCCGGATGAGTTGGAAAATGACCTGCAATACAAAGAGAAGTATCAAAACTTAGAAAATAAAAGATGCATATGAATGGGTCAGATTGACCTCAACCACCAAACTAGTGGACTTATTCTTTGAGCATTGCACTACATTTCAAACCCGGATGTAGTTATGGTGTATGTGCATGTCGTGCCTTAGGTGTTCTCATGTTAGTCGCACTTTGTGAAGTAGCGAGCAATAGTAACTATAAAAATGTAAATAACATGTTTACATGGAATAGAATAAAATCAATCCACCTATGTAGTGTGTGTGATACAGATATCCTAGCCTTGATGCATGACACTATGTGGATGCAAGTGATGCAATGGATGCAACTCTAGATGGAGTGATAGTAGTGTGTAATGCTATGACCTAGGACCCTCATTATGGTCTTATAAGCTTTGTATTTATAGGGCTCTCAAGCTTAATTTCGTAATTAATCTCAAAAAGGCCGACTGAGAAAAGGATGATTACGAAAGATGACTAAAAAGGCGCTAAAGAGAAGCGAAAAAGGATGTGCATAGATCGGGGCACCCAGTGGGACCAGGGCACCCGGTCAGAGTTGAGGCACCTTGATTTTGGGCTAGAATGATGGGGCGGTTACGAAATGGGTGGATAAGTGATGGAAAATACATGGGGAGTAAGAAATAAATTATAAAATAAAGATGGCCAAATAGGTGGGATTAATTAGTTTTGGACACTTGAGAACCTTCTAAATAGTAGTATAACACCGAGCTAAATTATGTGTAAAGTGTATAATTTTGTGTCTACATTTTCCCCCACTTTATCTTGATGAGTGGAAAGCTCGTAACATAAAGTAGGTGGAGACGTGTGTAGCTGATATCCATGTAGAGTGTAGAAGAAGACATGTCGATCGACTAGAATAAAATGTGGAATGACAAAAAGAAAAATGTGGAGGAGTGTAGATTCTAAAGATGAAAAATGTGCATAAAAAGTGATGAGAGTGGACCTAGGGAGGAACATATGTGTATCTATTGCTATGTGTAGTGTACTTGTATAATTAGTAAAATCAAGTGCCCAGTAGCGGTGTGTTGGCATTGTCATTGTCATTATTGTTGTTGTTGTTTCCCCTAATTTGATTGTGTATTTCTCATATGACGGAACTACAAGAAGAAAATGATCAAGTAGTCAAATATATATGTATGTATGTAAAAACGCTGTGAAAAATACACATGTGTAAAGTACACAAATGTAAAATAAACTAGAAAAAGTGTAAATGGAACATGTGCACCTAATCCATGTCAAGAAAATGGGTGTAGAAGGATATCCTATACTATCGCAATTTTTTTGAGTGATCTCACTCCACATTGGATGAAGAAGTGTAGGGAGGAAATGATTTGTGTCCTCCAACTCTAACTACTTTTGCTAAAATTTGTGAAGAGATCTCTTGTGTTGCTCTGGTTTTTGGGTGATCCGACACCACTAGACAGAGAAGTGTAGAGAGGCACACCCACTGTAACCCCCAAGCCTGTAACTGCTTCGTAGAATTTCTGAAGGACACCATGTCCTGTTAAGGCCACTATGTATGGAGTTCGTAGACTGGTCTAAACTCACTCGCTATGTCTAAACTGGTGTAAATACACTGTGTTAGTAGAAAACCCTCAATGATGCCCCCTCTTTGGGGGTGTATGTGATGACCTGGAAGGAGAATGCGGCCCCAAAATAGGAACCAATGAAACTATGACTTGTAGAAATCTTCCTTACAGGGTGAAAGGAAAATCTTGGTAGATACCAAGGTGCGCACAAAAGGGGATGGCTAGCCAATACAAGTGTTAGTCTGAAAACATATGCATGCAATAAGTGTAAAATACACAAACAATGTAGAAGATACCAAACAAAGTAGTGTAAATATGCAATAAAACAAGTAGATTGCAAAAATTAGGCTTTAAACATGGGACATCACTCACGATGTCACAAGACATGCAAGACCATCAAGGCCAAAAATAGCAGAGACAATTATGCACACAACAAAAGGGAAAAGCCCACATAGAATGGAAAAAAAAAAAAGACAAGTAGAAATAGACAAGTAGTCATGGGAGCATGTAATATTGCAAAAACAAGTGCTACATATGGAACACCCATTAGCATGTTAAAGTTATAACCAATATGGAAAAGCATGTATGAACAAGTAGTATAATATACTAAGTACAAAATGAAACAATAGCACATGTATGAGATGAATGTGGATGCCCCCAGTGACTAGTCTAGTAAGGATAGAAGGTGAGCATCCTTGCCAAGTGTAAATGTCTTGTATCTATGATCACACTAGAAAAAGGTGTGAATGCGCATGTGTGTATGATAATGACATAGAAGAAAGAAATCTAACATGTGTAGTAAAGTGATCATGTAAAACACTATCAAGCAAGAGTAAATGCCCCCAAGACAATTCAATATGATGTGGATGGATGGAATGGAATTCAAAATGGAATGATAGGAGAAAAGTGTGCCCCCTTGATTGGATGGAATGTGTATATAGTGAGTTTCATTTTTTTCTCCCCCTTAGTAGTCAATAATGAACTATAAATGAGAGTGCATCATCGGGAAATGGTCAAGTAGTGTTGGTTGTATTTAGTGCGCCATGATGAGTATGTATGTGTAGTGGTGATGAAATATGACATATGGAGAGATTTTTGTGAACCCTATATCTGAAGCATACATCACGACTTTGTTGAACAAAGGAGTGATGATTTAGCTCTAAGCATATATCACTATAGAATGAGTGTATGGGAATGAGATATATGGAAATATGCACGTGGACCCTATAGCCTAAGTGTATACCATGACTTGTTGAATGTATGAGTGATGATTTATCCCTAAGCATATATCACTATAAGATGAAAGGATGAAGATGTGTGACGATTTAGCCTAAAGCATATGTCACTATGGGATGGATAATAAGGGCGTATGAAGCGTATATGAGTATGCGATGGATAACTATAGGTGGTGATTTAACACTAGGCATATAACACTACGTGATGAATAATAATGAGGTGGTGATTTAGCCTAAAACATATGCCACTAAGTGATGAGTAGGATAAATGATGATGTAATATATTGACATAGAATAGGATACAAGAATATGTGATGATATGATGTAAGAGGATAATGAGAAATTGAAGAAGAGAGTGGTGATTTAAACTAAGGTGTATACCACTAAATGATGATTGAAGGAACGATAATGTAATGTAATAATTTTGGAATGGGAAAAAAGTATAATATAAGAGGAGATGATAGAATGTAATATGATGATCTAGAATTAATGAAAGGAGTGGTGATTTAACCTAAGGTGTATACCAGTATGGTATGTGATGATGCATGTGGGTGACAATATAGCCTAGAGCATTGGTCACTATGGGATGAATAAGAAAGAAGTGAGGATGTACCCTAAGGTGAATGCCACTACAAGATGATAATGGGGGTGGTGATTTAGCATAAAGTGTATACCACTAAAAGATGATAAAATAGGTGACAATTTGAACCTAAGGTGTATATCACTAACCTTGGAAATGTTGGATGGGAAAATGTCACATTGGTGAGTGTAAGGTCCACTTGATTGGTAAACCCTCAGTAGTAAAGTATGGACAGAGGAAGCGGAATGTGTCATAGGGTAGTGAGTGCAACATGTAGAAGACAATGTAGCATAAACGACCAAGGGATGAAGATGGGAGGTAAATTCACAATTTGGAAAATGCAATGTAGTATGTATAATGTATATATAAATGGAATATGCAATGATGATAAAACTAGACCCATAGATAATGTGACCTAGCGTAAATGGAGAATGTATGGATGAAATATAAAACTAAACTCATACATAATGATGACTAGTGTAGCGTGGGTGAGATAGATGATGAGATGATAAATGTAGAAGATAATGTAGGATGTAGACTATGATGATATAATGTAAGTGTGTAAGACCTATAATGTAGTGTGTGGGGTTTAGTGGAATGGTATTTCGTCAATAGTTAAGTGTGAACCGAAGCACAAGAGTGCATCATCGGGTAATGAGGGAGGTACAACACATGCAAAATATAAGTGATGATGATACAAATAAATTATATAGTATAAGATGATAAAAGTATGTGAGGATAGAGAAAATGGTAGTGGTAAGTATGTGTTGTGATATGCCCCTTGGCGGTAGTGTGCGTGGGACTAGGTGAACTCATCAAGGAGATCATTATCCTTTGGATCAAAGTCAAATGGATCGGAATTGAAAACTTAGTAGGCTATAGTATGAGGTTGATCACGTAATGAGCCACCGAGAGACAAATGGTACATGCCCATAGCATATTCTTCGTCATTGAATGGGGAATGTGGGCAGTTGTGTACATATCATCGAGTGTAATTAGGTGAATAGCCAAGAAAGGAATTATTACAAATGAAAATATGAGCAAAAGGAATAGGTAGTGAAATATCGGTGTGACCAGGGTTTAATATAACTTAGATGTAAGTAATCCAAGATTCCCCTAATGTGAGTAGAGAATCATAAGGGGTATGCGGTAGATAGACTAAAACGTCAAAGACATGGAGGCCATACATGGTAGTGATAGTGACAAAACCATAATATAGGTGAGAGGCATCAATAGAAGGTTGAAGGTCCTCAAAAGTAAATCCAAGTTGAGCTAAACCAGTAGGAGAACAGTGGTTTCACACGCATGCGAGGGTTGAACAAAACTTGTTCCTAATAAGAGTTATGAATGAAAAGTGTACATGTAAAAAGGGTATGAGCTAATGGTGAAGACGAAGAAGGAAGGATATTGTGTATGGATGGAACAAATGGATGATGTGGAAGAATAGTGGTAGTAGGAGATAGTGTAGAGGGGATAACATCTAGCAAACAAATAACTCCCTCAAGTGGTGGTAAATGAGGCTGATCATCCATAGGTTGAGGTTCATCTGTAGTATCAATGTGAGGAATAGGAATGCTAGTATGAGGGTCATGGACACAATATTGGAATGGATCATGATCTCAAAATATAGTATACTCAATACACTCATGTAATAATTTGATGCAATGGTGGATGGTAGAAGCAACAACTTACATGGTGTGAATCCATGGTCTACCTAACAAGCAATTATATGAGACAGGAAAATCAATGATGAAGAAAATGGTAGGGAGAGTCTTAGGACCTATAGTTAAAGGAAAGGTAACATGGCCTAGACATGGATGAAAAAATCATCATAAGAATGAAGCAAAATGGAAGAAGGGATAAGGTCACAAGTAGACAAACGTAAGGCTTGGAGAAAGGACATAGGGCACATATTAAGCTCATATCCATTATCGATAAGAGTACACTTGATAGTAACATTGTAGATGTGAGACATGATGTAAAGTGGTGGGTTATTTTCAAAGGGGTGAATGTCAATGGGAGGTTTTCCCTTGAATGCTATACGTTGAGAAAATACCTCGAAAAATGTGTCATACTGAGGAATCGGATGCATGTCGCGTGAGAAAAATCGTGTAACAAACAAGGTTTGAACAAGGTGAAGCAAATGAGGGTGGGTAAGCAGGCATTTAGTGATGGAAATTTCGTGATGGTGGAATGAAAAATCCCTAGAATGTGGTAGAAAGAGATTTCGAATTCACCAAAATGATTAACTAAAATAGAACTAAGTGCGAGGAAATAGTAACCCTAGTTAATCTAATTAGGAGGACTAAAACATTGTATAAATGTAGTAAATAACATAAAGTAGATGCAAATGAATATGTTAAGTAAAATAAAACCCTAGATGTGCAAGAGAGTAGAGAGAAATGGCTTAGCTAATTGTTGTAGATGGTCACATAGTGTTGCAGGTCTAAGAATAAAATCTAGAAGTGTAGATGAACACTCAAGGACCCTACGAAGGGAAGATTTGGAATATCTCGAAGTGAGTTGCGGTGCACAGGAGTATACTACCCCCTCAGGTGCCCTGGTCTGAAATTTAGGTGCTCGATCACTATAAATGCTCAAAACCTGCAACTAGTATGGTCACAAGTTGATTCTGAACCTTCAATGTTTTTCATGTTTGGATCTCACGGATGAGATGGTTAATTACCTGCAATGCAAAGAGAAGTATCAAAACCTATAAAAATAAAAGATGCATATGAATGGGTTGGAATAACCTCAACCTACAAAACTAGTGGAATTATTGTTGAGCGTTGCACTAGTTTTGGGTGTGTGTGTGGTGTGTGTGTGTGCGCACACACACACACACATGTTATGCCTTAGGTGCTCGTCTTTAGTCGCACTTTTTGAAGTAGTGAGAAATAGTAACTATAGAAAATTTAAATAGTGTGTGTGCATTGAATATAATAGAATACCTCCCCTATGCAAAGTGTATGTGATGAAGATCTCTAGCCTTCATGCAAAACTATGTGGATGCAAGTGATGCAATGGATACAACTCTAGATGAAGTGATAGTAGTGTGTAATGTTATGACCTAAGACCCTTATTATGGTCTTATAAGCTTTGTATTTATAGGGATGTCAAGATTAATTTCATAATTAATCCTGATAAGGCTGATTGAGAAAATGATAGGGACAAAAAATGGCTAGAAAGGCCCTAAAGAGAAAAGAAAAATGATGTGCATAGATTGGGGCACCCAGAGTGGGACATGAGTGCCGTGTGGCACCCTAGTTCAAGCTAGGGCACCCTGATTTTGGGCTAGAATGACGGGGTAGTTATGAAGCTAAAATATAAAATACACGAGAATTACAAAATAAAATATAAAATAAAGATGCAAAAAAAGGTGGTATTAATTATTACTTTGTACACTTGAGGTCCTTCTAAATAATAATATAATATCAGGCTAAATTATGTGTAAAGTACATAATTTTGTGTCTACAAATACATGTAATAGTTAGGAATCTACCAAACATAAATTCTAAGTAGTGTTGCAACTCAAAGTAGCATACAAATATTTATAAGTATATTTTTTAAGTATAGTTGTTGATATCTCTTTCATTAGTTTCCTTGGATAATAAAGAAAATATTTGGATTATCAAAAAATTTACATTCCTATATTTATTTTTATATCCACACTAGAAATTACTATTGTGGATTAATATGTTATGCGGGAAAAGTAATGGTTAAGTTTTAAAATTAGATTAAAAAAACTATATCCATTTTTAAATGTGGAAGAAATGTTCTCCTTGGTCCTATTTGTAACTTTAAATGAGATGAAATGCACAAACATATATAAATTTGTATACATAATCTTGTATGTGTAATTCAATCCCTAATGACAAACCTAACATAAGCACAATATAATACAATTACTTTAGTCCAAAGGAGCATACAAAAATATGAAGATTAGTGTTAAGAACCATCAAGATATGCTTCTCTTAGTCATCTACAAGAATTAGATTAATTGTAAGCCCTTCTCTCACATTTACTTTTGGTACATCTATAAGGAGTCTTTTTCCATCTCCTTCAAAGGTACCTCTCCTTTTCTCCACCTCCCCCAACTTATCATCCTACATATGCACAAGTATCATAAAAATATTTCAATGTCATGACACCTCCATGATATTATAAAAATGGATTTAATAAAAAAACCCATTAGTATATATACCGTAATGATGAAAATTTTAGACTATACATATGATTTTATAAAGTCAACATCATGGTCTAGATATCTAAATGCTTAGATTTTTGTGAGCAATTGGAATTATAACCCGACCACTTCTTTATCACTAAAATTCTGATATGGTGCATCTTTTTATAGTGTATACCTATGTCTTCATATCACTTCATATAACATTACCAATAATCTCTAAAAGAACATTTTCCTTTTTTGAAACTGATTGTTATCTCTCATAACATTTTTATTATAAGAATATTGGAAAAAATCTTGGTTATAATGTGATATTTCACACATACATGAATTTTCTTGAAACCTCCAACATTTTTCCTACCTTAGGGAATGTTTAATATCCAAACACAATTTCCAACTTCTCACTATGGTGGAAAAGGAATAAATATTTTTCCTTCTCATTCATTCATGTCACTCAATACATGTTTTAAATCTTAAAAATATCCTCCTTTCTTCATCTCCCAAGATGTTTTATTCAACTTCACATATATCTCTTGTGTCCAAGGGTGTGATATGTCTCCTAAGCAAAAACATGCACCATTTGATGGAATTTAATCCAAGTACAACCATGCATCATTTTAATTCATCTACCCTTCATAAATCTCATTAAAAATTCATCCATTAAACTTGCATGACTGCATACTAATTATTCAAAAATGAATCTTACATGGTTATGATATGTTCCATCAAACCACATCTCTTTGAGGCATTTTATCAAACAATTTAATTTTCTTGTGTATGCATCCATATTTTTCATACATGTCTACTAGGACTTTTACAAGTACATTTGAAAAAATATTCTTGCATTATTCTTTGATGGTTGTACATGCCCTACTCTAAAGATTCTATTTTGATAGAGGATAGAAGGATATTAGAAAAGGTTTTGGAGTATGGATTTACACATTCTTATTGAATTTTATTGAAATATTCTAAGGTATTTTCAATAAGCAATATTTTTCATATCCTAAGCATTAAATTCCATGGTACCTCATTTATATCCATCATTTTATTTAACAACTCATATAATTCCATATTTTGCATGTACATATATACCAAGGCACTCATAACTAAAACATTTTAAAAAAATTCCTAAACTCCATAACAATTTTATTGATGTCCACACTTTATTTAAAAGATCCTATTTTGTCTTAGGCTAGGCATATACTAGAAAAGGTGAACTTAATCAGATTAGAGACATGTTGGTTGCATTCGGAATAGTATCACACTTCATGAGGATGCTCACAACTTCTATTAGCTTAGAGAGTTGAAATTGGAGGTAAAGGTGCGCATGATTCCAACATTACAAAAACTAGATCTTGGTCACTCTTTTAGTGATGCAATATATAACATTCCATCTTTAGTTTATGAGGAAACATAAAAATGGATAGAGATTGAGAAGTAGTAGACATTCCCAACATGATGTGTGTGACGACAAATTGCAATTATTTGATGTCAAATCCAAACCTTTTAAGCCTATGCCATAAATATAGACAAAAATGTTGGTTTAAGGAAAACATTGATGGAAATTTAGTGAAAAAAGAAAAAAAAGGAGTGACCAGAAAGGCTTGGCACTTTCTAGTAGGGTTTCCACATAGTAAAACACCTATGAATTTATAAAAATAACTAAAATATGTTTTATTTAAGAAATTTTAAGAATAAATATAGCCAAATACTTCCCTATGATATTGAGGCCTATAACACACTCTTGATCTTGATATCTCCAAATATTCTATCTATTATATATATATATATATATATATATATATATATATATATATGTGTATTTCTTACAACTTTAATTTTATTCTGAAGAATAATTATATAGATTTATATCATTAATTATGTATGTATGTAAAACCATTATGTATAATATTCAAAAAAATAAATTATTATAAAATGTATAAAAAATAGTAAGGTATTAAATGACACTTGAGGTGAAAGTAACAAAAAAAAAATCCCGATTTAATGGGAGAAGGGTACTTATTATCTATACTATGATTTTGTAGTTGTATGCATGTGTCTTGATTTAAGTAATCTTTTTACTCTTGTCACACTGCGCTGCCACATCACCGCCATAGGAATTTTCGTACAAAATCACATTGAAAATGACTTTAGTACTTCTCTTTGGGAGGATCAAGCCTTTTCAATGGCCCTCAAACATCCCATTATAACTATTATTTCTAATGGAAGTGAGAATGGTGTCCAAATGAGCTCATAATTTTGTGCCAAATGCATCAAAATAGGTGAGTCTAAATCCCTTTACAAACTTGATATTTTCTTGTAAGTTCATGTTATAGTGAAAATGTTTTTCTTTGGTATGGACATATTTTTACATTTCTTACTTTTCTAGCTATGTTCCTTCTAAATACTCATAAAACATGGGAAACTCAAAGGGTCAAGGTAAAAATACTGCAACATGACCAAGGGTTTTTCTTGGGTTCCTTTAAATAATCATTGAATGTGAAACTCTTAGTCTAAAAATCCCAAACTTGATTCCTAAGGAGTACCTGAATGATTGTCTCATCATGGTCAAAGGAAGATTCATGTCTCTAACCAAGAAACCATGTGAGTCACAATCTAGGAGGAGTTACCTAGCCTCCCCATCTCCATTGTGATTTTCTTGAATGATAATTTTAATACTATTGGGAATGTCATCCATCGGAATAGATGAAATTATTTCATGTACATCCCAACAAATGTAATTTTGTTGAGGTTGACCTATCATAAGAGTTAACAAAGTCCATTGACATTCAAGTTACCAAATAATCCTTTCTCGTAGAACCTTGTCTATATCAACATCCATAATAATTTATTTCATTTTCAAGTACTCGACCACATAATTCATGATTATCCCCTAATGGGAATCCAAAAAAATACTCTTATGGACACAAGAATGATAGATCATTATTTGTAACAAAAAACTATTGATGGACCTGAGATTTCAAAAACCACCTCTATAACCCCAACTAACAAACATATATCCTTCATCAATCATATGACCCTCACTCCTCCTCACTTCTTAGAGAAAATCCAAGCTTTTCAAGACACTCATGTTATACATGGAATTACCAGTGCCAAGATATCCTCTAATAATCCATCCAAGATGCATTCACATAGCACACCTCAAGGTGGTGATAATTCAAAAATATAGATTGAGTTGACCTAGGGACATGCCTTCATGTTAGAGTCTTTACTTCCTTCACACCAACCAACTTTGAGAAAAAAAAAAATCACAATTTTATACTTCAAGATATAGATTTTGAGGAGGTACCAAGAGAACTTCAAATGTAGTATTCCTCGATATGAATATTATTTCTTATAATTTTCACGGACTCATATAGACCTCATAAAAATCTTTGTAAGATTGTATTTAATTAGCAGTTTGATAATTTAGATGTTATTATTTAAAGGAAGTTAAAGTTTAAGGTTTTTTTTTCTAGAATGAATTCTCTAAAATGTATTTATCCAAATGGTACCCATTTTTCAACCTTGCATGAAGACATATGTAGTGGAGATAGTATATTGATCTCTTTAAAATTTTCTCCATTAATTCTTTCCTTGGGAAATATCCTTCACACCAAGAAATTTGGGTGATATTTAATATTAATGGTCATTCCTTAGGAATTCATAACATTTGTACTTATAATTTTGGTGTTGATAAATTTGACATTTTATAAATGTTGATTGGAATATATTTTACCATTCAATTATTGGGTTTTTTTTGGTGACTTTAATATGATGGAGATTATCAAAGAAAAATATGGATGACTACATTTTCTCTAGTTTTTTAGAGAGAGAAGGGCATGACACTATTTTAAAAATAATAGGGCTTGTTAGGTTTACTATTTTGGAAGTGATGAATTTCAACCCACAACATCAACTTTGGTTTTCTTTGTCTAATTTTAGAGTTGGTGATGACAAAATCCTTAAACATATCAATCGTGGTATACTCTTTGAACATAATATCTTATAGTTTTTAAGACTTAGATAGAAAAAAATATATATTCCCTAAAAACCATACTTTCAAATCAAATATCCATCAATTTCCAGCTGGTTTCGAATAGTGGTCAAATTAAAGTCCTCTATAACTTTTTTATGAACACGTATCCTTTAATCAAGCCAAAACCATTTACCTCATTTCTAGAATTTAAAACCTTATATTATATTAACTAATTATTAGCAACTAGATTAAGTGGTGATATGATACAATTAATTACTATTGAAATTTGTTTTATATTTTCAATGATTTACACTCTTTAAGGCTATACAACCAAAGCATAGCTTGTGGGGTTCAAGGCATCGCTCCAACTAGGGGTTTGGCTCGATTCATCCTTCAACTCTCTTTTCCTTTCTTGTTCCATTTCTTCTCTAAGAGTATTCATATCTACACTTAATTTTTCACACTCTTTACTTTTTACTTAGATGGATATTTGACATGACTTATGCTCCATTATACCATAATGTCTTTGTATGTCATTAAACTAGTTTGTAACTTGTTTTAGTTCAATCTTCAGTGGTCTTTACTTCCTTTTCAAGTTCCAGATAGTCATTCTCTTTTTCTTTCAGAGATCTTGAAACATTTTCTATAAATGAATCCATTTCATTAAGTTCTTGACCATGGTGAGCTTCCATGTGCTTAATCTCATTCTTTAGACCTTCTATCAAAGATTGAGAAATCTCATATTTTCTCTTCAAGATTGATTATGTTATAGAACCCATGCTTATGTCTTTAGGATCACCTCTAAGATGTTAGGCTTAACATTGAAGGACTAGACAATGGTAAAAAAATTTAGATATCACAAGCATTTAGAGGGAGAAGGGTGAATCAGTTCTTAACAATATTACAACAAAATTCAAATTTAAACTTTTCAACTAGATACAAAAATCAACCAATGAACTCAAAGTGAAGTGTATGCAAGAAACAAATGCATAAGACACAGAGTTATAGTGAGAAACCCATGAAGGGAGAAAACTCACTTGAAATCTAAGCCTTTAGTTGGAACACCAATTCCTAGCTTACATGAAATATTTAATTAAACACCTACTTAATCTTTGAAACACCAACTTTAAACATCACCAAGCACCTACTTGATGAAGACTCGAAGACCCACTCACTGATTGAACAAGAAAGCACCTAAATCTTCACTCTAAGTAGCTACTTAGACAATTAAAACATTCAATTGATCATTTATTCTCTTTGGTCCTATATCAAAAAGTCAAGATAACTTTCCTAGATAATAGTCACATCACTTACTTCTAACAATTATCTCCAGATATTCATTAAAATCCTCTTCACTTTCAAGTTCTCAATCTTTTCCTCGTCTGTTATTCAATGTATTGTAACTAGTATGCTCATTGTTTCATGTTGTAATTACATTCTCATGTCGTATCTCGAGTCATCTAAACTTGAAACCCTGAATTCTAGCTTTCATCCAGCTATATGCATCCTCTTAAGTCTTCAATATTCTTTTCTTAAATAGATTTGTTACTCCTTTGAAAAATCTTCACTAAAATTATGTTACTGCCATATTTTTCTGTTGCTTCACAAAGTGACCCACAATTCTTGATCATTCTAACACCTCTTTTGTTCAAGTTCACTCCCTTAAAGAAAAGATCTTCTTATATTCCATCTTCTTGGTTTCATAATACCTTTGAACTTCCTTGATGTTCTTTCACCTTAGAGGAATCCCTCACCTTATCTTTTGAGGTTGTTCAAAACTTATTCAATGTCTTTGGGCTTCTTCATAGACTTATTCTATTTGAGCAAGGTGAAATTTCATTCTCTCATACTTTTCATGTTCTCAACAGGACCAAGATAGTGTCTTACAACATGTTTTGAGCCACCACTCTATAACAACACTTGGTAAGGATCATTTTCAACTATTTTTCAATGTATCAAGCTTCCTTGATGCATAAACTGATCAAATGCCACTGTTCAAGGAATTTTATGAAGAAACTCTACTTTTTAAAGTTACTTGAGACAAGAAATATATAGACTATACTTGATTTTTCCACTATTTAACACAATTTTTAAGCTTTACAAATTGATTAAAGGAAATTTCAAATTTTATGAAATCATGAAACAATTTATGAGTGATGTTTATGGGATTCTTGAATGTTTCCATGAAGAAATTTGCATTCAAGAACCATTAACGACCCTACATAGAGAGGAACTAAGTATTCCAACAAAAATGTCATTGAATTCTTTCTTATTTGAAGATGAACTTGTCTAATATATTTTGCAACATATTCATATAGTCCATACAAATATTTCTACAAAATCTCTCAAATTTTTGTTTGGTAGATTTCAAGAATTGAGAAAATCTCTAAAATCAATCTTCTTATTGATTGATTTCATGCACAAAACCATCCTCAACACTCTCAATATCTATCCTCATGAATATTGTAATGTTAATAGAAAACTAAAAACACTTCTCTGAGATAACTCCACCCTTATGAAGCTTGCAATATCAGAAGCACTCATCATTTGAATTTTTTTATCATGGAACATAGTCTATTATGAGGAATTTCAACACAAAACATTTAGAAAAGAAGAGAATTGAGGGCTTTCCATACCATCACACCTGTACACATTCTTCAAGTCTTGAATTTTTTTTTCAAGAGATCCTTCAAACATATCTTTGTGCATAGCTTACTTGGCAAAGTAACTCAACATAAGCCCTTTTGGAGATACTTCACCCTTCACCATTTCACTTGGAGGGTCTCAACATCAAATTTTTCTCTTTCTAATAGAAATGCACCTCATGCCTCTTGACATGGCCATTTCACCACATTTTACTTACAAAACAATCTTAGAGGCTTAAAAACATGACTATCCCAGACTAGCTTTGCATAAAGCAAAAGCATGACATTTTAGCATGGATCACCTTGAAAGTAATGGGATCATCAATTTGAATTGTATGAGGTCTATTATGCATCTAAGAGATGTTTCTATCATGCACCAATGATTTAGAGTTTATAGATTGAAATTTTACTACTCAACTCAAGAAGATGCCTTGAAGAGAGAACAAACACCAACAGAAGAATGCTCATAAATTTCTTAAAACATGTCCAATTGACCTAAAATTTTTGCAATATCTCAAGAGTTAATTCCTCTCAACAAATTACTTCTTTGATTTATCCAAATGATGCACTATATTTTTTCTTGAGCGTTAAGAATCCAGACACCTTATTATGCATTTTCCAAAAGCATGTTTTAGAAAAACTAGCACAACTTTCACATACCTTCTCATAACTTGATGAAATGTTTCTTGGAGCACAAAAATCACCCTAATATATGTTCCATACATTCATTTTCCAAAAATATTTGTTTATTCTTCTATTCCATCCCATTTTCCTCAGCCTACATTGTGAGTTCTCAAAGCCGCTTTCGGTGCACATTTAAATTTTGAATTCAGGAGTTAAAATGAGCCTTGGTTTTGCTCACACATGTTATAAAAACTATTCCTATGCTTCTCCAATTCTCACATGAAATTTATATGACCTTTACAAACTTCTCACACCTCATCAGTACCAAAAATAAGCCTAAATGGGTGAATTTCAACTACAACTTCCACTAGATGACTTGATACACCCCATGAGACCTCTTTCTCATGCTTGAAACATCATTACTGACCTATAGACCATCTAAAACTATAAATAAAACATGTAATCTACCTTTAGAGATCAACCACCTCACTATTTGAGCTTGAAGCACCTTGAAACCATCCTAAATGCACTACCAATCAACCTTCATGCCTTTGATTGTGCTTCACTTAACCTTTCACTCCTTTTCTATCAATTCCACCTCACATCAATGATAACACCAATGACCAAGGTGTAACATATAGGACAATATAAGTTGGCTAAGTCCAAACCCTACATCCCAAACCTTCCATATGTTTTTAGAATAGAGAGGAATACCAAAACTAAAACTTGTTTCATGAATATTAGAGGTTTTATGTTGTTTTTATTGAATAATATTCCCTTAGTTAACATAATCTATTGTCAAACATAAATAACTAGTATAACTACTAGAGAGATGAGAAGATTAGATTCCAAATGTGATCATTTTTCCTAGTAGGTGAACATGGTCAAACTTGGCATTCGCATAAAGACAAGCTACTACTATATTTTAGTGTCTACAATATCCTATAAAGAATTAAATTTTGTGGCATCAAATACTATGACATATTTGAGAGAAATTCCATCATGCATTAAAAACCAAAGGTATGGTTGAAGGAATTTATGATTATCCTATATATTTTGATTTTTATAAGCATTTTTGTTTGGAAAGAAAACTAGAGTAAAGTTTCCTAGTAGTAGTACAAGGTTAGAAGGAATTTTACATTAATAAAAGGTGATGTGGTTGGTCTTGTGAAAGTTCTATTATTAGGAAAATATCTATATTATATTTTGTTTATAAATGATTTCTCAAGAAAGACTTGGGTATATTTTATGTGGAGTAAGTTTGAGTTTTTCAATAACTTCAAAGAGTTTAAGGATCTTGTAGAAAATTAAATAAAAAAGATAACATTTTTAGAAGTGATAAGGGTGGGAATATTTATCTAATGGCTTTGAAAAAATATATAAATAGTTTGGAATAGAAAGGTAGAAGACAAATCCATATACACAAATAAAAAATGGATTTGTATAAAGAATGTACAAAACTCTTTTAGATACGTGGAAAAGTATGTTTAGTGGTGCAAGTTTGCATAGGAATTTTTTGATTGAAGTAATAAATAACACCTATTACTTGATCAATAAATCACCCATGTCTTCCCTTCAAGATAAAACTCCACATGAAGTATGGAGTGGTAAGAAACCCTCTATCAATATTTAAGGGTGTTTGGTTGTAGACACGTATATGTATATTCCAAAATTGAAAAGAAAAAAATTAGATACTAGTCTTCTAATTACATATTTATTAGATACTCTAATGGTGTAAAAGGATGCAAGGTATGAAATCAAAAATAAATAAGACCGTTTATGTAGTATTCTAAGCTTTATAAAAGTTAAGGAAATTCCCGAGTAAGAAGAAAAACCAAAGGAAGATAATGAACACATTCATGTTGAACTAGAAGAGGGTTAATCCATGTTTGATTTTGATATAAATATGGAAGATAAACAAGAAATAGAGTTGCAAGAGGAATATTTAGATGAAGTAGAGAAGGTAAAACTAGAAGATGCATAACAAGAATCTTTGGTCTTGAGATGATCCAATAGGTCGAACTAGAAGGACGTTTGAAGAGCAACCGAATTTGAAAAGACTAGAGATGAAGAACCTAATACAAATACCACAAATATTTTATGGGAAGATAGACCATCAAATTTTATGATGTGGGTACTAAAGATGGACATTAATTTTTATAGGAGAGCATTGAAAACCTCTTGAGGGTGAATTTTGTTGGTCAAGATGAGAGGGTATGCAGTAACCATCTCAAATGGAGGATATGGTACATGCAAGTGGAAGATGTGGATTGTAAAGACCTGATATTTAACAGAGTAGATGAAATAGGGATGGTGTACTATATAAATATGTGTTCTAATTATTAACTTATCTATTCATAAAGAACTATAGTTAAAGTAACTCAACATAGATCATGTTAATAAAAGTGTGAGGAGATAAACTAATCTCCTAATCACCCATAGTTCCTAGATACATTTAAATTCTCCACATACAATTGAAAGGATCAAGGAATACACAAAATAATTAAGCTTACAAAAAGCATCCCTTTCATTTTTAGTGTATCTAATAACTCATACACTATTCTATGGTTTAAGATCAACTCTATTATTTTAATTATAAATATGGATTGGGACATGGGTGTAAACTCTTATCCATATCATACTAATAGAGAGGAGTATAATTAAATAGTTGACTTTGAATATTAATATAAAATATAATTTAATTTCTATCTTTAAGAAGACTTTTTCTACAAGTAATCTTCTCTCCAAATCTAATAATAACTCGTACATGTTTTTATGAAAGCATAGAGAGCTAGTGTTAGAGAAAAATTTAGTGTGGAAGAGAGATTCATTTTAATACTCCTACAAAAAGGGCCATTGACCCTATATCACATATAATATAATATTAATAGTAGTACTTATACCTTGTTCAAATGTGTGTTTATATCATTTTAATAAGTCATAGGTATACACACACACATGTTATTGTTTGTCTCAAGGTTAGTATAATGATATAGGACATCATTACACAAATTATCACTTGGTATCAAAAATTTCATAGGTTTACCTTTTCAATTGTGAAATTAAGGTATTTTTGGGTCTTTCGGTAATATCAACACACTTTTCATTTTAGTTTAGGTAATTTCGGGTCACCTGGAAAGAATGATAAAAAAATAAAAGTTTTTGTTGGAGCTGAAATATGCAAGGAGGTAGATATCAAAATTTACATCAAAATTTCATTTTGTGTCAGATTTTGAATCAGATTCTAAATAGGCATTCGGAATCCTTGGGATTTATGCAAAAATCAAAGTGTTCTTTATCCTAAAAATTTACCAAAAGGTGGATCTTGTTATGTATATCAAATATCCTTATGCGTTAGAGTATGAATTGATTGTAGTATGGTGTTTTTGTGTCATAAATTTTTTTGCTAAAAATAGAAGAAAATAGGTCATGTTATTTTTTTTAGACATGTAGATTATGAATTTTTAAGAATATTATCTTCTTTTAGGATATATGGTTCACTATGGTTCTTAAGATATTTCAAGTTCTCTAGAAATGTATTTTCAAACACTCACATCTTATTCTATCTCAATTAATTTAGTATTACAAGAGATCTATATGGATATGTATGTGATTATACTACATTTGAGGTATGATCCAATGTTCATCTCCATGTCTTTGTGTCTTTTATTTGTATTTCGTGACAATTTCTATGCAATTTTCATCTAATGGTCATTTTAATGCTTTTGTTCCTTTGAGTTTTGATACAGTGATCATTTCTATGCACTTATGCCTTTGAGTTTTAATGTTATTATATAATTATGCACCACTTCTAGTCATAATTTGGACATGCTCATTTATAATTCTTCTTTGTGGTGAGGTTGTAAAATTTTGTGTTGTATCTATAACTATTTCATGTAGTACATGTTGTTTGTACTTATATTTTATGGGTACCTAATATGAATCATTTTTCAAACACACACACTCTCTCTCTCTCTCTCTCTCTCTCTCTCACACACACACACACTCACACACACACACACACACACACACACACACACACACACACACACACACACACACACACACACACACACACACACACACACACACACACACACACACACACACACACACACACACACACACACACACACACACGCACACACACACACACACACGCACACGCACACGCACACGCACACGCACACACACACACACACGCACACGCACACGCACGCACCACACACACACATATGAGGTTTTGTGCGTGTGGTCACACACACACACATATGAGGTTTTGTTTCCTCCCGCTCCCACAAAATCTTTCCCTAACCCTAATGCTCGGGAAACGTGGAGAATATGGAGACAAAGTGGCTTGCGTGGCCTAGTTGGAGGCTCCATAAGAAACTATGTGGAAGGAAATATTGTTAATAGAGGTAGTTAAGGAAAACCTTTTGGTTATGCCCACTTTTCTCCCCTATCCCTGGGAAGATGTAAGACATTTCAAGGAAACAATATGGATTGAAAAATCTTTGGTGGTAGTGGTTGAGGTGGTGTCACTCATAAATCTCATGCCCCTACACGAGTTCCTTCGAACCCTTACTTAGGAGGCACCGAAAATGGTGTAGTCTCTATACGGATCAAGTGTGGAGGTCCGAGGGGCAAAGGTAGAAGTAGATAATTCAAACACTCGAGTTCTTGGTCGAGTGACCCCCCAACGACCAAAAAAATGTTGGTGGCGACACCTCTATTTCCCCTAAATGGAATATAGGAAATTATTGCAATCCTATTTTAAGTCCCAAATGTATCTCAAGTGGTGTTGGGAAGGGATGTGTTTGGGGAAAGGAAGATCCCCTATTTTCCTTGCACTTCCCTAGTTCGGTCACTTAGGATAATAATGTGGAGTAGGATGAAAATGACATTACCGAAAGCGGAGTTAGTGTACAAGTAAACTATTATTTCATGGAGATTCTGCAAGGGAATTTAGGTTCCAAACCCATGATTTTGTGGTCACTACCCCTGTGTTACATTTGGAGAAGACGTTCTTAAAGCCGAGGCATTCTATCAATACCACACCCCGATTTAAAGATTCATCTGTTTTTGGCCTAGCCTTCCAGTCCATGAATGGATCACAAAACATTGGATCCCTCTTCTAGTTGGTAGGTTAGACATATACCCTTGTGCAAGGGGAACTTTTATTGTTGTTTTCTCTTCAATAGATGATAAGGAATTTATAGCTGCTAGTCTTTGGGCATGTCAATCTCACTATCTTGTCATGAAACCCTGGTTCCCCTCCTTTTAATTCTATCACTTATTTTTTTCACAAACCATTCTGGGTTAGATTTCCACATTTACCTATGTAATGTTGGGACCCTTCTTGTCTTATTCTATTGGAAATAATTTGGTAAAAAATTTAAGCATAAAATCTCATACCATTGCTTTTACACATACAACATATGCCTGAATTATAATTGATTTTGATACCTCAAAGAATCTTCCTACTAACATTGAGCTTAAATTTTAACATAGAACTTAGACTCAACCTCTTGATTATGAAGGTTTTTCATTCAAATGCAAAAAGTGTTGCTTTTTAGGAAATATCACGTTGCTTGTGAGATTGTAAAGTGAAGAAATGAAAGACCCACTTGGTGGAAAAATACTCTCCTAAATGATTTTGTTTTTGATGCTAAGGGAGACTTAAACTCAAATGCTGATTTGGAGGAATTAGTTGATTTGGTTCTGAAACTCCACTTAGAGAAATTATAGTTAATGGAAACAAGGAAAAATTAAATGTAGATATTCAGATGAACAAAATTGTTGAATCAAATTTTAGTGAAGTGGATAAGGAAAATGCTCCTCATCTTTTTCCTTTAAACAAAACTTATCGGCCGATTGAAGCTCTTGAAGTTTTTCTTCCTGTTGAGGATGATTCAGATGGTTGGAAAATGGCACATGGAAATAAAAAATCCTCCCACAAGAAATTATTTCCCCCTTCTTAGGTGTCTCTTCTAACTTTTGGGAAGTTGTTCCTTTTCTCGCTTCTTTTTGTGTCTTAAGGTTTTATCTAGGATTTCAGACCTTCTTTTTCTCCGAGTAGGAACCTAGCCAAAAAACCACCATTTACCTATTATCTACAAAAATTTGAGGTTTTGTCTCGCTTACTTTATCCAAGTCTCTCTCAAGGGGGTGTTGGTGCACACATCACCAATATAGCTTAATTTATCCTCTCCTTTATACAAGAAATAGTAAGGGAGTATGTTAGTGTGTCTAATAACTTATACATTATAATTCGGTTTAAAATTCACTCTTATTATTATATTGTAAATATGGATTGGAACATGAGTGTACACACTTATCCATATCCTATTAATATAGGGGAGTGTCAATTAAGTAGTTGACATATTTGACCTTGACTATTAATACAAATTATTCTTTAGAATATATATTTAAGAAGGCTTTCTCTACATGTAATCCTCTCTCACAATCTAATAATAAACTCTAATTAACAAAATCATAGAGAGAGTGTTAAAAATATAGTGTGAAAGAGATTTTCATTATAATAATCTTATGAGAAGGTACATTGGTCCTCACTCAAATTGATCTTAATATATTGGTATTCATTATACCTTGATCAAATATGTGTTTATATCATTTTAATATTACATAATTATACACATACATGATGATGTTTGTCTCAAGATTAGTATAATGATATAGGAAACCATTCCATAAATTCTCACTTTCATGATACAACTACTTTTGTGGAAAACAAAATATAGAAATATTAGTTGTATTAATATTTACATAGGTTACTTATAAAATATCCAACTTGATATAAAATGATAAATAGAAAAATAATTCACTACAAAAATATTTCTCAAAACCTAATTATGAAAGAGGGCTTGGTGAAATAAATAAATAAATAAATATATTGTCTTTAAGAAAATGATAAGAGTTATAGGAAGCTTTAAATATATTGTACTTAAGGAAATGACAAGAGTTGAGGAAGCTTATCTCTAATTCCTTGGTTCATTCTTCCTTAGCATCCCACTTGACAAATAAAATGTGAGCATCTAACTCTCCTTGTCCTCGTGACTATTTTCCAAGGTTTTTTATTTCCTCATCATGAATGCCATTTATAAATATCCCTCTTAAAAAAATAGTCATCATTTATTATGAGTAATAGTTTATTTATTTTCCTTAGTGAGGAATTCATATTATATTCTATCTTATGCTATCCATATATTTCCACCATTCTTTTCTTAAAATTAATGTATTCCTTCTTCAATGTTTCACAAACTCCTCATAGTTTTCTACAAGCTTCTCTATTTTACTTTCTTATCTTGTTACATGATATCCAATCCTTTTCTATGGGTTCTCACATTTATATCAAATTATAATTTAATTAAAAATTATTTTCCCTTAATATATTATAATGGCCATTTTTAACTTATGATACCTCTCCTTAAAACCTTTAGCTTGAATCAAATCCAAGGTTAAAATTAAGGTCCTTAACATAATAAAAATATAATTTCACCCTTGATTGTATATCTCCATGGAGCTATATATTGTATCATGTATTTCAACATTTCTATCCTCCTTGGAAAATTTTGACCTCTACTATTTTGATATGAATTTGAGTCTTAGAACCTAAATACCTGTGTATTAGGTTCGTGATCTAAATTTGGATGTTCATGATGAAAATTTTGTAATTGAATATGAGGTATTTCTTCTTCAAAACTCTTCAAGACCTTAAAATTTGTTAATATAATTAGGATGGAATGACTTCACCCCATCCCCAATGGTGTGATGAGACTTACATTCTATAGTAATAATAATTTGAAGAGAGATCCTAATAAGGCCTTCAAGGAAACATGGAAATGATTTTTGGTGTATGTTTTAGCATGTGATAATGATCTAGGTTAGCCATGTAAGATGTATTTAGAATCAATATCTTACTGATGTGATTCAAGAAGTTATATTGCAATGATATTCCATCACTTCAATGTTTTTAATGATCCCTAGATAGATAAAAATGTGAGAGACAAAGCCTTTCAAATGAGTAAAGTGATTGTAATTTTATATATGACTTGTGGGAAAGGCTTTTCCACTCAATTGATATTGATCTTAATTAAACTTGGGAAACTTGTGTTTTGACAAATTGACCATTACGAGTGTTTAGAGAAAAACATTGGGTTAGGAAAATGTCATCTGTTTCGACCCTTTTCGAGAAAAGTTTCCCTAGCTTAGTTCAATGGCTGATTTGAAAGTGGAAAAATTAGGCTAAAAATTTGAGGATGTGCTATGTATAAACCACAAAGATTCATGATGAAAACAATATGAGTGACAATTGTGCCCTAGTGACTATAGAAAATTTAACTATAAAAAATAAATCAATTAACTATAAAAACAAGGCCATTATATGGAAACTCCTCACAAAGTTCATATAATTAGAAATTGAAAAAACTAGTAAATACAATATGTGAAATTGATTTGTATTTTAATTTCTAAAATATATACATGGTTTGCAAGACCATTACCACTTAATGATAGGAGCAATATTCTAGACAAAAGATATGATATAACCATGTGAGTAATCCCATATGCATCTATGAATGCTATACTAAAAACATTTTGTGTTGTGAGAAGGAGAAATTTCATTCTTCATCAACAATTAGTAAAGTAAATGGTTAGATTTCATAAACAAGATAAGTGATTTCCATTTTAAAAAAATATGGAATTTTGTTTACCTCATATAATTTTTTGTTAAGAAAATTGCACATTTAATATAAATAGATATAAAATTGTGTTATATGTCATATAAATTTTTGTTAAGAAAATTACAATTTAGTTGTTAACAAAATCTATTTTCACAAAAAGTTGTATAGAAAAATACTAATAATATTAAGGGATCCAAATCCCATATTTATTGCAGGTTGTAATATTGACATGGGAGAAGTCATATACAAACCTCCAAGAGATGGTCCAACATTATGGGAGATAGGTGTCCCTACCCGATCCTGCAATGGATTTTTACGCTCCAGATCCCAATCCTAAATTTATTAATAAGCTTTACATGGACTACCCTCATAAGTAAGTGAATGTTTTCATGTTCATTTTATGTTCATTATCTTTATTTATAGATGATCGAATTTTCCGACATAAAATAAATTTCCAAATGGATGTGTTATGTCATCATTGTGCACACAAATCAACAAATGCAAATGAATAAAACATATGGAAAGTATTTATTATGTGATGTTTATTAAATATAAATGTATTAAATAATATTCTTGATAATATGTGGAAGTATATATATTTAGTATTGGAATTTGTCTTTATATTAATAATACAAAAGAGTTACAATAGCAAGGTGACAGAAAAATCATTATCCAACAATAAATTGTTATGAGGCATGAGAAATGCCAAAAGGTAACCAAAAAATAAGAAAATCACATAATATTAGAACTATGCACATGGGCGGAAACACTAAGAGGTGGAGGAGGATCATCTCTTGGAGGGATGAATCCCCTCGCATTCGGCTCCTCGAATGAGGATCAATCAAACAACCATCCTCATCCGAAATTTGTATACTCACATGCACCATGATTCTCCAACTAGGTAGTGGAGAGCCTCCAAAACTGGCTCCCTAAGGAGGAGAGTTCCAGTTGGAAGAGTTGGCCACAACCTTACCCCAAGGTGGTATACTCCATCCTGGTCTAGAATTGGATGGAGCAGACAACTTCGAGGAGGTGAAGGATGAAGACTGTGAGAATGGATTTTTAAATGCAACATAGGCAAAGGTGGAGAGGAACAAGCATCCTCAGAGGAACCTGAATCATAGTGCAAGGAGAACTCCCCCAATGATCCAGAAGTTGTTGTAAGTGCGTAAACTCCAATGGCACTTTCTGCACCTGCACCTAGATCTACATAGTCACAAAAGAGAAAATATTCACTTTTTTATTAAATATAAGCTTTAACATCAAGCTCAATACCCACTAGAACCTAAACTCTTCGGTTTTCATTTGGCTTCGATGGCTTAGCAAGGCTTGGAACCCCAACTTTAAACCTAAGCTCAATTTCTTTCTTTGGTATTTATCAAAACCTTCCATTGGTAGATAGGTTAAGTCACATTGGCCTTCCTAATCCTAAATTCCCTTTTGTGTTCGACATAAATTTTAAATTTCCACGATCCCAATCTGCTTGGATCTTCTTGCTTGGATTGTTTTTTCAAGTTCTTATTCTCTTTCAATTGTGGAAGTATGTACATTTCATATATATATATATATAATATATAATTGAAAATGTAAAATTAATATTATTTTACATAAACTATACTGCATTTTGTTATGTTGTGCCATGCACTTCTCTTCATGATTTTTTCTATCCATGCAACACATACGGATATACTACACAATTTGTTACTTTCACAAGAGTTTTAAATTATGCATTGATCACGTGTAGACTATGTACTATACTAATCAAGACTTTTATATTCTACATCATTTTATATAATCTATTAGCATACCAAAATTCTAATAAATAAGCCATATAGCCATCGTAAAGTGAATATTCACATGTACAATCCCAAGGAATTCAAATTCCATAATGGTTATATCTACAATCATGACTTTGTAATATACGTATATATGTGTTTGTAATATTAGATAATAAAGCATATTGTTAGAATATTACACCATACATATCCCTAGAGAGTATTACATTTACATAACACACAAACTAATATAATTTAATCTTCGTTTCTATTATTTTCTCTACCCTATTTCAATAAAGATGATTTCTTTTGCATTTACACAAAACACATTTAGATCCTCATCCAGAGCATGTATTTAGGTCTTATTGAGATGTAGTTAAATACTAAATCAGTGTTTTGTTATGAAGTACATGTCAAATTTCATTCAGTTAGCTAAATTTAAGGACAAGTTTCAAATTAGAGGAAACTTCAATTTAGAATAGTGCATGTAGAGAATTCTTAAATTATGAAAGATAACATCAAAAACTAAAATATATTGTTTAAGATATGGAATCACTATTAGAATGAAATCATCTAAAAATATTATAGATTTTTATATTATAATAAATATATTAATTCTTTCATTCAACCCTAGTTGTTTTAGTCCGCATAAATATTATATCTTTGAGTTCCATCATAGAAAGTATTAAATTTTGGGAGAGAAAACATTGTTATTATAAGAAATATAAATTTAAATAAAGTGAAAAATAAATTATAATGAAAATCTAAATAAATTTTGAGACAAAAGTAAGTGAAATTAAAAATAGAAATGTCACAAAACAAATTCAACTTTAAGAGTAATCACATTTTCAGATTCTTCAAGGTATTGAAATAGTGCTTCTACATAAAATTATGTAGTATTTTTGGAATCAACATATTGGATCACACTCTATTATTTATCATCAAGACGAGAACAAAAATGTAAAGTAATTACATAACTTGGACATTACTAGGATAATAATGATGATAATTATCCAAAATTAAATCATAATAATTAGATAACACTAACAAATCAGAAATTTGTGTCATAAATATCATATGATTTATATTACTTTGGTTGAAGAATAATCCCATAATTAATGACAAAGAAGAGTGTAAATATAAAAAATTTGTTGAATGGTTAGATAGATGGGGAGATTGAATATTGAATGTGATAATTTTTCTTTGAAAGGATACATGGTCAAACTTGGCATTACACAAGGACAAGTTAGCAAATTTTAGTGTCTAAATAAATTCTTTTTCATATCTTAGGTCATATTTCTCTCTGGTTTTTATTCAAATCATCTTATAGATTTTAACTATCTCGTGAGATATATTATTACATTTTTACACTTTTTTCATAAATTAATAGTCTCTTTGGATTTATACTTATACCCCAAAATTTATCATTTCTTTTTGGAAAAGGGTAAAAAATGGGGGTTTTGAAAGGACCCACATCCTTTTACAAAAGACCCTAAAGGAAAAATATAGAAATGAAGGAAGACATACAAAAATCCCCCATGAAACAAAGGAAAAGAAACCGTAAAGGTACAAACCGAACAAAACAAAAGGATGAAACATCCAAAGTTTCATAGACAAACATTATTGTACCCTCAAGAGACCACCAAGGGAGGTTTACCATGGGAACGTAGTCTCATTTTAGGAAAGGAATTTCCTTTATTTTTTCTATTTACTACTGTCCAACCATCACATCTATTAGGATCCGAGTTTCATCTGTATGGATAGGAGGCCAAATCACCTCCTTTTTTCAACATTTGACTCTTCCTTCAAGAAACTATTTTTGGTTCATCCATAATCCACTCTCGAAGGAGCCTCAACACCACCGGGGAAGAGAGTCTCAACCGATAGTTAATTCTCACCTTCATCAAATTCAAGCTCATCATGAACAACTCCCGATCATCTTCCTTTGAATATTCGATGAGGAATATAAATATTTCCCAACAACCAACAGGTTGGGTTTGGAATCCTTCCACCAAGAAAATTTTTCTTTCACTTTCAGCTTCACTTTTTGGCACTCAAAAACAAGGTAATCCAATGCAAATAATTTTTTGCATAAAAAAGGGAAATCCTTCATATTCAAGAGGTTGAGTCCATATCCTATCCAAAACTTTGAGTTTAATAGAAGCAGGTAGATCAAGAGAGGTGTCCATATCCACCAAAATGTGAGCATAGGTCATATGTGTGTAAAGTTTAGTTTTAGAATTGCATTGGAAAAGCATTTAACCAAAACTTTACCAATAGAAATCAAACTCTCCTCCCCCAAAATTCATAGTGGAAGATGAGGTAAACAAACCTGGAAATAGACTGATGTTGAAATTTGTAGTGATAGGATTGAAATATTGGAACCATGGTTTCATCATCAAGTGATGATTATGTAATTCCCAAATCTTGGAAAATATAACATCTTTGTCATCAATAGTATCAAAATTACAATAAAAACCCCTTCGCATAGGGTTAAATGTCAAATTTACCATTTAAGAGAGGTCACCAATTGATGAGATCCAAGAATGCATAAGTGACAAAACATGAAAAAGGCCATTAAAGCGGAAAATCAACCCATGACTAGAGAAAAAAATCTTCTTGAATCACAAACTCCCGAAAGAAACCAAAGTGGAGAGATTTGTAGCAATAAGTAGTTTAGAGTGCAAGAGGTCACAGCCACAACCTGGAAAAAATCACTTATTACAGGGGGCTAGCTGAGGAAATACCCCAAAAATTCCTCCTTCTCACCCTCAATTCCAGAGCATCCCGTAGTAGCGCCCCCGGATCCACCATCACTCATGACGAGATTTGAACTAGCGCCCAAAGCCAAGCTACCAAATGGGGGGGAAAACATGAACTACTTCCATCAATGCCACTACCTCAGCCAAGAAAACTAGAACTACATTTAAGGAAAAGGGGAAAAAAGGGGGAAACAGGAGAGGGCGAGCCATTTTCTCCAATAGGTATGGTTAGTATGTATTAAAATTACTTCCAAAATCTATCACTCTTAATGCTAGTAGTGACTTCCCTTTAAGCATACTGATTTTTTATCTTTAATAGATTTATAGTCTCCTTGGATTTATATTTAAATCCCCATCATCTATCTCTTTCATTGTTCAATTAGTAATTTTTTTAACTCATATAGATAATTTCATCCACTCTAGCCATTCAATATTATATTTAGTTCTTTTCTTACCCTTGGCTCATTTTGGAATATAGTACGTGTAGTTTATTAATTAAATATGGAATTCATTTGGGGATCTCCTTTACACTTATCATAGTGGTTATGGTCTTCATTTAATCCACTACATTCTATAGTGTATTTTCTTTTATAATTTTTATAGTGTTTAGTGTCTTTAGACCACCAAAATTCTTCTAAGAGTTATCCTTTGCACTTTATGAGGTGGTGATTGTTTCCAACCCATATAGTTTATTCTTTAAGAAATTATACACCTTTTTTAGTAATTTATTTATGCCTTGATTGATAGTTATGGTCTTTTTCCCATCCAATGTATATCTCTTTAGTATTCATATGCTCTATTTGTGTGTTGTATTATGTTTTGAGATGTATTACAACATATATAATAATCTTTAGAAACATATTATGATCTTCTTGTTTTTTAGAAACCTTATGGTGAATCATTTTTGGTTACGCTTAATTAACATGGGTACCTCATGAGGCCTAGTTTTCAATACTCGTTTTATAGGATTTTAGCCTTGTTTTTGTAATAGTCCTCCCTAAGTCTCACTTAAGGGGACATAAGGGTGTTGGTGAAATGTTATATATGCATCACTATTAACTTGAATTTGGTTAACTTAAGTATTTATAGAGTTACTAGGATATGTAATAATTTAATTCCACAATCAATAATTACTAAGATTAATAAATTTCTCCTCTAAGTGGGTCATTCACATGTCCCCGATAAGTGGTAAATAGGGAAAGAGGATATTTATCTTGGAAAAGATATTTATAACCCATTTTATCTATTTGTATATTGATGTGTGATGTGCATTATGATGTAAAGTGGAGTAATATATTATCCTTCTCGCATCTTCACAATGTTTGTGCATGGAGTTATACATAACTATAAAGAGTATAATCTTGAAAATTTAACCACTCTTACATATTCAAAGTCTCATTTGGATATTTTTACCTTGCCATTGTATTTGCAACATTCAAAAAACTTGCGTTTGGTATCTTTTATAAAAAGAATCATGTTTTATTTTTATTGAAGTTTGTAAAAGAAAAGCTAGATTGAGGTTATTTTCACATGAATGTATTCTATACTATATATATATATATATATATATATATATATATATATATATATATATATATATATATATATATATATATATATATATATATATATTATATATATAAAGGAGGCATATGACTATCTATGTCGTCTCCTAGAACTTTTTCCAACCATTTTTTTGCATGGTAATAATTGTACTACACCTTTTTAATATATTAATAAAAGTATGGTTTTCCATCAATCGACACACACACACACACACACACACACATATGTACATGTATGTGTATGTATATGTATGTGTGTATGATTTTTATTTTTTCAAAAAAAATTAAAAAAACATATAATTTTAAATGGCCTAATTTTATTGCAAATGTATTAGAGTATTTTCATTTTAAAAATTAATAGAAATTTATTTAGCTTCTAGTTATATGTTTTGCATTTAATTTTATATCATGTTAAAACTTAATTTTTCTAGTTTGGAATTAAATTTTAGGTCATGATGTTTATAAATATTTTTAATCATTTTCTATTTTGGTGAGGAAAGAAGATTCAATCTCTAAGTTAAAAATTTTAGTCATTTTATTAAAAATTATACAAATCAACTTTTGCATTTGTATTTGATTTTTTCCACTATGAATACTCTATTTTCTTGATTAAAATATCTATCAACCAAAGAGGGATCCTTCCGGTGGTATCAGCCATTTTTCTTACTTCCTTTCAAATTTTATTAAGTAGTCATGCTCTTTCTTTACCATCCTATCGCTCCTCGAAACTCTATATTGTTTCCCATACAATATAGAATGGAGACAAGGCCCCTCGTTTAGGCGCTTGAGGACCATAAGTAAAATATGATTTAGCCTTTAAATTGCATAATCATTAAGTGTTCCAACCATTAAGGTCCTCATATAGAATTTTTTTCAAGTGATTTTTTTTTAAACAACATATTTTTTGAGGAAAATAGCATGTATATTTTATATCATTTTTAAATATTTTTTCACCATTTATATTGACATCTTTAAATGGAATATTTATGGCCATTGATATTGACCTCTATAATGAGCTCAAATTCTAACACTTTGACTTTTAAATATCATGTAATTTTTATATTGAAATCTTTCTAAGTTATTATTTTTAAAATTACACATTTTTGTCACTAAAATATTTTGAAAATTTAATATCTTATATAAATTTATAGTATTTTTACTCCACATAGATACTTTGTGTTTCCTCTATTTGGAACTAGGATAACATTTTTGCATTTTTTTATTTTGTTTTTTGAGGATCTCAAAATGGTATGGTCATCTTCAAATTTTGGTATCCTTATTGAGTTTGTTAGAATCTTTTCAAGAATTATGACTTTTTGTTATTTTGGTATTCAAGAACAATTTTTGTTATGCATATTTTTTAACACACTTTCACATGATACTCTTATTTTCTCCCATTGACATAGTTATTATCTAAATGTATTTGTATATGACCTCTTATATATTTTTAAAATTTTGAGAAATTGATTATTTCCTTTTGTCTTAGAATGAATTTTAATAGTTCCAAAATCTATATTTTTTTATTTTTTAAATGATAAAATATGGATTTTCTACTCACGCATAATGATTTATGATAGTATATATGATTATTCTCATGAATAAAATACTATAAGCCCCAAATTTTATAATATTTATAATACCTTACAAATTTATAAGGATCCTTGTATTCAACACCTTTTCCTCTTTAACTTGGTCTTTATTGCAAATGGTTACCCATGCATTTTAAAAAGAAAGGGGGTGTGCCCATAAGTACATTATTTTATTTAAAAAAAAATTAACATATTGTACATTAGTTTCTCACCCAATTTTTTTTATTAAATCTCACTAAAAATAAAGTTTATTAGAGTGTTAGTGATACCTCTTTGACAAATTTTTATGGCTTTGATTGTTCTTGACATATCCATTTAACATTAACTTTTTTAGGAAGCCTTTGCTTGATTAGCCTTGTGGTGTCTCTCCTAGCACTAATTTTACTTTGAGTGTGTCTATACCTACTTGACTTTTCATATTATTTCATCTCTTGTTTTAACACTTTTCCATATTGACAGGTAACACTTGGTGTTTTCTTATTTTGTAAAGCTTTTATTCTAGGGATTTTGGGATGACCCTACCAACACTAATTTTTTATGGCATTCTTTTTTAAATGTCATGATTTTGTGTGGTCATCATTAGTTTTAACCCAATTAATTTCTAGTGTTTTTAGGCTTCTCAATTCTACGTACTCCTCATTACCTTCAAAGTGCTCATCTTGAGACATCCATCCACCTCACGTAACTTACATTATTGCGGTATTAGTGTATACATATGTGTTATATTGTTTCTTCTATATTTTCTATTTTCATTTCACTATTACTAAATGATTATGTTTTTACATGGGTACCTAACATGGTCTATTTTGGACCCATATCGGAAGTTTTGACTCCTAAGTCCTTCCTTTTTCATAGTATATTATAAGGGGGATGTTAGTATATACTTAAATATATATGTTTTGTATGGTCTAAGATGCACTTACTTTTACATATTAATTATATTTATTATCAATAATCGCATTATTATGTGTATATTTATTGTATTGATGAGTTTAGACAATATGGACTATGGGAGAGATATGAAGATATATATCCAAGCAATGACTTAGTTTATGATATTGGTGTTAATGACTTCAAAAAAGATTGGTTTTTCGCTCATGTTACCAGGTTCTCTCTCTCCCTTTATTTTAGTTTTTTTTTAATGAAAGATTAGACAAAATGTAACCCACCCACGTAAGATATGCACATGTGTATAGAGTAATATGCATTACGTCATTGTTTGATTATAAAGGAACCCAAATTTTACCAAAACAAAAATATTTTTAAATTTCACTACACATATGTATGTAGTAAATAAAACTATTAGAACTATCTTATTTTGAAGATTCTCATATAATTATATTATAATTGAAAAAACGGGAACTCTTTTCATTTTAATACTTTTTAATAATTTGATTTACTTTATTTGGTACTTCAATATTTGTGAACTTAACAATGTTTTGTAGAATTCTTTTAGGTAGTATTTAATGTTCTCTTCCGTCTTTAGATTAAAAAAAAAAATTTATAAATGGATATAATCAAATGATTTATACCAAAATTTAAATTTGGAATAACATAGACATGAATAACTCAATGCCATTTGGTTATTTGAAATTTATAATAATTTTAGTCTATATTATTTTATGAGTAAGAGATATGCAAAGGGTGTGTGATGAAGAAAGCCAAAACTAAAATAACATTTAAATGTAGTGACACAAAATTTGACTCTATTACAAAACCGTGTAAAGCACAAATAAATTTAGTAAAAAGTTAAATTTATATCAAAAATATATTTATTTTTTATATTTTATATTGGAGAATTATTTTGTAGGAAGTGTTTATGTAAGTAATGTATGGAAAGGTTTTTTCAATTCCTTAGTGATGAATCCAAGGTATAAGATTTGAAATGTTGGATTCAAAATAATTATGTAGTCTTATCTATATATTACTTGCATAAACTTTATGTAACTTTCCATCATGGATGTGGGACAAGTGTTTTTGATACGAAGCATCGTGGGAAAACTTGGAATCTGCATAAATTTAGTAATTTTTCTAAGTGTTGACATGTACATAAGTTTTACAAGGCCAAACAATGCAAGAAAGGCATGATAGAATGTGCAGGAGATTGTGTGAGCATGTGTGGAATTTTTGCACATTGTTTGGTATTGTAGTAAAGTGCGCAACAACATTGGTGCATGATAGGATTATGAGGAAGGGTGCTCAAAATAGTGCACAATGTTTTAATGAAGGATAGGGTGTGTAAAATTTTTGATGAGGTACAAAGGTGGTGTACACATATTTCTCAATAAAAAATAAAGTGTGTGTATATTTCCTAAAGGTAAGTATACAAAACAAAGTATGAGGTGAGATTACACAATATACTAGAGGCACTTAAGGAAAAGTCAAAAATGACAAAGGAGGTAGGTTGAGGTTGATAAGCAACATACGTGGAAGACAAAGAGGAAAACATGTCGATTAAGTAGATGACATGGATCCTTCTAGAATATTTTCTCAACTACTAGATCATGTTAGTTTGACATCATTAATGAATATTTTGAGTGGAAAAAGGGAGAGATTCCAAAGATAATTTTAAAGTGATGAAAAATCAAGAATAGACGCCTATAAAAGGTAGATCCAACATCACATTTGAAGGCTATTGAAGCTTGTTTAATGATGAGAGATAAGATAAGGAATTCGATCTTTGCCAAGGATATATCTAGGCTAATGTAGATCAGGTCCATAGTAGTCCTTAAGGCATACACTATCTTACGTTAGTCTAGAATCTATTCTAAACTCTATAATAGCCCCATTAGAGGGAACATCATTGTAGATGTTGTTAAGGCTTGAAGTTAATAGAAATTTATGTTGTTGTGTCTATTTAGTTTTCCTAAACTCTAAAAATAGGCGGGATTATTTCATTTTGACCAACTCCTTCATCAAGTGGTATCGTGAGCGCATCTACAAACCTTGGGAAGAAGGGTTGAGATAAAAGTGGATATTGGTAGAACACCGACTATGAGGCAACTAGTCAAGAAGAAAATATGTCACTAAGAAGGGTTGTTAATGAAGGTGAAATGAATACAATTATCATGGGTGTGTAGAGAAAGTTATGAACAAGCTAATGGGTGTAAGGAAAAGGCTTAAGGTTTTCAAATAAGATTAATAGAGAGGTTTCGTGATGTAATATGCTCAAAGTTATGATGAAGGAGAAGCAGGAGGTGCAAGAAATGAAAGATATGTTGAGCATGAAGAATAAGAAGAAGATATCTATATTGGAGAGTCACAACCCTTGAGATCTATTTCAAGAATGGGTCGAGGGACAAGGATGGATGTTTCATTATTCTATGGAAGATTGGAACCAGAAGTACTAATATATTGGCTCACAAGTATGAAGGAATAGTTTGAGTTTGAGTAGATTAATGACCCACAAAGATTCAAGGTAGCACATACCAAGTTGAAATAGAACACAACACTATAGTGAAAGGAGGTAAAAATGAGAACCGAAGAAGAGGGAAGGACAAGATAGTGCACTAGGAAAGAATGGTTGTGAAAATGAAGAATGAGTTTTTTACTTGTAGATTATTAAATGTTTTTTTCAAAATATTGCAAAACTTGAGGCAAAATAAAATGTCAGTTAAGGATTATACCAAGGAGTTTCACCCAAAGATAAGATATGGGCACATTGAGGTTGACCAAGAGAAATTTGTGAGATACATAAATATTATGATATTTGGGATCCAAGATGAGCTAAGTATTATGTGCATTCAAATTTTGGAGGAGGATTAATAGTTATTCTTGAAAGTAGAAGAAAATTTGGTGTCTAAGAGTCAAAGTGCACCTTGAAGAGGAATCCACAATGTGTGTAGAAGAGGTGGAAATGATCATGGATATAACAATTTGCAAGAATATGATTGCAGTAGTGCATAGATGCATACACAAATGTGTGTGTAGTAGGAAGGAGTTTCATACTCATCGAGAGGGTACGAAAGAGGAGAAAGTGATTTTCAATATAATAAGTAACAAGAAGATTAACATAGAAGTGCAAAGACACATGCAAAAAGTAGTGCGCGAGAGGAAGGACATTCATACTCACTAAGAGGACATGAAAGATTTAGTTGAGGTAGGGGAATAGGATTCTCCATAACACGTTTCAAGTGTGGGACACTTTGAAATCATGTGTACAACTAACCAAATGTGAAAAATAAAGGAATGAGTAGGAACACAGAATATGATGTACATATAGTGCATGGATATGTGGAATCGGTAGAATCCATTGAGAATTATGAAGAACATGAATGTAGAGAATATTTGAAAAAAATAATTGTAGCCTATATTTTACCCACAAAATCCTAAGGCACACTGGCACATCACTTAGCTCGAGGCGGGTGCCCACCTAAAGTGCGTAAGGGTACCATGTTCCTCTTTTATGTCAGCTTGTTCAAGGAGTTAGCATGATTAAACAAATATTATAGATCCCTAACAAATAACTAAATATATTGCAGTGCATAAACCAAATCCAAATCTTAACCATATGTAAGATTAACTAACAAAAACCATGATCTGATTTACCATTTAAAATCCATGTTAAGTTATGTCAAACACCAATATCCAGCCACAAAGATCCATTATATTAATTGTTGTAAAACACGAAAGCTTTATACATACAAAGTATCATTACCATAGTCATACGCACCCATAATCTCACAACATAACTCTATCAAAACATAGAACTGTCTAAACTATGCAAATCAATACATATTTATAGGGGTGGGGACTTTCCCTTCACCACCCATGCACATTTCAAAAATAGGATACATGCTAAAAATAGCCATGCACCCTTATATGAAAAATAGAAGAGCATTCAAGATCGTTAATAGTAGATTATCAAATAATACATCGGTAGTCAAAACCTATTAATAGCATCAAATATATGCATGGCGCTTGATATTCTACTCATCCAAAATATCCTTCATGTTCTCTTCAAGTCTTATACAAAACGTGCTCCGCACTCCATGCCTATACTTAGCTTCAAACAAAGAACACGAATAAGTCCTAGTTTCATGCCTTCTTAGCAGTTGCCATGCTTCGCTATACTTCTACGTGCATCTATGCACCTTATGTCCTGCATGCCAAATCCTTATGTGCCTTCATACTTAGGTTGTATTTCATCATCCCAACATTACCCCACACTAATTTCATTTCCATCCCCGGAAATGGGTAATCACAACTTATCTCTCCATGAACAAGAATAAATAATGAAAGAATAATTGTACAAAGAATGAAAGAATACTTGGTGCTCTACTCTTCCACAAGGAGGATTAACTCAAGATATTCTTCTTTGATCTATGTCTCCAAGTCATTCCAATCACTTAGTGCTTTACTAGTTTTATCTAGGACGTCTTTGAGTACTACCTCCATTTCATCAAGTGTCATATTCTCACCTTCATTCTATAGTATCCTGAGAACATTGGCAAACTTGAGACCATCCCTTCCATGAAATCCATTTTCTATGCTACTGTTTACCAATGTCCTTTATTTTCTCCTTGTATGGGTCCTGGGATGTTGTAAGCGCATCGTGATTTTCTATTATCAACGTAATCCTCTCCACACATCCAAGTGTTTCATTCTTTACTACTTTTTGAACCTCATCTTATTCAACCATGGTTCTTATCTTGATAATCACATCTAGGGCTGCGTATATGTTTAATGCAAATATGTATTTTTTAAATCATCCTTCAAGGTCTGCAGTAAGGCCTCACAGCTTGTATCTTTGTGCATTACAATTTCCTTAGCCTTTTGCGCCTATTCCGCAACATCCTTAGGTTTTGGCATTCTCATGGGCCCTTCATTTAGTAGCATGTGAACTATTATGTGTAAATAATGAAAATTAGATGGAAACTCCAACTTTGTTTTCCAAATCTGACCTCTTTCTCAAAATCTCATCACCAATTTTCTCTACCATACTGAGTATTGAATGCCTTGTCACCTCAGTTGTCTCTTTTTCTATCGTTAGGCACTTGATCTCAGTATCCTTGTCCTTATTATCTTCTAACAATGCTCTAATGGTTTCCTCTTTATCAATGTTCTCACACTCAACTTCAGTAGATACTCTAGTCAGGGTGTTTCTTACCTGTTCATATGACATGATAGTGCGCTTAATAGTTACATGGCGCAAATGGGGAACCTTCTTTAATCTACATGAGACACATGACTCTTCACATATGTGAAGTCGGGCTCATCCATATGAGTCTGCATCATCCATGATAATTTTTTCCTTGTGCATGTGGTCACCATCTCTGCATCCATAAGCTCCCATCCATACAATTCCTTGGGTTCCAAAGTGCTTTGGAACCATGTGTGTATGATTTTGCTTGGGTCATCAACATACCCAACAAATGGAGTCTCATATGTATCTTCCTCCTTCCCCTTTCCTGATCACTTATCTTTTGGAATCCAAGTGCCTAAATCCAATACTAGTCCTTCACCTATGTGTGCAGTAGGGGGCACACCTAATGGCTCACCCTTATCTTCACCTATCTCTAGGCCAATGTCCCCACTGTCTATGTTCTGCTCCTTCAACTCCTCTTCATCTTTCTTCACTTCCTATTACCGAGGCTCTTCGTATCCTCATCGAACTATTCCTCCTCATCATCCCTTTAAGGAATGTACTTGTGCCTTTTATTCTTTTCATGTTCTACTTTAACATGTGAAATTCTTGGTGACCTCCTAAGGGGTTGTGACTTCCTTACGCTCGATTCTTTTTTCTTCTTAGCACTCTTTTAAACTGAGGTTCCTTAGTAGTCTGCATTCTATGTCTACCTCCATTTTTGTGTCTCTAACACTTCATCTTCTTGCTGTAGTGGAGGGATCGCACTCTCTCTTTTCTCCAACAAAGGTTGTTTTTTTCCCCGTGCTCAAGGCCACAACTTTCTTCCTCAAGTTATTCTTCTTCTCCTTATTCTTCTTCAAGGGGAAAATTGTCTTCTTCATCTTGCAATGTACTAACTATATGCTTCCCCTTGGGTGGTCTAGGTTGCTTGAATTCATTTCCACATCTCTTCCATTTTTTAACTTGGGCTTGAGTTGGATATATATATAAGGGTTGTCCCCGATTTCCCGATATCCAAAATCATTTCCTTCATATTAATATCATCTGAAATTAATCTCTCAATATATGTAGACTTATTTGGATAAACGTAAGTCTTCTTGAGGGTGTGGTAGTCGTAATCTACCTTATCTGCATTGAAAATAAACCAGCACACATCCGAAAACCTATGTATAGATGCCTAGAAGTAGCACATGCTCACATGAAAAGGTAAAGCAACAATAACTTGTTCAAGTGACCAAATAGGTAGATGTATGCTTGTATTGAGTGGATAACTGAATAAAAGATTATAAATTTTCCATGATGTAACTACTTTTGACTCATTCCCATTTGAATGAGAATCAAGAAGAAGCTTCAAGGAGTTTTGGTAAAGTTCTTGTTTGCAAATAGTGGATGATAAGCTTTTAAGACTATGTAGTATGCTTTTGAAAAAGCATTTAACTAATGCATGCTTTGATAATGAAGATGATGTAAGGTAAAAAGCCATAGTACTATGTGTTTACACTAGTTTTTATGAGATTTCATTGATTGAATGTGTAGTTAGAAGCTTGAACAAGATTGTATAAGTATGTAACAACTAGTTGGGAGACATTAAAAATCAAATTTTTAAGCTTTGATGAAAGGGTATATCGGTGAGTTGGAGTGTATAACAAGAGGGAAATACTTGAGCACCTATATGTCCTTTTATTCCCAATAAGAGACCTTATAAACAAGAAAGAAATATATTTTCTTATGTTAACTATTACAAGACTAAGAATTACTCTGTTATGAGACAAAGTTAAGAGTTTTATGTGGATTTTCAAAGTTTGAGGTTTACCATTCCTCACCGTCATGACATTCATGAAGAAGAAGGATATCTGAGACCTACGAGGTGAGTTTTAGACTGTGAAAGAGAATTTTTCGCATCCAAGGTAAACAAAAAGGCTTCTCGAGCTTAGATGAAACACTCCTTGGGGTTGTAGATGAAAAAAATATTGAAGGTCTTGAATACAATATCTAAAAACTCATATTGGATAGTAATCCCCTACACATCCTATAAAAACGTGTAGAAGATTAAATCGGTTAACGAAGAATTGAGAAAGGATTGACATTAGTTTTAGGGATGGAAGTGTGGTGTCCATATTTTAGGAAGTAAGGAACCATTTGATCAAGTTGTGAGATTGAAATCTCTTGATAGTGTTTTCCTTGTCTTGACAGAGCATATTCTAGCACTGTAAGAAGTAATCAAAGATCTAAATTTCTAAGAGCAACTTGGAATTCAAGCATTGAACCTTCTAAGTGGATCTTGGAATTCCAAAAATATCATCTAGGTGAGTTTAGAAGTTGATGAAAAATGTTACAAGGGTCAAAATTTTTGAAAAATAAGAGTTTAGCATGACACTAGTTCTTAAGGAAACTGTGTGGTATAGTGTTACAAGGGGATAAAAGGGAAGTTAATGATTGAATGAGTTTTAGGGAGAGTGGAGTCTTAGGATTTATTAGATATCACCTAGGTGTGAAGGGAAGAGATTATCAAGCAGTTTTATGAGGTAAAAAACAACCAATTTCTCATAAACCGAGAGAGTTAGCCTAAGGTGAAAAGTACAAAGTTGAGAAAGGCCTAATTGGAAGGCAAAATAGTCACTTTTGACCAATTTGCTATAAAGGAAGGTGCACTAAAAATTTATACAAAAACCAAAGATCCTAATGGGTATCTTAAATGGGCTTTAGTTTGTCAAGGGAAATCATGAGTTAAAAGTTGAGGATGAAAATCACTATGAATATGGCTAGAAAGATGTAAGTGAAAGGGAGAAGGAGAATTAATTGGTACTTATCCAAATAATTGAAAGATAACAATTTTCACCCTCCACAAGGGACAAAAAGGGTATCTACAACACTTTTTATTTTTTATTGGTTGTTTGTAGAAGTCTCACAGTTTCAAGATTTGTGTTCTAGGAGGGCTAATTAGGAAGGCTAGAAAAACACTAAAACAAGCATAAATTTTGATTAGTGAGGAGTTAAGCCTTGAAATTTTACATGCATCTTAATGAGCCAAAATGGAATTTATAAATTTTACTAGTAAGATTTGAAAGTGTATATTTTGTGAGTTTTCTAAAAAAGGGATTTTCGTGGCTACAAGACTAGTTTGAGGTCTATAAGGTAAATAGGTGAAAATGAAGTTGTGAAACTAATTTTGTGGTTTGAACATGCTATTATGGCGATTTTAAGAATTTCTACAAATATTTTGAGCTTTGATTTGAGGTTTTACGCAATTTAGTGCTTTTGAGCAAAGTTTTTCCTTCTAAGAGAAAAGTGACAAGTAATTGGTTGTGGTGATTGAATAGTTGAAATTGTGACTTCTAAAGAAAAAATTGTTAGTGATTGGAAGAGTGCATGCAAGAATCTGAATCATTCAATGGGGCATAACATTTTCATATGAATTTAGTTTTTTCCTAGTCAAAATGCATTAGAAACCTCTCAATGATCTCTTTACCGTGCAAATAGTTTCAAATAGATTGTATACCATATGTCCAATTTTTATTTAGGTATCCACATGGATCACTCTTTCACACTTAAATATTTTTACCACCAAAATTCTATTTTACTTAGAAAATAAGTGAAGGTACAACTCTTTAATTTATGAGCTTACTCTCTCTCTTTTTCAATATTAACATCTTCATGCAACTAATCAATTTATTCAAGAGAAAAATCATCAACATAAGGAACATGAACATTTTCACCTTGATCCATGATCATAGGAGGCTCATATAGTTCCAATTTTCAATGTAATCTACCAAAAATATAGAAGTATTTGTTTTAAGCTCTTGGAGACTAATTGTCCCAAACTGGAACCTACAAACCTAGGTGAAAAAGAGAGTTCATGACTCCCTCCCATCTCTACCAACTGACCTTATTTCACTCTTGATGTATTTTCATTCTTCTTGGTGGATTATATTAGCTTCTACATTTCCTATTGTCTAGAATGAAGCTCTCCCATTGAGAGATGTTATTGTATTCTCCTTGTTATTCAATATTCTCAAAAAGAACAGAAAGTTAAATTGTATAATAAGTGGTGTTATAACAATTACCACTTATACAATTTTCCTTCTTGGGGTCTTACAATCAAATGCAACATAATTGGATTATAAATATAATTTTATTAACAAACATTTCTTGAATTTGGGTCGCATAAAATGTACAAAACAATAATTGTACATACATTGAAAGAGCATAGTTTAATGAAGTAAAAGATATTTCAACATACATCCCTAAATAAAAATGCTCTTATTGAGTTCTACTAACCATGAAAACACTTCTTATGTTGATATCATTCTACTTTGTCTCCTTCTTAGAAGAACATTTCATCTTGGGTGTATGTTATAAGATTCCCATCTACATGTCTTTTTACTGATGTTATACCCAAAAAACTAACTTGGAGAACCTTTTCTTGGAGTTATCTCTCAATGGAGTTCCTATTCACCCATCTTTCCCAATTCTAAAAGAAATGGTAAGAAAAACATTCTAGCATTAACATGAATATAAGAATGTAAAATAAACATGATACAACCTCTTATCATGGGCTGCTCATAATGTACTTCTCAACTTGGATGGTCGCTTCATATTTCATTTTCAATGATTGATCTACCTCTTCACTTTCTCATGAAAATGGGGTTAGTTTCCTTCGTGCTTCTTCAAAAATAGAAACACAAAAAGTGATCTAGAGGTATTACATAAGCATGTTAAACAAAATTCAACTTTGTAAAAGATATTATCTATGAAGCCAAATAGTTTCTTACTAATCCAATCTAATAGATGCTCCTCTTTGAGTTGTTTACTCTTGATGGGATATTATTTGGATAGGAGGGCTTCTTCACGTGTTTTCTCTTGAACTTTTGGTTCTCACACAAATTTCTTCTTGCCGTTATTTAAAAAAAAATTTGATGAAAATTCCAAAACTTTTCAACCCAATAGCCACTCATATTACAATGAGAGCAATAATACTTTTGCATGTTCTTGGAAATTAAGACATTATTTCCATTCTCCACATTTTCACTTGGAAAGTGGTCCTTATAACGTGCATCTTTCCTTTTGAAGGACATATGCTTCCTCTAGATGAACTTTCTTCATGGCTACACAATATTGGTTATTCATTCCACAAAAATAACATGGATATGTATACCCAAACGTTTTTGTTACATGGCCATTCTTCTCATAATCAAAATAAACATTGGATTATTTATACTTTCCATACCTTTTAGGACTACCATTTGTGCAAGTATGATGAGTAAAAATGTGTTGTTTCTTCCTTTGGGATGTTCATCTCTCTTTGGATATTATTTGTATTATTTCTTGATGTTTTTCCAATGATTATAAGGTATTTTACTTATTGATTCCAACTTGGATTCACTCGAACATCATCATGATATGCCTACTCATTCTATAGAGAAACAATATCCTCATTACTTTTGACAACACAATACTTGTCATTATCTTACATGGCTTGTTTTTATAGATCTAGTGGCTTGGGCCCTTCTCCTTTAGAATATTTTCTTGCTTCAATTGTATTGGAAAATTATCCAACTTCTCCATTGCCACTAACAAATCCCAAAACTACATAATGATGTATTTCGTCAACCTATATGGGATTATTCATTCCTTCCCATTGATACCAAGGCCCTTTCCATAAAACCTCATCTTGGTTAGAAACTTTGAGCCAATACCTTGAGTATGTTTATCAAATCAACCAAAATAATAATCTACATATTTATAGGAAGAAAGAGAACATGGTGAATTATTTATGTGTATTCCTAAATCATGGTTTGTGCATCTATGGTAGAGGGTTATCTAATTTTGCATGGTATACTCTTCTTTCTCCTCCACTCCTTCACTATTCTGAAATTTTTTCAAGGCATATTCCTTGGATTGCAACTCAAGTTGAAATTCCATGATGATTCCCATATGGAACATCAATTGATCTTGCAGACATTTCTTCTCATCCTCCAAGAGAATCCACCATTTTTTAATTCATATTTTTCCTCTTGAATTTTTTGGTTTATGCTTTCAAGCTCCTAAAACCTTTCTCTCTTCGTATATTTTCCCATGGTTGTATTTTTTAACCAAACAACATGCACTTCCAAGTTGTAATCTAAAAAAATGGAAGAATAATCGAAAGCAGTGTAAAAGGTGTTAAAAACACATTGGAAAATTGGCTCAAATACCAAACGGATCTAAAAATGGGTTTTCTAAACCAATTTTATCTTTTCTCCATTTTCAATTATTTTAATAGTTTTCTCAATTTTTCATATTTTACGTTAAAAATTGGCTTAATTGATACCAAAATTTTTACTTCATGCAAACGCTCACTAATTCACCAATTTCGGATACTAAACTTGATTTTCTCAATTTCCCGTAAATACGTCAAAAATGGATTAAATATTAAAACTTAGACTAATACTAATTTAAAACAACATGTGACTAAACTAAAATAGGGAACAATACTTAGAAAATTGATAATGGAGTTTTTCCAATTTGGACTACATCTCTAGGTCTACCATAACACGAACCGATTGATTAAATGGCGCAAAAATATAACTTCTTACATAAAAATATCTCCAAAAAGAGGATATAAATATACGGATAATATTTATCTCTAGCATCTCTCATGTTCATACTTTTCACCTCGAATCTATTTCCCAAATTTACCTTCCCTTCTCCCTTTAGAAAGGGGCTAAATACATTAAAAGAGATTACGAAAATTACACATTCTAATACAATTGTATACTATTTATAGTGTTTCAGCCTCTAATGGTTTGTTGGTTAGTCTCTATCCATTTTTTCATAGGAATAGGGATTTAAATCCCTTTGAAAAACCTTCCTTTTAGGCTTATAATACCCAATTTTAAATAATTAATAACAAGTTATTTGTTATGCTCACCAAATATGGCATGGCTAAGTTGGTATAAACCATACTTCTCACCTTTTGCATTGGGATAAGTTTTAGTGATTTTATCAAGGTTTTGGGTTATTTTTATATCGGTTTAATATCACACATGCATAGGGATAGGGATAAATTTAGGTTCAAAAGAAATCTTCCCCACCATATAACTCAATTATAGGACCATCTAATGTGCCTTGATTTGAGATGTGCTAAGTTAGATTTGACTTGGCTATAGCATATGGATTGGACATGAGACTTGGTTGGGTGCTTTATTAGCTTTGATTTCTTGGTGGTTTGTGGAGATGTCATGTGGTTGCTTTAGTTCCCACACCTTGGCTTAAGCACCCTTCTTTGTAATCCTTGAGACATTTAGTCCCACATGTACCATGTTGAATCCTACAAAGTTATTTATATGTAAATTCACTTCCAATACAATGTGAAGTAAAGGTAGCAAGGTCCCCCTCCTTAGAAAAATCATACCCCACCAGTTAAAGGTCCCTAAGTAGGAAAATAGCATGGGAAACACACTTGATCATCGAAGATAGAAGGCGAAAAAAAAGAAACAAAACCATTTGCATATTCTCATCAACGTGTCACTATTTAATTAATCCATGTGCCAAGCCATAATTTTTTCTTATGAAGTCAGTTTCAGATAGATTGTAAACCATATGACCTTTTTATGTGGGTATCCTCTTGGATCAAGCATCTATAAATTTAGTCAAATAATTGAATAATTAAACCTTTTTTTACGGTATAATTCTTCTTCTCTATTAATATTAGTCACACATGCGTTACGCTATTACACCACACACACACACACACATTTACATGTACATATTTGTATGCATGTACATAGGTGGAGTGGGTGGGTGGGTGTGTGTGTGTGTGTGTGTGTGTGTGTGTGTGTGTGTGTGTGTGTGTGTGTGTGTGTGTGTGTGTGTGTGTGTGTGTGTGTGTGTGTGTGTGTGTGTGTGTGTGTGTGTGTGTGATGATAAATTATATATATATAATGGAGACTTACATCTAGGAAATTTAAATATGGTGATAAGTTAAAAGTTTATTGAAATGATTTTTAAATATTGAAATAAAATTTACATAATACATTATATTTCCAATGAATGAAGAGTAGATAAAGACTAGAAAATAAATCTTAACAACTCACTAAGGAGAAACATCATGCCAAAAGTCAAACAACAAAATTAGCCACCAATGTAAAAGTAAATGTTATACCAAAACACATTTCATGATATTGAGTTCAAGTAAATATAGTATAAAATAAAACATAACATATCATACAACTTAAAATTCAAGATTCCCTTCATCCTTGAGCATTTTAGCATTACTCACAAAATTATCAAGTCATGTAAAAATTATGTCCAAGATATTAGGTCCCGCATTATTTCCATCTCGCATTATTAGGCCATAACCAACCAAAGTATGTTTCAATTTGGTAGATTCCACAATATCCAAAAATCATATTCCACTATTAACCTATGCATTATTTTTATTTAGATTCTCCATTCTCAATCCTTTTACTTGAGAAAGTAGCTGGTCCTTACAAACCTTATCATCTTTATCCATAAAATATTAAAGTCTTACCAAGATATCATTCAAGAACTTATTTTCAATAAATTGTTGCAATCACGTGTTAAGGATACCACCCATCCTATAGCCAATAATTGTTATCTAACTAAATAATTTTGTGAGTAGATAGAATTATGGAATAATTCATTAACTTTATCACTATTGGATTCAAGCACATATTTAGTATTCTCATAATGTTACAATGACTCTTGCAGGACTATTTAAGCAAATATTCATTTTTCTACCATCCCTTCTTTTACACTCACATTATAATAAGAGACTCCCATTAACACTTAGTTTGATTAGAATTATGTTCAAATCATATTTCATCCATCACAAACACAAACAAAAATATTATACATCACTCTTATACCAAATATAAATTTGTTCATAGAGTTAAATAATTAAAACCTTGTTTTACACACAAAATAATTCCTATTTTCCATTAATATTACTCATAGTGACTTGTTAAACTCCTATAATATGGAGCTAGGTATATTACCAATAACCATATTAATCTCTCTAATTTCTTAACAATCCTATTATCTCCCTATATTCTTACACAATTAATTAGTTACTTAAGTTTTTATAACAAATCAATTATTATATTTCATATGAACATATATTAATTTCTATCTACATTTTATTATATTACTATTTTTCTCACATTGAAACACCGATTCCGAAGAACACCATCGGTGCATTAACCTCCTCGAATAGTATCATATGAGGTATCATTGGGAATAAGGTCCAGACTAATAAGTGGCAATAATCATGAGAAATATTTGATGTGTAGTCAATGTTAGATTTATATCATATCCTATCCATTCCTATGCATCTCCCAACTATCCTTTTATGGTATCCTACGACATTTCCTTACTACCTACTTTAATCACCTACATATCCACTTACAACACTCTTATGCCTCCATTATATTACTTTTTTATCAACTCTAAAGTCTTATTTCATTTATTGAACCTTCTATCTAAGACCACTCGTTATCCAAATAACTCTTCTAGTTATCTGGACAACTTACATAAATATTTTGGCTCAGAGATATTCATTACAAGTGGCACGCACCTTAGTTGTCCCCCTGACACACTCACTTGGTCATTGTTTCCTCACACGCCCTTACACACTTCCCCTTTTACCTTTTCCTCTTTGTTCCACTGTTACCTTGCACACATATTTTGTGCATTCACCTTCTTCCTAACACCTATTCATCCTATGCACGCAACTTTCACTTGCTTCAATGCACTAAGTCCCTGGCCCTCTCACGCGCTCCACGCATTACCTTGTAATATTTGTGCCTTGACCATATGTTCTCCTCTCATCATGTTACCTCGGTTCCCCACGCACGTTGTGTGCACTTTCCTTCATCCTTCTTCCCATGCCTCATTCTTCCACGTACATATCTTTGTGCCCTCCTCTGCACCATTGCATGCCACGTCATCCTCGACATGCTTGAGTGTGCCACACGCAACCAGCCCAAGCGTGCCAACAGGGCGTTGAATCCTTGCAACAAATTAATGAGTGACACATCGCATAAACAACAATAAAATTTGCACAGTTGGTCATCATTTCATCCAATCCACGCATTCCACATGTCTTGTGTACAAAGACAACTCTGAAAAACTTATGACAACCATATATTTTTCTATAGATCTCTAATTGGTGCACAACTAGTCTTAATCGATAGCTGTTAACGTGGGCTACAATGTTAGACATTCAAATTCAAATTCTTGGTGGATCTAGTAGGTGAGAAATGGGAAAACATCTTTATGGGCATTAATGAGCATATCTGATTGCTCCAACCACCCTATTTGATCTAATCTTCCCTATTTCCTTCTCCAACACACCAAACAGACTTGGGGAAGTGCATTTGATAGATTTTTAGGTAGATTTGTAGGCATTGAATGCTTCTTATTGGTGGTTGCATTTCAAATTTGGATTTCCCTCCTTCTTCTTCTCTTCTTCTTCCATGAATTCATCTATAAATGTAAGAGTTGGGCTCATTGTTAATGTTGGCAATTTTGGATCCTTATGCACTTTGCTAAGGACTTCATATTTTTGTATTTTGAGTCGCATACCTCTAGATCTAGCTCATGCATGTGGATATTAGCCTCTTTCACCATTTCAACAATTCTGTGCATTTCTAGAAGTAATAGAAGCATCATCTTGTGACTATTATTTGACCTAACATGTTTTTACTCCTTCTTCTTTCCTTTTCTTTTGCATTGAGTGCTTGTTGTGTCATTCTACGTCCCTTACAGTTACCTTTTAGTTGTGTTCCATGAAACTGATATGGTAAATGCATCTTAGTTGTGTTACAGTGCTTATCCTTCTTCACTTAATTTTCACTCAGAACAAATAATGTTCATACCTTTCTTTTTGGTGTTATCACATTCCTTAGATTAGTTTCCTTTCTATTATCCTTCTTTCCTGGTCCCTTGGCATTGTTAGCTTATCTTTCCCTTCAAAGCACTAGGAGTAGCTATAGCATTATAAATAGATAGAGGAACTAACCTTCTCCAGGGAGATCCATCTCAAGCACACAAGGTCCCACAACTTGGATACGGTTCCATTGTTGTCTCAAATGACTCAATCTTTCCAGATCCGAGATATGAGTGCAAGTTTGAATGACTAGAAAGACCCCATGACATGTTATTACCTAGATCTAATAACATCGAAAATGGTCGATGTCATTTGGATTTCATTCCTAATGGTCAATGACAAATACCATGGTGGATTTCGTCAACTATAGGGAAAAGTGATATCTAATCATGTTCCCTATTTATATGTGGTATTTGAATGCTTTCATCACATCATCAAATTTTTCACTACTTGTACTTGCTGTAATATGAAAATTAGGAATTCCTAAATTATATTAATTACTAATGTGTGAATATGAATTATAACTAGAAATATCGTAAATAACAAGTAAATCAAAAATTCTATTAACATGTATTGAAATTATGTAACCTTATACAAGCTCTAAAAATATAGATAAATGATGTGTATGTTAGCGTTAGAATATGTTGCACCAATTTATTGGGTGAGATAAAGTGACAATAATCTAAAAGTTTCTAAATAGGGTATGTAGAGTCTTATTGAGGTATATTGAAAATATCAAGAGATGAATCTAAAGGTATAATGAAGTTTTCTAATTGGTAAAATTCACCCAAACAGGTTTTCCTTCTATGAAAATTTTTCACATATGTAAGGTTTTGTTGATTTATACCTTTGGCATTATGATATTTTGTGTCTTTAGTTTCATTTTTTTGTTCAAAATTTTATACTTGTGAATGTTTAGAAAAGTAGGGATATTTCTTATTCAAATCCTAGCTCGTCATTTAATACCTAGTTAGTTTCCACCACAACACCTAATTATAAATACTTGCAATAGGCATCAAACCATTTTATCTCGCCCAATCCGGTGAACGTGTGTAAGATACCCTTAATAGTAATGTGTTTGGAAACATATAACCTAATACGACCTCTAAAACTCGGAAATTATATTTGGTGTTGGATATAGCTTTATAAAATATCTTAGGGAAGCCACATAGGATGTATGCAGTCTTAACATTGGATTATGTTCTTAAGAGATTGATTTAGCAATTGGGTTCTTTGTTTTGATCTATAAGGTAGTCCCAAATATGTGAGATTAAAGGAACTTTCTTTGGGTGGGGTGAATTTTGATTTTAGAGGTGATTTTGTTAAAATGTTTCCTACTCAATGTGATGTAGGTTGAGTAATCTAACTTGTAAATTTGAAAAAATTTACATTAAGAGAGTGGAAGATAAAAAATTTGAAATTAAGAAAAACATTAGCCAATTCTAGACATCTGATGACTTCATCTTGCTAAGGCACAAAATGAATGAACTATCAATTGAAGATGGTGGCTAGATGTCTAAGGATGTGCTCTATATTTAGAAAGAAGGTTTTTAACTAGTCCAGATTAGTAACAAGTGTGACCTAGTGGCCAAATAGTACTAATTTAAGTGAGATGTGCATAGGAATTAGTCATTTAAGTGCACAATTATAAGTGGGTTGAGGTAAATTCCAAAGATAAATTCTAAAATCCATTGGTATAGATTTATGGTACTACACCTCTAAGATACTCTTAAAGGTTTTAAGTTGTTATATTTAGTCTTGCTTATCTTAGGAGATATATCTTTGGAGAATTGAGTCTAATACATTCAATACTATGAGAAGCAAGAGTGAGGTACATCATGTCTTTGGAGTCCCAAAATATGATCTACTTAGGACTTCTTTCTACATACCTTGTGGTCACCCACATCAAATTTCTTATAAGCGACTACCAACCCTTAGTGAAGTTAATGTGTGAATGGTTTCTACATAAAATTATCTCTAACCTCATTTTTCTTTATGTTATTGATGATCTAATTGATTGGTTGATCTCTCTTTTACATATAGATTCAAATAAAGTAGCATATTATTAATCTATTTCATTATTTTATATTTTCCTTTTTCCTTACAGTCCACTTTTTGGGTATTACAACGTATCAATATTTATATAATCCATGTTTATAACCCTAACTTATATATGTTCATGTTGTTTATAATCTCCAAAATATATTTATAATTAGGATGTTATTAATACATGTTACCCCTTATCCTAGACTTATTCTTTCGAACCATATGCCTTTAATAGAGATTGTATTACCATCTTCTAGATCCATGTCTCTATAACCTTATAACCCTCTTGTTTTGGCTCTAGAATGGTCCCCTTATTATCTTAATCTATAATATCAAGAAAATAAATAGGATATTATACACACGCTTATTATCCTATATATACTTCACATCTTATGATAGTATATTTACATTACATTATAATATATCATGTGTCTACATACATAATCCCTCCCATTTGTAAATATGTGTCACTAAAGTTAGATGACCTAAATATAGAGACTCATATAGGAAATATTATATAATAACAATAAGATGAACTTGGAGATGTGTTTAATTATTTAAATAGACATCTCAAATATTCTATTTAATGTATTTAAGAATTGAAAAATACATCTTGATATAAAAACCTTTATTATTGATTTATCAAGTATTTCTCGAGTTATTTTGTAGTGTAAAAGGATTTTACATAAAAATTCATGAAATTCAAGATTTTATGCAAAGCTAATACACACCTAACATTCAAATCCCACCATTTCCAAATATTTGTAGCTAAAGTTAGAGAACCAATTGTGGAATATCATATAAGAAATACTATGAATACTATCACCAAAATACACTACATTTCTAAATAAATTCTAAATGCCCATGTAAAATAAAATGGTTTATTAAGACTATACTTCACAAGCACATCACTAATAGAAATATTGTTATACAATAACTAAAAATTGAAAATAAATTGGATTCAACATAGGATGGATAAATAACATCAAATATATACATCCCATTAAGAAAAGAATCACAAACATACCCATTTTTGTTTAGGCCAAGGTAAATGTTATTGGAATATGAGAGTTTAAGATATATCATATTTGAAGTGATTTTATCTAGCTGCGTTCCTTTTATCCATTTTACAATATTCCAAAATTCCTCTTTATATTCCATAACTAACTTAAATAATAAGTTAACATTTTTCTCAAAAATGTAAAGTTTCTAAAATAGGTAAGGGAATTTATTTAGATGTTGCAATAGACTTGTATGGAAAATATACATCCAATAATTTAAAATAGTTTATATCTTTTTCAATTTATATTTTGATTTTACACCAAATTGAGTTTTTGAGCATAAAATTACATAAAGTTAAAGTATTTTCTTACAAAATTAAAAATCAAATGACATTAAAATCATAGAAATAAAAATATAAATTTAATACTCTACAAACTATTAATAGCCATGAATATACTAAATAATAACTCATATGATTTTTTTCATTTTCTTTACTTTGATTTTTCTTGAACTTCTTTCAAATGATAAATACAAATATTCATTTGAAATTCTACCATAATAGTGTTAATATAACAAGAGACAAGATCAAATATTGTATGATCTAGTGATGGGTTTTAGCTCTTACAATGTTGTGGAATTAATTATTTTCTCAATGTGGGCTTCGATTTCTTAAGCTATTTAAAATTATTTCTTTAACAAGTTCTCCACTTCCTTTTCTTGGTAGCTTGGTGCTCATCCTTCTCATATTCATGAATATTGATACATAATCCCATATAATATTCTTTAATTCCTCATTTTAATGGAGATCCTTATAACGGAAGTTGAAAATTCTATTTCAAACCTATCAGTATTCCTATTGATCTTCATAATGGATTTTTATTGTTGCATAGTTGCAACTCCTTGTTTTGTTTGTACATGACTGTGCAATATCTATAAATATTGCAGTCATTCATTCTGTAAATGATTTTCCTGAACATTAATAAAAATTTCAGCATTCCGCCCATCTTCTTCAATTTCATTTGGTACCAGAGCAGGGTGAAGCTCCTGGTTAGGTTGGAGAGAGGTTGCAGGGGTAGAAGTTTCTTGGAGAAGAAATCTGCATCCCAGGAGAGTCTATGTTACTTCCAGCAGCTTCCCAAACATCCCTGCATCCCCACAACTTCCTGTTCATTCCAAATGTTTGAAACGGAAAATATTTTTGCACTAATGCCCCTTGCACCAGGAAAAATTTGCTGCAGGAAAAACATTTCAATAAAAAAATTCCATTTTCCCCATTAGCGCTTTTGTCACTAAAATTAGTGGCAATGTTAGCCATAGCTAACATTATTAGTGCACCAAGTTTAGAGGTCTTTGCATCCTGCATCCAAATCAAGCTCTCCACAGAACCCCCACCGAGTTACAGCCGAGTTGTTTCAAATCTTGACTATCTTGGTTGCATTGGCTTCTAAGCGAGGTGAATCAAATTTGGAGGAACAACTCCCCACCGAGCTGTGAACTCTGCCAAGCCTGCAAAGAAAAATGAGAACTCACATACAATCGGTTAAAGCCTATAACGGCGAGCTCCATATCATTCATGTCTAGTTGAACATTAACGTGCGAAGGAGAGTTGACTTTTGTATCTACAAGCAACCACCGTTGGTTGAGCCGAGTTGAAGAGCCGTGTATTGCATTCACCGAGTGAGAACACCCTGAGGCCGCGTCCCCTGTCAAGCCTGCATTGGTTAAAGATTAACGTTGGGACGAGCGTGCTGGACTGTTCATTAACTACCGAGCCAACCCTGCAGCAGATTAACTAACGAGTTGCATCAAGCACCTGCCCTGATCGGTGACCCTGCAACGCAAAATCAAAGACAATATCCTACATTTACATTTGCATTCAAACAGCGGCACATCAAAAATCAAAGCCAATCAAACCCATTCAAACGACTGAGCTCTTTTTGAAGACCGAGCCATCCAGAAACATTCAACATCGAGCAACCTGCAAACAATACAAAAGAGGATCAATCCTCAAACAGTGGCAGCGAACAAAAGGCAAAGAAAAATCAACAAATTCCACCGAGCTATCAAACGATTTCGTTCCTGCATTTGAGGAAAGCCTAATTCGCAAGCATCAACCAAACCAGTGCCACGTAAGAATCATCCCTACCACCTGGTTTCCTTCCAATCAAAGGCCACGTCATTTTTAAAAGGTCACGTTTTTTAAGATTTCCTTATATAAAATTTGTCTCATTTTATTTGAAAAGCGTTGTAGCTGTTGTGTTGTCTAAGTCAAATGCCTTGGGTGGTTCGATCCTCACCCTAAGTTGGTTGTTTTATAAACATTGGATTTATAGGCCTTTTAGTGGTGACCGCCAAACTTAGGGGCAGAAAACACTGCTAAAGCCCCCTAGTTATAACTAAAACCCCATCTTTTTAGCGGAGGAAAACCTACTGAGGGTAAAAAAATAAAAATAATCTCTCACTATGCATATTTTTGCATTCTGAGCAACATTTTCCGAAGGAGGGGACATTAAAAACTATTTTTTTAGCCTTTTAATGATTTTTTAAACTAAGAGTCGTATTGAGCTACAGAGACCACCAAGGCCCCGAAAAACAAAAAATAATGTGCATGTCATTCAATTTTTTCAGAATTTTGGATGTAATTGCATATTTCAATGCATTGTACTAATTTTTAGGTTGCCATATTCAACCATAAACCATTGTAATTGCTTTCAAAACTGGAAGATGTTTTTACTAAAAAATAATTAAAAATTTGGTTTTGTATCACTCACAAGATCTTCGGATCTCATTCGCAGCGTTCGGTATAAGTAGTATCTCTGGGAAGTGCTTACGGGTAAAGCCGTCGTGACTTCTACTACACTTAACGCCTAAAATAGTTGCAGCATAACGCTAAATGCGGAAATCGACAGGAGTAATAATGACACGGTGCACACACTTTAAGCCCTCCCATCCGTCTGCGAACGATTGTTCAACTTAAATCCAGATCGAGAAATTATCTAAGTATATAACGAACGGTTACGCGCATGTATGAGGATATTTCTTTAAGCGATTGTCAATAATCACACGGACTGGCCTTCCAAGATCTATCTTGGTACCACGTATCGATTCTTTCATGTACGTTAACGCATCTTTCACGTACGGCCGAGTATATAGAAAGGGTGAGCTTCTTTTATGTATTGACGGGTATATTGGAATGATGTGTATATAGAAAGGTTCGGTATATCATACTGACGGTATATAGATTGGGAGACCATATGCCTGGAGTGATAAGATCCTTACCCTTTGTTAGTTGATTACGTAATATGGGCACAACGCCCTAAGTTCTTTCTTTCGATTCACAAATTCTCGGAGGAAATAACTATGCAAAGCATGGAAGACAAAAACCAAGACACAACTTGAGTTTGAAGAGATTTGGAATGTTGTGGATGGTTTTGTAACTAGATCAACAACTGATACAACCCAACAACAACAGTTTGATCGATCTAATCAAAAGGCCAAGTTGATAATCTTGTTCTCATTGTCTGACAACATGCAACCCCACATTCGTGATACCAAATCAGCCAAAGAAGCATGGGATAAGTTGAGCACATTGTATGAGGCCAAGAACAAGAATGTAATATTGAATTTGCAGAGTCAATTACACACATTGAAGTTCAAAAAAAATGAGAAAATAAAATATTTCTTAAGAAGAGTTGCAGAGTTAAGGGCATCACTTCTAGCCCTAGGAGAGGAGGTCACTGATATAGCTCTCATTCCCATTGTTCTAAGAGCACTCCCTCCTTCATACCACATTTTTGTGACAACACTAAACTTGTCGGATCAGAAAGTTAGCTTTGACAAGCTGGTAAATTTTGCAACAAGAAGAAGCAATGTACAACAAAGATAATGAAGAGGAGCAAGCATTTTCTTCTCATCATAAATGGAAAGGAAAAGGAAAAGGAAAACCTAATTCCTATCAAAAGTCCCAAAATCAGCATCAACAAGGGGACAAGCAACAAAAGAAGAAATGTCCTATCTGCAAAAGAGGACATGAGTTAAAATATTGTTGGTTCAATACCTATAAGAAAGGTTCATCAAGAAACTCTAGACCTCAAAATCAACAATCTTATAAGGGACATTCTAACTACAATCAAGGGTAGAAGAAGGGGAACTGGTGAAGAAAACCCCATCAAAGCAAGGAAATATAGCTAAGCAAGAAGAACATTCGGATAATGAAGACTTCTTGTACATTGCTCATTCAAGTGAACCTTCCACATCTTCTAGTGACATTTGGTATGTTGATTCGGGAGCCACTCAACACATGACCAACCACAGAGACTGGTTTATCACAATGAGGTACACACCTTCAAAAATCATGTTTCATTGGGTGATGATTCTTTGTACATAGCTTAGGGATTGGGAACATTTATCTACCCCTTGGTTCACGCAATTGTAGATTATCGATGTAATATATTGTCCCTGGGTTGACAAATAATCTGCTATCATTCATTCAACTCCTAGATCACAACTTGAAAATTCTTTTCATTCTAGCAAGAAAAAAATGTTTAATTCGAGAAAATCCGAGGCTTAAAAATAGTTGCAAAAGCCTCTAATGTGGGATGTATGTTCTAGCTTGATTTTTTCCATATAGATGATCAGAACTTGTGGCTAAGAACTCTACCTCTGCACATTGTGGCATCAGAGACTTGGTCACATTAGTTTCAAGTATCTCAAAACACTTCACCGGTACAACATGGTAAAAGGATTGCCATCTCTATAGAAGGATATAGATAAGTGTCCTCACTACCTAGTAGGAAAACAACATAGAGATTCATTCCAGAAGAGTACCTATCGAGCTCATGGTAAGCTTGATCTAGTTCATACCAATCTTTGTAGTTTGATGTAATTGAGTCATTCTGGATTTCAATACTTCATGCTTTGTGTTGATGACTACTCAAGAAAAATGTGGATACTATCTTCATAAGAGAAGTGAAGCTTTTGAAAACTTCAAAAATTTCAAAGTGGTTATAGAGAACGAAATTGGTCGTCACATTAGAACTCTCCGCTCATATCGAAAGGTAATTCACCAGTGATGAGTTCAAAGCCTACCTACAAGCTCACGGAATTCATAAACAAATGCCTCCTCCATAAACACCGTAGCAGAATTGTGTTGTTGAGAGAATAAATGGTACTATCATGAAAATGGTGCAATGCATGATTGATGATTTGGCTTAAGCGAGGACATTCTAGGAAAAAGTAAGAAAGACAATTGTATATTTGTTTCACTGAGTTCCCTACAGTTTCTCTAGACGGAGTAATGCCACAAGAAGCATGGTCAAAAAGTAAACCATCTATTACACACCTCAGAGTATTTGGGTGCAAAGAAAGTATGCACATACCCAAGCAAAACATAAATAAGTTGAGTTTTTTTAGAAGAAGGAAGAAAAGAATCCTCCTCCGGACTCATCGATGTATATTTTTTCTTGTTGTAAAAACAAATTTTGATGTTCCTACAGATGATGATAGTGATGATGGGGATGATAGTGATGATCAGACAAGACCACGACCCATGGGAGCAGTTCAAAGGCATATTCCCAAGTGGTATACAAACATTATAGGAGATGTAAAATTGGATGGTCCTCCAGATATATCCACCACTGGACCATAGATCGGTAGTAAAGCACAAAAAGAAGTAAAGTTTACTTTGATGAGTAGAGTTATTGAATCGGATGAGCCCTCTACATTCCAGGAAGCCCTATAGTCAAAATCTTGGAAATATGCCATGGACATTGAGTATCAATCAGTAACGAAAAACAACACTTGGCAACTTGTCGATATTCCACCAATGAAGAAACCCATTGGTTGCAAATGGATATTAGAAAAAGTAAAAAGCAAATGGGACCATAGACAAGTATAAATCAAGACTATTAGCAAAGGGGTACACATAAAAAGAAGGCATTGACTATGAGGAGACATTTTTCCCATAGCTAAGATCAAAACAATCAAGATGATCTTTGCTTTATAGCTACACAGATTTGGTTGGAAATTCCATCGATGATGTAAAAAGTTCCTTTCACAGATATCTACAAGAAAAAGTCTACATAACTCAACCTAAGGGATATTTTGTACCTGGTTAAGAAGAAAAGGTATAGAGACTCAAGAAATCTTTGTATGGCCTTAAACAGGAACCCTGAGCTTGGTACATCAAAATTGATGAGCATCTCATATAACATGGATTCATCATAAATCCATACGATCCCAATCTCTACCTCAAAAAGCAAGGGGGATATTGTGATTTTTTTGTCTATGTCGATGATCTAGTCATCATTGGCAGTTCAGTGAAGATGATTGATGCAACAAAGAAATATCTTAAATGATCATTCAACATGACAGATCTCGGGCTCATGCACTATTGTCTTGGATTGGAAGTATGGCAAAAGGAGAATCACATATTTGTTTCTTAGTTGAAGTATACCAAGACAATGCTCAAGAAATTCAGGATGATGGATTACACACCTATTGCTACACCTATGGAGAACAAATTACAATTATCTTGTTCAGATCCATCTCTTGTGGTAAATGCAACTCTCTATCAGGTAGTTGATTGGGAGTCTCATTTACCTGACCTACACTAGACTAGATATCAACTTTGCAGTGAGCTATCTATCACAGTTCATGCAGGAACCTAGAGTTTTTCATTGGAAGACAAAGAAGGTGGATCTTGAGATATCTCAAGGGAATAGTAGATCTTGGTCTAGAATACAAGAAAAATGAAAACTTCTTCTTGACTGGATACTCGAACTCGGATCATGCAGTAATATTGATGATAGAAAATCCACTTTTGGATTTGTATTATTTTTGGGATCTGGACCGATATCATGGGGAAGCAAGAAACAACACTTTGTTTCTCACTCTTCTATAGAAGTTGAGTATCGTTTTGTAGGTGAAGTTTTTTGTGAAGTGATATGGCTACTTCGCATACTCGAAGGACTTGGAATACCACAAGACAAACCTACCACAATTTATGTAGGTAATGAAGGTGTTCTCAAACTTGTTCACAATCTAGTGTTTCATGAAAGAACAAAGCACATTGAGGTACAAGTACATTTCATATGTGAGCATGTCTTGAAACACAATATACAGCTTCAATTTTTCCCAATAAATGAACAATGAGAAGATATCTTCACAAATTCACTTGCATGTGACAAGTTCAAGTTGTTTAGAGAGTCTCTCTCTTCATCCCTTAAGGCAATGCAAAATTAAGAGGGAGGGCGGGGGCGGCGAGGGATGTTAGGGTAAACTTAGTTTACTAAGTTAATTTGTGCATTTACCTTAGTTAATTATTACATTATGGTAAGTTGTTATAGTTTGGTATTAACCATAAATTGTTTGTAATTGGGAATTGTATTCCCGTAGCAATTTTATGTCATTATTGTAATTGTTATATGGTTATATATTGTTGAAACCATATATTTGGAGTTTTCTGTACACGGGATTATATTATTGTTGCATAGTTGCAACTCCTTGTTTTGTCTGTACATGACTGTATAATATCTATAAATATTACAATCATTCATTATGTAAATGATTTTCCTGAACATTAATAAAATTGTCAGGCTTCCGCCCATGTTCTAAAATTTTAGAGGTAACCCCATATTAACAAGATAAAATGAATCAATCAAAAATTTGATAAATTTAGTTCAGACTTGTATAACCAAAAAAATTATAAATTTAAACACATATATTCAAGACATAATGATAATTCTATATATGTATTCAATTCATCTAGGATATCAAATATATATAGAGTTCAAAATTTGTAGATAGAGAGTCAATAATCCATGATTCTCTTCTAAAATCGAGTGGTTGTTAATATTGTACAATCTAATAATATATTAAAAACTATATTAACTTAATGTATTATGTTAGAATATAATAACATGTTATATTCTACCATATTAACAATAATATTATATAAGTAATATTTTACCACATCGTAAAATATTAAATACTATGGAAATACTAATTTTCTAACAAATTATATCTCCTTTAACATATACTATACTAAATTACATAAATACAACATGTTTTTGATAGTATTATAAAAATATAAACTTTGATGAAAAATATGTCTATGTAAACTTTGCATATAATATATAGAACTAAATTACATGTATTAATATTCATATAAATTAGAGTTAAATAACAAAAAATTAATAATAAAGTATATATTATATCAAAAATGATCTATTTCTCTAGCCTCTTACATAATTGGATATCTTAGTATACATGGAGTGTGTATAGATGTGTTAGGGTTTAAATTAAACATGTTACTAAAAAAATATGATTTGTTATTGTAGAAAGAGGTCATCCAATGGTTTATATGAAGCAACAACGTGGCAAATAAAGTTCAAGCTTTCTAATGTGATAAAAGATGGAATTTATAAGTTGCGTATAGCTCTTGCATCATCTACTCTTTCAGTCCTTCAGGTATGAATGCAAAAAAAATCTAGTATTTTTTATCTTTATTTATTTTTGGAACAACTCTTAATAATGTCTAATAACCTTTTAATTGTTTTGCTTTTTCAAAGGTTCGGTTTAATGATTCAAAAATTGTTCCTCCACACTTTGAGACACCAAGAATTGGAAAAGACAATTCAATAGCTCGACATGGAATTCATGGACTATATTGGTTATTTAATATAGATGTATCTAATTCATGGCTTATGGAAGGAGAAAATACTATATTTCTCACACAATCAAAGAATACGGGTCCTTTTACTGGAATTTTATATGACTATATACGTTTTGAAGAGCCTAAACCTATGGATGGTTCAAAGTGCTATGGAAATCTATGAGAAAAAATCAACTTTGTATTTTAAATATTTATCAACAATTCATAAATAAAAATGCAATGAATTTTATTTGATAAAAGATATCAAATGTTATTGTAATTAATTGATATTTTTATTTTATTATTTCATGCACATAAGAAAAATATTATCAATCATTAATCAAAACATTTCATTCAAGTAATGATGAGATGTTGATAACTTGTAATGTTCCTAGGATATGTAATATTTATGGTAGATTAAAATTTTATAACATTTTTTTAATGAATATGGAGTTTTAAGATTAGTTTACATTAAAATTGGTATATCTTAAAAACTTGAAAAAAATAGTAAATATAAATTATTTTGATTTTGATTGGTAAAGATTAATGAAAAGATATTTTATTAAAATTATTGACACGTAATCAATTATAAAATAAGATAAAAACTAAATAAATAAATTTATAAACATATTAAATAATAATTGATGCATATTTCATCGATATTATATAATTGAAACATAAAATTGTAGATTGAATTTTATTGAATATAATATAAGTGTTAAATCAAGTGAAGTTTGAGATTTTCTAATTAAATATAAAGAGATCTATAATTCATATTAAAACTTTATTATTCTTGTATATGTTTAAAAATATATTTTGATAGGATTGGTTTTTTTCCTATTATTTGATTATAGATTATTTTTGTATTTTTGTATCATACAAATTTATAATGTGTAATTGCGACTTGGAATTTTAGATGTGGAAATTGGTTTTACACTAATAATATATTAACAATAAGCACGTCTATTATGGCCTTGGGTCCAAGTCTTGGTTCTTGGACATTTTAATTGTCATTAAAGTTTTAAGATTATTAACAAAAATTTGAAAGTAAAATGTATCTAGATAGTTTTTTACAACATATTTTAGGATAAGACCATGTTGAAAGATGGATTGGAACTATTGAATAATTTTAATAATTGTTCTCCCCTCATTGAATATCTATAATAAGAGATTTGTAAATTCTTCTTATGGAGGATATTTTATGGAAGCATAAATCGGGAATTATGGATTAAAAAATGAGATATGAATACATAATTATTTTATAAATATACAATAGTAAGAAGGTAATCTAATATATTTTGTTAGATAAAATATATGAGTGATACAATTTCGAAAGAACCAAAATAAATAAATTAAGTTTTTATTACTTTCTTCAAGAAACTTTTGTCTAAAGAGGAAGAAAAGAATGAGCACGCTGCACAAAGTTTTTCCACCCATAACTAATATAATAACAAGACATCATGAACAACTAATGCATCCATTTTTGAGAAGAATAAATCAAGGTTGTTATCCATGTGATGAATCCAAATAAGGCACCTAGCATAGATGGATTTTATAGAGCTCTTATAATAGGTTTTGGAAAATATTTGATGGGTTTGTTGAATTAATATTTGATATATTTGAAGGTTCTAAAATATTTAGCTAGTAATTTATTTATCTCATTCCCAAAAAGGATAATCTAGAAATATTTTCTAAATTTGTACCAATTTCACTTTGTAAGATGGTGTGTAAAATTGAGTTAAAGGAAATTGTAGAATTGTTGAAAGTGTTGCTTCCCCTCATAATTTCTCTAGAATAAGAAGTATTTTTTAGTGGTAGATATATAGAGGATGTATTTATAATAAAACATAAAATTTATATAATCTCAAGGTAGAAGGTAAGTAGAATATGCTACTAAAGGTGTATGATAGATTTAATTGGATTTTGTTGAAGAAGGTTTTTTTATCTTTTGGGTTTAGTTAAGAATGGGTTTCATGGGTATTGTAATGCATCACAAATGTTTTTTTTTGTAGTAGTTAATGGGAATCCGGTAGGATTTTTTTCAATTTAAGAGGGATTAGAAAGGATATTCCCTTTCCCCTACCTTTTCATTATTATATAATAATTTCTAAACATATTTTTGGGCCTATTAAGGAAGAATAGTGATATCAAAAGGCTTAGATATTATGATGTGGTTAACCCCAATACTTATTTGAAATTATTAGATGATACTCTTCTTTTTAGAATTGTAGAAATGAAGGAATTTTTGTTCTTGAGAGAGTCCTTTGAAAGTTTGAAAAGGTTTCTAACCAAATAATCAAGTTATATAATTATTAGGTGTTATCTGTGAATGTCCCAGAGAGAGGGGGAAATGATTGTGGGGACATTGGGGTATTATAAAATTTCTAAATAATTATTTAAAGGTGCCATTTTTTATAGAGCATGTGAAGGAAAAACTATAAAAAAATTGTTATGAATTATAAAATTCAAACACACGTTCAAGTTTTAATAATTGTTCTCTGCCCAAACAACACGGTTTGGATCACACAATTTCTTTTTTAAAGCGAATGTTCCTGTTCGCATATTTACAATATGGAACACACATTCAATGCCATTCAATCTTATAACAGATTCTATATCTTCTTGTAAATGACTCGAGGAACTACCGATCTTCCATTTTCATGGCTCGGAGTTTCAACGATCCTTCATTTCATGACTTCGGCAACAACCGATCCTTCATGTTCATGACTCGGCAACAACCGATCCTTCATGTTTGTTTATGCATGGTATATTATATATACTGTTCTCATAACCTTCCGGTTATGAAGTGATCCATTTAAGAAGCCTATCGAATATCATTCACGATATTCATCGACATCTGCATCTTAAATTAAGTGATAAGGACAACGCATGACCAGCAATTGCGATACTTTGGCCAAAGATTTTCACATGCTTTGCATGATCATATTCTGGATGTGATACACATCTACGGAATACGTCCTTCACTTCACTTCACTGTTATCTAGAATGGTCTTTCTGGTTCCTACGAGTCCTCTTCGTTTAAGGTCAGTTTTAAACTTTCAATTTACTAGTAATATGAGCGAATATAGAAGGCACTCCGGTAACTAAAGATACGCGAGACATACGGTGTCGTTACCCCACGACTCCGTGTGTCTAATTATCTTTAGTATTAGAGTCACTCGTATACCGATCATACTCTATCCCCTGCTTTAAGATTACACATTCGACCTATGTATTCTAAATGTTTTAATTCGGGAGGGCATTGCTATATGTCGAATTTTGCTGACATTGTGTCGTCATGAAGACCCCGTCTTCATGAAGACACCTTCTTTGTAGCTGGCGTATGCCAATGTCTGCGAGAAATCCACCCATCGAGAATACACATCCCTCAAGTGACTTAGCCACGGAATTAATAATTAAAATCAACTTTCAGCATTCATGCTGATCCTTGATCCTCGTTTCCGTTACGGTTGTGCGAGCTAAGAGGACTAAATCCGTCCATTAGCTTACTATGCATCTTCTCCTTCGTATCGAAGGGCTGCATTTCCTACTTGGTTCACTTAAATCATTGGATTAAGCGATCCGTCTTGACGGACGTGATAAGTTTAACCTATTAAACTTAGCCAAGATTTTCTCAAGCTATGACTAAATTCAGAATATTAACTTATTAGGCGTCATTCAAACGAGGTCTAAATTTGAGAAATGTATTCATTTGTTCTCCTTAACGTTATATAGTTAAGGTCCATTAGTTATGGATATATTTATCCTATATCCTTTATTACGAATTTATCAAAGCGGGATCATTAATGGAGTTCGAAAGCGAAGTTCGATTACTCGAAGTTGATTGATATTCCTTAGCTCTAAGCTAATCTGAATACCTTCCGATTATGGAATCATATTCTTCTTAATCCTTTTTAATGTCGATTAAAAATTCATCTTTACCAAGTATGAACTAATTGCATTTTTCAACTTAAAAGTTGCATTTAAGTAAGAATAGATATCAGTTTCCATTTAGCATCCATCGAGGACAAATAAACAAATCCAAATCAAGAAATAACATTATATTTCCAATTTAGACAACAAATCAAAGCTGATATAATTATTGAAAATATCACATTTGTAATTGTATTCAATATTTCAAGTCATAATCTGTACATTTGCCAATCCGGTGATTGGGCATAGTTTATACAAAACATCCATACAACTCATGGACGAGAAGAATATATTTTCTTCTTTTCACAATTCCTCGAAGAAAGGAATAAAAAAATTACAATTCATTTCAATACATCATCAAATCAAAAAGCATCGAGAAAACAGCCAAGTCTTCATTCTAATCAAATTCCATCTGCAAAATGAATTGCAGGTCGGATTGATGGTGAGCATATTAAACACTTATCCTTAAAATAAGATGCTTGACTAAGCTGTCTCAATAAAAGAACCTGCTTTTATGAAACGACAGTTAAACATCAATCACGAAATAGGCACAAAAGAAAGATCAGCATAACAACTGAACTATCAAAAATATCATCACAATCAGCCAAGGAACTGCTGTCCCGTTTCCACATAATCATTACAAGTATCAATTCACAATATTTGTAAAGTTAGGAATACAAGTAGCTTACTGCCTATATAAGCATACTGATTATCCTTTCACGCCTTTCATTAATAACAAATGCAAAGGATGAAACTAACTGAAATGTAAATCCATTACTTTCCTTTCAGTTCATGAATCATATTAAATTCAAAGCAATCAAGTACAGACAAGAAAGCGAACAGCAATGCATATAGTTGCTCCCATCTAAGCACTATAAAATTCATTATTCACGAATTCCAGATTTCCAACTGAATGAAAGAAGAAAAGATCATTTTCCAAGTCATTCATTCATATCTCTATTTCTTTCCACATGACTGTCCTAACAGTGGAATCCAAACGAAAGACAAATCAAGATAACAGTTCAGAGTGAAACTTACAAAATCCATTCGGAATTCACTTTCCGGCAGCAAGAATAATTTCATTTATAATCAGCTTTAAATGAAAAAGCAGGAAGAATTCATCATCCATATCCATACTTCATTTGAATCGGACTCTATAAAGATCCGAAACGCAGTTAGTACAACATTATGTACATCAAGATCAAACAATATAAGGCTGCATACCATATATTTACCATAATAAAAGAAACCATATTTCTTTCTTTGTATCATTAAACAAACAAACAATTATTCATCATGCGATCAATTAATCACATGATTTCCTAATCTATGAGCATATCCCATTCAAAATAACATTTTATTCATTCTTTGTTACCTACTGACAAATTCAATATTCACATTGATTATGAATTTCACCTAATGCTAGTCGAATTGCAAAAGCGAGAATGAATTCATTCCCTTTAATTTCACTAAGAAACAATCATTTGCTCGAATGAAATAAAAACACTCAATTCGTGTTTATCTTAGCATGAAACTCAACTTATGAAAATAACAAAACATTTATTTTCATTGAAAGGCAACTCACATAGCACATGCGGTTTCAATCCAACATGCTTCAACAATGAATACTCAATTCGAGTTCTATCTCGATCAACCGTTAATTCCAAAACAACATTTTCCATTTTCTTAAGGAGGGACAGAACTCCAATTATAACATTCATATATCAGTACCTCTATGAAGACAAACCCGTTAAGGGTGTTAATTGTGTAAGCTAAGTACGTAAGTCGAGAATAGACTCAGAAAAACAAGCTAATTCCCACAATTTCTATTTATTAAGGACAGAAATCCAAGTCGAGTTCACATTCACAAGACAATTTGAATCAAAAGGTCAAACTTCAACTACAAGACACCATGGAATCAACTTTCCATCACCGAATAAAGAAATATAATCATTCATCTTGAACATAATACAAAATCAATTAATAATTGTGTACGATCGGAAGGAAGATCGAAACGACATCATTAAAACACCATAAAACCATCCTAATTCACTCGAGGAGAGACATAATCCATCAACAACTTGAGAAAGAAAAAATAGTCTACTTTTTCCTATTTTCCACGATTATAATAAAAGCGTATTCGCTCATTTCTAAACAAGAAAAGGCACATAATAATGGAAATATTGCTATTACTTCATTCAATTTGAGTTCAATACTTAAGAAAACCCAAATGCCATTTCCTTTAAAATCCAAAGCGAGTAGAAGGAAGAGAATCGATTTCCATAAAAACTTCAATACGAAAGGACTTGACAACTATGCTCGTTTCCTCATTTCAAGTTTGTCGATGAAAGAGCGATAGTTTTATAGAAAACAATTCAATAACATGTACGAGATCATAATATACAAGACAATTTTCCATTCTTTGTCAAGCGAAACACGTGCACGGGGAAGTGTTTCACCGATCAAAATGCAAGGGCAGATTAATCACATGCAACAAGGAAAATGACTTTCCATTATTTCCAAAAAGGACAGCAAGTATGAAGGAAATCCAAATCCTAGCAACATAACATGACTGTATTTCCACTTCCATTTTATACGCGAGGCAGGTTCCAAATACAACGACAAAAGAAACGATTACACATAAGGAAACAATTAATAAGAGAGCGATTACACGACTGTTCCACTTCATAGAACAAGATATGAGCAGTGAAGAAATATCTATTTCAAGCCACCATACGATCAATAATCAATACAATAATTCATTTCAACTTGATTGAGCAAAAAAAAACATCAAAACCAAGCAACGAGAAGCGTTTTCATATCATTTCCAAGCGAAAAGAAAGCAAGAATCGACAAAATCCAAATCAAATCGACCGATTTGACAATGATCACAATCAAAACCCAAGAAGCGGGGTTGTTTTAATGATACACTTAATCAAAGCAAAGATTTTTAAAGAGAAGGGCTTAACATGCGAAATCTCTTTTCGAGCTCGAAGAAAACCTTGTTTGCCGCGTTTTTCCTTCATGGCAATGACAACACAAACTTCCCAACACTCCTTTCTTCTTGGGCTTAACAAATGACCTCAAATCTCCACGAAAAATGTCAAATGCCAAGAGCTGGTTCGGCCGTAGAACCAGTCGGAAAAACCAAATGCGAGCAACTTCACAAAAGGCTCGAATCAACAAAATGAAAATCAAATTCCCTCATGCTGTTTCCAAGGCGAGCTGGTCGCGAGGACCAAAAATAATTAATGCAATTTAAGGCTCTGCCTTTTTCCTTGCTTCTCACGCCACCGCCACTTGAGTTGGCGAGCTTGTAAATTTCAAATTTCCCATGCCAACTGAATTTGGCTCTATTTCTAAATAGATGCCTCTAATTCCTACCTGCCCCGCCAAAGCTAAGCTTTGTCCACGTATGGATTTTTATTAAATGCTGATAATGAATGCCCTTCCTTCATCCTTATCCCTTTCCTCCCAAAGTCTGCGCCCCTTAGATTAGGATTAGTTTAGGTTGTATAAAGTATTCAACCTAGGTCTTAGTTTAGCCTTAGGTTTTAGGTTTTTTCCCCCTTTTTTTTTTTGAATTTAAAAATCCACTTAGGATAGTAGGGTAGGATGCATGTTAGGACTTAGTATTAGTTTAGGGTTTAATTCATACTAACCACTAACACTAACAACTTCCATCCAGCCTCCCTACTAACATTCACGTTAATGCAGAGCAGGACGTTCCGTCCTTCGGATTACGTGCCAAGGCCACCCGTGTCCAGGCATTTCTTGCCTCACGAGGTCCCTAGTTCGACAGTACAGGGTTCAAGAATCGAACCCCTGTCGTTGGCATCTACGTGCTAGCTGTTCACACCTGCAATCAGGCGCTGCACGTTCATAACAATCTCGGTTCGGTTCAAGTGTGAATCGACACAGAAATCACAAGAGGACCTCAGCATACTTGAATCAATGGAATTGATTCAAGGTATGTTGTCAATCAGCAAAGAGAGTTTAGTAAGTATACGACAATTTGTATCATCACATCAACAAACACACAAGTACAATATTTGTTGTCCCATGCAATAAATCACAGTATGCAAGAATCCAAATTAGCAACACATTCTCTTAAGATCAAAACATATCTTAACATGTTTGCTTTCATTTCAACTGACTATAATAGTATGTAAAACATTCACCAAGTTAACATACAAAATCGAGTGAGTGTTACATTCTTCCCTCCTTAAAGAATCATCGTCCGATGATCGGATTAACAAATCAAGGAGTTCTAGGACAAAGTTAGTTATTGTCCTTTCATTCATAAGTTCATACCAAAAGCAGATTCTCTCTTAAAAACAGCGTTTTAAGACAAGCTGCATCAATAGACTAATAATTGTCTAAATTTGGTAGAATTATCGAGTTCTTGAATTTCAAATTCAATTAAGCAGTGTGGAAAAGTAGATCTCATTTCTTGAGATTCTCCCAAGTTGCACTTTCTTATTTGAGCTGGTCCCCTTTGGACCTTACATTGGTTCACTTCGCGATTTCTCAAGTACTGTTGGCGAGTTCCCAACACTCGAATGGGCTTAACCACGATTATTCTGGGTCTTGGACTGCTGAGGAATTCAATTTAGCACATGTGATAAATCATCACGTATTTCTTAAGCAAAGAAATATGAAAAACATCATGCATTTGAGACAAAGCGGGAGGTAATGCTAGGCGATAAGCTACGGGGTTGATTATTTCAATAATTTCAAAAGGTCCCACGTAGCGTGGCGACAACTTAGCGACCTTGCCAAAAGTTATTGAGCTCTTTTTCGGCTTCACACCGAAGAAAGACCTTCTCTCCCAGTTTATAATGCATCGACCCGCTTCAAGTCTGCATAACTCTTTTGCCTATTGGCAGCCTCCTTTAGATGTTCTCGAATCATTTTGATTTCTTTGTTCCATTTCCATAAGGATTTACGGCCCAATTACCTCTCTCTGTCCTCAATGCTGTCCCAGCTGACAGGGGTTCTGCATTTTCTTCCATACAATGCTTCAAAGGGCGCCATTTTTAAAGAGGCATGATAGGTGTTATTGTAAGCAAATTCTACCAGTGGAAGGTATTCCTCCCATTTATACTGCTGGTCCATGCAATACATCCTTAACATGTCCTCTAAAACCTGATTAACTCTCTCAGTCTGTCCATCCGTTTCTGGATGATATGCAGAACTGAAGTTCAATTTAGTCCCCAAGGCCGCATTAAGCGTTTGCCAAAACCTTGATGTCATCCTCGGATCTCTATCCGATATGATTAATTCCGGTATTCCATGCAACACTGAAGATTTCATGCACAAATCTTCTTGCTAAAATCTTGGTGCATCGTCCTTAATTACAGATGAAGTGTGCCACTTTGGTCAATTTATCGACTACTGACGAGGATAATGTCATGCTTATTTCTTGACATAGGCAATCTTGAAGCGAAATCCATCGTTATCACTTGCCATTTATCTTTGCGGAATCTTTGTGGGGATCTGATAATCCGGCGGGGTGCATATGTTCGCTTTAACATGGCTGACATTCCAAGCGGTGTGTTACAAACTCTACCACATCCTTTTTCATTCCCTTCCAAAAATATTCTTTGCTTAAGATCAGCGAGCATTTTTGTAATGCGGGTGTCAGAAAAAGGTGAATTATGGAATCGATTAACAATTTCCCTCTTAAGTCATTTGCCCACAGGTATATATACCTGTTGAACCTTAGAACTCCTTCATTATCAAAAGCGGAATCCCTTTATACGATGTCTGTGGAGTCTGCGGCAAGTGCTGATTTGACTTCTTTGGAAATAAGGATCGATTCAAGGCATCTTTTACCTCATCCTTAAAGCGAGTTCTTAACGTTATAAGAGCGAGATATGCTTCCTTCGACTCGAGCATCTGCTACTCTATTTTCCTTGCCCTTAATGTAGCTTATATCAAAATCATCTTGAGACAGAAATTCTAACCATCTTGTTGCCTTGCATTCAGATTTGGTGAGTGAAAATATACTTCAGCCCCGGATAGTGCATTTTTAACTCAAAGGGCTTGCCTAAAGGTAATGCCTCCATATTTGAAGTGCATGAACAATGGCGGCGAGCTCAAGATCGTGTGGAGCATAGTTACTGTTCATGTAACTTAAGCTTTTCTGCTTTCATAAGCGATGACATGGTTATTACGTATGAGAATACCTCAAGGCCTTCTCTGAGGCATTTACAACCATAAAATCTCCATTTGGATCGAGTGCAGAGTCAAAATAGGTCTTTGTAGTTAAGCTGTTCCTTTAACTTTTTAAAGCGAGATTCACATTTGTCTATCAGGACAAATTTCTTTTCTTTCTTTTGCAAGCGAAGTGATTGGGGCAGCAATTTTTGAAAAGTCCTTAACGAACTTTCGATAATATCGGCCAAGCCCATGAAGCTCCTCGCCGTGCACGTTCTTAGGCGTGAGCCATTCGTTATAATTTGTGATCTTTGAAGGGTCAATAGCTATCCCATTTTTGCTTATAACGTGTCCCAAATAATGCACTTCTGCATCATAAAAGGAACATTTGGACAGTTTGCCATACAACTTCCTCTTTCTTAAGATTTCCAGCACTATCCTGAGATGTTCTTGGTGCTCTTTGACATTTTTAGAGTATATAAGAATGTCATCTAAGAATACAAGCACAAACTTGTCTAAGTATTCTTGAAAAATATTGTTCATTAGATTCATGAAGGCGGCAGGTGCATTAGTCAGCCCAAAAGGCAACACCGTGAACTCATAATGCCCGTACCTCGTTCTAAAAGTTGTTTTATGAATATCTTCTTCCTTTATTCTCAGCTGATGGTACCTTGATCGAAGATCTATTTTTGAATAAGTGATGCTCCTCGCATCTGATCAAACAGATCATCAATCTAGGAAGTGGGTATCGATTTTTAATAGTTGCTTTGTTCAGCATTCTGTAATCAATGCACAGCCTCAAAGTGCCATCCTTTTTCTTTACGAAAATTACCGGCGCTCCCCAAGGTGAGACGCTCGGTCTGATCAGCCCCTTAGTCAGAAGTTCTTGTGGCAGGCCTTGACTCTACCAACTCAATGGTAGTCATTCTATAAGGTGCCTTAGATATGGGTTCCGTTCTGGTTTGATCTCTATTGCGAAAGTCAAACTCACGTTTGGGCGGAAGACTGGCGATTCCTCGGAAATACATCACGAAAATCCCTCAACAATGGATATCTTTCCATGAAATCATTATCTTCTTACGCATTTTCTGTCATTTTTTTGCATACAAAGTGCAGCCTCTTTTTAGCCCTCTTTAGTTGCATAGCCGTCGGTTTCCTAAGCTATGACTTCCCGTTTACACCTTGAATGACTGCTTGCTTCTGCGGTCATCAAGGCAGCAATTTTTTTCATAATGATCGACCTTTGCCTTATGTTCAGCCAACGATTAACTCAATAATGATATCATATGATCAGAGAGGAGTGACATACAAGTCAACTTCGGTGGAGAAACCAGGCGAGATCAAGAATTGCCCCAAAAAGGCACATTTATTTGTATGGACAACATTATTCCCATAATGCCTTTGTCCATGTTTTATCCATTCTTGCAGCCTTTCTTTTTAATTTCATAGCAAGTTTAGCAGAAATAAAACATTGCTGTAGCTCCGGTATCAAAAAGTACAACTACGGGTTTGCGAATAACTTACCGTAACTTCTATGGGCGTCACTTGCTTTTCGGACATGCATTAGCCACTGCGGCATGTATCCTATCTATCTTGCTTTGTCGTGATCATCCTTCTTGAGAGGACGGTGATTCGCATAGTGGTCCTTTCCACAGTTGAAGCATCCTCCGGTGGCCCTTTTCTAGGTTCAAATTTATTACCGACCTTAAAGTTATCATTCGGCTTCCATAGGACTTGTCGATGCCATTAACTTTTGTGAAGTTGTTCGCACGCTATTTACTGAGTCATTCATCACGGGTTTCTTGTTGTTATCTACAACAATTTTATTTTCACACCAAACCTTTTCCAAGGTCCCCTTTTTGGTGCAAGAGACGAAGAAGGATTGGGAATCTTCTTCCTTATCTCTTCCCTGTGAGCGAGATATTGCTCTCAATTTACATTCTGTCGATTGCCTTTTCAACAACTCCATCCATGGTGGTTGGGCCGTGGACATCCACTTCGCCACCAATGATGGGATTGATCCCATTATGAATTTCCGTATTACGAACTTCTCGTCGACTTGATCTTGCTGCGGTACATACTTAAGGAGTTTAGTAAACCCTTCCCGATATTCGTCATCGCAAATGACCTTCCTTGCGACCGTTCTGAAATCGGTCATTTTCCTATCAAAATAGAGTTGAGGCAGCCATCGTTGCCTAAAATAACCCTTAAATTGATCCCAAGTTATATGCGATTCGACAATATTCAGCTCAACCTTACGGTTGTCCCACCATGATGATGCTTCATGAGAAAGCTGATATGCTCCCCATATCGCTTTAGTCTCTTCGGAGAAGTTTCTTATTGCAAAGTATTTCTCCATTTCTTGAGCCGAGTTCTCAGCTCCGTCCCCAAGAGTTGTTCCATCAAACTTTGGAGGACTTATTCTCTTTATATCATTTGTAAGTTCAGCTGCTAATCTTGCCCTTTTATTTTCAGGGGGATTAGGAGCAATTACATTATTATCATCAACACCGGATTCCCTCCGTTGATGTTGTCCACGGGAGGCGGTGATCATTTATTTCAGCTTCATTCCCTCCTCTTCATTGCCCATTATTTGTTGTTCGAGTGCAGATCAAAGCGATCCCTCGTATCAAGTAGGGCAGAGGATTTCATCCGAGCTTTTGGGCGCGATTCTTTGCTTCTCCACCTATGCGGGTTATTCGCGGCATTCCCTCTTGTCTGACCATTTTACATTGATAAGAAAATGTAAACTTTATTAATATCGTGGACTCATTAGGTCAAGAGCTGCGACCTTGACTCGATGCAAGATGTAACATCCCCATTTTAAAAATACGAGAACAAGGGAAATTTTTTTTTTTTTTTTTTGATAACGTTCTTTGTTATGAATTACAAAATTCAAACACACGTTCAAGTTTTAATAATTGTTCTCTGCCCAAACAACACAGTTTGGATCACACAATTTCTTTTTAAAATGAATGTTCCCTGTTCGCATATTTACAATATGGAACACACATTCAATGCCATTGATCTTATAACAGATTCTATATCTTTGCTGTAAATGACTCGAGAGATGCCGATCTTCCATTTTCATGGCTCGGAGTTTCAACGATCCTTCATTTCATGACTCGGCAACAACCGATCCTTCATGTTCATGACTCGGCAACAACCGATCCTTCATGTTTGTTTATGCATGGTATATTATATATACCTATTCTCATAACCGTTTCCGGTTATTGAAGTGATCCATTTAAGAAGCCTATATCTCGAATATACATTCTTGATATTCATCGACATCTGCATCTTAAATTAAGTGATAAGGACAACGCATGACCAGCAATTGCGATACTTTGGCCAAAGATTTTCACATGCTTTGCATGATCATATTCTGGATGTGATACACATCTACGGAATACGTCCTTCACTTCACTTCACTGTTATCTAGAATGGTCTTTCTGGTTCCTACCAGTCCTCATCGTTTAAGGTCAGTTTTAAACTTTCAATTCAATTAGTAATATGAGCGTATAGGAAGGCACTCACGGTAACTAAAGATACACGAGACATACGGTGTCGTTACCCCCGACTCCGTGTGTCTATTTATCTTTAGTATTAGGAGTCACTCGTATACGAGATCATACCTATCCCCTGCTAAGATTACACATTCAGCCTATGTATTCTAGATGTTTTAATTCGGGAGGGCATTGCTATATATGTCATTTGCAACATTGTGTCGTCATGAAGACCCCGTCTTCATGAAGACACCTGTTGTAGGCTGGCGTATGCCAATGTCTGCGAGAATCCACCCATCGAGAATACACATCTGCTCAAGTGACTTAGCCACGAATTAATAATTAAAATCAACTTTCAGCATTCATGTTGATCCCTTGATCCTCGTTTCTGTTACAGTTGTACAGAGCTAAGAGGGACTAAATCCGTCCATTAACTTACTATGCATCTTCTCCTTCGTGTCGAAGGGCTGCATTTCCCTACTTGGTTCACTTCTTAATCATTGGATTAAGCAGTCCGTACCGACGGACGTGATAAGTTTAACCTATTAAACTTAGCCAAGATTTTCAAGCTGCAACTAAATTCAGAATATTAACTTATTAGGCGTCATTCAAACGAGGTCTAAATTTGAGAAATGTATTCATTTGTTCTCCTTAACGTTATATAGTTAAGGTCCATTAGTTATGGATATATTTATCCTATATCCTTTATTCGAATTTATCAAGCGGGATCATTAATGGAGTTGAAAGCGAAGTTCGATTACTCGAAGTTGATTGATATTCCTTAGCTCCTAAGCTAATCCGAATACCTTCCGATTATGGAATCATATTCTTCTTAATCCTTTTTAATGTCAATTAAAAATTCATCTTTACCCAAGTATGAACTAATTGCATTTTCAACTTAAAAGTTGCATTTAAGTAAGAATAGATATCAGTTCCATTTAGCATCCATCCGAGGACAAATAAACAAATTCCAAATCAAGAAATAACATTATATTTCCAATTTAGACAAATAGTATCAAGCTGATATAATTATTGAAAATATCACATTTGTAATTGTATTCAATATTTCAAGTCATAATCTGTACATTTGCCAATCCGGTGATTGGGCATAGTTTATAAAACATCCATACAACTCATGGACGAGAAGAATATATTTTCTTCTTTTCACAATTCCTCAAAGAGGAATAAAAGCAACAATTCAATACATCATCAAATCAAGAAAAGCATCGAGAAAACAGCCAAGTCTTCATTCTAATCAAATTCCATCTGCAAAATGAATTGCGGGTCGGTTGAATGGTGAGCATATTAAGCACTTATCCTTAAAATAAGATGCTTGACTAAGCTGTCTCAATAAAAGAACCCCTGCTTTTATGAAGCGGCGATTAAACATCAATCACGAAATAGGCACAAAAAAGAAAGATCAGCATAACAATTGAACTATCAAAAATATCATCACAATCAGCCAAGGGCTGTTGTCCGTTTCCACATAATCATTACAAGTATCAATTCACAATATTTGTAAAGTTAGGAATACAAGTAACTTACATTCTATATAGCATACTACTTATCCCTTTCCACGCCTTTCATTAATAACAAATGCAAAGGATGAAACTAACTGAAATATAAATCCATTACTTTCCTTTCAGTTCATGAATCATATTGAATTCAAAGCAACCAAGTACAGACAAGAAAGCGAACAAGCAATGCATATAGTTGCTCCCATCTAAGCACTATAAAATTTCATTATTCACGAATTCCAGATTTCCAACTGAATGAAAGAAGAAAAGATCATTTTTCCAAGTCATTCATTCATATCTCTATTTCTTTCCACATGACTGTCCTAACAGTGGAATCCAAACGAAAGACAAATCAAAATAACAGTTCAGAGTGAAACTTACAAAATCCATTCGGAATTCACTTTCCGGAAGCAAGAATAATTTCATTTATAATCAGCTTTAAATGAAAACAGGGAAGAATTCATCATCCATATCCATACTTCATTTGAATCAGACTCATATAAAGATCCGAAACAGGTTAGTACAACATTATGTACATCCAAGATCAAACAATATAAGGCTGCATACCATATATTTACCATAATAAAAGAAACCATATTTCTTTCACTGTATGCTAAACAGACAAACAGTATTTCAATCATGCAGTCAATTAATCACATGATTTCCTAATCCTATGAGCATATCCCATTCAAAATAACATTTTATTCATTGCTGTTACCTACAGCAAATTCAATATTCACATTGATTATGAATTTCACCAAGTCAGAAAACATGAGAAGAACGAATTCATTCCCCTTTAATTTCACTAAGAAACAATCATTTGCTCCGAATGAAATAAAAACACTCAATTCGTGTTTATCTTAGCATGACACTCAACTTATGAAGATAACAAAACATTTATTTTCATTGAAAGGCAACTCACATAGTCTATACAGTTTCAATCAACATGCCTCAACAATGAATATCCAATTCGAGTTCTATCTCGATCAACCGTTAATTTCAAAACAACATTCTCCATTTTCTTAATGAGTCTAGAACTCAAAGTATAATTCATATATCGATACCTCTATGAAGACAAACCCGTTAAGGGTGTTAATCGTGTAAGCTTGGTACAGTCAAATAGACTCAGAAAAACAAGCTAATTCCCACACTTTCTATTTATTAAAGACAGAAATCCAAGTCGAGTTCACATTCACAAGACAATTCAAACAGAAGGTCAAACCTCATCTACAAGACACCATGGAATCAACTTTCCATCACCGAATAAAGAAATATAATCATTCCTTGAACATAATACAAAATCAATTTATATTGTGTGTCTCAAGATCGGACAGGAAGATCGAACAACATCATTAAATCACCATAAAACCATCCTAATCCACAAACAAAGGAGAGACATAATCCATCATAACTTCGAGAAGGAAAAAAGCAGTCTACTTTTTTCCTATTTCCACGATTACATTAAAACGTATTCGCTCATTTCTTAAACAAGAAAAGGCACAGCAATGGAAATATCGCAATTACTTCATTCAATTCGAGTTCAATACTTAAGAAACCCAAATGCCATTTCCTTTAAAATCCAAAGCAAGAGAAGGAAGAGAATCGATTTCCATAAAAACTTCAATACTGAAACAATTCAAGACAACTATCGTTTCCCTCATTCAGTTTGTTCAACGAAAAAAGAACGATAGTTTCGGTATGAGAAGAACTCAATAACATGTACGAGATCATAATATACAAGACAATTTTCCATTCTTGTCAATAAAAACCAAGACATCGGGAAGTGTTTCTCAATCAAAATGCAAAAGATTAAACAACAACAAGAGAAAACAACTTTACCCCATTATTTCCAAAAATGAAAAGCAAGTATGAAGGAAATCCAAATCCTAGCAACATAACATGACCATGAATTTCCACTTCCATTTTATACGCAAAGGCAAGTTCCAAATACAACAAAAAGAAACGATTACACGAAGGAAATAATTTCACTATAAAAGCGATTACTGTTCCATTCCAACGATATGAGCATGTGAGTGAAAGGAAATATCCATTTCAAGCCACCATACTGATCGATAATATACTGATAATTCATTTCCAACTTGATTCGAGCAAAACAAACATCAAAAAAAGCAACTGACCGAAGCGTTCATCATATCATTTTCCAAGAAAAGAGAAGCAAGAATCGACAAAATCCAAATCGAACCGATTTGACAACAATCACAAAATCAAAACCCAAGAGCAGGGTTGTTTTAATGAAACACTTAATCAAAGCAAAGATTTTTAAAGAGAAGGGCTTAACATGCCTGAAATCTCTTTTCCAGAGCTCGAAGAAAACCTTGTTTGCCGCGTTTTTCCTTCCGCAACGACAACACAAACTTCCCAGCACTCCTTTCTTCTTCAGGCTTAACAACAGCCTCCAAATCTCCACGAAAAATGTCAAATGCCAAGAGCTGGTTCGTAGAACCAGTCGAGAAAAACCAAATGCAGAGCAACTTCACAAAAGGCTCGAATCAACAAAATGAAAATCAAATTCCCTCATGTTGTTTCCAAGGCGAGCTGGTCGCGAGGACCAAGAATAATTAATGCAATTTAAGGCTCTGCCTTTTTCCTTGCTTCTCACGCCACCGCCACTTGAGTTGGCGAGCTTGTAAATTTCAAATTTCCCATGCCAACTGAATTTGGCTCTATTTCTAAATAGATGCCTCTAATTCCTACCTGCCCCGCCAAAACTGGCGCTGTCCACGTATGGACTGTTTTATTAAATGCCAATGAATGCCCTTCCTTCATCCTTATCCCTTCCCTCCAAGGGTCTGCGCACCCCTTAGATTAGGATTAGTTTAGGTTGTATAAAGTATTCAACCTAGGTCTTAGTTTAGCCTTAGGTTTTAGGTTTTTTCCCCTTTTTTTTTTTTTTAATTTAAAAATCCACTTAGGATAGTAGGGTAGGATGCATGTTAGGACTTAGTATTAATTTAGGGTTTAATTCATACTAACCACTAACACTAACAACTTCCATCCAGCCTCCCTACTAACATTCACGTTAATGCAGAGCAGGACGTTCCGTCCTTTAGATTACGTGCCAAGGCCACCCGTGTCCAGGCATTTCTTGCCTCACGAGGTCCCTAGTTCGACAGTACAGGGTTCAAGAATCGAACCCCTGTCGTTGGCATCTACGTGCTAGTTGTTCACACCTGCAATCAGGCGCTGCACGTTCATAACAATCTCGGTTCGGTTCAAGTGTGAATCGACACAGAAATCACAAGAGGACCTCAGCATACTTGAATCAATGGAATTGATTCAAGGTATGCTGTCAATCAGCAAAGAGAGTTTAGTAAGTATACGACAATTTGTCGTCACATCAGCAAACACACAAGTACAATATTTGTTGTCCCATGTAATAAATCACAGTATGCAAGAATCCAAATTAGCAACACATTCTCTTAAGATCAAAACATATCTTAACATGTTTGCTTTCATTTCAAGCAGCTATAATGTATGTAAAACATTCACCAAGTTAACATACAAAATCAGAGTGTTACATTCTTCCCTCCTTAAAGAATCATCGTCCCGATGATCAGATTAACAAATCAAGGAGTTCCTAGGACAAAGTTCAGTTATTGTCCTTTCATTCATAAGTTCATACCAAAAACAGATTCTCTCTTAAAAACAAGCGTTTTAAGACAACTGTACAATAGACTAATAATTGTCTAAATTTGGTAGAATTATCAGTTCTTTGAATTTCAAATTCAATTAAACAGGTGTGGAAAAGTAGATCTCATTTCTTCGAGATTCTCCCAAGTTGCACTTTCTTCGCTGAACTGGTCCCACTGGACCTTACATTGGTTCACTTCGCGATTTCTCAAGTACAACTGGCGAGTTCCCAACACTCGAATGGGCTTAACCACGATTATTCCTGGGTCTTGGACCTGCAAGGAATTCCAATTTAGCACATGTGATAAATCTGTCACGTATTTCTTAAGCAAAGAAATATGAAAAACATCATGCATTTGAGACAAAGCAGGAGGTAATGCTAGACGATAAGCTACAGGGTTGATTATTTCAATAATTTCAAAAGGTCCCACGTAACGTGGCGACAACTTGGCAGCCTTGCCAAAAGTTATTGAGCTCTTTTTCGGCTTCACCCGAAGAAAGACCTTCTCGCCCAGTTTATAATGCCTGTCAACCCGCTTCAAGTCTGCATAACTCTTTTGCCTATTGGCAGCCTCCTTTAGATGTTCTCGAATCATTTTGATTTGTTGTTCCATTTCCATAAGGATTTCTGGCCCAATTACCTCTCTGTCCTCAATGCTGTCCCAGCTGACAGGGGTTCTGCATTTTCTTCCATACAATGCTTCAAAGGGCGCCATTTTTAAAGAGGCATGATAGGTGTTATTGTAAGCAAATTCTACCAGCGGAAGGTATTCCTCCCATTTATACTGCTGGTCCATGCAATACATCCTTAACATGTCCTCTAAAACCTGATTAACTCTCTCAGTCTGTCCATCCGTTTTTCGGATGATATGCAGAACTGAAGTTTAATTTAGTCCCCAAGGCCGCATTAAGCATTTGCCAAAACCTTGATGTCATCCTCGGATCTCTGTCCGATATGATTAATTCCGGTATTCCATGCAACCTGAAGATTTCATGTACAAATCTTCTTGCTAACACTGGTGCATCGTCCTTCAAATTACCAGCAATGAAGTGTGCCACTTTGGTCAATTTATCGACTACAACCAGGATAATGTCATGCTTATTTCTTGACATAGGCAATCCTTGAACGAAATCCATCGTTATCACTTGCCATTTTATCTTTGGAATCTTTGTGGGGATACAATAATCCAGCGGGTGCATATGTTCCGCTTTAACACGCTGACATTCCAAGCAGTGTGTTACAAACTCTGCCACATCCTTTTTCATTCCCTTCCAAAAATATTGTTGCTTAAGATCAGCGAGCATTTTTGTAATGCCAGGGTGTCCAGAAAAAGGTGAATTATGGAATTCAGTTAACAATTTCCCTCTTAAGTCATTTGCCACAGGTATATATACCCTGTTTTCGAACCTCAGAATTCCTTCATTATCAAAATGGAATCCCTTATACCTGATGTCCTGCGGGTCTGCAGCAAGTGCTGATTTGACTTGCTGGAAATAAGGATCTGATTCCAAGGCATCTTTCACCTCATCCTTAAACTGAGTTCTTAACGTTATAAGAGCAGAGATATGCTTCCTTCGACTCAGAGCATCTGCTACTCTATTTTCCTTGCCCTTAATGTAGCTTATATCAAAATCATACTGAGACAGAAATTCTAACCATCTTCGCTGCCTTGCATTCAGATTTGGCTGAGTGAAAATATACTTCAGCCCCAGATGGTCTATTTTTAACTCAAAGGGCTTGCCTAAAAGGTAATGCCTCCATATTTGAAGTGCATGAACAATGGCAGCGAGCTCAAGATCGTGTGGAGCATAGTTCTGTTCATGTAACTTAAGCTTTCTGCTTTCATAAGCGATGACATGGTTATTCTGTAATAGAATACCTCCAAGGCCTTCTCCTGAGGCGTCCGTTACAACCATAAAATCTCCATTTGGATCAGGTACAGTCAAAATAGGTGTTGTAGTTAACTGTTCCTTTAACTTTTTAAAGGTAGATTCACATTTGTCTGTCCAGACAAATTTCTTTTCTTTCTTTTGCAACGAAGTGATTGGGGCAGCAATTTTTGAAAAGTCCTTAACGAACTTTCGATAATATCCAGCCAAGCCCATGAAGCTCCTCACTTCGTGCACGTTCTTAGGCGCAGGCCATTCCGTTATAGCTGTGATCTTTGAAGGGTCAACAGCTATCCCATCTTTGCTTATAACGTGTCCCAAATAATGCACCTCTGCATCATAAAAGGAACATTTGGACAGTTTGCCATACAACTTCCTCTTTCTTAAGATTTCCAGCACTATCCTGAGATGTTCTTGGTGCTCTTCGACATTTTTGGAGTATATAAGAATGTCGTCTAAGAATACAAGCACAAACTTGTCTAAGTATTCTTGAAAAATATTATTCATTAGATTCATGAAGGCGGCAGGTGCATTAGTCAGCCCAAAAGGCAACACCGTGAACTCATAATGCCCATACCTCGTTCTAAAAGTTGTTTTATGAATATCTTCTTCCTTTATTCTCAGCTGATGGTACCCTGATCGCAGATCTATTTTTGAATAAACTGATGCTCCTCGCATCTGATCAAACAGATCATCAATCCTAGGAAGTGGGTATCGATTTTTAATAGTTGCTTTGTTCAGCATTCTGTAATCAATGCACAGCCTCAAGGTGCCATCCTTTTTCTTTACGAAAATTACCGGCGCTCCCCAAGGTGAGACGCTCGGTCTGATCAGCCCCTTAGTCAGAAGTTCTTGTAACTGAGCCTTCAGCTCTACCAACTCAATGGTAGTCATTCTATAAGGTGCCTTAGATATGGGTTCCGTTCCTGGTTTGATCTCTATTGCGAAAGTCAAACTCACGTTTAGGCGGAAGACCTGGCAATTCCTCCGGAAATACATCACGAAAATCCCTCAACAATGGATATCTTTCCATGAAATCATTATCTTCTTCTGCATTTTCTGTCATTTTTACTGCATACAAAGTGCAGCCTCTGTTTTTAGCCCTCTTTAGTTGCATAGCCGTCAGTTTCCTAACTGCAACTTCCCGTTTTACACCTTGAATGACTGCTGCTTTCTGCAGGTCATCAAGGCAATAGATTTGTTTTTCATAACAGTCAACCTTTGCCTTATGTTCAGCCAACCAGTTAACTCCAATAATGATATCATATGATCCTAGAGGAGTGACATACAAGTCAACTTCGGTGGAGAAACCAGGCAGATCAAGAATTGCCCCAAAAAGGCACATTTCGACTGTATGGACAACATTATTCCCATAATGCACTGTCCATGTTTTATCCATTCTTGCAGCCTTTCTTTTTAATTTCATAGCAAGTTTAGCAGAAATAAAACATTCTGTAGCTCCAGTATCAAAAAAAGTACAACTACGGGTTTCGAATAACTTACCCGTAACTTCTATGGGCGTCACTTGCTTTTCGACATGTCTCATTAGCCACGCTGCAAAGCATGTATCCTATGCTGCTTTGTCCACGATCATCCTTCTTCAGAGGACAGTGATTCGCATAGTGGTCCTTTCCACAGTTGAAGCATCCTCCAGCTGGCCCTTTTCTAGGTTCAAATTTATTACCAGCCTTAAAGTTATCATTCTGGCTTCCATAGGACTTCTGTCCAATGCCATTAACTTTTGGGAAGCTATTCCACACGCTATTTACAGGTCTATTCATCACAGGTTTCTTGTTGTTATCTACAACAATTTTATTTTTCACACCAAACCTTTTCCAAGGTCCCCTTTTTGGTGCAAGAGACGAAGAAGGATTGGGAATCTTCTTCCTTATCTCTTCCCTGTGAGTAGATATTGCTCTCAATTTCTGTTCCTGTCTGATTGCCTTTTCGACAACTCCATCCATGGTGGTTGGGCCGTGGACATCCACTTCGCCACCAATGATGGGATTCGGTCCCATTATGAATTTCCGTATTCGAACTTCTCGTCGACTTGTATGCGCACATACTTAAGGAGTTTAGTAAACCCTTCCCAAAGATTCATCACCGATGCCTTCCTTGCGACCAGTTCTGAAATTCAGTCATTTTCCTATCAAAATAGAGTTGAGGCAGCCATCGTTGCCTAAAATAACCCTTAAATTGATCCCAAGTTATGTCTGATTCGACAATATTCAGCTCAACCTTACGGTTGTCCCACCATGATGATGCTTCATGAGAAAGCTGATATGCTCCCCATATCGCTTTAGTCTCTTCGGAGAAGTTTCTTATTGCAAAGTATTTCTCCATTTCACTGAGCCAGTTCTCAGCTCCGTCCCCAAGAGTTGTTCCATCAAACTTTGGAGGACTTATTCTCTTTATATCATTTGTAAGTTCAGCTGCTAATCTTGCCCTTTTATTTTCAGGGGGATTAGGAGCAATTACATTATTATCATCAACACCCGGATTCCCTCCGTTGATGTTGTCCACAGGAGGCAGCTGATCATTTATTTCAGCTTCATTCCCCTCCTCTTCATTGCCCATTGACTGTTGTTCCAGTACAGTCAAACGATCCCTCGTATCAAGTAGGGCAGCAAGGATTTCATCCAGCTTTTGGGCAGTTGCTGCTTCTCCACCCTGCAACGGGTTATTCGCAGCATTCCCTCTTGTCCTGACCATTTTCTGTTCAATAAGAAAATGTAAACTTTATTAATATCGTGGACTCATTAGGTCCAAGAGCTGCAACCTTCAGCTCTGATACCAAGATGTAACATCCCCATTTTAAAATACCAGAACAAGGGAATTTTTTTTTTTTTTTTTTTTTTTTGATAACGTTCTCTGTTATGAATTATAAAATTCAAACACACGTTCAAGTTTTAATAATTGTTCTCTGCCCAAACAACACAGTTTGGATCACACAATTTCTTTTAAAACGAATGTTCCCTGTTCGCATATTTACAATATGGAACACACATTCAATGCCATTCAATCTTATAACAGATTCTATATGCTGCTGTAAATGACTCGAGGAACTGCCGATCTTCCATTTTCATGGCTCGGAGTTTCAACGATCCTTCATTTCATGACTCGGCAACAACCGATCCTTCATGTTCATGACTCGGCAACAACCGATCCTTCATGTTTGTTTATGCATGGTATATTATATATACCTGTTCTCATAACCTTCCCGGTTATCGAAGTGATCCATTTAAGAAGCCTATCTGAATATCTATTACTGATATTCATCTGACATCCTGCATCTTAAATTAAGTGATAAGGACAACGCAACCAGCAATTGCGATACTTTGGCCAAAGATTTTCACATGCTTTGCATGATCATATTCCTGGATGTGATACACATCTACGGAATACGTCCTTCACTTCACTTCACCTGTTATCTAGAATGGTCTTTCCTGGTTCCTACCAGTCCTCATCGTTTAAGATCAGTTTTAAACTTTCAATTTTCTAATTAGTAATATGAACGAATATAGGAAGGCACTCCCGATAACTAAAGATACGCAGACATACGGTGTCGTTACCCCACGACTCCGTGTGTCTATTTATCTTTAGTATTCCGGAGTCACTCCGTATACCAGATCATACCCTATCCCCTGCTAAGATTACACATTCAGCCTATGTATTCTAGATGTTTTAATTCGGGAGGGCATTGCTATATGTCAGCTGCAACATTGTGTCGTCATGAAGACCCCGTCTTCATGAAGACACCTTGTTGTAGCTGGCGTATGCCAATGTCCTGCAGAATCCACCCATCGAGAATACACATCCTGCTCAAGTGACTTAGCCACGAATTAATAATTAAAATCAACTTTCAACATTCATGCTGATCCCTTGATCCTCGTTTCCGTTACAGTTGTACAGAGCTAAGAGGGACTAAATCCATCCATTAGCTTACTATGCATCTTCTCCTTCGTATCGAAGGGCTGCATTTCCCTACTTGGTTCACTTCTTAATCATTGGATTAAGCGGTCCGTGCCGACGGACGTGATAAGTTTAACCTATTAAACTTAGCCAAGATTTTCTCAACTGCAACTAAATTCAGAATATTAACTTATTAGACGTCATTCAAACGAGGTCTAAATTTCGAGAAATGTATTCATTTGTTCTCCTTAACGTTATATAGTTAAGGTCCATTAGTTATGGATATATTTATCCTATATCCTTTATTCTGAATTTATCAAACGGGATCATTAATGGAGTTCGAAAGCGAAGTTCGATTACTCCGAAGTTGATTGATATTCCTTAGCTCCTAAGCTAATCCTGAATACCTTCCGATTATGGAATCATATTCTTCTTAATCCTTTTTAATGTCAATTAAAAATTCATCTTTACCCAAGTATGAACTAATTGCATTTTTCAACTTAAAAGTTGCATTTAAGTAAGAATAGATATCAGTTTCCATTTAGCATCCATCCAAGGACAAATAAACAAATCCAAATCAAGAAATAACATTATATTTCCAATTTAGACAATAGTATCAAACTGATATAATTATTGAAAATATCACATTTGTAATTGTATTCAATATTTCAAGTCATAATCTGTACATTTGCCAATCCAGCTGATTGGGCATAGTTTATACAAAACATCCATACAACTCATGGACAGAAGAATATATTTTCTTCTTTTCACAATTCCTCAAAGAGGAATAAAAGCAACAATTTCAATACATCATCAAATCAAAAGCATCAGAAAACAGCCAAGTCTTCATTCTAATCAAATTCCATCTGCAAAATGAATTGCACGGGTCAGTTCAATGAACTGAGCATATTAAGCACTTATCCTTAAAATAAGATGCTTCAACTAACTGTCTCAATAAAAGAACCCTGCTTTTATGAAACGACAGTTAAACATCAATCACGAAATAGGCACAAAAGAAAGATCAGCATAACAACTGAACTATCAAAAATATCATCACAATCAGCCAAGGAACTGTTGTCCCGTTTCCACATAATCATTACAAGTATCAATTCACAATATTTGTAAAGTTAGGAATACAAGTAACTTACAACTGCCTATATAGCATACAGTTATTCTTTCCACGCCTTTCATTAATAACAAATGCAAAGGATGAAACTAACTGAAATATAAATCCATTACTTTCCTTTCAGTTCATGAATCATATTAGAATTCAAAGCAATCAAGTACTGCATAAGAAAGCGAACAATGCATATAGTTGCTCCTATCTAAGCACTACAAAATTCATTATTCACGAATTACAGATTTCCAATTGAATGAAAGAAGAAAAGATCATTTTTCCAAGTCATTCATCCATATCTCTATTTCTTTCCACATGACTGTCCTAACAAGTGGAATCCAAACGAAAGACAAATCAAGATAACAGTTCAGAGTGAAACTTACAAAATCCATTCGGAATTCACTTTCCGGCAGCAAGAATAATTTCATTTATAATCAGCTTTAAATGAAAACAGGGAAGAATTCATCATCCATATCCATACTTCATTTGAATCAGACTCATATAAAGATCCGAAACAGGTTAGTACAACATTATGTACATCCAAGATCAAACAATATAAGGCTGCATACCATATATTTACCATAATAAAAGAAACCATATTTCTTTCACTGCATACTAAACAGACAAACAGTACTTCCATCATGCAGTCAATTAATCACATGATTTCCTAATCCTATGAGCATATCCCGTTCAAAATAACATTTTATTCATTGTTGTTACCTACAGCAAATTCAATATTCACATTGATTATGAATTTCACCAAGTCAGAACAGCAACAGAATACGAATTCATTCCCCTTTAATTTCACTAAGAAACAATCATTTGCTCCGAATGAAATAAAAACACTCAATTCGTGTTTATCTTAGCATGACAGCTCAACTTATGAAAATAACAAAACATTTATTTTCATTGAAAGGCAACTCACATAGCCTGTACAGTTTCAATCCAACATGCCTCAACAATGAATATCCAATTCGAGTTCTATCTCAATCAACCGTTAACTTCAAAACAACATTCTCCATTTTCTTAATGAGGTACAGAACTCAAAGTATAACATTCATATATCAATACCTCTATGAAGACAAACCCGTTAAGGGTGTTAATCGTGTAAGCTTGGTACAGTCAGAATAGACTCAGAAAACAAGCTAATTCTCACACTTTCCATTTATTAAAACAGAAATCCAGGTCAAGTTCGCATTCACAAGACAATTCGAATCAAAAGGTCAAACTTCAACTACAAGACGCCATGGAATCAACTATCCATCACAGCAAGAAAGAAATATAATCATTCCTTGAACATAATACAAAATCAATTAATAATTGTGTCAACAGTCCGGACAGGAAGATCGAACAACATCATTAAAACACCATAAAACCATCCTAATCCCACAGCAAGGAGAGACATAATCCATCAACAACTTCAGAAGGAAAAACAGTCTACTTTTTCCTATTTCCACGGTTACTAAAACGTATTCGCTCATTTCCTAAACAAGAAAAGGCACAGTAATGGAAATATTGCTATTACTTCATTCAATTCGAGTTCCAATACTTAAGAAAACCCAAATGCCATTTCCTTTAAAATCCAAAGCAGTAGAAGGAAGAGAATCGATTTCCATAAAAACTTCAATACGAAACAACTTCAGACAACTATCGTTTCCCTCATTCCAGTTTGTCAACGAAAGAACGATAGTTTCGGTAGTGAGAAGAACTCAATAACATGTACAGATCATAATATACAAGACAATTTTCCATTACTGTCAATAAACCAGCACGTCGGGGAAGTGTTTCCAACCAATCAAAATGCAAGGACAGATTAATCGCAACAACAAGGAAACAACTTTACCCCATTATTTCCAAAAATGACAGCAAGTATGAAGGAAACCCAAATCCCAGCAACATAACATGACTGAATTTCCACTTCCATTTTATACGCAAGGACAGTTCCAAATACAACAAAGAAAAAGATTACAATTACGAAGGAAACAATTAAAAAATTTGCTCCACTTCCACGATACCAACGTTGAACACAGTCAAGAGAAATATCTATTTCCAACTTCCATACAGTCAATAATCAATACAATAATTCATTTCCAACTTGATTCGAGCAAAAACAAACCAAAACCAAGCAACCAGAAACGTTCAACATATCATTTTCCAAGCGAAAGAGAAGCAAGAATCGATAAAATCCAAATCGAACCGATTTGACAACAGTCACAAAATCAAAACCCAAGAGCAGGGTTGTTTTAATGATACACTTAATCAAAGCAAAGATTTTTAAAGAGAAGGGCTTAACATGCCTGAAATCTCTTTTCCAGAGCTCGAAGAAAACCTTGTTTGCCGCGTTTTTCCTTCCGCAACGACAACACAAACTTCCCAGCACTCCTTTCTTCTTCAGGCTTAACAACAGCCTCCAAATCTCCACGAAAAATGTCAAATGCCAAGAGCTGGTTCGACCGAACCAGGTCAGAAAAACCAAATGCAGAGCAACTTCACAAAAGGCTCGAATCAACAAAATGAAAATCAAATTCCCTCATGCTGTTTCCAAGGCGAGCTGGTCGCGAGGACCAAGAATAATTAATGCAATTTAAGGCTCTGCCTTTTTCCTTGCTTCTCACGCCACCGCCACTTGAGTTGGCGAGCTTGTAAATTTCAAATTTCCCATGCCAACTGAATTTGGCTCTATTTCTAAATAGATGCCTCTAATTCCTACCTGCCCCGCCAAAACTGGCGCTGTCCACGTATGGACTGCTTATTAAATGCCAATGAATGCCCTTTTCATCCTTATCCCTTCCTTCCAAGGGTCCGCGCGCCCTTTTTAGATTAGGATTAGTTTAGGTTGCATAAATCATTCAACCTAGGTCTTAGTTTAGCCTTAGGTTTTATTTTCCCCTTTTTTTTTTTGAATTTAAAAATCCACTTAGGATAGTAGGGTAGGATGCATGTTAGGACTTAGTATTAATTTAGGGTTTAATTCATACTAACCACTAACACTAACAACTTCCATCCAGCCTCCCTACTAACATTCACGTTAATGCAGAGCAGGACGTTCCGTCCTTCAGATTACGTGCCAAGGCCACCCGTGTCCAGGCATTCCTTGCCTCACGAGGTCCCTAGTTCGACAGTACAGGGTTCAAGAATCGAACCCACATCGTTGGCATCTATACGTGCTATTATTGTTCACACTGCGCAATCAGCGCCGCACGTTCATAACAATCTCGGTCCGGTTCAAGTGTGAATCGACACGAAATCACAAGAGGACCTCAAGCATACTTGAATCAATGGAATTGATTCAAGGTATCTTGTCAATCAACAAAGAGAGTTTAGTAAGTATATACGACAATTTGTCGTCACATCAAGCAAACACACAAGTACAATATTTTTGTTGTCCCATGTAATAAATCAGTATGCAAGAATCCAAATTAGCAACACATTCTCTTAAGATCAAAACATATCTTAACATGTAATTATAGGGAATACTTGGATATCTTTGGTGCATTCAAATATAATGGAAAAGTTTTGAATATTTTGAGTCCCTTGCTAAACAAAATGCAAATATTTCTCAAATTTTGGAAACAAGGAAATATTTTTTTGATGAAAATTGAGGATATCCTTATGTGTATAGAATAAAATTCTAGTACATATAGTATATATCTAGTTAAAACTATTGGAAACATGTCGGGATGTAGAAGAAGATTATTCCAATTATTTGATTTGGAATGAAATCACTACTCCAAGAGCTAATCATTTTACACAACTATTACGTTTGGAAATAATTATCAATGAGGATAGGCTAAAAAAGGATTATTTTGGGACCTTAGTATACATATTGTGTAAATAGGGTATTGTATTAGTTTAGCATTACATCCTTCATTATTCATATGAAATGAATATTTGGTCTTACTTCTATTCTAGATTGGATCATCCATGGATATTCCCTATGTATATTAAATATATATTCCTTTCTAGCAATTTCAATTTAAAACTCATATCTATCCTTTGGATTTATGCTCAAGAAAATGTAGTATGGAATATTTGGAAGGAACACAGTTAAAAATGAAGATAAGATAACCGAATGGGAAAGGTTTTGGTTTATGATAAAGAAATAAATTTTTGAAATATATCTTTGATAAACTATTAATAAGAACTGTTAAGACCAAGAGAACTGAAAATATAATAAAATGGTCAAAAATTATAGTCCTAATCAAAATCCATGATGAGAAATACATATGATGTTATATGGAATCCACCAAGAGTTGGGTTTATAAAACTAAATTTGTATGGTGCCTCACGAGGTAATTCTAACATGGAAAGGGTAGGATGTTTTTTAATTTTCTATAAGGTAAATTGCTATGGGGAGGTTATTCTTCATCCCTATGGACAAAAGTAAGGAAGAATAGGCAATCACCTTGTTTAAGTGATTAAATATTTCCAAGGAAAAAGGGTTTAAAGATCTTGTTTTGGAAATTTAATATATGATCACGACATTCATGTTATGAAAAATCATGAAATCCTAATTGAAATCTTAATCACAGTATACATGGAGCTAAGGAATTGGTAGGAAAATTCTATTCACTTGTATTTTAATATCATTTTTTTCAATCTAATTAAGTGGTGGATTTGATATCCTTGGTATGGATAGACCAACACCCCTTATCATTGATTCTCGATGGAAATCTAAATGATTGGAATGGTCTCAAAAATTCCTAAACTTTGATGTTGGGGGAGTGAGTTATAGGTATCAAATGAGATAAAAGTGAAGGGGACATAGAACCATTCTACACTTCACTTTGTTTGACATTATGAGGCTATAATTGCTATAGTTTCTCTTTTCTTTGGGTCTAAAAAATAAATTAAGGGAGGAAAACCCCCGTTATTTAAAAACAAAGGATAGATGATGGTAAAATAGGAGATAAATTCAAATAAATATCAAAATATTATAGTGATGCATTAATATTTCTGATTTTATTTCAAATATGTCAATTTCTTCCATTAATCCAAATATCAAAATACATCCTCTCAAAGATTTTTTTCTCACATGCATGTTTGACCAATAATCCAAATATTAAAAATAGGTTTAATCGAGTACTCAATAAAGAATAATGGGGCTAGGGCTATATACATCGATAGTATAATCGGGTGGCTAGGATATACTCTATAGACCGTAGTTCCTCCTCATCCACCCTCCATATAGACATCTCTAGATAGGGCCAAATTCAATATAATATATTGACGGGGACAAGAGAGCGACTCGGTCATCTTACTTGTAAAGCCACAAAAATGACTTACTATCTCCATCTCACTCCCATCCCCCATTGGGTCTTTATTCTATATGAGGTTAGGGTCGCATATCTTATCCCTACTATATTGATTCCCTCAAGCATTCGGAATCCATATTCCAAAATCGAATGGACTTGAATGATCTGTTATTTTAGGGATATATAGGGTATCAAACACTTGTGGCGAAAAATTTCAATGTGGTATAGATTGTTTTTGGATAATTATTTTTTTATTATTATTCATTGTTTTTCATGCACCATTTGGACCATTCATGACTTAATCTATGATAAATTTTGCATATAGAAAAATTTCTTTGTGATTTTTGAAACTACATATTTTTCTCAAAGATTGGAGTGATGCATTAATATTTCATATTTTATTTCAAATATGTAAATTTTTCCATTAATCCAAAGATCAAAATACATATAATTTTTTTCTCACATGCATGTTTGAACAATAATCCAAATATTAAAAATAGGTCCTATTTAGAGAAGATAATTTTTCTCGCATATATATTTACCATTAATCTAAAGATCAAAAATGTGTATTCTTAAAGATTTTTTTCCTCATGCGTAAGTGTTGACCATTCATCCATCATAGAAAATTCATCCTTTTAAGAGTAGAAATATTTGTATCATAGTGGTATAGTGATATAGGATTTTTCTAATCATTAGTTCATACCCCTTCATGTTATGACACACATTAGCATCTCAAATTATAAATATCCAAATTGAATACTTTTAAACTTATATCGGTGCTTCTTGACAACTTAAATAGATCATACTTAGATTCTAATATACATTTTTAATGCTTAAGTTTTCCCAACCTATATGATTTAGTTCATACAGTTTCATAGAGATCATCCTATTCACATTATTTCCTTCTTCACTTGGTAGATATAATTCCTTAGTACGAACTTATTCTAGTATGGAATGGAATCCATAATAACTTTAAAACTATTTTATTTTCATTAAAATATATATTTTTTCAACATCATTTTCAATTATTTCATTATAATGATATTCATTTTTACTTATTTTGTATGGATACCTAACATGGCCTTGTTTTTAGGACCCATATCTAAGGTTTTATTCACTTGTTTACTTTCCTAATGTTTTTATTAAGGGTGTATTGATATTATAATTGAGCATACTAGTTTAGTTCTTGATAGGTTGGTAAAAATAACCTAATATTGGGTTGATGTAGCTTATTTTTATCTTCCTCTATTACTTAATAAATCTTAAATGGGATGTTAGTATATATTAGGATATGTACATTTTTATATTTATATATGCACTTATATTATGAATTTTAGGGAAAAACACATGTGTACATATAGTATCCATATTTATTTATAAATCACTTATAAAGAAGAATATCTTCACTAGTTATACTCAAAATAGGGTTTGAATGATATTTTATGACACACACACACACATTTTATCACATATATATATCACATATATATATCACTTTATAATAAACCTCCTTACTTATATATATAAGAATTTAGAGGGTAGGAATGAAGGTAGATCTATAACTTCATATTTATTATATTATTATATATATAGGATGACCATTCACTTATAATTCCTTCTTACATTAATTATTTAATTAATTAATTAATTATACCTTATTCACATTTGTTTATGCAGAGGTTAAATTTTAATTTGTTTATGCTCTCAATGTTAAGATACTCTCAGGACAACTTCATTCAACTATTATCCTATTTTGGAGATTGTGTTCTTAATATTAGAATGGTTCAATCATGCAAAATTGACCATTAAATCAAAATATTTCTCTAATAACCTCATACCCTATCTCATAGCCCTCATGCAATGTCAAATGATCCATCATATTGATTCACAACAAAATAAATAGTCAATCTTACCTTCTTCTCCAATGTTTTCCTTCACTAAAGAAACTTGTGAACTCGGGTCAAAACCAAGCAATTTTAGACTTTTTTCTTAAATTAGCACTCCAAACCTATAACCTTATTTCAATAACTCAAACCAAGATTATTAAAATTATAAAGCTCCTTAAAAATAAATAAAATCATTAATCTTTCTAAATTCTCTCAAATTGTCTCCGATTAGACTCTTAAGAGAAATGTGCATGGATGATTCATAGTTGGAGAAATCTAGGTCTACCCACAACAAGGTATAAAATGCTCCAAGTACCATTTTCCCACAATATGGTGTATGAAAAATTTCATGGGCTAAATCCTTCTAGTTCTCTTCCAATCACTTTTATCTCTTTTTCAAGCTAACTAGCTCAAAGGGTTTTTCATGCATATCTTTCATTACATGAGGTTTCAAGAAAATATAAAGGAATATTAAGATAGACATTTAAAGATTTCATCTCTGTAAAAATTATAACATGCCTTCCTTAGGTAAAAATCCTTCAAACTCCACCATCACAACTTCTATAAGGTCTCCATTAGCCATCTACAATCCTATAGTCAAACCTGTCATCATTTCCTCTTCATTTTTTCTTTTTTTTCCAATTATTCTTCTTAAATATGACTTGGGGATCTATGGATATAATTTATTCAAATTCTCAAACTCTAAGATCGAGTGTAAGGTTCTCAAATTTCATTTTCTTGTCAAACCCTAGGTAGGGTTTCCTAGGAACTCGGGTATAGAAATTTTTCTATAAAATCCTTCAAACTCGATTTTAAGACACAATAATTTTACCAAAGGTTTATTTCATTTACTCTATATGATTTCCTTTAGTAGTAGGGTAAAATATCCCATTAAACTTTAAAATTCACTTGATTATCCCTTACAACCCGTAGGTGATAAAGTACATACATGCAAAGACTCCACTAAACCAAGACTAATATTGCATGTGTAGATTTTTTTAATAACTCTTACAAAAAGATTTAAAAACTCTTGAACATGATCCTCCACTCGCTTCTCAAATAATTATAACATACATTTATTTCCAAAGAGAGACAAGAACTAATAACAATTAAAATCACGTTTACATGATCCTTCAAGAGTAACAAACTCACTCAAAAACAATGTCCAATCCTTAAAGCTTGAAATAACTCATCAACATCACCTTTCACAATGAGATTACTAAGTTAAAAGCTTCATCATCAAGAAAACAACATGAATACATCAGGATTCTCTACAAAATGTAGTCATGTTGGACCATGATTTTCATTACACCAAAACCCATAGGTGTTAATCTCTGCTTACAATTGCAAAGGTAGGATCTACGAGAGGCGGTTAGTCCATGTCAAGAAACTCACGGAGATCGTTGGACACACATGCCAACAATCTCCCCCTCAATGTTACCTAAGTAAGTTTTGAACTTCGAGACCTATGTTGGGCACCTAAAATATTGGCTAAGTACAAGAAGATGCGTGGGCACCTAAGGCCTATTTGAAGAATGGAGTGCAAGGAAAAAGCACGCATGACGGGGTTTTAGGAGGGTTTTAGTAGAACAGGGCATGTGCACAAGGCAAAGAAAATATCATGGGACTTAGCCATATTTGGCATATCGGTCGAATACGAGGAAAGAATGACCCGACTACTGCATGCGGAGTGGATAAGTGACATGACTTTGACAACTTGGTGCCCATAGAAGGAATATACCTTGCGATAGAATATTCCAAAAAGTTCATCATGGAAAATGATGGAGAGCTTCACATCTAAAGAATAATTCTCCGTGGAGGACCACTTGGACACTTGGCACCCAATCTACACCTTCAAAAGGCATGGCAAAGTTCTTTTGAGGCTATAAATACAAGCATCAATAAAGAAAAAGATATAGAAGGAGAAAGAAGTGAAGCCCATGCAAGAATATTGTGAGAGCTCCATAAGTTGGGTTTAGAGTATCTATAGGAGTATGTTGTATTAAGGGGATGGTTCGAATATTTTTATTTGTACTATGAATGGCCTAAGTCTAGTTCCGATGCATGACATTGGTCTACATTATCATATGAATCTATGATTTCTTGATTTAATGTAATGTGGTTATCAACATGCTTAATCTGAATATATGTGTGGTTTAGTTATAATACATATCTATATGGATCGGTTATATATATATATATATATATATATATATCATATGAGTGGGTGTAAACCCTTGTGCATTTCTTTTTGTTATGATTTAGATCTATGTTCTATAATTCTTTTCTTATATAAATGAACACATTGGTCTAGAAGTTGTTCTAAGCTCTAAGATGAATGTATGGTTCCTTTCTAATCTGTTCACTTAAGTTTCTATCATAAATAATGCATTCTCACACAACTCACATAAAGAGGGACTCGGACCCGTGCGTGCCTCGAGTGAGTGCCCAGCACCCATTAGGTGATAGGTCAGCGTGCATGGGATTTCCTTGTTCTTTGAGAGGGCATAAAAATGATTACATCTTGGTTCTATTGCTGGGACCTCTTTTTGAAGTTGTAGTGAGAAATGGCATGCATTTTGTCTTTATGATGTGTAATGATAGAGTGCATGACTTTAGAAAGTGTTGAAATGTGGTTTAAGGGCACAGAGGACAATTTTTCTCAAAGATTCAGACTTGGACTGAGTTGAGTATGTGTGGATGGGTAGAAGATAACCTATACCATGAGTTTTATAAGACATTCTTTTGTTGCTTCCCAGTAGAGCTATATGAATGGCTCTCAACATATGCATCTAGATCAAGCTGGTTTGATATAGATCGCACATGGACCTAAGATGACTATTAAAGGCGGCAGGGATGAGATCTGATGTGGACACGTGTTATTGATCACTGGTGGAAGAGGGTGTTGACTAGTTATACTTTGGAATATGCCATTTTGACGTATTCTTTGCCCAGAGATCACTGAGTTTGAGTTTCGAGGAGCCTAGAGATCATTTTTGTGTGTTATTCCTCTTTTATGAAGATATTAGTCATTACTTTGAGTTTAGAAGCATTCCCATGGTGGCTAAGCTCTCGAACACCGGGAGAGGAATCTAGGGTGGAGGAAGATGGCGGATGTTGCGATTGAAAAGGAAAGGAGGAGAGATGACTCAATTATAATGAAGCTCATGAAAGGGAGATGAATAGACAACATGAGTTAGAAAGTGTGATGGATCTATGGAGGCAGACGTTGTGGGAGGGTTTTGAAGTTCACGTGGAGAGTGTGGATCTGAAGAATTTTGTGCTACCCCATCTTGGCAAGTGTGTAAGAGAAGCCCCTTCAGCTTCTAATGAGATTTCTTCACATGGAGAAAGAAGAGCCACCGATGCACATCTAAACCCACCTGGTGACCAATCCTTGGTGCTTGGTTTTCAGATCAAGGGAATAGTATTGTTAACCTAGATGGTATCGGTGGGAGTAACCGATCGGTGCCCAAGAGATCTAATTTTTCATTTAGGACATCCATGGCTGCACATACCATTTCGTTGTTTGGAGGAATTTTCAAGTAAAGTGTGGATACACAATCCTTTGGTATCATGTCTGGGAGTGGCATGGGGCACACTATTGGTAGTAGGACATTATCACAGACCATCGTGGCGTAGTTTAGTGGGACGTTGGGAACCCTTTGGGACCACTTTAGGACTTGGTGGATTTGGTGGATCTAGTAGGTTAGAAGGAACATGACCTAGTGGATCTAGTGGATCTTGTGGGTCAAGAGGAACATGACCTAGTAGACTCAATGGATCTAGTGGAGGGAATAGTGGAGGAAACATCAGAAGGAACCAAGGCTCTGGATCAGGAGGAAAAGGACCCCAGCCACCCCCACAAGTGTTTTTCTAGATGTCTTTGCACTTACCAAACTATAAGGATATTGAAGATGTTTTCAAAGGAATGATGAAGATCTAGAGGGAATCCATGAGCATCAACACGTTGCACTCAACCACGGAATGGTGTAGCTTCAAAATCCAAGCAAGAAATCACCCATGAGAGTAATATGAATGAATGAAGGGAAAAATGGCTCAAATCCCATACTCTATTCCATTCCATTCCATTGCTCAAGATGAAAGGGTGTACATATAGTAATAGGGTGTGTAACTCCCCCACAAATGTATCCGTCAAGAGGTGGGAGTTACATTCCCAGAATAACTAGTGAAATGTAACTCCTATGACACTCTATGACGCGTGTAAGGCCATAATGACACCCTAGGACACTTAAGCATGGTGAATCACCTATGTGGAGGAATCCCATGTACTTAAAATATATACATGGTAAATATCCTACACCAACACCCCCCTGAAGCATAGCTTAGGTGGACACATAGATGAAAACAAGGAGAAGTGGGTCCTAGAAACAAGCCTGATGAGGTACCCACATACAAGAAACTCTTGAAAAGTGGAGTAAAAGGAGAAAACCCAAAGTGGAAAACTCCCCCTAAAAGAGAGACAAGTCCACTCTCTAATCTAAGAAAGATGCTAAGGATGGGTCCCGGCCATAGATGAGCCTGTAAAGGTACCCATGTACAAAGAGGCAATCTCTCAAAAAGAAGAAGAAGAGAGAAGAAGAGGGAGATGAGAGGAATGCAGAAGATTCCATGGACGGATCTAAACTCTATAGCTCTAGGAGGTCTCCCAAAAGAATTTCGATCATAAGATCCTTTGCCTCTGGACTAAAGAAGAGCTACCACACCGAACTATGTGCCTACCCTTAGGAAGGACAGAAATGATGTGTTGGAAGTCTGCCCACTCGTGAAGGAAACCAAAGGCAGCAACATGAAGAACTTTGAGTCTGGTCCACGAAAGTGTGACATAGGTCTAGCAAGTGAGTGCAAAGGAACCAAAGGTAATGTCACGAGTGCAAAACTATTAGAGTATGAAGGGTGAACACTGTAGAAAGGATTTCAACTGATGTGAAGGAAACAAAACATCCCCCATAATAGAAAATGGATCCATAAGCAAGGGTGGATCAATGAAGGTCTCCAGAAAAGTGGAAGTGGTAAGATTCCCAGAAGGGGAAATCCTAACAATGGAGATGATGAACTCCTTTGAAATACATGTAGATGGATGAGGAACCTATAGTACATCACAAGTGTACTCTGCAAAAAGATGACTAAGGTTAGGCAGATACTCATCCCAATGAGGGGGCTCAACAAATAGAAGAGTGATGTCAGATAGGTATGAGTCATCTAATGAAGGTAGAGGAGTGAAAGGGGCCTCACACACTGAAGGTGGAAAAGAGGTAGGTGTGATGATTGTATGAGACTGTATAGGAGATTTCTCAATATCTGATGAGATGTGGGATGTGTCAACACTCTTTGGAATAGTGAGAGAAGGAGGAGAAGAGTCCTCTGTAGTACTCTCGACATTAGAACTGGGTGCACAATCCTTGTCATCAAAAGTAGAACCAAGTAAGTCTGTGTTAGTGGAACTGTCATCACATGAAGAAATAGAGGAGACAACTGAATCAGCAACAACAACAATGGCGACAGTATGTGAAGGGTCTCCATAGAGGGACTGAAGAATGCTCCAGACACGGTGGGGTGGATCTGAGTCTGCCACGTGAAACCAAGTGAGATGGAGAGACATGCATCATCATGGTACCAAAAACACTGTCATCGCAAGTGTTGAGAAAATCATTAAGATGACAATGATCAATGGGTGTAGGAATTGGCCCAAGCAAGAAGTGTGAAAGACCCTTGTAGGTGAAGTAACATTCCATAGAAGCATGCAAACGAATAGTTCTCTCTCCCAGTAAGAAGTGGTAGAGGATGTAAGGAGATCCTATGATGCTCAAGTCTAGAAAGAGAACCCTCCATGATGCAGAATCAAAATTGCAAGGTGCACAAATGCAAGACGTTCGGACTCGGCCGATAATGCATCTACGTGTGAAAACCCAAGAGTACTAGTGAACCCCCAGAATGTGGCACTTTATAAAGTAGTACAAAAATGATAATCCCATCATGTAATGTGTGAAAAAACATGTAACTTTTACTAAATAAGTTCTCAAAACCAAGTAGCGAGTCAAAAGTTATAGCAAGAAAACGATTCCCGCAACTGATGGAAAATGCCAATAAGCCCTACAAATGGATTTAAAAGTGCTTGAAATGGGTGCAAAGGGTGTCGTGTGGGTACTCGTTGGAAATGGCATCAAATTTTAGGTAGGGTTTTTTTTCTTACAAGGGGGGATTAGCCTCCGAAAACCTGGACATTGCCCTTTATCTTCGACACATGAATGAAGGACATTAAATATAAGCAAAATAGGCCCTAAATTATTACAATGCCATAAAAGGAATTTTTTTCCTTAAAACATTAAAAAGATTGTTTTAACCACCTAACAATTCTAAAAGGGAATGGATGGGGGCCCACATTGCCAAGCCATGTGGTGGAAGTTGACCAAGCCGTAAAAAAACAATATAATGGTCGAATGGTTAAGTAAGCCCCACCGGTCTCCACGGCAATGAAACCATCGACGCAACAAATTAGTGAGCCTACAGAGAGGTCATGGAGCTATCCACATGTTTAACCACCGATCAAAGGACATTTGTAAAGTTTATAATGGCTAGAGCTTGGTGAAATGGTCAAACAGAGGTAAGATTCCTTGGTTGTTGAGACTAAATGGTTGAGCACAAAGTGTGGAAGAGTGCAAGAAATCATGTGAACATGACAAGGATGGATGATCAATGGTTGAATAAACACTCCAAACCAGCCCGAGCATACATGAGTCATATACCAATGTGAGTCGAACAAGAAATCCTGAGGAAGCAGTTAGATGAGCAGATGTTTCGAGCCAACGTTAGATAGAAAAATGACCTCGTGGAAGAAAAACCTAAGTTACGAAGATGGAATGTAGGCAGAGTGAAAACAAATCATGCAAGCTCAAAAGGTGAAGCCCGTTCAATGAACAATGCAAGTAGAGAACATGTAAAGGATAGCTTGTATAAGAAACTACGAGGTGGAGATTAGTAACAACTATTGCAAAGCAACACGATTCCGATTCTCAAGAGCTCGATACCATCTTGGAGGAATGAAAATATCTGGAGGGAATTTGTGAGCATCAACACGTTGCACTCAAGCTGTGGAATGGTGTATCTTCAATATCCAAACAATAAATCACCCATGAGAGCAATGTGCATGCATTAAGGGAAAATGACTCAAATCCCATACTCTATTCCATTCCATTTCATTTCTCAAGATGAAAGGGTGTACATAGAGTAGTGGGGTGTGTAACTCCCCCAAAAATGTAGTCGTCAAGAGGTGGGAGTTACATTCTCGGAATAACCGGTCAAATGTAACTCCTATGACATGTGTAAGGCCATAATGATACCCTAGGACACCTAAGCATGGTGAATCATCTATGTGGAGGAATCCCATGTACTTAAAATATATGCATGGTAAATATCCTACACCAACAGATGTTGTAGAGCATGTGCACAAGTGCGAATTACTATGGTGTGCGAAAGGGATCACTAACTGGAGTGGAAGGCAAGCCATTTGTAACTACATTGTAAGGGTGCGTGCATAGCTAGTATAGGAAGTATGATCCCCATCAAACGGTGGTAGACTATACAATGTTGAAAAATTATTTCCTTACAGAGTTCCATATTCCGAGTTTGAGAAAAGAGTATCAACGCTTTAAAGGAGATCCAAAGGAGGAATGGTAGAGAGTGTGCGGGAGTATGATGCATGGTTTAAAACTCTCGTTTCCAAACTTTCATATGACATTCACCCCTCATAGCATGCTCAATGGTTTTTTGGAGGGTTTATCACTCCATTTAGGAGGGCGTTGTCACATAAAATGTTCACTGACCCACGCGAGGCTTTAGAGGTTGCCTTACGTCTGAAGGCGATGGGAGTGTGATATGCGGTGTTAGTCCATTTTTGGAGTCCCAAATTGCTGCAATGGCCAAGAAATTAGAGAATCTATCTACAAACTCAGCGCATGAGGTTCGTAGTAGGATTTGGTGTATAGAGTATGAAGTGGAGGGACATGTAAAGGATATTTTCCCTCAGAAGTCGGTGGTGCACGCTATGGATAGATTGTGAGAGCTACCATGGGGATCATGATGCAGGTAGATGCCCTCTACTCAAAGTGCGTAATTGCAAGAATTTTCTTGCTACTACAAGATATGCACCTCCATAATCCATGACACCAAGGATTACAGACTGATTGATCAGATCCATGATGTTCTTTGATTTGGGTGTGTGCAGACTAGCCTTGTTGGCAATTCTAAAGATGATGACCAACGTTATGAAGGGCATGCAATGGAGGGTCACGTGGAAGAGGTTTCAGATAGAGGATTTAGTGTCGTGGTAAAGAGTGGAGGGAGAAGTGAGTTTCTATGAGGAACATGTTATAATTGTGGATCTACAGAGCATTATAAACGCGAGTGTCTTGATATGTTACAATGCTCATGGTATGGGAAGAAGCACAAGTATGAAGAGTGTCCGGAACTCTATGAGCATATGAACCAACAGCACCGGAAAGATAAGGGCATTGCTATGGTGAGTGTTAAAAGGCGATTCATAATGGATGTCAAGAGTGGTGCATGAGTTAGAACTAGAACTGTACTGGTGACAACGTGAGCGAGATGCCACATGCACCAAGGGAGATGCAAGACCAAGGACACTAGTTTCCAGAGAGGAGGTGCTACATGGAAAGTACCTGGACCCTACCCATTAGAAAGAAGTATACCAGGAGACTATGGACGTGATTCAAAGTTTACAAGGGGAGATACAGTGTCTCAAGGAGCAATCGAGGCGTAGGTGGGGCAACGAAAGGATAATGAGGTTCAAGGAGTGACCTGGATGAGGTCAAAGAAGTATGTAAAATGTTGAGGTAAGAGAATATTATTCCCTTGCTGGGAGAATGGATGAGGAGAAGGTACCACATCGCTGGAGTGGAGTGTGAGAGATAGGTTTTACATGAAAAACTTTCTCCTCACAACCTTGAATATGATAAGGAGATTACTCTAAATGTGGTTGTTGATGGATGGATTTGAGAAATATCCTCATCGACATGGGAGCAGAGGTGAATGTTCTTACCTTAGATGCTTGGCATCAAATGGGAAGGCCCACATTGCAGCCATCTTCAAATGTGTTGTATATGGTGAACAAGACTAAGGCAATGCCCATTGGAGTCTTAAAGGATGCAATTATCACCATTCAAGGGGCCAAGTTCACTGGAGACTTTGAAGTCTTGGCACTCGCCGAGGTAGACAACTTTCTAGCATTTCTTGGGCACCCATGGTGTTACAAGAATAATGCTGACATAAGGTTTAACAAAGGATATATCAGTTTTGAAAACAAGGAAGAATGGGTGGTCATCCCTTTGACGGATGGGAATTCGGTGCCCTACATAGAGCCATTGGGAGAAGAAGTCCTTGATAGAATCTATGTGTGCTCCATCAAAGATCCTAAGGTAATTCACCCCATGGAGGGGGTCATCCAATTTGAAGACACTCAGTCATGAGTGATACCACTAGCGTGGCATGTGACAATTGGGTACACAGGACCTATGAGTTAATTGGGAAACAATTAAAAGGACTGTAATAAGGGTGACAAAGGCATCTCATTCAAGCACCTAAGAGGAAAGAATTTTCCTAGCTACTCTGGGGAGCATACCCTGAGATTTTCCTACAGGAAATGGAAGCTCAATGGAGAAATGAGGATGAAAGAAGAGGAATGCTCAGCTATAACCTACTCAAGACTACAAGCATGTTGGTGGGATACACATTGGGAGAACCTCCTGAGAGTGGCGCGAGGTAAGAATTGCACTCTGTAAGGTTTTCAAGGAGCAACGTGCCCATGGCTATACAAGACTACCATGGTAAAGAGACCACTTCATTTCATATCCAAGCATGCGAGGAAGCCTAGATGGGAAGCGTGGAAGCATTACCACCTTTATTGTGGGTACACAAGTTGTACTCCACCTTACAAGGTTATGTGCACATGGTACATTCATTCGGAGATGCGTCATCAGATGGGTAATTGGCAAGAGTTGGTAGATGACCTCATTCAAGCATTTGAGTATAGGAGTACCAAACCATTAGTGGATAAGGCGTTGCAAACAATCAAGCACCTTACAATGGGAGATAGTGCCATGGCTGAGGATAGGCTGCTAGAATTACTAGAAAATCCTTATGTGGAGATGCACCTCAATGAGGAAGAATCAAAGGAAGTACATTTTGAGTGCGCGTGTATGGAAAAATAAAAAGGAAAATTAGTCTATGTCATAGATGGGGAAGAGATGGATACATTTGATGTTGATCATTGAAGGTAGGCATGAGGTCATAGATAGTCACTAATGAGCAAGAATGCACCTACCATGAGCCTTTGAAGATAAATAAGGTTAACATTGGGATGGAGGCCAAACCTAAGGAGGCTATCATCGGTGACTATTGGTCAGAAAAGGAAGTTTCGAAGATCATTGATCTGTTGCATGAGTTCAAGATTTGTTCCCTCGTGGGTACCATGAACTCAAAGGCATCCACCATTCCTTGGGAGAAATGAAGATCAAGTTGAAAGAAGGTGCACACCGATTGGAAGAGACCTTATCGGATGAATCCAAATTTATGCGTATGGGTTAAGGAAGAGATAGACAAAATGATAGTGTCAAGTATCATTGAAGCATTGAAGAGTCAAAATGGATAAGCCCAATGGTCATTAAGCATCAAGAAGGATGGGAGGATCAGGATCTGTGTTGACTATAGGGACTTGAATGTAGTATGTGTCATTGATCCCTTCCCTACCCCATTTACTAAAGAAATCTTAGAGGAGTGGCCAGTGCAAAGTCTACTCCTTCACGGATGGGTTCTCAGGGTACCACTAGGTATGGATTATAAAGGAAGACCAGAGAAAGACAAATTTCACCACTGAATGGGAATTTTTACCTATATGGTCATGCCTTTTGGATTGAATAATGCACCTATTGTGTTCTCGCGTGCATTATAGTGCAAGCCTTCCAAGAATTCATCCATAAATTTCTTTAGGTCTATTTGGATGATTGGACTATGTATGGTCTCATCAAGGACCATTGTGATAACTTGAGACTAATGTTTGAAAGGTGTCGACAAGTTGAGGATATCCCTCAACATCAATAAGTGTGTCTTTTCTACCCCATTTGGAACCTTATTAGGGCATATCATATGCAAAGAAGGCTTACTAGTAGATCCCGCCAAAGTTGTAGTCATTGTGGGTTTGGGGGAGCCTACTAGCCAAAGCACCGTGCGTGGATTCCTTGGACACACATGGTATTATAGGAAGTTCATCAAGGGGTATGCCAAGATCATCACGCCCTTAGAAGAATTTTGAAACACAAAAGTGCCTTTCATTGGGGAGAGGTGCAACAGAAGGCATTTGACACTTTAAAGGAAAGGCTCGTAATGATGCCATATTATGTTTTCCTTCTTGGGATAAGCCTTTCCATGTGCATGTGGATGCCTCAGGGACAACAATGGGGTAGTACTATCACAACCTAGTGAAGGAATTGTTGATCATCCCTTGAGCTTTGCAAGTAGGAAATTGACACCAGCAGAGTAGAATTACACAACTACTAAGAGCATGAAGCATTGTCAATGATCTATGTATTGCATAAGTTTAGGTAGTATCTCTGCAACACCCTTCATATTCTACATAGACCACATGGCATTAAATTACTTAGTCAACAAACTCATTCTATAAGGGCACATATGTCGATGGGTCCTTCTATTTTAGGAATTTGAATTTATAGTGGTGGTGAAGCTAGGAAAGAATAATTTAGGGCCTAACCACTTGTCAAGGATTGATTTGGGAGAGGATGTGCAAAAGCATTGAGGATACCATGCAGATGCACAACTATTTAGATTGTGGTGTGCCCTCATACTTGGAAGATATCATAGTGTTCTTAAAAATAGGTGTGGCACCCGAAGGGATGAAGGATGTGGAGAGAAAGTAGTTGGAAATATGTGCCGCACCCTACATGCTTATTAGTGGAGACCTGTACAAGTTGGGTCATGATGAGGTTTTGCACCGATGCATTTTGGAACATGAGTGTGTAGCCATTATGGAAGAAGCACATGGTGGGATTGCAGGAGGGCACTATGTAGGAAATGCTACCGTGTGGAAGATTTTATTAGTAGGGATTTGGTGGGAAACCATCTACAAAGATTGCATTGAGTTTTGCAAGGCTGTGACCATTTCAGGCCTTGGAAAACTAGGAAAAAGAGATGAAATGCCCTTGTGACCAATATCTAACACTAAACCATTTGAGAAATGGGCAATGACTTTGTAGGACCAATTACACCATCCATGTGAAGGACTGGTTCATGCTATATCATCACTTGCACCGATTACTTGACACGGTGGGTAGAGGAAGCACCTACAAAGGATTGCACCATGGTGACAAAGCTACTAGATTCTTATGGGAAAACATAATCAGCAGATATGGTTGCCCTTTAAGTTTAACAAGTGATAGGGGTACACACTTCCTCAATGAAATAGTCAGGATCTGTTGGTAGAATTTATGGTGGCCCATCATAAGACTACCCCATATCACCCTCAAGCAAATGGGACTGCTTGAGGCATTTAACAAAATACTAAGTCATATGTTAACTAAGATTTGTGATGTCAGAAGACAAGGATTGGGATGATAAGGTATCATTCATTCTATGGGCATATAGGACAACCTATAAAAGGTTGAACAAGGCCACACCATTTTAATTGGTGTTTGGCGTGGAGGCTATTTTACTAGTGGAATTCATGTTACCATCATTGTGTATAGCATGTGCAGGAGGTATAGCCAATGAGCAAGTGCTATGGAAGAAAGAATTGATAAATTGATGCAGTTGGATGAAAGGTGATCACTTGCTAGGTGGAGTCAGAAGATAAAAAATTAAGACAAAAATCATGGCATGATTGTCATATCAAGAACAAGAAGTTTGAAGTTGGGTAGTTGGTGTTATTGTATGATTCCAAGTATCTGTGCCATCTGGGAAGTTGAAATTCCATTGGTTGGGACCTTACCTCATATCATACATTCTTGATTCAAGCACTTTCTAGTTACAAGCATTGGATGGGACAAGATTACCAGGTCACTTCAATGGGAGTAGGTTGAAGCCCTACTATAAATAAGTCTTCTTGGTGTTTGTAAATAAGGTGTGTTGCCAGTTAGTTTAGGTTTCCCTTTATGTAATTTCCTTTTTGTGTTTCCCTTTCTTGGTCATTTGTTTTGTTGTTTGTTTTTGCTGCCTTGGGCATTAGTAACCACATTAATTTTTGAAGGTTATGCATGTGTAGAGGACCGTACATCTATTTTTAGTGTGGGGTGGAGTGATGTGAAGTATAGGCCCATAATACAAGTTGAACCGGTAGTAGAAGTTGTGGTGAATGGACCCGGTTGATGGATACAAAGCATGCATAATGAAGAAAGTGCATGGAAGAAGAGGTGGATGAAAAAGGTTGGTGTCAGGATAAGACTTCAGAGAAACCACGTATAGAGGAGGAAGAAGCGTATAAAAACAACATGAGGTAGGTGAGAGAAAAAATCAAGTGAAGAATAGAAGAAGTGCCTTGGTGATTGTTAACATGCACGTAAGAGTCTTCTGTCAGGATGGATTATTTTGCACCTAAGGTGTAGAATGTTTTCATGCAAGATTGGCACGTGTAAGTGAAGGTGCGTAAGGATAACTTGTGGAAAAATCCACATTTAGTGTCAAGTATGGTGGTAGGTAAAATAGCATTTAATGTTGGAAAGAATGAAAAGCTATAAATAAGAAGTTGGGAACTCATTATTTTACCTTGCATTTATGAAGTAAAGAGAGTTCTCATGAACTAGGGCATCCAAAAGTGATCTATGTGAAGAAAAATTGAAGAAATCTAAAGAGGACATGACTAGAGTAGATCCTACAAACTAGTAGGAAAGGAGTACACGGGCGTAGAGGGAGTTGTTGAGAAGGAAGTTGTTGAGAAGTGCCATCTTGTGGAAGTATTGTTCTAGTTAGGGTTTGGTGGCTAGGGCATGGTGTTAGGAGGGTTTCTTCACAAGATTAAGTATTAGGGTTAGATAGAGTGGTAGAACAGAGAAAGGAGAAGACATTTTGAAGTGATAACCTAACTAGAAGAATGGCACCAAAGAAAGCAACCATCTCACCTAAAAAAAGAAGGGAAAGGGCAAGGGGAAGTAAATGGATGTCACAAGCACAAATGAAGAGTGGTATGGAGATGCAATACCCAGATGGGGTATTGCTAGGAAAAGAATGGGAATCTCATTTGTGGAAGATGATTGTGAGTGACTATAATCACCACACTAGCACGATAGAAAAATGAAATGGCTTTAGAGTTGGTTTTCCCAACAAACAAAAGGACACTAGAGGGCTTGCCCATATACAAGTGATGAAGTAAAGGTTAAATTGGAGAAGGCAGGGTTACTGCAACTTTATGAATTACCTTACTTTGGAAAACCTAAGCTCCTCTACTAGTGGCTAATGGCATGTGTTCACGAAGACCATTTTTATTTTTTGGGGTGCAAGATGCGCATAACTCCCAGTTAATTTCCAAGTTCACATGCCTTATCTGTGAGGGGATAGTATTGATGATGACCTAAGTGACAAAGAGGCCATCAAGGAAATAGTAGACATGTACATATGACTATAAGAAAGGATCGTGTTACTTTGACATCATAGAGATCCTAGACCCCATGATGAGGATGGCACGTGCTTGGTAACAAGCTCAATGATCAAGAGAGATGGACTCAAGTGAACAAGGCATGGTTAAATGTATGCCAAAAGATATCTGAGGGGACCATATACAACTTGTCTACTTTCATCATGGATGAAATCATTTAGCAGTGCAAGAAGGTGAGAAGATACTATTTGGAAATGTTCTCCTCACAATTATCTTCTTAGAGATCGGAGTGCTCGATGGGCCGAAAGGTTTGTTTGGGAGTACCAGAAGAGGATCCCTCCCACGAAGAGGTTCACAAAATATACTTGTGAGACCATGACAACCACTCACAAAGTGCACTTAGAAAAGTGGTACAAGTGCATGAGGGATGTGTTCGGGGTAGAATGGAGGATTCAGAGTAGTTACCACACTCGTGAAAGGAGAGGAAGAATTCACATATATCAACACTTCTACATTGGTAGATTTAGGTTGACAGATGAAAACATGGGCCCCTTGGTGCAAGCTTCCCTTCTCCTTCACCGTGCAATACTTCCAAGTAGGGGTGAACAGTTCAAAGAGGCCAAGAGACTAAGGTTTGACCTTAGTGAGGTGGATCAAGACCACAGAGAACTTCTGCAGGAAGTTAGTTTACCCCAAGAAGTGCACATATGTGGAGAGATATGTCTCCCATGAGATACAGATGATGAAGCCAGTAACATTTCCAATCACTGGAAGGGATACAGAAAGGATATACCTTCGCATAAGGCCAAAATTTGAAAAGGTGCATACTTGGAAAATGATGTATCCATCCCTGAGGACCCCACAGGAAGAAAGAATCCCACACCAAAGAAGAGGGAAAGAGAAGAGGTGTAGAAAGCACCAAGTGTTCATGTTACATAAGTGGTAAAGTGCACCTAGAGACAAGCGCTAAGCCCAAGTACTTACACATGGAGAAATAAGTCCTCGGTGAAAGCAAAGACTCCAGAGGAAGAAGTGCCAAAGCATGAAGAACCCATCACCCAGGAGAAGTCACCAGAGGAGGAGGAGAAGAAGCAAAATCTCCTTACCAAGAAAGAGGAAGAAGTGATAGAAGAAAATGACTCAGAGGATACAGAGATTGGAGGCCTATAGAGGTGAGAGATGATGATGATGAAGATGAACCAGGAGGTGAGGACCATCCTATCTATGAAGTACATGACTTAGAGGAGGAAGGAGAGGAAGAAGAAAATGAGTACATATTTGTCAAGAGGAAGAATGACAAGGAAGAGGTAGATACTTAGGACAAAGGGGTAAGTGAAGAAGTTACAAAAGAACAAAGGACCCCAAGCCTCACTAAGGAATAGGTAGACGAGGCCGTGGAGAAAGAGGTAGAAAATATCATCGAAGACCTAGTAGAGTAAGAGATGGAATGCAACGTGGACCTAGTGATGAAGGAAGAAAGGAGGAAAGCATAGAAAAGGAATATGGAAGCATGGGAGGGGATCCTAGTTTGGCTGTGAGCTTTCCTAAGGCCACACACATGGGGAGAAAAAGTGCAGAGGCATCACAAGTTTAGAGGATGGGCTATATTGATGATCCAAACAAGGTGTTGTGCACACACTTTCAAAGCACCATACCAATGGAGCAACTCTTGGCTATGGCATCATTTGATGAGGAAGGTACATACCCTCGGATGAGGAAAATGATTTCTTGGGCATTTGAGTCCCACATCGATGAACCAAATTCAAAGTAAGCCAAGGGGAACTAATGAAGGTACCAGAGTCAAAAGGTGACAACCCCTTGGTTAATGCTCAGTGGCTATCAAATGAGAAAATCTGCAATGCGCTTGAACAAGGTTTGGTGGAAGTAGAGGCCAAGACTCTTTGGGAGGAATGATAGGGTGAAGTTCTAGAGGAATAACTGGAGAAGAAGGAAGAAGAGATGGAGAAAATAACCAAGGACTTAAAGTGGGAGGAGCTAATCAATGCACAAGCTAAGGCATGAGTTGAAAGAAGAGAAGGCAAGGGTGCGTGAGGTTTATAAGAAAGCAGAGATGATCATAGATGCCATTTTCTTGAAGCATCCAGATCTAATGCCACCAACACAAAAGTATGGATCCACCTTGGAATGTCTAGAGGACTTGACCCACGTCCTCACAATGGAAAGATGACCATTGGCCTTGGAGTCTGTAGAGGAGGCATCGTGCACAAAGAAAAGGAGGACAAGATGAAGGTTGTGGAAATTATGGCCTAGTACAAGAAATTCCTCATGGATGTGAAAGTTACACCACCAAGTCATTGAGGCCGCTTATGAAAACTACACCGATAGAGATAAGTGGTGAGCATTTTGGTTCCACCCATGAAGTGGAGCTCAAGGAGTTCCAAGAGAAGAACAAGGGGAATAGAGTGGAACATGACAAAATTCTAGCCAAGGTTGAGAAGAAATTAGAGGCTATTGAGACCTTGTGGGGCTCAATCAAGAACTAGCTAAAGGATTTATATCCCTAGATCACTCGAAGGATGGATGTGCTCGAGGATTTGGGAAAACAGTTAGAGGGGATCGTGGAAACAATGAATACCCAAGGAGAAGGGCTAAGCTTTGAAGAGGTGAGCACCCTAGTAGTGACCTTTTTCAATAGGAACAGAGTGAGGTTAGATACCTAGAATAAGTTGGAGGTAGACTTGATGAAATATTTCCCTCTCCTCTTGTAGAAATAATCATAGTTTCCCCATTCTTTCATTCTTCCCCAAATTCTTCATTCCTTTATTCTTTCTCCAAACTATTCAAGGAACAATCATTCTTTATTCTTTGAGAAGGTGTTCCCGAGGGTGGAGAATAGGCATAGTGTGGGGTGATGTTGGGCCCCTAAAATATTGGCTAAGTACAAGAAGGCACATGGGTGTGTAAGGCCTATTTGAAGAAGGCGTGCAAGGAGAAAGTGCGCAGGATAGGGTTTTAGGAGGGTTTTAGTAGAACTAGTGGCACATGCGCAAGGCAGAGAAAAGATCATGGGACTTAGCCATATTTGGCATATCAGGAAGAATATGAGGAAAGCATGACCCGACTGTGCATGTGGAGTGGATAAGGTGCCATCCTGGAAACTTGGTGCCCATGAAAGGAATATACCTTACGATAGAAGATTCCAGAAATTCATCATGGAAAAGGATGGAGAGATCACATCTGAAGAAGCATGCTCCCATGGAGGACCACTTGGACACTTGGCACCTGATCTACACCTTCGAAAGGCATGGTGGTGCTTGCTGAGGCTATAAATACAAGCACCCGACAGAGAAAAAGATATAGAAGGAGAAAGAGGTGAAGCCATGTAGGAATACTGTGAGAGCTCCATAGGTTGGGTTTAGAGGATCTGTAGGAGTATGTTGTATTAAGGGGATGGGTTTGAACATTTTTCTTTGTACTATGAAGGGCCTAAGTCTAGTTCGATGCATGACATTGGTCTGCATTATCATATGAATATGATTTCTGAGTTAATGTAATGTGGTTATCAACATACTTAATATGAATATATGTGTGGTTCTATTTCTACTTACATCATATGGATTCATATATATATTATATATAAAATATTATAATATAATGCTTATATATAACCAATATGTGTAGAATCGAATATATTCATATTAACTATGTTGATAACCACATTACATTAACTCAAGAAATTCTATTCATATGATATGGATCAATGTTATATATATATATTTCATATGAGTGGGTGTAAACCCTATGCATTTATTTTCTGTTATGATTCAGATCTATGTTCTATAATTCTTTTCTTATATGAATGAACACATTGGTCTAGAATTCATTCTGAGCTCTAAGATGAATGTATGGTTCCTTTCCAATCTATTCACTTAAGTTTCTATCGTAAATAATGCATTCTCACACAACTCACATAAAGGAGGGACTCGCACCCATGCATGCCTTGGGTGAATGCCCAAAGTGCCTCTTGAGTGATAGGCCAAAGACGCATGGGATTTCCTTAATCTCATAACCATTCAATCATGATATCCACTTAATCAATACTTTATGTGTGCACACCATAAACCATAAAATATGTAAGCAACCATGAAACAGAGAATCAACACAAGAACACAAGATGATGTAGGAGCATCATCAAGGTACTTATGAAGAAAATAAAATTGAATAAGCCTTTAAAATGAATTGGGCATGTATTAGGAATTTGTCAAATTTTTCCTCCAAGTTTCTAGTTTTTAATATTTGAATTTGTGATGTAAATTCTATTTGTACAAATGTAAAAGTAGAAATAGGAGTATTAGTCCAAAAAAGTGAATATGGGTTGTCATATCTCCAAGATCTACGTGGGAGGAGTATTAAAATAGTCTAATATATTGTGTTGTGATCATTAAAGTTCATAGTTGACCAACAAACTCCTTGAATTGTGCTTGTATAGTTGAGAATATCACTCAAAAATAGGAATTTTAGGCCTAGATAAGGACTAGCATAGCTAAGTCTAGCTGATTTAAGGGTAGAAAGGTCAAATTCTATCTAATCAAAATCATAATATAATGTTTCAAAGGAGAAGAAATGAAGGGAAACTGACTATGGTTTGTATTTCTGGTATATTTCTTGCATTCATTGAGTTTCATGCTATGATGTGTTATATCAAGGTTGTGTGAAGAAGATATTCTCATAAAATAAGGATGAAGTCTGGTTTTACATATTCTTGAAGTGGTTGCAATGTTTAACAGTGATCCAAACTGGCATTTCTTGTTGCATGTTAAAGTACATTGCAAAATAGGTGACTGAGATGGTAAAGGTAAGTTGCATGGGTCTAATGGATTTCTTTACAAAATTTATAGATTTCATATATCTAAGGAACTTATAAAATAATGTATGAATGCATGACTAGGTAGCACTATATTTCTTTATGAGCAAGACTCAAGGATCCACCTTTGTGTTTGATGGTTTGATTATCTAACCTAATGCATTTTTCAAGCCTCTTCAATGGTGAAGACAATAGTAAATGGTTTTGATATCTTCCACTTATAATTTATACATGATGGAAATGTGCATGTATCCCTTCAAACCAAGTTTTAGGCATCGGAATAAATAGATAAAAATATATAAGAACTTGTGAAAATTACTTTGTGTGATCACAAAGGCATAGTTCGGGATTAAGCATAAGGTGAGTCAAGATCATGAATTTAGGGAATTCATTATGTTAATAATAACCATTTTCAAGATTCTAATCCTTAAATCAATCATCCATACAATATATTGCAAAAATTAGGCTCTCGGATTAATCAGTAGACTATAATTGATTTGATGTTGGGCACGGTCTTAGAAGCATCAAATCACCTCATTTTATTTTAAAACTTTGTAATAATAACAATAAAAGAGTACAGTACACTAAGTTTTTCAATAATAATCATTGCATTCTATGGATAATTTCTTAGTTAATCATAACATTAGCTAGGAGGATTTGGAAAACACGGTGAAAGGTCTAATTTGGAGGCTTACATTACAAAGGAAGTACTAGAAATATGAAGAGATAGATAATGAAAATTCCACACATCTTAAAATCCTTAATGGATGCCTAGAATGATCATTATTTCCTATTTAATCCCTCCATAAATTCTATAGTTCATGATAGTTGTCCTTATAAACCTACTCAAAGGTTTTAAGAACCAAATACAAAAAGAGAAATACATAGAGTTCTATACCTGGCCAAGAAATGAAATTTAAAGCACATGTGGACATATGGGAATGTCAAATAATGAAGGTATCATAGTCCTCTAGGAACCTTTTTGATTCAAGGTTCATGATGATTCCAAATAACATTATCTTAAGAGACTAGAGATGACAATTTTGTTAAAGGATGAAAGAGAGTGTTTTGGGAGCTTTAAATTAGTTTGTATGAGTGATCTAACATTATTGAGTATGTCATATCAGGATTTACACTTCAAGATATCCAAGGAAGACCTAAAATCCCAAGTATTCATGCTAGCACTATGTACTAAGGAAAGGAGAGCAAGTGCATGGAAGGTAAGTGTCAAAGAGAAAAGTGAACTATGTTGTCATTTGAATAGTGATAATGTATTGTATGACTATAGAAGACATTACAGGAGGTGTGAATCCAAGAGAAAGGTGAAAATTTATGGTAAATTTGTCATAATCCTATAAATTGCTTATTTGCATTCAAGAACTAGAGGTATAACAGTGAAGGGCAGTTTGAGTTAAGACTATGAATGAAATGTTTCCTTGATTATAGATCAAAGTATAGAAGAAAATGTATATTTTGGAAATCCAAACAAAGTAAATTGGAAAATTTTTGCATTCTTAATCCAATCTATTCATTGAACAAAACTCCATTTTTCCAAGTTTGAAAAATGTGATGAATTGTTGTCTTTAATGGCTGAGATAATAATGAGTAGGTAATGGTCATATACCATGTGTTGTTATTAGAGCTAGATAGGGCATCACAAGATATAATTGGTAAACCCTCAAGGGGGATAAAATCATTGAAACATAATATTATTTTATATGTTTCTTAATTTAGTGAGGCACCAACCCCACAAGGAGTACCAACCCCTAGTTTAGTAGAGCACTAACCCTACAAGGAACACCAACCCCTAATTTTGTGAAGCACCAACTCCACAAGGAGGCTCAAACCCCGAATATTATCAATCACCCATTCAACCAAATTTGTTTCTACCACACCGATGGAGATCAAATATACAACTCACACTTCTTCACTCAAACCCTAAGTGATCAAACTTCACAAAACTAGCTCTTCAATCACTTAAAAAATAAGAAAACCCTTACACACATATTCTCTGATTTTTCTTCACCTAAAACAAAATTTATTCAAACTCAAATAATTCTCCAACACCTGCTATCATCTCTCTCCTAGGTTGCTCACCTTGCACACACTTCACAAGCTTCAAAAGGTACCCAAAAACATGCTTTTATAAGTTTGTCTTGATTTCAAACATAAGAACAACCTTTTTCTCCATTTGGTTAAACTCATACATCAAGGAAACATTTAAAATTTTAATTACAATAGTCACCTATGACACGAATATGTCGGCCTAACTAAAAACCTTGTTATATGTGCCAAAAATGGCTCAAAATCCCATGGGCACAATCTTAAAAATGACCTTACATAAAATAAATACATATTCATGACCCATAACCCTTACATATGATTAAAATATAATTTTACATTCATACATGGTCTTAAATTTGATCAACCAATCAAATTATTTCATTTAATGGGCCCAATTCACTTTGTAAATCTCAAAACAGTGATTTCCTACACCATTCAACACCCTGGAAACTTCATAAGGCCACAAAATCTCTTAAACATGAGAAAAACATGTCATGTAAACACTTCATGGAAATTCCAAAACCTTTCTAAACATGTTATAATCCTTTAATCAACCTCTTGCTAAAATCACAGCTACTTTTGTCTTCACTAGATCAACTTGCTAAAAACATCAAGCAATTCCTCCGAATCATAGTAGTAGGAAAGGTCGATCATAAAAACATTTATACATACATTCAATACATCCAAATGGATTAATTTTATTCCAAATTCATCCCTATTCACATTATAGGTGATATTAATCATCACCCAATCCATCTCATTCTTAAAACAACTCCAAACTTGCACCAAAAACATCATATGTTACTGCCAAAAATCTTCCGTAGTCATTTGACTTCCCACGAGCTTACCTTTCCCTCTATTCTTTTGTCTCCCTCTACCCTCCACCATCAAAGAGTTTCCAGAAGTAGAAGAATCTTCGGTGCTCTTCCTTCACATTTCCTCACTTAGGATCACACCTATTACATCCTCAAACTTCATCTTTGAATTATTAGAGATCGAATTACTACAACCATAACAAAGTTGTCCTAAGCTATCAGTAGTAAGGAGCAAAAAATCAACAAAGCCTTGACCTCATCATCAAAGTCAATTTTTACCGAGTTTAACATACTCAAAAATTTCAATTAAATTCATTCAAATGAATAGAAACAGAACCATTCTTAGACATATTCATATTAAATAACTTTTTCATCAAAAATATTTTATTAGAGGTAGAGGGTTTTTCATATAACTTCCCCAACGCACTCATGAGACCTTCCGTGGTCTTCTCCTATGATATGTTGAAAGTAACTGAAGATACAAGCCATAACCAAATTACCCCGAGTGCCTTTCTATCTAGCAACTCCCAATCCTCATCTGACATGGTTGTAGGTTTCTTTGCTTTTCCATCCAAAGGAACATGGAGGTCCTTTTGATATAAGTAATCCTCCATTTACATCTTCCACAAACCAAAGTTCTACCCATTGAACTTCTCAACCCTTGATTTTCCCTCATCCGCCATAGCTCCCACTCAAGCTAAACTTTCCCTATGATTTACCACTTCAACAAAAACCCACCAAAGCTTTGATACCAGTTGTTAGGAATTAGAGAAAAATATGCAGAAACAATTCCTCAAATCACACTTTGATTCTAATGCATCAGTAGGAAACTATATAGTAGAATTATACATGAAAATATAACAACATAAATAAATAATGCACAAAAGAAGACAAGACAAGATTTAACATGGTTCACCCAATGTGGGCTATGTCCACCAAGAACTTGCTCAAATTTTATTATCAACAAGAGTAAAACAACTCTCACAGTCTTCTCTCAGTTATGAACTCACAACAAAATTCCAAAGATGTTAAACCACATCTAAACCAAAATTGACACCCAATTTCTTAACCTTGATCACTCTTGATCACCTCTTGATCACTAAGACTCAAGACCTCTTGAACACACAAGATATCTTCAAGATACCATAACACCTCTATTTATAGGATTACAATCCTTTAGAAGAAGTCCACCCAGAATGAAAGTCAGAAGTTTGAAACTCATGACCTTTCATCTTCTCATGGCTGGAAAAGAAATGGTCATGACCTTTCATCTTCCTAATTCAAACTCCACACTTCAATACCGATTTGAAAAGACCAAAAACAGGTTCCACACCCTAATATTTTAGACCACTTTTCTTCTTAACATTCATTCATAAAAATGTGAGGATAAAATGACTTAATTATTTTTGTGAAAATTTATATACTTTCCATAGAATCATCCCCGAAATCCACAAGGTCCCATTCAAATCACACAATTCACAACAAGCATCTCGGAGTTCAACTCGAGCTGGAATTTCACTTGATTTTACTTTGTCTCACATAAAATAACATATGTTACAAAATTAACATCATGGAAACCTAATTTTTTTCTCAAATCACTATGACACATCCATATAACATATCTAATCATCATAATTTCAAATCCATACCTCAATATCTCTAGTCATTAAGACTTACCTATGCTTACATGTATGTTCCTCATTGTAGAAGCTAGGGTCAACTAAAATAATGTAATAATTGATTATAAAGCCTATGAAAATGACCCAAAAATACTTGATATAGCATGATATACCTTAATTCACGTATCTTTTATGATCTTGTATAGCTCAAAATCATATTGTAACACCTCCAAGCAACCATATATGATCCCAATGAGCACATGTAACATAGTAAACCACTTGTACCTACACCATGCCACTGTTGTAAGTTCTCAAGAAATACTCCAAACCTAATATCAACATTCCAAAATGATTCTCTAGCATCCAAGAATCTCATATGGTCATGTAACATCGCTTAAGGCACATGAAAAGGCATGTTAAGAAAAGGCTTATTAAATCTCATTATACTAGCAAACACATTTGAATCATCATTTTAGCGTCATATACATCATCGATTGCCCTAATTGAACATCCAATTTTTCATTAATGTGGTTTTACATCAATGTTACCACATCAAATGCCAACAACATCTGATGGACAACACAAACCATTTTCATTAATGGAAAACATAACTTGAAGCATCATTTTCACTGAAAAGAAATGGATAAATCCCTGAAATACATCTGTCGGATTCAAGCATCATAAAGCAAAGCATGTAGCTCACATTATTTACCTTCTTGACTTCATACCAATGTTTTGTTAGAAACATCAACTAAAGGTCTCAAACTAGCTCCATTTCTTGATTTTTGCCTTCCTATTTTATACATCCAACCACCAACTCCCAAGGAAAATCATATACAACATCTAAACATCATCATTACTCATGAAAACATAATTATTACCTGGAGCTAAAACATCATCATTCACTTTTAAGGTGTATGCCCAAAATCACTTATTTTCACCTTAGCCTATGTTTTGGCTCTTTACATAGCATAATGACAAAACATACTTCTCGAGAACATGCCAACAATACTTATCAAAGCATTACTTCACCATTCTTGACAAAAATCCATCATCTCTAGGCATAAGAAAATATCTACAACACATATTATTGCTCTTCATACCACATTTTGATACTAAATGCCCTATACAGTATTCTTAGTGCATTTAGGACAAATTTTGAAAAGTCATGAAACACCATGCCTACCTTGATCATGTAAATCATATCTCCCCCTACACTTAAGGGCTCCGTTTCCAAATCCTAAGCACAAAATTGAGTGACTTACCTTGAGTTCTTGGCAAGAAACCACCTTTACCACTTTTTCTAGGTCCAAAACACTTTTCTCGGTCTTAATAATCATATTTGAATGAGAAATGACAAACTTTTAATATTGATGTGCATAGACTTGTGAAACATACCTCACACTACCTTATGACCTCCATGTCACCGTCTAGAATTTAAACCAATAAATACCATGTCTTGGTAGAGACTAAGACATCTTGAGCAATATATCTCTGCCTAAGCACCTTTGCATCATGAAAACTCATATTTAACTAAGAAGTAGCAATTTTTTTCACTTTTTCATACATAATCATGCTCAACTATACTTCATAAGTCTAAAATCATCATTTCAACTTACCATAGATCACTTCTATGCTCCCCTACTCTAACACACTTTTCACAACATGTTCATACCTGTAGGAACATGATTCAATACTATAACACAATCTCTCAACTCAGAGTCATCATATCAAACAACTTTTCATGAGATAAGTAACTATAGCTTCTTCAAGAAATCATCACAAGAACCATTTATTAATTGCAAAATAAATTGATCACACATCATACATGAGAAATATTTCATACTCTGTCCATCAACAAAACTAAAACCTGTAGGTGGATGTTTTTACACATATATCCATAGGACAAATTCCACAAACTTTCCATCACTAATATTATCGTTCACAATTTCCAAGTCATAAATGTATCTTTTCTCATGCCCAATGATGATACTAAGATAATGACCCATTAAAAATTGATATATATAGCAGATATCATACCTAAATATTTGTTTACTCTGCCTCGAGATGTCATACCACCGATGATCCAAAGGATTTTTTAGATGTTGAAAAGTTTCCTAAACTATGACCATGTTATAGATAAATTTGAGATCTTTTCGATGGTATGTAAAACCCAAGAATGGGGCCCAATGCAGAATATATCACAGGTCAAAGATTTGGTTTGAAAATGGTTCAAAATGGTCAATTGACGAGTTACACGTTGACACGTGGCAAATTGGGAAAAGGTTAAAAGGTTGAAATTTTGTGTTTAGAGTATCTTTGGTCTTAGACACATGAAAATTTTTGTTGGCCCTTGCTATTTGCTAGCTAAAGGCCCTCACCTGTGCCGGGTTTGGCACACTCTTTTATAGTAGAGTGCTTGTGCCTTTTATTCATATTTCTATTTTCATAATGTTTCTTATATATGCATTATATCTCTTTAACAATGTCGATGTGGGATATATTTGTTTTGCAGAGTTTACATTGTGTGTTCAAGATTGGATTGATCCATTGCACAACTCGGGTGAGCTATCTATTAACTCGGTGGGGTGATAAACTCATCACCGAGTTAATCACATTGAAGTCCTTAATGTCGAGCTTATCTCCACTATGTTCGGGATTATTAATGTTATATACCTTGGCCTTATCTACTCATCCACTAAATTCCACATAACTTGGCGGAAGTGGTAGCATGTTACCTTGGGATCACAACAAACCATTTAATGCATATGTGGTGCCCACAACTTGGCAAAGTGGACATAACTTACATCTGGATGAAGCCACATTCAACTGGGTGGTTCAAATTATATGCACATCCCTCATATCTTGGCATCAATTCACGGTGCAACACTAAACAACCAATGACTGGCACCATTATCGGTGTAGTCAAACCAATATTCAAGGCCAATGATTGTTTGGGCCAAAACAAATGGAGGTAGTGTGGCTTATGCCATGATAACTATGTTTGGGCCTTACCATTTAAAACAACTAGACCACCATTCACCTAGGGAATGTGGGATTTAGTCCTGCAACCAGAAAATTGACCACTGGAAAACTAATAGGGGTAGGGTTCAACACCAAGACCTCAGCTCCCTAAACGCATCAATGAAACCGACTCTCCTAGTGGCTCGGTCGGGTTATGAAATGAGCTTTATGTTATTTAAAGAGCTCTAAGACAAGACTGTGTAAGGAACAACTAGGAGAAGTTTTGAAAAACCTCTTAATTTGGGGCACTTAGAGGCCGAACCAAGCCATGGAATAAAAATGAAGTGTTTAGAATTTCATGAGGAATCTAAATATGTGATTAGTTTTCCATGAAGTGTTACATATTTTCTGGTGTAGGTGATTTTTGATCACATTTTCACAAAAAGGGAACTTTGGAGAGCCTTTAGAGCCACAAGTGAAGTTGTGGATGATGTATGACAAGAAATCAGATTCTACAAGAAATCAAAGCTCTAAACATGGGTATAAAGGTCTATTGTCATTATTTAAGGTGATAAATTGTACTTCATTGGACTTAATAGATCAATTCACTTTCTGTGAATCTAGAGATGTAGCCTACAGGTGAACTCTGTTATCAATTTTTTATGGATGTTTTATTTTAGTTTGATGAAGCTTTTGATCAGATAAAATTAGTTATGTATTTTTATTAATTTGGTTAAGAAATTCATCAATTAAAATGGGAAAATGGATTTAAGTGAAATTTCAGTATCCATAATCCACAAAGTGTAAACGAATGCACATTTCAATGTTGTGATTGAAAATCAGATTGAGGTGCATCTATGAACAAGAAATTAATCAATTTTGGAAAATTGAACCATAAAATTGATTTTAATTTTGAGATCCTTGGAAACGATTAAAAGTGGAAAAATTGAACACCCATTTTTGGATCAAATGAAGATAGTCAATTTGACTCAATATAAAACTAAGAACCAAGACACCCTATATCACACTTGAACTTATACCATCCCTAGTTATATATCAAAAACCTTCAAGATGTCTCAATCATATCAAAAATTGCTACAAAATAGTCTTCATACTTGAGAGAGAAAACAAATACTCTACTTTCGATACCTATAGCATGTTTATATTAGCTCAAATCATGAATATATGCAAGACACTTTTATACTATGATGAACCTTCTTAGAAACTTCAAAATCATACTCCACTTAATGAGCTCTCCTTCCTTTGAAGGCTCGGGTATGACTAGGTTTACACCATTGCACTAGAAGCCATGGGTTCTTCCTTTACCTTGTGACAAGAGCTTAAACACAGTTTACTAGTCTCTGTTACATTGAAAACATATCACACTATTGATAAGGGCATATTCAAGATGAGACCATACCAAATAATGACATCCATTTTACCTAACACCTTTCCCCATAAGCCTTATACTAGGTCTTTGATCCCAATGTACTTAGATTGTAATATGCACAACTTAGAATTAGGTCTCCTTGTCATTTAGACTATCAATTCTCAAATTGTTGTTAGTAGCTCTTGAAAAATATGCATTCAAATGACTTGAAACTATTAAGAATTTCAGGCACTCGAGAGGTGGGGTGAATGAGTGTTGCTAAAAACTTACAATAAATTTCCACTTATTTAATTTGTTACTATTATACTTAATTTATTATCATAAGAATGCCTAGTTAATCATGAGATATAGAATGATAAATAAACACACATGTATAAGAGGAGACTAGATGTAATGTGGGAAACCCTTCCTAGAGAAAAACTCACAAAACCAATTCAATAACTTGGACAATTATCTTATGCAGTTAGAATGATTTCTCGATTGAGCTACAACTCAATTTGGAGCTATAACTCTAATAATTTAACAGGCCACCACCCAGTCTTCGACAAGCTACAACATGTCTGGAAGCCACAACTCCCAAATTTAGTACAACACCCACTGACCTTTAGTAAGATACAACTTACAAGGAGGCTTTAACCCCCTAGAATTTAATCACCACAACTGATCTTCTATAGGCCACTACCCATAAGGAGGCTACAACCCCGAGATATAAGAAACAAATTAGATCAGTAATACAATCATAATGGATCATCAATATTCTATGTTGCACATACAACTGATTATGATCACCTTGTTATTTCTCTCTTCATTCACTCTACAAACTCGATATTCAATATTATTCTTACCTCTTTTTGGTCTCTCCCCTCAAACATTCATCCAAATGGTTTCTCGATTAATGGTTTTATCATTGATATTCTCATTCATTATAGGTTTTCATATAGTATCTCTTTCTCGACTCTTCCACTAAAACAAATTATTTAGCATGTAATTTTCCTCATCATCATCACTAGATCTTTAATTGATAACTCTGTCTAATTCTGCACATAACTCTACTTTCTTCATATACATATATTCATTCTAATTATTTTATATCATTTTCTATCTCTACAAAAATCATTGTAGCTATGGGTTCTTTCATAAATGGATATTCATTATTCATAAATGTCCCCTTCCTCTTCCGTTTATTCATGCATACCTTTGATCCAATTTTCTACAAATATTTTGTGCTCTTTGTTCTACTCTTCATGCACTCATCTCCTTTGAATCTAGGATTCGGTATTATTCTCCAATTAGCACTTAATGATGATCAAATTTTGTTTTTTTCCTTATCTCTACACCTACAACTCACACTCTTTTTCTAAATTTTATCAACAACAACAATAATCTTGAAAAACTCATTTAAATAGACAAACCCAATTTTTTTTTGATTTAGTGAATTTTGCGCATGTGTTGGGTAAAAATTATAAGGTTCCAATTTTACCACTTAGTCATGCTTTAAAACATTGATTTATTTCTTATATTGGATGGATGATGATATCCCTTTCCAAAAAGTCTACAAACTCAACAAAATGACTTATGAATTAAGAGATATCTCCATTATATGATCTCCTTTTATAAAATCAAAAAGTGCAACAAAGAAAAAGCACCACGAAACTATCTTACCAAGGAAAAATAGTAGAAAAACCATAACGAGGCTGCATAAGTACCTCAAGTAAATCCCAAGTGAGACCATAGTAGTAAAAAAACCCCATTGAGACCATAGTAGTACCTTAGCAAAATAGTAGAAACATATTCAAATTAGAGAAAACCCTTCAACCTATAATGAATACAACCACTTCTTAGTGATCCAAGTAGAATTATTCTTAAGGGCTTGTAGATTGTCTTTGATTTATTTTCTCCAACTAGAACTGGGAGTACCTAGGACATATGATTTTGAGTTTTAGCCCTCTAACACAATGGAAACAAGAGTACTAACCTTTTCAATTTCCCCAGTGTATTCTTATCTCACTATCCATGATTGCAAAGACCTTGTATAAACCTGAATATTCCTAAATGCATTAAAAATCAAAGACATTGGAGATACCATTTTCACATATGATTACGCCTTTTGATCCACCGAGTGACAAGATTCACCGATATTTACCATATCCACATTTTCTCAACCATGCACACTATGACTGACTCCATGAACCTACCTAGACACCAATTCACTTTGTAGCACTTAGAAGACACCTTTCAATCACTGTCATCAATTTTAACCATACTTTGTACCTACTAAACCATGCACACCACTTAGAACCACACCATGAGCTTTACTGTTGATTTGATTTTGATTTATCACTCCACCATTCACACTTTTTTCCATCAATTCCACTTGACATCAATGATAACACTAATGAAATGACTAGGTTCAACAAAAACCAACTTAATCCTTTATTCATCATTATATATATGTTATGTACAAATTTTTGACTAAAAATTCCACCATTAGGCCATCCAAAAGTGAGTTTCCACTCACAGTCACATACACTCACTCGATAAAACATAGTCTCAAGAAGAGAATCTTCTAACCACACCAAATTTATTTTTTCATGCCTATAAAGGTGATTTTTCATGCTAAGAATGATCCTTCAACCTTCTAAGATATCTTTATCAAGATTAGGAAGCATGGAAGACAAAATCCATACATCTAACACTTCCATCTTTTGGTCAGGAACACCAAATTTGTCATTCCTTGTCCCACAGTTAACCTCTTGAACTATTTTTACTGATCAAGTTGTCACTTGATCACACCATTCAACTTCTCGAGTTACTTCATCTTGTCAAGAGAGATGTAGATACCTGTATGACACATGGTACATGACCTAAAGACATTTACATACTAAAACTCAAGTAGATACACCTTTAGACTAACAACACACATGATCGAGATGCAAGATAACCATATTCAAAATATTGGACATATTTGTAGCTTCAAACTCATATATGACAATGAGATACACTTTTCAAGACCCTTTATACTTTATGACAACTCCTTATGACACCATTAAAGCTCGAAAATACTCTATAATATTTCATAGAATTCGAAGAGACACAAAGCAGTCCTAGTTTTGGTCACAAATACAATGAGTATAATCTTCAAGACCCTTGAAAAATTTTACACACACATTGTGACATTGATATTAAAATGAACAACAAGATCACATAACATGAGAATACAAACTACATGAACAACTATAACTAAGAGATTATCAAGATTCACTATCAAGACTTACACAGAGACTATGAACCAAAAACAATACTATGAGTAGCATGAAAAAACATACCTAACCTAGTAGAGGAGTTACAAATTGACTTAGATAACTCCCCTCTCTCGGATGCTTCATATGTATTGATATACCTTCAAGAAGCATAGTGAAGGTATATATGTTCCATGAAGACTTAAAACAAAGGTCTTAAAGAGGTCCCAAATCCTTTCTAAAATTGCTTCATCCTCTTTTTCTAATCTTATCATTGTGAAAAACTTCTCCTTTCACTAATATATGCACTTGAATTCACACCATGGTCTCTTCTAGGTTCTTAAGTCCTTATAAAACCATTGTCATGAACTCTATGTCTATGAACACCATAGTTTTTCACTCTAGAACCTGAATAACTTCTTAATTGACTTTAGTAAGATTGAAATTAGTCCTGTGCCATATGATCAACCTTGTTACAATTGTAACATACCACTATGTTTCTCTTCTTTATCTCATATGAATTCCTAGATGAGTCATTCATACAATCACTAGCAACATGACCTATCTTGTTGCACTTGAAGCATACAACCTTCTTAGCATATTCATCTCCAATGTATCTCAATGGATGAGTGTCTCTAGGGGATCTTCTACACTCCTTATCCCTATGACAAATGCATTACATGTATAAAAAAACCATTAAAGGACCTTTCATACCTTGAGGCATTGGGTTGCCTAATTTTCTTGATCTTCTCAATGTCCTTGACTTGAAGCTCCTTATTTCCTTCCTTGATGCTAGGTTCCCTCACTTCATTGCATGAAACCATATTTTCTTTCTCTTCCTTTCTGCTCTTGACTTTAGTTTTGAAGCCTAAACCATTCCTATCACTAGCAACCTTTTGATTGCTCAAGATATCATCAAGATCTCTACTACTTTATTCAAAATTTTGATAGGTCTTTATCTTGCTTGTAGCATCTTGTGAGTTCCTTCTTGAGATATTTCACTTCCTCTTCTTTAGATTGAAGATTAAGATTCATGTTACTCATTTGAAACTCTATCCTTCTTACTGATTCTTCAAGTTTTTCAGAAATTACCCAATGTTTGCCCTCAAGCTCTTATATTTTTCTTCATATTATTTGACATGAGATGTCAACTTCTTGTTATTATTCTCATCATGTTCAAGTTTATATTGCACACATGCCAACTCAATCCTTAAACCATCATCTTCTCCTTCTTATTATTTGTAAGAATCAGGTGAAATATCACCCCAAAGAGTAGAGCCACCACTAGAGGATATCATGGCTTCTTTTGTCATGAAGAAACTTCATCACCAACATCATATTGATCGATTCAACCTCCGAATCAAATATGTCTACTTCACTATTAGATTCCTCCTTCTTAGTGTAGAGATCTTTTTTTCTTCTTCATACATTCATTTGTCTTGAACCCTTTCTTCTTCTTATCAAACTTCTAATTTTTTCTCATGATCACTATCATGTTCATCATTTCTTTTCTTATCATGTCTATGAGGACACTTAGCAGAAAAATGACCTACTTTACCACATGTAAAACATTTAAAAGGAATTTTACCCTTGTACTTACCAGTTCCAAGTGTCATTCTTCTAGCAACCATGGAAAATAGTTCTTCATCATCAAGCTCTAAAGTAGTATCTTCAGATTTTACCTTTTTGTCCTTAGTCATCTTCTCCATTTTGAAGGCTATATCCTTCTTAGAAGGTTTAGAATCCATTACCCTCATCTCATAGGTTGTCATAGTACCATGTAGCTCATCCATATTTATCTTAGTTACATCCTTTTGCTTCCTCTATAGCTAATACTTTTGAGTCAAATTTTGGAGTTAAGGACCTTAACACCTTTTGAACTACTATTTCCTCTTTTAGATCTTCTCCTAACCCTTTCATACTATTAACAACCTTGTCAACTCTAAGAAGATAAGATGCAATAGACTCATCATCACTCATCTTAAGAGATTCAAACTGATTTCTAAAATTTTAATCTTAGCAATCCTTTCCTTTGAGTCACCTTCATAAAGTACTTGGAGTTTGTCTCATGCTTCCTTTCCAGATTTTCAATGCATCACTTTTCCCATTTTAGATTCTCCTATGCCAGTTATGATTGCATTGAAGGATTTTAAATTATTGGTATATTATTTCTTTTGTTCCTTGGTAATTGAAGAGGTGGTAGGAGGAGTATAACCACTCACAACAGTATTCCAAACATCAAACCCTTGAGCCATGATATAGGACTTCATTCTCATGCTCCATAAACTATTGTTCACTCCGAAAACATTGATGCCTTTCCAATTGGTGTTGCTCACCATATTGTGTTTCAAGGATATCCTTTCAAGTTTTCAAACTTCTACAAAAAGGACATGCTCGATACTAATTGTTGGACCTGTTGGTACCCAATTTAGTCCCACCTTGTAATCCGAGTAGCATCAACAGACTAAGCAAGATGCTTAGAGGAAGACAGACCAGAATTTGAGTCATTTTGTAGCTGGTGATGGATCTGGTAACCTATTTTTCAATAATACTTGGGGAATATTGGATAGAACCTCCACTAATGGTATGACCTTTCTTGCTACTTTAGGTTTTTCCTACACCAGGGTGAGAGGACCCATTTTTTAACTTGTATTTGTAAAAGAAATAGATAGAACAACACTATTTGGACTATGTTTCTAGGAAGTGAAAAATAAGCATCAATAATACATGGTCATTGTAGACATCATCTAACTCTCATGATTTGTCACACTAGAAAATGTAGATATCTTCTATAAAGGATTAGGTTACTAAAGACAATTGTAAATTCCAACTTTCTCTTGCATACTTTAGACAAAGGATGGAAAAATTTAACAAATCTCCATAGTATTTATGCATAAAAATTGCAAGTAGGTGGTGGATCTAATGGTTATTGGTTGAAATTTTGATGTGTTATTGGGAAGTTAAACAAGATAAAGTTGATTATACAAAGAACTCAAATGAACCTTACAAATACTGTAGACAATCACTCTTGATGTAAAATATGGATCACATAGTCTAAAGCATTCCTTCAACTAAAAGTTTTGTATTCATGGAAGCCCAAGAATACAAGATTTCACACAAACTTTGAGAATTCAAACACAAAATCTCATGATAAACTCTCAACAAAATACTAACAATCTCTTATCAAATACACTCTAGATACACTTAAGGAACTGAAAAACATCCTAGATCAAATAGATAGAAATTGACTTTAAAATCATTTACCAAACTATGAAGGAAATCTCTATTAATCATGTAATTGTAGTTACCAAATTGTCACTATTTTAAACTAAGGATTTGTGTAATTCAGAGAGATTAATTAGCATAAGATTACAACAGAAATGTAGATAATTGATTCAAAACAATTCATCTTGAACAAAGTATAACACTTGTGAAAACACACACAAATTAATTCAAAGAACTCCAATTCTTCAATAAGGGGACACAATAACTATGACCTCAATATTTGTCAATGGTTATACAATGCAACCATCTTGGCAAGAAGGTTTGGGAACAAATGAATAACTCAGGTTTCTCATATTGGTTCAGTTTCAGCAAGTACAAATAGGTTCTCTCCTTTTTCTCTAAAGCTTAGAAAATTTTAACCCCCCTTTATGCGAGAGTATTCTCATCACATTTATACAATTTCACTCACTCACTTATTTTATGTTCCTCTCCCTAAAAATCACGAATCTCTAAGAGAATATTCTTCTCTAATTTTCCAAGTGGAAAATTTGTGAGCTATTCATGTTTTTCACTTCCTCATATATGACTAGGACACCATGTCATTGTTTCTCCCTTTTAGTGGGCAAGAAGTATTTTGGTAGTTCCCAGGTGCCTCCAAATGGCTTGATGTGATGTGCAATCCCTTTCACCTTTTTAGAATCAACTTCAAGCAAGTATTCATGTCTTTTAGAGCTGAATATCCTCACATGGATCATATCACATCAATCAAATGTATTTGTTGCATGATGCCAATCTCCCTCAAATTTATTTCCCTCATGTGAGCTGAGTGAAATATCTTTCTTCATTTGATGGCAGTGATTCTACTCGACTCATCTTGTCTGCACCATCCTCATTATAAATTCAGCTCTATTTTTTCATTGGTATGCATCCTTTTTCTACTCTTGAATGTGAGGGATTACTGTAAGACTCTTTTTTGGTGCAATGGTGAGGGTACCCATGGTGAGTAGCTTGAAGGAAATATCCTCAAAAGACTTAAATCAAATATTTGATTTAACTGGCCCAGATGAGGCCTTTTTCAGGGCTCTATTTGAAATTACAGATCTAGGAGATAACAAAGGGCCCCTGACATATTGGGAGGTTTGGCTCTCCCTTCTTCTGATATTGATCAAGATAAATCACATCTTCTCAGCTTTCCATTTGAGGTACTATCATCTCTTCCATTGGGAGCACCAAAAAGCTCTAGAAGAGTTAAAGAAATTCTGGATTGAGAGAAGGCATATTGTGATAGGGATGACTAAATATAAATGTCCCTTTTTATGCATTGAAGGATTTATATTGAAATAGGTTCCTCGGGAGTCTTACATGCTTTATGACAATACTTTGATTGATATTTTCCTTGTCATTTATCACAAGGTAGAAGAATTGGAGTGACAGATCACCTCTCTAGAAAAATGTCCAACAAGACTTGTACCACCTCAATAATCTACAATACCAATACCATCAACAATAAAAAGAGGGGGAATCAAGATCTCAGCCCCCAATTATCATTCTATATGAGGAAGAAACATATCCTTCATCTCCTCTGCATTCCAGGCATCACTTTCTACTACCAAGGAGGGTAAGGGAAAGTCTTCTCTCCAACCTTTTATTCACTTGGTGTAGTGTGATAATTTTATAGAGAAAAATTTATCATCACCTTTGCATGTTCCTCTACCAAGAGAGCATCCACCCTTCACGAGGAGTGACAAGGGTGATTCTAGTTACAAATATTCTGCGATTCATCGGTCCAAGGGCCACAGTGCTTTCTCTCCCAGCCAATCCAAATGCTCCTTTTCAGTCTGCTTCCATTCAGTCCACTTCTTACAAGGAAAAGGGAAAAACAACATTTCCCATAGGTGGTTCAGACCTTTTGGACTGGGTATCTTCTTATCATAAGAAGATTGAGCTAGGAGATATTATGGACGGTCCTAGAATGACTATTGAGTCATTGATGGAGATGGGGATGTCTCAGAATTTTGTGGGGTCAGTTGTATTTTCTCAAATAGCTCAAGGTTCAAATGAATTCATATCAAGGAAGAACAAGTTGTTGAACAAGATCCCCCATTCGGGAGATTTCAAAGTAGGAGTAGTGGATGGCTAAGTGTTTTTCTTTTCTTGTTTCCTTTTGATGTATTTTCCAAATATGTATGCAAATTTCTTCATCATGGGTTGGGGCCCCTATAGAACCCCAATTTTGCATCTAAATCTTTATTTCCATCATCTTCTGAACATATATGAATTTACATGTTTCCATCATTGCTCGCTTTTGAATTTAACTATGAAACAAAATCATGTCATGTGTCAAGCTTTAGGGACATATTTGCATTTGCAAAAGAAACCCACCTTAACACATCCAATGGTGTCGCTCTAAATGTTTTCTCCATACCTTAGTGTATCATGGCTCTTTAAAAACTCCCACAACTCATCCAGATTGTGTGATTTTCTTTCACTATGATCTGTGACCATCCACACACTATTACCTTAGTCCAATGCACTACTTAGAATAGCACGGATTTCAATATCTATCTACGGGGCCTTTTCTCTACTCTATGGAACTTTCCTTCCTCCTAAGGACTTGTTCCCTTTTGAAGTTGTGTCTGGGAGACACATGGAGGCATACACATTCTTTTCTTTTACTTTGACCTTTCAGCCCACTTGAGCTTCCCTACCATGCTAAAGCCATGTGGCCAACTTCACAACTTGAAGGCTCTCGATCCCTTACACTTTCTCCAAAGTTCACCAAAGGGACACATGGATAACCTTCCTCATTTTCAGTAGTGATGTTCCTTGCTTCTGTGGTTTCTCAATTTTTGTCTTCGAATACCCGCCAAGTCATAGAATTTTTTGCAATCTGTAATTTACACTGGGGACAACAAGGGAGACATTCGAAAGGGACAAACCACAGTTTTACATAATTTTCTTGACCTATTTCACAGGATTTCTTTTAGTAATGACACATTTTCACAATCCTCAACTAAAAAAGAGGATCAATGCCCTAAACACAAGGTTTTCATTCGCATTCGACATGATTATATCTTCAAGCATACGTTTTTCACATGAGCAAACTAGTCAGAGAGAAATTTTTGAAGGCATACACTGGATAAAATGGTGAGATCAAATCAAGCATTAACAAGACCATGATTTTCATTAGACCAAAACCCATAGGTGTTAGTCACTCGTTATAATCTCCATATTTAGGATCTATGAGAGGTAGTTATTCCATGTCATGAAACTTGGGGAACATTGGACGCATATGCCAACAATTCATATAGTAATGATATTTCTATATAATAGTTTTCATGCTAGAAACAAATAATGCAATATAAAAACTTTCATTAAATCTTCTCTATAATTCAATAAAACTCTCTTTATGCTCATTAGAAATAATCATTAATCCACAAATATCAAAAAATCATAATCAATATTGAGAAGGCAATATATATCTACCAAACAAAAATAGAAGTGTATTACTTTCACCGCATTTTCTTACAAATTCCTTCTTCCCTCCTCCTATGCTCCTATACCTCAAGTAATTACCCCAACTACCTCCCCATTCAAATTTTTATCTCCCTCTCTATTTCATTCCATGAACCCTAATTGATCTGCAAGACTCGTGATGCCCATTCACAACATGATGAGTCATTTTACAATGTTTTAATAATTTATAGACTCAAATTATCTCCTAGGACTTATTCAACATGTTGTAGACATCTAACACATGCCTTTTCATTAAAAGTACCTTTTATCCACTTATAAGCCAATTTTCTCATTTTCAAGCTTTACAAGTTTAAATCCCATTTTGGAGGGAAAACACAATATGAAGAAATTAAATTTTCTAAACCTTCTCACCAACTTGAAATGATTCACATTGTCTCACTAAGGACTTTAAGACACTCCAACAACTCAAAAACATGATAAGAATGAGAATTGACACTTTGATGCTTCTCTCTCTCTGATGTTCCTACATCATACTTCCAAGGTGGAGAAAAGGAACTATATACTACAAATTTGTTTCTTCTAATGGTTCTTCATCTTATTGATTTATTATTTCTCTTATTTTTATACCCCTACTATCCTTGTTTTCCTCATGACCACCTGGATCCCATATATTTTTCTTCATGCTTGCATTTGCCTTGAATTTTCTTCTTTTTTCTTGAGTTCCATCTTTATCTTCTTCAAATTTAACCTTCCATCAATTGTACCTACACAAATAAACAACACAATTATAAACATACACATTAGTCATGTTTCATCATATTATTCATTCTTGTATAGCTTTTTCATGTCATATTTCATAATTTTCTTTTCTTGGAAGGATTGAAAACTCCCCATAATCTTCATTTTCTATCCTATTTTTTTGCTTTTTCATGTTTTTCATCATATCAAATGTTTTAGATCTGTACATATACCTTATTTTCCCTATTTTAGATCATTATTTTCCCAATAAATCATCATTCTCTTAGTTTTACCTTCTTCTTTTTCTTCATCCATCATACACAATAAATCTTTAAAAAGATCACCCACTTCATCTTTGAAAACTTGATCATTGTGCTTTCCATGTTCATCACCCCACTTAATCTTGTTTATATCATTATCTTTTTTCTCTCAAAATTCACTAATGGAGTCATCTTCTACAATTTCAAGGAATTTACCAAAAGAAACGTCAATATTAGTTATCAAATAAGTGATTTTTAGTTAAATTTGTTTACCTTGTCTTCCTCACATGCATGCATCACTTCTTCATCCTCTTATACCTGTTGTTCCATTAATTCTTCACTTTACTCACCTCATTTAAATTATTTCCCTTCTTTTCAACATGAGAAAACAAATCTTCAAGAACTATCATTTCATCCTTTAGCTTAAAATCATCCAATTATTTGTTATCTTCATCATATATAAGATTGTTAAATCATTCCCTCTTCTTTTTGTATTTACAAACAAGAAAACTTCAATTAGCATACAACTCTGTTCACATACCTCATTAACATATTGATCTTATGTTTCATCATCTTTGTCTTTGATCCAAAACCTAGGGGTTTCAAATTTAAGGAACATAATAAAAATTGTGCCAGACGTAAATAGAAAAACTATCTCTTGAAAAGAGATGTAAATTGCTCAAAAAGACTCAAAATATATTAGCTATCTCTACAAGGATCTTTGTATGTCTTTCTCTTGCGGGTTACATATGATTTTATACTATTTTTAGAAATAAGAAAAACACCTAGAGGAATGTGGAAGGTCACTACTCTTGAGGGAGATGAGGTGTTTCATCTTCGAGAATTACATGTGCGATAGTTTTGAAACATACTATTTTAAAATTTACTATTTTAGACATTACTACAAAAATTGTAATTTGGGCCCTTTAGACGTGGATTTCGTGGGTCAAACTTTACCAAACAAATTATGCACCTTTTCATCACATTTTACACGTTCCAAGATTTTTGTTGCACTATGAATGGAAGCCAATTAGAGCTACGGTTCAGAAATTATGGTCCCGGAAGTTGTGCCATTATAATTACTATATGGGTTGTAGTCTGGATCATTCTTCACTTTCCTCTTCCAACTCATTCATATCTTCAAGTAGTTCACCTTCTTTAGGGTAGAATAGACTACCTCTTCATCACGGAATTCTTATCCATATTTTTCTTTAGTTTCTCATTCATCGTCCACTTCTAAGGTGTCTTCTTCATCTAAACTTTCTTCTTCCATGTTTAATACCAATTCTTTAAACCTTTATACATCTTTCCTAAGCTCTCTCAATTCTTTTCAACCCATGGATCTAGTTTTTGAGCTTCCTCTTTCTTATTGGCTTCTAATTTTTTTCTTTCTCTCTCTCATTTTACTTTTTTATGTCTTAGCATCATCACTAACTCTTCCCTATCCATTTTCCTCTTTTATTCTCTCAAAAAAGTTTGTTTCACCTTTTTTTCTTCACAACACCTCACCTAGGATTCTTACCTAGTCTTTTGGTGCTTCCTCTCTCTTCTTTTCTTTCACTCTTGCACTCCTCTCAGCCACTTTCACTTTCACTTTTTATTATATCTTTACTTGCACATGTCAATCTCACATAAAAACACTCACACAATTCACTATTATCCATAAAAATATTCAATCCTTCACTCGATACTAAAATTATGTAGAGCTTAATGTTAATTCAATACTCTCAACAAGATAATGACAACTTCATTCAACTATTACCATGTTTTGAAGATCTTATTCTTAGTCTTATAATGTCTCAATCATGCAAAATTGACCATTAAAGAAAAATATTTCTCTAATAACCTATTACCATGTCTCATAGCCCTCATTCAATTTCAAATGATCCTTCATACGGATTCACAACCAAAGAAATAGTCAATCTTACCTTCTTCCCAATGTTGTTCTTCATTAGTAACTTGTGAACTAACTCCAAACCAAGAAATTTTGTACTCTTTACTTCAATTATAAATCCCAAACCTATAACCATATTTCACTAACTCAAACTAATGTTATTCAAATTATCAAGCTCCTTAAAAATTAAGAAAATCATTAATCTTCTCAAATTATCTCAAACCTGTCCCAACTGGGCTCTTAAGAGAAATGCTCATGGATGATTCATAGTTGGAGAAATCTAGGTTTACCCATAACAAGTTATAAACTTCTCCAAGTAAAATTTTCCCTCAATATGGTGTATGAAATTTTTATGGGCTAACTCCTTCTAGTTCTCTTCCAATCACCTTTATCTCCTTTTCAAGCTAACTAGCTCATAAGGTTTTTCATGCATATCTTTCATTCATGAGGTTCCAAGACAATATAAAGTCATCTTAGGATACCCATTTATACATTTCATCTCTGTGAAAAATTTTAGCATGCCTTCCTTAAGTAAAAATCCTTCAAACTCCACTATCACGATTTTCTATTAGGTCTCCACTAGCCATCTATAGTCTTGCAGTCAAATTGTCATATTTACTCTTCATTGTGCCCTTATTTTCCAATGATTATTATTGAATATGACTTGGGAATATATGGAGATGCTATGTTCAAATTCTCAAACTCTGGGATTGAGTGTAATGTCCTCAAATTTCATTTAGTTGTTAAACCCTAGGTAGGGTTTCACCGGGAACTCGAGTATAGAAATTTGCTATAAAATTCTTCAACTTGATTTCAAGACACAATAATATTACCAAAGGTGTATTTCAGTTTACTATACATTATTTACTTAGAATTAGGGTGAAATAACCCATTTAACCTTAAAAATTCACTTGATTCTCCCTTACCCAACTTGTAGGTGATAGAGTACATACATGTAAATACTCCACTGAACCAAGACTAATATTACATGCATATATTTTTTTATAACTCTTATAACAATATTGAAAAAATATTGAACATTATCCTCCACTCACTTCTCAAATAATTCTAACATACATTTCTTTCGAAAGAGATATAAGCACCAATAATGGTCACAGTCATGTTTTCGATCCTTTAGAGTAACAAACTCGCTAAAAAATAGTGTCCATGGCCTTAAGGCTTGAAATAACTCATCAAGATCACCTTTCACAATGATGTTACTATGTTGAAATCTTCATCATCAAGAACACAACTTAAATATATCAAGGATTCTCTACAAAACGTAGTCATATAGTAATGATAGATCTCGTATGATATTTTTCATGCTAAACAAAGTATGCACTAGGAAATATTTCATAAACTCTTCTAAAGAATACAAGAAAACTCTATTTATGTTCATTAGAAATAATCATTAATCCACAGATATCAAAAATTAAAATCAATATTGAGAAGGCAATATATACCTACCAAACAAAAATAGAGTTGTATTTGTAGACACCAAAATTCCACTTTTTGCAATCTTATAGTGGGTAGAATAGACTACCTCTTCATCATGGAATTCTTATCCATCTTTTTCTTCAGTTTCTCATTCATCGTCCACTTCTAAGGTGTCTTCTTCATCTGAACTTTCTTCTTCCACATTTAATATCAATTCCTTAAACCTTTCTACATCTTTCCTAAGCTCTCTCAATTCTTGTTTAACCCATGGATCTAGTTTACAAGCTTCCTCTTTCTTATTGGCTTCTTATTTTTTTTTTTTCTCTCTCATTTTACTTTTTTTTATGTCTTAGAATCATCACTAACTCTTCCCTATCCATTCTCCTCTTTTCTTCTCTCAAAAAATTTGTTTCACCTTTTTTCTTCACAACACCTCACCTAGGATTCTTACCTAGTCTTTTGGTGCTTCCTCTCTCTCTTCTTTCTTTCACTCTTGCACTCCTCTCAGCCACTTTCACTTTCACTTTTATTATATCTTTACTTGCACATGTCAATCTCACATAAAAACACTCACACAATTCACTATTATCCATAAACAATATTCAATCCTTCACTCGATACTAAAATGATGTAGAGCTCAATGTTAATTCAATACTCTCAACAAGATAATGACAACTTCATTCAACTATTACCATGTTTTAAAGATCTTATTCTTAGTCTTATAATGGCTCAATCATGCAAAACTGACCATTAAAGAAAAATGTTTCTCTAATAACCTATTACCATGTCTCATAGCCCTCATTCAATTTCAAATGATCCTTCATACTGATTCACAACCAAAGAAATAGTCAATCTTACCTTCTTCCCCAATGTTGTTCTTCATTAGTAACTTGTGAACTAACTCCAAACCAAGAAATTTTGTACTCTTTACTTCAATTATAAATCCCAAACCTATAACCATATTTCACTAACTCAAACTAATGTTATTCAAATTATCAAGCTCCTTAAAATTAAGAAAATCATTAATCTTCTCAAATTCTCTCAAACCGTACCAATCGGGCTCTTAAGAGCAATGCTCATGGATGATTCATAGTTGGAGAAATCTATGTTTACCCACAACAAGTTATAAACTTCTCCAAGTAAAATTTTCCCTCAATATGGTGTATGACAAATTTTATGGGCTAACTCCTTCTAGTTCTCTTCCAATCACCTTTATCTCCTTTTCAAACTAACTAGCTCATAAGGTTTTTCATGCATATCTTTCATTCATGAGGTTCCAAGACAATATAAAGTCATCTTAGGATACCCATTTATACATTTCATCTCTGTGAAAAATTTTAGCATGCCTTCCTTAAGTAAAAATCCTTCAAACTCCACTATCACAGTTTCTATTAGGTCTCCACTAGCCATCTATAGTCTTGTAGTCAAATTGTCATATTTACTCTTCATTGTGCCCTTATTTTCCAATGATTATTATTGAATATGACTTGGGGATATATGGAGATTCTTTTTCAAATTTAAAAACTTTTTGTATTGAGTGTAAGGTCCTTAAACTTCATTTAGTTGTTAAACCCTAGGTAGGGTTTCCTAGGAACTCAGAGTATAGAAATTTTGCTATAAAATTCTTCAAACTTGATTTCAAGACACAATAATATTACCAAAGGTGTATTTCAGTTTACTATACATTTTTATTTAGAATTAGGGTAAAATAACCCATTTAACCTTAAAAATTCACTTGATTCTCCCTTACCCAACTTGTAGGTGATAGAGTACATACATGTAAATACTCCACCGAACCAAGACTAATAGTACATGCATATATTTTTTTGATAACTCTTATAACAATATTGAAAAATATTGAACATTATCCTCCACTCACTTCTCAAATAATTCTAACATACATTTCTTTTCGAAAGAGATATAAGCACCAATAACTTGATCCACACCATGTTTTCGATCCTTCTAGAGTAACAAACTCGCTAAAAATAGTGTCCATGGCCTTAAGGCTTGAAATAACTCATCAAGATCACCTTTCACAATGATTTTACTATGTTGAAAGCTTCATCATCAAGAACACAACTTGAATATATCAAGGATTCTCTCAGCAAAACGTAGTCATACAAAGAATGATAGATCTATATGATATTTTTCATGCAAGAAACAAAGTATGCACTAGGAAATATTTCATAAACTCTTCTAAAGAATACAAGAAAACTCTATTTATGTTCATTAGAAATAATCATTAATCCATAGATATCAAAAAATTAAAATCAATATTGAGAAGGCAATATATACCTACTAAACAAAAATAGAGTTGTATTTGTAGACACCTAAATTCCACTTTTGCAATCTTATTGCAAAATACACGTGAATCAATCTCATTCTTTCCAAATCCATTATAATTAGTGCTTTTCGCTAATTAACTAATGTTTCTTACCACTTTATTCAATTAACACCACATTGTTGATTTGTAACCATTTCGCATTCGTGGATGCCACTTTGCATGCGAATCGTAAGTCAAAATCCTCTTCAAAACAAACAATTAGCATTTATTAGCTAATTAAGCGGGTATTTTGCCCATGATTTGGTCAATATACCCTAGTATTGACTCAAACGCCTCTTCCAACCACTCAAAATCATGCCATTCACCTCCACAACATCTCATCAAGATTCAAAAATCTTATCCTAACCTCCTGGTTGACCCTAAGTGCTTGTTTAGGAATTCACACCTCTTTATCACTTGGTAATTTACTAATTATCATAAACAAGGCCTAATCATGATTAGCAATTCTAATCTAATTTGGAGCTTTTAGTCCCACATGCACCAAAATACAAGTTTCTCCCAAAAGGAAAACTATAAAAAGGGTACACCTCATTCCTTTATATTTGACACCATGCTTTGATTTGCATCTCATATAATAAATATGATATATAGCCAAGTTCAATCCTTGCTTAAAGCCTTCAATGGGGTTAGTAGATGGATATCCAAAATGACCAAGTAGTCATTGGGAGAGGCCATTTTACCTTGTTTGGAATAGTAACCATAACCATTTGATTACCCTCTTAGGTCTATTTAGTAGGCCCGTGTTAGGTAATTCAAGCATATTAATAGGCATGTTTAGTTAGATTTTGTATTGTTTTCATACTAGTTAAGCATTCTTTTAATTTTCTATCTTAATGTTACATTCCTAGACTTAGAACCTTGGCTAGATGGATGGAAATGGTGTTATCTTTCCTTTTTTAGTCATGTAATTTGCTTTGTAAAGTTTAGGGTGTCATCATTTGGCACACCCAGTGGGACAATACCCCATTGCATTCAATTTTTAAATATTTTTAACTTAGTTTCAAAGTTTTTCATTTCAATTTTATAGATTAGTTTCAAGTTTCCTAGATTAATTTCAAGTTTTCTAGTTTAAATTTCAAGCTTTCTAGATTAATTTCAATCTTTTTAGATTATTTTTTCAATATTTTTAGATTAACTTCAAAGTTTTAGAGTAATTTTCAATTTTTTATAGATTAATTTCCATTTTGAAAGTTTTTCAACTAGATTAGTGGTAGAAGTTGTGTTTTCTTGATTTTTATAGGATTCAAGGAGGCGAAGCCCTGTCAAAATTGCCAAAAATACCAAAGATTTGACCTTTTGAAGAAATTCTTGTCAAAACTTGAATTTTGGCCACTTCCTGTGAAGGGGCATGCGGGTGTTGAACCAAGAGCATAGGCATTGAACTTAGAGTGCATTCGTTGAAGAAGGAGTGCAAGCATTAAACTGGGAGTGCAGGCGTTGAAGCAGGGTGCAAGTGTCAGCTTGTATTTTCAACTCTATCATTTTTACAAAGGGGAGCGCCCACATCGGTCATTGCAGAGTGCAAGTGCCGAACTAGTAGCACACCCGCTTGTCCAGAAGCACACATGGTAGATTGTATTTTCAACTCTATCATTTTTACAAAGGGAGCACACATGTAGAAAAGGAGCATACGAGAAAAATGTTGAAAAAGGAGCACACCCACTTGTCTAGAAGCATACACGTTAGCTTGTATTTTTCAACTAACTGTCATTTTTATAAAGGGGAGCGCACACATCAACAAGGGAGCACAGTGTCGAAACAAGAGTGCACACATTGATAGGGGTGCACAGGTTTGTTCGTATAATTTTTTCCGTAAACTAAAAGTTTCCAAAGTTGAAATTGTGTGGCATTTCATCACAAAATATATTTAGTGTCATCTTGTCCTAATTTTTCACTTGTCTTAAGACAAGGTGAAACTCTACCGAAATAACACCAAGTATATTTCAACATCATTTGGTTTACACCCTTGTTTTCTTGTTTCCCATTTTTGGACAAAAGGAAACAACATATATAGATACCGCTAGATATTGTGTGTCCACCACTTTTGTATTCTACTTACGTGACTAGGTTGCAATGTTAGAGCACAAGTGTTGAAAGTGTTCATGGTACATACTCATGATCTAATAGGCCCCCTTATCTCAAAAACCCATACTTTAGACTTATTATCATCGTATTTAGGAGTTTCATCCTTGTCTTCTTTTGAGTTGTTACACTTCCCACATTGTAGCCATACAATTGAGATATTTATGTCTTGTTTCCATTGTGAAATTAGGCCTAAATCTATATACTGTAGAGTTATATTGTTCGCACATATAGCAATTTCTTGTTATACTTAGACAAAGTTTTTACATCCTAACTTTGTCTTGAGTTTTGTGAGTGTTGAGGATACATTGTTAGCATTGCGATAACATCATTTTGACACTAGAAATCTTACTTTCCCAAAAGCTTGGTTCACGTGTCCAAATAGTGTCATTACACTGCTCACATTGTTATCATCCATTTTACGAGACTTGGACTTTATTAGTGTTTAGAAAATGGTTTTTAGTATATCTTGTTAGAAGATCGCGTCAACATTCTCTTATCATTTAGGCCTTGTTTGTTACAAACTTGACCTAACTGGTGATATTGTGTTGTCACTATTTGGTTTCAAACCTATCTAGACAAAATCTTAGAGAATAAACTATTTGGTGTAAACCAAACTTTGAGTGTTGTACGTCATTATATTGTTCTAAGGAAAACTTGTGTCATATATTACCTTGCTAGGGTAGCTTGTTCATTATTCTTTAGTTCATACGTTTGTTTTGACCCATCACTTTTGTGGCTATTCTATAGTCACCTTGTTTTGGAAAATTAGCGTTGTTATGTCAAAAATTTGACTAGGGTCCCTTGTTAATAAATCTTAGTGGAAATATTTCATGTTTTACCTTTTATTATAAGTAATGCCTACTACAAGAATGGGGTCACAAAAGTTGGCAGCCAATATATTTGGAGGTGAAAACCCTATTTTGGAGGATAATCTCATGATTGACCATAGTGGTGGAGAGGAGGAGTATCCTCATGCAGATGCAGAGCTTCATTCTACCCATTTTGATGACTACATTTTTCATAATAAACATGAAGTTATTATGTGGGTTGTGGAACTAGGATCCAAATTACCTTCCACAATAGACCCTTCTCTTATTACTAGCATGGTTCAAGGAGAAGAAGAAGTAGACCTCCCTCATCACACTATTAATGAAATTTTAAATATAAGTCATGCCTCTACTTCTGCACAAAAGAATAATGAGGAGATACCATTTGAAAATGATGGATACTATCATTTACCTCCTATTAAAATTTGTTGCAAAGACCATGAAGAACATGTTCATCATGCACAACCTCCTCCTAACAAAGATCATCATGAAATACCTATTAAAGAGGTTACGTTAGAACAATAGGTCCAAGCCCTCACTCATCAATTAGCAATTTTGGCTTCACATATACAAAAATAACAACCAAAAGTTGTGAAACAAACTATACCAAAGGAAAAATCTAAAGCTTCATTTTATAAATTCCCAATAAACACTCCTCAACGGGAGGCACAAAGAGATTCTCACAAAAAATCAGGGTGGACATACACCTAGGCTTAACCCTTTGTATAGACCTATGCCACCACCCATGTAAGATCTAATTTTTAATCAAGAATGGTCAACAATGAAGAACATCCTTCAAGCGTTACAAGAGGGCCAAACCAGTAGTAATAACAAGAAGTATCAATTTGATGAGTTATGTCCTTACCCATTTGATAAAGCTATGCTACGGTGTACCTTTCCCAAGATATTTTATTTTCCAAACTTTGATAAATAAAAGGGAAAAGGTGACCCTCATGATTATCTAAAGGACTTTTATATGGCATGTCAAGAAGTGGCATTCATCGACAATTATCTTATGTGCATGTTTCCATGAAGTTTAGGAGCAACGATGCTAGATTGGTTTGTGCATATTCCTAAGGGATCCATATCAACATGGTCAAAACTAGCAGAGAGTTTTGTGATAGGTATTGTGAGAGATTTATCACGGTGTTTCACTCAATTAATGGAGTTCAACATGATATAATATAATATTCTTCTCTATATTAATGTTCGATACATGTGGCTATTATATAGCCATATACATAGCCAAAACAACCTCCAACAAAATAGGGAGGTGTTATAACAATTAACACTATTTAGTTGTGATTGTTACTCCCGTAACAATACACAACTCAACACCAATAATATATTATTGTTTATATAACAATAATATATTAATAACATATTAAACTATATAATAATAATTACCAACGTAATTATTATCTTACACAATGTAAATACTAATTCCTAACATTCCCCCCCTTAGTGTTTACATGGTAGAAAAACATCCACACACTCAACTGCAGTATGCTCACCCCTGTGGCATGTCCAACTCTGTGACTCATGACCTTGATCCAAAATAAAGGCTCTCTCCTTCCATGGTTTTAAAGAAGCTTACCACAAACCTTGATGTGACAGAACTCATCAACCGTCCACCTCGTGTGGTTTTCTCTGGATCCTCCCGAGGTGGACAGGTTTGTGGGAATTATGTAGGAAACACAACTTGCATATTACAAAACCACATAATAGAAGAAATACTGAAAATATTTCACATTACTTCCTATAAGAATCATAATGTTCTTAATCGTAGTCTCTGTCATTGATCGCTGCCACTCAATCTCAAACAACATAGAAAACTGCCACTGCCACTGGAAGCTTTCCTTGACTAAGTCGTTTTGGGTGCAGAATGGGAATGGAACATTGGTATGTATTCCCCCCCACAATGTGAAATTCCAAATAAGAAATCAGAAAGGGAAAAATGTATTGTGTTGTATCATACTAACTGGATCTTGTTGTCTTGATCTTGCTGCACATGATCACCATTTCCAATGAACGTATTCACTGACCGATCATCTTCCAACGAAGTACGGTCAGTCAGAGGATCTCTGCAGTCAGAGGATCTCCATAGTTTTTTGCTCTCTTATACAATTCTTTTCTAGTATTAACAATAAATCACACCACTCAAAGCAACAGGAACACTGCAAACTGAAGCACACTGAGAAAATGGAAACCACACTGAAAATCATATACTCACACCATACATATGCCACCACAGCTTCTACGCAGCCCCATCGTTGGTGACTGACGAGAGGTCGCTGAATGACCTCCATCCTCCTGTGCCTCCATCCTCCATTTGCATGTTGCTAGCTCAGCGGATTATGGCTTTGAAGCTCATCAGGTTTCACATTGAACTTTATTTTGTCTCCCCCTCATAATGTGAACCATAAAATTTATTAGGACGTCAGGTCACCGCCGAAAATGCATCCACAAGATGTTTTATTTTTACAAATTTTTACAATGACTCTTTTGACGATGAGACTACTTTGAACAATAACATTTGACAAAATGATACTGGATTTTGACAACACAATTATTTAGACAATGACATATATGAGAATGGAAACTTTAACACTTGACCAATTTACGACTATTACATAGAAGACAACTATAATGAAAAGTAATTAAAGATTACTTTTCGAGAATAGTGACACTTAACTCTTTTAAAATACGACAAAATGACAATGGTATACAAGACAATGATTCTTTTGATAAACGTGGATAACATAAACACAAACTACATGAGAGACTACACGACATAGGAAAAAGAAATCAGTTTTTCACTTGGACAAAAATAAAAAGGACTCCTTAATGAATACTAATACTTAATGATGAATGACAAAGAACAAGTGTCTATATGACAGATCTAAATAAAAAACAAAACAAGAATTAATTGAACCGACTCAATACTTGCATATGCATAGATAGATGAATAGTTTGTGCTCCTCATTGTTGGATGGCTTGCTTGTGTGTAAAACTATTGGCAACGAAAATCAGAGATGTGAACGCAATGTGTGTAATGAACTTCAATGCAAATCAAATCCAATCCAATCTGGCAATGTTGGTCGACTATCCTGAGCTTTGTAGTCTCCAAAAAAATCTGTACGAACTCTACTGATCAGGAGTTGAGCCATCAATAATTAGGAAACACAGGATGCGACTGCAACAAACATCAAGCTTGTATTTCCTAGCAGAAATTTGCAACAAATCAAAAAATTCTAACTTAACTAAAAACGCATTTACATGGATCTCATAAAATCAATCATGAATTAATAGAACATAAATCACGTCAGCAGTGGCATGCAAATATATTGATGCAAACATATGTTTGATTCTCTTCACCATCCGGAGAACTATGGTTGTCTAGATCTGGAGCTAATGTCATGCTAGATGCAGATGTATATGAGCCAAAATGGATTAATACGCAGATTTTCTAGATTCCACAAATAATGGAAAATCGAGCCGCCTTGTACCTTGATGCTACACATTTAGAAATTTGATGTCAAATCACATATGAGCAAAGTCACAACCACGTATGAGCTAGGTCTTGATGTAATATATTCACAATCACACAAAAATAGGAAGTCACATATCAATACACAGCTACAAATATTGGAATATGCAGGAAAAGACTCGATAAATCTATCCCAATGGAAAGAGATTTGTAGAGTGTTGAATGGAGGCAGACCACAATTTAAGATATCACCAAAGGATTCAATGCTGCGTAGCCACTGATAACTCACATGCAATAGATAGATCGTACACGTATCGACTTCACAAAATGGCATTAAACAAAGGGAAATTCCTGTAAGAGACTCTCATGGATCCTTGCTCAAAGAATGGCGACCAGACTTATGGAAGAGGAATTTTTGGATCTTAAGCGCTCTGATACCAATGATAGGTATTGTGAGAGCTTTATCACAGGTTTCACTCAATTAATGGAGTTCAACACAGATATAATATAATATTCTTCTCTATATTAATGTTCAGATACATGTGGCTATTATATAGCCATATACAAAGCCAAAACAACCTCCAACAAAATAGGGAGGTGTTATAACAATTAACACTATTTAGTTGTGATTGTTACTCCCGTAACAATACACAACTCAACACCAATAATATATTATTGTTTATATAACAATAATATATTAATAACATATTAAACTATATAATAATAATTACCAACGTAATTATTATCTTACACAATGTAAATACTAATTCCTAACATTTTGTAGGACACTTATCTTTCAATGTATAAAATGATGTTACCATGTTAGATCTCTGCAATGCCAAACAACGAAACAATGAAAACTTTGCTACATTTTTACGAGAGATGGAGAGGGTTAGCTAGTCACTTTCCTTTCTCCCTACGCAAAAGCAGCTGATAGACATATTTTTTCCCAAACTCCATCCAGACACTACATTCCACTTGCAAATTTGTTGTGGTAACACGTTTGAAGAGTTAATATAAAAGGGATTCTAATTGAAAAGGCATTGTTAGGGGGACTCTAAAACCTTTCTTCCGCGAACACAACAATTATAAATCTAATGATAAAACAAATTTTGTTCCTAATAGAAACAAAAATTTGTTAGTGATGGCATATTAGACTCTTAACGGGTGCAAGACGTGTTGAACCACACACCTTTAAACTTGCAAAGGGTAATCCACCTACCAAGTATAAACACCACACTTTTACTCCTCTATTTAAATCCATATTATCTATACTAAAATAGTTGGAGACCATTAACATGGTTAAGTACCCTGAAACGAAACCCTATGGGGATGATACACCCAAACCATCATGGTTTAGGGAAAATGAATTATGTGGGTTCCACCACATAAAGGGTCACAAAACTAACAAGTGTTTAAGATTAAAACACTATATTCAATACCTATTTGACAATGTGATATTGAAGTAGACTTTGATGTCACTACAAAATATCCAAATACAAACTTAGGGATCTTCAAAGAGAATTTTCCCAATCATGAAGAAATAAAAATCCGGATAGGGGACAATCATCTCAGAATAAAAATGCTAACTATATGTCAAACAAATACCATTTTGATGCCTTTATAGGTTGTGTTGACCCACTCATTAAGAAAATAAATACAATTACAATTGTTGATCAAAGAACACTTGACAAAAAGAACATAAGAATTCCACGCAGGGAAGTGAGTCATATTCAAAGGTGTGAATGGATAGGAGAACGTAAGCAAAATAGAAGTTCAACTTTTGGTACTTAGTTGTTTTCACTTATGAAGGTCTATTTTAGAGATGGCATGCAGAGCACACAAATGAGGTAGAGACGTGCGTGCCACACATTGGCTATTCTTGGAGGATTGGATACGAAGCACTTTGCATAGACACAGGCTGGAAATAGATTTCCCTACCGTCGATTACTAGTAGTAGTCTATTGTTAGCACACTTGCATGTGTAGCTATTTTTGTAATGGCACATGGCTAGTAATAGCATGTGACCTATTTTTAGAATAGATAAGTGGTGAAGGGAAATTCCCCACCCTTATATATATGTAGTAAATTGTATAATAGAGGGGGGTCAAGATATACAGAGATATGTTGTTAAATATGCTACGCACATACTACTGATATTGTAATGAATCTTCTATAAACTTATTGTAGTTAATATAATGGAGGATATTGGTTGAATCTAAGTGTTAGTTTTAGTGATGTGTTACTAATGGAACTATATATGTTAAAGTCTTCATCATGCTAACACCTGCAATAAAGAACCCTAAAGAGGGACTTGGTACCTTTGCGTGCTTCAAGTGAGCGCTCGAGTTTAGGCTTGAGTGTTGTGCCAGCGTGTCTCGGGTATTATTGAATTTGTATCACTAAATTCTAGCATGCATCATTGGTTCCGGGACCTCTTTTCACTTGTTTTTAGGATGGTTCACAATGAAGATGTACCCGGTTAACTCTAGCAAGTATTGAAGAGTGGATACATGATCTAGAGGAAGAATACACACGGTAATTCAGCACTGGATTTTAATTTAACACATGCATGTGGGTGGAAGAGTATGACAATTTATATGAGATTTTTTTCACTATATTTTTAGTAGAATTATACGAGTGGCTGATTTCCTATGTGTCTAAGTGAAATTGGAGGTATCACACACTTGTCTTGATGCGGGAAGAATTCCAACCCCTATATGATGTTGATCTAATGTGGACTTGACCTATGGATGAGTGGTTCGTGGTGTCTTAAATAGTTATATTTTGGAATAATCAATTTCCACTTATTTGTGTCCAGAGGTAGCTGAATTCCAGTTCTTACGACATCCAAGGGGAGCTTACCTAAAAGGATTTCCACTGGTGATCAAGATCTTGATGGTAACTTTGAATCTAGAGAATAAGACGATGGCTAACTAAACATCACCACGCATGGGGGAAGGAGTAGGATTGGTGAAAGATGGTAGACCTAGCGGAGAAAGGTAGAGAGAGGAAAGGAGGCTTAAGTATAATGAGGGCGTACGAGATATAGATAGAGAAGTAGCATACCATCACAAAGTATGGTGTTGAGGAGAGAGATGGCTCATGAAGGATTTGAAGCTCACAGAGAAGACATGGAGCCATAACATCAAGAACTCCCCCATCTTGGAAAGCATGACAAGGATTCCCTCAACCTCACATAGAAGTGCACCAATAGAGACAACCTAATAACCTTTCCCTTACATTTGGTTTTTCAACATCTAGTACAACAAGTAGTCAACAAGCTAGTTCAAGCAAAGTGGGAGAGTAGGAGCGAGTCTTATAAGAGGCACAACAATGGTAGCACAAACAAATTCATTGTTATACGGGAGTACCTTTTTAGGTGTATCATCAGCACAAAATATAAGTGTGCCAATTTTTGGATTAACTTCTGGGAGTAGTAACACTTCGCATACTATCGGGGTTTAGTTCAGTTCTACTATTGGGACACAGGGAATTACATCTTCTCGGTCCGACACTAGCTACAATTTTGAGATTAGGAGGCATAGGTAGCTCTGGTTCAGGTGGATCTAGTGGTTCTAGAGGCAGGGGAAACATAGGAGGTTCATTGGATCAGGTGGGCAAGGTCCACACCAACCCCATAATATTTACATGGAAATGTCTCTTCATCTTCCAGAATATAGGGGCATAGAAGATAATGCTGAACATGTTCATATGTGTGAAATATTGTGGCATGAAAAAAAGGGATCATGGCTTCTGAGTGTAGGGCAAGCCAATTTTCCACTATGTTACAAGGGTGCGCACACAACTAGTACAAAATTTTTGACCCTGATCAGACTTGTGTAGATTATATGGCTTTAAAGGATGCATTCCTTAAAGAGTTTCATATCCTTGAGTTTGAGTAGAAGAGTATAAGCACACTCAAGGATATTAAGCAAGGCACTACTGAAAGTGTTAGAGAGTATGATGCATGGTTTAAAATGTTGTTATCAAATATTTCTTATGATATACATGTAAGATAGCATGCATAATGGTTCATTGCGGGATTGATTACCCCTTTTAGGACGGAAATATCACATAATACATACACTAATCCATGTGAAGCAATTGAAGAAACCTTCGTTGAGGTAGTTAGAAGCATAGATACTATGGTGAGCCTATTCTTAGAAGCACAAATATTAACAATGGAAAAACAAGTTGGAGAAACTATCAAGAAATTCAACACATGAGATGTGCACAGGATTTGGGCACATATTGTCAGAAGTGAAGGTCACACAAAGGATAGTTTCCCTCACATAACAATAAGCTCATTGCTGATGGATTGCAAAATATTCCACCTAAATCATGATGTTGTCCACTATCGCCATTATTACAACATGCGATAAGGAAAACGCTTCAAGCTACTATAAAATCAGCAGGCCCACGACTCATGACACGAAGGACTATCGATGATTGGATAGATCCATGATGCTATAGATATTGGTGTATGGCAAACAGAGTGTTTCAAATAACTTGAAGGAAAGAATGAGCATTAGGACGGGGAGCATAATCAGGCATGCCATCATCAAAATGACGAGTGTTTTGAAGGTATTCGTGGCGAGAGGTCGAGATTGCCACAAAGTGGATTCGAGAGGACAAGGCCGTGGTGGTGGAATAAGTAAGTTTCTTGGTGGAACATGTTATACATGTGGATATCCTTACCACTATAGGTGTGAATGTCCTCAGAATATTACATGTTCTTTTCGCAGAAAAAATCATAGCTATAAAGAGTTTCCGGACTTATATGAGCATCTGAGTAAGTAAAATAAACAAGAAAACAAAGGCACAGGGATGGTTAGGATACACATGCATTGTGGATAATCAATAGATTCCCAAGATGGGAGTATAATTTTAGGCACTACAAGTGAAGATCACGACCCGCGCTAAGGCAACACATGTCAAAGAGGCACTACAACATAAACCCACCATCACTAAAGATGAGGTTCTTCATGCATGGTACCCAGATCCTGTCTATCAAAAGGAGATTGACCAGATATAATGGAATTTCTAAGGAATCTTTAGGGTGAGATACAAAGACTTAAAAGAGTAGAATAAATCATCGTGAGATGGTCCAAAATGATATAGATGACTTAAGAGAAGTGTGTAAAATGTTGCGCCAGGAGAACATCATTCCATTGTTAGGATTTGGTTAAAAGGGAACACTATGCGCATAAGTACCGAGACCGGTCGGAAAATCCTATATGAAAATATCCCTCATCATAACCTAGATTATGACAAGGAAATCACTAATGTTGTTGTGGATGGGTGGATGTTGAGTAATATACTAATTGATACAAAAAGTGCGAAGTCAATGTTCTAGATTCATGGGTACAAATGGGGAGACCCCCCATTACGTGAAACCATCCTCTAATGTATTATTCATGGCTAACTAGACTAAGGACACTCCCATAGGAGTTTTAAAAGATGCATCCATTACAATACAAGGAGCCAAGTTCAACGGAGACTTTGAAGTTTAACGCTGAGTAATCGATAGCTTCCTAGATCTATTAGGGCATCCTTGGTACTATGTAAATAAATGTTGATCTTTGGTTCAACAAGGGCTATATCAGTTTTGAAAATTAAGAGGAAAGGGTCATTATCCCTTTAATAGATGGAAATTTTGTATCCTATGTTAAGCCCTTAAGTGAAGAATATCTAAATAGGATTTATGTACGTGTCATCTGAGATCCAAAGATGATTGAGCCAATCAAAGAAGGACTATTTCAATGGGAGGATGCACAGTCTATTAGCAATACTACAAGTGTTGCTTGTGATAATTGGGCTCACAACACTTATGAGTTGGTAGGGTGCAAAGTAAAGAGCATATTCCCTTAAGGCACAAAACCATGTTATGTCAGGAGGATAGGTAACAACTCAGTACCTTGTTACATAGGAGAAGGGGATCCCATGGTATTCCTATACACCATGGAAGAAAAATGGATAGACCCACTGGAAAGAAGAAATATGCTAGCATATACACTACATGGGATAGTAGCATGCTGGTGGGTGGTCCACAGAGATAATCTGGTCAAATGGAATGAAATTGGGATTGCTCTTGCTACTAGGTTCTTTAGGAAATGCACCTACTCAAATATGTATTTATCATGGTAATCAACCTATTCAACACCACGTTTAGAAGTTTGAGAGACTCTAGATAGAAGGGCAAGAAGATTTACCACCTTCACTATGGGTGCATCGGTTTTATTCCACTTTACAAGGTCACATGTGCTTGGTATGTATATGCAAAACTCCATAGAGAAACTGGAAATTGGAAAAATTTAATTGTAGGAATGACCTAGACATTTGACTTCTTCTCTACAAAACCTCTGGTAGAAGAGGCATGGAAAGTTATCAAGCACTTAACTATGGGGGATAATGCCAAGGCTGAGGAACCCTTCAAGATTTATTAGATAAAGAAGAATCAGAGCACGTCTTAATGATGAACCAGAGATCGATGCAACATTTCTCCAATGCACTTTCCTTGAGAAAGAGAAAGAAAAAATGGTATAATTAGTGGATGATGAAGAAGTAGATAATTTGGATGTAAACCATTCAACATGAATGTGTGAGGTATTAGATAGTGCGAGATAAGACCACGTGTGCCTATCATGAACCCATGATGACAAAGCATGTGAATATTGGAAAAGATACTCGAGCCTAAGGAAGTCATAATTAGAGACTATTGGTCGACTCAAGTGAAAAACCTGATAGAGTTACTAAGGGACTACTAGACCTATTTCCTAGGGGGTACCATGAACTTAAAGGCATGCAAGAATCATTAGGGGATATGAAGATAAATCTTAAAGAGGGTGCGCACACAATTAGAAAGAGGCCTTACAGAATGAACCCCAATTTACAAAAATGGTCAAAGAGGAGATTGATAACATGTTGAAATCTGGAATTATCAAGCCCCTTGATGAGTCGTGTAACACCCTGAACTGTTGTTACTTCCTCCTGAGCATACAAGTGTTGATATGTGATTTATTTTGTAAAAAGGATGTGTTCCTTTGATTGAGAAGTCATGCTTGATATGTATTGTATCTTCTTTGCAGATTGCAGATCTTTGACTGAGTCGGAATGTGATTGGACTCTTTTATTTCTTTCATTTTACACCTGAGTTTAATCTGATTTTGGAATGAATTATGGAGTTATCCATCTATAAGACCTAGCCTTGGATCAGTGGTATTGATCCAAGTGGTGCTTTAAGTTTATTCGTGATGAATTAAAATTATAGACCTTAAGCAGGTTGCAAGGTCTGGATGCATTGAATAAGCTAGTCCGGAGTATAACTCAGGCTGATCATGTTAAATGAACTGGTGCCAGATATCGTAATATATCTGGAAGGTCTTGATCGTGGACCAGGTAATAATTCAGTTACATTTAATTCACTAGCCTATTGGCAGTACAGGAGTGAACCCTGTTCGTGAATGTATGTTGAAGGTTCTTTTTCTGAGCATTTGAAATATTAGACCCAACTGGATTTGTTAAGGTTAGTAACCTAAAACTAAACCTAACCTAGGGGTTAGATTAGTATTAATCTAACCTAGACCTAGGCTAAGAGCTAATGTTCTAAGTTAGTATCTATGTGCAAAGTGGTTAGACTAGGTGTTATCCTAAATCCTAACCTAAGTTACTAACCTAACTATTGAACAAGGAGGAAGGGGACCTTTGGAAGGGTGCGAACCATGGGCGGCGTTTCTATGTTATTAAATGCATGGATAAGCATGAGGGACAGGTAATTTGGTGGAGGTTTTAAAACGGCTAACTAGAGCCGACGTGGCAGGTCGCCAAAGTTGGAAATGGTCTTTGATGTGCAATTGTCCATCGCCAACTATGGCGGTCGGTGGCAGTGGAGATTGAGCGGGAAATTGGGAGTAAATGCAATTAAGGAATTGTTATCCAAAATTCACCCCTCAAGGTAATTTTGATAACATGCATCAAATTCTTTTGTCCCAAGCAATTATATTGAGTCCAGGCAAAAATTCATATTTCTAGGGTCCCCTCATATTTTTTCTAACTCCCCTGTCCAAGAAGAAGAGAGCAAGTTCTGAGAAAATGTAAAAAATTGCAAAAACAAGCTCGGGCAGAAAAAATCATAAAAATGGCTAAGTCCTAGTCCTTGCAATAGTCGGGACAGTTGGGACATCTGGACGTGAAACCGGGTGAAATGAGTCAAGGCAGCCCGAAACAGTTTGGGACGCGCGGGACAAAAGTACGCGAACCGGCCGAACCGGGCGAAATGAGTCAAGGCAGCCCGGAACAGTTGGGCCGAAAGTACGCGAAGTACGCGAACCGGCCGAACCGGGCGAATCGGGAAAATTTGTCCCGAACGGTCCGAAAGAAAATGGGACATCTGGGCCGCGAGTACGCGAACCGGCTGGTTCGGCCGAAACAGGGAACTTCAGCACTGGGCCAAATGGGACAAAGGGACGCGGGACGCGGATAGCCGAAGGAGCCGAAGGCCAATCAGATCACGCCACGTGTCACCGGCAGAAAAGGGACATGGAAGCCCATTTCGGGCGGTTCGGAAGAATTTGTCCCACGCAGCACTGGGACATTTGGGACAAAGGGACGCGTGGGACGCGAAAAGCCGAAATGGCCGAAGACAGAGGAGAAAAGTCAACGTTTGGTCCGGAAACTTCAAACGGCCATAACTTTTGACTCCGAGCTCCGATTTTCACAAAATTGGACTTTCTGGAATGAGCACGACGTCCTCTACGCCACAAAAACTGGATTTCTTAATTTTAATGAGGGTAGATATATTTAAATAAGAGAGATATATTCAGCTCCAGTCAGTTAATGCTCATTCCCATCAAATGACAGAAAAACACCTGCCAGCCCAAAATAGCCGCCCTTCACTCGAAGGCCATAACTTTTGCATTTTTCAACAAAATCACACAAAATTGGTACCATTGGAATTTTGGTTCCAAGTCCAATGCACAAAGAATCAAGAAATTCCATATTTGATCGAAATTGATTGAGATTTTTAAGAAAACGTGGCCTGATTCATATAACAAGTTGTTTTAATTGGTAGCTAGGAGTGTAATTAAGAGGCATGGTCATCATTCTTTCTCTCTTTGCAGCACATGGGAAAGTATGGGGAGCCTTTTGCAAGTAATATACAATCATTTCACTCAATTTAATGCCTCTTACAGGTGGTTGAAGGACAGATTTCAGGATTTCCATTTTCCCTTCTCTTTTCCTTCTCATTTTTCTATAAATTGGAGTGTTGGGCTCATTGTAAAGGGGAGAGTTTTTGGGTAGCAAAGCTCTGCCAAAATTGCTTTGTGAAGCCAGTGTGTTGCAGGCCCTTGTAGTGGACTCCTTGCATGGTGATCCAGGCCCTTATCTTGTAATAGATTGAACTGTGCATATCATGAAGCAATAAAATACCAGTTTGTGGATGTATCTTCCCCTGCTGTGTTTTCTTGCATTCTTCTTGCCCCTTTGATCTTTCTATAAGAATATTGTGTCTATTATTATGTTCTTGCATGGATTCATTATCATTTTGTATGCTTGGAATATCATTGTGAATGCATTTTGCTAGATTATGGTGAACTTTCATCACCTCTTCTAGTGTGCACTTTGCCTCTGTATTTCACACATTTGGAGACTACTCTCACATCCTCCTTTTCTGGTGTATCACCGCTTTAGTGTAAGCTTTCATTTTATGTATTCTCTTTCCTGGTCCCTTGGAATTCTAGATTAGAATAACTAGTTTCCCTGCATTAGAGTAGATTGTGGCAGGTAGTTTAGGAGAAAGAACCAACTTTCTCTGGAGGTCTATCTCAAGTAGCAAGTCCCACAAATTGGAGATAGTACCCATGTTATCCAATCACACCGTGAGTTCAAGTATATCACTGAGGTCTTTGTGATTCGGTGATAACAGGAATACGAGACATAAGCAGTATGTTTCAAATCTTTGGCCAAAGTATCGCAAGTCTTGATTGCGTTGTCCGAGTCACTGGTCTAAGGGATGAGATGCCGATGAATAATGGTAACAATTATTCAGTTAGGTTCTGGACAGAGAATTCAATCCTGCAGAATAGGGAAGAGAACCGCAAGAGTGATGTGTTAAATAAAACGCTAACTCTTATTACTCATGAATAGATCGGTAGATTGCCGAGTCATGGAATGAATAGATCGGAGGTACTCCGAGTCATTACAAATTTGCATATGGTTATCTCAGTATAAGAATGGTTATTTGATTTGTGAGTTCTAAATTATGTATTTAGAACCAGGAAGCATTTATCAAAAAAAAAAAATTGACTTGTTCTAATGTATAAAATGAGGATGTTACATCTTGGTATCAGAGCTAAAGGTTGCAGCTCTTGGGCCTATTGTGTCCATAATCTGATAAAACCTGAATTTTCTTGTAACAGAAAATGGTTAGAACAAGGGGGAATGTTGCAAATAATGCTCCACCTGAAGGAGGAGCGTGCAACAACCTGAAACTTGATGAGATCCTTGCTGCCCTGTTGGACACAAGAGATCGCTTAGCTGTACTTGAACAACAGGTGATGGGAAATGAGGAGGATGAAGAAGCTGATAATAACAATCAGCAACCTCCTGAGGACAACCCTGACATGGGAGTTGATGTTAATGTTGAAATGCACTGTCCAACCGAGAAAACAAAAAAGCCTGGCAAAGCAGAACTCACTAATGATATAAAAGGATAAGCCCACCTAAGTATGATGGCACCACATTAGGAGATGGAGCCGAGAACTCGGCTCATTGAATAAATGGAGAAGTACTTTGCAATAAGGAACTTCTCAGAGGAAACCAAAGCTATTTGGGGAGCCTATCAGCTTTCCCACGAAGCATCTTCGTGGTGGGATAAAAGCTCAACTAAACATTGATGAGACCAATATTACTTGGGATCAATTTAAAGGATATTTTAGGCAACGTTGGCTGCCACAACTTTTCTATGATCGAAAATGACAGAATTTCAGAACTTAGCTCAAGGAAGCTAACGGTAACTGAATACTAGGAGTGGTTTACAAAACTCCTCAAGTATGCACCGCAGTATCAAACTGACAAGAAGTTCGAGAATACGGAAATTCATCATGGGATTGAATCCCATGATAGGGGAGAGGTCGATGTTCACACCCAACCACTATGAAAGGAGTTGTTGAAAAGGCCATAAGGCAAGAACAGAAATTAAAGGCTATTTCTGCTCATAAAGAGGAAGTGCGGAAGAAGACCGTAAACCCTTCTTCAACCTCTCTTGCACCTTAAAAGGACCATGGAAAAGTTTGGAAACAAGAGTAAGTTTCAGTGATAACAAAGAAGAAAGCGAGTAGTAAATAAGTCTGCTTTGGAAATATAAGAGATAATTTTTCCAAAAATATAACAATGGGCGTAAGCCCTATGGAGGACAACGTGACAATTACAAGGTTGGTGGAAATTTTGAGCCTAAAAGGGACCCGTAGGAGGCTGCTACAATTGTGGCAAAGACCACTACGTAAATCAATGCCCTTTGAAGAAGGATGATCGTAATCAAGCAAAGATAAGATACATGCTGCAGAGTAGTTTGTTAACAACAAGCTGAAAAGCAAGTGACACCTATAGAAGTTCGGGTAAGTTATTTGGCATACTGTCACACTATTCTTTTGATACAGGAGCTACTTAATGTTTTATTTCTAATAAACTTGCTTCTAAACTTAAGAGAAAAGCTAGAAAAATGGATAAACCTTGGACTGCATAAGTATAGTAATAACTCTATTCATACGGTGAGTATGTGTCTTTTTGGGCAGTCCTTGACTTACCTAACTTTTCCATAGAAGTTGACCTCTATGTTACACCCTTGGGATCGTATGACATTGTCACGGTGTCAATTAGTTAGCTGACCATAAAGCAAAAGTAGATGCTATGAAAAGAACATAAAATGTCTAGATGATCGGATGGAATCAGCAGAGATTCAAGGGTGAACGGGAAATTTCAGTTAGAAAGTCATCAACTATGCAGACTTAAAAAGGCTAAAAACAAAGGATGTACCCTTTATGCAAGTAAATATATCTAAATCTTCATAAGAAGATGATGATTCCATGAAACGATTTCCTCTGCTACAAAGTTTCGGGGATGTTTTTCCGAGGAATTACTGTGGTTACCACCCAAGAGAGAATTTGACTTCACCATCGAAATCAAACCAGAATGCAGATCCTATTTCCAAAGCACCTTATCGGATGACTACTAGAGTTGGTCGAGCTTAAGGAACGATTCATAGAACTTTTGTCTAAAGGTTTGATCAGACCAAGTGTTTCACCTTGGGGAGCGCCCGTGATATTTGTGAAAAAGAAGGATGGAACGCTTAGGCTGTGTATCGATTATCGAATGTTGAACAAGGCAACAATCAAGAACAGATATCCACTTCCTAGGATCGATGATCTATTTGATCAGATGTGTGGAGCAGCGGTTTATTCTAAGATAGACCTTCGATCTGGTTATCATCAGTTAAGGATTAGAGAAGAAGATATTCATAAAACAGCTTTCCGAACAAGGTACGAACATTATGAATTCACGGTTCTACCCTTTGGATTAACTAATGCACCCACAGCCTTTATGAACTTAATGAACAATATTTTTCAAGAATATCTGGACAAGTTTGTACTTGTATTCTTGGACGATATTCTCATTTATTCTAAAAGCGTTGAGGAGCACAATGAGCATTTGAAGATAGTTTTGGGAATTCTGAGAAAAAGAAAGTTGTATGGTAAGTTATCCAAATGTTCTTTCTTTGATTCAGAAGTTCACTATTTGGGTCATGTCATAAGTAAAGAAGGAATTGATGTAGATCCTTCAAAAATAGTGGCAATAACTGAGTGGCCTACACCAAAGAATGTGCACGAAGTAAGAAGCTTCATGGGTCTTGCTGGTTACTATAGAAAATTTGTAAAGGATTTTTCTAAAGTAGTTGCACCAATAACTTCATTGCAAAAAGAAGGATAAGAAATTCATATGGAATGATAAGTTGAAGCGGCTTTCAAAAGTTTGAAAGACAGGTTGACTCTCGCACCTATATTAGCTATACCTGGACCCTAATGGGAGTTTCTTGTTGTAACGGATGCTTCTAGGGAAGGCCTTGGAGGTGTTTTGCTTCAAAATGATCAAGTCATAGCATATGAAAGTAGAAAACTTAAATTACATGAGCTGAATTATGCCCCTCATGATTTGGAGCTTGCTGCCATTGTTCATGCACTTCAAGTCTGGAGACACTACTTACTTGGGAAACCTTTTGAGTTGAAAACTGATCACTTGGGACTGAAATATATTTTTACTCAGCCTAATCTTAATGCCAGACAGAGAAGATGGTTAGAATTTTTATCACAATATGACTTTGATATTAGCTATATCAAAGGGAAGGAGAATAGAGTAGCTGATGCTCTAAGTCGTAGGAGGCACATTTCTGGCTCTTATAACATTAAGAACTCAGTTTAAAGATGAGGTAAAAAGTGCCTCAGAATCAGATGCATACTTTCAGCAAGTAAAAGCAGCGCTTGCTGCAGAACCTAATGATGAAAGGTATAAAGGTTTTCATTTTGATAATGAAGGAATCTTGCGTTATGAAAATAGGGTATATGTACCTATGTTGAACGACTTGAGAAAGAAGTTGTTAGTTGAATTTCATAATTCACCTTTCTCTGGACACCCGGGTATCACAAAGATGCTTGCTGATCTGAAACAACAATACTTTTGGAAAGGTATGAAAAAGGATGTCATAAATTTTGTGACCCATTGTTTGGAGTGTCAGCGGGTTAAGGCAGAACATATGCACCCTGCTGGACTGTTATATCCTCATAGCATACCGCAGTACAAATGGCAAGTAATAACCATGGATTTTGTACAAGGATTACCCATGTCCAGGAATAAACATGATGTTATCCTGGTAGTTGTAGATAAACTGACTAAGGTAGCTCATTTCATCACTGGAAATCTAAAGGATGATTCACCAGTGTTGGGAAAAAGATTTGTACATGAAATTTTCAGATTACATGGTGTACCCGAATTGATTATATCTGACAGGGATCCAAGAATGACGTCAAGATTTTGGAAAACGCTTAATGCAGCTCTTGGAATGAAACTAAACTTCAAGCTTTACGCATATCATCCAGGAAACGGATGGACAAACTGAGAGGGTAAATCAAGTGTTGGAGGACATGTTGCGAATGTATTGCATGGATCAACAGTATAAATGGGAAGAGTATCTTCCATTAGTTGAATTCGCATACAACAACACTTATCACTCATCTCTTAAAATGGCACCATTTGAAGCACTTTATGGAAGAAAGTGCAGAACTCCTGTTAGCTGGGATAGTGTTGAGGATAGAGTGGTAATTGGACTAGAGATTCTCACAGAAATGGAATAGCAAGTTAAGCTGATTCGAGAACGATTAAAGGAAGCAGCGGATAGACAGAAGAGCTATGTTGACCTTAAGCGGATTGATCGCAGGTTTGAACTTGGTGAGAAGGTTTTTCTTCGTGTTAAACATAGAAAGAGTTCTATAACTTTTGGCAAGGCTGCCAAGTTGTCACCTTGATTCATGGGACCTTTCGAAATTGTCGAAATAATCAATCCTGTAGCTTATCGATTAGCATTACCACCTGCTTTATCTCGCATGCATGATGTTTTCCATATTTCTTTGCTTAAGAAATACATTTCAGATCTGTCACATGTTTTAAATTGGAATTCCTTGCAGGTCCAAGACCCAGGAATAATCGTGGTTAAACCCACACGAGTGCTGGAAACTCGCCAATTGCATTTGAGAAATCGTGAAATACGGCAATGTAAGGTCCAGTGGGACCAGTTTAACGAAGAAAGTGCAACTTGGGAAAATCTTGAAGAGATGAAGATTGCTTTTCCTTCTCTTTTTCAACAGAATGAAATCTGTTGACAAAACATTTCTTTTATGGACTTATTTTTTTAAGTAATTATGAAAGCCAGATGAAGGCAAACATTATTCAGGTTGAATAAAATGTGTTGTGACATTGATTTCTGGAACTATGCAAGTTGGAAAATAGTCGCATTGTTTTGTGAACTAATAAATTGGTTGACCTGAAGGTTAATTGAATATGTAATCATCGGGACGATGAATATTTTTAGGAGGGAAGCATGTAACACCACCCGAATTGTATTACTTCCTCCCGAGCATACAAGTGTTGATATGTGATTTCTTTTGTAAAAAGGATGTGTTCCTTTGATTGAGAAGTCATGCTTGATATATCTTGTATCTTCTTTGCAGATTACGAGATCTTTGGTAGTCGGAATGTGATTGGACTCTTTTATTTCTTTCATTTTACACCTGAGTTTAATCTGATTTTGGAATGAATTATGGAGTTATCCATCTATAAGACCTAGCCTTGGATCAGTGGTATTGATCCAAGTGGTGCTTTAAGTTTATTCGTGATGAATTAAAATTATAGACCTTAAGCAGGTTGCAAGGTCTGGATGCATTAAATAAGCTAGTCCGGAGTATAACTCAGGCTGATCATGTTAAATGAACTGGTGCCGATATCGTAATATATCTGGAAGGTCTTGATCGTGGACCAGGTAATAATTCAGTTACATTTAATTCACTAGCCTATTGGCGTAGCGACAGATTGAACCCCATTCGTGAATGTATGTTGAAGGTTATTTTTCTGAGCATTTGAAATATTAGACCCAACTGGATTTGTTAAGGTTAGTAACCTAAAACTAAACCTAACCTAGGGGTTAGATTAGTATTAATCTAACCTAGACCTAGGCTAAGAGCTAATGTTCTAAGTTAGTATCTATGTGCAAAGTGGTTAGACTAGGTGTTATCCTAAATCCTAACCTAAGTTACTAACCTAACTATTGAACAAGGAGGAAGGGGACCTTTGGAAGGGTGTGAACCATGGGCGGCAGTTTCTATGTTATTAAATGTGTGGATAAGCATGAGGGACAGGTAATTTGGTGGAGGTTTTAAAACGGCTAACTAGAGCCGACGTGGCAGGTCGCCAAAGTTGGAAATGGTCTTTGATGTGCAATTGTCCATCGCCAACTATGGCGGTCGGTGGCAGTGGAGATTGAGCGGGAAATTGGGAGTAAATGCAATTAAGGAACTCGGTAGTCGAGCTCGAGTTTCACGGGAAGACAGGCAAAATGGAAAGTTAGTAGTTTATTGGGTTTTGCATGCGCTCCGGTTTTCCTTCTGTCTGTTCACTGGTTCTTCGCACCAGTCTTCTTGGAGTTGCATGGCAAGTATGAGCGTAACTAGCTCTTTCCTCTGGCAAGGAAAATATATAAGTCATGGAAATAGCAAATTTTTGTTGGTGGCTCTAACTTGGAAAAGGAGGAGAAGGTTCGAGCTCTTTCATTGGTCTGCTTCGAAATTTTAAGCAAATAACCAGGCATGTTAGGCCCTAACCTTTAAAAATCTTGCTCTCTTTCAAATGATTTCATTAGAACAACTCTGTTCAGATGATTTTTGGAATTAGATGAATTATATGGTAGCCTTGTGTGATTTTGTCACTGTATCTTCTTGCTGGTTCAATTTTTCAATTTAAACCTTGATGGGTGTATTTTATTTTTTGAACTGTTGCAATATTTCTTGGTGTTTTGCATTCCGGCTATAATTTGCGAATATATATGCAAGAATGTGTACTGGGCTTGCTCTGTGAGAGCCCATGAATTGTTCTCTTGATGGGAACAGGCTACTGTTGATTCTTGTTGTCAATGTTTACTGTCGAAACTTGTTGTTAACGCTTACTGTTGATGCTTGTTGTTGTTACTCGTTGGAAAGAATACTGATGGACATTTTGTTCAGTTTAATTGGACTTCTTTGTAACTTCTGTCGAGGTTATTAAGGTAGTGGTTACTGAATCTTGTTGGGTTTCGCTTGATTTTTAAAGTTATTTGTGAATGGATAACTTGTTGTGTTACAGTGTTTCATTGCGACCTTGTTGAAGTTGTTTTTCCCTTGCATTGTGGTTATGGGATGCAACCCGTTGATAGTATGCAATATATATTTATTGTATTCGAAACGACTCTGTGGAATCCATTGAATGATTCATGTATTATGGACCACTGTTGAAGCTATATATACATATATATTTGAGTATTGGTAATTTGATTTTGTTGGAGTCCTGAAGGAGTAACAGGTATATGACCTATGTTATTTTGTAATGAATTTTTGGTACAGACTCTTGAGTGTACTTACATTTCCTTCTGCGTAAGCTTGTGTGAAAATATTGAAGAGGCTCAGTTGGATTCTTTGTCACGAAATCAGTAATTAGCTTTTGTATAAGCCTGATTTTGAATGTTTACCATTGTTGGCATAGTTGGGAATCATTAATTATTATTTATCTTGTATACTGTTACTCGGGTTCAGTTGAATCCTTGACAGGTAACTTTAGTATCTGCCTCTATTTAACCTGATTGGTACACTTGTTGTTTTTGGCACGGTTGGATTCCTTGAGTATAGTTAGATATCATGTAACTTGACTCTGTAAAAGTGGGTTGTGAATACCACACTTCAAATCCTGAATGCGTCCAGATGAGAATACGAGATGTCATGTTTCCTTTCTGATTATTCCAGTTAGATAAGGTTGTGCATGTTGCGGGAATTCTGTGTGATTATCTCGGCATAGTCTTAGGGAAACATCAATTGCTTAATGTCAAGGAGTTTATTGTTGACTGCGATTAAATTGAAGCTCTTTGATTTCGACCTTGGGTCCAAAGCCTTGCAGTGTTTATTAGGGACTAGAAGGGGGCTGAGGTTGATATGAGGGATTGTAGTCATGTTTATGTATTCTGTAGCATGACAATCCTGCCTTGAGCTTGACTGAACTTAGAGCCGTCGACTGCACCTCGACAGGCGATGTGGTGAATATCTTCTTGTTTGCCGCTTCATGTGGAAGGTCTTGTGGAGCCTGTTGGTAGAGGGTCATCATTGTTTAGCGTGAGAGCTACTGTACTGCTGGATAACTACAGTAGGTTGTTATATTTGATCTTTAACAAATCTGTGGTGCTTTTGATGGTCTCGTCTGATTTATTTGCATGTGTTTAAGGTGAATGCCTTGCTCTTGGAAAGATGGTACAGTCATGAGCTAGTTCTGAAGGAAATATGTATGATTCGTTTATTTCTCTTCTGTTATAAAGTATAGGTTGATATAATTGTTTATCTAACTTTTGGAATTGTTCTATCATGCTGATGGAATCATGAAAGGTTATTTATTTATTATGTTGAATATATAATCCGTCTGATGTTGTTGTCCTTGGGATTCAGATGGATAGCTGGTTAGATGCACTTGTCTTCTTGGTCACTAACGTTTTGATGAAATAATTGAAAAGTATCTGAGACTATTTAGTGACTATAATATGAGCTACGCGTTTATAGTCATGTTGTTTTACAAAAGCATAATCTGAAATATGTTTACTTGTTTGGTGATTTGATCTCATTTAAACAGGTTGTTTAATGAAAACAATTGATGGATTGCAATTGTTTTAAGAGTTAGTGCTTATCATGCTCAGTTCATCGAACTGACCCATGTTGACAATTTTTGCAGATGGATGCCGTAAGTGGTAAAAGCACGCAAATCTGATAGGATGATCAGATTGTTTAAATTTGATTTTATGTTGAATTACAGCTTAATTTTCTAAATGTACTATATGAGGAAAGATGTTCTTTTTCCGTTGAGCATTGTATCAAGTATGTTGAATGCATAAAATGTATTTGATTAGTTCTGAAGGAAATGAAATAGATAATTGATACTTATATGTTTGCATCCGTATCTTGATAGTTTGACCTTCTTCGGTTCAAATGATCTAAAGAGCATTGTTATTATTGTTTATATTGGAGACTTTTGTGATTATCAATGTAAGCTTGCAAGAATATGTGACTGATTACTTATGATTGTTTAGCAATTCTAGTGTGTTCTATCTAAAGCTAAATTGAAATATGGATCACTGTCTTACTGGAAACTAGGGTTAAAATAAACCTAAGCAGAATGCTAAACAAGCTGAATTAAATTATTAATTCCTAGTCTTGATTAAACCAGGACAACGTGTAATTGGAATCTTAATCACTATATCTCGATACTTATAGGTAAGATATAAATTCAATTTGAGAACTGAATTAAACCTAAATAGGGTTCAGATGGCAATCTCATGTGAAGATTTTGGGTTATTGTCCAATTTCATTGATATAGAATTAAGTAAATTCTATGAACTCCTTGATGGGACCTTAGTCTTAAAGACATCTCTGTGCAAAGGGTTTTATTAAGAAAGGTCATTCTAAGGTGAGGAACCCAGGGATCGGGAAAGGCTAACCTTAGGGGAACGTCTGTTAATATAATTTAAACTCAATGTGCATAACGCTTATTAATAAGTAGACCTTTTCGAGGTGGATTTAAAGGTTGACGACACAAGTCAACTGCAGGGTTGTACCTTCGAGAAGATTAGGATCTTCTCAAAGATACAACAATGCAGGTGACTTATGACGACACCCTTTGCATTGATCGTTAAGATTTACACCTTTAACTCGAACAAGTTACTCTGGGACCGATTAGGAATGTGGTCACATTATATGGCTGCCTAGGAGACTCGGGGTATCTTGACACACTGGTTCAACTAGGGTTGACCCAGTATGTCATCTTATCCCTAGTCCTCGAGTGCATCCATATAACGTTGTCACCTTACTAATCCGTTTCCGAGTGAATAACTTGGGATAAGAAGGACTGACAGAAGTCGGTATAAGACATTCTATATAACATAAGAATGGGGTGAAGGACGTATTCCAGATTGACGAGTATGCCGTTAAGGAATACGAGACATAAGCAGTATGTTTCAAATCTTTGGCCAAAGTATCGCAAGCTGCTGATTGCATTGTCCTAAGTCACCTGGTCTAAGGGATGAGATGCCGATGAATAATGGTAACAATTATTCAGTTAGGTTCCTTGGATAGAGCATTCTGAATCCCAGAATAGGGAAGAGAACCGCAAGAGTGATGTGTTAAATAAAAACGCTAACTCTTATTACTCATGAATAAATCGGTAGATTGTCGAGTCATGGAATGAATAGATCGGAGGTACTCCGAGTCATTCTGACTACATATGGTTATCTCAGTATAAGAATGGTTATTTGATTTGTGAGTTCTAAATTATGTATTTAGAACCGGAAGCATTTATCAAAAAAAAATTGACTTGTTCTAATGTATAAATGAGGATGTTACGGTCAGAATGGGTTAGTCCAATGGTGATCAATATCAAGAAGGATGGATGGATTCAAATATGTGTGGACTACATGGAACCGAATGCTACATGCATAACAAATCCATTCCTACACCATTTACTTAGGAAATACTAGAAGAAGTTGCAAGGTGCGAAATCTATTCGTTTACATATGGGTTCTCTGGGAATCATCATGTTAGGATTGCCGAGGAAGATCAAGAAAATACTACATTTACTACTGAGTGGGGTATATTTTCCTATACTTGTAATGCCCTTTGGTCTAAAAAAATGCACTTGTTGTATTTTTCGCGCATAGCTATCCAAGCGTTCAAATAATTTATTCACAACTTCTTACAGGTATATTTAGATGATTGGATGGTGTATGGATTAGTTAAGGATCACTATGACAATCTGTGATTAATGTTTGAATGGTGTAGATAGTTGAGTATCTCTTTAAACATCAAGAAGTGCATATTTGCTACACCATTTGGGATACTTTTAGGAGACATAATCTGCAAGGAGGTTTTATTGGTTGATCTAGCAAAGGTTTCAGTCATTATAGGCCTAAGGGAGCCTACCAATCAAAGTGAGGTGCACAGATTTTTGGGTCATATAGGATATTACAAAAATTATCAAAGGCTATGCCAAACTTTCCGCGCCATTAGAAGAGTTACTAAAATGGAAAGGTATGTTTTACTGGGGTGAACAAAGAAAGAGTGCGTATTCGAGACATTGAAGGAGAAACTTACTACCACACCCATTCTATATTTTCCTTCATGGGACAAACCATTTCATGTACATGTTAACGCCTCTGGCATGGCCATTGGCATAGTGTTGGCTCAACCTAGAGAAGGTATTATAGATCATCCTATCTGTTTTGCTAGTAGAAAGTTGACTCCTGCAGAATAGAATTACACAACTATAGAGTGTGAAGCTTTGTCAATGATCTATGTGCTGCATAAATTCCACCAGTACCTACTAGCTACATCATTCATCTTTTATACAGATCACATAGCATTGAAGTATTTGGTAAATAAACCTTTTTTACAAGGGTGCATATGTCGATGGGTGCTCTTATTTAAAGAATTTGATTTCACATTTGTGGTAAAACCAGAAAAAGTAATTCTAAACTAGACCATTTATCAAGAATACAAAATCAAGAGAAGAAGCACAGAAATCGAGGATACCATGCCGATGCATAGTTATATAGGTTACAATATGTGCCATCGAACTAGATGACATTGTTGTCTTTCTATACACAAGGGTGGCACCAAAAGGAATGAAATCCTTGGAGAAGAAACAACTTGCTATACACACAACACCTTATATGTTAATCGCAGACTTATACAAATTAGGCCACGATGAGGTATTACATCGTTGTGTATTGGACCATGAGCACATAGACATTATGGAAAAATCTCATGGTGAAATTTTTGTGGCCATTATGCAGTGATGCCACAACATGCAATATTTTATTCATTGGCTTATGGTGGGAGACCCTCTATAAAGATTGTAAGGAATTCTTCAAGCCATGTGATCATTGTCAACGCCTTAGAAGAGAAGGTCAATGAGATGAAATGCCTCGATACCTATTGCTAGTGCAGAACCGTTTGAGAAATGGGCTATAGATTTTGTGGGTCATATTTCACCAGCTGAGTGCAGAACTGGATCACGCTACATTATAACTTACACAGACTATCTCGACAAGGTGGGTGAAGCAACACCTACAAAGGACTGTCATAATGGCTACAATGCAGCTTAGTTTTATTAGAAAATATTATTACAAGGTATGGATTTCCTATGAGTTTGACCAAAGTGATAGGGGCACACATTTTCATAATGAGACAATCAAAATTTTATTAAATGAGTTCATGATTGCACACCATAAGACTACACCCTATCATCCTCAGAAAATCAAACTAATGAGGCTTTCAAAAAAATTGCGCCACACATTGACAAAAATTTGTGATGTGGAAGAAAGGATTTGGATGATAAAGTATTTATAGTACTTTAGGCATATCGAACAACATATAAAAGACCGAACAAAGCCACACCATTTAGTTAGTGTTTAAGCGCAGAATCCGTTCTTCCTATGGAATTTATGTTACCTTCTTTACGTATTGCACACACTAGAGGTCTAGTTGATGATCAAGCTTTAGAAGAATGGATTGAAAAGACAATTCAGCTAGATGAGTGATGAGCCATAGCACATTAGAGTCAGAAGCAAGAAAAGGCTAGGTAGAAAGCATGACATGACCAAAACATAAGGGAGAAGAAGTTTGAGATTGGAAAAATGGTACTCCTCTATGACTCTAAGTTTTTACGCCATCCAGGTGAACTTAAGGTACATTGGTTGGGGACGCATGTTATCACTTACATCCTTAAAATAGGTGTTTCCGTTAGAAGCACTCGATGGAACACGGCTACCCACTTACTTCAACGGGAGTAGGTTGAAGCCCTACTATAAATAAGTCTTCTTGGTGTTTGTAATAAGGAAGTATTGCTTTATTTAGAATAGGTTTTCAATTATGTATTTCCTTAATGTGTTTCCTTCTTTGTTGCTATGATTTGTCAATTTAGTTGGTGTTTTGTGTAATAAGCACACTTGTGCACATGAAGCTAATTGCTATATGAAGCATGTTTATGTGCAAAGGACTGCGCATACTTTTAGTGTGGGGTAGATTATTGGTATCCAGTACAAAATCGTGGGAATTGAAATTTGAAAGGAATAAGCTGCACACGGGTGCTCTTCAATTCAAAGGATTGCTTCTAAAAAGTGACCAAAGATGGAGATGAATGAAGGAACAATATAACGTGAGGTAAGAAAAGGCCATAACAACTACCAATAGAAGGTGTAGTGATGAGGTACTCGGGTGTAAGGAAGCGTGCTGAAGATAATTTTGTGACCAGAGGGTAGGAAGGCACACTAGAAGGTTATAGCTAGGGCACAAAGATGTAACACGCGGAAAGGATGGAATTGGTCAATTAATGAGAGGATATTTGGTAGGTGAAGGAGAAATGAATGCATCAAAAATTTGAAAATATATATATAAGGGTGGGATATGAATTCATTTTTACCATTACTGATTAAGAATATTTGACAAAGAGCTATGTTCAAAGAGCCGAGTGATCAAATTGAGGTGTGAGAGGTGTGTAACCAGTCGTGACAAAGAGATCTATATGTAGAAATAGATTGCATCCTCGGTGGTGAAGGGTTTGAGTGAAGCAAGGCGACAGAGAAGAAATAGGACACGCGAGTTCACCTAGGCACGCTGATTTTAGCTAGGGTTTGATTCACACATTGCAAAATTCAAGAGCCGAGTATCTATAAAGGAGTGTAAGGTAGAAATGGCACCCAAGAAGGTATTTGCAGCATGAGTGAAGGGAAAGAAGAAGGTGGTCAAAGAAGAAGAGGAGATGGCTCGAAATCAATTTTTTTGAAATGCAATATCCATAGGGGGTTATCATAGGCTAGGAGTGGGATTATCTCATAATAAGAAGCAAGGTGAGTGATTACAATCACCATACCATAGAGAATAAGAAGGAGCTTGATGCCTTACTTAACACAAAGACAAATAAATTCATGGCAGAAGACATGCTAGTGTATGATGATGTTGGCAAGAAGTCATTGAAAAGATTGGAGTTTACCAACTATATGAGCTCCCTTACTTGGTAAATATGAGCCCTTGTATTAGTGGCTCATGAGCATAGTGCACGAAGATTATTTCTACTTTGCAGGATGCAAAGCCATAATTTCAGCCGCACTCATCTCCATGGTAATAAGATTGAAGGGCACAGGAGAAGATTTGCAAGATGATTTAACAGACAAGGCTGCAATATTAGAGACCAGAAAGGAGTTTGGGTACACAAAGGGTCCATGTAGCATGGACATTGATAAATTGAAGAAATATCCAGTTGTGTAAGTAGTCACACATCTCGTTACAAAGCTAAATGACCACGAAAGGAGGTCACAAGTGAACACCATGTGCCTGCACATTGCCAAAAATATGTCTGAAGGGGTAGTCTACAACATTTCACACTATATTGCAGAAAATATCATTAAGAAAGCATGCACAGGAGGAAAGATCAGCTTTGGAACTATTATATTATCACTGGTGTTCATGGAGATCGAGGTACCTAATGGACCAAAAGAGAAGATATGGGAGTATCCCATGAAGCAAAATTCACCTGTAGAACGCTTCAAAAAGTACTTGTGTGAAGGATCCATGAAAGAATAGGTCAAGAAAAGGGATGAGAAGTGGTACGATAGGATCTACGTGGCTTTTGAAGAATAATGGCACATCCCCAAGGACTTACCTTTGGTGGTTGGAAAAGCAGATTCAGTTTGTTGTATACCAGCACTTTTGCATAGTGCGGTTCACCATGAAGGATGGAGCATGGATCCCTTGGTGTAAGTTACCATATGCCTTCATAGTAAGGTACTTCCAAGCATCTAGTACATAGGTTCTTAGATGTGTGGTGCCTAATGTTCAATGCAGACAAGGTAGATTGTGACTACCACATGCTAAGAAAAAAATATGTGTATCTAGGATGGGGTGTATATATTGAAATGTTCATATCGATGTATTGACCATGAAACCAGTAAGTTTTTGTGGGATATGTTCAAGAATTGGTGTACCTCCAACCGAAGCCCAAATTAGAGAATAAAAAGTATGTGGAAGATGAGTTTGCACTTCCATAACCACCAAGGGGTAAGCATACAACAGAGAACATCCCGGTTCCTAAGCCCACAGAGCTAATTGAGGTAGAGGATGAGGAGGATGAGTGTGAGGATAGTGGTGGTTTGGAGCATAGGGTTAGAAGACATCCTACGAATAAGGATGAAGATGAGCATGATACTACACTACCTCGGTCACAAAAGGGGGATGATGAGAACTTAGATGTAGTTCAAGGAGAGCACAGGTTTAAGAGGGTGTTCAGGAGAACAAAGACCCAAGGTCCTACTCTGCAAATAGTGTGAAAATCACCCAGACTCTCTCCACATAAGGAGACAACTACGCAAAGAAGGAGGAAACTAAAGTTGAATGAGGAGGTGGAAGAGTCAGAGTAAAGTGCGCCTAATTCTCCTACACCTCCAGAGAATATAGAAGAACAAAAATATGAGGAATTGAAGGAAGGAGAAGAGGAGGAAAAGGGAACAGATGCAATAGCTATAAGATACTACTCAGGGCATGGAGACACAAGTCCCAAATCTGGAGGCTCAAGTTCCTAAGTGGCCTAGGTCTAGAAGAACAAGTGGTGAGCACATTCCACTAGCCATGGGTTATGCGGAGGACACAGGTAAAATTGTCAGCCCATTTCAGAGCATGATGCCAAAAAATAATTATATGGCTAGGAACTAATGGATGAAGATAGGGCTACAGTGCACACTAGGAAGCAGTTGTCATGGTCCATTCACACACACATGGATGAGCTAGATTTTTATGTGTGTGATGAGTCGTGTTTATCAAGAAGGTTGAAGAAGATACCTCGGGATAGACACATGATAGTAGCCTCTTGTCATGTCAAATTAGGTAATAAATGCATTGGTGAAAGTCTCAACAAAGGTGGTGAGGTGGAATATGGACAAGGATGCCACAATTAGGGAACTCAGGGAAGAGATTAAAACTAAGGATGGAGAAATAGTGTGCCTAACATAGGAGAGATACTTAGCACAAAAAAATAACGTTGTATTTATCAACATCATAGAGGAAATTGGTGATAATTTTGTAAGGGCTAGGCCACACTTGGAGCAAAGGTACCAAAGACATTTCCTTCAGTAATACACTATGTAGGTACATTGGTGGACCTAGTGCTTGAAGATGAACCTTTGCGCATGCCAAAGACAAAAGGATCCAGCACAAGAGGTAGAATGAGAGAAGGCTTCAGTGATATAGAAGATTGCATCCTATGAAGGATTTTTGCAAGTACAGCAAGAAGAATTGAAGAAAGAAGACCATGCCTTGAACATCTTCATAGCTCCAGAGGTGCTCAAGCAACATAAAAACCCCGGAGCGAGAACAATGAGGTGCAGAAATCAATGAAGTTTGAAACATTAGGCCACGTAGAAATATAATCAATGGTTAAAAATAAGAATGAGGCCTTGAAAGCAGCAAAAGAATCGGTTGGAGGAGCTTGGGAAGCTCATTACGTAGAAGATGGATTTGCTAGAGGGAAGGATGACCTTAATGTCCAACATTGTGTTGGTCTTGCAGAATGAGAAAGGAGAAATCACAAAGGATGAACTAGAGTCCATTGTTGTGGGCATTCCAGAAAGAGCAAAGGAAACACTCGCTGAGTGGTAGACCTTAGAGGCTGAAATAAAACAGGAATATCCTGAATTAGTTATTTAGATTGAAGAAGAGACTGCAGAGTAAAAACATTCTTCCATTCTTTCCATTCTTCTATTCTTTACTTCAGTTTTGGAGATGACCATTATCGAGGTGACAATGAAATTAGTGTGGGGTAATGTTGATCAAATAAAACTTGACAAAAAGCACACAAGAAGTCCACATGGGGAAGTGAGTCATATTTAAAGGCGTGAATGGGTAGGGAGAATGTGCACGCGGAACAGAAGTTCAACTTTCAGGACTTAGCCATTTTCACTCATGAAGGTCTACTTTTAGAGATGGTGTGTAGAGCACAGAAATGAGGTAGAGATGTGTGTGCCACGCATTAGCTATTCTTGGAGGATTGGATACAAAGCACTTTGCATGGACATAAGCCGGAAATAGATTTGTTATTTTCGATTATGGGTAGTAGTCTATTATTAGCACACTTGCATGTGTGGCTATTTTGTAATGGTGCATGGATAGTAATATAATGTGACCTATTTTTGGAATAGATAAGCGGTGAAGGGAAATTCCCCACCCTTGTATATATGTAGTAAACTGTGTAGTAGAGGGGGATCGAGATATACAGAGATATGTTGTTAAATCTATTATGCACATACTATTGATATTGTAATGAAGCTTCTGTAAACTTATTGTAGTTAATATAATGGAGGATATTGGCTGAATCTAAGTGTTAGTTCTAATGATGTGTTAGTAATGGAACTAAATATGTTAAAGTCTTCATCATGCTAACACCTTGCAACAGTAACTCTAAAGAGGGACATGGTACCTTTGCACACTTTAGGTGAGCGCTTAGTTTAGGTTGAGTGATGTGTCAGTGCATCTAGGATATTTTTGGATTTGTATCACTGAATTATAGGCTACATCAATAATTAATACAAGAGAGTGCGTTGTGGAAACATGGTAGGCTCGCCTTATTATAAATTTTTAACCTACTCCTCTTCCTCCTCAATAGAGTCACTATGATGTGTTAGATCAACTATAAAAGACTACGGCTAAGATTTCCATATTAGACCTTCTAAAGATATCTAGTGTCCATAAGGATATACTTTACAAAACCTTACAGGGATCAAGAGTATCCATTGATGTTGACCCAACACATTTGCAAGCCATGGTAGCAAATTGTTCTTTTAAAACACATAACCTTTAGTACTACGAAGCCTTAGTTGAAGATCCTTCACATAACCTACTATTGCATATTGAGGTTATCATTAAATGTAAGAAGGTTAAGAGAGTGCTTGTGGATGGTAGATCGGGTCTTAACATATGTACTCTCAAACTAGTCCACCAATTATGTTACACAAAAGCTAATCTGGATACAACAAGTCATCACCATTAAGGCATATGACAATGAAGAATGAAAATCAGATGGAATGATCACTTTCTTTTTAGGATTGGGCCCCATAACATATGATATGAAGTTCCACATCTTAGACCTGGAACTCCCTTATAATATCTTTCTCATTCGCCCATGGATTCATGTCATGCAAGTCGTGCCATCAACATATCATCAGTGTTTAAAGTTACAATATGAGGGACAAAACTCACTATACAGGGAGACCCTCAACCTTTTTCTCATTGTAGAGTGATGTCAGTATTTTTACCTACAATCTATGAGTTTCCATTTATGGAGATCGCTATTCCTATCCAGTCAGAGGCCCTTTCTTCACGAGTGGATCCAGATACCATGTTTATCAATGACAATTGTTCTTTCACCTCAGAAACTCCTTTGTCTACATGGGAGATGAAGGTGAAACCAATCGAGTTGTGTAGACTATGATCTAAAATAAGCCCTAATGGTTCATAATGGTCCACTATTAGTCCAAGTGCATGGTAGGCCATGTTTCAAAGTTCATAAATCAAGAGAGGCTTTCCCTTTCAAGAATTTTACTCTTGGTGGCTTGTTAGAAGACGAAAGGTTTCTTATGGACATTGTATTCCATCCTGATGATGATGACATGGCTACATGCTATAAATCACCTAAGTATCTCATTCCTAATCGGATAATGCTTTCCATGGGGTATAAAGGATGTGGTTGTTTCCACCAAGAACAAGGCCCATTAGAAGCTCTTGCAATACCTTAGTGTATAGTAGGTAAATCAAGTATAGGAATCCATTTATATGAGTCTCACTCTTTAGATGATGAGTATGCTTCTTCTGAGAGTGAGGATAGTTTTTCCGGAAATGAAAGTGAAATAGATTCTCGGTGTAGTCTTTACGAAGACCTTTCCTCTATGAACCTATTCACCAATATGGCTATCCTTACTATAACCCATGTTATACCCGCCATATCCCCTATAACTCAGCCATGAACCCTCACCTACCCATTGCTCATGAATTAGGATCAACAAAAACATGTACCTATTGATGTGTTTCAAAATGATGAGGCCATTGGTGAGTTTCGGGAATCAGAGACAACATTCTAAGAAATGATCACAAGAAGGGGTTCTCCATTTAGCTTAACGCATGCACATACTTTGGAGAGGAAGTAGAGTTGTGCGGGCATTTAAGTAAAAAAGTGAGCAAGGGAAAAATTTCCAAAGAAAATCCTTGTGGAAATAAAAAGGGGAAGTCCTATAGCAAAAACCTCTTTGAGGCACTTGTGGACAAATAGACAGAACAACCTATGGAAAATATAATGTACCCACTTCAAGATGAAGAGCTCCTGAGCCACCTATGATAGAGGAGGATCTCAATCTCCCTCTTAATCCTACATGCATGGGGGATGAATCAAAGTTATTAGTGGAAGATACAATATATGTTAATATCGGCATAGAGGAACTATCACGAATAGTTAAGTTGGGAGCTTCCCTCTTAGCCAAAGAACAAAAAACATTCACAGGACTCTTAAGAGAGTATGCAGACATCTTCACTTGGTGTTATACTAAAATTCCAGTACTTGATCCTACACTAGTGGTACATAATCTTGTGGTACACCTAGATGCCAAGCCCATAAAACAAAAGCTCTAAAAGATGAATCCTCACGTTGCCTTATAGGTAAAGGCGAGCTAGAAAATTTACTAGAAGTAGGTTTTATCAAACCTATCGATTACTCTAAGTGGATCTCCAATGTGGTCTTGGTTCAAAAGAATCCAATTAGTACTAGATTATGTATGGATTTTAGGGATATAAACAAAGCTTGTCCTAAGGATGATTTTCCTCTTCCAAACATCGACATGATTATCAATTCTACAATAGGCTATGAGATGCTTTCACTCATGGATGGATTCTCAGGTTACAATCAGATAAATATTGTGGAAGAAGATCAACACAAGACAACTTTCACAACCCCATGGGGGACGTTTTGTTACCAAGTCATGCCTTTTGGCCTTAAAAATGTAGGTGCTACATATCAAAGGGAGATGACTGTAATATTTCATGATATGATAAGTGACATCATGGAAGATTATGTAGATGATATATTGGCTAAATCTAGAACCTACGAGGAACACCCAGAAATTTTGACATATCTTTCAGCATCTAAGGGATTACAAAGTTTGACTTAACCCAAAGAAGTGTGTCTTTGGTGTCTGTATGAAAACTACTAGGATTCATTGTATTATGGAGAGGAATAGAAGTGGATCCTGTAAAGGTTGCGAGATATCATAAAAATTCCTCCCCCTAAGAATATCAGATAGTTTTATAGCTTATAAGGGAAAATTCAGGCCATCATAAGGTTTATTTCAGCAAGAAAAAAAGTGTCATACATTTACACATCTTCTTAAGAAGGATGTTAATTTCAACTGGGGACCAAAACAACAGCAAGTGTTTGCTTTGCTAAAATAATACTTGGCCAACCCCCTGTTCTCATGCCACCCACGGTAGGAGAACCCTTGTTACTTTATATCTCTGCTACACATTTTGCAATTGGAGCATTGTTGGCCCAGTATGATAAAGAACAGAGAGAAAAGGTTGTATACTATTTGAGTAGGACATTGGTAGCATATGAGCTAAATTATCCACAAATTGAGAAGGCTTTCCTAGATATGGTGTTTGCTTTCTAGAAGCTACGTCACTATATGCTTAACAATAAAATAAAGCTTATTTCAAAGGTTGACCCTTTGAAGTATTTATTTTCCAAACCAACATTAACCGGAAAGATGGCTAATTGGATCATCTTATTAAGTGAGTTTGACATTGAATACGTTCATAAAAAGTTAGTAAAAGGACATGTGTTAGCAGATCAACTAGAAGAAGCTCCACTACCAGGTATTGAACCCTTGAGTCTAGAACTACCAGATGCATCCATTATGTACCTTGAATAATCTGTAGTTTGGAAAATGTACTTCAATGGTTCTTTTATCTTTCATGGTTCAGGTGTCAGAGTTGTGTTAATCACTCCCACGGGAGACTTAATTCTGCAAGAGTTTCGAATTGGATTCCCTTACACAAACAATATAGCAGAATATGAAGCTCTAATTTTAGGAATGAAGTTAGCCATCAAATGGGATATCAGACAAGTAAAATTCATTGGTGATTCAATGTTTATTATCAAAAAGGTCACAGATGAATATAACATTAAAGATGAAAAGTTACTTCCATATAAAAAAATGGTTGATTCCTTGAAATAATTATTTGAGTAGATAACATTAGAGAAAATACCAAGAGATCATAACAGAAAGCGAGAAGATGCCATGGCTATGGTAGGATTTATGTTAAGAATTCCACCAAAGAGCAATGATATGCCATTTTTTCTTGAAAATCTAATAATAATGGCATACGACATACCAAAATCTTGTTTAGTGTGTGAAGTTGTTGGTCCCTTTTCACCATGGTACGCTAAAATATTTAATTATCTCTATGATGGAACCTTCCATATAAATATTTCTTGTACTAAAAAAGTGCAACCTCATCTGGTGTATAGCCCGATATACCCTACTTAGGGGCATCCTCTTCTGTCGAGGTTATGACAGGAATCTGTTGCGTTGTTTAAATTCTGATGAATCTATCCAAGTAATCAAGGAGGTGCACGAAGGAATTTTGGAGCTCATACTAATGGGATTTTCCTTGCAAATAAAATACTCATAGTATGTTACTATTGGCCTACCATGGAGCATGATTGTTTTCAACATGTGAAGAAGTGTGTGGATTGTCAAAAGTATGACAATTTGATACATGTGTCAACACAATCCTTGCAACCAATCACGACACCCTAGTCATTCTCAAAGTGGAGTCTCGATCTAATAGTGAAACATAATCATGTCTCCTCAGATGGCCACAAGTTAATTATAATGTCCACTGAGTACTTTACAAAATGGATAGAGGCAGTTCCTCTTACTTATACAGAAGGTCCCCAAATTTCAAATTTTATAATGAATCTTATTATATGCGGATGGTATCCCTTCTTCCATTATCACTAATAATGGTAAGTCATTCAAAAATAAAAATGTGAGAGAACTCTGTAAACGCTTTCAAATTTCCCTTAAGTTTTCAACCCCTTATTACCCTCAAGGTAATGAGAAGGTCGAAGCTTCCAACAAAACCTTAATTCACATTATGGAGAAAATGGTGAATACCATAAGTCAGAATCGCCATCTTCAAATTCACCCTACCCTCTGGGCATTCAAAACTTCTATCCACACCCCTACAGGTGCAACTCCATATTCTTTAGTATTTAGTTCAAAATTTGTCTTTCCTTTAGAGATCAAGATCCCTTCTTTGCGTATCGAGCTAAGGGATTACTTGAATGAAGATGAGGACTATAAGGTAGCCCGACTGAAAGAGTTAGAGCTATTGGACAAGAAACACGTTCATGCCCTCAATCACCTAAAAGTGTATCATGATCAAGTACATCGAGCTACAACAAGAAGGTCATACCTTGTCAATTTTAGGTAGGAGACATGGTGTTGAAAGAGAATCAAGAAGAACACCAATAAAGATTGAGAAAAGAAAGGGAAATTTGAGCCCATTGACTAGGACCATACATTGTGGTTGCCAAGTTTGGTTCAAGTGCATATAAGCTGGCCTATTCAGATGGCCAAGAGCTTCAAGAACCCATGAACGTAATGCATCTTAAGTGCTTCTATGCTTAAGTATGGGGTCTCTGTAGAATACTAAGAAAAGTAAAGCAAAAAGATTTAAAAATAGAAAAAAGAAAAAGATAAATAAACAAGTACATCCAATAGTGAAAACCACACAATGGTGGAACTTTGGACAAGTCCTTTGGTGAAAACTAGCTTCCGAGTGCCAAGGAGGGTCCATTGTTCACAAGTAGTTTTGGTTTAGGGAGTACCGCAACTTTTCCCTAAGTTAATCCTTACCTTCGTCTAAGCCTCTTGTGAACCTATCCTTCTTTTCCCTGATCTAGATAATCTAACCTTTTGAGTGTGGAAAATTTAAGATTGAATGAACCCATCTCACATTGGGGAAGCTTCATAGTGTCACTTCTGTCATATACCATGCAGCATTATACCCTTGTACATCCCATCTAACGCTGGGGGCATCCACGTTTCTTTATTTCCTTGCACGTTTGCTTTGGAAAATTATTGAGAAAATGTCAAAAACATTCGTATAAATTTTGAAAATCCAAAAACATACAAATATGTCCTTTGGAAAAATCAAAAAATTCAAATATGTTTCTTAGAAAACTCCAAAACAATATAAAATTGTCTTAGAAATAAAATCAAAAACAACAAAAAATGTCCCAAAAATATCCCACAAAAACAAAGTAGCGATTCACTTACTTTTAGTTGTTGATCTATAGGGTTTTGGTGGCATTAACTTTTCATGTTATATGATTTAAATTGGATTCACTTGCTTACTTAAATTTAATATCACTTTAGTCTATAGTGTATTGCATTGAGTCCATTTGGTATTGCATACTTGTAAATAAATTTGTTGCTTTGATTAGATTTGTTTAAACTTGTGTTTGTACATTGTGTTATAATTTCATCATAGTATCACACATATCCATCACATTTATACATCATATATTAAAAATATGCTAAGTCTAAATCACACATGTATACTAAAATCTAATCATCAAATACTGTATCACCAATGGGGCAAGAGGGGTTGTGCATGATCACAAATCTATCCCCCACACCAATATCAAAAATATAAACATGTTGCTCAAAGGTATCTCCTCAAACATACACGTATGATATCAACTAAGGCTATCTCATAATCTAACAAGGTGATACAAAGCCTATAACAGTCAAAATTGTTTAAAATATATTACAAAAAAAAAAAATTGATAAAAATCGTTAAAAATCCAAAAAAATTGTAAAAATTAAAATTTTACAAAAATTGGTAAACAACATATACGTAGCTAAATCTTGTGTCAATTACATCATCCTTGAACATTGAAATATGTCTTACAAAAGCATCTTTCTATGGTTATTTCTTGTTCTGGTCTCAAACAACTTGCGGATCATCGTGATCTACCTCCATTAACAAAATCTTGGCTGCATACTATTTCAATACTCTCGTGTGCGGTGAGTTTCAGAGATGTGTAGTGCACGAAGGTTTTTCCATAGGAATACTTGTGTCCTCTATTTTTCCCTTGCATGTGTTATTACTTGGGGCATCATTTTTAACCCTTGTCATTACAACATGAACATTCAAGAACTACAACTTGATAATAAAAAAACATTGGTGCAACTATCTTAAATGTTGTTTATTTGAGTACGTGTGATTGTAATAGTTTATCCGTGAGGTTAGTTGGTTTACTTTCTCATATTGCATTGCATTTTGTATGTTGCATGGAGCTAAATATCATTTTACTTTCTTGTATTGCATTACATAATGTATATTGCATGGAGTTACGTATTTTTAGCAGTAAACAATTGTTAGTAATTTACCTTTTTATGTTATGTTACACTTTTTTTATTTTAAATAAAGGCCGATGATGTAGACCTAGGGAAAAATGATATAAACCGATTGTTTATGAAAAGAGTGGATGCAAACGTTGGACTTGTCCTATATTTCTTCATTAATCATTTCTTCTCCATTATCATTTATTATCACTACTAATTTTTCTTCTAAATCACTTGGGGTAATAAAGAACCACATTTATCCATATTTTTCTCCCTTCTAAATAACCAAGGGTTCCATGCCCATTCTAACCTATTTTCTTTTATCCATTTTGATCATATTTTTATCATTGATTGACTTCTTCTATCCCCCACTTGACACTCAAGGGGGAATCCTTCATCTGCTAATTTTTATTCAAAAATTTACTTTTTTACATTTTTTACTATGTTTGTAGTGAAGTCACTAACTTCACCTCAAATAGGGAAAATTTAGACACCTAAATTCTACTTTTTGCAATCTTATTTCCAAAATGCACACAAATCACTCTCATTCTTGCCAAATTCATTATAATTAGTGGTTTTTGCTAATTAACTAACGTTTCTTACCACTTTAGCCAATTAACACCACGTTGTTGATTGTGTAACCCCTTTCGCATTTAGGATGCCACTTTACGGTGAATCGTAAGTCAAAATCCTCTTCAAAACAAACAATTAGCATTTATTAGCTAATTAAGCCTATTTTGCCCTTGATTTGGTCAATATACCCTAGTATTGACTCAAACCCCTCTTCCAACCACTCAAAATCATGTCATTCACCTCCACAACATCTCAACAAGCTTCAAAATCTTATCCTAGCCTCCTAGTTGACCCTAAGCAATTGATTAAGGCTTCACACCTCTTAATCACTTGGTAATTCACTAATTATGATTAGCAAGGCCTAATCATGATTAGAAATTCTAATCTAATTTGGGGCTTTTAGTCCCACATGCACCAAAATACAAGTTTCTCCCAAAGAAAAACTACAAAAGGGTGCACCTCGTTCCTTTATATTTGACACCATGCTTTGATTTACATCTCATATAATATATATGATATATAGCCAAATTCAATCCTTGATGCGGTTAGTAGATGGATATATAAAATGACTAAGTAGTCATTGGGAGAGCCCATTTCACCTTGTTTGAAGTATGACCATAACCATTTGATTGCCCTCTTAGGTATATTTAGGCCCATGTTAGGTAATTCAAGCATATTAGTAGGCATGTTTAGTTAGATTTTTATTACTTTCATACTAGTTAAGCATTATTTTAAGCTTCTATCTTAATGTTACATTCCTAGACTTAAACCTTGGCTAGATGGATGCCAATGGTGTGTTAGCTTTCCTTTTTAAGTCCTATAATTTTCTTTGTAAAGTTTAGGGTGTCATCAGTATTACTTTTACTACATTTTATTACAAATTCCTTTTCCCTCCTTCTCTTATCCTCATATCCCTCGTGAATACCCCAAATACCTCCACATTAAAATTTTTATCTCCCTCTCCTTTTCCATTCCATGAACCCTAACTAACTCCAAGACTCATGATTCATATTCACAACATGATGAGGCATTTGACAAAATTTTAATTATTTACATATTCAACCTATTCCTTAGGACTTATTCAAATGTATGATTTAGACATCTAACACACATCCTTACATTCATTAAATCTCCCTTTTAACCACTTATAAACCGGTTCCCTGTTTTTCAATCTTTTCAAGTTTAAATTCCCATTTTGGAGGGAAAACACAATATGAATAAATTCAAATTTTCTAAATATTATCACCAACTTGAAATGACTCACATTATCTCATTCGGGACTTTAAGACACTCCAACAACTCAAAATCATGATAAGAATGAGAATTGACACTTTGATGTTTCTCTCTTTAATGCTCTGCATGATTTATGTATAAATTTGTTTAATAATTCATTATAATCATAATCAATCATGGGTTATAGTCTTGAGGTTTTTCATTGATTCTAGCACCATTCTAAAATATTGACATGTGTCATCTCTACTAAAAATCCTTTGTATTTCCTATTATTTAGTATTCTTTATGTTTATTGACTTCCATATAATTTTACCCACTTGAACTAATTACATGTTATTAATTCTTCCTCTCTTATTAGCATCAACATGAACATGAGGGAACTCATATTTTCAATTTCAAACTTCTCCAAATTAAAAACATGTTTGTTGTCACCTATCCAAAAATGTGAAAAAAATTAAAAATTGAGTATTTGGCTAAGTGACCACATTACCTTGGATGTATCTACCTCTATGATGTTAAAGAATGTGAAAATTTTCAATATTTAATATATTTGTGGTCATTTTGGGATTTTCACAGCTATTACAGACTTTGAATGAATAGGAGGAATAGTTCCTTTTGTTCCCAATTAACCAATTTTTGCACTACACTATCTAGCAATGTTAATAAGATTTTGTAGGTCCCAATGGAACTAGTTCCTTCCTAGAATTTTTCTCCACAAGCATTTTTTCCCGGCATTTCTTATTTCCCCACATTTCCCTATCAAACTCTTTTTACTGTGGATTTTACGGGATTTTGGGGAACAGAGTGAACCGTTCCTCCCCAACCATTTTTACCTCTTACAACCCAATTATCTACAACTCATTTTTCAACCCTTTATTGCAGTTATTGTGTTACTTTTGGAATGCAAGGAATTGTTCCCTCTTGGCCTTCATATCCCACGGTATAACTTTCCCACAAAACTAAGCCTCCCTTCACTATGGACTTTGCAGAAACTTTAAAAATGGAAAATACTCATTACCTAGGGCTCTTCATTCCCCACATATCCATATTCCCCACATCCCACAGTGTTCCTTGAGTTCTTGGACACCCATCATATATGACCAACAAAAATTTGAGTAATTGAGTTCCCCCACCAATTGGTCGATGCCCACATTACACTATTTTTACACTAAATTACACCTTTTCGAGCCCTATTGCTATAAAATCTCAACACTTGGTTATTTTTACCCATTGTAAGTTGAGTTTTCACTATGCCCTATCCATTTTTCTCCCACGCACTAAAAGGATGTTTTTTCTCATAACTCAGTCAATTTTCATCCAAATTCAAAAATTCAAGTTGCATTGGAACTGTTGTGGAGGTGTCTTCCTTTCTATACTAAAGGTGAGTGGTTTCATCCTTTCTTACTTTAGTTTGGTATTTATTTTTGTTTTCAACCTTCCCTTCAAATACCTCTTGAAATTCACTATTAAGCCTTTGTTTCCTATCATTTTTTCCCTAGTACCTCCACAATGAAGTTCCAGTACGTGGGATATGAGAACATTTCTTCTCTTGAAACCTTTGTGCCTAATATAGGAGATAGTGATGTGAGGCATATGAACCTGGATGATTTTTGGGACCATGTTTTTGAAGATACTCCCACTTTATGATTTCCCAATGTATAAATAATAGTGGATTTTCCTATGTTGATGGTTTCCCCACATCATTTCAATGCATTAACACCATCCTAGCATGTGCTTCAAGCTTTGATATGTAAACTAAGGAAATTAAGGATCCTCAAGGACATTATTTCTAAAATGGATTCCCACTATATAAATTCTACCTTAGGGATACCAAATTTTGAGAATTCAGAAATCCTAATGAAGGTTAAAACGAAGTATCTTTGATAAAAACTACGATTATTATAAGACTATGATTGTTAACTCCTAACTCAAATTCAAGAAGAAAGGGGGTTTTAAGCTACCCAAAATTCTTTACAAAAGTGATTTCAAGGAATATCTATTAGATATGATCACATTACTTGCAAGAATGATGCACATTCCTTAACCAATGATTTATAGTACTAGATGTGTGTGTATATCAATGTCATTTGTGAAGACAAACAAAGATTGAATTAGGGGGAAATCATATGTGAGAACCTAAGTCAACAATTGGTCAATGTACATCAAAGAAAAACTTTCCACATGACATCATACCTGATGTACACCATAGCAACTTACATGGTATGGATAGGGTTGTCAAGAAAAGTGGATAAGAATAATGCACTAGTGTATGAATTCTAACCGTAACTCACCTATGAGAACATTAAGACTCGCCATAGGAGAGTAAATGATGCCTTCACTATGTGTTTGGTCAATCTATTAGAAGGAAATGTATCTGAGAGAGTTTCTTTAAAAGTAAGACAATTGAGCTCTACATATGACAACCTCTTTATCCAATTCAAAAATTTTCATAGATTGGGATATTTGGATTTGATAATTCACCAAATAATTTGCCTATATATTTTAATGATAAATTGGTTCTAGTGGAATTTGTATAAAGTTGGGTGTATTTCATAGAACATGCAAAGATAATAAAATATTTGGCATTTAATTTCCTATCTCACTTGAAAATTATACATGTAGATCTTCTTTGGATACGAGAACATTGAGATAACTATTTCGAGTTCAAATTTCATACCTTCCAGAAGGTTCATCTTTTGATAATAAGGGTTTTATCTCAAAGAATATCATAATGACCTATTATCATGTACCTACTTTTAAAGACTACTGGGAGGACTATGCAGATGAATATGAAATGAGGAAGATGTACTTTGGTAATTTCCATTACAACAAATCAAGGATATTGACTTGTACATTATTCTGAAGGTCTAGAAGATGATGATTTTGATTTATATTTTGTGGAATACATCAAATCCATTCAATACACACCTATACCAACCATTGATTAGTCTCAAAAAGATAGATATGATCCTACTGAAGTGAATAACCATATTCTATTGAGGACAAGACATTGGTATATGGTAAATATGAAGGAATTCAAAGAAACAATGAAGAAATATTCTTCCTAGAAGCTTCCACATCTCAAAAGGAATACCCAACCCAACGAGAAAAATCCTTTCTCCTCTCCCTTTGACTCAAGAACCAAGGTGTATGTAAAAAAATCAAAAGAGGCAGAGAAGAATGAGGAAGCACAAGAGAAAAGGGTAGAATAAGAAAAGATTCAAGAATCAACTAATGAAGTTGCTCCTACTCTTGATCAAGTGCCACAACCCTCTTGAGAAGAAGTAAAAGTAGTTGAGGAGCAAGAAATTTAAAAAAAAAAGGATGAGGAAGAATAAGGAGAACAAGGTGAAGTTGATAAAGAGGGTGATGATGAAGAAGATGAGGTAAAAATCATTGAACCAAAAATAGGTAAAGCTAGTGCCTTAAGGCCTAAGCTAGAGTTTAGTAGACTACCATCTTCTTTTGTTGAAACTCCTACTTTTAAATTCTCTAGTTCTCAAAATCTTATTCCTAAAAATTTTCTTTCTTTTCCTCCTCTTTTGACTCCTCCTCAAGTGATTCCTTCACATGGGTTCATCCCATGATTGATAGCAAGAAGAGGAAAGCTTTATCCCAAATTTTAGCTCGGGATTTGATGTAGTAGTTTCTCTTCTAGGCACAACTCCTCCTAAAAAGATAAGAAAATTCTCTCTTGGTCTCAGATGCCAAAAGACAACAATTTATATTTTTTAAGCCAAAAGGAGACAAAAATGAAAAAGAAATATCTATCTCAGACTTGGAGCTTACTAGGATTCCACTTGGAGAATCAACTCTAGAAGGAGATGTGCACAACATCAAGGAAACAATCTCCAAAGTCATTAAGAGGGTAGAGAAAGGAAATAAAACATAGGAGAAGCTTGAGGAACAGGTACAGGTTATCTCAAATTTCATTAAATATTTTCTCTCATTGGAAAAGACCCCTCTTGATCCTACTCCCATCTCTTCACTTCCACCCATTGTTACCACTGTCGGAATAGATTTTAAGGCCATTACAAAAAATTAATAAACATGCAGCATTTGGAAAAGCTTTTGAGGCTTGGGTAGAAGGAATTCTAGTTTTAGTTTGGGATTCATTGATGAGGAATACATGTCATATGATAATATATCCTCAACTTAAGAGCAAGTTAGCTTAGGATAGACACACTGATTGATAAAGAACTCAATATTGGGGGTATCTTTGTATTCAAAATCTCCACCTTATGAGCACAACTAATAAAAATAATCTCATATCTCATAATATTTTTGATGATGTAAAGAACAACCTATCCAAAAAAAATGACTTATAGCGTTGAATGGAGAATCAAGGTCCTAGAGGAAGCTACAGTTGAGTTGAAAGCCATGGTGTAAAAAGGTGAATCACTAAAGGCTAAGATCTTTTCTTACTTACAATCTCTCCATTTTCAGTTCTATTGTAGACACTAAATCACACACTTTGGGTACATTTCTAGGTCCTAATCACATACTTGCATTCATATGACTCCTAAGTGAGAAAAGTACTAATTGACCATTATCTTTGGCCTCTTTACTTTCTTTCTAGTTTCCTTCTTGACCTTACACACCCTATTCCCAATTTAACTTTTGATACTTTAGATTTTCTAAGTCTGGACACTAGTATCGAGTTAGACGTTAGTGTCCAGGCACTCTCATCCCCTTTAGGTTCCCCCAGCCTCTTTATATCTTACTCACCTATTTTGGGCCTCTTTTAGTCATTGGGAATCTTGTTTTCTTATGGGTTAGCCTTTTAGTGGTTAATTGCAAAATTTAAAAAAGGGAATCATATAAATGCAATGATATGTGATCATAATAAAGGACTAAGCTTTAAGCATCTACTATTACCACCTAATGTTGCATTCAAAGGCATTTTAGAGAATTAAATCATCCATCTATCACCCACTTAAGGGGAAATGGATTGCATTCTTCTGCATACACTTCATAGGAGGGGAATTTCATTTGGTATATACACATCTACTTACATTTCTACATCTATCTACTTGTTTGTTATTCAAGTGTGTCTAGCACAAGAGCTACCTATAACATGATTCTTCACACACACACACCATAACTACATGGAGTTTGAGATTTAGTTCACTACTTAGTCATAAGTTCACTTTATGGGGTGACCACTGGGGTCATTCTAACTCCCCATTTGCATCTTTTTATTTTTAGGATTTGATTTGTTTTGGATTTTTATAGGAGGTATTTTGTTTTATAGGTTACTGAGTGAATCTTTTGGGATTAGTGCAATAGAAAGGAAATCAATAGTGAAAGGGCACCAAGATAGAAGAGACACAGAAGAAATAAATTTTTGACCATTTTCATAGTCATGGGTACACAACAGTGGTCTACAACACCCAGGCTCCCCTGACCTGATCCAGGTGCCACAGTCTAGCTTATTTCATAACTTCTATAAATTTATGTGTGTGGTTGTGACTTATTCCTCCTGTTCAAAAATTTTCCAGTCTCAAACAACTCAGGGTCAATATAAAAAGTAGCTAAGTATTCTTTCTCTTCTCTTGCACCTAGGGTTTCAATTTTATCTAGCTTATTTCTTATGTTAGATATGTGTTTTATTTCTTATTATTTCATTGTGACTCTGTAATTAGGGCTTTATAAAAAGTTCATTTTTTCAAATCATTTGGTGAACCCATCACTCAAATTCCACCTTCTTTTATCATCTTCTTCTTATGCCCATTACCTGTAGTGGTCATTTTGGGTCTTTTGAGAAAATTGAGCTTCCTTTATCTTCCCATAGGGTTTCTAAATCAATGGATAAATTTGATAACCCTTTTTCCAACTATCAAAATGTTCCTCTTCAAGATATTGAGACATCCGATAGTGAACAATATTATCATGAGGATACAAATGTTGATCAATAAAAACTTGAAAAGGTTACTAATTTTCATCAAGCTTTATGTGACAACCATACACATCTTCCACATATTCTACATTGTTTGATGTATGTTAAAATTGCTCAAGATGCCTCTTTTTCCCTCTTATATGTTTTTATTCAATTTTTATGGTCTCCACTCAACCCATTCATATTCTTACTTCCATTCCCACTACTACTTCTTCAACCATTCAACATAATACTTTTAATGCACAACCTGACTCTTCTTCAAATATTCCTTATTTAACTTCTGTTATATTAGGATCTCGTAGACTCAAATTCACTAAATTTAACTCACTACTTCCCATGAATCTCCATCACTTGACTCCACCTTACTTCTCCTTACTCCTTTTTCACCTTCCATTTTATCATATCCACTCCCTCCAAAAACTTTCACCCCTAAGTTTCCCATATTCAAAGGCCATGGTGACCCTCAAGAGCATTTTTGAGCATTTCATGTAGCATGTTTATATTACACAAATGATAATACTTTACTTGCAAATCTCTTTCCTCACAATTTTTAAGATTATGCAATGTGTTAGTTTTATGACCTACCTATCCACACGGTAACATCTTTTAAGCATTTAATCGATGCTTTTCTCACACATTTTCAATCAATATCATCTCTAAGATCTCTTATGCTCAATTAACATTGAAATGAATGATAAGAATATTGTTCCAAGATGCAATCTCAAATGATAATAGCAACCACATTATAATTAGAAGAAGAGCTAAAATACCATATTTGGAAATCCATCATAATCCATAATGCTCAATACATTACAATACAATGACTTGAATTACTCAATAAGAAAAATGTACATATGTGAGAAGGGAAGTGTAACTACTACCTAAATCGGTGGTGAAGAACTCCCACTAATTGATACTAGTAGTTAAGTTAACTCTAAAATACTAGTAAGCTAACTCAACAAAACTAAGTAAGCTAACTCCACAAAACTAGTACACCTAAGCAAGCTAACCCAACAAGTGTAGGGATAACACAAGTGTAAGAATTATCCTGATAAATAAATAAAAGATTAAATAATAACCTACACTAACACCCTCCTATAATCATAGCTTAGGTGGATGAAAAAGAAGGTGGATCCTAGAAACAAGGCATAATGAGGTACCCACGTACAATAATTAGGAAAATTGGACACTGCAAGGTACCCAAAACCAGTAATAACAAATTAGAGAGAAAAATCCTGATGTAAGATATCCTCATAAGCTTGACTCCAAAAAATCAAACAATGTTAAAGAAGTGTGGTGTGCACTATGGTCTAAATCCACCTTTGCTCAATCATATAACTCAAAAATAATTGACCTTTGGGCTTGGCTTCACTAGAATAGCTCCATGCAAGGAGATTGTCAATATAGTGATGTCAAAAATACAAAAAAAAACACCAAACATAATTTGATCAACTACTACAAATAGGTGTGCCACGATCCAAGACCAACCAAGGAAACAAGGCAAGGACACGAGATCCAACTAAATAGGAGTGCCACGATCCAAGAAAATTTAATGTAATAAGCAAGGACACAAAACCCGAAGAAGTAGTATTAACATATAACAAAGCAAGGACACAAAGAAGCAAAAGAATCAGTATCAAAACCATACCCTCCCATACTGTTAATGGGTAGAGTGACACCACATATTTGTATGAGTTACCAAAATCAACTACTCAAACATTAACAAACTAACACAAGGCTTCACAGAATAGCTCCCCCACAAAGAGAGATCATCAACATGCCAAAAATAAAGTGTCAAAATATATAGATCTAGAATATCTTAACAAAAAAAAGATATATAAATGCATACACCCATAGATACAATAATTCAACACCCAATATTTTAGGACGTCGAGCTCAATCAAAATTACATCCACAAGTGATCACAACACCCTCCCAAATTTGGCACTTTATAATTGAGTGTATGTAAATATTACAATGAGTAACATTACCTTTTACATTTGAAATATGTGTATAAAATTTTCAAAAATATGTAGATCTCGAAAAAAATACACAATTTCAAAAAAAAAAAATCACCTTAATTTGAGCTATGGATCAAAAGTTATGAGCTCTAGAAGGTTTTGTTATTAAAATAATATTTTAATGCTGATTTTTTTATAAGGTACACATGACACCCAAATGTTCAAAGGGTAAAAGAGTGCATCCACACAATATAGGCTTGTGACCAAAGGATAAAATCCCACGCCCAAAACCTAAATGTTCGAGAGGGTTGGAAGGTACACATCAATATCCAATGGATAAAAGAATGTACCAGAGGGTATAGATCTACTTCGAGTACATAAAAGACTACATCCAAAATAGAAATATCTAGAGGGTAAAATAATGCATTCGGAAGGTACACACTTATATCCAATGGATAAAAGAATGCACCTAAAAAGTACAATTGTGAATACAAACTTTGACTACAAATATCTTTTTTTCTAGCACCTATATCAAAAATAGAGAGAAACCTAGAAATTTTATCAAAAAACCTAGAAAGATGATATAATTTTTGAGTCAAAAATATGTTTGTACATAATTATACGGATTTTTGAGAAATGTGCCAAAAAACCTTTAAAATGTCTAAATTTGACTGTCTCAAAACATGGTTGAGTTTGATCGATTCTAGGTTTTTAAGCTTCCAAATCTAATGGTGCACTCTATTTTGCATCAAAATACATGCTAGAAAAGTGCTAAAAACTTCTGAATACATGAAAATAATAAACCCTTGCTTGCAAATAAAAACTTAAAAATGGATGTCTACATCATATATAGCTCGATACCATGAAAGGAACGATAAGAATATTGTTCCAAGCCGTGATCTCAGATGATAATAGCACACCACATTAGATTTGCAAAGCAAAAGAGCTAAAATACCATATATGGAAATCCATCATAATCCATAATGCTCAATACATTACAATACAATGACTTGAATTACTCAATAAGAAATATGTACATATATGAGGAGGGAAGTGCAACTACTACCTAAATCAATGGTGAAGAACTCCCACTAATGGATACTGGTAGTTAAGTTAACTCTAGAAGACTAGTAAGCTAACTTCACATAACTAAGAAGCTAACTCCACAAAACTAGTAAGCTAACTCCACAAAACTAGTACACCTAAGCAATCTAACCCAACAATTGTAGGGCTAACACAAGTGTAAGAATTATCCTGATAAATAAATAAAAGGATAAATACTAACCTACACTAACAAGCACAAATCAAGCAAGGATATAATGAGCATCTAGCATATTATGTCTTACAATTAAGAACAACTTAGCTAAGATGTCTAATGTAATCGTAAAATCTAAGCTTCAAGATTTATTTTCCAAATTCTCTTACTTGCCTCTACAAGAGAGCTCCATCTTTGATACCTCTCCATCATTCAATCATCTATGTCACACTCTTAAATTACGTGAAGGCCAACTTATCTCCATGGGAAAGCTTAGTTATCATGAGCAGGTTTCCTCTTCGGATCTATTTCAAAGAAAATCAACTTTCAAGTCATCTGAAGTAAAACCAATTGCTAATGTTGTCATTACTCCTAACAAGATTCAATGTTAGCCTCCTAAGTGTAAATTCATAAAATTGCCTTGTGCTCCGCATATTCTATTACCACAACTTGTTGAGATAAATCTTACTACGCTTCCACCTCCACTTGATGTAGAACCATCTTTCCCTAAGGACCACAATTACAATGAAAATTTTAGATATGATTACCATCAATGCATTGGGCATTCCACATATTGATGTTTCAAGATTCAACATCTTATTAAAGATCTACTTGACAACAATGTAATTGATCTTCCGAAACCTTCAACATCTCATCTAGCTAATGAAAATAAAAATCTCAAAATATTTAATAATCCACTTTGTAATCATGAAAAGAAATCAGCTAATCATACATATCATGTAATGCCTCCTCCTTCATCGAGGTCACTTGATTTTATAGTTACACATGTCAAACCATCTTCACTTCTCATTACATTCTTTTATCATTCCTTGATTTTATAGTTACATATGTCAAACCATCTCCACTTTTCATTATCTTCTAATACATTACATATCACTACTTCTACCGCAGATCTCATGTTATTAACAATACTAAGATCATCTCATCATCTCCTCTTTGTGTGTGTTCTCTTGTACTTCTCATTGCTATTGATTATCCACTCTCACAAATTTCATATCAATTCATAACTTCTATGGTCATTTAAAGATCCCATTCATAGTCATTCCACTCACTATTCTTGTGCCATTCACCATGGCACCTTTAATAGAAGGTTGTGACCTGCTCTTATTTCTTCCTTGGCTCCGTCTTATTAAGGATAACATTTCCATCACTCACCATTGTCTTAAGTTAATCCATGATAAGTAATTTTCTCCATCAAAGGTGTTTCATCATCTACTCCATTTCGCTACCTCTACTTGAGGTTATCCTTGCACTCACTAGAGCATCTAGGTCCCTTGGACCTCTCAAGTCTAAAATGTAATATACTCTATCTCTCTTGTCCACACATGACCTACTTAGTCTCATCGGTCTGATATTCCATTGCATCAGTCTAGGTACACTACTTAGACTAATCCTTCACATAGGTGCACATCACCTCCTTGGTCTCTTTCACATATGTGTACATCTTCTCGCGATCTCTTTCAAATAAGTGTACATCACCTCCTCAGGATCCTTCCCATAGGTTTACATCTCCTATGTGGTCTTCTTCACATAGATTTTAATCACCTCAAGGTTTCATACACATAGGTCTCATTCACCAACACATCATTTTTCTCATACACTGCCGGTCTTAGAGCATGGTCACATGCCTTTATCTCCACAAGCATCAGGTGGAGGAACCTTTCCCTTTGCTTTTATTAGATATCCCATTCATAAATATGCACTTGAAGGTATCGTGATTATTCTCCCCCATTCTAGCATTATAAGTTGTTTGTTTCTTCTACTCATCATCTAATATACCCTTGTATCATCATTACCCTATGACACACTCTTGCGTTATGGTTCACACTTGATTTTTGAGTGCATACTACATTCTTGAACCTCACATCACATGAAACATTTCACACTCAGCACATTCATGACACATATTTCTAGCATCACATTATTACACATCATCACTACCTAATGATGCACTCTAGTTCCATAGTTCATACTCGATTGTTGAGGGTCTAAATCTGAAATGAACCTCACCTCACTCACACTCTATGATTCATGATCATATCTTTCTAGTGCAAAATTCAAACCATTTCCTGATGATGCACTCTTGTTCTATGGTTCATTCTTGACTATTGAGGGTATTTTATAAATTAATCTCATCTCATACATACACATCCATTTGGGGAATACATACTTACCTTCTAGTTATGAATGCAGAATTTACACAGATCAATTCACACATCATAGATGTGGAATTGTACCTCTTACTAGTCCCATAGTAGATCTTAGAGGCATATATATTACAGGTGTTATTGTTTCATTTTCTACTACTTCTTATCTTTCCTAGCACACTACTTCATTAATATATAAATGGTTTTACATACTTTATATCTTTCCAATATGATAATGGGTGCTTCATGTGAAACATTTTCTTTGTATTTCTATTTACTACCATGGTTATCTACTACCTTGTTTTCTATTGTTTTCCTTTTGTTTTTCATTGTATGCCATTTTTACAAGCTATGCCCTTTGTCTTGTGTGCACATTGTATGATTTTTTTTTCTTTGGCCTCGATTGTCTTGCGACATTGAGCAATGTCCCATGTTTGAAACCCAATTTTCGCGGTCTAATTTTTCTTCTAAAGCATTATACCTTTCACATTATTTTCCATATTTGTATTTATCTTGTTTGCACTAACAAATTTTTCCTAGCCAATTTGTTTGTGTGTGCCTTGGTTTCTACCATGAACATTCCCTTCCCCTTATAGGGATTTAGTTTTAGATATACATTGGGTCCTCCTTTAGGCCACATTCTCCTAGTGACAACACATGCACCCCAAACAAGGGGGAATACATTGGGTGAATCAGTTACCCCATACAATAGTTCACAATCATAGTACAATACATTTTGGTACAGGATTAACACAGGCTACTGAGTCTCATAAACGGCCTAAAATCGACTTGGGTCTTCAAGACAACACGGACACTAGTTCCCAATACTAGACACTAACCACCTAAAGTGCTCTTGACCTTTCTTAGGTGACCATGACCAAAGGGTAGTTATACATTTTTTCTCATATTGGCACAATTTTCAGAATTTTACACAACATTTTTCATGGAATAGGCACGAGTCCTCCCAGTAATTGGCATGCACATTTTCTCCTTTTTCTACTTTTGTTGGATTAAACTAGATAGAAATGGATCAAAATGAAAAATTTACAATCACACCACTGCATTGGTGTATAAATCGTAGAGAAGAATTAAAAGGATGGATAATAACACTAAACCTTTCTCCCTACACTTATTCTACCATGGCATGAGATCACCTAAAAACTCACATTTGGCGTGAGATCACCCAAAAAAATCATCCTTCTACATCATTTTTAGGATCCTTTCTACACTCTTCACTCATCATGAATCAAGTGCAATGTTCCTTTTCACATTTTAACACAATTTTACATGCTTTTTACATATTTGGATCAAATTTTTCACATACATGAATTTAACTACTCTTTTTCTCTTCTCTTTATAGGTCCATCCTTATGGGAATTAGTTGTCACATCATCAAGTATCAAGCAACATCAAAAATAGATACAATGCAACACAACACATATGCTTTCACCCCTAGGGTCACTTCCTCTTATCTAGCTTCCACACTTCATTTTCATCACTTCACATTTTTTCTTGTCTCCTCAGCACACTTTTCACCATCGATCTAAATGGTTACCAATTTTGCATCTTCTATCTACTTTATGTTATCGATTATTCACTCAACAACATAAAGTGGGGGGAAATGTAGACACCAAATCATGGACTTTGGGTACATTTCTAGGTCTTAATCACATACTTGCATTAATATGATTCCTAAGCAAGAAAAATACTAATTTATCATCGTCTTTAGCATCTTTGTTTTCTTTATGGTTTCCTTATTGGCCTTAGAAACCCTATTACCCATTCTAACTTTTGATACTTCATATTTTCTAAGTCCTGGACACCCCGCTCAAGCACCCTCTTCCCCTCTAGGCATTCCCAACCTCTTTGTATCTTGCTCTCCTATTTTGGGCCTCTTTTAGCCTTTAGGCTTGTTTTTTCTTATAATCCGGCCTTTTATTGGTTAATTACAAAATTCAAACAAGGGAACCATGTAAATACTATGCTATGTGATCATAACAAAGGAATAATCTCTAAACATCTACTATCACCAGCTAAGGTTTCATTCAAATACATTCTAAGAGTATCAAAGTATCCATCTAGCACTCACTCAAGGGACAAGGGATTGCATTCTTCTATATACACTTCATATTAGGGAAATTTCATTTTGGCATCCACACATCTACTTAGATTTCTACATCTAGATACCTACTCGCTATTCAAGTGTGTCAGCACAAGATCCACCAAGGGCATGATTCTTCACACACATGCGTAGAACTATATGGAGTACGAGATGTAGTGCGGTGCTCGACCGTAATTTCACTCTATCAGGTGACCTTCGGGGTTATTCTGACTCCCCATTTGTATCTTTTTCTTTTTAGGATTTGATGTTTTTTGGGGTTTTACAGGAGCTCTTTTGTTTTATAGGTTACTGAGGTAAATCTTGTGGGATTAGTGTGACATAAAGGTGATCAATAGAAAAGGACAGCGATATAGAAGAAACACATTAAAAATCACTTTATGGCCATTTTCACGAGTTATAGATGCGCCCATGACGGTGGTCTATAATGCCCAAGTGCCCTTGGCTTGATCCACGCACCCCAGTCTAACTTATTCAGAAATTCTACAAACTTTTTGTGTGGTTATGAAATATTCCTCCTCCCATTTAGAATTTGTCCAATCTGGTACAACTCATGATCAATAGTGAAATCAGCTAAGTATACTTTCTCTTCTCTTGCACCTAGGTTTTTAATTTTATCTAGCTTATTTCTTAGGTCATATTTGTGCTTTATTTCTTATTATTTTGTTGTGACTCTATAATTAGGGTTTTACAAAAATTCCATTTTCTCAAATCATCTCAAGGATAATTCTATAGAGAGGAATCCACTTAATGAAATCAAAGAAAAATTCAACTCATTGATCAAGGAGGAGTTATTCAAAATGAACTCAGTCAGCAAAGACAAGATGGAAGAACTCTCCCAGTTGCACAATGTATTTTTTTGAGGCCACCAAAGGACTCTTACATAATGGGGTTTTTGCAAAAGAAATGTAATATTCTCCTATAAGTTGGCTATCTTCCACTGTAAACACTATAGTTCCCAAAAGCATGGAAATCTCCATTGTTGTGACTAAGTTCAAAGTTCAAGTACTTAAGATAAATATCTCTATTATGGTGGTTCCCAATGTCCCTTCTTCTTCAGGATCATAATGTTTCATAATTGTCTTATTTTTAAGTTGGCTTTATTATTCTAAAAGTAAGCTTGTAAAATAAATCCAACTATGTAATTAATTAATTAATTAGGTTTTAGTACTTAATTGAAATATGATTAGTTACAATGTAGTTACATCCTCCCCTCATTCTATATAAGGATTAATTCTCACTTGTAAAGGGGTTGATATTGGTGCACTTGGATGTAATATACAAAATTTTGATCAAATACAGAAGAACTTTTTTCTCTCTTATATGAGTTCTCTCTATTTACCTTTCTTGCGAACATGTTTAATGCGATAGTTTGATATATGTGAAATCTGAAACTTTGTGTTCAATCCATGAGGTGAAGTGTGTTGAACTTTGTGTCAATCTACATTTTATGTATTATGGGTTTTCATGTATATAAACACACACATTTTTAGTTCCATTTACATTCATAAGTAAGATAAAATTATGCAATCTCTTTATTTGAAAGTTTTGCTTCTTCCCTTCTCCTATTTACAATTATTTGGTAATCTTGCATAACCAAGGAATATCTCTATAACTTTTATTAGTTAGTTAGTTGCAGTTATGTATCCTAACTAACTCGTCTTACCCTAGTCACACTATTGTAATTCCTCCATGCTTTTCTCTAGCTCCTCTTTTGAATTAGAAAGAATGATTCAAATTACTTAGTCACCAATATCCTCATTAGAAATTTGTTAGTTTGTATATTTTTAAATAATTAGGATTTTGTATTCTAAATAAGGAACCTCCTCATCAAAGAGGAGGGACTATTGTCCCCTTAAGAACTTTTTTGTTTTTAACAATAAATTTTCCAACCAAAAATTTCACTTTTAATATTCCACCTCTTTCTTTAGAAAAATTACATCTCCCTCTTTTATAAGTGGCTCTTCCTTTGGCTTCATAGTCTTAAAAGTTTCTCACACCTTATTTACTCTCGGTTATGTGCCATTCTTTCATTACCACTATTTATCTTTCCTATCACGTTCATACAACTATATCTTCAAGTTATTTTATCTTCTACTCTCAAGGCATATTAGTGCACCTCATCCACTTTATAAAATATAATTATGTTAATATCATATTAGAACACTCATCATACTTCATTGATATACTAAGCCATCTTCTCTTGATTTTTATTTCTATGACCAACCTAGATTGTTATCTTGTAAAACTCCTCCATGTAGTCTTTCATGTTCAACTCTTTTTTATGTATTTAAAACCTCTTCAACATATCTAATTAGTAATCTCTAGGTAGAACTTCCCCTATTTGCAACCATCCTCTCGTGATGGATAATATAATTTTACCATGTGTATTACACTCCATATGAACTTCCTTCCACCACGGTGTTGTGTGACCTTTCAAATTTTCCACAGAATATTTAACTTTAAAGTACTTTCTAACTCATTTAACTCAAAATGTTCCATCTATGTAAGATAATATATTAGCCCCTCTACTTTAGATAAATTTTGAAAAACATGGAACTCCATTCATGCTCCACTCCTAATATTCAAAATGGATTTGATAATTCTATATTCTCTATTCAAATTCTCATGTGTTTCTCTCACTTCTTCCTTTTCCACATTTTATATTTCAACATATACATCACTCACATTATCCCTCTTAATCAATCCTCTTTATTTATACCCTTATAATTTGCATATCTTTGTCTATTTCCATCATTTATTTTATACTTATAGCTACATTGGTGATTACTTTACCCACTCTTTCCACTTTCCTTGGTAGTATTGTATATTTTGCATGACCTTATACCTAAAATTTCAATCTTATACAAACCAACATAGGTACAAAGCTCACTCTCTATAAACCAATTTTTTTACTTTCTCTTAAAAACAATTGATGCCACCATGGTTTTAGGTCATAATTAAGATATTACATATACCACGTAGCCTACAAAATCATAGTCTTTACACAATAAAACAATACCATGACAATACTATTTATTCATCAAATTATATGCTACACACTTAACCACGCATTCCTACCAAATTTTGATTATGATAAAAATATAGTTTTACCCCAAGAACTCCCTAAGGAAATGATTCAACTCTATCCATCTTCCTTATATTGTGTATTTTGGAAAGGATGCATTTAGGGGAGGGTATTTGCCTTTTCGGATGGAATGAAATCTTTTATAATAGGGGATGTGGAAGGATTACTTGGTCTTGGACTAGTAATAGGTCTCTTGTTTGTCACACTTCTCATAGGAGTATCTTTGGGAACATTGGTTAAGATAGCCATGTTGGTATTAGTAGCTGTGGTAGGCCCCTTTATTTTCCTATTTCTTAAATTATACTCCTCATAGGAAACAAAAACATTTTTTAATATCTCTCTATCCTCCTTTGAAAGAATTTCACCATCATACGTTTTAATCATTAATTCTCTTAAACATTAAAAGTCGTGATTAAGTAGCTCAAAATATTGAGCCGTATAAATATCATCATTAACTTCAAAAGGGAGGGAGAATACCTTATTTACACATACCAAAAATCATCCACAATTCTAGCACAGAGGAGGTCAGTGGAAGATGCACTTTTCCCAAAATATTTTTGATACTCCAAAGCACACATGCATCACCAAAATTAGTCTCATCATTATCATCACCATCCTAAACATTTTTTCATAAGTAGCATGGGGAAGAAAATATTTTTCACACCATTATATAGTGTTTTCTTCTTACACAGTAGCTACTCTTCAGCCTAAAGGATGCGGGACTACCTTTCCATCTTTGAATGGATGATGTTTGTCACCTTGGATCATATGCATCTTCCCTCTACCATTAGCTCACGTGATCTATTTTGGGATGATTCCCAAAAAAAATATGTCCAAGGTTCTAATGTTAAGTCTAAGGGTTTGGGAAAAACCTTTTCTTTCCTATCCGGTTTATAGGATATATCCTTAACATCTCCGGCCAAATTCTTAACAACCTCCTCAAGATAAAAAGACTTTCTAGTTTTAGGTTTCTCTAGATTAATCAACTAAACTCCCTCCCTCTTTGGAGGCTTACTAGAAACCTTGATATTATTTTCTATTTGGATAGCCATGCCATAGAAAAATATTGTCTCGAGGATTATAGGGTTCTTGTCCCTTAGATAATAGGTTTCCTTCTTATCAAATGCATCATGGTATTTAATCAAAAAAGAATTTTCGCTAGGTATTATGTTACTCGGTAACCTTGTTAGAGTCTTATTAAATCTAGTTTATAAATATTGAACACATTCATTGGGGTTCTTCTTAATATTTTAAAATTCAGATACAAGAAACCTAGGGTCAGTTTTATCACCATATTTTATTCTAAATGCATTTTTCATCTCTTCCAAGAATCAATTGATCCTTGGGAAAATATTTGAACCATTCTCTAGCATATTCTTCCAATGTTTTTATAAACAATTTAATATATACATCTTCAAATGTTGCTCCATAATCATACATAATGTTTTGAAATAATTTTAGATTTTGATATCCACTAATAACATTATTTACTTGAAATATAGGCAATCTAATTCTAATTTCATTTGGTACATACTTAGGGTACCCTACAATACCATTAAAATTTATGGGTCTATAGGTATGGACTTTGAAAGGAGCTCTAGGAGGAGGACGGTCCATATTGTTTTGAGTTGGACTCATACGAAGAAGATTAGTGAAACATTGAATAGGTGACCCTTAGACCAAAGGGGTGTCATCAATATGATGAAGAGCTCAGGGAGAAAATGTTTCAAAACCAAAATTTCTAATCTCACTTGTGAACAAGTTGGTAGGCTAAGGAAAACTTTGAGTAACATTCTTGAGACATGAAACAAATGGAAATGGAACTAAAGAATGTAAATGGAAATTAAGGTTGTGTGTCTCAGAACTATGTGATGTAATAGATTAATATTCTACAAAGGGGGATAAAACACAAAGTTTTTAGAACCATTATATTTTGAACTTTGACCACTTGTAGGTTTCCAAATTTTCTTCTCCTTTGTTGTAAACCTTCCAATTCTAGGAGAATCTTCTTTGTTGGGTCATATCTAAAAAGGACCTTAGTCCTTCTAGCTTTTAGAGTGGAGAGTTAATAAGAAAGGTATATCAAATGAATTAGCACCGGTCTAACTCATATTTTAAAGAGGAGTCATAACTAGATCCTTACAATCTAGAGATATTAAATTAACTTTGAAAAGTGTATTGAAAAACCACTTCACAAACTTCCAAGAGAAAAGACTTTGGTAAACCCTTGTAAAACCCATAAAAAATATGATAATAAATTAAAACACCTTTACACACACAAAATAACATGTAAATAATTTTATACGCTTGCAATAACACCGCTTCTTGGTAATACCTTAGACATTTATGTATTTCCTGGTAACTTCATAAGAAGCATGTTGATGGGATAATAGATTGTTGAGAGGCTAAACAAGTGTGGATATGATTTGAAGACCTTGGATAAGACCTGAATATATCTTTGGAAATGGTTCAGAGGTGTGTTGGTTCCCATTTTACACCCCTAGAACTTGGTAGCAATTTTAAAGGGAAAATGTCTTAGAGAATGATAGGTTTGGGGTATGTCATTTGTAGTCGAGCATGCATCAAAAATTTTCTCTCTCACCAAGTCTTGGAAATAACTAGGAGGTGTAGAAAAAAATCACACACATACTACTATTTTATTATACTACCAAGTATGTTGTTTTATATATGGATCTTGCGTAAGAAAAGTATTCATTGGTGACACATTGTCTAGTTCATTTAATTGCTTTATTTGTTTATTATTTTATATCTCTTATTTGTCACTTTAGTGCCTAGTTCTAGTTAGGTCACATGAATCCATATCTTTCAATATTCTCACATTTATTGTTAGTTGGCACATGGATCCTTTTTTTTCTTGTTCACATTTTTTATATTTGTGGTAAGCCTTTTCGGTTTTCTTACTCCTATCCCGAGGTCCTAGTCAAGCATGTCATGTCATTAGTGTCAAAATTCAAGTAAAATATCACTATATAAACAAAACATATATACCATTATAAGGGTGGGAAATTTTTATCAAGGGGCTATCTATCTACATATCATAGAGACTGCATTTTTGGATTATTACTCTACATATACGCTACATATGAAGGGGAAGTTTGAAATATAATCCAACACATTTGCATTTATCTAATTACCACTCACTATCTTGGTTTCACATGTATGAGGGAAATTGAGAACTATTGCACACACACAAGCACGTAGAACTACATGGGTTCTGAGATGTAGTTTAGTGCTCGGTCGTAAGTTCAATTTTTTGACAGTTGAGGACAATCTAACCTCCGTTTTACATTTTTATTTTTTTGGATTTGATGTAGTTTGGGGGTTTTACATGATATTATTTCTATTGTAGATTTACATGTTTTGAATATTTTTCATTATTATATATGTTTTCATTAATGTCAAGATGGATGAGTTGATATCTAATTGCATTGATGGAAAAAGGAGTCATTTGGTAAAGTGAGAAAGTTGAAAAGATGAAGGTTGACTAGTAGTGTCAACCCACGGAGGATTTGATATTACCAAGGAGAGTGCCATGAGTGAAGAAGGTCAAAAGGTAAAGCCGTGGGTATGAATATTTGGAGAATGCCACATATAAAGGGAAAAGATGCAAAACATCGAGATAAGAATAAAATATGCTAACAAAAGAAGTTTTCCATGGATGATGAAGGAAAGCCATGAATAACTAGAAAAGGAGAAAAGTTGTGGAAGGTAGAAAATAAGGAGGAAGTCACGAGAAGTTGAAAAATTTACACAATGCATATAGATGTCGCGGATAACTAAAAATCACATAAAGAAGGGAAAAGATGAAGGACAAAAGGAGAAGCATGATATGAAGGAAAAGATCAAAGACACCAAAGGAAGCCATAGAATGATCAAAGTGAATTGGAGTGGATCAAGGACAATTAGTTAGATTTCAAATTGAAAGAGTGAACGTTTACATTCAGATTTTGAAGGAGATTTGATTGATAGAAAATTATAAGCTGTAAAGTGTTGGAACTTTTCAGCGATCAATGAAATTCTCTGTTCAGCTACAAGAATTTAATACATGTTAACCATGTGGAAATTTCATTATAATCTCGATGGATACTCTCGATTTCAAGGTGAATTAAAATAATTCAAAGAAGATGGGTCATCATTTTAATTACACAATGCAAATTCTAAACAATGCAATTTTTCTATTTTTGGAAGTGGCTAATAAATTGGTTTGTCAGATGCATAGAAGAAGGTGGAATGAAGACAAACAAGGAAAGAATAAAATATAGAGTTAGCTATAAACATTTAATGATCCGGATTCATAGGTGACATATTAGGAAGAATACATGATGTAAATTTCAAAGCAAGAAATTTTGAGTCATTTTTGCAATAAAAGAAAAACTCTAAGTTATTAGGTATTGTTTCTCATGAAAAAGGACAAAGGCACTAGAGCCAAAAAGAGCAAGAGAAGCAAAGAGAAGAAAATATGATGAAATCAAGCTGAATAAGAAAGAAGGGTAAGATTGATAAAATAATGAATAACATGATCAGATAAGCAGAGCATAACAGTGGAAGTTTGAATGAGAAAAAGAGAGAAGAATGAATGAGTAGAAGAGTGTGATCAGATAAAGAACACAAATCAAGCTAGGAAAGTGATCATAATTCATTTTATTAGCAATTGTTGTAACTACATGATCAAAATGTATATGTAAAGAAGTCTAAGTTGTAGCTTAGCACATTTAGGGAGTTGTAGCTTCCTTGTAGGTGGGTGCTGCATAAAAAAAATATCTTATGATGCGTAATATTCACTTGAGTCTTTTTTTGTGTGTAATATTAGCATAGGTGTAGGGGTTGGTGTTCCTTGTGGGATCGGTGTCTCACTAAAAAAATATTGTAAGATGTGTTATATTTTTATGAGTCCTTGCTTTATGTAATATAAGCAATGATTTTGGTGGGTTTTTCTCCCAAAAGGGTTTCCCACAATTTTATGTCTGTGTTCAGTATTTATGTGTATGATGAATACTTGTTTGATTTTTTATTGCTCATACATATAGATTGGTAAAGAATATAAAATTGAATCAAGAGTATAAAAGTTTTAATCTGCACTGATTCACCCCCTCCCTCTTAGTGCTTGTGATCTGCAACAATTGGTATCAGATCGAGTCCTTTTTGTAAAATCCTAACATCTTCAAGGAGATCCTCATATCACAAGCATGGCGAGTAAATCAAGCATAAGGTGGTATATCTAGATCACCTCTATTCACAAGGAAAATTACGCTTTCTAGAGAATAAGAATGAATACATATCTGATGTCACTCGGTTTTGACATCTGGGAGTGCATCGAAAAAGGATATACAACTCCACCCACACCAATCACCTCTTCAGCAGATAAGGCATAATATGAGTGCAACTCAAGAGCTATGAATGTTATTTTATGTGGCTTGATTGAGATAGAATTCATGAAGGTAATGCACTGCACAATAATAAAGGAAATATGGACCAAATTGCAGAGCATCTATGAAGGAGATGAGAAAGTTAAACTAGAAAAGTTGCAAACTTATAGAGCTCAGTTTGAGAATCTGAAAATGAAGGATGATGAGAGCATCACGACATATATGCAAAGAACATATGAGGTCATAAACATGATCAGAGGCTTGGGAGAAAATCTAGAAGAATATGTCATTGTTCAAAAGGTTTTGAGATCCCGACGAGTGAGGCATGATGCAAAGGTTTCTTCCCACGAGAAGTAAAGGACATGAAGAATCTCACAATGGATGAGCTATAGAGCACCCTTTTCTATATATGAGATGAGAACTATTGGAACCAAGACCACCAAGAAAGAAGTGGATTTCAAGGTCAAGAAATAAATAAAGTCCAGTCAAGAAGATGAAGAAGAATCAGGTTCGTGGATGAGCTGGATGAAGAAAATATTGAGGCATTGTTCGTGAGGAAATTGAAAAGAGGCTCTGGTAAGTAAAAGGAAAACTCCCATTCAAATGCTTTTCTTGTGGATAGGTAGGTCATTTTTCTAGTAGATGCCCAAACAAGAATAAATACAATCATTGAACATGAAGAGCACAATCATAAACATAATAAAAGAGAAACTAAGTATAAAAAGAAAGATAACAAGAAGAAATTCTTCAAGAACAAAAGAAACTTCTATTCTAAATAATAATCTAGTGAATTAGATTTGAGCAACATAAAAAAATAGATAATGAAGATCAATCAAAATGTCTATTTATGGCTATGGACACAGATGAAGAAAGTAGTTCTAGAGGGAAGAACTCAGTTGAATACGAAGATTCTGATGAAGAGGAAGCTGAGGTAAATCTTAAAGCAGAGTTGGTAAGTGCACTTGAAGAACTACAACTATGTAGAAAGAAAAATCAAAAACTAATATGCACATTAAAGTATTATGAGGAACATTCCACATATTTGAGAAAATACAAGCATGGAAAGAAGAAGAGGAGGCTAATGAGCTAAAGGAACTTGAAACTAGAAAATATCTAATTCCTACAAATCAAAAGAGGAGGAGTGCTCAAAGTTGAACATAGAATTGGAGGAGTTGAAATCTGAGATGGACCAAATGTTCAACAAACTAGCTATGTATGAAAATCTAGAAAAGAGCTCTATTGTGCTAACTGGTATACTTAGCGGCCAACGAAATACAATTGACAAGTCTGAAATTGGCTTCAAGGGAGAAGGAAAGGAGAAAGAGTCGAGAAAAGACTAAGAAAATAAGTTCATGGCTACACCAAGTACTTCCTCTACTGTAAATAAAGGTTTTATAAACCCGTGAGAAGAAGAAACATTGTTCCTAGGATCACCTATGCAATGAGGTACACACATTCCTTTTATGGGTATTGTTTTTCTTGTAATCAATTTGGACATAAAGTTGTGAAGTGTAGAAAGAACTCTAGAGGCTATAGAAGAAATTTTGGCCCATCTTACACCAGTTCAAACTTTAATGCTACTCAGTACACCTATCACAAGAAAATAAATAATCCACCAGTAAGGAAACAAGAGTCGCCTAAACAACAAAAGTGGATATATGTAAAGAAAGATGTGAATAAGAGAAAAGAATGTTTCTTAGTAGTATAGACCGCATTCCATGTACAAAATGAGGATAAAATAATTTATTTGGATAGTGGATGCTCCAGTCACATGACAAGTGATAAAAGTAAATTTATTTCTTTATCAAATAATGCATCAGGTGTTGTGAGATTTGGTGACAACAACTCTACCAACATAGTTGGAAAAGGGACATTAAGTTTAGATAATGGGAAGACTATTACAAAAATGTTCTATATGTTGAAGGCTTGAAACATAACATATTGAGTGTGATTCAAATGTGTAAAATAGGATACAATGTCATATTTCATGATTGAGGATGTGATATTATCAATGACAATATAGGAAAAAGAGTTGCAAAGGCCAAGCGGACAAAAGAACAACATGTATGTGTTGAATGAGATAAATAATGAGAAATGATTCACATGTAAAGTTGATCATATTTGGTTATGACACAGAATACTTGGACATATGAGATTTGATAATTTGGTTAAACTAAGTGCTAAAGGGTGTGTGAGACACATGCCTAATATTATCAAACCCATGGATACACTATGCAAGGCATGTTTACATGAAAAATAGAAAAGGAGGTCATTCAAGTCAAAGGAGTACTCTACAACAAGACAACTGGAATTGATTCATACATACCTGTGTGTCCCTACTAGAATTGAAGGAATATCAGGTGAAGTATATTTTATGTTGCTTATATATGATTATACAAGAATGACATGGGTGGCATGTTTAAAACAAAATTTGAATCCCTAGATAGATTTAAGAATTTCAAGGCATTAGTTGAAAATGAGAAGAACAAGAAAATCAAATGCCTAAGATCATACGAGGCAGGTGAATTCTGGTCAAATGAGTTTGATGAGTTTTGTGAAGAACATGGAATCAAGAGATAATTCTCAACCATGTGGACTCCTTAGCAGAATGGATTTATTAAAAGGAAGAATAGAACAATGTAAGAGATGGTAAGGACCATGCTAAATGAATCCAAACTCCTAGACATGTATTAGAGTGAAATAATATATACTACAGTCTATCTTTTGAATAGAGCTTAGTTAAGAGTAAATAGTGATAAGACTCCCTATGAACTATGGAAGAAGAGGCCTGCAAATGTGAAGCACATCAAAGTGTTTGGAAGAAAATGCTACATCAAAAGGGATGAAGAAAACTTAGGAAAATTTGACTCAAGGAGCGATGAAGGTATATTCCTTGGATACTCAGTGGTTAGCACGACCTACAGATGCTACAACAAGTGGTTGCAAAATATAGTGGAAAGCACTAATGTGAAGGTGGATGAGGCACAATATGGAAAAAACTAGCACTCAACATACTGAGAAATGAAGAACAAGAAGATGATGAAGACTTGAATAGTCCACATGAAGAAGCAAAAAAGAAGAAGAAATACCAGACACTAAAGCACCCTCTAGGAAATTCAAGAAGGATCATCCTACAAATCAGATCATTAGACACAAGGATGGTGGCATCCTAACAAGAAGGAGACTTAGAGAGCAACAAAATCATGAAGATATAGCTCTCTTGTCCATGATAGAACCCAAAAATGTTGTAGAAGTAAACAAATATCAACATTGGGTAGACGTCATGAATGAAGAGTTAGATCAGATCAAAAATAATGAGACATGGGAACTAGTACCTAGGCCACAAGATAAGAATGTGATTGGAACCAAGTGGGTCTTCTAGGAATAAGTTAAATGAGAAAGGAGAAGTTACATGCAACAAGGCCATACTAGTATGCAAAGGATATGCGCAAATGGAAGGGATTGACTTTGATGATACATTTGCACCAGTTGCAAGAATGGAGGCAATAAGGTTGTTTCTAGCTTATGTGGCATACAAGAAGATCAAAGTGTTCTAGATGGATGTGAAATCAGCCTTCCTAAATGGTTTCTAAATGAAGAGGTATACATTGAACAACCTGATGGATTCTCACTAACTGAAGATAAAGATTATGTGTGCAGGTTGAAGAAAGCTTTGTATGGATTAAAGAAAGCTCCTAGAGCTTGGTACAACATATTAGACTCATACCTCATTGAGAAAGGTTTCAGAAAAGGAGTCACGGACAACAATCTATACATAAAATAAGAAGGAAAACATGACTCATTGTAATAGTATATGTGGATGACATCATTTTTAGTGGAGATCATGATAAGATGACATACGAGTTTGTAGACATGATGAAAGAAGAATTTGAGATGTCAATGTTGGGAGATCTGTCTTTCTTTTTGGGACTACAGATCAATCAATCAAATCAAGGTATATTCATCTCCCAAAGCAAGTATATAAAAGAGATGTTGAAAATATTTAGGATGGAAGACTGCAAACCTATTGGGACACCAATGGAAGTTGGATGTAAGCTAAGAAGAGATGATAACTCACCAAAGGTAGACAAAACATTGTACAAATCAATGATAGGTAGTCTACTTTACTCCACAACATCAAGACTAGACATCATGCAGGTGGTAGGACTGGTTGGAATATTTCAAGAAGATCCAAAGGAAACACACCTCAAGGTGGTCAAGAGAATTCTAAGATATCTCATGGGAACACTTGAGTATGGATTGTGGTACCCCAAAAGCAATGACTTTAGCATAAAAGCATATATAAATGTAGATTGGGCAAGTAAAATTGATGATAGGAAGAGTACAAGTGGAGGAGAATTCTTTGTTGGAAATTGCTTAGTATCTTGGCTAAGAAAGAAACAATCATCAATGGCTCTCTCAACATGTGAAGTAGAGTATATAGTTTTCGTGATGTGTTGCACTCAAGTTCTATGGATGAAGCAGACATTGGAAGATTATAAGGTAAAATATGAAAGTCCAATTCCTTTGTTGTGTGATAGCACAATCACAATAAGTGTCTCCAAGAACCTTGTGTTCCACTCAAAAACCAAGCATATACCTATAAGGTATCACTTCTTGAGGAAAAACTAAATAACATGAAGATCAGTCTAGAATATGTGATCACTAAAGAAGAAATTGTGGACATAATGACTAAGTCACTACCAAAAGAAACATTTGAACACCTAAGGAATGAATTAGGGGTCATTCCTGATCCACAAAAACTAAAGGATGTGTAGAGAAGGAAGGGAGCATTCTTAAGTATTATCCACTCCTAAAAACAATGCCAAAGTGAGGGGGAGCTAATCTATTAGCTCAAATTTATCAAAGTATGCATCATCTCAAGGGGAGCATTACCGTACAAACACCAAAATAGATGGATAAGAAGCATAAGCCTAGGGGAGCTTCTTGAGGTAAGCACATGAAGAAACCAACTTACAAGTATATTTAATTATATGCAACATAGATGGCCCTTTGTCATTGTTTTCAAAGGGGGAGAAAATTTGGAAGTCAGAAACCAATGGCTCACAGAACAAAAGGGGAAGAAATGAAGAAACTAGAAAGCAATTCACAAGACATAGAAGAACAAGAGAAAGGTAGATTTAGGTATGCAATCATTTTTCCATCAAAAGGTTATAAGGTTATAAAGGTTTCTATAGGTTGGAGTGTTGCCATCAATGAAAAAGGGGATATTGTTGAATATTTTCATTATTATATATGTTTTCATTGATGTCAATATGGATGAGTTGATATCCAGTTGCATTGATGGAAAAAGGATTCATTTGGTAAAGTGAGAAAGCTGAAAAGATGAAGGTTGATTGGTAGTGTCAACCCACAAAGGCTTTGAGATGATCAAGGAGAGTGCCATAGAGTGAAGAAGGTCATAAGGTAAAGCTACGGGTATGAAGATTTGGAGAATGCCACGTATAAAGGGAAAAGATGCAAAACCATGGATAAGTAGAAAATCTGCTAAGAATAGAAGTTTGTCATGACCACGGATGTAAGGAAATTCGTAAAGAACTAGAAAAGGAGAAAATATGTGGAAGGTAGAAAACAAGGAGGAATCCATGAGAAGTTGAAAAATCCACACAATGCATACAGATGCCACAGATAACTAAAAACTACATAAATAAGGGAAAAGCCAAAGGACAAAAGGAGAATCCACGATATGAAGGAAAAGATCAAAGATGCCAAAGGAAGCCGTGGAACGATCAAAGTGAACTGGAGTGGATCAAGGACAATTAGTTAGAGTTCAAATTGAAAGAGTGAACATTTGCATTCATATTTGAAAGATATTTGATTGACAAAAATTACAACTGCAAGTACAACTGGAACTTTGCACAGACCAATGAAATTTCTACATTCCTACCAATGAAATTATCTGTTCCAACTACTAGCATTTAATGCATGTTGACCATGAGGCAATTTGGTTATAAGCTCGATGGAGATTCCCGATTTCAAGGAGAATTAAAATAATGCAAAGAATATGGGTCATTATTTTAATTACATGATGCAAATTCTAAACAATGCAAGTTTTCTATTTTTGGAAGTCGGCTAATAAATTGGTTTTTCAGATGCGTGGAAGAAGGTGGAATGAGAACAAGGAAAGAATAAAATCTAGACTCAACTGAAACATTTAATGATCCAGATTCATAGGTGACAGATCAGGAAGAGTACATGATGTAAATTTTGAAGCAAGAAATTTTGAGTCATTTGTGCAATAAAAGAAAAACTCCAAGTTATTCGGTTGTGGTTTCTCATGAAAAGGACTAAGGCACTAGAGCCAAAAGAGTGACAAAGGCAGAGAGAATAAAATATGATGAAATCAAGCTAAGAAGAGCTACAGTGGTGAAGAAGAGAGAAGGGTAAGATCGAGAAAATAATGAAGAACATGATCAGATAAGTAGAGCATAACAACGATAGTTTGAATGAGAAAAAGAGAAGAACGAATGAGAAGAAGAGTGTGATAGAGAAAGAACACATATCGAGCCAGGAAAGTGATCATAATTCATTATATTAGCAATTTTTGTAACTACATGATCAAAATGTATATGTAAAGAAGTCTAAGTTGTATCTTAGCACATTTAGGGAGTTTTAGCTTCCTTGTAGGTGGGTGCCTGCAAAAGAAATATCTTGTGATGTGTAATATTCACTTGAGTCCTTTCTATGCGTAATATCAGCATAGGTATAGGGGTTAGTGCTCCTTGTGGGATCGGTGTCTCACTAAACAAATCTTGTAAGATGTGTTATATTCTTATGAGTCCTTTCTTTGTGTATGTGTATAATGAATACTTATTTGATTGTATTTTGCTCATACATATAGATTGATAAACAATATAAAATTGAATCAAAAGTGTACAAGTTTTAATCTTCACCGATTCACCCTCCCCCTCTCAAAGTGCATGTGATTGACAACAACAAAGTGCCTCGGGGATCCAAGTTTGACATAGAGACGATCATTGGCGAACAAGTGTGAAACCCTAGAGACACTGAAGAAATCAGGTTCTAAGATTTTCACAGACTCCAAAGCACCCATGAGAGAGGTCACTGGCACCCCATGTGCCCTCACCCTTTCCCATGTGCATGTGTCCCATCCATTCGCATGAGTTACATATTTTTTATTGAACATTCCCAGCATTCTCATAGCACTTTCATCAATCTTTCTAGTTCGGACACCCTTGGGATATGATAAATCAAGATAAGTTCCCTACCTCTCTCATTTGTTTTCATAGTTGCATCTATAAAAATTCTCAACACTTGTTTCTTATTGTACATCATTATAGTAGTTTCTAAAATTATATTTTAATAAAATATTTCATATTTTATAGAATCATTTTGGTGAACATGTATCTTAGAATTCCTTTCCTAGGATGTAAAAAACCCTAATGGCTAAGAATAGATCTTTTTCTAGGAAATATATATAGCTCATGTTAGTGTCAACCTTATTTATCATGAGGTCATTGAGGTTGAACTTAGCACTCTTTATCACAATCCTTGTGTTGATGATAATATTCAAAGAATACTTTTGGCCAATGAATGCAATATTCCTACTAGTTTTTCCCATTCTTCTTGCAGCATTGTTTCTAAAGAACAAAACATTTCTATCTATAATCCTTGTTATTCCATAGGCACTAGGACTACTTCACCTTCTTCTATTTCTACTAAAACTCTTGATGATGTTATTATTGATTATATGTTTGGTCTTGATGATATTATTGTAGCTAAAAATCATGATGAAAATATACATGTGAATGATGTTATTTCTCATACTAGTTAGGATGAATGTAAAATTGTATCACATAATTTTATTATTTCTCAAATGCTTCTAATGTTTGTAAAGATTCATCTTTTGATAGTTCTTATCCTAATTTTGTATATGTTGATGACTCACTCGATGAAATACTTACATGTTTTCTAATAATGATTTTATTTTTATCATGACCATGAATGTTTCTCTTAAGACTATTGAATATGAATTTTCTACTACACTTTCATCTATTTCGAGGTTATATCTAATATCATTCATGTTGATTCCCTCCTTGTTGTCACCCTCGAATTCCCCTCATTTTTTGAGTCAAGTTTTGATAATTTTGAGTTGGTGCCTTGAGAAATCATGCTTTGAAGTCATGGGTGCTCAATTTTAATCTCTCCCTTTCACTTGAATATTATTTTGTCTTCGTAGTTCAAATTATTTTCTATTTCCCCATCTGGATGCTTGAAAATTGTTTCCTCCATTCGAATGAAATTGTCAAATCCTTTTTCTATGGTCGTGGATCACATCGAGCCTAGTATTGTTTACAGTTCTTCTTTCCATGAGGAGTAATTTGTTTTTTGGGCGGAAAAGGGATAAAGCGAGGCCATTAAATTGACTAAGTATAAGGAGGTTAGTAGAAGCCTCCACATGTCTCAATGGCACAATTTTAAAGGCACGACCCAAAGAGAAAACCCCAAACATGCTCTATCTCACCACGTGGTCAGAGTCAAAAATAAAAAGAGTCGGTCATTAAAGATTCAAGGACCGTGAAAGGAGCCACGTGTCATCTTGACACCCTTTCAAGGGGAAAATCCAAAGAGGAGACTCAAATGATTGCCAACTCTCCATGTGTCTAGGGTCCAATAGTTGTCAAGTGGGCAGCAAACCTGAATCGGCTAAGTATAAAATAATTGGCGGAAGTCTCCATGTGTTTCAATGGCACAACTCTAAAGGGCGGACCCAAGGGATAGTCCCCAAATGAGTGTAGGCTTTCTTGTGTCCTGGGTCCAAAAAGAAGATAGAAGAAGCTGAATCGCCGGCTAAGTATGGAAGGGCCAAAAGACGGCGCCACATGTCTCATTGGTGAAATTTCAAGGATCGAAACCAAAGGTAGTTTCCCAAAATGTGCGCTAGCCCTCCATGTGTCCAAGGTCCAAAAAGGGGTAGATCGGCCATTTAATGACTAAGTATAAGAGGGTCAGCGGAAGCCTCCACGTGCCTCATCGGCACAACTTCAGAAGTGAGGTCCAAGGGAAAAACCCCAAATGAGTGCCAGCCCTCCATGTGATCAGATCCTCAAAAATTTAAATTGGTCATTGAATCACCTAAGGAAAGGAGAACTAGCGGAAAGCTCCACGTGTCCCTTCGATGCTCTTTCAGGGGGTAAATCCAAAGGTAGATCCCAAACATGCACCATCTCTCCACATGCCTCATCGGTGCACCTCCGAAGGTCAGGTCTAAATAGAGTCTCCAAATGAGTGGGAAGCCTCCATGTGTCCAAGGTCTAGAAAAGGGACATGTGGCCATGTTAAAGTGGAAAGGTGGGCCCTTTTTGTGTTTTGATGCTTTGAAAATTCAAAGCGGGAAGGTGGGCCATCGGAGTGATTTGGGAATTTTGGTTTTATTTCCAAAATGGCGTAAAGTTATAAAGTGACCCGTGGCCCCACTCATGCCAAGGGATAAAGTCAAATGTTGAGCTGCATCAAAAGTCAAAGGGAGGTGGGTTGGCGGAGCAATTTGAGTTTTTGAGCCCACGTTGAAAATATTTAAAATTGTAAAGTGATTGTGACTCTGTCCCCACTCAGGTAAAGCCACGTGTCAAGCCCTTATCAAAAGTAGATGGGTAGGCCAAAATGTTCTGAAATGTAAAATCTCTACAAAGTCACAAAATACAAAAGGCATCCGTAGGCCCACTTTAATTTAAATCTCTCCCACGTGGGTGGCTCAAATTCAAAGTTTTGGAAGCAAGATGAATGGTTGTGATTCAATGCATCTAGTTTTTCTCCCAGATATGGAAATAGCCAAGGCATTAGAGAAGTTCAGACGTCGATTTCTTGAATCAGTTTCATTATTTTTGTAACCAAAGGTAACCGTTCTTGGAAGCTATTTAATGGATTCTCCACACCATTATTAGGGTTGGATCTTGGTACTCTATAGATGTAATAGATTCAAAGTAATCAATACATAGAATTTTCCATTTTCTTCCTCTACTATTCCTTCTTTCCTTGTCTAAAAATTTATGAATCATCCATCTTTTATGATAAGAAACTTTGTGTTCTTGTTTATATGATTTCTAGAACTTTGTGTCTGTGGAATTATATCTGTTATGAAAGTGAATTATTCTACTCTTCATCTCTCTAGCTCAATACATATAAGGTTATACTTTGTTATCTATATTTCCTGAAAGGTATTGTTATGTTCTTCCTCTCTCATCTCCTTAATTCTTCCATTCTTTCGTATTGATGATCTTTGGGCATAAAACGTTTCAAAGTATTAGGAATCCACACTTTGAAAGTTGTACATTTGTATATAATTTTTGTTTCTTGCTTTCAATAAGGGAACCTCTCCCATTAAAGAGGAGGGACTTATTGTCCCTTGACTGTGGTTTTTTAAAGTATCATTTTAAAACCCAACACTCCTTTTATTGTTTCATCTCCTATCACTTCTTTTGATGTTATTTTTAATTTTTTATCGATATTCCATCTTCTTATCCTCCTATTATTCCTCCTTCTTATCATTCTTTAATTATCATTCATTCTAATGTTCCTCTTGATGTTCCATGTTCATCTCTACCTATTTCTTCTTCTTTAGAAGCTATTCATGTTGCTTCTTCTATTCCTCCTAGTGTATCATCTCTTATTTCTTATATCTAGTATTCCCATTACATCTTCATCCTCCACTTCTTCTTCTCATGTTCCCATGATCACTCATAATGGAAAATTGTAACCTCTCAATGTGCCTCTCACATCTCCTATGATTCCTTCACATGACATTTTATCACTCATGCATGTTGTTGGACAATTAAAATATCAGTGTAACCTCTCCCTCTTGAAATCAAAGGCTACTATACGCATATTGATAATAACTCTCTACATGGAAATATTATTCCAAAAAATATTCATAATTCAGCATTTCCTATGGATTTCATTATGCCAACATTTTCATGTTTTGACAGAACCAAACAATCCATATCTAAATCTTAATCATTATCATTAAGCTATGGCTTCTATTTCAATGATCTATTTTATTCTAAAAGCTTTTTTCATAGTCTAGTCGATGAAGATCTTCAATGGTACACTCATCTATCTTTTAAACCTATTAGTACATATTATGATAAGAAAGATGTTTTTCTTAGATGTTTTATACTAAAAATGATTCTAGAGTCACACATGATCACCTACTTGTTTTGCATTAAGGAAAGAAAGAACCCATTCTCAATTACATTCTAAGCTTCAATTCTTGCATGCACCAACTAGTGTTTCAGACCTATTGATCTCAAAAATCAATTTATATTTTGTCGTGGCTTGATTCCTGCTTTAAAATAATGCTTACAATATGACACATGTGAATCATTTACACTCTTATGTTATAAGGTCATTGATCTAGAATAGGATTTAATTGCTACACATGTTATAGATCCTCATTCTACTTCCTCTACAGTGCATCTTCTACTTCTTCACCTCTTCCATTTGTTAAGCATCCTCCAAGGTTTCCATCTCCTCCACCTCACAATCATGTTTCATCTCCTCCACCACATAAGTGTTCTTGATTTCCACCACTACGTAGCTATCCAAAGAAAGTCTTCTCCATATCCTACACAAGAGCCATTACATTTCTCACAATATGCTAAGCCTCATGATGTGTCGTGTGTTTTTCTTGATAAGTGTGTAATTCTCTTAATTTCTAATTAGCATCATCCTCATCATTTCTTACATCACCAAAGTGTGATCATCCTTATTATAATAATCATTGCATTAATGGCCATCGTGAAAATGAAAATTACACCCTTTATGACAAATTACAAAAATTAGAGGACAAGGGTGTCATTGTTTTTACTCTCACTCTCATGAGTGGTCTATTTCTTAGATTTTGTGCAAGCCTACTACCGATTCGAGTTCACTTGTCTCCTTCTCCTACTTCTAAGGTAGTTATTCATCCACCACCTAAAGTCATTATTCATGTATAGCATTTTCCTTTCTCATCCACTGCTACATCATCTCATCCACCACGTAGTGATCCTACTTCACATTGGCTCCCTAAGTCATCAAGATTTGTGCTTCCCACCATTGCATCTCCCATCATTGGCACCATTTCATCAAACATTCAGTTTGGCTCATACACTCATATTGCTTCCACTTCACATGTTTCCACACTCTATGCCCTCTTAATCTCTGGTAGGTGGTTCTTCCCACCTCACTACCCAATGACACACTCATATTCTTATGGTTCTTACATGACTATTTAGGGATCTATTACAATAATAACCCCACTTATCTTTACATTCCATGTTTCATTGTTCTATCTATCTAGAATAAACTACCACACCATTTCGATGACTCACTCTTGTTCTTTGATTCATTTTTTATTGTTGAGGGTCTTATATAAATGAGCCTCATCTTCTTACACATACACTAGGGGATAACTATTATTCCATGCCCCCATTTCATCATACTAACATGTGATTACATACACTTTTACAATCATTTCATTGTTTTTCACATCATTCATCTTATACATACATTTATTACCATCTATCACTATTCATACATACAATACAACTTTTCATCACTTATCTATCTATGCCCTAATCAACATCATCATTTACACAATATAAATCAAACAAACACATATGAACAATAATAATCACATCACATATCAATAAAACATCAACACAATGGGATAATATATATAATACCAATCATCTATATATATATATATATATATATATATCAAAAATCATAATCCAAAAAATCAAAACATAATTAAAAAATAAAACCACTGGGAGGAAATCCCTCATGCATCAGTACATCACTTTATGTCATACATCATCATCATAGTGATTATCTATAAGTACAAGAGCTCTAAAATGAGATGCTTCACCACTCAATCCATGTTGTTGGTCAAGGTCCCCTATATCTCTCCACCTTCCTCCACAATAATTCCACCTCTACTAATTTCTTCATAAAATGACCCTGTAGCTCTACATAATTCACAAATACATCCTATACTAGTGCTCCTCCTCCTACCATCTCTCTAGCTTGTTGAGTCTCCACTTGCACCTCATCACGCTCACCCAATAGTATGGTATATGTCGATGCCGCTTATTGCCACTGGCTCAAACAAATGGGCATGCTCTCCCATAATACCATTTACTCACTCTAGCATGCTACTCCCCACAAGCACATCGGAGGTACATTTTGCATCAATGTGTGGATCAATGAGTCAACAATTAAGGACCAATATGAATCACTGTAACCATCAATACCACATTAGTTAGCACTAATGATTAAAAACACACAACAACTAAGTGACAATCAACAACTAACAAAAAAATACTCATGCTCCATTATGCTGCTATTATACCTCTTCCATTGGAGGTAGGTGTATGCCCTTCCACAGCTCTAAATGGTGATGCTCCTACTACATCTCCAATGTGTGATGCTCTACTACATCCACAATAATTGGAAACAATATTATCCATCAGTGTGTTATCCACCATGCATTATAGTACTTGATATATCTCGCATCATCTACCTATATCGACCCTATGGCCACATACATCTCATTTGTACCTAGGGGTACTAGTTATGCTCTATAGGTGCTCATCTTGATCTTGGCCTCCTCAGTGCTCTCGCCACTCACACCCATACATATGGCTCTTGGGAACATCTTGAGCCATATTGACCTAACTTTCATGACACACGCCTACCTGCACAGAATAGCTCAACCACCCTTGAAAACCCGGTCCTCAACCACGTAGCACATCGAATACATCGTAACTCTACTCCATCCTCAAGTCATCCACCATAGTCTATGGCCTCCATATAATGGCCCCTGGACCCATGTGATCAAGCATCAATCCATCTTCCTTCTCTGTACACCTACTCATCTCACAACGAATACATCTAGCTCTACTCCATCCGCACGTGGCCCATTCACCAATATGCTCTAAGCCCACACATGTAGTAATGGCCTCCATATAATGGTCCCCTATGTAAATCTATATATCTCTGCACCAATACACATCAAGATCTAGTCTCATCCTCCTCTATACACTGAAATATTCAGTATCTTATACCATTCCTCAAGCCATCCACCATAGTAGGTATAACACCCGATCTTAGTATGGAATCCAAGCTAATAAGGGAATTTTTATGTACCCTTGTCCCTATAAAATACCACCTAGCAGCCCTCATCTACCTCTAAGCATCCTCTACGGCCATCACCTATACTCTCTCACCCACAACTAATAATCATAATATGTGATATACATCCTCTAGGGTCACGGTCATCTCCCTAGTAGGAAACCAAAAATTATGCATTCCGCACACCATTTCTCACACAATGCACCGATTATTGGAATATTATTGGGTACCTCCCGGATCTCGCTATATACCATAGGATGACATGGTCTATTATGTCACGCTCAACATCGGATAAACCCAATCCCTAAAAATTACTCAAATATCAACCACCACTAAACTCTCTTGAATAGATATCCCTCCTGGACAACACGAAACACCAAAACAAATGCAATGTTAACACCCCATACAAATGCAAAAGCAAGTACTACTAACATCAATAAGCATCAATTTTCACAATGGACATTTTTGGGTCAACCCCCTATGTCCGGGTCGTTAGCACCCAAGAGCAGGACGCGGGCACCCAGGAGCAGGTCAGTACCTAGATCTAGGTGTTGGCATCCCAAAGGATGTTAACACCCGACAACTCTTACCCAAGTTAAAAATGCCTAAAATTTGAAAAATTACATCTCACAAAAATGATCTTATTGCTAAAAATATTGAAAATAATCATACTTATCAACTCAACTATCGTGTAAGATGCCACGATCACCGCCACCATCTCGAATCTACTCAATCTCGTTGGTATAATTTGTGGCATTGTCACAAGCTCAAAGCTCAAACTCACACTCACTCAAGGTTCAAATGAAGTTATTATTCACCCTTTACCATTACTATATATAGAAACTTCAAGTATTTCATTTACCATAGTTACTATTTTGTACTCATTCTTTTAACTAATACATGGCTCATAGTTTTATCATATTTTGAGCTCTGCTACTCCGTTTTACTCCCCATTTATGCCATGTAATTTAGAATTTATCCTACCTCCATACTAAACACATTTTGTAATGCTATATTATAATCTAGCATATGTTTGATTTGATATACACATAACTTTGTGACATCTACTATACTTTGTTTTACTTGTTATTACATCTTTGCACATCTACTTTCGGCTCTAAGTGTTCATTTTTATTATCACTCCCCCTTTCACTGAAAGGGTGTATATAATCGGGATCACTTTATGATTACCCTTATGCTACTACATGATCATTTCACATTTCTAATTCATCATTATCAAAAACTTGCAACATTTCATACCACTTTCTAGCAATTCCATCTCTAATGACTTAATATGGGGGCAAAAAGAAAAAAATATCTCCATGAGTAATCTACCATATGCATTCGATCTTAATACAATTTTCTACTACTCAAATCAAATCAATCAATCAACACAACACGACATATTTTACTACTCCTCTTAGATTACTTAACTTGGGAGTTGCATTACTACTTTCCCAGATGACCTAACATGGGAAGCCATTTTACATTTTATATCACTTCTAGATGACCTTACATGGAGGCCATACACATCACAGGTGATACCTTTGGAATGGGGAAATCAAACGTCATTTCCTTTCTTATACTACTCATATATCGGTTACTCTCATTGGATTAAAATGAAAAAAATTGGTCTTTTTCCATCTGCGTAGTAGCTATACCATTTAAGGATGTAGTCATAGTTAGAGGGTAAAACTATACCTCTCTCTCTCTAACACTCATCTGCGGCAGCTAGGAAACCCAAATCCTTCAGCTTTTTTAAATATAAAAAATTGGGTTGGGAAGCGATCACTCCTTCCCCCTTCAAATATCCATTAGTGATAATTTGAAATATCCAAATTTTCAAAAATCAAATCATCAATTTCACCAAGTTATCCTCTACAATGGTTCATCGTCACTATTTACACCACATGGATTGACATGATGATCCATGGTTCACCATGTTATATGTTCTTATTTTGTGTGTACTTCTACAACAAGGCTTCTCCAGACTTCTCAGAGATATGTTCCTTGCTTCCTTTACACTACTTGAATTTCATTCAAATAGCATAAAGGAGGGGAAAATTTAGACACAAATCACGCACATACTATTATTTTACTATACTACCAAGTATGTTGTTTTATATATGGATCTTGCATAAGAAAATTATTCACTGGTGACACATTGTCTAGTCCATCTAATTGCTTTATTTATTTTTATTGTTTTATTACTCACATTTATCACTTTTGTGCCCAATTATAGTCAGGTCACAATGATTCATCTCTGTCGGTCTTTTCACATTTATTATCGGTTATCTCTTGACACTAGCCCCGGGACTGGACACTAGTGCCTAGGAGCTCATGTCCAACTTGGGCATTTCTTCCCTCATTATTCTTGTTCACGTTTTTGATATTTTTGGTTGGCATTTTCAGTTTTCTTGCCCATGTCCCGAGGTCCTATCTCGGCATGGGATGTCATTAGTTTCAAAATTCAAGCAAGATATCCCTATATAAACACAACATACATACCATTATAAAGGAAGGAAATTTTATCAAGGGCTATCTATCTACATATAAAAGGACTACATTTTGGGCTTATTACTCTACATACACACTACATAGGAAGGGGAAGTTTCTAAATTCAATCCCACATTTGAATTTATCTAGCTACCACCTGATATCTTGGCATCACTAGTGTTAGGGAAACCTATGAGAACTATTATACACACATGTATATAGAACTACATGGGTTCTAAGATGTAGTGCAACGCTTGGTCATAATTTCACTTTGTTGACAACCGAGGAAAGTCCAACCTCCCATTTTGCATCATTATTTTTAAGGATTTGATGTAGTTTGGGGTTTTACAAGAGATTATTTCTATTGTAGATTTATAGATACCTTAACGATCCAAGTGCAACATACAGATGATCATCGATGAATATGTGTGAAACCCTATCAACACCGAATAAATTAGGTTCCAATATTTTTTGTAGACTCCATCACCTAGGAGAGGTCTCTAGTGCCCCAGGTGCCCGTGTCTTGGCCATTTTACGAGTTATAGAATTTTTATCTAACATTCTCAACATTCTTCACAACACTTTCATCAATCTTCGAGATAAGTGAAATCAAGATAAGTTCCCTACCTCTCTCATTTGTTTTCATAGTTACATCTATAAAATTCTTAGCACTTGTATCTTATTGTACATCATTACAACAGTTTCTAAAATCATATTTTGATAAAATATTTCATATTTAATAGAATTAGGAGGCACATAAAAGGGGATGGCCAAATCTTCCTACTTCTGGTTCTTCCTAAACCAAGGTGAGAGGACCCAAGGGATAACTTGAATGAGGAAAATATGTTATAATTTAATTTACCTTAAATTATTAGTAGGTCAATCTAATTTGATTACAGCCATGAATGCAATACCTACACATAAGAGTTGTCACAAAGGTATCACACACTCATTTTATCATACACAAGTCACTAAAGGTAGTGGAATATGATTCACACACACCATTTCTGAAAAATAGTTAAATGAAAAGGATCTCAATGATGTCTAGAATGATAATCTTTTACAAATCAAGGAAAATGCATTTATAATGAACAAAGGATAGTGTTATTTTCATACAAACACACGTATGATATGCAGATCTAATTTTTTATAAGGGTAAGATTATAGTATATATTAGTTATGGAGATGGGGGAATGGATGACGGTTAAATGGAAATAGTAAATTTCTAATAACTACTATGATGGAGTGTTACTTTATAATGCAAAGAACATGAAGTTAAGTAAAAACAACTTTCAAAGGAAATTTACATTCATTGATGCTCAATTCATGCAAATGTTACCAAACAACCTTCAAAACTCTCAACACAAATGCTTGTGCAATAATTCCAATGAATTTTCATTACTTCCATTTTCATACACCAAAGATACACTCAAAGGCCAACAAAAATAATTCAACAAGAAGATGCAACAAGGTTTTTATAACTGTATCAAATATTGCAAAGTAAGTGCTACAAAACAATATTAATTCAAAGTAACCAAAGAGATGTAATAACCAGATATTGATCTAGTGTACTAGATATAGATGCAATAAACAAAAATATTGTAGTAAAAGTTATAATTCATTAATCAAATATTCAACATACAAATCCAAAGTCAGGACTGAATCAAAATAGATATGTTCTATTGATCTTAGTTTTGATAAGGGGACATAGACTAGATTCCCTCAATGCATGCTAATGGCTATACAGTGCAACCACCTTAGCATTACAACTTCAAACTCAAATATTTTACACTTTAGAAAAATGAAAACTTGGAGCGACAGTAATTAATTTTCAATTCACCAAAAATAACCCCCTCTAGTATGAGGACATGCCCTCATACTTATACAAACATTTCAATAAAGGAATATACCCTAATTCCCCAAAAACTTATTGGAGAAGAAAAAATATGTGTAGAAAAGGATCTTATGCATGTCAAAATAGAAAATAATCTCTTATAACTAAAAATATTCCATATTTAAATACCCATCTTGGAACAGGTTATGTCATATGATTGAAGATGTGGACACGCACAGGATATTTCTTTTGTCAATTAACCACTTTTTTCATCTTCTTCCTAATCATCTCGAACCACTTTTTCCTCCTTATTTCTTTTGGAATATATAACAAGTTACAAGATAATAAATCATGAGGATCAAGGAATAAAGAATAAAGAGTGGGTTGAGGATGGGTCGAGATCAATGTCCTTGATCTCTTCTTACACCTTTTTCATGTCTATGAATGTATCATAACACTTAAACATGTCCAAAAAAATCCTCATCCGGTCCCATGTGAAACAAAATTATTTTTCTGCCTCGACAAAGTGTCGACACACTCTATAGATATAGCATTTTCCTCCTTTATTTTATTGGCCAATTTCTTACGATAACCCTCAGGTGAACAAACCTTTGTAGGGAAGAATACTCAAACACCTTTTAAGTCTCAAATTCCCTGTAACATGAATTTTGAGTATATCAATTATCTTATCTACATTTTTTATTTTTTGAGTTATATCTTCTTTCCAAGAAAATTCTCTTCTCCATCTTATAATCAATTTCATCAACATACTTTCGCTTTATCCCTAATATCCTGGAGGTTGCCAATATAACTCGCCAATGTTTCAATTCTTAACTTAATAGTATCCTCACATTGAAAATTTTGTCCTTTGCAATCCAAGGGACTATTCCTTCCTTTTCAAATTCCTCTTCTTTCATGGCAACTATGGCCCCAAGCTTAGGCAACATGTCATCCCAATGTTCTACCTCACTTTGTTACTTCTCAATTAGTGCAAGTATTATCCTCCAAATATTCATTAATTTATTTATAACATGTAATTACCTTTTTGATGATTTGGTTGCCCCTCTCAATCAACTTCCTCTTACACTCCTTTTTGGATTCATTCCTTGAAGTGATATCTTCAAAAAAATTCATTATTTTACTTGTGATAGAATGTAAAGCTAGACCCATATATATGATGTAACCTAGCGTAAATGTAGAATGCATGGATGAAATGTAAAACTAGACTCATATGTAATGACGACTAGTGTAATATGTATAATATAGATGATGTATAAATGACTAATAGATGAGGGATGTATAGGATAATGTAGGATGTAGACTAAGTGTAGAAAGGATGATGTGTAATATGTATAATATAGATTATGTATAAATGACTAATAGATGAGGGGTGTATAGGATAATGTAGGATGTAGACTAAGTGTAGAAAGGATGATGTAGGTTGTGTGATGTACTTGATTGAGTAAACACGTATAACGTATAGTATAGTGTGTGGGGTTTAGTGTAATGGTAATCCCTCAACAATCCAGTGTGAGTTGAAGCACAAGAGTGTGTCATCGGGTAATGATGGAGTTAGAACATGTAATGTGTATATGTATGAAATGAGATGAATGTATGAGGATGAAAAGATGAAAGATGTGCCTATGCTAATTATGAAAAGAGGTATTGTGTAATGGCTATTCCCCCCAAGTGGACATGAAGGATAAATCACCCGATAAGGTCGAGGGATGAAGTTCCATCAACCGGTATCGGGGATGATGAAAGTAAAGGGCAATGCTCGAGTAATTGTGGTATGGTAGAAAAACATTGTGTAGGGGAATAAATTTGATATGCATGTGATTGGTGTACATGAGATGAATATCATGGCGTAGTAAAATGGGTGGGTGATGGAGATTGAGGAAATGTCATGCGTAAAGGGGAGGATAATCCATGTGGAATAAAACAAGGTAGTGATCGATAGTAGGATATAATAGTGGTCCTAGGAATAGGCTGATGTCGGTGTATGGGACTAATGAAGCGGATGGGTTGCATAGAATTTAATTGAAGAGGTGAAGTAGGATTAGATTGTATCGTGGGAGACACCATAGAGTGGGTCATAAATAATCATTCCCACCCATACAAGTTAGGAGGCTAGGGTCATAAATCCCAATGAAGTAGTTTTGAACAAGAACAAAAGGCTGAGATAGAATCATGCACTACAACCATAAAGCCTATAAATAAGAAAGAAATAGATGGAGAACATTTATCCTAGGCTAAGGTATCATTTTTGGGAACTCGGGTGACTCCCCATATATATGATGTAACCTAGCGTAAATGTAGAATGTATGGATGAAATGTAAAACTAGACTCATATGTAATGACGACTAGTGTAATATGTATAATATAGATTATGTATAAATGACTAATAGATGAGGGATTTATAGGATAATGTAGGATGTAGACTAAGAGTAGAAAGGATGATGTGTAATATGTATAATATAGATTATGTATAAATGACTAATAGATGAGGGATGTATAGGATAATGTAGGATGTAGACTAAGAGTAGAAAGGATGATGTAGGTTGTGTGATGTACTTGATTGAGTAAACACGTATAACGTATAGTATAGTGTGTGGGGTTTAGTGTAATGGTAATCCCTCAACAGTCCAGTGTGAACTGAAGCACAAGAGTGTGTCATCGGGTAATGATGGTGTTAGAACATGTAATGTGTATGTGTATGAAATGAGATGAATGTATGGGGATGAAAAGATGAAAGATGTGCCTATGCTAATTATGAAAAGAGGTATTGTGTAATCGTTATCCCCCGGACATGAAGGATAACTCACCCGATAAGGTCGAGGGATGAAGTTCCATCAACCGGTATCGGGGATGATGAAAGTGAAGGGCAATGCTCGAGTAATTGTGGTATGGTAGAAAAACATTATGTAGTGGAATAAATTTGATATGCATGTGATTGGTGTACATGAGATGAATATCATGACGTAGTAAAATGGGCGGGTGATGGAGATTGAGGAAATGTCGTGCGTAAAGGGGAGGATGATCCATGTGGAATAAAACAAGGTAGTGACCTGATAGTAGGATATAATAGTGGTCCTAGGAATAGGCTGATGTCGGTGTATGGGACTAATGAAGCGGATGGGTTGCATAGAATTTAATCAAGAGGCGAAGTAGGAATAGATTGTATTTTGGGAGACACCATAGGAGTGGTGTGAAGAAGACTAGTAGCAGGACTAGAAGGTGATGATAATGGCGGTGAAGGAGGGACGTTGTTAATGGAAACAACTTGATTGTTGTAAACAAATTTAAGGCATAAGTGGTTCATGGAAATAATAGATTGGGATTGAAAAATCCAATTAAGACCAAGAAGTAAGTCACATCCTTTGATGGCTTGATTAACAAGGAAAGGGATAAGAAGAGTGAGAGGACCAATTGTGATATGTAACTTAACCACACCATAAGGTCTTTTGAATGGATAGTCAATTTGCGATGGAGGGTAACTGATAGATCGTAGAAAACACGGGAACATGCACTAATGGGTGAAGATGGATCAACCTTTGTTTTTTTATAAGGGTTGAGCCAATAGATGCATGAATATGTAGATGAATGGATATGAATGTGACATGGTATTCAATGTTAGAGAAAGAGATAATCAGAGTCGAGGTAGCAGTGTGAGCAATGATAAAGTCGAGAGGTCCTAGGAGAGAATACATTGTATGAAAGACATGGTTAGAAGAGGAATCGATGTGTTTGGTATCATGTTTGGGTAGCGGGTTGTTAAAAATTTAGAGTTTATGGTTATCATTAGTAGGGACAGACATAGGAGATGTCGGGAGCTCAATGTGACCATTATCGAGTAGATATTGAATGAGATGTCAAAGCTTGAAAAAATGTTTGGTAGGGTGCCGATGCATTGGTGATAATCACAAGTAAACACACAATCATCAAAGTTACATCCTTTAGGCGGGAGGGGTCAAGATGTAGAGGATACAACAAGGTTATAAGATTACTATCAATGAGTTGAGGAAATAAGATGCTTGGTGGTGTGATAAGTTTAGCGAGAGGGACGTCGATATGGTGAGGTCCTAATTCTTTAGTTTAGGAGACCGCATTAACAAGTGGTTTTTTGATCGTTGGATTTATACACAAGAATCTTTAACGGTGTTCTGTTTGGAATGCATACAAAGGAGGAAGGTGAATCGTGGTACTTGAGCATGTCAATGGAGTCTAGTTTAGTCTCATGAAGCTTGAGAGCATGAAAAATTTGATCAAATGATGAGAAAGTCTCAAAGAGTACACTATCTTGTAAAGGTGGTAAAAGACTATGAGATGAATAAATCTTGAAGGTTTTAGTCTGTGAGGAGATTGGTCATCTTGGCTACATTATTCTTATACCATAAGACATAATCACAAAAGAGTTCATTAGAGCCTTTTTCAAGTTTGGATAGTTGGGCGTAAGAAAGTGTGGAACCTATATTTATATAAATATGTGTGAGAAACACATCGATCGGATACGTAAAAGAAACCTTGGAATGGACTGGTAAGTCATAGAATAAACACATCGCATAGTATTGCAAAGGCTATGTGAAAATAAATTAGAGAGGATAGTATGATCATTAGCGTAGTTGAGACATTCGACATGAAAATCACATAGATGTTCCTTTGTGTCACCATGACCTTTAAAAATAGGAAACTTGGGAGAGATGAAGTTAGATGGAAATGGGTAAGTAGATATGGTTGGTGCAAAGGGGGAATGCAACAAAGAGGTGAAATCAAGTGTTAGATATCCTTGGGAGGTAGTGAATTTCAACAGTGAATTTGATTTTGAGGTCCTAGTATAGTGATTCTAAATCAAGAGTATTGGAGGAAGAGCCAAGTGGTACATTGGAAGTGTTATGGTGGGCCAGAGGGACAGTAGTTGCAATAGGTGGAGTGGAAACACAAATGGGTGGTGTAGAGACCATAGGGGTGGAAGAAACAAAAAGGGAATCCTCCTAAGATCTCTTAGCAGTGAGTATAGTGTGTAAGACACGAGGGATGTGAGTGGGATTCTCATGTAAAGCTTGATGAAAGTTGGTAATAATATCGAGTTGTTCCTGGTCAATATTAGTGTCTTCATCATAGGATTTTTCACTAGCTGCGGTTTTAATTTCATGAAGGGGAACTTGGGTAGAGTTATCTAAAGGGTTTTAGCCATAGAGGTAGGTATGCCAACCATGGTTCTAGAAGGATGTCGAAGGGGAGGAAGAAGTTCACAATAATGGAGAGGTCTAAAGTGACCACTATGAGTAACGGGTATAAAAATGGGATGTTGGGTTCACCAAAATGATTAAACTAAAATGGAACTAAACTAATAAAATTATAGCCACTTAGTTAATCTAAATAGGAGGACTAAAATGTTGTAATAAATGGACTAAAATAGTATGGAATAATTGTAAATAATTATACTAAGGTGAAATAAAACCCTAAGTATGCAAGTAAAGAAGGAAAGATGACTTAGTTGATTGGTGGGACTATAACAAGTCTAAAAATAAAATCTGAAAGTGGAGATTAGCACTCGAAGTCCTACAAAGGCCAAATCTGGAAGATCGAATGGTGGAGCACCAGGAAGGTTTGGGGCACCCTAGGGTGCCTTGGTCTACAGATTAGGTGCCCTGGTCTCTGTAAATACTCAAAATCTAAATTTTGTATTGTCGCAAAGTGATCTGAAGCTCTGCCTGTCTATCACACTGGATTTATTGAGTGCACCTTATTTGGATGTGTAAAATAATGAGATGACGACCTACAAGAAGAAAAGAAGTATCAAACCCTAAGAAAAATAAAAGATGCAAAATGAATGGGTTGGACTGACCTCAGCCACCAAACTAGTGGTCTTATCACTGAGCGTTGCACTACATTTCAGACCTAAATGTAGTTTTGGTGAGTGTGTACATGACATAATCTAGGTTCTCTTGTGTCACTTGCACTTTTGAAGTAGAAAACAATAGTAACTATATAAAAATGTAATAGCATGTGTGCATGGAATAGAATAGAATCCCTCCCCCTATGTTGTGTGTGTTGATGTAGATCTCCTAGCCTTGATGCATGGCACTATGTGGATGTAAGTGATGTAATGGATGTAACTCTAGATGGATTGATAGTAGTATGTGACAATGGTACCCTCATTATGGTCTTATAACTTTATATTTATAAGGTTCTTAAGCTTTAATTTCGTAATTAACCCTAACATGGATGACTAGGAAAAAGATAAGGATAAAAAATGGCTAGAAAGACCCAAAAAGAAGTAGGAAAGTGGCACATATATCGGGGCACCCTAGGACACCCCAAGATTAGCTCGCGCATCCGAGTTTAGGCTAAAATGTCAGGACAGTTGCAAAATAAGCGGATATGTATGAAGGAAAGTGTGGGATTAATGAAATTAAATATAAAATAAAGGTGGCCAAAAGGTGGGATTAATTATTACTTTATTCACTTGATAACCTTCTAAATAGTAGAATAATACCAAGCTAAATAATGCCTAAAGTGCATGCTTTTGTCTCTACGTAAGGTAAACAATTTTTGAAATCCTAGCTAGCAAGTGGTTTGAGAGATTTGATTCCTAAGTGCCCAAAATGTATTTTAGTGCATGTATGATGATATTATGACGTATAGGAATTCTCCATGTTTCTAGAAAGGTATGGCATATCTTGTGGTGATGAGTGGAGCCCACTCAAATAAGCCTCTTTCGAAGAAGTTTAGGTGTGGACAAGGTTGTCCAAAGGAGTTGAAAAATAAATGGAAATTATTTTTACCATGTGAGGTTTTTTTTTTTATTTCCATGGTGGTGTTCAGGAATGGGGATGCCTAAAAATAGAAGAGTGCTTCGTATTTGTGAAGGTTAGTCAAAGGGCAGTTTTGGGGAAGTTTCAAGAAGTTTGCAGAGATGAGCTTGGTTGAAGGCCTTCCACTTAGAGTTAGAAGGAGTTCAAATATGTTCTAGAAAGTTTATTTATATATATTTCCAATGGTATAATTTTTTTCTCATTATGATGATATTTTATGGGTCATCTAGGTCAATTTGTGAAGATGAAGGTTTCTTGGTTTTCGTGATGGACTATTTTTCTTGAAAGATTGAGTTGATTGGAACATAATCGAATGAATTGATGTTTTTATCACCTGGAAAGTGAGGAGGGATGAATATTGTTCCTATTAAAGGAATTTTTAGGTCTTTAAAGTTTCATAAAGGATGTAAACTAGTTGAACCTACAAAACTAATTTTGGGCTACTTTCTTTTGGTGAAGAGTAAAGTTTTTGTGGTTTTAACCAAAGTGGATGTTTCATGCATTATAACTTGAATTAATGTGATTTAAAGGTCTTGATAATTCCATATAGTGGTCACATGCCATATTTTAGATCATTGTGGGTGATCTTGAGGCTGAAAGTTGAAATTAGGGTGCTTAGAAGCACTTTTTTTTGTGAAGGATATAAGTGGGCCCGTTTAATGAAATATTTGATTAGTTAAAGTAAATATTCGACCATTTATGATGATTTTATTATATATTACTCATGTTTGGTGAATTAGGGAGCTTTAATAATCATGTTTTTGTCATGAGTGTATTTTTCTCATCCTAGTGATGGGGTTTTGAGGCATTTTGGTGCAAGGTGAGAGGTTTTGGCATGGCCAACCTATATGGCTCAAATTTGAATGTTTTAATGATTATTATGGTATTTTATTAATTTGGTATGGTAAAAAAAAGGAGTTAAACTGCCCTCTTTTAAATTTGAATCAAGGAGAGCTTATAAAAGTGATGTTTTGGGTGTTATTTTGCACTACTTGAGTGAGCATGAAAAGTGAAACCTAGGTGTGAGAGTTTTGTAGGTTTTAAGGAATGTTTTGAGATTTGAGAAAGTGTGTGATAGGTTTAATTTTTTTCAAGGGTTTGATGCATTGAGAAGTGAAGAAGGCATAAGTTTGTACAATTTTGAAGACCAAGGGTTTGCAGGAGAGCAAGCTGAATAAGTGATCTCAAATCAGTTTTGGAAGAAACAATAAATCATATATCTTAATCATAAGGTGGTTTATTAGGTGTTTAATCATCTTGGGGGTTATAGCCTCCTTATGGATTTGGTGCTTCATAAAAATAGGGGTTTGTGGTGTTTGTAGGGTTTGTGCTCTACTAAACTAGCGGTTGGTGCTCCTTGTGTGGTTAGTGCCTCACTAAATTTGAAACATAGAAATATAGAATTAGGCAATTATTTATTTCAATATCATTTGGTGAACCCATCCCTTGAACACACCTTGCTTCTAGGGATTTTCTCTTATTTTCATTATGGCTCAATCCTATGGTGAATTCTGGAGCCTATCTCTAAGATCTTAATGATCATTTTGTTGAGCATCCTCAAGATCTATACCTCATTTTCTTCACTTCTCATGAGGATTCCACCAATCTTATGTAAATTAATGTTTCTTCCTCCATCCCCACTTCCATTTTTACTCAATTGTTTGCTTTCAATCTTCCACCTATTTCTATTGTTCTTATTTATGTTCTTACTCCCACCAACAACTTCACTCCACCTCTTGTTTCTCATACATGGAAATTATCTTCCACTGGTACTCAAGATTTAGCCTCTCTTTATCACAAACTTCAATTTCAAATCACATCAATTCAATAGGTTCCTTCTCATGTGTTTCCATCTTTAGATTCCACATTACTACTTCATACTCCTTTTTCACCCACCATTTCCTCTTATGCACTTCCACCTAATTTTGTCACTCCCAAGTTTCCCATTTTCAATGGTCATGGTGACCCCAAAGAACATCTCGAACATTTCATGTGGCATGTCTTGATTTTTTGGATGATCATACTCTCTTAGCTAAGCTCTTTCCTAAAAGTCTTCACAATTATGTAATGCATTGGTTCCATGATTGACATGTCCACTTGATAATATATTTTACGCATCTATCCAATGTTTTCCTTGCTCATTTATCCATCAATATCGGCTCTAAGATATCATATGGTCAACTTGCATAACTAAAACAAGGATCTAACAAACATCTAGCAGATTATGTCTTGCGATATAAGAACAACTTAGCTAAGATGTCTAATGTGCTTCACGACTCGAGATTTTTGGGCTGGTGAAAAAGTGACTAAATATCGAGAGGCACATATAGTAGCGACACAAGAAGGGGGAGAATATGCAGAGCAAGGATGATTGGTAAAAGAAGGCACACCAGAAATACAAGGTTCATCACTTAGCCATTTTGCGTAATACGAGCTAAAAATAGGAAAAGCAGTTAGAGTTCACTTCAAGAAAAGATAATAACATGAAGACTTCGTAGCCAAGGAAGATCTATTTTGGGAGCAAGTGGAAGATCAAGAGACATGTATATTCTTTTCTAATAATAGGATTAAGATAAAGTTTAATTATAGATTAATCTATTATTAGCCTTCTTATAAAAGCATGCAGCTATTAGCGCATGGCTATTTTGAGCATGTAGGTTATTTTTGGAGATGCATGGGTGGTGAAGGGAAATTCCCCACCCCTATATATACTTGATGAATTACATTTTTTTAGAGTACCATATGTATTAGAGTTATGTTGTTGGTATGAACTTACACGCATAACTTTATGACAGTATTGTGATTTATTTAGATTCTATTTTGTTATGAGTTAATATAATGGATCTTTTTGGATGGATATTAGTTGTTGATGTTTTTGTTCATGGTACTTATATGGTAAATCTGATCTTGATCCTTATTTGATTCATTATACACTATGGTTGTGATTTGATTCTTGTTATGCTTTACATTTAATTACTTGATATGGTTATGGAATATATGAGTATGCATGCTAACATCTTGACAAGGCTTCCATAAAAGAGGGACCTAGTAGATTTCATGTGCTTAAGGTGAGCATTCAAGTCCATCTAAAATAACTATTGGCATTCCTAGGTAATTGAGTGGGAAAACAAAAATAAATTTTGGTTTTCTTTTCAGGACCTCTTTTCAAGTTGTCTATCATGATGTTGCATGATGATGGTGTATCGGTTGACTCTTGAGGGCATTGAAAGTTGGGTTGAGAATGGACAGGATCATTTTGCACTAAGATATGGTTCTAGACCTGATTTCAATATGCACCGGTAGGTTGAGGATAATCTATATCATGAGTTTTATGAGACATTATTTTGCTAGTTTCTAATATAATTGTATGAGTGGTTATCCACATACGTATCAAAGAAGGGCTAGAGTTACAGACCAGGGTTTTGGATGTAGGAGGATTATTAGACTTTGTTTGATGTAAATGAACCTTGGATGTGTGTCATAGATCATTGGTGGACTGGTGTTTTTCATAGTTATACTTTGGAGTACGCATTTTCTACATATTATTGTCCGAGAGGTTCTTGAGTTTGAGTTTTGCATGAGTTAGAGGATCTTACATACGTGATATTCCTTTAACGATTAAGATCTTGATGGTGGTATTGAGTTTGAATCATTTATCTCTCGGATAGCTAAATCTTCCACCGTGCACATGAATAGGATCAGTGTGGTGAAATATGGTAGACCTAATGGAAGAAAGGCAAAGAGAAGAAAGGTGTCTTAAGTATAATGAAGTGCACAAAAGGGAATTTGAAGTAATGTGATGTCATGGAGTCTATGGAGTTGTGGAGACAGATGGCTCATGAATTATTTGAAGCTCACGTGGAAGATGTGGAGCTGGAGTATTTGGTTCTCCCAACCTTAGGAAAGTGTGGAGGAGAATTCCCTTGATTTTGATGAGAGCACATCAGAGGAGGAAATATTGAGGACCACAAGCGTGCATCTAATCTCACTTGGTGACCTAGCACTTAGGCTTGGTGTGTCAGTTCCATAAGTAATCATTGATGAGTAGGTGAGTGTAAGTAATCTAGTAGATCCTTTTAGATATCATTTTCCCTTTAATACGTAAGTACATTAGACAACACATATACATATGGCAAAGCATAGACCTCATCTTTATTTAGGGGTTTGATTAGGGGAATATTTACTAGTGCATCATATGGATAGAGTGTGGGTACGTAGTACATTGGGAAAACGTCTAGAATCACTACAACTTCATAGAGATCGTGGTAGTTTAGTTTAGCACTAATATTAGGACTCAAGGTAGAACATCCACTAGATCGAGTGCATGTTACATGAGGTTCAGATTAGATCTAGAGGATCATGAGCATCAAATTCAAGTGGATCAAGTGGTTCTAGTGGTGGAGGAAATTATGGTGGGAATACTGGTTCTAAATTTGGTAGATAGGGTCCACATCTCAAGCAACATCAACAAGTTTATTATGAAATGTCTCTCCACTTTTCATAATACAGGGGACATTGAAGATGTAACAAATCATGTGCACAAGTGTGAGCTGCTATGGTGTACCAATGGAATTACAACCTCGGATAGGAAAGCAAGTCAGTTTTCTACTACACTTTGTAAGGGCATGCGCATATTTGCTACAAAAATTATGACCTGCATCGACCGTGATGGATTATAATGCTTTGTACTTTGTATTTCTTCTCGAGTTCCATATCCCTACGTTTGAGCATAAAATCATTACCACACTTAAGGACATTAAGTATGGCTTATCGAGAGTATGTGGAAGTATGATGTGTGATTTAAAACTTTGTTGTAAAATTTGTCTTATGATATACATCGGTCAAGTATGCATAATGGTTTTTGTTTGGCTTGATAACTCCTTTTAAAAGGGATCTATCTCATAAGTCCTTTATAGCCCGCCCAATGCATTAGAAGTAGCTTTGTGCACTAAGGTAGTTGGGAGTGTGGACATTGGAGTAAGCCCATTTATAGAGGCACAAATTACGGCTATGGTGAAGCGGTTGGAAAATCTATCGGCTAATTCACACCATGAGATATGTAGTGGGTGGTGTGTGCATTGCTTCAAGCCAAGGATACACCAAGGATAGTTTCCCTCACAATTCAATGCACATCATGTTGTTGGATTGTGATATCTGGAATTTGCACCATGATGTCATTAGATTCCCCCTCTTTCATCGTGTGATACATAAAATGTGTCTATGTATTGTAAGATTTACAACACTCATACCCATGATACCCATGACTACGGGTTAATTGATCATATTCATTAAACAATTGAAACTGTGTGCACCAGGACTAGTGTGGTAAGTGAATCTAAGGAATGTTAGGAAATAAGGGATAAAATATGTGGAACATCCCCTCATAGAATCACACCAAGTAGAAACTAATATGTAAAAATATTACAGATCTGAAATAAAAGTGTAGAATAAAATAACACAACACAAAGAGATAGTATTTAACGTGGTTCACCCAATTTGGGCTATGTCCACCAAGAATCACTTGCTCAGATTTTATTACAAGCTATCACTCTCTTAATACAATACCCTAGATCTATTTAGAGCTATGCTTAACAAACTCTATAGAATTCACACCTGAATTCATCCACATCTATAATGTTACATTAACCCTACCATATGCACAAAACCACATAAGTAGACAATTTCTTAAGCAGTTTTACAAAACCATGGGCCAAAATCATCCCATAAACTTATGGGTCAAAAATACCACCCATATGAGAAAATCATGTTTCCTAGTATATCAGGCATGTTTCAAGGCCGAAAAAAAAAAATCCCGAGGGCTACACCCCAAACCCTAATGAGATAAGCTGTGGAAAGTGTACAGTCTTCAACACTTTCTCACATGAAAATAGACTCCACAACCTAACAAGGAATAAGGAGAACAACATAATGAAGTGTACAATAATGAGGATAACAAAAATAGAGGTTTTCATGGAGGATATAGAGGCAGAGGTCACGGTAGTGGAAGAGGAGGATTTCATAGGAACTTGTTTTACTTGTGGATTTCTGATCACTATTAGTGCAAGTGCCCTCGAATGTGGTTTACTCATGGTTTGGTAAACAACACAAGTTTTAAGAATTTCCTTATCTATATGAGCATCTGAGTAAGCAGCACAAGTAAGAAAAGGGTGCGGTAATGATTAAGGTACAGTGGGTCGTTCATGGATCAATGGATGCCAAAGGTAGAGCCCACTCGAATTATCTATTTTAGTTACTACATGCGTTAAGGCTGCGTGCACATGGGAGATTCGAATAATAAGTCAACTATAACTAAGCAAGAAGTGATAAATGCTAAGTACCACGATGTTACACATCGAAAGATGTTTACTAGGAGAACATGGATGTTATCGGGGATCTATATGGTGAAATTTAGAGCCCGAAGGAGCAGTGCATGTGTTGGATAGAGAAAAGAAATTTAAACTCCCACTAAATGACATATATGATTTGAAGGAAATTTGTAACATGTTGCACCAAGAGAACATTATACCTCTATTAGGAGAATGGTTGAGAGAGAAGGTACCGCACACTTTGGTGGTGAGTGCGAGACATAGATACTTCATGTTAATCTTCCCCACATAACCATGAGTATGATAAGTAAATTACACGAATGCGAGTCATAGATGAATTGCTTCTAAGAAATATTTTCATAAATACGGTGTGGAGGTTAATGTACTCACGTTGGATGTGTGGAACCGAGATGGGGAGACCACCATTCGCAGCCTTATTCGAATGTGTTGTATATGACAAATAGGACTAGAACTAATCCTAGTTGAGTACTAAAGGATGTGACTATTATAATTCAGTGGAGCCAAGTTCACTAGGGACTTTGAAGTCTTGGAGCTTGATGAGACAGATAGTTTCCCAACATTATTTAGATGCCCTTGGTGTTATGATAATAATGCTAATTTACGCTTCAACAAGGGTACATTATCTTTGAGAATTGTTGGTACCCAAATTGATTCTCCCTTAGAAGCTGAGCAACATCATAGGTTTGACAGAATCTTAGATACAAGCAGATCATGAAGTGTGTCATTTTATAGCTGGGGAAGAAATGCAACTTTCTCTTTGTCACTCAAATGTTGAGAAATGGGTAATCTATCCTCACTACTTTATGGTTGTGTCTTTCAACCAAGGTGAGAGGACCATTTTGTAGCCTATCGTTTGTGGAGGAGATGGAGATGTCCTTCCTTGTAAAGTTATTAAGAAGACCCTAAAGAAAATATGATCAATACAACAAAACCTAACTCTCATGAGTTGTTACTACTCCTAGATAATGGAGATATTTTCTAAGCAAGGTTTAGGCCACTAAATACAATAAAAACCTAATTGCTTCGCATGTTTTGGTAATAGAAATTATGTTTTGGTAATTGGTAATAGTCATATCACGTCTTAATGGTAAAAGACGTTTTCATATTTTCCCCACCAAACCAAGATATCAACTGGTTTCTTGCATGCTAAGGAAAATCAGATTAAATCCAGATCGATGATTACATTTTAATGGTAAAAGACATCTACAGATCTTCCCCACCAAACTAGGATATCAAATAAATTTTCCTCTTCATTTGGCATGCAGGAGACATCAAGAAATGATTAAAAACCATAAAACTTCGCATCCCCAGGAGCTTTGGAGAAAAATGGCGGAAAAATCAGATATAGATGCACAACTGCCATCGATTTCCCTTTTGAAATTGGACCGTCCACATGGGAGATCTGAGTCAAAACTAGCTTCGGGTCTTTTTAATTACTTTTTTTTACTTTTGGAAAAAATGTAAAATTTCTCATTTTTCTCTACCCCTCCACCTTGAAAAATGGGCTTGACACGTGTCCCAATGTGGGTCCAGGTGAAACACACTTCCTTTTATACTTTAACCCTTTTCTTCACAAAAAGAAATTTTTTCAAATTTCCCTCGAGAAGCCCGCCTCCCGCCTTTTGAATTTTCAAACTGCCACATGTCTCAATGGCGCATCTTGAGATGGTCCCCAAAAGTAGAGACCCCAAACAAGCACGGGCTCAACATGTGTCTTAGTCCGGCAGAGTCTTTAAAAAAGTTGAAATTTCAGCGGAAGGCGCCATGTGTCTAGGGTCCGAGGCAGTCTCCTTTGGTTGTTGAAAATTCCAAGCAAAGGGCAAAGTGAGCAGGAAGCCTCAAGTGTCCTTCTGGCACTCCTTCAAAATAAAATTAGGGGTCGGTCCCCAAACATGTGAGGTTTTTCCACGTGTCTTAGGCCTCTTAGAAAGTTACTTGAAAAGCCTAAGGAAAGCTCCACATGTCTTTATGGTGTAACTTCAAGATGGTCCTCAAGAATGAAGACTCTGAATGAGCACGGGCTCACCACATGTCCCAGGCCTTAGAAAATTTCTTAAAAGTTTAAGTCTCCAAATGAGAGCCGATGGAAGCCTCCACCTATCCCTCTGTTGCATTTGTTAAGGTGGGACCCTGAGGAAAATTTTCAAATGAGCACCAGACCCACCACATGTCCACGGCCTACTAAAATTGTACCAGCTGCATAAAAATTTCTAAGTCTAGGCAAAGTAGCGGAATCCTCCACGTGTCCTCTCGGCACAACTCCAAGGCCAAACCAAAAGGTGAATTTTCAAACGAGCATCGTTCCTCCACGTGGACAAGTTTTGGGTCGAAGCAAGCCATAGAGTTTTAGAGTGCCCCATTGCCAAGCCGCATCCAACCAAAAAGAGCCATGTTTCCACTGATGTAGAGATTTAAAATTGATGGGAGAAACACACCCATCAAGCCGTAAAATGCAAAGGAACCACTGTTTGAGCCCAAAGATGAAATTTTCTTCAAGGATAGAGAATTTGGAAATGTTGTAAGGTTCAAACATGATCCTCTGAGCTACATTCAATCATGTTTCCTTATGTACCGGGGAAAAATGGCAGGGACAACAACACACAACTACGAAAAATGGAAGGGAAGGAATAGGCCCAAGTTTTACGACCAAGTAACAGACTCCTTCACATGGTCAGAGGAATAAAAACAAATTTTGGCATTTAAGAGATCCTTGGCCAAGGAAGGAACTGACCATGGCAACTGAATGGGGATAGAGTCTTCAAGAACCAACATGGGGAGATAAAAAATGTGATAGAGGCCACAAACTAAGGGATTTTAATGGCAAATAGGGTGAGACTAATTTGAGCACCAACATCGGCTCGACTCGGGGATGGGCACTCCTTGTGAGTGCCACAAGAACCAAATAATAGACCAAGTGCCAAAAACATCCATTGGGAAAAGGATTCAACTTGCAGAGAAGAAAACCAGAACCATCCCCTAAAACGAACCAAGAAACCAACAAAACTAGGTCACCAAGGACCAGAATGAGCAAAAAAAAAAAATATAGAAAGTAACCAATGAACTATACACTATAAAATGATGTTCACCTTGATTCTTGGGAATCAATCAAGGAAATGTTTCAAATTCCTGTCATTAATAGGTAATTTGAGCAATTCCCCATCCAAGTCTTTCAAGAAGAAGGTATGTTCACCAATCCGAATGTCAATGGAGTAAGGGCCCATCCATAGTGCATCAAATTTACCATGCTTGCCCTTGTCTTCATGCCTATTATCCCATAACAACACAAGATCTCCAATGTTGAAAGCTCTGGGTGTTACCTTTTTGTCAAATATCTTCTTCAACTTTTCTTTGAACTTCACATGCCTTTGGTGAGATGCCCTCCTTTCTTCATCAAGTTCAACAATCTGGTTAATGTGAGCATCATATGGACTAACTTCTTGATCTTCCAGTTGTTGAAGGAACTAATATGAGGATAATTGCATATGCAGGGGCAGCAAATCCTGAGTCCCATACACCAATTCAAATGGAATTTTTCTAGTATCTCTTTTAACAGTAATTCTATCAACCCAAATAGCAAACTTCAACTTGCTCATCCCATTTCCTTTTGTTCAAGCTCCAAGGTTCTCCTAATGATCTTTAATAGATTTTTATTGTTGGACTCTGCTTGTCCATTGCCTTGGGGGTTATAGTTGGAGGCATATGTCAAATTGATCCCATATTCTTTACACATTGCCATCAAAGGTTTAGCTTTGAAGCTCATGGCATTGTTAGCAACAATTTTAACTAGCACTCCAAACTGCTAGATGATATGGTTTAGCATGAATTCCATGACAATTTGGTGTGTTGCTCTCTTGGTGGGGATTGCCTCCACCCACTTAGTGAAGTAATCAGTGGCTATAAGAATCCACTTATGGCCAGCACTTGAAGGGTTTGAAATCTCACCAATGAAATCCATTCCCATTACTTGAATGGAGGTTCAATTGATACAGATGCAAAGGAAGGGAGCCTTAAGCTTTTCAGTCTTCCAGAAAAATGCTAGCAACTCTCACATCTTCTAACAACAAAGTTGTATCCTTGAAGAGAGTTGGCCACCAATAACCATCCCTCAAGATCTTGTGTGTTGTGACTCTTCCAAAGCAAAATTCCCCCACAAACTCCTCCATGGAGATCAGAAATTATCTGGGGGCTTCATCTTTAGTAATGCACCTCAAGAGGACTCCCTCAGGGTTCTTCCAAGCTAACCCAAAATCAGTAATGACATATTTCGGGAGGCCAACTTAAGATCTCTTTTCTAATTTTTACTTAAATGCTTAGGGTAGTATAGATGTCTGAGATAAAAAAATTATATCTTTGTACCATTCATAACTCATCAACTTTTCAAGGACATCCACCCTTCCTTCTTCTACTTCATTCACCTCAATAGTTTTCAAGTTTCTCTTAGCCATAAGCTTAGCTAAGCCCAAACCTCTTACCAACTTTGTGGTTTGGATATCCATATCATATTCCTGCAACTTGTTCACCCACCTACATCTTTTTCTTGAGACCTCCATCTCTGATAAGACATCTTTCACCATGGTGTGGGGAACATAAGCAACAACTTTAGAACTCAAAATGTAAGGTCTAAAAACCTTTGTTTCTTTTACCAAGGAAAATGTTGTTTCTCCATAATGGTGTATTTCAATTCAGCCCCTGTAATGCCTTACTAAAAAAGGAAATTGGCCTCTCTGCCCCTTCATCATCCTTCTGCAACAAGACAGATGCAATAGTGTTCTCTGAAGCAAAAGAAAATATTTGGAAAGGCTTCTTATAATCTGGAGCTGCTAAAATAGGGGCATGCTTTAATGCCTCTTTGATCCCATTGAAATCTTGAATGGCAGCCTCTTCCCACTTGATAACTTGGTCCTTCTTTAGCATGCAAGTAATTGGAATGGTCAACTCAACAAAGTTTGATATGAATCTTCTGATAAAGTTTATTTTCCCAAAGGACTGAATTCCCTTCTTGGTTCTTAGAATTGGGACCTTGTTGATGGCCTCTACCCTCTCAAGATCAATCATGACACCATCCTTTGATACAATGTGACCAAGCAACTTGGCCTTTTGCACTCCAAAATGGCACTTCTTAGGATTGAGTGAAATTTCATACTCTCTGCATCTTATCAGCATTTTTTCCAAGTGCTACAAGTGATCACTTCTCCTTCTGGAAAACACAGTCACATCATCTTGGTAAACAACAATAAAATCATTAATGTAACTAGCAAAATCAACATCCATTGCTCTTTGAAAAGTTTCTCTAGCATTCATCAAACCAAAGGGCATTCTAACATAAACATAAGTTCCCCAAGGAGTGGTAAAGGTTGTCTTGATTCTCTCTGACTCCTTTACAACAACTTGATTATAGCTAGAGAAACCATCCAAGGTAGAAAGTAGCTCAGAACCAGTCACTAATTGCAGCATGTTTTCCATGTTTGGTAAAGGATAATTATCCTTCATTGATGCTCTATTCAGATTTCTAAAATCCACACACAACCTGATATCACCATTCTTTTTTCTAACTAGCACTAAGTTTGCAACCCAAGAAGAATACCTTGTGGGCTGAATAATCCCTCCATCCCTCAATTTCTTCAGTTCTTCTTGCATTTTAAGAGATAGGAGTGGATTGATCAGCCTCTGTTTCTACTGAATGGCTTTGCATTAGATTCTAAAGGAATTTCATGTTGAAACAGATCCTCTTTGTATGCTTTTAGTTCAGAATAAGACCAAGCTAGGCAATCTTGATATTTTCTCAACAATTAGACATAGGACTACTTTTCCTCCTTGTTTAGATTACTTCCCAACCAGATATTCCTTGGTTTCTCCTTTGTACCAAGGTCATGCTCCTCAACATCCCTTGAGGCTATTTATATGCCTGTTAATAATGCAATCAACATTATCAAAGTTTGATTCAAGAGAAACCAGTCCTCTAGGAATGGTATTAGTTTTCAGTTGGATGATGTCTTTGCCAAACAAAATTTCTTTACCCTCTATTGCACACACCATTGGCTCCCAATCAATACATTGATCAGAAAACTCCCCTTTGTTCTGCAGAAATATTTTGACCTGAGCATCATCATCAAAAAATTTCCAATGTTTAATGTTGTCAGGGACATATGGCCTTGTTAACACCTCAACATCATATTCACAAGTATGGGGACATTACACAATTATCAAACCGAGACCCCAATACTGCAAGCTTGTCTACCATAACATTGAACTTCCTATCATGATGCACAATATTAAATGAATCAAACATCTCAATCAAGTCCTAGACTACATGCTTGTATTGTTTCATCCTCTGATTTTTAGTGGCATAGTTTTTGATTTGTTTGACAATTAGTTCTGAATCTCCCTTAACAATGATGTCTTTAACATAGTCTTTCCAAGAAATTATCAAACCTAACAACAATGCTTCATACTTAGCAATGTTGTTAGTACACTCAAAGTTAAGTTTGAAAAGAAAAAAAAACTCTTCCAAGCTTGGAGAAATCAAAACTACACCAAGCACCATTTCTAAATTTGGAGCAAGCTCCATCAAACAACAAAGTCCATGGAGAGCCTACTTGTTCAAGACTCTTACATTGATCCATTTTGTTCTCTTTCCCATCATAAAATCCAAAAAAGTTGTCAGCATCAACACTTTTGTACAACACTTCATAAGATGCATTGTTGGGATCTTCAATGAGGTGCAACATTTTCTTTTCTCCATACAACTTGACAAGGCTGCCCTCAATTGGGATGGTGGCATAGGACATATCCATTTGAACACTCCCACCAACACTTGTAGCCCATTTTCTAGACAACAACATACCCCACTTGGCTGGGCAATCAACAATAACAACATCAAGCTTCAAGTTCCTACCGGGTAGGCTGCAAGTTGTACCACCAGACCTTTCACACATCCCACCACTGGAACCTCTCTAGAATCCATGGCAGTGCACTTCCCATATGTTGTTGTTACTTTGATATCTAGTTCATTCATGACCTCAAGAGGCATGACATTGCATGATGCTCCTGAATCAAACATACAAGTTGTGTAGCAATCTGTCCTTAATGATCAAAGTAGTGAAGAATGGATCTACATTTAGTTGAGACTCTACCAAGGATGTTCCCAAATAAACCTCAGGTGGTTCACCTAGTTCTTCCAATGTTGGTGGTGTTTCTAGCTCTTCAATGATTGGAGGAGTCTCCACAATGTTTACATTTCTACCTATTCTTCTCTTCTTTCAACCCCAAATATTCAAATGCCCTCTTCTTGTGCTCAGGAATCCTAAGAAGCTCAACAATTGGAACACTAACTTTATTTGACTCAAAACTTGGGCAATGTCATATGGAACACACTTTGGCAAGGTAGTATTTGGAGGGAGACTGACAAACTCATCAGATGGCATGGGATTTTTGACAATTTGGGCATGAGGAGAAGTATGAATCTTGTTTGGGACAGAAAGGCCTTTGGAAGGTGTATCTTTCTTAGGAACCTCTTTAGGAATACTAGTAAGCAATGGAGTTTTAGGTTTGGCTTGAGGCCCTACTCCTTTGACAACTCTACTCCTAGTATTATAATCCTTTTCTTGAGCCACAATAGCATTCATCAATAACTACCTATCCTCCTCAGATGGGATTCCTCCATCATACTTATTTATCATTAAAGATCTTAAATATTCAAAGTCATTATTGGGAAATTCAAAATCTTGTACAATATCTACTTCTAAAGTATGAGAGGGAGGAAGAAGAGGTACTTGGTGGATGCAATCCCAAAAATCAGTAGTAGTTCTAGCACTTATTACCTCAGTTGAAGTTTCTCCTTGTTGTGAGCTCATGGAGCAACCCATCATGCAAACATCATCATCAGTATTATCATCATCAACTTCCTCTTCTACTTGTTGATCTACTTCACATGGAGCATGGGGCATGAAACATATGTCACACCAATCAATTACATATGTTTCTTCAACCACAACAACTCTGACAGCCAAAGGATCAGGCACCATTCTATTTTCCCTAGCCTAGGGCTGTTTATTTCCAAATCCAATAGGTCCCTTACCTCTATCATCAGATCTCTGCTCATTTCTATGATGATTTGTAAATCTATCTGGGCCTTGTTGCTTGTGCTGACCCTGTGAACTCTACCCAATTCCTTTCTCTCCCGGGATAATTTGTATGAGATTTCTTTGACATCCCCTGCCAAATTTTTCACAACTTCCTCCAAATCAACAACTTTACTTGCTTGAGGTTTTTCCAAGTTAACCAGTTTCACACCCTCCCTCTTAGGAGGTTTTCCAATTACCTTAATGTTGTTCTCAATTTGTAGAGCCATAGTGAAGGCCTGCCTCAAATTGGTAGGGTTTTGTCCCTCAAATAGTAAGAAACTTTCTTATCAAATGCATCTGAATACTTTATCAGACATGATTCATCACATGGCCTTAAATTAATAGGAAATCTCCTCAAGGTCTTGTTAAATCTAGTGTTGAAGTCATGCACTGATTCATTAGGATTTTTCTTGATATTTTCAAACTCAGAAAAAAGGAACCTAGGGTCCGTTTTGTCACCATACTGCAATCTAAATGCATTATTCATTTCCATCCAAGAATCAATGGAGTTTCTGGAAAAGACTTATACCAGTCCCTTACATCTTCTTCCAAAGTATGAATAAATAATTTGATATATACATCCTCAAATTCAATCTCAAATTCTTCCATCATGTTGATAAAAAGCTTTAAGTGTTGATCACTCAATTATAGCATTATTTCCCTAGAACTTTGGTAGTCTATTTCTTACATCTTGGGGAACTGCATTTGGATAACCAGTTATCCCTCTAAAATTTATAGGACCAAAGGTATTTACAACAAATGGAGGTCTGGGTGGGGGATGGGCCATGTTTTTTTGAGGAGGTGACCTTGGAGGAGAATCAAACTGATAAGGGACAAGGGGTCTTTGAAACACAGGAGTATAACTTTCAAAATGGCTATCCCTTAAAGGCCTTGTTTCTTGGAAAACCCTATCAACTTTGGAAAACACAGGTGTCAGAATGAGAAGTAAATTTTTCAAATTCAAATGAAGGCCCCTCTCGAGATGGAGAATTTAATTCCACAAAAAGACTACCTGATTCAGAAGCACTTAAATGGAAATCTTCAATGATAGGTGATCACCTTTATCAATGGAGATCTCTTTTCTTTAACTGTTGATCTCAACAACTCTCCTAGGATTTTCTTCCTTCTGACTTTTTTTTCCTAGCTCTGGAAATAATGCCCTAGCAGGATCCTTAGTGAAGAAAGACCTTCTTCCTTCCATATTTGCAAAGATTAGTAACAAATCTCACTTGATAGAGGTTAAGACACTAGTATCTATCAAAAATTAGATCAACATGGAGTCACCACTAAGGATTTCCACCTTAGTTGTGCAAATGCACTAAAGAATATGATCTATCAAATGTCTATCAACACTAGAAACTGGAAATGGAATGATCTGACCTTCCTTTACCCAGATTTATCAATGAAACCTAGTGCAATAACTATAGAAACTAGAAATATTACACAACACTTGTAACTTTGAACACTTCTTACAGGCCTGAACACAGGATGATGTTTAAAACAATGTACTAGCACTTAGAGAATATAAGAAATGTTTACCAAGATCTAAAATATGTACTGCAATCACAATGTCCCTGAAAATGGTGCCACTTCGGTGTTGGTACCCAAATTTATTCTCCCTCAGAAGTTGAGCAACATCACAGGTTTGACAGGAAGCTTAGAGATAAGAAGATCATGTAGTGTGTTGTTTTATAGCCGGGAAGAAATGCAGCTTGCTCTTTGTCACTCAAATGTGGAGAAATGGGTAGCACCCTTCAAGAGGATTTGATCTATCCTCACTACTTTATGGTTGTGCCTTTCAACCAGGGTGAGAGGACCCTTTTATAGCCTATTTTTTATGGAGGAGATGGAGATGTCCTTCCTTATAAAGTTATTAAGAAGACCCTGAAGAAAATATGATCAATACAACAAAACCTAACTCTCACGAGTTGTCACCCTAGATAATGGAGATATTTTCTAAGCAAGGTTCAAGCCACTAAAGACAATAAAAACCTGATTGCTTCTACATGTTTTGGTAATAGAAATTATGCATTTATACACACATGACAAACATGGGTAGTATGGGTAAGATTGGTTGTTTTTAAATGAATTTTTGGTGGGAGGTGAGGCTAGAATGAACTTGATTCACCAGATCTTTGAGAGATTCTACAAAAATGGAAGGCTTGATCAACAGAATGCTTCAGAATAGCTAGAATGTTCCTTTAACAAAAGGTGTGCTTCAATGGAGGCCCAGATCAACACGTTTTCACACAAACTTTAAGAATCCAAAATGAAGGCTCAAATTGAAAAGCTTAACTAAACATTATCAACCTTTGTTTCATCACGCCTAAGATACCCTCAAAGGCTAACAAACAATCTTATAATCATGCTAGGAGTACAGTGATTTTAAATTTGTTTATTTCACTATCAAATGAAAGCTCTTCTGATAAATGAAATTGCAAATGCCACCAAACTATCACAAGGATAAGATCTTGTGTGATTCATGAAGATTTCAATGTAAGATTGCAATGGGAACAAGAAAGACTATTTGCAAACATTCAGAAATGAAGCAGACACAATTTTTGCCCAAAATCAACACAAATTAACTCAAATTTGATTAAATTCATTAGCAGGGGAGAGTTTCTAGAACAATCTCAGAGCTCATCAATGGTTGTACACTTGCAACCACCTTGACATGATCAAATTTAACACAAAAGAGATAAACAGGTTTCTCAAATGGTTTCTCAGAAAGATGGGCTCTGTCAAACTTTTCTTTTAGAAATGAAATCCTAACCTCTAACACTCCAACCATTTGCACGACAAGTTCATGCAATTTATAACATTTTTACAATAGAGTTTTTCCCCAAAAACAAAACATTCAAAGCACCATCACCTATTGTGCGATTTTGATCATGACCCCTAGAATCAGATCTGCAAAAAAGTTTGTCAGGTGCATCAAAGGAAAATATCTTTGAATATTTCCAGCATTCAATCCTTTCATCTGGTAAATCACTCCTCATTTCATGCACCAACTACTTCCTCCTCCAATCCATCAAATCTAGTTCTTTGCGTGCAAGGAAGGAAAAATTGGAAACTCAGATCAAGTCCAATAGTCATATCATGTCTTAATGGTAAAAGACATTTTCAGATTTTCCCCACCAAACCAAGATATCAACTGGTTTTTCTTGTGCCAAGGAAAATTAGATTGAATCCAACAAATCAGATTACATTTAATGGTAAAAGACATCTGTAGATCTTCCCCACCAAACCAAGGATATCAAATAAATTTTCCTCTTCATTTGGCATGTAGGAGACATCAAGAAATGATAAAAAACCATAAAACTTTACATCCCTAGGAGATTTGGAGAAAAATGGTGGAAAAATCAGATATAGATGCACAGCTGTTCCGTCGATTTCCCTTTTGAAATTGGACCATCCACGTGGGAGATTTGAGTCAAAACAGGCCTGGGGTCTTTTTAATTTTTCAACTTTTGGAAAAAATGTTAAATTTCTCATTTTTCTGCCCCTCCACCTTGAAAATGGGCTTGACACATGTCCCAATGTGGGTCCAGTGGAAACGCACTTCCTTTTTATACTTTAACCCTTTTTCACAAAAAGAAAAATTTTTTCAAATTTCCCTGAAAGCCCACCTCCCGCCTTTTGAATTTTCAAACTGCACATGTCTCAATGGCGCATCCTAAGATGGTCCCCAAAAGTAGAGACCTCAAACAAGCATGGGCTCAACATGTGTCTTGGTATCTAGTAGAGTCTTTAAAAATTTTGAAAGTTTAATAGAAGGCACCATGTGTCTAGGGTCCGAGGCAATCTCCTTTGGCTATTGAAAAGTCTAAGTGAAGGGTAGAGTGAGTGGAAGCCTCCAAGTTTCCTTCTATGCTCCTTCAAAATAAAACCTAGGGCCGATCCCCAAACATGTGTGGTTCCTCCATGTGTCTTAGGCCTTTTAGGAAGTTGCTTGAAAATCCTAAGTAAGGAAGGCCCGGTGGAAACCTCCACATGTCTTTATGGTGCAACTTCAAGATGGTCCTCAAGAACGAAGACTCGAATGAGTGTGGGCTCACCACATGTCCCAAGCCTTAGAAAATTTCTTTAAAATTTTAAGTCCCTAGCGGAGAGCGGGAGGAATCCTCCACCTATCCCTCTGTCACATTTGTTAAGGTGGGACCCTGAGGTAGATTTTCAAATGAGTGCTAGCCCACCACGTGTCCATGGCCTACCAAAATTGTACCAGCTACATAAAAAAATTTCTAAGTCGGAAAAGTAGCGGAATCCTCCATGTGTCCTCCGTGCAACTCCAAGGCCAAACCAAAAGGTGAATTTTCAAACAAGCGTCGTTCCTCCACGTGGACAAGTTTTGGGTCAAAGCAAGCCATAGAGTTTTTAGAGTGCCCCACCGAGCTGCATCCAACCAAAAAGAGCCACATTTCCACTGATGCAGAGATTTAAAATTGATGGGAGAAACACACCCGTCAAGCCATAAAATGTAGGGAAACCACTGTTTGAGCCCGGAGATGAAATTTTCTTCAAGGATAGAGAACTTGGAAATGTTGTAAGGTTCAAACATGATCCTCTCGAGCTACATTCAATCATGTTTCCTCAAGTACCTAGGGAAAAAATGGCAGGGACAACAACACATGACTGCGGGAAACAAAAGGAAGGAACAGGCCCGAGTTTTACGACCAAGTAACAGAATCCTTCACATGGTTAAAGGAATAAAAACAAATTTTTGCATTTAAGAGATCCTGACCAAGGAAGGAGCGGACATGGCAACTAAATGGGGACAAAGTCTTCAAGCACCAAACATGGGGAGATAAAAAAAACATGAGGGATTTTAATGGAAAACGAGGCGAGACCAATTTGAGCTCCAGCAAGAACAAGGAAGAGTGATTCATTATTCCTTTGTGACGGATGTAAAGGTTGCTCCTTATGTTGAGGCCTTGAGTGAAGAGGATTTGAACATGTTATATGTGCACATAATCGGGATCTGATGTAATTGAGCCATCTAAAGAGGGGGACTGATTGGATGAAGCTCGATTAGTTAATGATACCACAAGTGTTTTTTGTGATAATTGGGTACATGGGACATATGAAGTAGTTGGATGCAAGATCAAGAACATGGTTACTCGCATGATCTGGTCGTATGCCCTTAGAAATTTGGGTTATACACATGTACCTAGGTACACTAGTGAAGGGAATCCAAATGTATTTACGTGTGCCATGGAATATTAGTGGAAGAATAAAGGAGATAGAAGAAATATGTTGGTCTATACTCTATGGAGGATAATATCACATTGGTGGACTACACATAGAGGTAGCCTATTAGAATGGTGAGAAATGAGAAATGCCTTTTCTACTAGGTTCCTAAGGAGTAATGTACCTTCACAAATATGAAATTTTCATGGGAAGTCCCCGCCGCACCACGTCTAGGAATGTGAGAGACTCTAGACGGAGGGGAAAGAGGCCTTGCCACCATCACTCTAAGTACATAAGTTATATTCCACCCTAGCACACATGCATGGTATGTCCATGTAGATTTAAAAAGAGGAAAACCAAACTGGAAGGAGATGACCTCAGGTATGATTCATAAATTTGATTATTTTTCTACTAAACCTCTAGTTAATAAAGCATTATAGATCATGAAGTGCCTTACTTTGGGGGAATAGTACAAAAGGTTGACAAAATTCTAATAGATATGTTTGATGAGGTGTATTTAGAGGTGTGCCTTGACCTAGAAGAGACAGAAGAAGAAGAAATGGTCCACACTTGGGAAGAAAAGGAAAAGGGTAAACCGGTATGCATAATAAGTGATGATATGATGGCGAGGGTAATAACCTAGATGTTAACCATATAGAAGGTATGCGTGAGGTAATGGATTTAGCATACGAGAAGGCATGCATGTATCATGAGCCCATGAAAATGAAGTTAACATTAGAACAAATGCAGAGCCTAAAGAGGCCATTATTAGTAATTACTAGTAGGAACGGGAGGTGGCCAAGATCATTGAGCTCTTGTGTGACTTTCGGGATCTATGTTTGTCGTGGGGCTACCATAAATTAAAAGGAGTACACCCTTATTTAGGTGAGATGAGAATCAAACTTAAGGAAGGTGCACGCTCGATTAGGAAGAGGCCATATAGGATGAATCCTAATTTTTGCGCATCAAGGTGAAGGAAGAAATTGATAAAATGCTCAAGTCTAGTATCATTGAGCCCATTGAGGAGTCTAAATGGGTTAGCCCCATGGTCATTAGTATTAAAAAGGATGGGAGGATAAGGATCTATGTGGACTACAGAGAGTTGAATTCTTCATGTGTTATTGATCCTTTTCCCACCCCATTCACAAAAGAGATCCTTGAGGGAGTTGCAGGGTGTGAGATTTACTCTTTTACATATGGGTTTTTAGGATATCATCAAGTGTGCATTGCTAAGGAAGATCAGGAAAAGAAAACTTTCACCACTAAGTGGGGAATTTTTACATACAGATTATGACCTTTGGTGAAGAATGCATCAGTTGTGTTCTTCCACATTGTGTGTAGGCTTTTAAGGATTTCATTCATAAGTTTTTACAGGTGTATCTAGATGATTGGATAGTCTATGGCTTGGTCAAGGATCATTGTGAAAATATCATGATCATTTTTGAGAGATGCATGTAGATAAACATCTCTCTAAATATAAATAAATGCATATTTGTAACACCCTTTGGCACTATGTTGGGGCATATTATTTGTAAATAATGTTTGTTGGTAGATCTAGCCAAGATAGATATGATCTTGGGTTTGGAAGAACCTAACAATTAAAGTGAAATGCATGGATTCCTGGGACATACAAGGTATTATAGTAATTTCATCAAGGGATATGCAAGGATTGTTGCACCTCTAGAGGGAGCTGTTGAAAGCTAAAGGAAATTTCTATTGGGGTGATGTGCAACAATAGCCATTTGAGGCACTAAAGGAGAAGTTGACTACTAACCCTACTTTGCACTTTCTTTCTTGGGATAAAACCTTTTATGTTCACATTGATGAATTTGGAATGGTGATTGGCATAGTGTTGGGGCAACCAGAGAGTGAATTATAGACCAACCCATTTGCTTTACAAGTAGGAAGTTGACACTGTAGAACAAAATTATACAACTACTGAGCGTGAGGATTTTTCCATGATTTATGTGTTGCACAAGTTCAGAAAATACTTGTTGGTAACACCATTTATCTTCTTCATAGATCATATGGCACTTAATTATTTGGTCAACAAGCCTATTTTACAAGGGCACATTTGTAGGTGGATACTACTATTTCAGGAGTTTGAGTTTACAATTGTGGTAAAACCAAGGAAAATTAATTCATGACCTAACCAATTATCAAGAATCAATTCTAGCGAGGATGTGTAGAACATTAAGAATACTATGTCAGATGCACATTTGTTTAGATTAAACCACATGCCCATAGATTTAGAAGATATTTGCATTATTCTTGCATACTATCCGGGGCTCGAGGGAATGAATACTTTATAAAAGAAGTAGCTTGCAATATACACAGCGCACCCTATCAGTTGATAGGTGGAGATTTGTATAAACTAGTTTGTGATGGAGTTTTTTGCCACTGTGTTCTAGAGCATGAATGATAGGCTACTATGCCTAGAAGAACATGGTGGAATTGAAAGACTTCATTATGTTAGGATGCCACCATGCGTAAGATTCTGATGGTTGGCCTTTGGTGGAAAAAAAAATTTTATAATGATGTCAAGGTATATGTTAAGGCATGTGATCATTGTCAATGCCTTAAGAAGCCAAGAACTAGAGATGAAATGCCTTTGAGGCCTATTACAAGTGTTGAACCTTTTGAGAAATGGGCTATTGATTTTGTAGGTCTTATTTCCCCACCCACACGTAGGACTGGCGCACACTATATTATAAATTGTACAAATTATCTTACAAGTTGGGCAGAAGCAACACCTACTACATATTGCACAATAGCTACATCAAAAATATTTCTATGGGAAAACATTATCAACAAGTATGGGTGTCCATTGAGTCTAACAAGTGATAGGGGTACTCATTTCTTAAAGAGACCATCAAAATCCTTTTGGCTGATTTTATGGTGGCACACCATAAGACAACACCCTATCACCCATAGGCTAATGGTACTGTTGAATCTTTCAACAAGATTTTGGGACAAACACTAACAAAAATCTATGATGTTAGAAGGAAAGACTGGGATGATAAAGTCTCTATTGTACTTTGTGTATATAGGACAACCTTTAAGAGGTTGAATAAGGCCACACATTTTTAGTTGGTGTTTGGCATAGAGGTTGTTTTACCTATTGATTTTATGATGCCATCCCTGTGTATTACATGTGTGGGATGACTAGATGATGAGAAAATTTTAGAGGAGAGCATAGAAAAATCGATGTAGTTAGATGAGTGGCACATGCTATTTCCCGGTGGATCCGAGAAGACCAAAAAGGTGAGACAGAAGGCACAGTATGGTAGGAATATAAGGAATAAAACATTTGAGGTGGGAAATATGGTTCTTTTGTATGATTCAAAGTTTGTGTGCCACCCAGGGAAATTGAAATTTCATTGGTTGGGACCTTTGTTGTAACAAATATATTGGAATCAAGTGCTTGTCGATTCTGAGGCACTTGATGACACTCTATTGTCCGGTTACTTTAATGGGAGTAGGTTGAAGACCTACTATAAATAAGGATTCTTGGTGTTTATAATAAGGTAATATTTCCACTTAGATTAGATTTACCTTTAATGCATTTCCTTTAAGGTGTTTCCTTTCATCATTGATATGTTTTGTCAATTTAGTTCATTATTTTTTGTAATAATCATGATTGCGCGCTAGAATCTTAATAGTATGTTTTGAGTTCATGCGTAGAGGACCACACATACTTTTAGTATGGGGCAAATCGATACAAGTGTTATATGGAAATTTTTTTTATGGAAATTTTCTCGGTTTGAAGACCACGCGTAGGAGGATTGTACAATGTAATGCAAGGTAGGCAACAACATGGGAAATTACTTAGTATGAGGCACATTAGTTGATGTACTTTGGCACATGGAGGCGTGTGTAAGGAGGTATGTTGTCGAGAAGCGGTGTACATGCTAGAAGGTTATAATTGGGGTGTGTAAAAATCAATGTAAGATGTGGAAAAAGAAAGAAAGTGTAATTAATGTTGAATATGGTGGTAGGTGAAGAGAAATCAATGCAAAAAAAAGTTGGGAAATATATATAAAAAGAGGTGCTTGTGAGTTCATTTTTACCTTGCATGTTGAATAGTTTGAGTTGTGAAGAGCATTTCAAAGAGCGATTTGAGTGTGAAGTGTGAAGGTGATCGAATTGAGCACTAAACTAGTTTAAATTGGAAATGTCCATTATAGAGCTCCATTAGAAGGGTGTTTGAGTGAGTAGAAGGCATGTAGGAGGAAGGTTCATGGAGCTAGGGTTTGAGGAAAATAGAATTGCAGCTAGGGAACGTAGATTTGGAGTTGTAGAGCTCAAAAGATTGTAATAAAGTATTTTTAGTTTACAATGGCACCCAAAAGAGAACTGGAGTAAGCTACTCGAGGCAAGAAGTGGAAGGAGGTGGAAGTAGAATTTGAAGATGCACACGAGAATAGATTTTTAGAGATGCGATACCACGAAGTCATAATCATGAGGTTTGATTGGGAGTCTTGCATCATGAGAAGAAAGGTGAGTGATTACAATCACCGCACCAAGGAAAATAAGGACAAGATGGATAAGGCATTGGTAATAAAGATAGAGTTATAAATAGAAGATGATAATCCCATCTATGATGATGTGGGGTGGAAGATGTTAGAGAGTGTTGGAGTTTTGCAAGTGTATGAGTTGACATATTTTCAAGCCATATAAACTCTACCAGTGGCTTATGTCTAAGGTCCGCGAGGAATTTTTCTATTTCATAGGAAGGAAAGTGTGTCTCACCATGCCCTTGATTGGAAATTTGACAGGGTTGAGGATTTTAGGCACTTAAATTGGAAGTGACCTTAATGATGATGAGGGTGTGGAAGTAACTTCTTCTACATTGGGATATGTAAAAGGAGGGTGCACTATGAACATTAAGAAGTTGTAAGATCACCCTATGATCTAGGTTGTTACACACCTCCTCACCAAGTTAAATAACCAGGAGCATTGGAGGTAGGTAAATACAACTTGGCTTTATACCACCAAGAAGATGTGTGAGGGAGTTGTGTATAATCTGCCTTCTTTCATTATTGAAACTATAATTGAAGAAGTGCACCAAGGAGATAAGATAAGTTTTGGTGCTATTATGTTGTCTATTGTGTTTGTGGAGATTGGGGTGCCTGATGGCCAAAGGAGAAGATCTGGTAGTTCCTGAAGAGAAGAAATCACTTGCATCTAGATTTGCAAAGTACACTTGTGATGGGACTATGAGTGGTCCATATAAACAGAGGATGGAACTTTGGTATAGGCGCATGTGTGAGGCATTTGAATGTGAATGGATAATACCAAAGGACCTCTTCTATGTTGGAGAAGTAGGAAAATTTTGCATTCTTCAAAGCATTCTTGCATTAGCAATTTTAGAATGAAGGATGGTACTTGGAGCCCTTAGTGTAAGCTCCCATATGCTTTCACCTTTGCGCACTACTTTCAAGTCTTGGTGAATAGATTTTAAAACATTTGTAGGTTAAGATTTGATGCATACAAGGTAGAACTATGAATATTGTTGAGCTGATAATACTTAACAAAATGCACATAGGAGGTCCACGTGGGAAAATAGGGCATGTTCAAAGGTGTGAATGGATAAGGGAAACATGCACGCGAGAGGATAAGTTCATATTTCAGGACTTAGCTATTTTTGCACATGAGGATCTATTTTTAGAGATGGCGTGTAGAGCACATAAATGAGGAAGAGACTTGTGCACCATGCATTGGCTATTTTTGGAGGATTGGGTATAAAGAAATTTACATGGATGCGGGCTAAGAATAGGTTTATCACTGTCAGTTAACTAAAGGAAGTCTATTATTAGCACACTTGCATGTGGGGCTATGGCTGTAAAAAGTGTGTAGCTAATAATAGCATGCGACCTATTTTAGGATTGGATAAGTGGTGAAGGGAAAGTCCCCACCCTTATAAATATGTAGTGAACTATGTAGTAGAGGATATATAGTATTACGCAAAGAGTAGAGAGACAGGACAGTCTATGTATGTGTGCAAGACTAGACTATTGTATCATATTTGTGCGCGTATGGGCATAGAATGCCATTACTATAAGAAGCTTCTGTGTAATTGTCATATTTAATATAATGGAGGATATTGGTTGAATCTAAGTGTTAGTTTTATGTGTATCTAGATCTAGTATGTTCTTGATTTCATCATGGTTAATACTTAATTATGTTCTCTCTTAGATATAGATCTGGCATGCTCTGTAGAATGATGTATTAATAATGGAATTGCATGTATTAAGTCTTCATCATGCTAACATCCTGCAACAACAATCCTAAAGAGGAACTGGTACCTTTGTGCTTTGGGTGAGTGCTCTCTAGGTTGAGTGATGTGTCAACACGCCTAGGGTCTTATTGGGCTTGTATTACTGAATTCTAGGCTGCATCATTAGTTCCATTGCCGGGACCTTTTTTCAATTTTTTTCAGGATGGTTCATGATGAAGACATACTGGTTGACCTTAGCAAACATTGAAGAGTGGATACATGATTTGGAAGAAGAATACACATAGTGGTTCAGCATTAGATCTGAGTTTAACACACATGTATGGGTGGAACAGAACCTATATGATAGTTTATATGAGAGATTCTTTGTTATCTTCCTAGTAGAATTGTATACGAGTGGTTGATTGCCTATGCATTTAAGTAGAATTGGAGGTATCGCGCACTTGTTTGGACATAGGAATAATTTTAAGCCCTTTATGATGTTGATCTAATCTAGACTCAAGCTATGGATACATGGTTCCATGGAATTTTAAATAGTTATATCTTGGAGTACTCAATTTCCACTTATTCATGCCCAGAGGTAGTTGAATTCTAGTTTTTACAATATCCAAGGGGAACTTACCTACAAGGCATTCCACTGGAAATCAAGATCCTGATGGTAACTTTGAATTTGGAGAGTAAACCGATGGCTAACTAAACCCCACCACGTGCGGGGCCAGGAGCAGGTTTGGTGAAAGATGGCAGACCTAGCGGCAAAAAGGTAGAGAAAGGAAAGGTGGCTCAAGTATAATGAGGCACGTGAGAGGGAGATAGAGAAGCATTGCGTGCGAAGCCTACCATCACTAAGGAGGAGGTTATACATGCACGATACCCAAATCTTTCCTATCAAAAGGAGGTTTATCAGGAAACCATGGAAGTTCTCAGGAATCTTCAAGGTGAGATATAGTACTTAAAAGAGAAATCATGGAAGATGGAGAAAAATAAAGTATCAAAGATGGTCCAAACTGATATAGATGACTTAAGGGAAGTGTGTAAAATGTTGTGCCAGGAAAATATCATTCCACTATTAGGAGCTAGTTAAAAGGAAACACTTTGCATGTAAGTCTCTTCCTCATCCTAGATCCCTACAAGCCTCTCCTTCGCACAAACCTCCTTTCCACATCTAGTTTCACACTCTTCACACCTCAACACGATTGCTTGGCTCTTCACACTTAGATATTGTCAAATTCTCTTAATCCGTAATAGTAAGAATGAACTCGCATCTCATCCTTATATAGATTTTCAAATTTTTGATCCATTTATTTCCCCTTTACCTACCCAATGTCCTCTCATTTATTGACCAATTTCATTTGTTCCATGTGGTACATCCTCATGCCCCGAGCTTATAACCTTTTAACACGCCTTCCTACCCCCTTTGGCCACAGACTTCTCTTTAGCGCACTTCCTTACGCCCAAGTACCTTATCACTGCACCTTCCCTGGTAGTTATTATGGCATCCACTTACCTTGTGTTATATTGTCCCTTCATTCATCTCCATCTTTGGTCACTTTTTAGAAGCAATCCTTTGACTTGAATAGCACCCATAGCAACTTATTCCTTTCATCGTTCAATTCCAACAGTCTTGTACCTAGATATCAACCACCACCCCACACTAAAAGTATGTGTAGTCCTCTGCGCATAAAAATTCTTCAAATAGTAATTAGCTTCGGTGCATAAATGCACTTATTACACAACACACCAACTAAATTGACAAAGCATAACAACAAAGAAGGAACACATTAAGGGAATGCAAAATTGAAAACCTAATCTAAATGGCAATATTGCCTTATTACAAACACCAAGAAGACTTATTTATAGTAGGGCTTCAGCCTACTCTCATTAAATTAATTGGGTATTCATGTTCTATAAAGTGTTTTTAATTAGAAAGCACTTGTTTCAAGGATGTAAGTGATAACATACAGCCTCAACCAATGTACCTTAAGTTTTCTGGATGGCATAAGAACTTAGAGTCATAGAGAAGCACCATTTTTCCAATCTCAAACTTCTTATCCCTTATGTTTATGTCATGCCATGCTTTCTACACGGCATTTTCTTGCTTTCGACTCTAACATGTTATGGCTTATCTTTCATCTAGCTTGATTATATGTTCAATCCATTCTTCTAAAGCTTGCTCATCACCTAGGCCTCTAGTGCATGCATGCAACACAAAGAAGGTAACATGAATTCCATAGGAATAATGGCTTTTGCACCAAATAATAACTGAAATGGTGTGGCTTTGTTAAACCTCTTATAAGTTGTTCTATATGCCCAAAGTATATAGACACTTTATCATCCCAATCCTTTCTTCTAACATCACAAATTTTTGTCAAGGTCAGGTCAAGATCTTGTTGAAAATCTCAAAGCATTTCCATTTTCTCGAGGATGAGAGGGTGTATTCTTATAGTGTGCAATCATGAATTCATCTAATAAAATTATGATTGTCTCGTTAATAAAATGTGTGCCTCTATCTCTGGTCAAACTTAAAGGACATCCATACCTTGTAATAATATTTTCCCATAGAAACCAAGATGTTGTAGCCATTGTACAGTCTCTGCAAGTGTTGATACTAGATGGAATATCCCGCATGTGAATCTTCCCCCTCATAGCATAGATTATGACAAGGAAATCACTCGAATGATGTTGTGAATGGGTGGCTATTGAGAAATATACTGATTGATACAGGTGTAGAAATCAATGTTCTTACCTTAGATGCATGGGTACAAATGGGAAGGCCCCCATTGTAGCCATCCTCTAATATATTATTCATGGCTAATTAGACTAAGGCCACTCCCATCAGAGTCTTGAAAGATGCATCCATTACCATACAAGGAGCCAAGTTCAATGGAGACTAGGAGGAAGCTAGGGTACACCAAGGGTCCATGCGGCATAGACATAGACAAGCTAAAAAAGTACCCAATTGTGCAGGCAGCCACATACCTTGTGACAAAATTAAATGACCAAGAGAGGTGGTCACAAGTGAATACCATGTGGTTGCACATTGCTAGAAGGATGTCTAAAGGAGTGGTCTATAACATTTTAGGTTATATTAGAAACTATATTAAAGAAGCACATTCAGGAGGAAAGATCAGTTTTGGGTATGTTCTATTGTCTCTGATATTCATGGAGATTGGGGTGCCAGATGGACCAAAGGAGAAGGTGCGGAGTATCCCATGGAGAAAAATTCACCTGCAAAATGATTCAGTAAGTACTTGTGTGAAGGATCGATGACCAAACCGTCAGTCAAAGAGGGTTGAGAAGTGGTACGATAGGCTTCACGTGGCATTTGAAGAAGAGTGGCACATACCAAAGGATTTACCATCGGTGGTGGGTAAGGCAGTTTAGTTTTTCGTATACCAACATTTTTGCATCGCGTGATTTATAATGAAGGATGGGGCTTGGAGTCCATTGTGTAAACTTCCATATGCCTTCACAGTGAGGTATTTTTTAAGCATCGGTTCCTGTGTTCTCGGACACATGTCGTTTAACATTCAATGCGAGAAAAGGTAGACTCGTGGAATACCACACACTGAGGAAGAAGTATGTATATCCAGGACGTAATGCATATATTGAAAGGCTCATCTCATATGTGTTAAGCATAAAGCCAGTAAGTTTGGTTGTTGAAGACATTGGAGTGGCACTTTTGTACATCTAACTAAAGCTTGAGCTAGAAAACAACAAGTATGTGGAAGATGAGTTCGCGCTCCTAGGGCCGCCAAAGGGTAAGCATACCATGGAGAACATTCTAGTGCCTAATCCCATAGATACAATCAAAGTAGAGGATGAGGAGGATGAGCATGAGGATAGTGGTGGTTTAGAACACATAGATAGAAGATAGCCTCCAAATAAGGATGAAGTGAGCACATAACTACACCACCTTAGCCACAAAAGGGGGATGATGAGGACTTGGATGTAGTCTAAGGAGAGCATCGATTCAAGAGAGTGTTCAGGAGAACAAGGACCCAAGGTGTTACTCCGTAAATAGTGCACAGATCACCCCGACTCTCTCCATAGAAGGAGACAACTGAGAAAAGGAGAAGGAAATTAAAATTGAATGAGGAAGCGGAAGAGTTATAGGAAATCACACCCAATTATCCTACACCTCTAGAGAATGTAGAAGAACAAAAAGATGAAGAAATGAAGGATGGAGAAGAGGAAGAAAAAGGGCAGATGAGACAACAACCGAGACTACAGGACATAGAAGCACAAGTTCCTAAGTAGCCTAGTTCAAGAAGAACAAGTGGGGAATACATTCCACCAGCCATGGGCTATGTTGAGGACACAGGTAAAATTATCTGCACCTATTTCCAGAGCACAATGACACAAAAGGAGTTATACGGTGGGAGTTAATGGATGAAGATATGGCAACAATGCGCACAAGAAAGAAATTGTCATGGTTGATGCACATGCACATGGATGAACTAGACTTTGATGTGTGTGAGGAGTCATGTGTGTCAAGGAGGTTGAAAAAGACACCTCAAGCTAGACACATAACAATAAAGCCTACTATTATGTCAGATGAACAAGTGAGTAATGCATTAGTAAAAGTCTCGACAGAGGTCACACATCGGAATATGGATAAAGCTGCCACAATTAGGGCACTAAGGGAAGAGATCAAGACTAAGGATGAGGAGACAGTGCGCCTAAAGTAGGAAAGAGACTTGACGCAGAAGAAGAACATTGTGTTTATTAGCATCGTAGAGGATATTGGTGACAATTCCATGAAGCCTAGGCCACACTTAGAGCCAAAGCTACCAAAGATGTTTCCTTTGGTAATACATTACGTAAGTACATTGGTGGAATTAGTGCTTGAAGATGAACCTCTGCACATGCCAGCACCGAAGGATCCAGCATAAGATGTAGAGCAAGAAAAGGCTACAGTGATGCAGAATATTACATCATATGAAGGATTATTGCAAGCATTAAGAAGAACTAAAGAAGGCAGACCAAGCCTTGAACATTTTTATAGTTCCAGATGCACTCATAAAAAAAAAACCCGGAGGAGGACAATGAGGTCTAGAAAGTGATGAAGGATGACACATTGGGCCATACAAAAAGATTATCACTTGTTAAATAGATGTGTGAGGCCCGCGTAGTAGCCCAAGAACCACAAAGGATCGACTAAGGAGATTGGAAAACTCATCACGCATAAGATTGACTTGCTAGAGGGGAGGATGACTACAATTTCTAGCATTGTGTTGGTCTTGCAAAATGAGAAAGGAGAGATTGCGTGTAAGATGAAGTGGAGTCCATTATTGTGGACATTCCAAAAAAAGTAGAGGAAGCACTTGTTGAGTGGAAGACCTTAGGCGAGATCAAGGAGGAATATCCTAAATTAATTTTTTAGGTTGAAATGGATGAAGCTGCAGAGTAACATCATTCTTTTATGCATATACATTTGTTCTTATTCTTTCCATTCAAATTCTTTAATTAGTTTTTGAGACAACCATTTTGAGGTGACAATATAATTATTGTGGGGTAATGTTGAGCAAATAATACTTAACAAAAGGCACATATGAGGTCCGCGCGAGAAAATAGGGCATGTTCAAAGGTGTGAATGGATAAGGAAAACACACATGTGGAGGATAAGTTCATTATTTCGAGACTTATCTATTTTTGCACATGAGGATATATATTTAGATATGGCGTGTAGAGTGCATAAATGAGGTAGAGACTTGCGCGCCACACATTGGCTATTTTTGGAGGATTGGCTACAAAGCACTTTTACATGGATGTGGGCTAAGAATAGGTTTATCATTGTCAGTTAACTAAAGGAATTCTATTATTAGCACACTTGCATGTGGGGCTATGGTTGTAAAAGCACGTAGCTAATAATAGCATGTGACCTATTTTAGGATTGGATAAGTGGTGAAGGGAAAGTCCCCACCCTTATAAATATGTAGTGAAATGTGTAGTAGAGGATATATAATATTACGGAATGAGTAGAGAGACAGATATATGTATGTATGTGTGCAAGACTGGACTATTGTATCAAATTTGTGTGTGTATGGGCATAGAATGCCATTATTGTAAGAAGCTTCTGTGTAATTTTCATATTTAATATAATGGAGGATAATGGCTAAATCTAAGTGTTAGTTCTATGTGTATCTAGATCTAGTATGTTCTTGATTTCATCAAGGTTAATACTTAATTCTATTCTCCCTTAGATATAGATATGGCATGCTCTATGTAGAATGATGTATTAATAATGGAACTACATATATTAAGTCTTCATCATGCTAACATCCTACAACAAAGCAACCCTAAAGAGGGACCTGGTACCATTGTGTACTTTGGGTGAGTGCTCAATCTAGGTTGAGTGATGTGTCAGTGTGCCTAGGGTCTTATTGGGCTTGTATTACTGAATTCTAGGTTACATCAAATATCATACACTCAGAAAACATATGTATATCTAAGTAAGTCTACTTACATAGAAAATTTGATATCTAATGATGTAAATATGAGTTCCATGAGTTTGGTACTTAGAAAGCTTCACATGGTTAAGGTATACATTTACCTTAAGCCTAAGTTGGTTGATGGAAAGTATATTGAGAATGAGTTCAAGGTCCCTAAATTTCCCAGAGGGAAGCACACTATTGGTACCTTGTAGAGATGATGAGCTTTCGATGCTCCTCACAGATGAGGAAGAAATTGAGGAATATGAGGAGGATCAAGAAGATAGTGGTGGCTTGGATCATGGTGCAGATAGGCATCCAATAGTAGGTGAGAAGAGGCAAAGCATGAGAGTACTTCTCCTCCCAAGGAAGAAGTGGGGCATGAAGAAAATGTTGAGGAGATAGAGAGAGATAAAGGTGTGGAAGACCAAGGTTTTAGGAGAGTGTTGAGGATAACCAAAACACAAGGCATTGGCACGAGACCCTTACACCACCAAGATCACCCATAATATCTTCTATGAAGCCCGAGTCTAATAAAGAAAATGAAGAAGAGGCACAAGTATGTTCCCATAAAGGATAGCGAGGAGGACATATCAAGTGATACGCACACATTGTATAAGATGTACTGTTTTGATATAGAAGATGAAGAGGATCCTAGAAAAGAAGAAATTTATCTTGATACAGAGGCACATGGTGAGCGAGAGGAAGAAATAGGCCTCACAGGTGATGAGGAGGAGAAAGAAAATAATATAGGTGAACCATTTGGTGAGCCTACAGGGGAACAGGTGGGCGCGATAGGAGAAGGCACGAGTCATGGTGAAGAGGTGCACATTCCTAAGGAAAGGCGGTGCAGGATGCATAAGGATTAATAGACATATAAGATGATGGAGTTAGGGTATGTAAATGACCCCTCAAAAATCATTCATGCCAGGTTCCAAAGCACACTTGATCCTGTAAAGTTGTATGGTTGGGATTTGATGGAATTGCAAGGTGTGAACATGTGCACAAGGAAGTAGTTGTCATAGAGCATGCAGACACACATGGATGAGCCTGAATTTTAAGTTAAGGAGGAAGTGTGCATCCATAGGAAAATGAAGAAGGGGACATAATCCACGCACATGACTATGAAGCCAATAGAATTCACCAATGAACAGGAAAGTAATGCCTTGACTAAGATGATAAGTAGAAGTGGCATGCGAAATTTGGAGAAGGCGACCCTACTCAAGTAATTGCTAGAAGATAACAAGAATCGAAGAACAAGTTGAGAAATTGACTAAGGCGTGTAAGAAAGACAAGGAGAGGAGACAACAGATCCTAGATTTTATAGTAGAACTTGGGAAGGATGTTATAGATGCACATCCAGAGATTGATGAGCGTACTAATGAAACCTATCAATCATCCTTGCACTTCTTACGGATTGTGTTAACCTTTTGATTAAGAAGTAATGGTTGTGTAGGTAGATGTTAGGAAAATAATGTAGTGTTCACATTATTAATTTTATTATTATAAAGTGAATAATTACGTCGTAATTATTTATTAATGTAGTCATATATTATATATATATATAGTATATATATATATATATATATATATATATATATATATATATATATATATATATATTGTATATATTGCATATAGTTGTATTATTGTTGTTTGTTGGTAAGATGGTTAAATGTATTATTGTTATAAAAATAATTTGTAATTAAGGAATGTTGTTATATTAGTTTCCTATTTTATAGGAATGACCTATTCCTATATATTTGTAAGAGTTCCCATATGAAAATAGAGAGAAGAAATCAATTGTTTCATTGTGTAAATATGCTACTGTACCATCATTTGGTATCAGAGCATTCTTCATTCGTTGCTTGTGATGGAATTTTGAGCGTAGTCAGGGGCAATTAAGTTGTTTACTATTGCCCTGATGATGAGAAACTAAATTTTTCATAACATTTTTGTATAGAAATCAATAAGTTCTTTTTATTTTTTGTTTAGGTTTGGGGGAATGTATGTACAAAAATATGATATTTCTCTACCTAGCATGGGTGTGAAACCATATAGATTTTTCTTTAAGTCGTTACTCAAACATGGGTTGTATAATCAGGCCCAAGTACTTTTACAACTTTTCAGATCTCCCGCATCAACTTATGTGTATCAGTTGGAAGATAATTAGTTAGATCTGGAAAATTTATAGTCAACCTGTGACTAGTCAACAATCTTATCTATGATGGCGGGTGTCATATAAATTCCACATTACGTGGTTTCATAGAAAAGTATTGTATTTCTACAAAATTACCAGTGAAGACCCACATCAACATTTGACTAGCGTAACTCGGCTTTTGGGGTATTCACTTGATTTGTGAAAAATTTCCAAATCTGGCACATGGCTTGTGGTTCTTATTTCTCATTGCGTTGAAACTCACCATGTTGTATCCACATTGATGCCTATAAGTAAGAATTTTTATCATTGTAATAATTACAAAAGTCCACATGTCATATATTATCAATGATTTCCACGTGGAGGTGTCTAGAGACTGGTCAATCATTCTGACACTGAACCTGTTGTAGACTACAATGGTTCTGATCGATTAGTGGAAGAGAAACACCTAATACGTATATTGATTCTATTAAGATGGTCCACAATAGTTAGTATTTTCTCGATCATTGGTCTTCAAGCCTGAATGTAAAGGCAGTTTGTAGAGTTTAATGGGTTATCATGTGAAGACGTGTAATCATATTGATATCAGGCATGTCGTGCTACATTTTCCTACATTATTAGTATGTTTTTGTTTAGTTTTTAATGTTGATTCAAGTCAAATATATGTATAATTTAGAGTGTCAAAATCTTACGGTTTATGTGGAATTTATAATGAAAGTATGAGTTAATGCGTTGTGAATAGATTGTTATTTATTGATGATTGGTCATTAAAACTCTTGTAAAAGTTAGAGTCAAGTATTATTTTGTTAGAGTCAAGGAAAAGAAAAATTTCCCATGTTGTCATTGTCATTTTGTTTCTTGTAAGCTATATAAGTCATCGTGGGTATTTTATTATCTCATAGTCGATTCTTTAGTTGAGTCCATTGTCATTTTGTGTCAAAAGTTTTAGTTATTGTCATTACTTTAAGTGTCTTCAATACTCTTATGTCATTGATGTTTGTAATAAGATTAAATTGTCAAAATTGTTCTCAAAAGTATCATAAATTATAATAGTCATTAGTTTGTAAAAGTGTCAAATAGGTGATCTTAAGATTATTTGTATTGTCATTTTGAGTCTAAAGTATCATTGTATTGTCAAGATTCAATTTTTGTTTAGTCGTCAAAAGTTTTTGTGGGTCAATGCCATTGTAAAAAGTGTCATCATCCAAAGTTTAAAAAATAGAAAAAATTGCCCGCATTTCATTTTTGAACGCACTTTTTCTTGTACACGACATCCAAATTATTGAAGGTATTTTGAGCTTCATGATCACATCCGATTGAACTAGTAACATGATACTGGAGGATGAAGGCATCGGAGGTTGGAGGTCATTAAGTGACCTCTCTTCATTTGCCAATGACGAGGCCACACAGATGATTTGGTGGCATTTTTTTCAGTTGTGTGTTTCAATATGTTTTTATTTTTAGTGTTCTTGTTGTGTTGTGTTGGATAAAACCTTTTCAAAAAATTTGGAGAAGTTGTGTTTTCAAAATACTTGCTTTTGGGGAGCAAGAGAAGATTTTGAGGTAGACTCAAGGGATGGTTATCCAACTAGTGTGAAGCTTGTGGATCTTGTAGATTCAGAATTTGGGCCCAAGGAGGAAGGGAAAGTCCCAAAGGAACCCAAAGAGGAAGGGAGCATTCATGCATGATTTAGCTCGACACTACGCCTTTATGAGGGTTAAGAGATAATCTAAGGAGTTTTTACCTAGTCTAACCATTGCTTTCAGGAGGTGGTTCAACTTCTTTGAATGTGGTTCTTCGTCATGTTCACATTAAGGGGGTGAAGATTAGATATTAATAATGTTCACACTAAGGGGGTGAATGTTAGGAAAATAATGTAGTGTTCACATTATTAATGTGATTATTGTAAAATGAATAATTACGTCAGTAATTATTCATTAATGGTTAGTATATATATATATTGTTATAACCAACAATATATATGCATATATGTTGTATTATTAAGTTGGTTGTTAGTAAGATGGTTAAACGTATTATTGTTATAAACAATAATACGTAATTAAGGAATGTTGTTATATTAGTTTCCTATTTTATAGGAATGACCTATTCCTATATATTTGTAAGAGTTCCCGTATGAAAATAGAGAGAGAAGAAATCAATTATTTCGTTGTGTAAATATGCTATTGTACCATCGGTAGAGACAGAGGAAGATGTTGCGGCTAAAAAGAAAAGGACAAATAAATTAATTACACAAAAGATTGTAGAATATGACATGCCATCCTCCAGGACATTGAAAGAAGAATTGTAGAAAAGGGTTGGCACTAAAGATGTGTGAGGATCTTGAATAGATCCTTAGGATGAAAAATATGTAAAAATAAAAGATGTACTTGCAAAAAAAAATGATGAAACTTTGGGGCGGGAGGAAAGATTGGTTACATGGTGGCGAAGAAGAGCGATACGCTCAAAGCGGCCAGGATGCCCACTGAAGAAAAGATAAAGGATTTGGGAAGGTTAGTCACTTAGAGAATGGATTACATGGATGGTATGATTTTAGGGCTAGCTAGAGTGATAAGGAGTTAAAACATACGAGTTAAGATATAACCCTGGTAGAAATAGAGAAAGTACTTAGTGATGTTCCGCTCGGGAAAAGAAGGGGCTAAGTGACTGGAATGAGTTGGAGGTTGACATTAAAAAGGATTACCCTGAACTCATTTTTCTAATAGAAGAGTAAGCATGATGGACATCCTTATATTCTTTTAATAGATCATTCTTTTATTCTTTCAGATCATTCTTTATTCTTTTGATTCTTTGGAGAGATAAGGTGAGAAACCCATTGTCAAGGGCACCAATGTCATTAGTGTGGGGTAATGTTGGGTTGGTGATAAAGTGACTAAATATCATAGGCACATATGGTAGTGGTGCATAAGAAGGTGGTGCATATGTGCATGCAAATGGTTGGTAAAAGAAGGCACGCCTAGAAAGACAAGGTTTGGGACTTAGCCTGTTTTGCATAACACAAGTGAAAATAGAAAAATAGTTCGAGTGTAGTCCAAACAAAGATAAAATCATGAATACTTTATGGCAAGGAAGAGATATTTTGGGAGTAAGTGGAAGATCAAGAGATATGCATAGTTTTTTATAATAATAGGATTAAGATATAGTTTAATTATAGATTAATCTATTACTATCCTTCTTATAAAAGCATGTAATTGTTATCACATGGTTATTTTGAGCATGTAGGTTATTTTTGGAGATGCATGGGCAGTGAAGGGAAATTCCCCACCACTATATATACTTGATGAATTGCATTGTTTGGAGAGGACCTATGTATTAGAGTTATGTTGTTGGTATGAACTTGTGCGCATGACTTTATGATAGTATTGTGATGTATTCAGCTTTTGTTTTGTGATGAGTTAATATAATGGATCATTGTGGATGGATATTGGTTGTTGATGTCTTTATTCATGGTACTTGTATGGTAAATCTGATCTTGATCCTTATTTGATTCATTATGCACTATGGTTGTGATCTGATTTTTTATGCTTTGCATTTAATTACTTGATATGGTTATGGAATATATGAATATGCATGCTAACATCTTGACAAAGCTCACATAAAAGAGGAGCCGGTAGGCTTGCACGCATCGGGTGACCATTCGGATCCATCCGAATAAAGTGTTAGTGCCTATGAAATTGAGTAGGAAAACAAAACTACAAGCTTCAATATTTATTTCTCCAAATTCTATTACCACCTCTACATGAGAGTGTCATCTTTGATACCTCTCCATCATTCGATCATTTGTGTCATACTCTTAAGCTACGTGAAACAAAAAAATTATCTATAAGAAAGCTTAAATATCACAAATACGCTTCATCTTCGTGCATTTTTAAATAAAATCTCCTTTCAAGCCATCTAAAAAACCTAATGAAGCTAAAGCTACTATCAACGCAGTCTCTAATACTAAAGAGCTTCAATGGTGTCCACCTAAGCATACATTTACAAAATTGACTATCACCCCACATCTTCTACTGCCACAACTTGTAGAGAGAAATGTTATTACACTTCCTCCTCCACTCAATATAGACCCATATCATCCTAAAGGTTGCAATTACAATGAAAATTTCAAATGTGATTATCATCAATGTGTTGGGAATTCTACATATTGATGCTTTAAACTTCACAATATTATTTAAGATCTTATTAATAACAATACAATTAAGATTCCATAGCCTACGGCTTTTGACTAATCAATGATAATCACAATCTCAATCTCTTCAACAATCATCTTCCTAAACATGACAAGAAAGTGGTTGAATCTTCATCCAATCATACATATCACGTAGTGCCTCCTCCTGCATCAGGGGATCTTAATTTTGTAGTAATTTATGATGATACATCTCCACCAATCATTAATTTCTTTGATCGTGATTACCATGCTACATTATCTTCTGATCATTTGCACATTAGTGCCTCTATTAGATCCACTTATATCAATAACACTATGGTTTATCTAGCATTTCGCATTAGTGTATGTTTTATTGCATTTCTTGTCGTTATTGGATATCCACTCTAACAAATTTCATATCCAATTCCTAACTCATATGGATATTTCAAGCTTCGGTAACATTAGGTCCTCTTCCGATGGATATGACATGCTCTTAGGTATTCCTTAGCTCTATGTAACTTGGGATATCATCTCTATGCACCACTTGTGTCTTAAGTCATTCACAATAGGAAAGGCATCACTATCAATGGTGTTTCACCATCTACACCATGGCTATAGCATCTTCTTGAGGTTGCCATTGCACTCACTAGAGAATCTAGGTCATCGTGACCTATCAACGTATAAGGGCAATCTTCTCCTAGCTTGCATGTTTGCACATTACCTACATAGTCTCACTAGTCTACTAGTCCATCACATCATTCTAGGTCTACCACTCGATAGCTCCTTCATATAGGTATACATCACCTTTGTCTTCCCCTACACCTAGATGTCCATCATCACCACATTCTCCTTCACATAGGTTTACATCACCTTCACATGAGTCTCCTTCACATTGATATACATCACCTTTGCGGTCTCCTTCACATAGGTCTATATCACCTTCATAGTCTCCTTCACCTAGGTGTTTATTGCCTCCTAGGTCTCACACACATATATCTCATTCACTATTACATCATCTGTCACCAGTTATTAAAGAATGGTCACACACCTTTATCTCTGCAAGCATCGGGTAGAGGACCCTTTTCTTTCACTTTTATTAGATAGCATACTCATATTGCACACTTGGGGGCATAATACTTCTTTCCCCACCTCCTTCTAGCATTATCAGGTGTCTTGCATACACTACACTTCAAATCTAATCTCTCACATACATCGTACACATCTTGATACATTTGCATCATCATTACCCTATGACACACTCTCGTGTTATAGTTCACACTTGATTGAGGGAATAATACACACATGAACCTCACACTACACACTACACACATTTCACAATCATGACATCTCTTTCTCACATCTCCTATTACACATTATACACAATGTGCACTCTATGCATTCATGATACATATTTATTGCATCTACTCTTACACACTACACGCATTGCCCTACAACATACTCTATTTCCATGGTTCATACTCAATTTTGAGGGTTTAAATCTCAAATAAACCTCATTACACTCACTCACACTCACTTGTACTCTTGACGTGTTATGCTTCATTGATCACATCTCTCTAGCTCACATGTTTAAACCATTTCCTAATGACGCACTCTTGTTCTACAGTTCATTTTCGACTACTAAGGGGGCATGTATAAATGAACCTCATCTTATGCATACACATCCATTCGGGGGGCACACTACTCCTATCACTAATTATGCATTCCATTCCATCTCATCCATAACATATTGCATTTCTTAGTTGTATTTATTCTTGTTTTCATTTACTTGTTACATGTACACATTTTACACATGCTAGACAGATACATTGTATATCATTATCTCTTTCTATATGCACATACACATTCACTTATCTTCTAGTTTTGATCACAGACTTTACATAGACTAATACACACAATATGGATGCTTGGCATAGTACCTCTTACTAATCCCACAATGAATCTAGTGGCATTCACTTTCATACACTACCGGCGTTATTGTTTCATTTTTCATACCACATTACTATATTGGATTATACATGCTTTGACATACTTTATATCTCGTATAACATACTAATGTGTGCTTCATGTGTAGCATTTTCTTGCATGTCTATTTGATTTCATTATTTTTATTACTTTTTTACTCTTGCTTGTCTTTGTATACCATTATTTTGTGGGCTTTTCCTATGCATTTCTTGTTCCTTTGTTTGTGTGCTTTGGTACTTTGGCCTCAATTTTCTTGTAACATCGTAAGTTATGTCCCATATTTGAAACCCATTTTTGGGGTCTACTTTATTTGTACTATTGTGTGTTTACTTTGTATTTTTTCTTGTTTGCTTACATTTGATTTTCTACATGTGTTTTTATCTTTGCTTGCACTAACACTTGTTTCCTACCCATTTTTCTTGTGTGTACCTTGGTTTTCACCAAGCACACTCCCTCCCCTATAGGGAATCAATTTAGTTTAATGGTCGATCCTCCTTTGGGCCACATACTCCTCATGACATCACATACACCCCAAATGAGGGGGGCATCGTTGGGTGAATTAGTCACCCCATTCAGCAATCTACTGTATTAGTTTAACATAGTTCAAGACACATTCAACATAGTCTTCAATCTCAAAGACAACATAAACAATAGCGCCCAAACCCACAAGTAATGCCCGGGTGTCTCTGACCCTTCCTGGATGCCTATGACCAAAGGGCAACTACACAAATTTTCTTAGTTCAGTATAGTTTTTTATAGTCTTCATAGTGGCTTTTGCGAAGGCACATAGTCCTTCAACACTCAGCATGCATACACTACACTTATTTTCTACTTTTTCATTGGATCGAACTGGATCAGATTTGCACACACCATTTGTAATGGTTTCTACACTTTGGTAAACAATCAAATGTTAGAGAATAATACTAGACCTTTTCCCTACACTTCTTCCACACTTAGCTTGAGATTGCCCAAAAAACTAGCATTCAGCAGCAACTAGTGTAAGATCACCAAAAAAATCACATTCATTGCAACTAACATGAGATCACCCAAAAAACTCACATTCAACACAACTAGCATGAGATCACCCGAAAAACTCATTTTTTACAAAATATTCAAGATCTTTTCTATCTCTTTGACTCATCATAGATCGAGTGCACAGTTCCTTTTCACATTTTCACATATTTTCACATACTTTTACTTATTTGGATCATATTTTTCATATACACATGACATTTGACTACTTGTTCATTTTTCTTTTGTAAGTTCGTCCTTATGGGAAGTAGCAATCACATCATCAATCACAAAACAACCGAGTCAAAAATAGGTACAACGTGACATCTACACATACGATTTCACCCCTAGGGTCATCATCATTTTTCACTTCCTCTTCTTTAGCTTCCACACTTCACTTTTTATCACTCCACGCTTTTTCTTGTCTCTCTCGGCACGCTTTTGTGCCATATCGATCTATATGGTTATCAAGTATGCATCTCTTATCTACTTTATGTTATCAAGCATTCGCTCAACAACATAAAGTGGAGGCAAATGTAGACACTAAATCATGCACTTTGGGTACATTTCTAGTCCTAATCACATACCACTATTCATATGATTCCTAAGTGAGAAAAGCATTAATTGATCACTATCTTTGGTCATCTCTACTTGCTTTCTCTCTCCTCTTTTTATCTTGCACTCCTTTCCAAGTTTATCTTTCCATACTTAGGCATTTCTCACTCACTGACACCATCCCCAAGTAAGATGCCAGTGTCAGTGCCCTCGTCCCCTCCTGGGGATCCCTCGACCTCAATATACTTGACTCACATCTTTTGGGTCTTTTCTAGCCATTTAGGTATCTTAATTTTTTACTAGTCATCCTTTTTTTGATTAATTATGAAATTCAAATGAGGGAATCATATAAATACGAAGATATGTGACCATAATAAAGGACCAAGCACTAAGCATTAGTTATCACCCCTAAGGTTGCATCCAAGATCATTCTAAGAGTATTCAAGCATCCATTCTAGCTCAACACAAAAGACAAAGGATTGATACTTATACATACACACATAGGAGGGAAGTTCATTTTTCATGCACACATCTATTTACATCTTTTACATCTAGTTATTTACTCATTATCAAGTGTTACATGCATAAGAGCCACCTAGGGCACAATTTTGACACACACATATAGAACTACATTGGGTCTGAGATGTAGTGCAATGCTCGATTATAAGTTCATTTTGTTAATAATCGAGGATAGTTCAACCCTCATTTTGCATCTTTATGTTTAGGATTTTATGTGGTTTGAGAGTTTCACTAGTGCTTCTTTTTCTTCTTTTAGGTTTCATGTGAATAATAACAAGGTCTAGAAAAGTTCAAGAAATCAAAGGTGATAACAAACGAACATCTCACGACCCTTCAAAATTGGGTTCCATAACTTGACTGAGTAGTCACATGCACCCAAAACTAGTCTTGGTGCCTCAGGGCACCGTTGATCCTCCATAGGTGCCCTAGTCCTAGCATTTCCAACACTCTTGTAAATTTATGTATGATTGCAACATTTTGAGTTCTTATTCCATTTGATTTCTAACTTGGCATACCTACGCAGCATCACCGCAAATCAGCTAAGTGTTTTCCCCTTTCATTTACAACTAGGGTTTCATATTATCTAGCTTGTTTTTTTAGATTGAATTTGTGCAATGTTGTTACATATTATAATTAGGCATCTATTTATTTCAATATTTACTTAATAATTTTCCATGACCTCCCTTTTGATCTTATATTTTCCTATGTAATCCTCCTCGTAGTTTATTTTGCATGCCTCTATTGTTTTTCTTAAACATATGCTTCCTTTCTTTCTTCCTTATGCGGTCACTTCTTGTGTACTCTTATGTTTACACTTGTGCATGCCTTTAACCAATTTTTGCACACCTCCAAAGAATAAATCATATATAAAGAATATTAAGTCCTCTAGGACTTAAATAATAAAGAATAAGATAAACATGGGTACAACGTGGGTGTAAGTCTAGATTCACTATGTGTAACATCCTGTGTTGAATGGATGTTAGCATGCAAGAATTGGTGTGAGCTATAAGATTGTATCATTGTTGATCAATATCATTCATTACATGATATGTTTGTAGAATATAATTTATGATTTGTTGAACTATTGTAGTTAATGTGAGTCAGTTACATAATTATGTAATTTGGTGGCTCCATGTAGGAACATTATATCTACGTCGGCATCATTTAGTATAAAAGTAAGGCAAAACTCTAGGAAGTGAGGTTTTGATTTCTCTATCATGTGGAATGGATATAGAATAAGGGAGAGCTAAGTATAAGGTCTATATAATTTTTTAAGAGAGTGTAATAATAGGTCTAAGCTTTGTGAAAGCTGTTAGAGTAGTATTTACCTTAACTCATGTTCACCTAGGTAATTTATTTACCTTCTATTTTATTTATCCTCACCCACTTATGTGTGGATATTTCTTTTATCTTATTTAGATATTAGGAGGATATTATCTAGTTGTTATGACTAGTTATTTCCTAAATCTATGGCCTTGACCTAGTTTTTTGATGACTAGTTCTTTCCTTGATTTATGGCTTGATCTATGGCCTTGACTAGTTCTTAGATTGATCTTCCTTTCCTATATAAGAAAGGCCCATTCTCATTTTACTTAAGAGAGTTCCATAATAATATATGATATTACTACTCTTTATTTACAAATTCTTTTGTAAATTTATTCTAGTGAATTTCTTTCAACTTATCAAATGTGGTGTGTTATGATCATCTGAGATCTTCATGGCTTGGAATGTTCTTATCATTCCTTTCATGGTATTAGAGTGATAGATGATGTAGACATCCATCTATAAGTTTTTCTTTGCAAGCAAGGGTTTATTGTTTTCATGTATTCGTAATTTTTATCACTTTTCGTAGCATTCATTTTTATGCAAAACAGAGTGCACATTGGATTTTAAGGTGCCAAATAATTAACTATAAACTTGACCTTGTTCGAGAAAGTCAAATCTGAACATTTTAAGGGTTTTTTGGCACATTTTTCAAAAAAATATATACAATTATGTACAAACAAATTTTTTTGACACAAAAATTATATCAAATTTCTAGGTTTTTCAAGAAACTTTCTAGGTTTCTCTCTATTTTTATACAGGTACCAGAAAAAGAGATATTTGTAGTCTAAGTTTGTATTAACAATTGTACATTTTGGGTGCATTCTTTTATCCACTAGACATAGATCTGTACTTTTTGGGTGCATTCTTTTATCCATTAGATATAGACATGTACCTTCTGGATGCATTCTTTTACCCTCTAGATATTTTTGTTTTGGATGTAGTCTTTTTTAACCACTACACATAGATCTATACCCTCTAGGTGCATTCTTTTATCCATTAGATATAGACGTGTACCTTCTGGATGCATTCTTTTACCCTCTAGATATTTATATTTTGGATGTAATATTTTGTCCACTGGACGTAGATTTGTACCCTTAAGGTGCATTATTTTATCCATTAGATATAGATGTGTACCTTATGGATGCATTATTTTACCCTCTGGATATTTATGTTTTGGATGTAGTCTTTTATCCACTAGACGTAAATATGTACCTTTGGGTGCATTCTTTTATCCATTGGATATAGATGTGTACCCTCCGGATGCAATGATTTACCCTCTGGACATGTAGGTTTTGGGCAATATTTTATCCTTTGGTCACAAGTCTATATCCTATGGATGCACTTATTTACCCTTTGAAAATTTGGGTGTCACGTGTACCTTTAAAAAAATCAGCATTAAAATATTATTTTTAATAGCAAAACTTTTGGAGCTCATAACTTTTGATCTATAGCTCAGATTAAGGTGAAATTTTATTTTGAAATTGTGTATTTTTGAGATCTCCACATTGGTGAAATTTTTATAGAATGTAAAAGGTACTTTTATTCATTGTAATATTTACACACACTCAATTATAAAGTGTCAAATTTGGGGGTGTTGTAATCACTTGTGGATGTAATTTTGGTTGAGCCCGATGTCCTAAAATTTTGGGTGTTGCATTCTTATATCTATCATGGATTTTGAGAATGATATTATTTTCTCCGAAGTGTGCAGACTTCAAGAGGATATGGTCAAATTTGTGGAACAAAATAGATCACTTAAAAATCAAAATCTCTTCTTCATAACCTCATTTATGAGAAGGATACACTAATACACTCCCTACAACAGACACTTTCTCACTTACAACATCACCATCATATTTTGGCCTCTCATATCCCTGATCCTTATCCACTTGCAGTTATTGCTCTTATACCCACTAACCTTGATCTGTTATTTTCTAATCCTGCTCTTGCTCCTGATACTCCTAAGCCTATTAGGCTTGTTATTGCATGTTCTTCCACATCTGTGCCTATTGCAGTAACACATGTTATGTATCCTACTTCTGCTCACATGTATGGCTCTTTTGAGAAGCATACCACTGCATTTGGTTCTCGCATGCTCTATTCTATGGGTTTCACTAATGGAGAGGTATTGGCAAACATTCACAGGGTATTGTTTCCCTTATTCCACATGTTAAGTGGAGTTCTCACCATGGCATTGGTTTTAGAGTGGTCCTTTATTGGGATCACACAAAAATGAGCTCTATTTTTTCACTTGACTCTTTCTAAGGATCATGAGCTACACATGAGTTCTACACCTTCACTTAGGCTTGAGAAACTTGATATTTCAGCTACTAGACATGATCGACCTGGCACATATTTTGATGTTCCTTTACATGACCTCATTGTGCATTTCACACCAAATCATATGCAAGCATCTTCTTCATCCATTCATGTTGATTTGGGGTGGATATCTGATCACTTGTGGAGGTGACATAAGCATTTTTTAAAGGACTCTATAAAGCATGGCTCCTCCACCATTCGGCCTCTTGCTCCACTTTCTATACCTTCTACATTATAATGCTCCTTATTTTGAGCATTTTTCTTTAGCATGTGTAATATATCTCTCTTGTTTGTTGAGAGATTTTGTATCTGTATTTTGACACTTTTAGGCACGTTGACAATATCTCTTATGGGGGAGCTATTCTAGTGAAGCCCATTGTTAGTTTGTTAGTGTTTGAGTAGTTGTTTTGACAACTCATACATATTTATAGCGTCATTCCACCCATTTAGCTATATGGGAGGGTGTGGTGTTGATCTACTTCTTCGGGTTTTGTGTCCTTTCCTTGTTACCTTGAATTATCTTGGATCATGGCACTCCTATTTCTTCTAATTTTGTGTCCTTGCCTTGTTACTTTGGTTATTTTATTGGATCGAGGCACACCTATTTACAGCAGCGATTGATCGAATAATGTTTGGTGTTTTTTTACACTTTCGACATCACTCCATTAACAGTCTCCTTGTATGGAGCTATTTTGGTGAATCTCAGTGTCATTTGTTTTTGAGTTTTATGATCGAGTAGTGGATTCAGACCCACATTGCACACCAAACTTCTTCAACATTATATGATTTTTTTTGCCTTGAGCTTCTTAGGATGCCTTCAATACATTTTTTTCTCTCTACTTTGTTATTATTGGTTTTGGGTACCTTGCGGTGTTCCCTTTTTCCTATTTATTGTACATGAGTGCCTCATCAGGCCTAGTTGTTGGGACTCATATTGTGGATATGCCACTTTTATTTTGGGCTCCCTCCTTCACTTAAGGGGGACTGTTAGATTACGTATTTACCTTAGCTCATGTTCACTTAGGTACTTTCTTTACCTTCTATTTTATTTATCTTCACCCACTTATGTGTGGATATTTCTTTTATCTTATTTATATATTAGGAAGATATTATCTAGTTGTTATGACTAGTTATTTCCTAAATCTATGGTCTTGACTAGTTCTTTGATGACTAGTTCTTTCCTAAATCTATGGTCTTGACCGGTTCTTTGATGACTAGTTCTTTCCTTGATCTATGGCCTTGATTGGTTCTTAGATGGATCTTCCTTTCCTATATAATAAAGTCCCATTCTCATTGTACTCAAGAGAGTTCCATAATAATATATGATATTACTACTCTCTTTTTCAAATTCTTTTGTAAATTTATTTTGGTGAATTTATTTCAGCTTATCAAATGTGGTGTGCTATGATCATCTGAGATCTTCACGGCTTAGAATGATCTTCTTATCATTCCTTTTAGAAACAAGATGTCACCTACAAGAGTAAAATAAGGGAATATAGTTGTAAATAATATAGCTAAAGGATTGAAGAGATTACATAAATTTTGTTGACAATGTCGGTTAGATTGATTGAAGTAGAAAAAGACTTCAAAAGAGGATTCATATTGAGGGATGATGTCGGTGATGTAAAAGAAGAGATAGAAGCACATGAAGCATGGGAGGGTGGAATAAATGGTGTGAGTCTAGTATAGGGGACACATATACTCGGAAGGAAGATTATTGAGGGGTGTGTTGAGGATTAGTATAGGAGAGTGAGAAGGCTCATTATTTTAAACACACCAAACATAGATGAACTTATTGATTATATTAAAGAGATGGAAGAGTATTTTTATTTTGATGAGGTTGTGGAAGAATGAAAATTGAGACTAGTCTATAATAATTCAAAAAGAGAAATGAAACAGTGTAGTGGAAGGTAGTTCAATTGGATTGTACTTAGAAAGGGTGAGAAAAAATTACTCAATGGAAATGCATGGTTGTAAATATGAAAGGAAAAAAAAAGTTACTGTAGATTTATCATTTGAATTTGTTGAAGAATCTATAGAACTTATGATAGAATGATTTGGGTGTAAAGGAATACATAGATAAATTTTACAAGGTTACAATTTAAGTTATTTCAAGTGAGATGGATCGGAGAAAGTGGTGTGATACCTTAATGGACTAAGATGGAAAATTCAAGATGAAATTAGTTTGGTAAATATGTCAATAGTAGAAGAGGCATTTCAATATACCTTGAGAGTGGCGAGAGAAGTTTACACATAAAAAGAGTGTATAAGAGAACAAGGGGAAGCTAAGTGGTGGAAAATAATAGTGATGAAGAGTATGAAGGTGAGGAGCGCATAAAAATACACATGAATTGGAAAATAAGAGGACTACAATTACAAGAGATAGATGTTAGAGCATAATATTTAGTGATACATATTTTTGGTGTAATGAAGTGGGGTATCAAGCTTTTGAGAATCCACAAAAGGGTGATATGAAGAGTAAGAGTGAGAGTGTGCACATTATGTAAGCAAAATAAAGTGATAAATAGGGAGAATAACCAAAATTAGGTCAATCTTGATGGTAGAGAGGAAGGTCTTAAAGGTTTTAGGAGAGAATTATGAGTCATAATGTGAGAGGTGACATATTTCATGCACATGGTGCAAGACCAGGGAAACGTTGTACAAAAATGGTCGATAGGAGAAGTATAAACAATTTTATATTTGTAGAAATAGTATATAAGTTGGGATTGGAATGCAAGCCATGTCCATACTTGACATAGTGACTTGCTTAATGGAAATACAAACACACATTTTGAAGGAGCAATATGAAGTAGAGATAATGATTGGAAGATTCATTAATAAAATTTAGTGTGATACTTTTTATTGATGGATGCATGTCATGATTGTTGGGAAGACCTTAGAAATTTGGGAGAGAGATGTTGTATGGTGGGAAAGTAAATAATATAAGAGTGTAGAAGGAAGGGTGGACTTACTTCTTAAATCTAAAAAAGTTGAATACAAAAGAAGAGAACAAGGGAACCCACCTATTATCCCAAAATTTTAAATCACTAAATTTTGGGAATTTTATAATTTTTCTCGCATTCATGTACTACACCAATTAATTATCGTACACCATTTCAAAACATCCTTGTTTTGTATTACCTTCCATGGCTCTAAAATCGTTATCGTCATAATATTGCACCTTCGCATTCTGTTGTCGTCATATCATCATTCCTCGTAATACATACCTTGCCCACCTTGCATATCCTTCTCTCTCATAGTTATTACTAACTATTTAATTAATGATTTTAATCAAATTATTAATTAATTAATGATATTACTTTAATTAATGTTATTAATTAATTATTAATAAATTAATGTTATTAATTAAAATTGTTCATTTAATTATTAAAATAAATAACGTTAATCTTATTAATAACATTAATTAATTGTTTGATTAATCTTTATTTCTCATTTATCTCTCCCACATTTAATTCCCATTTAAAAATAATTAATGAAAATAGTTAGAAGAAGCATGAACAACATGCTCTTACGATATGCTAATAGAAAGATATGAAAGAATTAGAACTAACACATAGTAGTCCTAAAACAAAGCTAAATCAAAATCAATGCACCATCATGCTTAGAGCTTGAACAAGACTAATCTACCAACATCCTTGCATGATAGAACATAAATAACTATTCAAACTAACATGTTAATCCAATTAATCTCTATCTCTATGAATGCTAATCAAATGAAATGAACTTATTTAGATCCTTAACAATCAAATGTTTGATTGTATGGTTTAATCCCAAGACTGAGGAGCCACATTGTCAATGGTAGGAAGGGCCAATCATCCCCTTCCGTGTCTACACCTTGTCTACTTACATCTTCTTCCATAGTGGAGAATGATGGCCCTCCGTATTAGATAATTTCCTCCGATTCAATCGCTTCGTTTTCAAGAATGGAGTCTTGTCAATCCATGGCTACAAGACCATTTGACATATCTCCATATGACTTCAAAACTTGGATGGATGAATGCAAGAAATGAAGATAGCTAGTTCTTCCAATGAAGAATACTCTAAGATGATGAAAATGGCTATAGCTTAGGCTCTATGCTCATTTAGGTGTAAGAAGAAAGGTAGGAGGAGGGCTCTTTATATAGCCCAATGGATAAAAGAATCTCTACATCCCTTTACATGTGGGATAATAGAGAGGTTGGGTTAGTTGTGGATAAGGAAGGTTTAGGGAGGGTTGAGTCAACCTTAGGAGAGTTTAATTTGTCCTTTAGTGACCCATGGGAATTGAGGGGGTCCATTAATTAACCAAAGTGATTAATTAATAGGTGTGCAAGCTTATAGAATCTTTTTAGAGGAATAATTAACATGATTTAGAATATGGGAGGAATTTAATCAAATAAATGATGATTTATTGATTTAATGGAAGAGGAAGCTAATTAACTAATAATAATTAATTAGTCTATATAGAAAGGGGATTAATTAATGGAAGGTCATTTTGTTGGATAAAAGGGTTAATTAACTAGCATAATGTAGCTAATCAACATGGTGATAGAAGAGAAGGTGAGGATTATTGACGATATGTCATCAATTTGTGGAAAGGGGATAGTTAGCATAATTTAAGTATTTAAATTGCTCAAGCTAAATTATAGGTGTCTACATTTTCCCCTCTTTGGGGTGGCATATTTGATGCCACTTGAAGATGGTAGACAAATAAAATTTTGAAGGTGTAGAAGAAAAATTAGTAGAAGTGAGAGATGCCCCTCGAGTGTCGATGGGGTGATGAAAGAAGGTGATAAAAATGAAAAAGCTGAGAGAAATGGATAGAAGAATGGGTAGGAGTAGGATGCCTCAAGTGAATGAAAAGAATAGTGTTGAGAGGAGAATGATGGAGAAGAAATATGAAGAAGCATGGTAAGAAGAGAAGAACTAGTCGTCATCCTTTGCATTTGAACAATTGTTTTATCCTCATATAGCTAAAGATCTACATCGTCCTTATTAAAAATATAAGCATATGAATAAAAGTAGTATGACATGAAAATCCATACAACAAATAATTGTCCATTGTTGGAAACACCAACTCAATGTAACATACAAAAATCAATGCAATATGAGAAGGAAACAAGCTCATTTAATAGGGAAAACAAGTACAAACACACATATGTAAACCAACAATGGTCAAGCAACAGTTGTACAAATGTTTTGTTATCAAGTTGAAGATCCCCAAATGTTCGTGATTAATGACAAGGGTGGAAAATGATGCCCCTAGCAAGGATACATGTAAGGTTAAATGATGAAGGACATGGGATCCAATGAAAAGTTTTGTGCGAATGAAATGAAATAGTACCAGGAAACTAGATGTGCCCCAAAGTACCGACAAGCAAAAAGCTAGCTTTGTAAATGGTTGTAAATCAGATGATCCATGAGTCATTTAATTCATGAACATGTGAAAATCCAGCAAGATATGGAATGAATACCATGTGCAAGACATGATTTTCAGCCGCTATGAGCTTGTTTACCTATTTTTGAAAATTTTACAATTTTTAGGATTTTTGAGAGAATTTTGAAATGTTTTGGATTTTGGATGGAATTTTTTTTTAATTTTTTAGATTTTTTTACGGTTTGGATATAGAATATAGAAGAATCGAAAAAAGTCTCATATGAGCAAAATGAAATGCCACGAGGAGAAGAAAGAAGCAATAGGCAAAAAATAATGCCCCATCACAATGGGAAAATTAACAAAATAATTATTTAATAAAAAATAATTATTTGACAAAGTGTGCAGAAGAAGTGATATCACTAGGAGCAATAAAATTGTCCTAGTGAGAAGAATTGAGTACCAAGTGGCAAATAATGCCCCAAGAGGTGAAAAATTAAATAAAATAATTATTTTAAGAAAAATAATTATTCACGGTAGAGAAGAAGAGTTAGAATGACAACGGTGGTCAAAACAAGCCTCCGGGAATCGCGGTTGCGAAGAGAATGGTTTAATATACCCCACACAAGGGGAAATCATTACAATCAATTCATTTGTTACCAACCACTACCAAAAGTTACCATGAGACCCCTGATAGTGACGAGGATGATGGTGAGAGCATGAGCCCACGGGGGAGACGCGATCAACCAAGTTCAAGAGTATGCTCGACAGAAGATGATGGACCCTTCGTGAGTATCTTAACCCACCTTTGTCATTTTATGCATTTAATTTATTATTAATGCTTTAATTAATGTTTAGATCTATGTGAAGGTGCACACACGTGGGCAGCATGCATCCTTAAGGTGGCACAGCATACCACAAGTGTGTGCGCATACACAGTACTACGAGAATGTGTGTGTGCACGTGCATACACCCCAAAAGTGTATGTGTGTCCATGCACATGCCAAAAGGCATCTGCGATGTACACAAACATAAAAACCCTAACACACATGCACAAAGCACCCACGCATAAACGAAGCAAGGAAACCATAGCGCAATGCACCCTATGTGTGCATATGCCCAGGCGTGTGTGCACTAAAGAAGGTGCGTACATGCAAAAATAGGCATGCACATGTCCAAATGGTAGTAAGGCACCAAAAGGGAAGAAATTCCCAAAGATGAAGAACAAAAGGAAGAAGTAGGAAAATGCCAAAAATTGACACATAGAAGAAAGTGAAAATTAGCTTAGGATAGAAGAAAATAGAAGAACATAGAAGAAATGTTAGTGTCTAACACATGTTGTGTTTTACAGAGATGGCTTTCAAGCACTGCAAACGAGAGAGCGACATAGTCACATAGAAGAGATGGATGCAAGCCTACGTCGGCGAGACCTTCGTGATATGGAGGTGCTACTAGAGGTGGTCAGCCTAGGATATGTAGCATGGATGCCATCGATCACCTTGGATCATGGCCTACTAACAGCGTTGATCGAGTGGTGGCACAACGAGAGTCAGTGTTTCGACTCCCGATAGGAGAGATGACTATTACACTAGAGGAGGACATGTGGTAGATATTGTGTGTCCCCATTACTGGATCCTTGATTGAGTATATGAGTGATTTTGGGTGGATCGAGGTCATCGGTGATATATTTTTCATGATGAGATACCCCATGAGGGTATGATAGTGTCTTTACACTCGGTGTATATCAGATCCTACTATTCACCTGGGGACCTCTATATTTGATGGCTCTTATCAGTGGGTTCTTACTCATTGATAAGATAGGGACTTTGTTTCCACTGGGATTGATTACAATAGTTCATGGATTGTACAGTGGCAAGAGATATTACTGGGGCCAGTGCATACTGGCACATCTATATTGGGATCTACATCTGATCACTTACCACCATCAGAAGATGGTGGGGCAGCCTCCCTATTACAGATTTGGTCATGGGACCACATAGCGATCGGGTGCCTTATTGGTGCATTGCGCACATGAGCTCCAAAGGAGCCAACACTCATGGGATGGGTCCTTATTGGAGATGATGTACGAGGCCACTTGGGCAGTACATACTATTATTGGCATGAGTTTGATGAGCTTCAAGAGAGAGATGTTATCTGAGAGGCCCTATAGGCATATACAATGGCTAGAGGACAGGGTAGAGCTCAGTTTTTGCATGGTAGAGCACTTTATTTTGGGAAGTCATAGTTACATTATGGAGATGTACAAAGTAGATCAATGTCAATGGTAGTTGGGCATCATTTAGGGCATTCCCCAGCCAGACATATGGTATGTTCTCCGTGATGCAAGAGAGATGAACTATGGGGCCGCGTATTCAGGTGTCCCGAGCTAGATCCATTTTTTCCCAGATGGTACCACATGTTTGGGCTCCTACTCGACATGTTAGAGATCCAAGTACCACATACCAGATTACATGGCATGGTATGCTACTGTGTTGCCTCGGTGATTGACCATACCCGATGAGGCATGGGGCTATAGGTGAGAGGTCACCACCAGAGATTCCTTATAGTAGTGATGAGGGTAATAATGGGGGAGTAGGTGATGTCAGGGGATGTGATGGAGCAGATGATCCATTTGATGGACAGAGACATAGAGGCATGATCGGTAGGGGCATGATCCCAAGACTATGATTACAGGAGTAGGGACGAGGACGAGGTGATTATAGGAGCACTCCAGATTAGGGATAGGATAGGGGCCCTAGGCCTAGATTACATAGACAGGGAAAGGTTCCCATAGTACTGCAGAGGCTACCCCAAGCACAGGGTCTAAGAGACGTAGCCCTCCACACAATCCTCCTAGAGGAATATAGGGTGAGAGAGGATAGGGGGATAACTAGCTCCTGCAAGTACCAACTCTAAGCAGTCACCATAGTTCAGTTACGCAGTAATGTGATGAGAGAGGACCAAGCCCGAGCTCTCATACATAATTTGTGAGAGAGAGTGGGACCAGGCTAGATCCCAGGTAGACCAGGGAGGAGATGGTGTTTCCCACTTTCAGTAGATACAACATATGGCCCACATAGATGGCCCAGGTTATGAGTTTATTACGGTAGTAGTCACATGCATAGGTGCAACGAGGTGACAACCTAGAGAGAGGCGGTGCCGAGTGAGTAGTGGGCAGGTTGATGTGGTGAGGTTATCCTTAGAGGTAGCATCCTTTTGACACAAAGATGGGGTTGTGGTGACACCACGTACCCATAGAGATTTGGTGACAGCTGAGGGAAAAGCCTCCTACTACCATTCTTTATACTATGAGGTTGTTCAAAGATTATGCATGGGCACCTAACTACAGCCGGTAGATTGAGTGGATCGATGAGGTCAGAGAGGCCTCAGGCATAGGTAGATCAGTTGAGAAGCCATGAGGGTAGCCGATAGGAAAGGGGTGCATAGGTCATGGGTCCTCCCCATCTCGTAGGCCACCTAGTCTAGCTGAGGGCTCGATTCAATCTGAGTCTCTTGTATTTATTGATTGTACATGTATTTTGATATACATACCTCTTATGAAGGCTTCAACATTTTTGATAGATGTATGTGATGTACCATTTTTTTTATGTACACCTCTTATGAAGGATTTATCATTTTTTTATCGATGTATGTAGCATTTTTGATGTACACCTCTGATGAAGGCTTTATTAGTTGTGCCCCTGATGACCCATTTTGTATCGATGATGTATATCCCCCTTGAGATAGACATTTTATACATGTATATATGGACATTTTTTGATGTGGCACATTTGTCATGTAGTGATGTATTTTACTTTGATGTTTTGTTATGGATGTTGATTGTATCATGATGTTATATGGTTTGATTTCATATCTTGTATGTATCATGATGATAGATGAGGATGTATCACATGTGTTTGATTTGTATATGATAGATCCATAGATGATATCAATTGTATTGTACATGTGATGCTCTAGATTAGTGGATGGGATGACATGATGATACCGGTGCGGGGGATAGATTTTTATGTTTGTGATCCCTCTTGCCCCCATTTGATGATATGATATGTGATGATTAGCTTAGCATTCATGTATGATGTATAGTTAGTTGTTTATTTATATATGATGTATAGATGATGTTAGATGTGATGATAGTGATAGAGATATGATGATGTGATAACAAAACTATGTACATGCGACAAACAAACACAATCAAATGTTAACAACCTATCAAACATACATTGCTAAACAACATGAAATAACACAACTATGTACAATTATTTACAAGCATGCAAAAACACACTTCATATGTACAAGTAAGAATAAATCTAATCTAAGAAAGAAAAGATGGATCTTAACAAAGTATGTCTAAGCAAAAACTATACAAATGTACAAACAAGCAACAACTATATAAGTAAACAATGTACACAATTTTAACAAACAAATCAAGAAACAAGATAAAGCAAGTAAACTAAACCTATGTTTTTGTGGTACTATTTTTCAATGTGTTTTGCGTTTTTCAGAATTTCACGAAATATTTTTCTATTGTTGTTTGTGTTTTGTGAAACAATTTTCTATTATTTTTTGTGTTTTGTGAAACATTTTTCTATTGTTTTTGTGTTTTGTGAAACAATTTTCTATTTTTTTGTGTTTTTCTACATATTTGAATGTTTTTGTAATTTTCCAAGGTTTTTTGAAGCTATGTGTAGGAAACCAAGAAATGTGGCTGCCCCTAGCATTAGATGGGGAATATACAAGGGTAGGTGCCATGTGTTTATAAACAGGAAGGTGAAAGTGCAAAGGTCCCCAACATTAGATGGGGAATATACAAAGACAATCCCTTCACCGAATTACAAGAGGAGAAATAGCCAGATCAAGGCTTGCATAGGATAGGTTCACAGGGAATCTCATATGCAAGTGCAGAACTAGCCCTAGGCTAAGTAAAAGTACCCTCCTAATGCAAAATGCTTGTGAACAACGAATCCTCCAAGGCATCGAAAACGGTTTTCACCAAGGGACCTATCCAAAGTGCCACAATTGTGTGGTTTTCACATTTGGATGACCTATTTTCTCTTTATCTTTTTCTTTTTCTCTCTTTTATTTTATTTTTTTACATTTTGATCATTTTTTTACTTTTTTTTTTTGCTTTTTACGCCATGTTTAAGCATAGAACCACTTAAGGTGCATGGAATTCATAGGCTCATGGATCTCATCGCCATTGGGATGGGCAAGTTTGTATGCTCTATTCCATATTTTTCCACAATGACATAAGGTCCTAACCAATGTGGTTTGAACTTGCCTTTCTTCTCTCTTCTACTGCCCTTGTGTTGAACTGATTTTCTTTCATGACCAAATCTCCGACCTCAAACTAATGAGGTATGATCCTTTTGTTATAGTTTCTAGAGACTTTTTTTTGATACACCTTGAGATGGTTAAGGGCATGGATGTGCTTTTCATCCAAGGAGTTCTAATTCTACCAGCCTAGCCACTTTGTAATCCTCATCTTTATCCAGATAATCCCTAAGAGATATTCTCAGGGAAGGAAGCTCTATTTCCAATGGGATGATGGATTCAATTCCAAACACTAGGGAATATGGGTGTCACACCAGTAGGAGTGTGAATGGAGGTCCTATAAGCCCAGAGGGCTGGGTGAATTTGCAAATGCCAGTTGTAACCTGTCTTACTCACCATCTTTTCCATGATCTAAACCAATGTTTTGTTAGTGGCTTCAGCCTACCCATTACCTTGAGGATAATATGGCGTAGACCACTTCAATTTTATTTGAAATCGATGATTTCATTGTCTTGTTTTTGAAATATTTTCCATTGTTAGTAACTATGGCTGCATAGAATGCCATACCAACAAATAAGGTGATTCATGATAAACTTTGAAATCTAAGCACCTGTAACATAAGTCAAAGGAAATGGCTCCACCCACTTAGTAAAATATTTTGTAGCTATGATGATGTGGGTATGGCCATCAGATGAGGTGGGGTGAGTTTTCCTATCAAATCTAGTCCCCATTTAGAAAATGGCCATGGGGTTGTGATTGGTTGTAATGGTTGTGACGGTGCATGGATGAAATTTCCATATTTTTGACATAGCACACATTTCCTCACATAGTTACAGCAATTTGTTTCCATAGTAGGCCAATAGTAGCCTACCCTTAACAATTTCTTTGCTAAAACCATTTTTTTGTATGGGCATCGCACACCCCTTCATGTACCTCTTTGATTGCTTAGACTAACTCTATTACATCTAGACAACGCAACAGATTCCCATCATAGCCATGACGATAGAGCATACCTCCTAAGAGGGTGTAATGGGCTATCTGGCGGATAAGATTTTGTTTTTGGAGCGAGAGATGTCAAGAGGAAAGGTATTGTGTTTAAGATAGGCATAGATGTGCACATACCATGGGGAATAAGGACCAACAACTTCACAAGCCAAGCAAGGATTCGACATGTCATACGCAGGATGGCATGTAGATTCTCAACAAAGAATGACATATCATTGCTCTCTAGTGGAATTTGCAACATCGAACCCATGGTTTCCATTACATCTATGGAGTGGTTTTGTGCTCTTGGAATCTATTCAAATGTAATACGCACAAAGTATTCTTTCAAAGTTTCCACCAATTTCTTATAGGGGATGAGCTTTTCATCCTTGACTTTGTATTCATCATTGACTTGTTTGATGATCAATTATGAGTCACCAACAACCTTGACATGGTGGATATCCCATTTGATTGCTAGCTTCATCCCAATGATGAGTGCCTCATATTCTGTAATATTATTTGTACAAGGAAAACCAAGATGGAAATCTTGCGGTATGGGGTCTCCTGAAGGAGTAATTAGCACTACACTTACTCCCTGAACCATGGAAAGTGAAAGATCCATCAAAGTGCACTTTCCACATGATAGATTCCTCAATATAAATCAATGATGCATTTGGAAGATCCAAACTTATAGGTTCTATTCCAGTAATGGTGCTTCTACTAATTGATCGAAAGCACTTGTCCTTTAACCAACTTTTGGTGTACATACTCAATGTCAAATTCACTCAAAAAAATGATCCAATTAGCCATTCTGCCCATAAGGGTGGGTTTTGATAACAGGTACTTGAGAAGTGGGTCAACCTTGGATATAAGCTTGGTTTTAGTATTCAATAGGTAATGGCATAGTTTTGGAAGGTAAAAATGACAACCAGATAAGCTTTTTCAATATGAGGATAGTTGAGCTCATAATAAATTAAGGTACATGGCTGAGATAATACATGGCTTTCTCTTTGTGACCTAGGTCATATTGTGTGAGCAACGTGCCAATAGAAAATTGGGTAGCAGAAATATACATTAAAAGTGGCTCATCGGGAGTTGGAGGCATGAGGATAGGTGGATTGGCTAAGTATTGCTTAAGCAAGGTGAAGGCCTGTTGTTGCTTTGGTCCCCAAATAAAGGCAACATCTTTCTTAAGAAAATGGGTGAATGAATGGCATTTTTCAGCCAACTTGTGAAATGAAATGGCAAGATGGCTTGTATCTTTCCTTGCAAGTTACACAATTGTTTGATATTTTTAGGAGGAGGCATTTCAGTAATGGTGGTAACTTTAGTTGGGTCTACCTCAATCCCTCTCCATGATACAATGAAGCCAAGTAACTTTCCTAACAATACACCAAACACACACTTCTTTGGATTTAATATGACCTTATATTCCCGTAGGTGTTTGAATATACATCATAAAATCTCAGGGTGATCTGCTCTCATCTTGGATCTCCCTAGGATATCATCTACATAGTCCTTCATGATGTCATGAATCATATCATGGAAGATCACTGGCATTTCCCTTTGATAGGTTGCACCTGATTTTTAGGCCAAAGGGAATTACCTGATAACAAAAATTCCCCCAAGGGGTTGTGAAGGTTGTCTTGTGTTGATCTTCATCTGTTATTTTGATCTGATTATAACCTGAAAATCCATCCATAAGAGATAGCATTTCATATCCCACAGTTGAGTCAACAATCATATCAATATTGGGCAACGGGAAATCATCTTTTGGACATGCCTTATTGATGTCTCTAAAATATGTACAAATTCTGATCCCAACAAGTTTCTTTTGTATGGGACTATATTTGATATCCATTCTGAGTAGTCAATAGGTATAATGAAGCTTGTTGCTAGCAATCTTTCTAACTCTTCTTTAACTAGAAGAGTCACTTGTGGATGCATTTTTTGAGTTTTGTTTGATGGGCTTGGCATCTGCGTGCACCACTAGGTTATGCACTACTAAAGTTGGATCCAAGCCTGACATATCCTTATACGACCATGTGAATATATCTATAAATTCTTGTAGAAGCATGGTGAATGTCTTTTTCTCCCATGCTGAGAGTGAATCTCCCAACTTGACTATCTTTGGGTCTTCTTCTGTTCCAATATTCACATCAATGGTTTCTTCTACTAGAATTTTTGAAAATCCTCCATGCGTAGGATCGGGAGGAAGGTTGAGATCTTCTTCCAAGGGCGTCTCTATGAGATTTTCACCCTTGGTGTGGTCACTTTTCTTGTCCTTAGATTTTTGTACTTGTTTGTCAGTCAGCCTCAAAGAGGTTTTCACTGTGTGACTTGGAATTTTACTTTTTCCAAGGCTTTTCATTGGAACTTTTTCCCTTGCCTTTTCTTAAGTTTTTCTGACCATGAAGCTCAACTTCCTCTCGAAATACATGTAGGTATCTAAGTTCAATGTAGAAACCTTTCTTATGGTCTCCAATTAAAATTGTATCTCAAATGCCCATGAATTCAATAATGGCCTCATCATTTTCAAAGAGGTCCAGTGGTATGTGACATTGTTGGTCCCATTCGACAAGGGAAGGGTAGACAAGGTCAATTGTAGGTTCATTGGGGTTAAGGCAAAGACATCGGTATCCATGAATAGGTTCATGGAGGCAAGATCCTCATATTGGATATAGTGGGAATCTGTGTCGATGTCTAAATAATCAGAGCTATCTTCACGTTTAGAATAGGTAGCATCTTAATCATTGGGGTGTGATCCATAGGGTCAAATGCCAATACCATATCTTTTATTTTGAAATGTGGGAGTGGAACTAGATCTCTTAGCCATTTCTCATTCTTTCCACATCTTAGACCCTTATATCCCATACAATACATCATTTGGATAGACTTCTCATACTGGGGATTTGGTAGAAAGTTAGTTGAGTGTCCTCTAGGACCCAAGTTGTAGGTGGGTCCAATAATTTCTCTTCAGCAAGTAATCCCCAGAAATAATGTCTCAATAGTTATTTCATCCCTAGGCCACCTAAAATGATAGTTGGGTTGGCCTCTTGTTTTAGGTGACAAAGATAGGTCCGAAACTAGGAGATTTTATTGCACATTATATTCTCCACAACCATAGTCCGAACTTTCATCTCCATGAATCAAAAGGATAAGCTGATGTAGAAGCTTCGGATGAAAGAAATTAGGGAGTCCGAATCTACCCATGATTCCATAGGTGAAAGGGGAAAATATAGTGAGGGACATGTAAGGGTTACGGATCTATTGAGAGCTTTGTAGTGAGCAAAGGGTTATGGATCTCCTTGTATTGTAATAGTGTGTCCCTCATGTTTTAGCTTGATGCACTAATGAAATTTTGATGGTATGGCCTGCATGGCATGAATCCATGGGTGGCCAAGAAGCATATTATATGGAAGTTCCAAGTCTAAGACATGAAACTTTGTATTATGACAAGTTGGTCCTACCTCCATTGGCAATGTGATTATCCCAACTAACTCCCACTCCACATTGTCATAAGCGGTTATGGTAATAATATGGGACTCTAGATCTTCTTCTATATGTCCTAGTTGTTTAATTAGTTTCAAAGTGTATATATTCAACCCCGACCCGTTATCCACAAGCACCCATTTTATTTTCGGCAGGGTAACAAATACTTCTATATACAAGGGGAGATTATGTGTGCGATCTTCACAAGGGATCTCCTTGTGATCAAAGGAGATGTATTCATTTGGTGCAATGTTTTTGCCATTGCGGCTTACAGATGTGAAGGGTCTATTTCCATTGGTACTCCTAACCCTTGAGATTTTTGTACAAGATTTCTTTATGTACATTGATATCTTAAGAATATCCAAGATTGAAATCTTGGTAGATGTATTCTCAAGTTGTTCTAAGAGGTTATTCTAACCATCCTTTATGGGGTTGACAGAGAGAGGGTTTAGGGATCATGATACGGGCATGCCTTGTTACCATGGCATAATCCTTTCCCTTGGTCCTATTGGTATTCACATGGTCATTAGAAGAGTGGATACATCTAACAAGTGAATCGTAGTCATTATTTTCACTCTTGGTATAGAGATATTTCACAACCTTTTAACTTTTGGATGAATCTCTTTGATCCGGCATTTTTCATCTCGAATTTCCATGTTTAGGGAATGGTTCTTTGAATATCCCCATCTTTTCATTTGGCATTTGACTTTTCCCCCAGGTATTAACTTTATCTCTCTATTGTCAATGAGATCTTGGGTATAGTGGTGAAGTATTAGGAACTTGTCTATCTTGTGTCCTTTGACACGATGCAAATCACAATAGTCATGCTCTTTATACCATGTTGGTTTAGGAGCATTGTCATCAAAATGTTGTGTTATGGGATAAGTCACCATGTGGGTTGCATCCAATTGCTTTAATATTACAGACAAAGGCTCATTGAGAGGAGTGAACGTTCTACATTTAGGTGGTGGTTGAATAGGTCCTTTGGTCAATTTAAAAGGTTGACTAACTTGGATCGTTTGTACTTTTTTGAATCTGTGATTCCGTCTCCTATCACATTCTTGTTTTTTTTAAAGAGTTTTTGGCTTTTCCATGAGTTTGGCATTTTGATTATCTCTAGAAGGTGATTTGATGGTTCCTTTGGCAATGAGGGATTTTTCTATTTATATGCCTTTTCAATGACCTCTTCAAAGGTATGAACACAATGTATTTGCAAATGGAAAGAAATTTATGGGTTTAGATTGGGCATAAAGATACTCACAAGTTGTTTTTCAGGAAATGTGCAAGGGAAGCGGTTGGTTATCCCTCGCCATCTTTGCAAGAAGCTAGTGAATGTTTCATTAGGGCATTGTTTAGTACCACATAAGTTTGTCATGGTTATGTCACTTTCTATGTTGTATGAGAAATGTCGAACAAACCTTTCTACTAATTCAAACCATGTGAAGATAGACCCATGAGGTAAGCAAGTGAACCATTCCAAGGCTTGTCCTCCTAGACTCTTCGAAAGAGTCGTATGAGGTAATTGTCACTATATGCCACTTCTTGGCATGCCATGTAAAAATATTTCACATGATCTCGCGGGTCACCTTTCCCTCTGTATTTGTCAAATTTTGGCATGTCAAACTTCTTAGGGAAGGGTTGAAGTATCATAGCTTTATCAAATGGATGGGGGCATAGCTCTTCATATTGGTATTTCCTGTTATTCCCAACATTACTTTCTTGAAGGCTTGTAAGCATCGCTTTCATGGACTGCATTTCTTGTGTAAGTAATTGCTCTTTAGTAGGAGAAGCAGGGATATATACATGATTGTATTCCATATTTTCTCCTTCTTGGTTTTCTATGTGAAGTTCACTAGCTTTGACCTTAGGTTTTGTCTTATGCACATTTTTGTTCATTTCCTTTTATACATGAGATGTGAGAAATGCTAATTGTTGACTAAGGTTTTGGATTTGCTGTTGAATAGTGACTTCTTCCTCAAGAGGTTCTTCTTCTTCTTCGTGGTGTGGAGGTTGTTCTACATTCTCGTGTTCTATTCTAATTTTACGTGGTATCTTAGAGAAGGTCATTTTATAACCCACCATATTATCATTTCCTACATTGGACATGGAAATGTGTCCATGTGTTAGGATATCATCCATGTTAATGAGAGGTTGTTCCTCTTCATTAGCCTTTTCATTGGTGGTATTGTCTCTTGTTCTATAGGCATTCTATCTCCTAATCCCACCACTCATTCTAGCACTCGATCTTTGTTTCTATAAAGGAATTCATCTAACAAGGTGGGGTCAAAGTCAAATTATGTGCATGGTGATTCTAACTCATCACCACTATGATCTACCATCTCCTCCACTTCTTTCTCTACTGAGAAAATAAAGGCCCAAGATCATGGCCAATAAAGGGATTCAACCCTTATTTGTTTGAATTTTCCCAAGTTTGTGTTTGTCTTGTTTCCAATGCCTACTTTTTGATTCCTAATCTTGTTTTAGGGGCCATGATGTATGAGAGTTTCACTAAGGTGTTTTTGAATGTGTTCAAAAGATAATGATTAAGCCTAAGTGAAACGTAAAAATAATGTCAAGAGTTCAAGAATTATAATGAATGTCAAAGTATCAATGTGACAAAGTGATTTCTCTAAATGAATAAGCCAATAGCGGTAATCAAAATACAATCACACAATGTTTAGTTCCAGACCAATCAACCAAATGATGTACTTCCTAAGTTTTTTTCCAAAAAGGTAGTTGGTGTCTTAAGATGATTAATAAAATTTCACCACTTATGTCAAGTTCAATGAAATGTATAAGGTGTAAGTAATAACAAGAGGTTAATGCGATCCCCAAACAAAGTATACTAAAAGTGAGTTTGAATCCAATCAAGACCTATATCCCAAAAAGTGGCAAGATTATGATTGTGAATGAACAACAATACTTGTTAAGATATGTTAACCAATTTTACAAAAATTAAGGTGTTAATATCAAGATGATATTGATATAACGCACAAAAGTGGTAACACTCAACACTTTTCAAAATCGAGGTAGTAATTGAAATAAAACTAAAGCTAGAGTATACCTAGAAATTGTTAAAGTGTATATAGCGTCACATCACAATATAGATATTTAGGTCAAGTTTATAAGAAACAAGATGTAAATACCAAAATTTTAGCAACGTGATTTAAACAAGATAACAGTTCAAAGGAGAGTCAAGGTGATGAATCCATCCTAACTAGAATGACGACCTTGACTTGGGTATTAAGATAAAAAAGGCTACCAATGATATGAAAACATCTCCGCACACTTTAGATGTTTAACAACTCATTCGCAAACATGGATGAGTGTAAACAGATAAAAAAGTGGTGAATACAATCAATTAGCAATATAAGGGTAGTCACTCTTCTTCTAATCAACAAAGTGTCAAAAGAAAGTGAAGGAATTAGATCAATTGGGGGTGAAAAATGTTGGCTTCACTTTGGCAGAGTTTCACCTCACCCTAGGGCAAGTGAAAACTAAGAAAATTAATGCTTCACATGTTTCATGATGAATAATAGCTCTCAACTTAAATTGGTTTTGATATGGTCTAAGTTGGCTCCTGGTCAAAGATAGCTTCCTAGGTGGTTCACTCAACTAGGTGTCATAAGTTATCTAGATGTGAGCTTGATTTTCCAAGAAAAGTCACACTGACTAATTCTTAGAGTATCTCAAATTTACCTTACACCCTTCAAGCATAGTGGGTAATAAATGCATCCATCATGCACTCTCATTGGGGTTGCGATATGGATAACCTTGATGTTAAATCTCACAAATGGTAATGTTATCAAAATTAACCGCTCGAGGTAATTTTGATAACATGCATCAAATTCTTTAGTCTCGAGCAAGTAGAATTGATTCAAGGCCAAAAATCATGTTTTTGGGGTCCCTTGGCTTCTCTCTAACTTCCCCCATCCAAGAAAAAAACCCAAGAAATTAGATAAAATTGGGAAAAATCCGAAAATGGGCTCATTTTGGTGTTTTGTAGAAAAATCAGGCATTTTTATTCCAGATGGTCCACGGGATAGTTGGGACGCAGTACACATGAGATGCAAAAATCAATTTTTCCGTAAGTCAATGCATTATGGGTGGACGTAGAGAAATGTGTCTAGGATAGTTGGGACAAAAGTACGTGCGGGATGCGTGCAAAGGTGAAAAAGTCGCAAAAGGAACCATATGTTGTGGAGAATGCGGAGGTCAACGACCCTCACGGCCCTGGTCAATGATGGATGCGCGGGACAAGGAAGCTCGAATCGGTGATGCTTTGAGATTTTGTTCGGGATAGTTGGGACACGCGAACCCGATTTTTCCGAAATAGCCGCAATGAAGAGAAAAGTCAATGTTTGACCCCGAACTTCAAACGGCCATAAATTTTGACTCTGAGCTCTGATTTTCATAAAATTGGACTTTTGGAACAAGCACGATGTCCTCTACATCAAAAATTAGATTTCTTAATTTTGATGAGGGTAGATATATTAAAATAAAATAAACATATTCAGCTCCAATCAATTAATGCTCATTCCCATCAAATGACAGAAAATGCTTGGCAGACCAAAATAGTTGCTCGCACTCAAAAGGCCATAACTTTTACATTTCTCAATGAAATCACACACAAAATTGGTACTATTGGAATTGTGGCTCCGAGCTTGACACACAACAATCAAGAAATTTAGATTTGATGAAAGATAGATATTTTGTAGAAAATGTGGCCAAGTTCATAATAGTGTTTTATTTGGTAGTTGGACACCTTCAATGAAGCATGGGTTGCCATATTTCACTACTGCAAGTCATGGGACAATATGGGGAGCCTTTTGCAAAACAATAAAAATCATTTCACTCCATTTAATACCTCTTACAAGTGGTTGAAGGATAGATTTTGGGATTTCCATTTTCCCTCTCTCTCTCTCTTCTTATTTTTCTATAAATTGGAGTGTTAAGCTCATTGTAAAAAAAAGGGAGTTTTATTATAACAAAGCTTTGTCAAAATTTCTTTGTGAAGCCAATGTGCTGCAGAGCCCTTGTAGTGGACTCCTTGCATGGTGATCTAGGCCCTTATCTTGTAATAGATTGAACTGTGCATATCATGAAGCAATAAAATACAAGTTTGTGGATGCATCTTCCCCTACTATGTTTGTTTGCACTCTTCTTGCCCTTTCAACCTTCATTACAAGAATATTGTGTCTATTTTTATGCTCTTGTAAGGACTCATTATTATTGTGCATGTATGAAATATTGTTGTGAATGCATTTTCCAGATTGTGGAGAATTGTTATCACCCCTTCTAGTATGCATTTTACTTCTATTTTTCACACATTGGAAGACTACTCTCACACCTCCTTTTTTGGTGTATCACCGCTTTAGTGTAGGCTTTCATTTTCATGCATTCTCTCTCCTTGGTCCCTTGGAAAGTTAGATTAGGAAAGATAGTTTTTCCTGCATTAGATTAGATTGTGGCAGGTAGTTTAGGAGCAAGAACCAACTTTCTCTGGAGGTCTATCACACTTTGTGAGCTCAAGTATATGCACTTGTGTAAACACAAGGGTGTTGTGATTCGAGCGATAACATTTTATGGCATGCCTGGTGGGACCTTAGAGGTCTTCACTTCATTGCAACAAGATCGATGTGCACTTGTTGCAATTTCCATCTTTTGAGAAGCAATAGTTTGCACATCTGGTGACTCCATCTAGTAAATAACTCATTCTCTGAGTTGCAGACCTATTTTCCATCCATTTCCATTCACTCTTCTTTCCATATCTTTCATTATTTTCCATCATTCCATGAAGTTGTGCAATCATGACTTCATTTCCATCATGGAATTCACATTCACAACAGTAGAAATAGTACATTCCACCTCCAATGTGCTTTACAACTCCTTCAAATCAGCATTTTGAGTAGATTCAAGATCAAAGCATGTTTACTCCTATGAGCAGCAGTGTCAAAATCAGTTTGGCTATGGAGCTTTCCAAGAGCAGGGGTATGCAAACAATGAAGACAATCAAATGCAGATGTTGGTTTGTTGGAGAAGATCCAAAAAATGGAGATTAGCATGGTGTAATCAAGAGCAACATCTCAAATGAAGGCATTCAGAATTGGTTGTAGGACTCCTTGTCCATGGGAAGGTCCTTTTCAAGGCACTATAGCCCTCAGGAGAAGTTGGACTTCATAATTGAGATGCTGCCCCAACTTGCACAATGGACTGAGGAGATAAAAGCATATGAGCAGAGTCTAAATCAACCTTGTCAATGGGTAAGTCATTCAACAGTTCCTTGTATTTCTTCTTCTTCATCTCAAGCTTTACCATTTCAACAATGTCAAGTTGTAAACCCAACCAATGCTTACTTCAGTCATGAAAACCATCCCTCCATCCCTTAGTCTTCCATCTCATCTCAACTTTTCTTCTCTCTTCTCTTCCAAATCCAAATCCCCTCCACAAGAGAAAAAAGAAACACCTTCCCCTCCAAAGAAACAAGAAGTTCCATCCCTCCCACCACCACCAACAAATGCACAAATGATTGAATCCCAATTTATTTCTCCTCTTGCCTTCCCAATTCCATGTAGGGAAGAAGAAATTGCAAAAATTAGTCATGAAGGATAGCAAGAAGAAGAAATGATTAAGAGTTTAGTGAACTTGGCTCTCAGATTCGGGATTACAAAAATTCCTTTGTTGGTTAAGCCTACAGAGGAGGTAAATGTTGAAGAACCAGAGGTGGCCAAGGCTGAGTTTGTAGCAGCAGCAGTGGAGCAAGAAGATCAACCTGTTTTCTCATAATGTAGTGTCCATGTTGGCACTCTACTTGAAGAAAATGTTGGTCTAATTCAAGTTGCACAATCAGCCATGGAAGAGGAAGGAAAATCAGCTCAAAGTCCCATTGGAAAGGAGCAAATGGGTGAGACCAAATTAGAGTTTATAAAGTAGAAGAAGAAGGCATCATTGATAATTTCTTGCTTTCATTGAAGGGCCTATTTTGGTTGATGAATCCACCATGGAAAGGAGCTCTGAAGAAGATCTTGTAGTCCCAACTTGTCCTCTAGAGTAGTAGATTGAAGAGTTTGATTTGGAAAACTTCATGATAGAGAAAGAGGTCATTCAAGAGCAAGATGGTCTTCAAGCAGCAGAGGAAGGAGAAGCTGCTCCAAATCCAAAAGAAGAGGAGCACATTCTAGTTGTGGAGGAGAAAAATGTAGGTCCAAGAGCTTTGAACACAAAACAGGCTATAGAAGAACCTTCAGTTCTTCCTTCCACTTCATCTCTCTTGAGCTCTAATGTTGGAGAAGATTTTGATCTTTCAAACTTCATGTTGGAGGATGAAATAAGTTGCTTATCAAGAGAACACCATGGAGGAAGTTGAACATTTGCAGTAGGACAACAATGAGGTAGTTTATCTGTCTGATTTGGAGGATTGTTTTGATGGAGAAGAACCAGTTGAAATCACATTATTTTCTCCTCCTTCATCCACCTTCCAAACATGCATACCTATTGTCATGGAGGAGAGCATTCATTTGCAAAGTCTGTACCTTATAAAGAACCTTTTGGAATCAAGTTTGAAAGATTAAAACTTCCATGTTCTTCACAAGAGGAAGAAGAGAAAGAGCATAAGGGTTTCACCACTTCTTCCACACTATTCATCCCGTAAGGCCTACAAGAGGACTCCATTTTTGGAGTTGAAAATTAGAGCAATAGGCACATCAATCAGACCAAACCTTTCCCAATCAGGTATTTGGCTTCATTGGAGCCAAAGGAGAAGCCACAACTAGTCATGCTTGCTTCAGGGCATGAGGATGAGCTACAAAGTACCAAGGATCAGTTATCATACCTCTTCAATCCAAATGAAGAAACTAAAAGAGGTATTGGATTTGTCTTAAATTGATACTTTGGTCATTTGGGTGGAAGATCAGCTTGTAGTTAGTTTTTCACTCATCCAACCAACCATGTTCAGTGCCAAATCAGTTGCATGGCTGCCATTTTTAGGAAGGGAAGCTATTTCTCCTGTCGCCATTGTGTTTTGTTTGAGTTCCCTTTGCTCTTGGTTAGAGTAGTGTAGGTAGGTTTGTTTTCAACAAAAGAAGAAGTGCTTTTGCACACTCTGCATGTTCCATTTGGAGCATGTATGATTTTCAGTTTGTATATAGTTTTTGGTGTTGTTATATTGCTCTTGCACAATTCATTTCGGTTGGCATTTTGGTGATGATCAACCCAAGTTTGAAGTGGGTTTCCCAATGGTTCGATGTTCATATTTTCAGAGTTAGATTAGATAATTGGTTATCAAGCTTGACTCCATGCCCAATGGATGCAACTAAGGCCACTGATCATTCATCTAACAGAAGATAACCCGCTTAAGTCACTAAAATTGTTATCCAAAATTCACCCCTCGAGGTAATTTTGATAACATGTATCAAATTCTTCAATCTCGAGCAAGTAGAATTGATTCAAGGCCAAAATCATGTTTTTGGGGTCCCCTTGGCTTCTCTCTAACTTCCCCATCCAAGAAAAAAACCCAAGAAGTTAAAGAAAATTGGAAAAAATCCAAAAATGGGCTCATTTTGGTGTTTTGCGAAAAATCAAACATTTTTGTCCCGAGATGGTCCATGGGGGCAGTTGGGATGTAGGTACATGTGGGACGTGAAAAGATGATTTTGCTGCAAGTCAGTGCATTATGGGTGGCATGGAGAAATGTGTCTGAGGACAGTCGGGACAAAAGTACGCATGGGATGCATGCAAAGGTGAAAAAGCCACAAAAGGAACCATACGTTGCGGAGAATGCAGAGGTCAACGACCTCACGGCCCGGTCAATAGCGGATGCGCATGGTGACAAGGAAGCATGAATCAGGTGACGTGGATTTTTTTCTAGGAAAGCGGGACACACGGACCCGATTTTGCCAAAATAGCCGCAATGAAGAGAAAAAGTCAATGTTTGACCCCCGAACTTCAAACGGCCATAACTTTTGACTCCGAGCTCGATTTTCATAAAATTGGACTTTTGGAATGAGCACGATGTCCTCTACATAAAAAAACTAGATTTATTAATTTTGATGAGGGTAGATATATTAAAATAAAATAAACATATTCATCTCCAGTTAATTAATGCTCATTCCCGTCAAATGACAAAAATCCTGGAAGACCCAAAATAGTTGCTCGCTCAAAAGGCCATAACTTTTGCATTTCTCAACAAAATCACATGAAATTGGTACCATTGGAATTTGGCTCTAATCCCGATGCACAACAATCAAGAAATTCCAGATTTAATGAAAGATAGATAGAGATTTTGTAGAAAATGTGGCCAAGTTCATAATAGTGTTTTATTTGGTAGTTGGATGCCTTCAATGAAGCGTGGGTTGCCATATTTCAGCATTGCAAGTCATGGGAAAATATGGGAGCCTTTTACAAACAAAGAACATCATTTCACTCCATTTAATACCTCTTACATGTGGTTAAAGGACATATTTTGGGATTTCCATCCTCTCTCTCTCTTCTTATTTTTCTATAAATTGAAGTGTTGGGCTCATCAAAAAAAAGTGGAGTTTTATATAACAAAGCTCTGTCAAAATTTTTTGTGAAGCCAATGTCTTTGCAGCCCTCAGTAGTGGACTCCTTGCATGGTGATCCAAACCCTTATCTTGTAATAGATTGAATTGTGCATATCATGAAGCAATAAAATACAAGTTTGTGGATGCATCTTCCCTTGTTGTGTTTGTTTGCACTCTTCTTGCCCTTTCAACCTTCATTACAAGAATATTGTGTCTATTTTTATGCTCTTGTAAGGACTCATTATTATTTTGCATGTATGAAATATTGTTGTGAATGCATTTTCTAGATTGTGGAGAACTGTTATCACCCCTTCTAGTATGCATTTTACTTCTATTTTTCACACATTGGAAGACTACTCTCACACCCCTCCTTTTCTGGTGTATCACCGCTTTAGTGTAGGCTTTCATTTTCATGCATTCTCTCTCCTTGGTCCCTTGGAAAGTTAGATTAGGAAAGATAGTTTTTCTGCATTAGATTAGATTGTGGTAGGTAGTTTAGGAGCAAGAACCAACTTTCTCTAGAGGTCTATCTCAAGTAGCAAGTCCCACAACTTGGAGATAGTACCCATGTTATCCAATCACATTGTGAGCTCAAGTATATGCACTTGTGTAAACATAAGGGTGTTGTGATTCAATGATAATAGGTAATACTAGTCAAGTAGGTTGTGTGGAGCACTTCTGTTTCATCCATAAGGTTCCCTCTTGTGTGGACTACTTTGGGGTTCCTAGGACCACCCCAATTGTTGTAGTTTAAGGCTTATGTGAAAGGGGTTATGTCCTAGTTTTAAGCAGATGGGGCATACCCTTATCCAAACCTTCAAATACAGTGTGATGTTTGTGGTGTGTTTTTTATCTTGTTTAATTTGATGTGGTTTTCTTAAACACCTTTTAGAAACCTACACAAAAATTATATAGTAGTTTTTCTTTGTCTTGACTCCTTTCTTTGACAAGCATTTTTGGTTCTGCACAATGGATTAGTAATTTTCCATATGCATAAAAAGAATAAACATCATTTTTGATTCTCAAGATCATCCTAGGACGCAAGAGAAGAGCATACACAACGCAAAATCCAATTAAGAAACCAAAAAATGGAAAATACTTAATTCAAACACAAAATACATACATCTTGACCCAATTTGGACATTCTAAACATTTTTCAAAGAAATGAAAGATATAGAATTGTTTTAATTCCCAAGATCACCCCAAAAGATGCGAGGGAAGAGCATACATGACCTTACTCTTATGATTAAGCATGCAAGGTTTATCCAATGTCTAATCTAACAAAAACATGTAAACATACCCTGCAAAATAAAAATTAATCATATTAAACCTACAATGATGTTAGCATCCAATGACACAAACCTTCGCAAACATGGAATTGACATGTAAGCTCAATGAGGTACCTACGCATGGGTTAGGGTGTGTGCGTGTTGTTGTGATACCTACACCCCTCTATGTAAACCTTATAGGTCTGCAGAGCACTTGCGCTACCCGAGAGATGCCTCTGCTAGGATATGTGTGTTTGTGCTAGGGTATAGATGTGTGTGCTAGGGTAGTAAAATAGAAGGTACAAAAATTATGATAGTACATGTGCTTTATCCGAGAGATGTTTGCACTAGGATAAGTGTGTATTCGCCACTAATACAGAAATAAAGTGTGTACACTAGCAAAAGGGTGTCTGCGCCATCTTTAGGGTGTATGTGCCACTCGATAGTTTTTTGACATAATCAAAGGTATAGTACTACAATAGTATATGTACATGTTGGGATTAGTGCCTGTGTATGTTTTTGTGTACCTATGCCCCCTACAAAATTTGTACCTGGTGATGACATTAAAACACGGCCTATGACACAAACAAGTTCAAATTTTTCTGAATTTTAACATTTTAGCTCAAAATTAACAATAGCCCATCAAAATTAAAGCTCTAAATAAGACTCCACACATGTAAGTTTAACAAAATCATAAGAATTTTAACATCATTTTACACATGTGCATATTAAGGGTTAGCTAAATATTGAAATAACAACAAAATTTGAGCTACAACTAAGGGACTAAGGATCCGTCCCACCAAGCATGCCAAATGTGTGTAAGAATTTATTAGCAATGCAAAAATAATTAGAACGAACACCTAGTAGTCCTAAAACAAATCAAAATCAAAATCAATACACCATCATGCTTAGATCTTGAACAAGACTAATCTACCAACATCCACATAAATAAATATTCAAACTAACATGTTAATCCATTAATCTCTATCTCTATTGAATGTTGGTCAAATGAAATGAACCTATTTAGATCCCTAACAATCGATTGTTTGATTGTATGTTTAAATCCCAAGGTTTTCAAGAATGGAGTCTTGTCAATCCATGGTGATAAGACCATTTGACATAGCTCCATATGACTTAAAAACTTGGATGGATGAATGCAAGAGATGAAGATGGCTAGTTCTTCCAATGAAGAATACTCTAAGATGATGAAAATGGCTATAGCTTAGGCTCTATACTCATTTAGGTGTAAGAAGAAAGGTAGGAGGAGGGTTCTTTATATAGCCCAATGCATAAAAGAATATCTACATCCCTTTACATGTGGGATAATAGAGAGATTGGGTTAGTTGTGGATAAGGAAGGTTTAAGGAGGGTTTATTCAACCTTATAAAAGTTTAATTTGTCCTTTAGTGACCCATGGGAATTGAGGGGGTCCATTAATTAACCAAAGTGATTAATTAATAGGTGTGCAAGCTTATAGAATCTTTTTAGAGGAATAATTAGCATGATTTAGAATATGGGAGGAATTTAATCAAATAAATGATGATTTATTGATTTAATGGAAGAGGAAGCTAATTAACTAATAATAATTAATTAGTCTAGATAGAAAGGGGGATTAATTAAAAGGTCATTAATTGGTTTATTTGTTGGATAGAAGGGTTAATTAACTAGCGTAATGTAGCTAATTGATGGTGATAGAAGAGAAGGTGAGCATTATTGATGATATGTCATCAATTTGTGGGAAAGGGGATGATTAGCGTAATTTAAGTATTTAAATTGCTCAAGCTAAATTATAGGTGTGTACACTTTGCAAGAGAGAAAAAAGGCATTCATTGTGTTGATTTAATAAACATTATGCCTGGATGAAGAACTTGGAAACTCATCTTACAAAATGGTAGTGTAGTTATGAAGGATACAAACGATGGAGGGGAAAACCATACTTTCACATCCCAATCCCATAAATATCTAAATGTCTTTATTTCTCTATAATTTTCTTCTTCATCATAAGATGGGCATAAAAGAACAAATGATGGCAATAATAGACACCGTATCTCCTTGGGAATTGAGGGACCTGGACCAACACATGGGAAAATTGTTGGCACCAATGCCTCATGTGAGGTCAAAGAATTGAGTCTCACCAAAAATATAATGTTATGGTTTATTCGTAGATAATATTGAGAGTTTGGGTGATGTTATGAACCAAGTAGATTCATTTATTAGTTTGGGTGATGTTATGAACCAGGAAGATCCGTTTATTAGATTTTTTATATGGTAACATGGAGAGGCCATATGGCAAACCAAGCCATGACTTGAACTAGGCCAACTATTTGGTAGGCCCCAAGCCCTACCGCTACACCCAACCCTTAAGACATTTCTTAGTGTTTGATTTTAGAACCTTAGGGGGTTAACCATTTTGTAAAAAGAGTAAGTTGAGAATTTTATATAAAATTGTAATCAATAATATGATTTGAGTTTGAACAATTATCTGAATTCCTATCTTAGACTTTAACCTATCGTGTTAGTCAACTCTATGGTTTACTGATCAATGGTAACTCATTTAATGTATCTATTATGAGGATCATTACTCGAAATACATTTAGGAATGAGTACAGGGTTGGAATCCCTATAAATGGCCTCTAATGAGATCATAAAGTGTGACAACACAATACTACTCAATGATGTCATGTAGAAGCTTGATGTCAAGCTCTTCCCTAACTTCCCCTCTCCCTCCAACAAGAACATGACTGGATTGACATCGTCGATCACTATGCCCAACTATGAAAAGAGAAGCTCGAGAATGAACTCAATAAATACAAGATAAATATAATAAATAAGAGCATTTAGATGGGATACAATGATGTTGGGTATTTTTCTATGTATATAGAATGTTGGTCGAGGCATTCAAGAACTATGTTCATACTCGTGACTACTCCATGACATTGAAACACATAATTCGAGATGTGCCTAAATGTGATCTTGGTGAGTATTGAGATAGGTTAGTTCATACATGTCTCCAATTATGTGACTAAGGTTGAGTAGACTCAAAAAATAAACCATTGACCTCCAAGATATTATCCTCCTCACCAAGCTCAAATTGTTGCTAGACTTGTACACCTCTATGCCTCAAAAATAAGCTAGCTACTCACAAGTTTGTAGAGACAAACTTTGAACTTGGAAATAATCTTATAGAGGTTATTGCTCCATAAGATGTTTCCACTTATGGAACACTTTACATACTTGCATCATTTGGTAGATCTAAAATTAAGAACAAAGTTATAGATAATAGTAATATCCAAAATGAATATTTGGCATGAATTTGAAGAAAACATACATAACACTATCGTTGTTGATAATAACGGTCTCAGATGGAGATTAGAAACCTAATACATATAATGTGGATAGATTCTTATGTTATTATAGGTATATTGCATTTTACTATGATCCGACTTATCTATATTCAAATTTCACATCTAATAGACGGAAAGAGTCTCCTATAGTAAAAGATAAATAATGAAGTGAGTATACTTGTAGAAATAAAATGTGTTTGTGATAAGACAAAGGATGTTAAGTCATCATATTTTTCATCTAGTGGTTAGGTTGTTAAGTCATATGTGTATATAGTTATGGAAATTCCAACAATAACTATTGTTTGTAAATCCTAATAAATATATCTACAACCTTCATTCAACTTAGAAATGGTTTTAATGTTTTATACACATCAAAAGAGGGAATAAATATGACACCAACAGAGTTGTATAAAGAGAGACCAATTGACTTGAAGGGGTTTTTGTCATATTACCCATGGATGCATGTTATTTATGTTTATAATCTAGAGAATTTAAAGGTTTTGTTATTTAACTTGATGAAGAAGGAAAATCACATATGAATGGTCAGATAATTTGTAGTAGTTATTCTAGTTTTGGGTTTTATGCAAGTGCTGTAGGCAAGGTACACAAAGTGGTTACTCATCTTGTTTTTACAAGGAATGACCTTATTTTTGTTTTAATAATTGATGAAGTATTATATAGAGATGGATTTCATGAATCCATGGGAAATGAAGTGGCACAATGAGATTTTGAAAATATGCTTCATGGTGAGATGCTTGGACTCAATATTTTCAAAATAATGTTTCAATGTTGTGGTGAGGTTGTCCTTTGTGATCAATGAGTTCATTTCATATACAACCGAGATAGTCGGACTCTTGGCCCAATAGACAAGGAACTAATCTTAGGTGACATATCATGGTATATGTGTATGTTGTGTCACTTTGTGGTGGGGTCACATGTACCCACTTAATTGAAATATTTGTAGTTAATTCACTCAAGTCATAAAGTGGATTTATTTTATGATTCAACAAAAAATAATTAATGTGTTAAACCCTTATTAAAGTTGTGTATAATAAATAAATGTTAAAGTATAGATTTGACACAAGTGATAAGAAAATAAATATAAAACCATAAGTGAGAGAGAGAGAGAGAGTAAAGGAATTAGTTGATTCATGTTGTTCTAGAAATGATCTGGACTAGAAAAGCGATGAATAGGAAGGGCATATTATCACTGCGTGTGCTTTGTAAAATTTGGAACTATCGAGATGAACATGTATTAGGAACCCAGACTAGGTCGGGGGTGCTTGGGTGCTATATTTTACTATTGGGCTCCCATGACTGTGAAATTGGTCGGAATCTAAATTTCTTGGTGTCGCACAAATGTCATTGATAGTCTTTGTTGGTCACCTATATGTCGCACCTTGATCTCAAAAGTCCTCCTCTGTAACTGTAAACATATTTTGACATGCTAAACCCTCAAATACATCAAATCCCCCAAAAAAAATCAATATGGGGATTCAGACTAACCCCGATAGTTACCTAGTTAAGTGAACATATGATAGAGCACTGCACTACATCTCATACTTCATGTAGTTCTTGTGAGTGTGTGATAGAATCATGCCCTAGGAATCCCTTATGCAAGTGCACTTGATAGTGGGTGATAGCTAGATGTACCAATGTAAATAGATGTGTAGATGGAAAAATGAACTTCCGCTTCCTATGAATGTGTGTATAAAAATGCAAAGCCCCTTATCCCTTGAATGAGTGCTAGATTAATGCCTTTGATTCTCTTATAATTCCTTTGGATGTAACCTTAGGTGATGATAATATATGTTTAGAGCTTGGTCCTTTATTATGGTCATATATATTTGTATTTATATCATTCCCTTGGTTGAATTTCATAATTAACAAATGGAAGGTTGACCCATAAGAAATTAAGATGCCCAAAAGATAAAAGAAACCCAAAAAGAGTGAGTAAGGTGGAAAGAGGTCAAGGGCACCTAGAGGGGATGAGGTGCACCTCAGGCGTTGGCATCCTAGTTGGGTGGTGGTGTCCGAGTCATGAAAAGTAAAGCAATAAAGTTTTGACTAGGCTATAGGGTGTAAAAGACCATAAATAAGACTAGAAACAAAGCAAAAAGGCCAAAGATAGTTGTCAATTACTAGTTTTCTTACTTAGGAATCATATGAATGCAAGTATGCTTTTAGGACCTAGAAATATACCAAAGTGCATGATTTTGTGTCTATATTTTCCCCACTTTATGTTGTTGAGTGAATACTTGATAACATAAAGTAGATAAGAGATGTGTACTTGATAACCATGTAGAATGTGATGGCGATAATGTGTCTAGAGAGACAAGTGAAAGTGTGAAGTGATAAAAATGAAGCGTGGAAGCTAAGAAAGAGGAAGTGACCCTAGGGGTGAAGCATATTGTGTTGTATCGTGTTGTACCTATTGTTGTGTTTGATGTAGGATTACTTCTTGTTATGTATTAAGGATGGACCTAAAAAGAAGAGTGAAAGAGTAATCAAAGTCATGTATTATGAAAACTCTATAAAAGTATGTAAAAGTATGTAAATGTGTGTAAAAGTAGTAAAAGGAAAGTGTGCACCTGATGATCATGAGTGTAAAAGGATAGAAAGATGTCCTAAAAATGTTGTAGAAGAGCAAGTTTTTAGGCGATCTCATGCCAAGAGTGATTTTTTGGGTGATCTCATGCCAAGAATGAGTTTTTGGGTGATCTCATGCCAAGTTTGATTTTTTTGGTCAATCTCACGCCATGACAGAAGAGTGTTGGGAGAGATGTCTAGTGTTACTCAACTTCCATGATTACTTCTCGGTTATACACCACTATAGATGGTGTGATCCATGTTGTTTCGAGTTGTACCATATTATTTTTGTATTTATTCCATATAGAGAATGGAGAAAGAATGCATTCTATTTATTGGAGGATTGTGCCTGTATTAAGAAAATTGATCTGTGAATTGTTGAAAATTGTGTTGATTTGAGAAAGTATATGTATCTACCCCAGGAAAGAGGCTCCTAGGAGAGGTCGGGGAGCACCTAGGCGCTAGTGTCTATAGTTAGGTGTTGGTGTTTGTGTTGAACTGAGGACCCAAGTCAGATTCGGGTTCATTTTAAAAGCCTATGTTGATTTTGTATTGTGCATATCTAATCTGAAGCTCTAAGATGTTGTATGGGGTGACTGATTCACCCAATGTATGCCCCCTCATTTGGGGTGCATGTGACATCACTAGGAGAATGCATCCCAAAGAGAGGACCGATGTTGATTTGAAAATGATTCCCTGTAGGGGGAGGGAATGTGCATGGTAGAAACCAAGGTACATGTAAACAATATAACTAGAAACATGTGTTAGTAGAAAAAAGCTAGTAAGTGTGTCATAGAAAAAATAGTGTAACAAGAAAATGTGCATATAAGAGAGACCACAAAAATTGGGTTTCATACATGGGAAATCACTCACAATGTCACAAGACAATCAAGGTCAAAGCAACCAAAAGAATACAAGAAATGATCAAACAAGACATAGGGAATATTCTACGCAAATAATGGAATATAATATCAAACAATGTAAAAAGTGTAATAACAACCATAGTGGCATATGATCTTACAAAGAAAATACTGCACATGAAGCACCCATTAGCATGTTAGAAAGATAAATAGTATGTCAAATCATATATAGATCCATGTAAATTAGTGTGCTAATAAGAAGAGGAGGTAGTAAATAATTAAACAATAACACATATGCTATGGAAGAGTAGTAAATATAGATGCCCCTAGGAGCCTTAGTGGGACTGGTAAGAGGTACAATGTCAAGCATCATTGTAGCATGTAAGGATCTGTAAGAAGTTTGCATTCACAACTAAAGAACAAGTGAACATGCATGTGTATATAGAAAAGATAATGACATATTGGATATATCTAACATAGTAAGCAAAGTGTAACATGTGAGTATAAGTAAGCAAGAATAAGTGCAACCAAGATATGTAATATGTTGTGTGTATGAGTGAGATGGAATGGTATGTAATGTGAATGTGATAGGGGTAGCATGCCCCAAAGCAAATGTGTATTAGTTTCATGAGATGAGTTTAATTTATAAAATACCCTCAACAATCAAGAATGAACCATAGAACAAGAGTGTGTCATCAGAAATGGTTTGATATTATGTGCTAGAAAGATATGATCAATGAAGCATAAAGAGCGTAAAAAGTGTAAAGAGTGTGAGTGAGGTGAGGTTCATTTCATATTTATGAACCATGGAACTTAGCAGTCATAGTAGAGTAATGTAAGAATGGAACTAGAATGTGTCATAGGTTAGTATGATGTGTGTGTAGTGTGTGAGGTTCATGGATGTAGTATGCCCTCAAAAGTCAAGTGTGAACCTTAGAATAAGAGTGTTTCATAGGGTAATATGATGATACAAAGTGTATCATGTTATGCAATGATGCTTAGAAAGATGAAGTATGAAGCATAGAGCATATGAGTAGAAACTATAGACAATGATGATGTTATGAGAGGGGGGAAGTAAAGCATGTTTCCCCAAGTGTATGATGTGTATAAGAATCAAGTAACATCATCTAGAAGATCATCATTGTCAAGATCATATCCAATGGACATGGATGTGAGGCTTGGTAGGAAATAGTATGAGGTTGACCATATAAAGAGCCATTATAGTGTAAATTATACATGCCCATAGCATATTCTTCATCAGTGAAAGGTGGTGTGGACAACCATGTGCATACCAACGTGTGATATTTTGAGTATAGCTAAGAAATTAATCATTATGAATAGAAACATGACTGAAAGGCATGGGAATGTGATACTAGTGTGATTAGGATCCAAAGTGCTACCAATGTAGTCAAGCCAAGATTGTCCAAGTGTAAGTGGAGAAGAGTGAGGAGTATGTGCAAGGAATATTGATAAATGAAAAACCGGAGGCCATAAGAAATAGTAACAAATACACATCCATGATAAAGGTGAGGAGAATGAGGTGGTGGGCATAGATCATCAAGTTTGAATCCAAGTCGAGATAAGCCATCATGTATGAAAATAGTGTTAGAGCAAGTGAGACGAATGGAATATGAGGCCAATAAGAGTTATGTATGAAAAAAGTGCATGTGAAAGGAGGTAATGTCGAGGTAGAGTGAGATGAGGCTGGTGATATGATGTCCAATGTATGGACAAACCATGAAAAGGTATCATAGAATTAGTTGAAGGAGGGGGTTTTTGAATTGATATTCACCAAGGCCAATAGCAACAAAAGTATCATTAAAATAGGACTCATCTATCTCTAAAGGAGTAAAGTTAAGATTACGTAATGTGTCATCATTAAGTTCCATGGCATCAACCTCATCATCAGAATCATGTTGGAATTTTCATGTTGAATAGTAGTATCAAGGATATTGGCAGGAGTAGAGCCAGATGTAGGAGCGAGAGGATTCTCGATAGGAGAAATAGTGGTAATTATGGGAGTAGACAAGGTGGGTGAAATGATATTAGTAGTATGAGTGGGAATGGATGGTACACTTGCAGAGGTGGAAAATATTTATGGAAGCACTAGATTGTCCAACATCATAAGTACCAATATTGCTATATGGAATAGGTTGCGATGGAGGAATAGGCATAGCAAAACAGTAACAAGGTCTATGCGAAAAAACTTTAATGGATCTAGGTAGAAAATATGGTATGCTCATAGCCATCATGTAATAATTTAATGCATCGATGAATTGTAGAAGGGATAGTGTGCATTGTGTGAATCCATGGTCTACCCAACAAGAGATTAAACTGAAATGATGCATCAATAACGAAGAACACGTAGGAACAATCTTAGGCCCAACTTGTAATAGGTAAAGTAATAGTACCAAGGTAGGTATGAGTGGTGGAATCATAGCCACGAATGAGAGTAGAATTTTTAGTAATTATATTATCAGTAATACCAATTTTCCAAGAAGGGAATGATCACATAGATTTATAACAAATTCATTATCAATGAGTACACACTTGATACAAATGGTACCAATAGTGGTGGTGATAAGAAGAGGTGTAAATGGATTGTCAATAGTAGATGGTGGAATATCCTCATCACTAAATGATATAACATGTGGTAGATTTTTGAGAGATTGAATGAGATGTGTGAAGGCCATGATGAATTATTACTTTCAATGTGAATAGAGTGAAGGGAAGCCTCTAATGTTTGATAACAATTAGGTGCACTATGTAATAAATCATAAAGATATATTTTTGCTAGTGTATTCTTAAGTTGCTCTATGATGTCATAACCCTTAGAAGTGGTGGTAGGAGTTATAGAAGTGATAGGTGGTGGGATAGAAATGGGTTGAGCCATAGGAGGATGAGTGCGGTGAGTGGTGACTACATTGATAGTTGGATCAACCATAGGAGTAATAAAGCAAGGAGGATGTTGAGTACAAACTTGCATAAAATTAGCAAAGTGGTAGTAACCATGCTAGAAACCTTAGTTGGGGTGAAATAAGGATAAGAATATTGATCCATGAATTCAAAAGAAGAGAAATATTGCAATGCATTCTCAGAAGGTAGGGTTTGAGTGAGTGGGTTCACCAAATGATTTAACAAAAATAGAATTAATGTGTTAAACCCTAATTGTAGAGTCAAGTATAATAAATAAATGTTAAAGTAAAAATTTGACACAAGTGATAAGTAAATATATATAAAACCCTAAGTGTGAGAGAGAGGGTAAAGGACTTAGTTGATTCACATTGTTCCTGTACTGATCTAGACTGGAAAACCGATAAACAGAAGGGAAAACTATTGTAATTGTGCTTTGTAAAATCTAGAACCATCGGATGAACTCCTGAACTAGGGTGCTCGAGACTAGGTCAGGGGCACTTGGGCACTAGAGTCTGCTATTGGGTGCCTGTGACTATGAAAGTGGTCAAAATTTGAATTTTCTGGTGTTGCACAAATGCCATTAATAGTCACTATTGGTCACTTTTATGCCGCACCTTGATCTCAAAAGTCTCATGTAACCTGTAAACATTTGTTGACATGTAAAACCCTCAAACTACATCAAATCCCAAAAATAAAAGATGCAATATGGGGAGTCATATTGACCCCCAAGCGGTCACCCGACTAAGTGAACTTACTGACCGAGCACTACACTACATCTCAGACTCCATGTAGTTCTTGTGAGTGTGTGATAGAATCATGCCCTAGAAGCCCCTTGTGCAAGTGCACTTGATAATGGGAAATAACTAGATGTACCAATGTAAATAGATGTGTGGATAGAAAAATGAACTTATCCTTCTTATGAAGTGTATTCATTCCCTTATCCCTTGAATGAGTGTTAGATGGATGCCTATGATGCTCTTATAATGCCTTTGGATGTAACCTTAGGTGATGATAATAGATGTTTAGAGCTTGGTCCTTTATTTTGGTCACATAGCTTTGTATTTATATGATTCCCTTGGTTGAATTTTGTAATCGACAACTATAAGGCCAACCTATAAGAAAATAATATGCCTAAAAGATAAAAGAATCCCAAAAAGCATGAGTAAGGTGGAAAGATGTCAAGGGCACCCATATGGGGATGAGGGCGCCTAGGTGTTGGTGTCCGAGTCATGAAAAGTAAAAAATAAAGTTTTAAATGGGTTGTAGGGTGTAAAAGACCATAAAGAAGACCAAAAACAAAGCAAAGAGGCCAAATATAATTGTCAATTACTAGTTTTCTCTCTTAGGAATCATATGAATGCAAGTATGCTTTTAAGACCTAAAATGTACCCAAGTGTGTGATTTTGTGTCTACACTTTATTAAAATAAAGATAATTAATTAAAGTGACTTAATTATGACCTATGTGATGTAATGAAACCCTAACTACTTTTAAATCAACTTTAGAGTTATAAAAGGTAGTTAGAGGTCATTTGTAAAGGGTTCCGAGAGGTCAAAGAAAATTTGTGTCATATGGTCTTAAGGAACTGGAGTAAATAGAATTTTATGTCTAGATGCTTCTTATGGAGGTTCAAGAGAAATTTGAGTCTAATAATCTCTAGGAGATTTTCTATTGTGAAGACTTCATTGAAGAAAATACAAGAATCAAAAATTTTGTTCCTTTTCAAGATGAAATATAGGGATGTTTATGGAACTTTGTGTCTTGAGATTCTTAGTGATTATGTTTGTTCTTATGTCAAATGTAATCTTTCTTTCCTTCCTTTTCATGCAAAGTATTAACATTCAATCTCTTTTCTTTCATGGTGTACTTTCTAGCATGTAGGAATGATATCCGTGTTGTTTGTCCATACATGCCCCCTTTCTCTATTTCTTCTCCACTAGCTTTCCTCCTTTTTCATTCCACCCTCATTTTATTTTCTTTCTCCTTTTGGGTGCTTTTTGGGTTAAAAGTATCAAAACCCCACAAACCCATCATATGAGGGAGCTACCCTCTCAAATGCAAAGGTTAGATTACCACGTTAATAAGTGATATCTCCGATGTTGCAATTTTTATGTCAAATAATGTTGACAATCCCATGAAGAGACTGAATAAATAAAAGTGACATAACATCTTGCCAACACCACCAAATTCACATGGTGTGTAAGGATAGAAAAAGATGGAACATGCATAGTAATGCAACATGATGATAGAGCACACATAAGGATAAAGAGAAGATGGGTGAAAGGTGATTATAAAATAACTAGATAGAAAAACACAATATGGAAAGATGTGAACAAATGAAGGAGTGTTGAGAAACACACTCATGTTTATAGGTAGTGTGCAGAGTTAATGTGCAAGGTAAAATGAAGGAGATTATGTTTTATAATTATGGTGAAAAAAATATTTACCCCTTATGGGTAAGAGGGTTCTTCCTAAGGAAAATATAAATTGATGTGCTAAAGATCAAAGATATACTTGGTGGAGGAGGACAAACACATACCCATATAAGTCTTGCAATTGGAAGGCGGAAATTGTTGTTGGTGAACACATATGCTAAGTCCTTACTAGAAGGATGAAAGGGTGGTTCTACCACTCATCCCATAAATGTGAATACCATTCTCTCATTCCTTCTTACCTGAGGTGTATGATGTAGGAGCATATGTGTTGACAGGAAATCATGTATCATCCAAAGGTAGTCAAAACATTTTAATTCACTTGTTTGCATTTATGTTGTTGGCAAGTTGTGGTGTACTATAATTAAATTTCTACATTATTGGAGTTGTGTATAAGTTTGTTGTACATTATTAGTATTATGTGTAATCTCATTATCTGATGATCACTCTATTGTGCATTCCATGCAAGTTTATAGAGTCATTATATACAAGCCAAACAAAAGTGTTAGAAGCATGTCAAGTACATGCCTAAAAATATTAGTGAATGTTATAGAATATTAGGAAGCTACACAAGTTGACAAAAGTTTTTAAAATCGTGAAACATTAGAGAAATATCATTTGGAGACACATAATCGAGAGAGGCTAATTGACTAAGTAATGGGTATTTTGGATCATAACTTCATATTAGTTTTAGAATTTAAGTTTGTGGCATTAGTTAACTGTATAAATAGAGCCCAATTACCTTAGAGAGTTAGTTCTCAAAATATTGAGTAGCTCATGGTTAACTTTGTGAATGGGAGTAGATTCAGGATGCAAGATTAAGGCTCAAAGCAATGTGTCTTAAAGTTGAAATTTACTTTCCATGCAAAGACTTGGGTGAAAGCCTAGATTCATTATTATAAACACTTGTGTTGAATAACTAATATTTTTGGGCATTGGTGTGGTTGTAAGACTATATCATTGGTTATCAATATCATTCATGGTGTAATTTGTTTGTTGAATCAAATTTATGTGTTATTGTTGAATTAGTTTTATTAGTCGATTTTGTTGTGTAGTTCTAGAACATGCTTGGTTTGGCGGCTCCTTGGAGGAACATCATATCTATGTCTACATCATTTAATTTAGATGAATTGTTTAACAACCTTTATTCTCTCCCTAAGAATATATCACACACACCTACATCTATTATATTGAGTTGCTTAACTCGTGTACATATTACACTCACTCACGTATTATTGTTATACACAACAATATCAACTCACGTAAACATTTATGCTCACCTACTAATGTGAGCACTAACTTAGGAGATTCCTAACAACGTCCCTTGTTTACCACTTGTGTTGCCTTTGCTTATATGGTCATGTGGCCCTTGATTGTGTGTGTGACACTATTATCACTTATATGCAGCTCTATCTTTTTATGAATATATATGTGACATTTATTATTGTACTTGTATGCTTATATGTTTTTATGTTTATGTACTTTCCTTCTTGATATCTATGTTATTTCTTTGTCTCATGGTTTATTATATGCACTCTAGCCTAGGACCTAGTTTTATATGATGACCACATACAAACATCTTCTATGTGATCCAACAATGACTATATGCTACATTTGAAATGAACACACACATCTATTCATTTATGTCAAGTGATATACATGACATACCACTTACCTCAAAAGAGGGGAATTTAATGGGATAATGCTTATTTCACTAAATTGGGACTTATTCTAGTCCCAACAACTATAGAATATACTCAATATCAGAATCTAATATAGCTATTTTTGGATTCCTAAATGTCAAATATTGGAATTATCTGCACTCCAAAATCGCTCATATCGATTCCAAAATTACATATATTGGAATCCAAAATCGCATATATTGGAATCCAAAATGCATATATTGGAATACAAAATCACCTATATTGGAATTAATTGTACTCAAAAATAACATATATTGGAATCTGAAAATCAAAATATTGGAATCCATTAATTCTCCTTCTAAAGTCCAATATATCTAGTCACGATTTAAATTTATGAATCTATGAAATAATGTTTAATGATTTCATGGAATCCAACATTGATCTAAGAAATAATTCGGTGTCCATGCTAGCCCATATAGAATAGATACATGTTTTTTTATAAGGGCTAGCGGATGGCTATTTAGCTTAAGCTTTGGAATAATGCTCATATCAATTTTAAGATTTTTTAAAATTAAACTATGCAAATTTGAATATTTCAAATGTCATTAAGCAAGCGGTTGCTAGGCTAATGACATTCACGAGATGTGAGACACTTCCACATTCAATTACTATGGTTTAATTGAACCTTGGGGCAACCATAGAATTACCTTATGCGTTAAATTTTATGCCGCCACCTACGCCTTTGTCAAAATTTTTAGCTGAAGGGCAATTTTCAAATTTTGCCCTTTAAAAATGTAAAATAGTGTTATTTTATACTATTAATAAGATTTATAAAAGATTATATTATATGTATTTCACTCTTTCTAATATATATTTGTATAGTTTACTAATAAATCTATATAAAAATGACGGTTATACTTACAATTTACAAGTTGCATGTGATGGTTTTTTCAAATATCTGCAAGTATTTTACGGCTAAAATCGTATAAAACGTCTAAATGGCCATCAAATTTAACCCCTATAAATATGAAGAAACTTAAAGAGGGCAATGATTCAATTTAAGAGAATGTAATTAACTATAAAACCATTCCAGATATATTTTCATATTTAAAGTTAGAGCTCATATTTACTTCATTTATAATGGTGTGATTGAACCTCAACACAACTAGAGAATTTCTAAAGATGTTATGAAATTAGCAGAGGGAGACGATCCAGTGTAGGAGAATGTAATTAATTGTAAAACCATACCAAATATATTTTCATATTTAAATGTAGATATAAAATCAACTGTAAGAAACATGGCATAAAATTTTCATATTCAAATATGTATATGAACTTATTTAAAATTAATTGTAAAACTATCCCATATATATTTTAGTATTTAAATATAGCTATGAAATAAATTGAAATTCCTTTAGTAAAGGTAGGTAGAATTATAGTAAAACATTTGATGAATAATTTGAATTTATAATGTAACACTATTCCCGAAGTTGGGCTTCCAAATCAACAATACAAATCATAGTAAAGCTCCAATAAAAATCTCCCTAAAAAATTAGTGATCTAATATAATCCCGAACATCTTTGACGTCCTTCAATGGTTGCAACAAAGGCCACAACACATCCAAAAAGTATATGTCTCGACTTAGAATCTATGTTAAATGTTTCAGCAATTATGTAATTCGCAACATCATTGAACTTGTTTTTCTCTAAAGAGTCATCTACAAGCACATTGTATTTTACAATTGTACGATGCATTAAACCATGACCAAATAGAGTTAAGATTCTTGAGATATAATTTGGGATTCCTAGAACCTTCATAATTAGAGTGTTTGGTCTCGACGTAATCTTCCTGTGTAAATATGAACTCGAAGCTTGTAACCTCCAAGCCGATGTTTTGAAGGAATGAAGGCATCATGTCATCAACATTTGACTTTCTCATCGATGTCCACATTGCTATGTTGAAATTTTTTTCACCGTTGTAAGAAATATTTCACATTAGGTCGAAAAATTTTTTTTCAAGCTCGATTCTGCCAAACTTTTTTAACTGTTTAAATGTTGAAGATGCCTTGTGGAGGGTGTGTTCCAAAACATTGTTTATATCAAATATGATCAATTTCATGTTGCATGTGTTCATATCTACAAATGAAAAAAAAAAAATCAAATGGTTGAGGGTGGTGAATCAATTAAAAAATAAAAAAAATTCCCTTTTGATATTGTTATATCAAAAATCAAATGGTTGTAGGTGGTGACAAAGGTAAAATCTAAGGGCGTTCCTCATTTCTTATTGTTATACTAGGAATATTTTTTTGTGAAGAATTTATTTGAATAGAATGTAATGTTTCAGCGTGATGATTCTTTACATACCATATTGTAGTTATTTCATTGCATTGGAAAGTGGTATACATTTTCTAATATCAAAGCAAAAACTAGTATTTAAGCATGCTCACAATTAATTTAGGAATACATATTTCATTAATAAAAATTGCTCAAAGATTCGTTACATTAAAGATTTTATGTTAATTCACATTTACAACTTATACACTCACACTTTGAACTTATAATTAGGAAGATTTAAATTCTCCCAACTTATAATCATACAATCGTAATTTAAATAGTTACACAAAACCATCACTAAAACATATGAATGTATTTTATTTACAATGTTAAGTGTTTCATCGATTCAAAGCGCTTCTTTGAAAAGCTAACTTTTGAGAAAGAGATAAGGGTAAAAATTTGATGAATACTATTAGTAATAATTAAATTGGTAATAAGTCTTTGTTGCATGGTATGACTTTTGATCCTCTACTTATTTTTTCATCCCTAATAAAATTTGTTGAGAGCTTCCTTTTGGCTAATGGAGGAACTACATTGTGTCTTCAAAATGACATCAACAAGACCACCTTTAATAGAGATTAAATAGCATATGACCATTTTGCAAAGTTCTTTTAGCTATTGAGTTAATGGAAGTGTGATACTCCTATAAGGCTATCAATCCCTTTGTTTAAAACAATTCAATGTTAACAATAAATGAAATCCTCAATTTTGTAGTTAAAATGATTTATAAAATCTCATTAGACACAATAAGCAAATTCATTCACAATAAAGCTAACTATGATTGATATCCGAAGGGAAAGGTCTTTCATCAACAATGCCCTCTAGTCAAGGTCTAGTTTTGGGCTATTTTGGGTATTTGATGGGGAATTTAGGCTATATCCTGGTCCGAGGATAACACAAGAGATCGATGTCGATCTATCAGAATCGATGCAAATTGGGCAAAAGATGGGACCGACGATGATCGTGGATAACCGGCCAGGCGTTAGTACGGTCAGTGATGGAACTTATTAAAATCTTAAAAGTACAGAGATCTGAGGCTAAATGGAAATGAAGAGGGCAATGGAAAGGTCTATGGAGATCTTAGGTATACTCAGAGGTGTTTAACAGTCAGGTATGGGAAATTTAATGATGTGGGTGAAGGAATGATCAAACTTGCATGAAGGTAAATGGTGGGAGAATGGGGGTGCAAGTAGAAACTGATAATAGAGGTAACAGAGCCTACTAAAACGAAAGTAGATGAATGTTGATTAACAAAATACTTATTGTTATATGAGCTTGATGGCTGGATGGCAATGGTAGTTGATCAGATGGATGGAATTTGGTGTGGTGATGGCTACTTCCTTTAGGGGATGCTTCGTGAATGCAAATGGCTCTATGATCATTTATGATATGAAGTTATGATGGATGTTCGGTAACATAATGTGTAAATGTTGGCATTCTGCTTACATGCAGCTTTGGTTTCGTCCCTTTCTCTCTAAATGTGCCAATCTCAATGAATTAAGCTCAAAATAAGGTTGTTTTGGGAATAAATGGTGAACCGACAACGGTTGGATTGACCAACGGTGGTTTAGGGTTTCGGCGTCGGTTAGGGTGGGATTTTCTAGGTTTTTAAAATGGGTAGATCGCTTGATTTCTTTAGGATCTTGTTCATTTTCTTCTTCATGGCCAACATCTTCAGCTTTCTTTTCTAATGCGGGCGTAATGTGGTTAGAGGGAATGTAGGCTTTGATTTTTAGGGTTTAGGTAGGTCTTAGTTAGTTCATGGACATACTAAGAATAGATTTGGGGTGAGGTGGCTAGGTGAAGTGTATAGGTGAGGTGGTGGTGTGAGAATTATCTTAATTAGGATATTTAAATAATAAATATTGTGGGGACATGGATTAATTTAATTAAATTAATATTAAATAAGATGGGGTGTAAAGGGGCCATGGTTAGGTAAGTGTGCTCAAGGTGATTTTATTTGACAAGGGACCAAGGGGAGTGTGACCCAATTTTGGTGTCTACATTAAGTTGTATCATCATAATAACATTTTGAAATGCTAACTTTTTATTTAGCATTTACTCACTCCAAATATTTGATGCCCTCTACCACATTGATCCTATGATAGACACTATTAGTGATAAGTCTTTGTGAAAATCTATTCATCAACCACATAAATTTTGAGAAATTTTCTCCTCTATTTTTCATCCCAACCATAAAATTTGTTGGAGGGTTTCCCTTTGCGCCTAATGTAATACACATTGTGTCTTTAAATTGTAGGAGACATCATGTTTCTACTCCAAACCTTTTATATATCTTTTATTGCGATTCCATCGACCATATTGTATTTGAATGTTCTTTTCCCAACTGATTAATGGATTCAAACCATTATACTTTTTTATTGAAGGCCTTTGTCATCTTTTCAACATCATCTAAAATGATTTTTCTTACAGAATCTTTTATTTCAATTTTTTGATAATGACTTTATAAACTCTTTCAAGAGACACCTCGCATGCTCATTATCTCAATGCATAACTTGAATATGGAAAGGAATAACACCAAAGCCCTAAGGGTGATTGGTTTTTCTCATACAACAATCCCTCCAAATCTAAAATAAGCAAGTAATTCTTGTGGATAACTGTAGGGAAGTAAATATTTTTTTAATCGGTCTCATATCAATTCTAACCAATGGAAAAAATCAACATTTTAGCTTGTGGCTACCACTTACCAGTGGGCCTTGCATGTAGGATTGCATCTTCTTTACCCGCAGTTGGATCCTTTGATGAAAGATTTGTTTCAAACAATATTAATATTATTAATATAGCTATTGCTATGGAAAATGAAAGTGTATTTGAAAAAACATACTAAACTACATGGTAAAATGGTAAATTCAATATTAGCACTTTAGGTAGCTAGCACTTACCGACTGAGCTTTTGGCTTGGCTTGCACAAACCTTACTAGCTGCTAGTTTTTTTATGTAATATGTGTTACAAACAACAGTAATCAATTTAAAATCAATTTCATGCTATCGCAAATGAAAGCATAATTGAAAAGCATACTAGTCTCTTGTGGTAATATGGTAAGTACAAATCAAAATGTTCTATGTCTTTGAATGAATTGTAGTGCCCTGCTAGGGTTCGTTTATATCTATTGAACCACCCATTGGTGGACAACACTTTTTAGATATTGATGTGGATTAGCGATCGCTAGGTTATGCCATCATTGGCTGGAATAAGCATAGATTCTAATGTCTGTATCATTATGTCGATACTAATGGTTTATACAGATAACCAATAACCTAGAAACTACAAACTATGTAGCGTTGGATGCCACAAGAACTTTTGAAATAGGTTATTTGGTAATTCCTTCTTTGAAAATGATTTCGCTTCTAGAATTAGCTGAAATATTTTTCTATAACTATGTGAGCCTTAGAAATGGTTATGTTTAAAAATATGCATGGCTAACATACCTGGTTTTATCTGCATATTTGTGTTGGCTACCACCACGCACTCCCCTTGTTACTTTCTCTAGGTGTTGGTGGTCTACATAAGCCATTAATTTTTCTTATAAATTTTTGGGCTTAGTAGCAGTTCTTATTTATAAATGCACACGACTAACATACCAGGATTTTCTTGCATATTCGTGGATGATGTGGTTGAGTTCTCCTCATTTGTGGTCAGAGATGGTGAGCATAGAGTATTTTCAAAAAATGAGAACAATGGCAATTGAAAATAAAGCTCATTAAACATATTTATAAAGTGATTGAAGTTCAATCACCATGATGAGTTGGTTGTGTAGCGTCAAGTTGAGAGGTTTTTACATCGATTCCTATTGTTCTTGGGTTATCTATGTAAATAAGAAATGTGTAAGTATATTTTTTTGGTTGAAATAATTTTAACATAATCACATGTTCGAGTTGTATTCCAGTAAAACCTTTCTTCATATGAGAATAGTAATGTTTCAAAAACATTTCCTGACTATGTGTCTCAACAATAAAAAAAAGATTGATTGGATTTAACTAATGCACGCAGCACGACACTACTGTCATATAGCACTAATACTATAGAATCCTGGAAACAACATCGAGCAAACATCTCAGACCAGAACTCATATGATCACTCAAAAGGAAAAGGATGTTTGGTTCCTTTTAGGCCAATTTTGCTTGCAATTATCAATTGTTGTGGCAATTTTTCCATCCAATCCCTAGTGACTTCTTCTCTTTCATCATTGATTTTTCATAGTTGTACACTCCAATTATTGTGTACATAAGACACAAACTTTTAAATTTCCCATTGCTATCATAGAGTCTGTAGCATCCATCCAAAATTGATTCTTCATTGTCTTTAACCTTTTCCATGTATTTTTTATTGTTTCTCTCAACATTTTGAATATTCAATTGGTATGAGAATAATAATACTACATTAGAGCATTGGTTCTAATAACTGTTAGTAGCTCCATTATTTCTTCAGAAGAAATATCACTAGACAAATTGTAAAAATCAATGACAACACATTTTGCATTGAAAGGATTGGTGGTAGGAATAGCTGATAGAGTTGACAAAAAAGATGGAACAGGTATGCACATTGACAAGTAAATTCTTTTGTGTCCTCCATCCTTTTTATATTGTCTTCCATTGACACCACATAGTTGTCTAATATTGTCTGAGCCTCGACAGGAAGATCTTCTTCCGCCACTTGGTCCTTTTTACATTTAGCTTTTTTCCCCTATGTGGGAATCATATTTTCTCTTTCCTTTCCTCTCTTCACCCAATAGTACAGAAAACTAGTGGTAGTGTGATTCATGCAATTTAATTTTTCAATTACATTTGATTCACTACAAGATGTCAATAGATCAATATCTGGATGTTTGTCTTTAAAATATTGTAGAACTTTTGCTCTCATTTTTTTGTCTCCTTTTATTCTCTGGTAGTAAGAATCAAATATCTCTGCTATTACGCCTTCCTAACAGGCCAATTAACCAAACATCCCCTAATTGTACTTTATTTTCTAGTATTGATAGTTCTTCATCATTCATTCCTCTAATAGCCCTAAATGAATTGGTGTGAATCTTGCCAATGAATTAGGTTGAAAGTTATCTTGATTATCTTTAATAGGTGAACAAGCAAGGCCACGGATCTAAACAACTCAAATTTTGTAGTCCATTTAGTCCATATATCATCTGACAATAATAGAAAAGTCCATTTGTCGTATAGATTGATGGTTGAGTTCATTTTGAAAATCAAAAGGCATTGACTCTCAAAGTTCTACATTCAAAAGACATTTATATGTTTTTTTTTTATATAAGGAAGAAAAAAGTTAATAAAAATGCAATAAAATTAAAATACATTACCTTCCACTCCTTTGTTTGTTTTTCAATCCGGGACATTGAGGACATCAAGTGATTTCCAAACCAATCTAGCTTTGTACATCAAATCAATAAACTTAGTTTCTATCCAAGTTTTGTTCACTTCATTTTATTGTTTGAAAATATTAGTAATGGCTTCGTTAGTTGCATTTGCAGAAAGAATGCAAGCCCTTTGAAACTATAGCCTCTTATGTAAAGACTTGTAAGTATTTGAGCCCAAAATCTTTTTTGTGCACATATTATATGTTGGCCGTCAAGTATATAAAATTTAACATCATCCCTTTCCAAGTCTTTCGGATCTTTGAGCACCACAACCTTATTCGTAGACTCAAGAAGGGAAGAAGAATTGTGTCCCTCTATGTAGGAATAACATTTATCAACATGGAGTGCACAAGAAGGTCAACATTCTCATCATCAATAGGATGATATTGATACTTTGGAGGTGCTACATGGCACCTAGAAACATCAATTGAAAATACTTCACCATTGAACAAAAATTAATCAAATTGTTGCTTAGTTGAAGGTTCTATTTTGTGAATATAGTGGTTGCTTTCTTCAACAATGCAGCTGATTTAGTATTCTTTTTCAACCCATACAACTTTGATCTAGATGGATCGAGCTCCAATTTAGCCAAATATGTTCTCCTTAGCATAGTAAACAACTTGGCATGTTTAGGCGGTGAAAGTGAACCTTTTCTATTCAAAAATGACAAACGAAAGAGGTTGTATCACCTCTATACAATTTTCTAAGTATTGTAAGCATGCCATTGTGAATTTCTTATGCATTTGAATAGTCAGTTTTTTCTTCATCTACTAACAACCCAAATCACATCCATGTGTTGAACAAGGGACATTGTCTTTTATCTTATGAGGCTTGCATTTCTCATTTCTGAATAAAGAAACATCCAACTCCATATCCACAATAAGACACTTATTATTTTCATTGTCAATGCATTTGACCTAAACACGTAGTGTACTCGAATCAACGACTTCAGAGGATATAATCATTCGATTTCCTCATGTCCATCATCTATAATAAAAATAACCACATGTCTTGTAGTAGTTGTCAGGGCCATGGACTTCAACAAACCAAGTCCTCATCTCTTTTCTTCTAGCTCTCAATGCCTTCAATGAATGGAATTTCTAAGAATGGATTGCGACCAATGGAAGACATTGTATCTACAATTGGAGTAGAATATATTAAAAATTACTTCACATATGGATTAATTTTTGTTCTCACCATATGTTAATGAATGCAAGTATTAGCCTTTGTGATCACCAATCTCTATAATACTTTACTTTTTATCATTGGTGAGCAATCAAAGTAAATGTTAGCTATTGTTAGGCTTTGACCGAACATGACATCTAACCTTCAATTGGTTACTATAAATTGTATTTTGTGGATCACAACATTAATACCAGAAACCATGCAAAATTGTTCTTGACAATTAACACGCAACATATTTTGGAAGGATTATCCATTGTCTGACAACCATCCACTTTGCATAGATTGCATGAAAGGAAACATTTGAAAACATAGATGTTAGCGAGAGAGAGGATTTAAGTCAACATATGAATGGACATTTTTAATATTACTTGTTGGTAATTTACACCAATTGAATGGACTAGCTTAAAGGCCATTAAGATTCAATCTCCATAACTAGTAGAAAAGAATAATGTAGTAGCCTAGGCTCAAGAATGTATTTATTTGAAAATAGCTATATGATAACAAACAATGGTCAAGCTTAGCAGCCACTAAGCTCCTATAATTAGTGATTTTCATTGTAAGCACTATATGTTTAATTGTGGACCGATATTGTTTTTCAATGATAGTAATTATATCGTATTGGCTGGACTTCGCATGTCGGACCAATTACAGACACTACATTTCAACAAGATGGATAAAGACTTATGTATTTTGCCTAAAATATATCTCTGTAAATTATAATCCATATTCATTCGTATCAAAGAAAAAGCCTATCCGCTGCAAGTTCTTTATTTCAAAATAACTATTAAATAACAAATCATGATCTAGCTTAAGCGGTTCTAGAGCTGTTACGATACTTTCATTACCTCTAGTCGTAGAAATCACTAGAAGTACAACTTTAGAATGATTGTTATTGTCAATGTCTATAATTGTATCAAATTAGTTACACATTACTAGGTGGAGAAAATTGTTGCAATATTGTCCATCGAGAGGGATCAAGACTTTATCTTCGTATGAAAGGAATAACATTGTAGACGATAGGCACAATAATTTATAAAATTGAGAATATTTATAATAAAAAACAACGGTCAAGCTTAACGGCCTTAATGGGCTCCTATCATTACCATTTTCCATTGTAATCACTATATGTTCAACTTTGGATGGTTAGAGTAAAAGGGTATCAATCGGCTACGCTTAAGCATTTCTTAATTCCAAAATGGTTGTTAAATAAAAAATCATGGAATGGCTTAGCACGCCGCTATGACCATATCATTATCTCTTGACATAGTTATCACTATCTGTACAACTTTAGATCGATTGTAATTGTAAATGATTAAAATGTTAACTAATTGTCCGTGTGTTACCTTATGAAGCCAATTCTGTAATACTTTCCATCGAGAGGGATCGAGACTTTCTATTCTTATCAAAGAAAAGCTTATGACGCCACCTTCATTACTCCTTAAAAGTAATAACATACCATCCACTAGGATCAAGAGTTTAATTTTGAGAGGATGCAAGACTTATTTATTTCTCCTAAGATATATCTTTGTAAATTATAATCCATATTCATTTGTATCAAAGAAAAATCCTAGCGGGTGTTAGGCTTAACAATTTCTCAATTTCCATTTTAGTTATTGATTAACAACTCGTGATATAGCTTAGAGGCCGTCAGGATCCTTTCATTACCTCTTGTCATAGTAATCACTATATTTACATCTTTAGATTGATTGTAATTTTCAATGATTATAATAGTTTCAAATCGGTGCATGTTACCTAGTGGAGCCAATTTCTACACTACATTCCGTCGAGAGGGATCATGACTATCGGTTCATATCAAAGAAAAGGTTTAGTGACCACTAAGCTTAATTACTAGTTGAATGGAATAACGTAGCGGCCACTAGGCTCAACAATTTCTAATTTGTGAATAGATATATTATAACAAACAATGGTCGACTTAACGTTTCTTTGAAGGCTTCTATCATTATCACCTATCATTGTAATTGTATCATTTTGGGTGGACTTTACATGACATCCCTAATTGTTGCACTACATATTTATCCTAGCGGTCACTAGCTATATACTTTCTTGGATTTGAGAATAGCCTAGCGGTCGCTAGCTATATACCTTCTGGGATTTGAGAATAGCCTCAAATGGTAGTTATCTATAAACCTTCTGGGATTTGAGAATTTCATGCCACGTGTCATCATTTTAATGGTAGTTATTTATATTATAATTTCATAATAAATGTGTAAATTATAATGTTTTCTAACTATTAGGTTCAAACATGCCACATGGCACAATATAATTGGATAAATATTTTTCATTTGCACACTACATCTAACATTGTATAGGTCGATTTTGATTTTTTTTTTTTTTAAATTGTGCCTATACATTCATACACTTTATTTTGTTTGTTTAATTAAAATATTATATTCTTTACTATGTTTCAACTATTTTAAGCTATAGCCACGTGTCGTCGTTTCTTGATAGCTATTTAGATTATAATATCAAGGTTTCATATTATACTAGTTTCTTTACATTTTAATTTCATAATAAATGTGTAAATTATGATGTTTTCTAACTATCGGTTAAAATTAACATGTGGCATAGAGTAATTGGAGAATTATATTTCATTAGTACACTACATCTAACATTAGGTATCTAGGGGATTTTTATGATAAAAAATTTTAAAAAAATGTGCCTATAAATTGTTATATTTTATTTCTACTGTTTTATTATAATATTATAAGTTTTATTATGTTTCAACTATTTTAGGCTATAACCAATAACTAAAGGCGTTGTTTTCAATATTGTTTATTTTTTCAATATCCCGCACTTTTTCTCAATGGGTGGAAAATTCAGCTATTTTAGGCTATAGCCAATAACAAAAGGCGTTGATTTTAATATTTTTTTTTCGATATCCTACACCTTTTTGCAATGAGGGAAAATTCAAAATTTGAATTGTGAATTCCCCCATTTTTGAAAGTATGAAATTTTAATATTAACACAGTTTCCCCGCTCCGATTTAAAAATTCCATATACCGCACTTTTTATATTTTCAAAATTTGTACCAGGATTGTCTTTAGAAAAGAATATTAAATACCCCAGAGAAATAGTTTTTAGGGTTTTGTTTTTCGGTCTTATGCAAAACAACGACTCATGAAATCATAGAAGAATACAAGCAATCCGCAAGTTCGAGGCTAAATGCAAGAATCCATGTCATCTTGGCTAGGAACAATCAGGTAGTAATTATAATCTCGTTTGTGGATTAACAAAAAGGATTAATCAGATAACAAAAAGGGTGCTCATACACTGGGGAAGCAAAAGGGGTTGTGGAAAAAATAGCGTAGATAGTTAGCTCGATGCGATAGTTTACATTTTTAACAACATCTCCAAGCACGAAAAAAATCTCATATCTAAATAAGGTATTTATCAAAAACTTATACTATACTAAATGTGCACCTTTTTTGATAGTTAGCTCGATGTAGTGTAATCGTTATTTTGTCTTCGACCGGATCTATATTTTTTAACCTCAGTCTATCCCTTTTTTGGTACAAAAATGCGCATTTATGCCCAACTCTACTTACCAATTCCTTCTAGTCATTTTTTCAAACAACCTTGTGAATACTAGGCCATGTATTTTTCAAGTTAGTCCAGCCCTGCTTTTCCCTACGAAAAACATGACCCACGGCCCAACTCTGCTTACCGTTTCTTTTGATCATTTTATCACATTGCCTTATTCTTAAATAAAACAAGGAATCTGTTGGGCCCCAACCGAAGAAATTTTAATTCTCTTTCAGCTCTTGTTTTTATTTCATTTGAACGCTTTCAAGTTTTCATTGATCTATGCCCCCTCTAGATTAATTTTCCAGAAAATGATGGCCAGTGGCCTAAACACTAGTTTTTAGAAAGTGCAATGTTTAATGAGACTCAAAATATTGTTTTGGTATTCGTTACATATGCCTTTTTTACCTTTTAATATGATGATAGAAACAACGAGGTAAATATTTCATTGTACATTGTTTATATGGTTTCCCTGGTAAAATCATATTAGGTTTTCAATTGTGAGATAATTTTTTGTGCTAATGAAAGGTTAAACATATTATATATACACCTAAATTTTATATATAAAATATTATGATCACTATGTATTTTTATTTATATATTTAATTCTTTTAAAACAATATTATTAGTAGGCCACGTATTATTGGCAAAGGATAGAGTGTTAGCATATATATTAATTCATTAGGGTTGCTGTGGAAGGCCACAATATTATTAGTCTATCTAGAAGGCCACAAACTAATATTATTTGGATATTAGTTGTCCCTTGGATTTTATAAAAACAAGAAATCTATTGCAAGCTTAGCGGCCACTAGGGTATAACGTAATACCATATTTGTAGCTAGGATTTAATAAAATAAAGAAATATATTGTGAGTCTAGCGTCCGCTAGGTATTGCCACAACATATTATTTGGAACTTAGCGGTCGCTAGGGTTTCATAAAATAAAGAAAGATATTGTAAGTTTAGTGTCCGCTAGGTATTGCCATAAAATAAAGAAATATATTGTAATTCTAGCATCGCATTAGGTATTATCGATAGGTTATGCCTCGAAAACATTTTCGAGCTTAGGGATCGGTACTTAACAATGGATAAGCATGAAGTTATACGTCGTTAAGACACTTCGCAACATATTATTTGGAACGTAGCAATCGCTAGGATTTTTCAAAATAAAGAGATGTATTGTGAGTCTAGCGTCTGCTAGGCATTGCCGCAACATATTATTTGTACCTTAGAGGTTATTACTTGCAAATTAAAGCATTGCACACAAAATTAGCGGCCTCTACATACTAGAACAACATAATATTTAAAAGAACATTTCTACAAGATTTACCATTTTAATTGAAATTAATATGATCTTAATGACCATTAACCTTTACAACGATGTAACAATTTAAGTTTTGAGTTCGTTGGGATTTAACACATAAGATTTGGGGCATGGAGGTCATAAGAATTTAACACATTAACATAAGATTCTAGGAGGCTAGCATCCGCTAGAATATGCGTACTCATAATGTTTGCAAGTTTTGGTGGTATGCTTTAACAAATCAAATTAACAAATTTTGAGGCACATGGCATCTAGTTGCTTCCACATTAGAAATATTTTGAGATTGGATGTCTTGAGCATTTAACAAGACAGAGTGTGGAATTTTTAGCTTGACGTCTGTTATTTTATGATGCAACATAATATTTGAATATATGTTGTCACTAGGATTCAACTAAAAACATGTCAAATATTACAAGCTTAGCAACCGCTAGGTTATGCCTCTAAAACATTTTCTAAGCTTATGGATCGGTACTCAACAATGGATATCATGAAGTTATAAGCCGATAAGACAACTACGCTGCAACATATTATGTGGATCTTAGCGGACTCTAGTATTTATCAAAATAAAGAAAGGTATTGTGAGTCTAGCGTCCGTTAGGCATTGCCACAACATATTATTTGTACCTTAGAGGTCACAAGTATTACACAAATTAAATTAAGGTAGTATGAAATTAGCGGCCTCTACATACTGGAACATCATAATATTTAAAAAAATCTTTCTACGAGATTTACCATTTTAATTGAAATTGATTTGAGCTTAGCGGCTAGCCTTTACAACGATGTAACAATTTAAGCTTTGCGTTCGTTGGGATTTAACACATAAGATTTGGGTCATGGAGGTTGCAAGAATTTAACACATTAACATAAGATTCCAGGAGGCTAGTGTCCACTAGAATATGCGTACTCATAATGTTTTGCAAGTTGTCGGCGGTATGCTTTAATAAATCAAATTAACAAATTTTTAGGTACATGACATCTAGTTGCTTCAACATTAGAAATATTTCGAGATTAGATGTCTCAAGCATTTAACAAGATGAAGTGTGGAATTTTTAGCTTGACGTCTACTATTTTATGATGCAACATAATATTTGAAGATATGATGTCACTAGGATTCAACTAAAAACATGTCAGATATTGCAAGCTTAACCGCTAGTTATGCCTCTAAAACATTTTTTGAGCTTATGGATCGGTACTCAACAACGGATATCATGAAGTTATACACCGCTAAGACACTTCCGCAACATATTATTTGGAGCTTAGCGGCCTCTAGGATTTATCAAAAATAAAAAAGGTATTGAGTCTAGCGTACTGGTAGGCATTGCCAACATATTATTTGTACCTTAGAGGTTGTAAGTATTGCACAAATTAAATTAAGGTAGTATGAAATTAGCGGCCTCTACGTATTGGAACAACATAATATTTAAAAAAATCTTTCTACAAGATTTACCATTTTAATTGAAATTGATTTGAGCTTAGTGGTCGCTAGCCTTTACAATGATGTAACAATTTAAGCTTTGTGTTCATTGGGATTTAACACATAAGATTTGGGTCATGGAGGTCACAATAATTTAACTCATTAACATAATATTCCAGGAGGCTAGCATCTACTAGAATATGCGTACTCATAATGTTTGCAAGTTGTCGGTGGTATGCTTTAACAAATCAAATTAACAAGATGAATTATGAAATTTTTAGCTTAACGTCTCAAACATTTTACAAGACAAAGAGTGACATTTTAAGCTTGGCATCTATCAAGCTTATTTTGCAACATAAGATAATAGACATCAAGCTAAAAATTTCATAATTCATCTTGACGTCCACTATCTTATGTTGCAACATATTTTTAGCTTGGTGTCTCAAACATTTTACAAGACAAAGAGTGACATTTTAAGCTTGGCATCCGCAAGCTTATTTTACAATGATTATTTGAAGATATGTTATCGCTAGGATATTATGAACTCTTAGGTTGTTAAGATACTGCCACATCATAATAGTTGGAACATAGCGGCCGTCAAGATTTAACAAAATAGAGAAAGATATTTTGAGTCTAGTGTGCGCTAGGTATTGCAACACCATATTAATTATAGTTTATGCCACATCGACAAATTTGGAGCATTTGTCTCTAACATTTATCAAAACAACAAATGCATGTTTAGATAAGTATAGCATTTGGAATATATACATGATCATTGTATCAATTATAAATATTCATCTATAAACATGTCATACATATCACAGTGTTTTCTCGCCTATCTCACATACTACAATTTATGATTCACTATGGTTCTTCCTTAACTACGTGGTGTTGTTGATCTAAGACCCATGGCAAAGACACGGTTTCTTCCTTAACTATGGGCTTCGTTGATCGATCCCACCAGTGCAGATTACTTCCTAGGTTTGTTGCCCTCATTTGGGACCTGTTTTATCATCTTGTTATTGTGCATCCTCAAAAGATTTTTACAAATATCAAAATCTCTTTTATCTTATCCATATCCAAAATTGTGCTTCTATATAGCACAACAAACTTGTCATACAAATCCTTTTGACTACCACATGCTTTTTTGGTAATTTCCTTCAAAGTCTCTATTTTTCCCCTTATTTTGGAAACAATCTCAATGACATGCAAAGTTTCTCCTTCATTCACCTCAGCTATTCTCCTTTGAAAATTAACCATGAATTGTTGAAGAGATGTGGCGAACTCTTCATCAGAAACTAATGTATGGTTTCCTTTAAATATTTCCATGACCGAAGCTTCAATGAAAACATGATTTCCTCTAGAAATAATGTCATCAAACTAGCAAAGAAATTTTTCTTTCCTGTTCATTCCATTCCCTTAGTCTTTGCTTTGTATAATTAGCATATGTCTAACATATACCAATATCATCCATGGTCATAATTATAGGGTCTTTACAAATGTCTTTTTCAATGACTGCACCATATGTGATAATGATTTCTACAACAATGTCACTCCTGTAATGATATTTTCATTTTTTTCCAAGCCCTTTTCTGCCTCCTTTGCACAAATGCAATTCTTTATAGTATTGTACAAGCCATGCAATGCCTCTCCTACATCAGAAACTATGTCGGGAGGAACTATGGCCTTTAACTGAGTTTCAAGCTCTATATTTCTGGCACATACTCCCCTCACTACTTCTACGGCTACTTCTATTGTGGCCCTTATAAAGGATTTTGGATCTTCCTGATATTGCACCACATGGGATCCTTTGGCTTTCCTTTTCTTTGTAAGAGTGAAGAGGTCTTTTGAAGTTTCATGCCAAATGATGGCTTGTTCTATTGACACCTTCTTTTTGGTTACCCTTTTCAAGGTTCTCATCCTTGGATTGAATTCAATGTTCACTAAGGGATCTTCTTGTGTTGCCACCCAATCTGGATGTCCTTTGTAGGCAAGTATGAATTGCTCTGGCCAATCGTTTCCCACTTGTTGTGAAGTGGAGGGAGAAGATTGAGAGGGTTGCACTGAGGGCTTCGCTGGCTGGAGCTTTATTTGGTTCAGCCAAGACTTCTCGAAACTCAGATCTAGATTCATTTGGTGGAGATAAGGGAGCACAAGGTTGTTGTGAATGTTCCAATACAAAGCTTGCTTTCTCTTTATAGCCTCCTTTTTAATAATTACTCTCAGAGGTAGAACCACCCCTGTCTCCTTCATATTCTGTTGAACAAGGATATCTTCTGTTTGGGTGATCCATACCCAGTCATTATCATCATGCACATGAGCATATGGTATATTTAATTGTCCTTTAAGGGAATAAAGGTGTTAGGAAACCCTATTCCATCTATCATATTGCCTTAAAGGGTGTTTGGGGAGATGAAATGAATTTATATGGGCCAAGGCAGCCTTCAAATCAAGCCACCTATTAAACATTTACGTCCCACAGAGACTACAAAGGAGGGATGTGTTTTAAGCTTCTTCTCCTTACACTTTAAAGCAATACCATTGTAAATCTAATATGCAACCTCTTGTACTGCCAATTGATAACGACACATAATATGGCAACTAAAAAGGAGGTGTAAGGATCCCCTCAATCATGATAACTATATATTTTGGATAGAAGAATATGGCTCCCATATTCCTTATCGAAAGTGAGGATGGCATCAGATATTCTCGGTGGCATCGTTTCATGTAATTGTTAGTAGAGATCATGATACAAATAAGTTCATATATCTTGAATATGCAATCTGAAACGATGGGCATATAAGTTTGCATATTTCTCATTTACCCTCAAAGGGCTGGAAGGAGACCAGAATTGACAGAAATCTAGACAATTGAGAACACCAGTGATAGCATCGAGAAGATAGGAAGCCATGTAAAATGGTTTCGATGGTCGACAAAAAAAAATTATGTGTAATTAAATTACAACAGATCACCTAACCTAAGGAGGGAATCTTGTCTTCATCAATAATAAAAGAAAGTAACGGGATCAGGAAACATCCACCTTAGAGATTGATGGATTTCCATATAGCCTATTCATGAGTGTCATGCCAATGTGGACTCTGGTCTAAACCTTTTAATAAGGATTTCGAGACAACTTAGAATCATCCATATTATCCATCGGGTCAAATGCCTAGCTCTACAAAACAAGGTGACCTCCAAGTTTAAAAGAAGTTGGCTCTTCTCTGGTGTGGGGAGTAGGGTTAGAAGAAAACATAAAAATAACTAAAGATAACAAGGGGATGTGCCAATCTAGTAAATAGAGATACAAATTATTTAAAAGAGTTATCTAAGATAGTCGAAGAGCTGTTCGGCATGGTATACTATCATGATAACATTAGTGATTGAGGATGTGAAGCGATCGATTTATAGATGATAAACGAATAAAGAAATTTCAAGGGCATTAAGCACGATGAATTTTTGATCCATTTGAGATTACTTAATAATGAGAGAACAAAGATTCAAAACATGAAGGAACACATGGTGCACATAATAAGAACTCTTTATTCATAGAGAAAATGATACATAAGGCCCTCAAGGCACAGATTACAATTTTCTTTTACGACAGAGGCTTACTGAGGCTAGACTCCTACCAACTATTAAAACTCCTCCCTTTTTCTATTTTCTTCTTTGATCTTTTTTTCTCTCTCCCTATCCTCCTATTCTTAAAAACTCTTGTTTCCTTTTAAAGACCCTCCCTGTCTCTATTACTCGAAGCTCCCACTTTCTGGCTCCTACCCTAATTTCCTTTTAAACACCGAGCCACCACCATCGGTATTTGATTTATGGCATTTAATCCCTTGATCTAGAATAATATTGGATCATTTATAGGGATTCGTGCAACTACTCAATTCAATTTCACCATCAAAATATTGGATGTGAAGATCTTTTTCTGCCACATGGAGGCTCGATGCTCATTTGGGAATGTCCCTTTTGGTTTTATACTAAAAGTGCACCGAAGAGACACATGGAGGCTTCTGCTTGCTTCTATTGTTCTACCTTTTTTCACCTATTTAGGAGCAACTTTGTTGGACCTAGACACGTGGAGTCTATCATTTGGGAATCTACCTTTGAGTAAATGTGGAGGCTTCCTACCTTTGAAGGATGAGGCACTGGAGGCTTCTTATGCTCTTCCCATGGTTAGAATTTTCAACAACCGGTGCAACTTTATCGGGAGACCACACATGGAGAGCTGCACTCATTTGGGAACCTTTCTTTTAAGCATCATACCAAAAGTGTGCCAAAGAGACACGTGGAGGCTTCTGGCCTTTTTATACTTAGCCGATTTGGGCCTCGAGTGAACAAATAAGCGCAGGATGAGGCAACAAGAGATGCTTAATGAAGGAGTCTTAGTAAAAGGATGTAATCAGTTTTGGTGACTCACTAAGGGATCTCGTGCCTACCATGGGAGAATATTGATATCCTCTTACCTTCAAAATCAAAATGTGGCCTTCTGAACGCCACCTAGAGCTTCTGCAAGGAAGCCTAGTATCCGAGCCATTCTGCTCTATTGGGTAAGTCCTCCATTGCAAGGCTTGGAAAGCTATGTCCAGATCAATTATCTCCTTATGGGAGAAACCTTGGAGGCTTTGCATTACTACATGCAGAAAAACTCTAGTGTGTAATGGGATTGATAATGGCCTCCACCTCGAACAACATTGGAGTCTTCCTTCAAAGACTGAAAGATAGTCTTGTCTTGATGTTTGGAAAGCAAGAGTCGTTGATTTGGTCCTTTGATAGGACTGTAGAATCATCTGGGAAGGGAGAAGGGAAACCTAACTACACCAATTCATTGATATTTGTTTCCTCTCCTTTATTCCCAGTGGAGCTGCACCAAGAGATTTTGACATTTGGTAGAAGCTTTGTTACAACTCAAAATCTCATTGATCTTCACAACAATCAACCACATGTCTGTGATCCCTGCCTTTTGAAGAGTGGAATCAGAGGCATCATAAAGTTTCGAATCAAAAGATTAGACTCAGGGACCTTGGCAGATAAGGCATTGCCGATGGTGGAGACTGCATTCTCTACCTTAGAGCACAATTCATGTGTGCATCGGATATAAATTTGAGAGTGTGGGGCGAGATATGCAAAGTAGGTGGTGGCAATCATGTCATAGCAGGAGGCATACAATCCCTACACTAATGTTACAATCCCTCCCTCTGGGATTGTTTCCCTAATTTGATGGTCAAGTGAAGACCTTATCTTCAAGAGACTTAACCCGGCATATCGAGGCCACCCTTTTCTTGCATTAGTGCATTGGCAAGGCCTCGGATGCAAGTGAGTTTAGTTCGCTAGAGTATTTTCTTACGCTGGGAAGAAGCCACAAGGGCTTGCTTGGTGGCTACATCCTTCAACTCCTTTCTGAGTTGATCTAATTCTTTGTCCTTAGCTTTAAGCTCAACCATTTGGCTCACTACTATGGCCTCTACCTTTTGGAGGCTGGATTGCACTTTCTTGAGCTGATTGGTGAGTTTTAAGTAGTCTGTAGTGACTACTACTAGCTGTTCATCATCTCCACCCTATCCGAGGATGGAATTCCATAAGGTCAACTGCGACAACACTAATCGAATAGTTAATCAAGCTGCATATGCTCCATGGGCTTAGATACTTGAGGGACAAGGTGGGTGATGGTCAAGGAGCTTTGTTGATGGTCGTATAATGACTGTATCTACTTGGTTGATGGAGCTGCCATCTCCTTCTTCTTTTTTTTTCCCTCCTTTGATCCTTGGGTGCCTTAAAGATTTCTACTTGGTTGATAAACTCAGAGGGAGAAGAGACCATTCCCCCCCTGAACGAAAACCTAGGTGTTAAGCCATATGGGATAGTAACTGGTGAATGAGACGTTGCAGTTATAAGGCCAAAGAAGGGGGTATGATCACGCGGGGGAAACTTGGGATGGTGGTAAGAGGTATGCAGAAGAAGGGTAGCTCTAGGTGGAGGGAGAGTATGTGATGGGGTGATAGATAAAGGGGGTCCTCCAGAAGGGGATAACGGAGGTGGAGGTAGAGCTTGAAAAGGTGCCCCATGTGGAGGTAGAGGGGAAGTGGGGGTGGAGTTACAACTGATTTTAACCTCTTGTGTGTCGGGCTCAGAGGTGATTCTTCATTGCAGAACTTCTCTCGAGGGGATGGATGAGGGAAACACCACTGGAGGGCTCAAGGAGGAATGATAGGATGAATCTTGTACGGCATCTATTGTTGTGTGGAGGTCAGAGGATTCATGGTTGATTTGATAGACCTCTCAGGAGTGGACGCTTTTGTATCCTCGCTGTCTAAATTAGAGTTATGCTCCACATCCCACTTCTCTTCCCATAACTCATCACTGGAGACACCTTCAAAACTCTGCGTGATGTGGCCAATCTCCTGTCTGTATTTCCATAAGGCTTCCATTTTTTGGAGCTCTAGGCCTTCCTTTTAAGGCCCTCGGAGCCCTTTGGCATTGTCAGAGTGGGGTCAAATTTAAATTTAGCCTGAGTGGAACGACTCCCAACCCGGAGTTGGGATGTCCGTAAGTTCAACAAAGATATCAGGTGATTCTTTACTTGGGGGCTCCACCTTGAATCAAAAAAGGGTCTTGGCTCATGCTCGCATGGGTTGGAGAGTTTGTTGTTAACCAGAGTAGCAGCCATGCTTCCATCCGGGTCAAACCTCCATGAATATTTGATAAAGGTGAACCCATAAGAGGCTAATTTCTATGAGAGGAAGTGGTCCGCTCACCTTTTGAGTATGGTAACTCCTCCTCTACTAAAGGGGAGGTCATAAAGTGCTTTCTTTTTTCAGGTTGAGCCAAATTCAATGTCAGGAGGATGAGTTGCCTGGTAAATTTGAGACCCACCACCGAAGCGTGAGAATCCTCGGGAGCATGAAAGACTCTCCCTTGAATCCATGAACCCGAATCATTGAATGCCCTCTAGAAAAGAAGAAGTGTAGGGGTGTGATGGGTATGAGAGGATAGACCGCACAAAGTCATTCATTATGTTATTGATCCCTTCAAGATCAATTTATATCATGAGGGGCTCCACAAAAGCATTGAAAAATTCATATACGTCCGATGATCGGGATAGTACATGGGTCCATGTAGATATTGGGACAAATTTTGGGAATCTACCTCCATATCCCATAAGGACAGAGTCATAAACTGACTGAAATATTGAGCATTCTGGTATAGGATGAGGTGGAAGAGAAAAGATGAATACCTGAAGGTGGACGCCATTGAGAAATGTCCCAGCTACTCGCGAATTGACCTAGCGATGACTTCTTGAAGTCGAACCTATATGCTTGATTCTGAATGATAGTCCTCATCCAGAACAGGGCCACCATCTACCAATCTTCAACTCCTCTATTAGAGTCTAGCCCAAAAATAAAGGCCAACATGGAGCAAGCATCCTGAGAGTCGGGCATGAGGGATTTTAACGGGATGGGAAACCCTGGGAGCCCTGAACCACTGGTCTCTGACTACCTTAACTCTCTGTTAAGGAATGAGGCCTTATTCTGGCATTGGGACCATACATTTTGAAGCTTGGATATATCATAGAAACTAGCCGTTTGGTCATAAGTTAGGGCCAACATGTCCCTAACAGCTTGTGGTGTAATTACCATAGTCATATTTTGGCCCTGGATGGTATGATTTTCTGAATTGAAATAGGCCACACACATTTGTATAAGCTCTGGGCATGGTGTGTGAGGGGACCATATATTGGGCAAGGGTTGTGCTCCAGATTCTAGAGATGAATGACTCAGAATCTCCCAAGTTGTTGAACCTAGCAAATGTTGCTTCTCTCAAAGCTTTGGGCCTTTTGTTGAGACTAGGGTCGAAGATGTCATCGGTTGGGTCACTGACCATAAAAGGGGGCCATGTATCAAGACAATGAATAAGGAATCTTATACGGGGTCACAGAGGTCTAGGGGGAGGGTCTCCCTGTGTGAGGATTTTGATGCTTGAATAGAGATGGAGGTGGCCATGGTGTCCCTCTGAATTTAGATAGGACTCTGGAACTCTAGAAGCTTTGATACTCGCTTATGAATTCTGAAGACTCTAATGCTTTGGGATGACCCTACCAAATAACCGAGATGCCCTTAATAATGCTTATCATTGGGAGTAAAGTTCACACGTATTCAAGGTCACTTCTCATAACAATCTTTTGAGTGAATGACTCAAAGCACCGAATTCAGTGTTTGTGATAGATTTTCATTGATTGGGGATCTCCTCATTAAGAAAGGGGCTTTAAACTTGATGGTGACTCCTATTTCTAGGAGAACTGGGTAGGCAATTTTTCCCATGGAACCTAAAAAGACATGGCAATTGGTGGTGGGACACGTGGTGCTACACCCAAAAAGGAGGGAAAAACAAAACAAAAACTGAAGGAAGGGGATACAATATATACATATAATACATCTTTGGAGACACTTATACGTAGGGTTTTAAGTGAATCCCATTAACTGGGATAGCCAAGGGGTCTCCCGCCATGGTCTCAAGTTCAAACAAGTTATGTTGCTTAAGTGCACTGATTATAAAGGGTCCAGTCCATAGGGGGTCGAACTTTCCATGGTTTCCTGGCTTGGCTGCTCTTGCATCCCATTTTAACACTGTAGTTCCGACCTAAAAATTTGGTTCTGATGTTTTTCGATCAACCACATCTTGACTACTTGTTGGCACTTGATCATAGCCTCATGGGAAAGTTCATGCTTCTCTAGAGCTCTACCAGCTTGGCAAGTCTCACTTGCATCGCTCCATTTTCTTCTATTTCGGATCCTTTCAATAGTTGCAATGCAGGAATTTCCAATGAAATTGGCATCACAACACTTTTCCCATAGACTATTTCATATGGTGAAGCCCTCAGGATCTATTTTGGGGTGATCCAATTGGCCCATAAGGTTGTTTTGACATGCTCATGCCATAATATTTTATGCTCATGTCCCATCCTTTTGATGAGTCTTATCAGATTCTTATTGGTAGACTCTCTAGACCATTTCCCTATGGGTAATAGTTAGAGGATGACTTTAGATATATCCCATGTTTGACCAAAAAATTAGATACTTTAGCCCCTAGGAAGGCTTTAGCATTGTCAGATATAATAGTGTGGGGGACCAAAGTGCGTAGTGATATCTTGCAAGAGTCCTAGGATCACATTTTCCGTGGATTCCTTAAGAGGAACTGCCTCCGCCCATCGGGTGAAGTAATCAGTAGTTGTGAGAATCCATCGTGTCTCGGCACTTGAAGTTGGGTTGACCATCCCGATGAAGTCGAGAACCCCATTGTGAAAGGGTTCCTCAACTAGAATGGGGTTTAGGGGTAATGTTGTGTTTCTTTGAAAACCCACGTAAACTTGACAAACCTTGCATTTGTTCATTTCGGCATGACTATCGGTGAACAAGCTTGGCAGAAGTACCCTACTTGTAAGATTTTTATGGCCATGGTTTGGGCAGAAAAGTGACCGCCTGAGTTCCCATGGTGTAATTCTCATAAGACCCTCTTGGCCTCTTCATTTTCTAGGCATCTCAACATTAATCCATTAAAATTCCTTTTAAAAAGGAAGTTGTCAATCATGGTGAAATGAGTCCCTTGTTGCCTATAGTACCTTCTCTTAGTTAAGGGGAGATCATCTGGAAATCTTCTAGTATGCATGAAGTGAATCCTATATGAGACCCAGTTGTATGAATTATTTTCCTGGAGATAAATAATCTGGTCATTTTCTTCACCAATTGACATCTGAGTCCACAGAGTCTTGAGTAGTCTTGGGTCATATATTGACATAGACCTCTTCCTCTTACGAGATTTGTGGGTCTCACCTTGACATCATATTCTAGATCTTAGTGATCCAATTCACTCTTTTCTTAGTTATCTCACCCTCCATGATATATTATTTTACGTTGGAGTGAGCCACCATGATCCGAATTTTATTGTGAGTGACCAGATGCCTAAATTTCTTTAGGCTTTTAACTATGGTGTAAGCCTTGCTCTCTCCATGAAATTGTATCTTGTCTCATAATCATGGAGAGTCTTTGAAAATAAGGTGATTGGGTGTTCCTCCGTCTTGTGATTCTCCCTTTTGTGTCAATACAGATGCAATGTTGTGTTCACCCCCGTATACATACATAATGAAATCCTTTGAAAGGTTGGGATTTCGCAACACGGGGTAGATGCAATGGCTACCTTTATCATCCCAAAGGATTGACGCCCCTCTAGAGTCCATTTGAAATTAAGGTCCCCCTAAGCATGAGTGTGATTGGGTGAATCGTTCCGGAAAAGTTCGAAATGAACTTGCTGACAAAGTTGATCCTTCCTAGGAAAGATTGGATTGCTTTCTTATTAGCCGGCAAGGGCAGGTCTAGAATGGCTCTGACCCTCTCTTGGGGTCGATGGAGACTCCTTCTTTTGATATGATATGTCCCAAGAGTTTACCCTGGGGTACTCCAAAAACACATTTCTTTGGGTTCAGAGAGATTTTGAATTCTTGGCATTTTTTGAACACAACCTCCAAAGCATCAAAATGCTCCTCAGCTATTTTGGTGAACACCGTGAGATCATCAAGATATACTAGAATTACCTTGTTGATCAATGTGCCAAATGTGGATTCCATGGCCCTTTGAAAGGTAGCCCTGGTGTTGGTTAGTCCAAAGGGCATTTTTCATAAGAAAAAGTTCCCCACTTGGTTGTAAATGTAGTCTTATGTTGATCCGCTTGTGCGAGCCATATTTGATTATAGCCCGAAAAACCATCTAATAGGGAGAACATCTCTGAGCCCCCACTATTTGCAATATCTACTCCATGGAGGGTAAGGGATAATGATCTTTCAAGGAGGCTCTATTTAGGTCTCTGAAATCTACACAGAGTCAGATTTCTCCATTCTTTTTCCTAACTGGAACTAGATTAGAGACCCAAGTTGTATGCTTTATAGGAAAGATGATATGGGCATGTAGGATTTTTTTAATTCCTCAGCCATGAGGGATTCAATTTTAGGATTCACCGGCCTTTGCTTTTGGTGCACACATGCTTAGTTCCTTCTTCAAGATCTATGGTGTGTTGGATGATGTCTCTATCGTAGCCATGCAGGTCATCGTAAGTCCAAGCCATCACCTTATCATATTTGTGGCATAGGGCCACAAGTATCTCTTTTCCCTCGGGGTCACCGATCTTCCGACCTTTAATTTCTTTTCCTTAGTGACTTCCAATTCTACATAGTCCTCCTTCATAGCCACAAACTTCCTTTGGTCAGAGCTGGCATCATTTGAATAAAAAAGACTCTCAAGGGTTATTAACCCTTTTGGAAGTTTGTTTGTTCTTAACTGGATAATCTGGTCTCCATATGCTTCCTCGATCTTAGGCTGGAGTTGTTCTGTGAATTGATTAGACTATTGTAGGAAATGTATGATTTGTTGGTCATCATTGAAGACCTGCCAATGATCAAAATTGTCGGGGATAGAGGGGCGGATGATCAGCCTTATGGTGTTTTCATTTGTTATTAAATCTTGAATTGGGTCAAACTGTGATCCAATCAGGGCCATCCTATCTACTTCTGTATTCCATTCTCGAGGGATAACTTTGATGTTGAGAGCCTCAAAATAAGATAAGATCCCAAACCCGTGTCGATAGGATCTCATCCTAGGGTTCCTTGTAGTAGCAGTATTTCTTACCTGTGTCACTACCAACTCTGAGTTGCCAAAGACTCTCACTACTTAATGCCTTCCTTTTGGGCCATGGTCAAGTCGTGCAATAAGCCTCATATTCCACTTCATTACTAGTACAAGAGAACTGAATGGAAAGACTAGAGTAATTTTCTTCCATCTGGGGATGATAAAATCACTCCATATCATCGAACCATTCTTGCTTTTGGCCCCATCGAAGTGTAGGGTCCATATTTGAGGATCTTTGGGGGTCCCCTTTCTTTTTCCGCATCCCTTGGTTATCTCAGGAATATTTGAATCCTCATCGAAAATGACATACATTCCTAGCCTAGTGGAATCAAATTATTAAATGGATCACCCGGTGGAAGGTTAGCCAGATGACCCTTAGATGGGGGAACTTCATCTTCTGTATATGATCCTTCTTCTCGGGTGATCATTGCATGGGAAGCCTCAAAGCCTGAAGCCAGTTGGTCAGTTATATGTTCTTTGGTAAGGGGTTCTGATAGGACCTTCATTTTAGACCCGTACCTGGTTCGCAAGATCAGATGAGACCAATCAAGAGACATATAGCCTCGATTTTAGTTGTAAAATCATGGAGAGACAAAGGCCAAATACTGGAGGGACATCTATTACCACAACATCCTACGGAACAAGTTATATTTGGGCAAGAGTAGAGTTGCAAGAGGAGTCCTTTAATGATTCCGATAGTTTGTATAAGACTTTCCATCTAATTGCATAACTCCTTTTTCCAAGGCTCATATTTAATACCCAAGGCATCGGTAAATTGCTTTAGGCATGACTGTAGTGCTAGCACGTAATCTATCATAGAATTATGTAGCAATTTCTTCCCTATAATAAGAGTCATGAAAAAGGGGCTTGGTCTTGGCTTACTAACCTCTTCCTTTTGGTTCAACAGTATTGTCTCCTTGAGTCTCTCGGGGCCTTTACCCTTTCCTTCTCTTTTGAAAGTAATCGGGCCATTATTCGATCGAGTGCTTCCTGAAGCATCTCTCTCTAATCTGGAATACTTAAAGATCCCAAAGGGAAGCATTAGTCGGTGCTTTCTTGAGCTTATTGAACCACGTTCATCGACCCTGGCAGAAATGTTTTGGATGATGATCGATATTTTATTACTTCTCCTATGATGGGGATGCTATCTGGGTTCTGAAGAGCTTCCTGAGCCTCTTCTTTGGTGATAGGATGCGACATGACTTTGATGGTTGATAGTCCTTGGGGTTTCTCTGATCATGCTTGAAACTGGAGCATCCACTTCCATGATTCTCCTTTTGAAATGAGTATTGTAGCTAGATTGGATAGGATTTGTAATGGATGCTTCATTAGTAAACACAACTTCTTCTCCTTCTATCCAGGAAAAAGAGCATGTTCCGGTGTGATTTTAGCTTCTTGTTCTAGGGACATTCCTTGAATATGTGGCATGGGCGGCATTCTGAACTCCCATAGAGTGGGGTGGCATGGATTGGTTTATCTCATAGCCTTCTCTTAACCGCTTCTCGGATACCTTTTGTTGTAGGTTTCCTTGGGGAAATCTTTTGGCATGTGGGAGTTATTGCATGGGAAACACCATGCATTAGGATCTTTGGCAAAGTGATTTTGACGGGTATCATTTCTCTTCCACTATTAGGTGGGATAGTCTGGAGGGGCGTTGGTACAGGCACTAGTTGGTTAGATGGTTGCACCACTGTTGACCTTTGGTTATTCTGGTATTGAGGAGGATAAGTAGGCCTACCACTTTGATAGTTTTGGTAATTTGGTTTTGGATAAGTGGCTGATTCCTTTTGAGATTCACTATTTCATTAGAAAAATGCTTCTCAGAATATTTCTCATTTCTTCCATTTGAGGTTAGGGGTGATGATGTTGGAGCGGGGTTGGAGCCGAATGAGTGGATGGATAGTTGTATAGTGATGCAGGGGTTTGACCAATGCTCGGGGCTTGAGGAAGAGGGGCTATCTGGGGCATATGGGTAAGAGATTTATGGGTGGAAGATTTCTAGCATCTATTAAATTGTTCTCAGCTTGGACGACAATATTATAAGCCTGTGGTAGGGAATCCCCTCCTAAGGATTGGATCATTACCGAGACATCCGAGTTTAGCTTTTAAATAAAAGACAATAGCCATACCTGCGGGTGGCCTTGCTAGGACTGGAATCCTCTATCAGGTTTTATGGAACCTCGTATTAAAATCTATCATTAGCTCTTATGAGCCCCTTTTTATATTAATAAGTTGTTGTAGGAGTGATGATCTACCCTTTCTCACTGAACCTTGCCACCAGTACCTCTCCTAATTGGTCCCAAGTACCAATAGTATTAGGAGCCAAGGCTTAGTACCACTCTAGAGCCCTTCCTTTGAAGGAGGTGGCCAACATCGTAAGGTGACATCTTGTTCCCTTATGTAATGCACTACACATATTTCTGCTACATCTTGGAGGTGCTCCTCAAGGGGTTTTGAAGTCTTCCCCACTAAACTTGGGTAGTGATTTTAGCACATTAGCGGGAATAGGATTCCACACCACCAGGGGTGTGGGTAGAATGAAGTGGGATTCCTTGGTCCCAAGAGACAAACTACCTCGGGGGTGGTGGCTAAAGATGAGCCATAGAGATGGGTCTTGAGAGTTCTAGTTGACTGTGTAAAGGGTCTACTTGGCGGAGGCATTGAAAGAACTCTATCGGAGGAGATGGGGATCTCTGAACCTGATGACCTCTTCTATTACATGGTGGAGATAGTTGTAGATAGTCGAGCACACCTTCCTCCCTTGTTTTAGCCCTTGTTCACATTTGACTTGTGATTTAAGCAGATTGCTTAAATTATGACTTCTAATCAGCGATTGTGGATTTAGAGTCCCCCAAGGTGTGCAGAGAAAATTGTTGATGGTATTTCTTTTTGGAGGAATCGTCAGAGTCATTGGAAACCTTAGGTTAGTGGGACATGTGCCCTAAGGTGACCTCCATATTTTAAAGAAGTTGGCTCTTCTTATGGTGTGGGGAGTAGGGTTAGAAGAAAACATAAAAATAACTAAAGATAACAGGTGATGCGCTAATCTAGAACACAAAGAGATACAGATTATTTAAAAGATTTATCTAAGACATTGAAGATTTTTTTGACATGGTCTACTATCCTGATAACATTAGTGAGTGAGGATGTGAAGCGATCGATTCATAGATGATAAACAAATAAAGAAATTTCAAGGGCATTAAGCACGATGAATTTTTCCGATCCATTTGAGATTACTTAATAATGAGAGAATAGAGATTCAAAACATGAAGGAACACATGGTGCACAAAATAAGAACTCTTTATTCATAGAGAAAATGATACATAAGACCCTCAAGGCACAAATTACAATTTTCTTTTATGAAGAGGCTTATTCGAGGCTAGACTCCCAAACTACTAAAACTCCTCCCCTTTTTTCTATTTTCTTACTCGATCTTTTTTTTTGGATCTCACCCTCCATTTTTTCAAAAACCACCACCGCTCGATATTTTTTAAAACCCTCCTTGATCTAGAATAATATTGGATCATTTTACGAGGATTAAAGCTCCCACTTTCGACTGCCATCAAAATATTGGCCCGATTTGAAGATTCCCTTTTAAACTCAAGCCACATGGAGTGGTATTTGATTTGCCACATGGAATCCCTTGATTGGGAATAATATTTCATTTTATATTGGATTTGTGAAGAGACTACTCAATTTCTTTTTCTTTTGTGTTCTACCTTTTCCACCTATTTAAGAAATTTTTTGGAACCCTAGACACGTGGAGGTCTGCGCATGTTTGGGAAGTTGCCTTTGGTTTTACCTTTGAAGTTACATTGATGAGACACGTGGAGGCTTCTGTTGGCTCTTCCCATGTTTAGAATTTTCAATTTATGAGCAACTTTATTGGACTCGACTCGATCATGTGGAGAGCTTGCACTCGTTTGGGAACCTTTATTTTAAGCATCATACCAAAGTGCACCGAAGAGACATGTGGAGGCTTCCACTTGGCCTTTTTATACTTAGCCAATTTGGGCCTCGAGTGAACAAATAAGTGCGGGACGAGGCAACAAGAGATGCTTAATGAAGGAGTCTTAGTTTATAATAACTTTTGAATGCATTCCTGAAAACAAAGCTTTTCATTTTTTCCTTGATTTAAAAAATAATGACAAATCCTTGGACTTGGCATGAAATAGATAGGAAGTGAACAAATACAGAAATGGAAGCACCTCCGGTTTAACAAAAATTAAATGGAGGCCAACTCTTTTTTATCACCCTTATGTCTTGGAACCGTAGCACTTGCACTTTTGATATACCCGTTATGTCAACAGAATCAACACTTTCATTTTGAACTGTGGAATATAGAGCTAAGTAATGCTGAAATTCATCATCTAAGGTTGTTGGATCAAACACGGTATCTCTTATTACTTTGTCATTGTCTTTTTGGAATATAAATAAGTATCTACCATCATCATCCCACTCTCTCACCATGTTGAAAAATTTAAGGGCCACGAATGTTACATACATCATCAATAGAAACAAGTTACTGAGACAAATGACATAATTGATTTTATACAACATTCATATGTCCCTTATAATGAATATTAGGTAAGCTTAGAAAATAATTTCCAAATAAATGAAAGAAGTGTTGATCCTTAGTGGTTGCGCCAGTAAGTCGGAAATTACTAAATATTTAGATCTTAGTGGTCACTAGGAATTATTCACATACTTACTATTAATGTAATGAGAAAAGCACAATTGTACATGCACCACTGAGGGTTCAAGATATATGTAGTTTTAGCCGTGGTGTTCGCTAGGTGTCACAGTAGTAAAAATATTAATGCAATGATCTAAGTCTGTCAATACAAGCACTCTTGAGGCTTCAAGACTTACGTATTTCAGATCCTAGTGATCGCTAAGTTTAGAAACTATACAAAAATTTCATGACAATTAACACAACATATTATGGAAGGTCTAAAACCATCCACATTGCGTAGATAAGCATGAAAGGAAAGTTTGAAAACATAGATGTTAGTGAGAGAGAGGATTTAAGTCGACATATAAATGGATAGTTTTAACATTACTTGTTGGTAATTAACACCAATTGAATGGACTAGCATAAAGCCATTAAGATTTAATTTTTTGAAATTTTGAAAAGAGTGTGTGAGAAAAAAACACAATAATGGGTCAGTGGTCACTAAGCAAAATTTGTTAAACAAAAAATGTTTAGTTGTCCCATAACACATTTTGCAAAGAATAATGTAGGACCCCTAAATACCTAACTAGTTTTATTTGAAATTGAGCATTAGAGTATGCCATAATTCACATCAGTTCATATCAAAGAAAATGCTTCGCAATCACGAAGATCCCTAATGAAAATCCATTACTAATTGTTCTTAATTTAAAAAAGGATAAATGACTTTAAGACCACAAGGATTTTTAGTTCTTAATTTAAAAAGAGAGCTAAAATACTTTCATTACCTCTTGGTCTATAACCAATCACATTTGTTGTGTAGCTTTAGATAACTTATTGTAATTATCAATGACTATAATTGTATCAAGTTAGCCACACGTTACCTAGTGGAGCCAATTGTTGCACTAATTTCCATTGAGAGGGATCAAGAATTTCTCTTCGTATCAAATAAAATGCTTAGCAACCACTAAGCTCCATTACTAGTCTAGCTTAGCGGTTAATGGGCTCCTATCATTAACATTTTCCATTGTAATCACTATCTATTCAACTATGGATCGCTAAGTTTAGGAACTATAAAAAAATTGTTCTTGACAATTCACATGCAACATATTTTGGAAGGATTATCCATTTTATGACAACCATCCACATTTGTAGATCTAAGTTTGATCTAATAGAATAGAAAATCTTGAGGCTTGGGACTTATGTAGTTTAGATCCTAGTGATGGATACATTCAACCACAATGAAATATTTAGAGATTGGTCATATCTATGTATTATCCACTAGAAAACTATTATTAAGAATGAGAAAAATTCTCTAATATTTGAATTGGTGGGGTGTCAAGATATACGTAGTGTTGATCTTAGTGGTCACTATGTTTATCCACAATGAATTATTTAGAGATTCATCATATCTAGGCTTATTTCAAAGCCCAACTATTATTGTGATGAGTAATAAAATGCCAATCCTTGCACTACTGAGGGTACAGACACATGTATTTCACATCCTAGTGATCGCTAGGGTTACCCATAACATATTTTTAGAGCTTAACAATTTATAAGAATCATTAACAAATAAATACGTACTTCTTATCGTAGTTGTTACTACGATCAAGCCGCAACGATATACCTATATCTTAGCGGTTGCTAGGCATCATTAAATAAAAAATACTAATGCATTAACAAGAAAATATATAAATCTTAATGGTCAATAACATCCACCTCAACAAAATATTTAGAGATTAGGGTTATCAAAACACCATTCAATGGACATCTATCATTGACTTAAGAAAATTTTTTATTACATGTATATGTAAGGGATCAACATTTACTTATGTCTGATTAGTTCATTGCAGGATCATGAATACGTCTCATTGCTAGACATCATTCATAGACATACTATTAATGGAATGACCAAAGTACAAGCACTTTGAGGGGTCAAGATATGTAACCAAGCACCACTGCAAGGGGTCAAGATATACGTAGTAGATTGTTAGATCCAAAATGAAATATTTAGAGATTGAAGTCGTTAAAATCTAGTGTCGATCTTAAAGATGTATTAACATCATAACAACTATTATTAGAATGAGAAAATTTCTACATTCACTATGGTGGAGGTGTAGAGAAATAAGTATTTTAGATCCTAGCGGTCACTAATTTGATCAAAATGAAATATTTTTGGAGCTCATATCTAGTATGGAATCATTAAAACTATTATTAAAAAAATTTCTTACTTATCCTTCCTGTTACTACGATAGGGGTAAGGATATACCTATCTTAGCTTAGTCACTTTTTAGCTTAATGAACAGAAAATTCTCCATATCTTATGCTTATTTGTTAAAACACAGAAGGTTACTATATAAATCTTAATCAATCAATAACATCCACTAGGAGATAAATAAATATATTAACATTAAAAACTTAGTGTTAGCAAAACACCATTCAATGGACATCTCTTTAATTCATTATAATTGTATAATCTCCCTGGTCATTAAATATCACAATGAGTAGTTAACACATACAAAATTTTGTTCTAGTGGGTCTCTAAGGTTAGGAACAACAAAATATTAAAAAAACTTAGTGGTCATTATGATAAGGATCGGGAAAATATATTGAACTTAGTGTTTGTAAGGCATAATTCACTGGACATCTATTATTAAACTGAGAAAAGAGTTTTGTTACATGTTTTCTTTAGGGGTCACACATTGCTTATCTCTCATTAGTTTTTTCCACGAATTTTTTTGAGAAAATTGATGCACTAGATACCCTGCGAGGGATCAAGCCTTAACTAGTTCTCATACTATTTACTATAAGTTATTGAAAGGAAGATAAAATTCCACATTTTAATTATAAATGAAATCTCAAAAGATATGGTGATCTATAATTAGTTAGTAAATGAAGTCTCAAAGGCCATGGTATAATTCTAATAAATATAATGAACACACTCTTTGTAGTGTTAGTATGAAAATAGACTCTGAACCCTATGTATAATCTCCCTTGTTATTAAACCTCATAATTTTTCATGATATCACATCTCCCTATTTCCATATGCTTATTGTCAAATTAAGAAAGAAAAAATCCATGACATCTTATAATTTTTAATGTTGATATATCATTAGCTAATTTAACTAAAACAACCAGAGCCTGTAATTTTAATCTCTAAATAGTGTATATGTCTTTCCAGAACTATCAATTAAGTGAAACATTATTCAAAATTTTTTAGCCTAACTTTTCAAATAGTAGGTTTTATAATTCCCGATACACTCATTTTCAAAGAGGAACCTACACGATGGAAGAAATCTTTGCATTTTTCAACTTTGGAATCACATAGATGTTTTTAAAATTATTTCCAACAATTTCCGGTAAGTCACACAATTATTTGTGTTATTATTACTATTTCATCTACTGGAAGAATTTATATAATTATTTCATTACTACAATTTTACTTTCAAATGAAATTCTCCCAAAACTAGATGCTAATGGTCCAAAATCCCTAAATGATTAACAACCCTAATTGAAAAAATCTATTTTCCTCATCCTTTTCATCAACACCCATTTTGTTCACTTAGTAATAATCATTGATGTCCATCTTAGGTATTTTATGAATCATTTCTCAGTCCTCTTGTGAAAAAATACCCATAACATGTTTTACATTACTCACAAGTAATCGGGTACACACATATTTAACAAATCATTTAGGGATCAGAAAAAGAATGACAAAATGATGTCAAACCCTATCAGTTGAGAAGTGTTTGTCAAAGAGCATTAAAGAATAGATAGATTTGACTACTGAAAGTAGAGAAAATAGGTTTCATTGAAAAGGCTACATAATATTCTACATACATAAAATTTCAAAAAAATTTGGAAGGAGAAAAGGTGAGAATGCATACCGATTTTTGATGACTTCAGAAAACAAACCGTGCTCAAAATTTTGGCAATCGAACCGTGATCTAATTTTCCAATGAATTATTATGCTTATGGAGTTTTTCCCTTACACCAATTTTCTCACATGAAGCTTCAAAATTTAAGTGTCCTTGAAATATACTAATGAATGACAATCTATAATTATATGGAACAGACACTTCTAACCACCACTTTCTTGACACACGAATTACAAAAGACATGTGATTATCGTAAATTTGCTTTATATTTAATGGCTAATTAATGGCTATCAAATGGCACACATATTTTGAATATCACAAAAAAACTTTACTTTGTTTGGTTAATGGCCAATTAATTTTAGGGGAACCACTATATTAACCATATATGCCACATGCAAAAATTATCAATATTAACAACAATATCATCAAAAGAACAACATGCTCAATGTCAATTTTATCATCTTTAAATTACATAGTGAGTATATAAGTATTCCATACTTTGACTATACTACAAATGATATGTGGTTCAATTGATGTCTCACATATTGAATTATCATATTTCAAATATCACACGAACTTTACATTGTTTGGTTTAATGGAACACTCACAAATATTAACCATATATGCCACACACAAATAATATCAAAATTATCAACATTATCAACAAAATAACACCATGCTCATTGGAAATATTATCATCTATAAATTACATAGAGAGTATATAAGTATTCCATACTTTGACTATACTACCAATGATATGTGGTTCAATTGATGTCTCACATATTGAATTATCATATTTTCCTCAATAAAAATATACATGTTTACCAACATTGTTTTTAAATTGTTTTGTTACACAAACAATATCTTTGGGATGTGTGTGTCAATGATCTTGGTGGCACCCATGATGTTGATCATTTGGCATTGTTCTAAAATAAAAAGGAAGAATGCAAAATAGAGAAGTATTAGCTAACTCCAATGCATGATATTTTTTATTTTAAGATGGAATGAATGATGCAATACTATATTACTTATGGTTAAAAATTGTAATTTACCTGGGTAAAAATACTTGTGACTTGAAGTTGTACATCCAATATTTTCTCCATTAGCTTTCTCTCTTGTTCCATTCTTTCACGCTCAAGTTGAAGCCTTCCCTACTCAATTTATTTCAATGTTTGACAATATATGCATGCTATTTTGATTACCTCTTTCAAATCTCCATAAGAGTTTCTTTTTCTCTTCACACCTTTTCTCTGAATTCCATTTTTATTCAAAGGGGTTTCTATCTTTGCTCCTTCCAAATTTTCAATGTTGATAGAAGGGATTTCTAATTTCCCTCATGTCTTTTTCAGAAGTAGAAGTGGTTGTATTAACCCTCTCTTTTCCATTAAAACCAATAACCTTGTATGTTTTCTATGTAATGTGATCTATATCTTCATAGAAATTCCATGTTGACTATGTGTTGCCAATGTTGTGTTTTCTAATTTTTCTCCTTCTTGAGGGTTTTCTTCAACCTGTTCATCTTGTATTTGCATTGCTTCCCTAGTGAATGTTTTTCCACAAACTTCATTCAAAGCATCTGCTATATTATCCCAATGTTTCTTTCCGATATATCCATGGTTTAAATGTTCATACACCTCTTCGTATTTTGAAATAAATGTTTTCACATCAGATTTTGACCACAACTCTTCTTTGTATTCTTTCATCAACTCCTCTTTATTTCTATCTCTTTCATATGCATGGGTTATTGAAAATGTTTCTTCTAATTTTGAATCATCAACATCATCAACAATATATGGATAATTTAGATCGATTTTTGAATGTGGAATGTAAGGACCCAATTTTGTGTGCCACTTGTATTCTCTTGCAAATTTGAGACACTATTTCCATCTAAGTTTTGCATGCAAAAGTCCTTTACATGGAAGTTTCTTAGTTGTGTTGAAAAAACCATATTTTTCATAGTTTCTTGGAGTTGATTTGAAAAACTTGTGATTGAAATGTGAAAACAAGGAAAATGGTGATATTTCCATGTCCTGCAAATTTATTAGTTACTATAAACAATCACAAATGAAACAATTTACATACTCCATCTTTTATCTAAACTTAATTTCATTTTCCATTTTCTAAAAATAAATATACAAGGGGTCTTGCGCTCTGTAAAATCACATAATCAAAACATGTGGAGAACCATTGAAAATTGGTTAATTACCTACTAACAAATGCAATATTTATAATCACTATGAAATGGGTGTATAAACTGAAATTCTTCAAAATAAAATAACAATGTTTTACCTCTTTTAATTTTTGTAACTCTATTCTTCCCCCATTTGTGTATGTGCTCCTTGTTTTGGTGTGGTCACCTTCGAAATGAGTATATAGTTTTCCATTTTATTGCATTAAATATAGACGTTAGCAGAGTTTGTGTGGATTAAAATTTAATATTGTACCACTTAATATTAAATGCAATACGAAAAAAATAAAATCATACTCTCAAGTGGTGGATTTTACATTACATGGTTTAATGGCCATTTAATGTTTAGGGAAGCACAATATTAATTATGTAACATTTGACCTTACAAAAAGTGTAATTGTTATTGTATTATAAAAATCTTAATCTTTCCCCTACACTATGAGGTTTATGGATAAAATTATACACATGACAATGTGATCTAAAATTAAGGTAACATTTTTATAACATAATTTTTAATGTATGAAAACTACAATTCGACATTGTTTGAGACTTAATTTCAAAATTTAATTGAAATTAAGTCTTTAATATTGAGAATTATTAATAAAAACAACGTAGCATGTGTTACTTCTACTCAATATTATATACAATTATTAAAAACAAAGATATAAAAAGCTTAGAAATAATTAATACACATAATTGAATCAAAGCATATACCACCATCGTTAATCAAATAAAGTCTAAATTATTAAAAATAAACTTATATTGTTAAAATATTACGTAGGATATAAAAAGCTTAGAAAAAATTAATACACATAATTGAATCAAAGCATATACCACCATCATTAATCAAATAAAGACTAAAACTTGAACTCTATACCATAAAATAAGCACGATTATATAATGGAGAGTGAAAACATACATGAAAAATTTACTTGACACAATGAATTAAATTACTAGTACAAGAGTGAATTTACTCGAAAATTTTGAATATTAATGTAATATAATTCAGGCATGAGTGACGCTATTCAAGTGAGGGATCGCACTTCATCTTGAAAATGTCACTTAGACATGCAAGGGATTAATTTTGGGGGGATCACACTTCATCATGTGAGGAATCACATCACACTTAGATCTCTGTCTAGTGATGAGCTATCACTTCACATGTATGAGGATCACACTTCACTTGCGATGAATCAAACTTGGTGGCCTATCTCTAGTCTCTTATCTTCTCTCTCTCTCTCTCATCTCGATCACACTTTGTATCACTATCATGTCCAAGTGCAAGTTTTAAAACTTGGAATTTTTATCGCTCGCACATTGAAGTGTGATCGCCAACTTCGGCCTCCCATTCTAGTCAAATATTTGAATTTTAGAATGTAAAAAAATAATTACAAGTAAAATGAGTCACGTGTACAAATCAGCTATATAACTATTGAAATCCATATGGGAAAGATTTCAATCCAATGAGAAATGGCATAATGCCAAAAAGTGAGTGGTAATGTTTATACTATAGTCAACTAGTTTAAAAATCAAAATGGACATTTATAAATTCTATAATAATTTAGAAAAATGTAGCCAATAAGAAAGTATAAATCAAAGTCATGTAATACAATTTTTATATGTTTAAAGATTTGACATTAAATGAGGTTTTAAAGATGTTCATATAAGATGTATATTTTTATTTTCTCATTGTGATTTCAATTATCCATAGAAAATGTTAAAGATTTAAGTGCACAAAATTCCTTAGTACTAAAAATCTTAATTTTAAATACCCTTTTTATTCATGGATAAAATATTAAAATGAAGATTTTAGGTTTAAGGAAGCACATGTGGATTTACTATCCCAAAAGATGAAATTTATAAAGGGACTATTTTATATCCAAATATACACTCCATTTAGAAAAGTGTAGCTTTTTAAAGATGTTCATAAAGTATTATATTTAATGCAAAAATTGAGATTTAAATTGATCCATGAAAATCGAAGAAATTGAAAAAAGGGATACTTTATTTATTAAAATTTTTAAGCAAATTGATAACATTTGATTTCAAATGCATTTCACATGGGGGTGATGTGCATTCAAAACATCATGAGTCCATGACTCAAAGATACAAATGAGGATGGGTTTGAATTTACTTATCATATTTCAATTTTTCACAACTCCTAAAGATAAGGATGAATTTACAATTGATGATTGTCTAAAACATAAGTGTCCTTATAGAAAGAAGGTGGCATAGTTGAAAGGGTTTATATCTGAAGTGTTAAACAAAACAAGAACAACATGTTTGATTTCAGGAAGAGTGGTGTTGGGACCCACACACTTTAATAGAGACTTAAGCATGACAATTTTTGTGAGAGAATATTATAACTACATCTTCATTATATTTTTCCAAGTCTACACACACAATATGAAGTTTCTTGGCCAATCAAAAAGGATTATTATCTAGAAACAAGAACTTTCCTATTTCGTGTGAATGGAAATTTTTAACTAACCAAGAAACAATTGCCACATCAAACAATGACTTCAATTTTTAATTTTAATTTATATTAAATTTTATATATTTTTTGTTAAGAACACATTAATATTTTGTTAGAACATAACTAACAATTAAAAATTTTAGGACAGGTCACCCCCTTAGATGTGAACACATTAATTAATAATGGCAACCAAAAACATGGAAATCTATCACCAATAGATATGGACTCCTTCAAATCCTCATTAATGCCTCCATGCATACTTTTAGTTCATGCAACTTTGGTTTAATGTACTAGATGTGTATACACATATATAGGTTATGCTATTCCTTGAACAAGTTCTAGGATGATCACCTCATACCCTATCTCTCTCATACACATAGAAGAAACATATTCTCCTTTTAATATAGCATTTCTCCATCTATCATTTCTGGTTCATTATTAGAAGTACCAATTAAGAATATATGTAATCAGAGGATTACTCTTGGAAACTAACTCAATACCACTAATGGAGCCCTAAAACACATCTTCTCTAAACATATCATCTTAGTTATTTAAGGAAGGATTTACATACACGGTCTTATTTCACTACAACTTTGGGTAATAGATAACTAATATTCACCTATTATTGTTATGACTAGGTCAAAACTCATGTTTTCTCGATTGCTCAAATCTTCCATCCTGGATTTAAATTTAGGTTCCAAATGAAATAGTGGCACAGTTATTCTATGAAAACCTCATGAATTCAAAATACCTTCATGGAATTTAGATCCATTACCATGAGAAAATGTTCCCAAAACCCATCATAAATCTTTACCTTACTCTTCCTAAATAAAACCTTCTCCCTTTTGATATTCTTTACATTGAATAATGAAACACTTAAGACAATGCATATTTTGAATAACTAGAATGATTCTAAGAAATTTTGACAATTATTAAAGAATGATAATTTCATTGGCTTGACTACAATTACTTTAGATCTTGAAATGACATTTCTAATCTTAAGATCACTTATTTAACTCTTTTAAATTTTACAAACATCAAATGACATTGACTCAAACTAAGGAATATTATTTAATCCCCACGATGACTTTAGGATTAAACCACATGAAAATGAAACTTGAACCCTTTAATGAGTTTAAGGTGTTCAGTGAGAATGTTGAAACTTTCATAAATTTTCCTGATGACTTCCTTTGAAAAATACTTGACCTCTAACTTTTCAAAGTGGTTTAATGACCAATTGTATTAATCCTATCAATCTATTCACAACGCATTGACTAGCATGGGAAAATTCAACATCTTTAAAAATCATTCCTGACCTCTAACTGATTAATAGTTTAAGTTTTAATCAAAATTACTTGAAAACTAAAACTTTACTAATAATGTGTGAAATTGACTATACATTTTGAACACCAAAATCAAAAATTTTTAACATACACTTGTTAGAAACACTTTTGAACCCTAAAATTTTTTGATTGTATCATTTTAAATGCTTCGAGTATAAGATGCTTTTTACCATTAATGTATACATTATCATTGTTTCTTTTCACATTCTTCTTCTCCTTTTCTATTTTAACCGAACAATAGGTTCTAAAATTTCACAATCTAGGGAATACATTTTTCAACATGTGAATCATCACCATGTTTGACAGGAGTTTCCTTTAGACTCAAAGAGAAATATAAAAGCCGAGAAATACAATTTCACTAAACCAATTTAAAATCAGATTAAAAATTAATAATGTCACATCGCGTAATAAATTTTATATGGTACTTTCATTAGAATCCAAAATTGAATGATCAAGATTTTAGAGTTCCACATATACACAATCATGGGAAAATTGAATCTTAGAAAATTGAAATTTTAAATACACACATTAATTCATGATAAGAAATACATTAAACAATTGATTTTGGGGTTTTATTGAACCAAAATGTCCCAAGGGAAGAAAATTTGATATTCCATGTAAAATAGCTCTAATTCTCTTGATGTATTACCTCCAAAAAGAAACTATTTACACTTTTCAATTCTTACATTAACAATGGGACAATCTTGATGCTATAACTTCTAAATAAAAAGGATAAAAAATTGGATTTTCCAAATAAAGGTTTGAAAAAAATTATGAATGTAAAAAATTTTAACTTTAATAGTGTTTAAATATTTGGAAAAAGTTACAAGTTCAATTTTCAAGTATGTTACTATAAGATGATTTTTATTTTATCAGATGATTTCAAGTTCTGTTCTAATATATTCCATTAAATGTTCACATACATGTACTAATTATTCTATATTTATTTTAGATGCATTTGAAAATGAAACTCTCTAATGAAAATAGGAGCACATTTAGTTTAACATAAAATCCACAATGTAAACTTGTGGAGGGACTCATTAAATGAATCTCATAAATACTATTTTATCCATCCAAAGATACACTCCATTATAGAAACTTGGGTTAGCTTATTTATTTCATAATAAGTATTACAATTTATCATACACAATTGATGATTGAATACAATAAACAAGAGATACTTTTCCATGGGATAATGAAAACTAATGATTCAAGATAAAAATTTCAAATGTTTCACATGTGTGGGGTGATTTAATTATTCAAAACATCATGTAAGTGACTCTCAAAGGATACAAATTTAATGAGGATGAGGGTTTGAATTATACTTATGATAGCCATTGTTTCAGACTCTAAAGACATGGATGAATTTTATAGAAAACTCTCATTATGTTCTGCTAAAACATAAGTGTCCTTAATTACACCTCAAAGAAGGTGACATAGTTTGAAGGGTTTATATCCATGGTCAAGAACAACATGTGATTTTGAGTAGTGTTGGGACCCAAATTTTGTGTTTTTTGGAGAGAATATTATAACTACATGCAATGATTTTATCAAGTCTATAATACAACAACGAAGTTTCCTGGCAATCAAAACCTCTAAACTCTAGTTATCTAGAAAAATAACTTCACTTCATGTGAATGGAAATTGAACTACTCATCACATCAAACAATGAATTCAACCAAAGTTCAAATAATGATGACTGATAATTTTTGTTGGAAAAAGAACAAATTTGTTGTAGAAGCAACAATTACAAATGTATATGAAGGAGACATGGTGCACTTTAAAAATTAGATGACAATACATTTGGGGTGCATGTTGATAAATTAATTATGCCTTTTTGCAAGGGTTGCTCCATATTAGAAGGATCTCTCATCTAATGGCCTACCAGCTAGTTGGCCCATCAAGATGGTTCCATTATGGAAGTAAGGCTAAAAGAAATTCAGAAGAGTTTTCGGTAGAAATGTGGAGTGCATTTGAAGATCCATTGCCTCAACTAGTATACCCAAATTCATATGAATCCTCCATATGTAGTAGTAATGAAAAATTGATAAAAATACCTTATAATGCCTGCAAATGCAAAAAGGTAAATTCTACTCCATCTAGTACATCAAAGGCAATGGAAAATGATGAAAAATCAAGAGAAGAATTTTTTTTCTGAAGTTGAGAAAAACCTTGTTGCAAGGAAGGATGTCTCTCTAATCTATCTCTAAGTGCTTTCAATCATAGTTGGAATTTAACTCTAGATATGAATGAACCTGCCATCAAAAACTTTGTACTTAATACATTCACCACAAATGCTATCAGTTGTGATCAAGGTCAAACTTTAGAACATAGTATAGATAAATTGAAGTTATGTGGAAGGGATGTATGTCAGAATGCATGGTATAAATGTCATGGAATCTAAAAGAACCTATTATAGATACAAACAATCTTGGATTAATGGTGAGAGGAGGGAAGTAAATGGAAATACAAGGAAAAAAAACAAATGCCAAACATTATTGCAACTATTGCATTGATATCCAAAATGGTGGAGAATAATTTGATATATCCCCACACATGTCTCGTTCAATGGGACAAGATGGTACTAAAGTAACAATGAGACTTTTTCCTGCATGTTATAGTTTTCTTACATACTACAAAAGTGTAATGAGGGCCTTTCACTGTTGGGCCTTCCTCAAATGTCATATTCAAATCTCAACAAAATATGGCAAGAAAATTTCTCCCATGTTTCAATCACTAAGAAAAACTTCTTCCAAATGTGACAAGTGCATAGAGCTTAAGAACAAATGTAATGACCTCATGTCCAAAAACACTGGTACAAATAGATCAACACCAAAAATGGCACAATGATTACATTCAAATTTGTCGTGTAACTTACTATGCACATAGAGTGCAATCACAACAAAATCCTAATAGTTATTTGAGCATTATGCATGAAAAAATGGACAAGATGAAAACTACAATACCAAGGATGGGAAAAAATCAAAATCAATAAGCAATTCTATTAATCTCCCCATCACCTTGACTGGTATGCTAACACATGGGCACAAAAGGGGTTTCGGGCACTTTGGTCTCCTTTTGTTGAGTGAGGAGAAAACTTCACAATAACATCATTAGCACTATGTATCCAAGCTAGAAGAACCACTTACAGATCAAGTATGGTGATTTTTATATAGTAGTGGGATGTCAAAACACCCATTACATGATGCACTATTGTTGCAAAAAATGATGCATATGACAAGTGCAAGGAATACAAGTAGAAAAATGAGGGTTCTCATACAACTAATATTGTAAGTAGTTGTTCAAGTTCATTTAGAAAACAACCACCAACTCTCTACTTGCAACTAGATAATGCTACAAGTGACAACAAAAATCACACATTGTTTTACATTTGCATCCATGCTAACAGATAGAAGGGTTTTAACACAGTGTATGTGAGAATGGATCACACGTATGAAGACATAGATGGGACATTCACATCGATTATCAACAACATTGTGAAAATTGGATATATTCTCTTTGCCACAAATAATGGACACTTATAGAACATGCCAAGAGGAGTCCAACACATTCACTCCTGTACCTTATCAAGGAAGTCTATGATTTAAGGCCTTTGTGGAACCACACTTTCTAGATGGTAACCACAAGATCATGGGTATCAACAAACCAAAGATGTTTAAATTCTATGTCAAATACAACAAGCCCATCATGGAGTTCAAAGCATCAATCTTGGAGTTTGAATGGTCACACTCAATTGAGATCTAAAAAAAAGTGGATGGGAAACCTTTCTTTTGAAGGGGATCCTCCATTGGAACCCTTCAAAGAACTAAAAGAGATGGTAGACATGTAGAGAGGCATTCAAGCATACATCACACACTGGGAAAAGAGTTCAACAGATGGTGGAGAAGCATACTATGTTCTAAAGATTGCATATTGGAAAAATGTTCTACGTGCCCTAGAGAATCCCTTTGTCAATTGTAACATGATGAGAAGAGATTATTTTTTTACCAAAAACAATTTAGGATAGCACAATGTATGATTAGATAGTGGGTGCACCACATCTTGACATGGATAGCTACTATATTCAAAATGTCCTTTCAAATAAGGATATATATGTTGGACCTATTTGTGATAGACCTCGAGAGGAATTCAACCAGTAGTGGATGTGAATGTTGGGAAGATGATACTAGTAAGACCAAGATGATGATAATGTACCTATATGGATGGGAAAGGAGAACTAAAACTAATACATGATGTTCACACAAACACTCAAAAGATAAGGGTACACTGGTGGGAACCCACAGGAAAAGGAAATACAGAAAAAGAAAGGTATGAGGAATGCTTGTTGAAAAAGAAATGGTGGCAAAAATCAAGGGACACATAAGATATTGATATAGACAAGTGTCATCTGGGCATGGAGTCCAAGAAAAACATGGAAAGGAGATCAAATTAAAATATTGAAATGGGGTCATGAAGCTATCCAACAATACCTTACACAAATTCAAGAACAATAATTAATACCCTTGTGAGGGATCAATGCTTATGTAATTTTCAATGTAATTTTTTTGAAGGATTGATTGCCTATGGAAATACATTTTCAAATCCATTTCCTCAAAACAACTTGTTTAATGTAATTCTTAACTCTTTGTTGTTCTTTATGATTTATAGAATGGAAAAGCATAAAAGTAGTTGACTTTATCACACGTAACTTGCATATTTACAATATCACGGTCTTTTTTTATATAGATTTATATAAAAATTATATCAATATATAATATACATAAAATATTAAATAAATATAAATTTGAAGAATTTCAATAACTACTATTTTGTATTTTTAAAGGAAATATTGTAAAATTACCGTCATCTAAAAATTGTTTGACATGCATAAGTGGCCGTCAAATTTAACCCCTGGGCTGATGTAACTTTGTGGTGCCTAGGCTTATGTAACTTAGTGGCCAGCTAGTTTTATGTAGCTTAGCGGTTGGTTAGCTTATGAAACTTACTACTAGTAGGTTGGTGTAACTTTCCAGCCGCTAGGATTATTTCACCTAGATGAATCTACTCTTGTGTAAATTAGCGGCCACTAGGCTTATGTAAGTTAACAACCTATACACTTATGTAAGATAGTGGCTACTAGGCTTATGTAAGTTAATAACCTATACACTTATGTAAGATAGTAGCCTTAGTAACTTAGTCTTCTTTTATGTAACTTAGAGGCCACAAGGATGTAAACTTTGACCTTGTTAGGATGATATCACCTAGCACTGCTTTCATCATGTAAGTTAGCAACCGCTAGGCTTATTGAAGATAATGACCATGAGGCTTATGTAACATATCGACATGAGGCTTATGTAAGATAATGAAAGATTGACCTCTTGGCTTATGTGGGGATTCAAATAATAATAAACTAGAAATCCTAAAATAGTGAAACTAAAATAAAAAATCTTGATTTATAAATTGGATTACAATAGTGGTTATAATAAATTGGTAAATATGTAGTGATTCACGTAGCATAAGAGGACTGGACTAGATGAAGTTATTGTGAAGTTATGCTTCAAATGGATCTTATGATGTGCATGAGCTATGGTATTATTTATTATAAGAAGCTTCTGTGTATTTATATGTGTTTAATATAATGGAGTGTATTGGTTGAATCAAGGTGTTAATCATGAGTATAACTAGTTCTTGCATGGTTGAATTCATTATGGTTATTATTTAAATCTATTACCCTTAGATCTAGATCTAGAATATGCTCTGTAGAATGTTATGTTAATTATGGATTGAATACATTAACTCTTCATCTTGCTAACATCCTACATAAGAAACCCTAAAGAGGGGCCTAGTACCTTTGCGTGCTTTGGGTGAGCACTCATTCTAGGCTGAGTGATGTGCCAACGTGCCTAGGTTATTACTGGTAAATTCTAGGCTACATCATTGGTTCCATTTTGGGACCTCTTTTCGATTTTTTCAGGATGGTTGTGATGAAGACATACCGGTTGACCCTAGAAAGTGTTGAGGAGTGGATACATGATCTAGAAGAAGAATACACATGGAGGTTCAACATTAGATCTGAGTTTAACCACACGCATGGGTGGAACAAAATCTGTATGACAATTTGTATGAGAGCTTCTTCACTATTTTTTGGTAGAACTATATGAGTGGCTGGTTACTTATGCATCTAAAAGGGATTGGAGGTATCACACACTTGTTTGGATGTAGGAAGAATTTCAGGCCCTTTATGATGTTGATCTGATTTGGACACACGTTGTGGATACTTGGTTTCATGGTGTTCTAAATAACTATATTCTAGAGTACTCAATTTCCACTTATTCTTGCCCAGAGGTAGCATAGAATTCAATTTTTATGATATCCCAGGGAACTTACTTGTAAGGCATTCCACTAGTGATCAAAATCTTGATGGTAACCCTAAACTTGGAAAGCAAACTGATGGCTAACTAAACCCCACCATGCATGGGGGAAAGAGAGGTTTGGTGAAAGATGGAAGACCTAGTGGCAAAAAGGTAGAGAGAAGAAAGGTGGCTTAAGTATAATGAGGTGCGTGAGAGGGAAATAGAGAAGAAGCAATGGGATGTTGTAGAGTGAATGGCATTTGAGGAGAGAGAGATGGATCACATGAAGGATTTGGAGCTCACGCAGAAGGCGTGGAGCCAGAGCATCAAGAACTCCCCATTTGGGAAAGCATGACAGGGAACCCCCTCGGCCTCACATGGAAGCGTGCCAATAGAGATGACCTAGGCCATGGGTGTGCATCTGAATCTACCTAGGAAACCTAGCCCTTGTGCTTGGTTTTCCAGTATCTAGTATGAAAATAGTCAACAAGATAATTTAGGTAGTGGGAGAGAGTAGGAGTAAGTCACATAGCAAGTACATCGATGGCAGGGAAAACATCTTCATTGTTGTTTAGAGGTACCTTTTCAAAGTGCATCATCCACACAGAATTGAGTGCGTAGAATTTTGGACTCACTTCTAGGAGTGGTAACACTTCGCAGATTGTAGGGGTTTAGTTCAATACTACTATTGGGACACAGGAAGTACATCTTCTGGTCCATCTTTGACTACATGTGGAGGATTAGAGGTATAGGTGGTTCTAGTTCTAGTGGATCTGGTGGTTCTGGAGGTAGAGGAAACACAGGAGGTTTTGGATCAGGTGGGAAAGGTCCGCACCAACCCCAAAATATTTACATGGAGATGTCTCTTCATCTCTAGAATATAGGGGCATAGAAGATGTTACTAAACATGTGCACATGTGTGAAATACTATGGCATGCAAAAGGGATCATGGACTTCTGAGCAGGGAAAGTCAATTTGCACTACATTACAAGGATGTGCACACAATTTGGTACAAAAGTTTGACCCTGATCAGACTTGCATAGATTATGCAACATTAAAAGATGCTTTCCTTAAAGAGTTTCACATCCTAAGTTTGAGCAGAAGAGTATAAGCGCTCAAGGATATTAAGCAAGGCACTATTGAGAGTGTCAAGGAGTATGATGCCCATTTCAAAACACTTTTATCTAAGCTTTCTTATGATATTCATGCAAGCCAACATGCACAATGGTTCATTGGAGGTCTGATTACACCATTTAGAAGGGCTTTATCACATAAGACATACTCGATCCTGTGAAGCACTTGAAAGCAAATTTTGTGCTGAGGTAGTTGGAAGTATAGACATTAGGGTGAGCCCATTTTGGAAGCACAGATTGTAGCTATGGAAAAAAGTAGTTGGAGAAACTATCGCAAATTCAACACATGAGACACACATGGGGATTTGGTGTACAAATTGTGAAGTGGAAGGTCACACCAAGGATAGTTGTCCCCACAGATCAAGTATGTTCATTATTACTAGACTGTGAGATATGTCATTTAAACCATGATGCTAGCCACTACCCATTATTACAATGTGTAATAAGGAAGAATGTATCTTGCTATTGTAAAATTTTTAGGTCCACAACTCACGATACAGAGGACTATGTAGATTGATTGGTCAGATCCATGATGCTATAGATATTGGTGTGTGATAGACAGAGTCTTAGATAACTCTAAAGGAAAGAATGAGCATCAGGATCGGGATCACAATCAAGTGTGCTATGATCGAAATGAAGGGCATTTTGAAGGAGGTCATGGTAGAGGTCGAGGATACCATGGTGGATTTGGAGGCCGAGGCCATGGTGGTGGATGAGGAGAGTTTCCTCATGGAACATGTTATACATGTGGATCTCCTGACCACTACAGTGTGAATGTCCTCATAATATTACTTGTTCCTTATGTGGAAAGAATCATAGCTATGAGGAATTCCTAGACTTATATGAGCATCTTAGTAAGCAACATAAACAAGAAAACAAAGGCATCAGGGGATGGTTAGGATACAATGCGTTGTGGAAAATTAGTGGATGCCCAAGTTGGAACTAGAATCGAGGTATTTCCTGTAAAGATCACTACCCATGCTAAAGCGGCACATGCCAAAGAAGCATTGCAAAGCATAAGCCTACCATCACTAAGGAGGAGGTTCTACATGCATGGTACCCAGATCCTGTCCATCAAAAGGAGGTTTATCAGGAAACCATGGAGGTACTCAGAAATCTTTAGGGTGAAATATAATGTTTAAAGGAGCAATCATGGAAGATGGAGCAAAAGAAAGTAGCAGAGATGGTCCAATATGATATTGATGACTTGAAGGAGGTGTGAAAAATGTTGTGCCAGGAGAATATCATTCCATTATTAGGGAATTGGCTAAAGGGAAACACTCCACGTGCACAAGTATTGAGACTGGATGATCAGATCCGCATGTAAATCTTCCCCCTCATAGCTTAGACTATGACAAGGAAATCACTCTGAATGTTGTTGTGGATGGATGGATTTTGAGTAATATATTGATTGATACAGGTGTAGAAGTCAATGTGCTTACTTTAGATGCATGGGTATAGATGGGGAGACCCCATTACATCCATCTTCTAATGTATTGTTCATGGCTAATCGAACTAAGGCCACTCCCATGGAGTTTTAAAAGATGCATCCATTACTATATAGGGAGCCAAGTTCACTAGGGATTTTGAGGTTTTAGCACTTGCAGAGGTAGATAGCTTCCCATCTCTACTTGGGTGCCCTTGGTGTTATGTAAATAATGTTGATATTTGGTTCAACAAGGGTTATATCAGTTTTGAAAATAAGGAGGAAAGAGTTATTATCCCTTTAACAGATGGAAAATCTATGCCCTATGTTGAGCCTTTGAGTGAGGAAGATCTGAATAGGATTTATGTACATGTCATCCGAGACCCAGAAGTGCTTGAGCCATCTAAAGAAGGAATCCTTCAGTGGGAAGATGCACAGTCTATTAGTGATACTACAAGTGTTGCTTGTGATAATTGGGCTCATAGTACTTATGAGTTGGTAGGGCATGAAGTAAGAAGCACATTTGTGTGGAACAATAGACCTCGTTGTATCAGGAGAATAAGTAACAACTCGGTACCTCGATACACTAGAGAAGGAGATCCTATGGTATTTCTATGTGCCATGGAGGAACAGTGGATAGACTAGTTGGAGAGATGGAATATGCTAGCATATACCCTGCATGGGATAACAAGCATTGGTGGGTGGTTCACAAGGATAATCTTGTAGGATGGAATGAAATCAAGGATTTCTCTTTCTACTCGGTTTTCTAAGAGCAATGCACCTACTCAAATATGCACTTATCATGGTAATCAACCTGTTCAAGCACCACATTCAATAGTGTGAGAGACTCTGGATAGAGGGGCAGGAAGCTTTACCACCTTCACTCTAGGTGCACAAATTTTATTCCACTTTACAAGGTTGCACATGCATGCTTGGTATGTATATGTGGAACTCCATAGAGAGACTAGAAATTGGTAGGATTTGATTGCAGGAATGATCCAGACTTTTGACTATTTCTCTACTAAACCTCCAGTAGAAGAGGCATTAAGGGTTATAAAGCACTTAACTATGGGAGATAGTGTAAAGGTGGAAGAACTCATTCAGGAGTTATTTGATGGAAATGACTCAGAGCACATTTTTGCTAAAGAAACAAAGACATATATGCCACACTACTTAAGCATGCTTTCCTTGAGAAAGAAAAGGAAAGATGGTCTACTTAGTGGATGATGAAGAAGTAGAAAATCTGGATGTAGATCATTCAACAGTAGGCGTGAAGTTTTGGACAAGTGTGGATAAGACCATGTGCACCTATCATGAACCTATGAAAACAAAGAAAGTGAATATTGGATCAGATGTTGAGCCTAAGGAGGCCATAATTGGGGATTATTGGTCTGACTCTGAAGTGGAAAAAATCATTGAGTTACTATGAGATTATCAGGACTTATTTCTAGGGGATACCATGAACTCAAAGGCATGCATGAATCATTAGGAGAAATGAAGATAAAGCTTAAGGAAGGTGTGCGCCTGGTCAGGAAGAGACCCTACAAGATGAACCCCAACTTGTGTGAAAAGGTCAAGGAAGAAATTGACAAAATGTTGAAGTCTAGAATCATCAAGCCCCTGGATGAGTCAGAATGGGTTAGCCCAATGGTGATCAATATAAAGAAAGATGGTCATGGATTAGGATTTGTGTGGACTATAGGGAGCTGAATGTTGCATGTGTGACTGATCCCTTTCCTACGCCATTCACCGAGGAAATATTAGAAGGTGTTGCAAGGTGTGAGATCTATTCCTTTATAGATGGATTCTAGGTATCATTAGGTTAGGATTACATAAGAGGATCAGAAAAGACTACTTTTACTACTGAATGGGGAATTTTTTCCTATATTGTGATGCCTTTTGGTCTGAAAAATGTGCCTGTTGTATTTTCACGCATAGTTGTCCAAGCATTCAAATATTTTATTCACAACTTCTTACAGGTTTATTTAGATGATTGGATGGTGTATGGACTTGTTAAGGATCATTGTGACAATTTATGCCTAATGTTTGAAAGATGTCACAGTTAAGCATCTCTTTGAACATCAAGAAATGTGTATTTGCTACACCATTTGGAACACTATTAGGGCACATCATCTATAAGGAAGGTTTATTGGTTGATCCAGCTAAGGTTGTAGTCATTATCGGCCTGGAAGAGCCTACCAGTCAAAGTGAGGTGCATGGATTCTTAGGTCACATTGGGTATTATAGAAAATTTATTAAAGGGTATGCTAAGGTTTCCACACCCTTGGAGGAGTTACTAAAAGGAAAAGGGATGTTCTACTGGGGAGAACCACAAGCAAACGCGCATTCGAGACATTGAAGGAGAAACTTACTACAACACCTATTATGTGCTTTCCCTCATGGGACCAACCATTTCATGTACATGTGGACACCTCTGGCATGGCCATTGGTGCGGTGTTGGCTCATCCTAGAGAAGGTATTATAGATCATCTATATTGTTTTTCTAGTATTAGAAGTTGACTCTGCAGTAAAGCATAATTATACAACTACACAGAGCGTGAAGCTTTGTCAATGATCTATGTGCTACATAAATTAGACAAATACTACTAGAAACACCATTTATATTCTATATCGATCACATGGCATTGAAGTATTTGGTAAACAAGCCCATTTTATAAGGGCACATATGCCGATGGGTACTCTTATTCCAAGAATTTGATTTCACAGTTGTGGTAAAACTAGGGAAAAGTAATTATGGACTAGACCATCTATCAGAATATATAGTTATTGGGAGAAGAATGCATAGTAATTGAAGATACCATGCCCGATGCATAGTTATATAGGTTACAATGCACCATCAGAATTAGAGGACATTGTTGTCTTTCTTTACTAGGTATGGCATGGCACTAAAAGGGATGAAATCCTTAGAGAAGAAACAACTTGCCATTTGTGTGGCACCATTTATGTTGATTAGGTGACATGTACAAGTTAGGCCGAGATGAAGTATTACATCGATGTGTATTGGAACATGAGTGCACATAGATATCATGGAGGAGGCTCATGGTGGTATTCAGTGGGCACTATGTAGGTGATGCCACTGCGTGCAAGATTCTACTCATTGGATTATGGTGGGAGACCCTGTATAAAGATTGTAAGGCATATTACAAGGCTTGTGATCACTGTCAGTGCCTTGGAAAACCAAGACAAAGAGATGAAATGCCTTTAAGACCTATTCCTAGTGCAGAACCATTTGAGAAATGGGCTATAGATTTTTTGGGTCCTATTTCACCAGCCACACGTAGGATTGGATCATGTTATATCATCACTTGCATAGATTATCTGACAAGGTGGGTAGAAGCAACACCTACAAAGGATTGTATATAGCAACTACAACAACCTAGGTTTCTATGGGAAAATATTATTACAAGGTATGGATGCCCGTTGAGTTTGACCAAGTGATAGGGGCACACATTTTCTAAATGAGACAATCAAAATTCTATTGGATGAATTCATGATTGCACACCATAAGACTACACCATATCATCCTCAAGAAAATGGGACTGCTGAGGCTTTCAACAAGATTTTGAGCCAGACATTGACAAAAAATTGTGATGTTGGAAGAAAGGATTGGGATGATAAATTTTTTCATGTGCTTTGGGCATATAGAACAACATACAAGTGGTTAAACAAGGCCACACCCTTTCAATTGGTGTTTGGCAGTGAAGTAGCAATCCTTCCTATGGAATTCATGTTACCTTCTTTGCGTATTGCGTGCTGCTGGAGGTCTAGATGATGAACAAGCATTAGAAGAATGAATTGAAAAGTTAATTAAGTTGGATGAGCGATGAGCAATAGCACATGCTAGAGTCAGAAGCAAGAAAAATCTAGGCAGAAAGCATGGCATGATAGGCACATCAGGGACAAAAAGCTTGAGATAGGAAGATGGTGCTTCTTTATGATTCTAAGTTTTTGCGCCATCCAAGAAAACTCAAAGTACATTGGTTAGGACCATATGTTATCACTTACATACTTGAAACATGAGCTTGTTAGTTAGAAATGCTTGATGGAATATGGTTACCCGGTTACTTCAATGGGAGTAGGTTGAAGCCCTACTATAAATAAGTCTTCTTGGTGTTTGTAATAAAGGTGTTGTCATTTAGGTTAGGTTTTCAATTATGTATTCCCTTAATGTATTTCCTTCTTCATCGCTATGCTTTTTCAATTTAGTTGGTGTTTTGTGAAATAAGTGTGTTTGCGTGCAGAAGCTAATTACCATTTGTAGTATTTTTATGCAAGAGGACTGCACATACCATTTGTGTGGGGTGGTTATTGAAAAATGGGTACACATAAAGGAACAAACTACTACAAGTGTTATTCAAGTTTGGAGAGTTGGTGGAAAGAAGATTGCTTCCAAATAAGGACCATAGATGGAGATAAATGAAGGAACAATATAACACGAGGTAAGTAAAGTGGCCATGGAGACTACCAGAGAAGGCACAGTGGTGAGGTACTCAAGGTGCATGGAAGTTTGAAGAGAAGTCTATATCCAGAAGGTAGGAAGGCATGCTAAAAGGTTATAGCTGAGGCGTGAAGATGTACATGAAAATTGTGAAAATGGTCAATTAATGAGAGGATTATTGGTAGGTGAAGGAGCAATAAATGCACTAAATTTTTGAAAATCTATATAAGGATGGGATGCGAGTTCATTTTTACCATTGTAATCACAAAAATTTGAATGAGCTAAGTGAAAAATGAGTTGAGTGAATCGTGTTGAGGTGTGGAGAGTGTGAAACCAAATGTGGAGAGCAGATTTGTGTGCAGAGAAGCTTATGTCCCCATTGGTGAAGGGTTTGAGTGAAGCAGAGTGTTGTGAAAGAGCTAGGGCACGTGATTTCAACTAGGGCACACAGATTTGAGCTAGGGTTTGGACTTTCTCATTACATAAGATAGAAGGCAAGCATTTACACACTACAGAGGACAAAATTTGTGATTTATAGATGGCACCAAAGAAAGCACCTACCGTAGGAGCCAAGGGAAAGAAGAAAGTGGAAGTAGAGGTTGAAATTTCTCCCGAGAGTAATTTCTCAGAGATGTAATACCCAGAAGGTGTGATAGTGGGACAAGAATGGGATTCTCATGTCCGTAATTGCAAGATAAGTGATTACAACCACCACACATCGGATAATAAAAAGGAATTGGACGTGTTGTTGAGTACGAAGACAAACAAGTGCACAACAGAGGACATGTTAGTGTATGATGATGACTGGAGAGAAGTTGTTAAAGTAGATTGGAGTCTACCAGTTGTATGAGCTCCCGTATTTTGGAAAGTATGAACCTTTGTACCAGTGGTTGATGAGTAGAGTACATGAAGACTTTTTCTATTTTGTCGGATGAAGGGTAAGGATTACAACCGCATTGATTTCAACAATAACATGATTAAAGGGCACATGAGTGGATCTGGATAGTGACTTGACAAATAAAGCAGCAATCTTGAGACACATGGAAGGAGTTAGGGTATACCAAGGGTCCGCATGGAATGGATATCGATAAATTGAAGAAGTACCCAGTGGTACAGAAGTTACACATCTAGTGACCAAATTGAATGATCAAGAGAGATGGTCATAGGTGAATACAATGTGGCTACACATTGCAAGGAGAATGTCACAGGGAATAATTTACAACATATCAGGCTACATTGTAGAGACTATCATTAAGGAAGCATGCACAGGTGAGAAAATCAGTTTCGGTGCTATCCTATTGTCCCTTGTATTTATGGAGATCGGAGTGCCCGATGGGCCAAAGAACAAGATCTGGGAGTATCCCATGCAAAACAAGTCCCTTGTAGAAAGATTTGACAAGTACTTGTGTGAAGGGTCAATGAGTGGGCCATTCAAGAAGAGGGCGGAGATGTGGTATGATCGGCTCCACGTGACATTTGAAGAGGAGTGGCGCATCCCAAGGAGTTACCTTCGGTGGTGGGAAAGGTAGTAGTTCATGGTGTACCAACACTTCTACATCATGTGATTTGTAATGAAGGATGGGACTTGGAGCCCCTGGTGTAAACTATCGTATGCCTTCATAGTGCACTGCTACTTCTAGGCATCAGTCCATCATTTTACTGATGCACATCTGCCTGAATTTTGTTGCAGATAAGGTAGACTGTGACTACCACACGTTGTGGAAGACATATGTATATCCAAGTCGACTGCCTATATTGAGAGGCTAATTTTAGATATGATAAGCATGAAGCTTGTGAGTTTGGTGATTGGAGATAGTGGATCCACACTTATATACCTTCAGCTTAAGCCTAAGTTGGAGGGTAACAAGTATGTAGAGAATGAGTTTGTGCTCCCTAGGGCCGCCTAAAGGAAAGCATATAGTGGAGAATGTACCAGCTCTGAAGCCCACCAAACCTATAGAGGTAGATGATGAGGAGGAAGAGCGTGAAGACAAGTGGCGGGTACATAGAGGCCAGAAGGCAACCCATGGATAGGGTAGAAGTTGAGCACGCAAGTACTCCACCCCAGGCACAAGAAGAAGGAGATGAAGAATTGGAAGTAGGAGCAGATCTTGAAGAACACCGCTTTAAGAGGGTGTTTAGATGAACAAGAACTCAAGATGCTACTCCACAATCAATACGAAGATCACCACGACTCTCTCCATAGAAGGAGACATTTGAGAAGAGAAGGAAAATGAAGTTGAACGAGGAGGCGGAGGAGTCTGAAGAGAGCGCACCTGGATCTCCTATACAACCAGAGGATGTGGAAGAGACCAAGGATGAAGAAATGAAGGTTGAAGAAGGAGTCAATTAGCAAGAGAAATAGAGCAAGATACTACTCAGGACATAGAGGTCAACTCCAAACCTTGGCGCTCAAGTTCCTAAGGGGCCAAGGTCAAAGAGGGCAAGTGGAGAGTATGTTGCACCAGTCATGGGTTATGAAGAGGACACAAGTAAAATTGTCTACATGCGATTCCAGAATATAGTGGGCCTTAAGGACTTGTATGGATGGGAGTTGATGGACCCTGACATGGAAACCACCACGTGCGTGAGGAAACAGTTGTCATGGTCCATGCAAACTCACATGGATGAGCCTAATTTTGATGTGTGTGAAGAGTCTTGTGTGTCAAGGAGAATGAGAAAGGCACCACAAAATAGACATATAACCATCAAACCCATGGTTATGTCTGATGAACAAGTGAGTAATGCCTTAGTGAAGGTATCTACAGAGGTGGCATGTAGGAATGTGGATAAAGTTTCCACCATCAAAGCGCTAAGAGAAGATATTAAAGCACTAAGAGAAGACATCAAAGCCAAAGATACAAGAGATCACACATCTGAAGGGAGAGAAGGACTTAAAATAAAGAAGAATGTAGCATTCATCAGTATGGAAGAGGAGATTGGTGATCATGTCTTGAAAGCAAGACCACACTTAGAGTCCAAGGTACCTAAAAGGTTCCCTTTGACTATGCACTATGTGCATACATTAGTTGATTTGGTGCTTGAGGATGGACCAATTCGCATGCCAACACCAAAGGACCCTGAGACAGGAGGTAAAGAGAAAAAAGGCTTTAGTAGTTAGAAAAATTTCATCATACGAGCATTACTTCAAACCTTGCAGGAGGATTTGAAGAAAATAGACCAGACACTAAACATATGTGCAGCTCTAGAGGTAGTAATAAGGATCAGGACAATAGTAGAAGACAATGAAGTCCTATGAAGGAAATGAAAGATGAGACATTGGGACATGCGGAAATATTGGCATTAGTCAAGAAAAAGCGCGAGGCCCTTGCAAGCTGCATGACCCCCATAAGGAAAGATTAGATGAGATTGGAAAACGTATAGCACAGAAGATGGATCTGTTGGAAGGAAGAATGTCTACTATGTCCAACATTGTTCTGGTGTTGCAAAACGAGAAGGGAGAAATTGCCCAAGATGAGTTGGAATCTATTACAGCGGACATTCCAAAGAAGAAGAAAAATCTAAGTTATCCGAATGACAGACTTTGGAAGCTGAGATAAAAGAAGAATATCCAGAATTAATTCTTCTAGTTGAGATAGAGGATGTTACAAAGTGTGAGAGTTCATTCTTTGTACATAAATTCTTTCATTTCTTTCAATTCCTTATTCTTTATTATTCAAAGAGAAACCATTGTCAGGGAGCAAGCAATGTAGTTTAGTGTGGGGTAATGTTGAGTGGACAAGAGTATGATACTTAGTAGAAGGCACACGAGAAGGTTCACGCGTAAGAACATAGTACATTCAAAGGTGTAGAAGGATAGGAAAGGACGCGTGCATGAAAGGACAAGGAGCCATTTTCACGATTCTATTTTGGAACTTAGCCATTTTTAAAGAGTAATGCTACTTTTGGGAGAGAGTACGATGATAAGCGCTTTAGCATGCGACTTATTTTGTGAATTATGGAAGCGGTGAAGGGCAAGTCCCCACCCTTATAAATATGTAGTGATCTGCGTAGCATAGGAGGGAAAGTCCCCACCCTGGATATGAACTATTGTGAAGTTATGTTGTCGAGATCTTATGTGAAGCATGAGCTATGGTATTATTTATTATAAGAAGCTTTTGTGTATTTATTGTGTTTAATATAATGGAGTGTATTGGTTGAATCAAGGTGTTAATCATAAGTATAACTGGTTTTGGCATGGTTGAATTCATTATGGTTATTATTTAAATTCGTTACCCTTAGATCTAGATCTAGAATATGCTTTGTAGAATGTTATGTTAATTATGGATCTGAATACATTAACTCTTCATCTTGCTAACATCCTACACAAGCAACCCTAAAGAGGGGCCTGGTACCTTTGTGCACTTCGGGTGAGCACTCAGTCTAGGCTGAGTGATGTGCCGGCGCCCGGGTTATTACTGGTAAATTCTAGGTTGCATTAACTCTCTCGCACTATGATGAGCTATCACTATCATGTCCAAGTGTGAGTTTTCGAACTTGAAATTGTGCTCACTCGCACATTGAAGTGTGATCACCAACTTCTGGCCTCCCATTGGAGTCAATATTTGAATTTTAGCATGTAAGAAAAAAACTACATCACAACAGTTCGCTAGGCTATACAAATTTTGAAAGCCATAGGGGAAAGAAGCCAATGATTGTGCATAAGCCAATGACTGTGAGAGGTAATGTGTAGGGATAGGACCACTAGTTGTAAAAATCGAAGTCAGCATTTATAACTTTTATACTAAAAATTTAGAAAAAGGTAGACAATAACACAAGTAAAATCAAGTCACATGTACAAATCAGCCAATAAAAAGATGTAACTTTGACCCTGCTAGGTTGATTTCACCTAGCATGTGCTTTCATCATGTAAGTTAGCAATCGCTAAGCTTATTGAAGATAGCGTCTGCGGTGCTTATGTAAGATAATAACCGTTTGGATTATGTAAGATAGGCGGGTGCTTGGCTTATGAAGATAGCGGTTGTGACGCTTATGTAAGATAGCGGTCATTTGGCTTATGTGGGGGAATCAAATAATAACAAAATAGAAATCCTAAAATAGTGAAACTAAAATCCAAAAATCGGATTTATAAATTGGATTACAATAGTGGTGAACTTGGAATCCAATAATCATGCTATCGGAATCCAATATTAGCCAAATTGGAATCCAATAATAGCAATATTGGAATCTAATAATAGTGATATTGGAATCTAATAATAGTGAAATTGGAACTAGAATAATTCCAATAATGACAATATTGGAATCCGATATTGCTACTAATGGATTCCAATAATAGTAATAATGGAATCTAATATAGACAAAAATGGAATCCGATATACACAAAAACGAAGATGGATTTCTTCCAATACTTGAAATATAGGAGTCTCAATTTACTGGAATATGTCCCAATTTAGTGAAATAAGTGTTGGATTATTACATAAAAACTAATGATTTAGGAACATAGATAGATTTTAGAAGAACAAATATATAAAGGAATAGAGTACGAGAACACATGAATAAGTATGCATTGTTCACATAATCTCAACATGGACAAAACCATCCAATAGGGATGGGACAATCATGATGTATCTTATCTTGGGCATCTTTATGACAATAAGATTTTTGTAGAGCATATAGACTTTATAGGTTTTTGGTATAAATTTAGGGACACATTACATAGTTCAAAGTAGAGTTTCACTACATTTCAATAACTAGTGTGGGGGCATGATTGATTTATTCTCCTTTCTCATAATCATAATAACTTTTACAATACATAGTGTGGGGGCGTGATTGCGTTATTCTCATTTCTCATAATCATAAGAACTTTTACAATACATAGCTTGGGGGAATGAAAATTTCTTAATTCTATTTAGATTGGCACATTTTGGTACATCGACACATTACAATGCATGGTGGGGGCATGAGACTACTTCATTCCCTTGTAACTTTTCACTACTTTACACATTGGGACCTAAATCCATTTGCAATGGGGTGGTTTTATGGATGGAAGATTTTGGGGTAGTTGGACACCTTAAGACAATCTTCCTCTAATCCCCTTTAGAATGTTTAAGGGGTGGCTAACCACCTTATTACACTCTTCCCCTCTCTTTCAGTAAAGGATTTTGAGGGTAGTTAGATGCCTTGTGACATGTTATCCCCTTAATCCTAGGTCATATATTGGGATATGTGTGATCGAATTGTGGCTAACATAATCTCTTAACATGTCATATCACATTTATTCATGCTTTCATATGCTTAGTAGGTTGGCCTTGGTACTTAACATATCATAGTAGGCTATATATGAGTTGGTAGCTGGTAGATGATCATTATATTTAGCACTAGAGTCTTATTATATGGTTTGGAGGTTCCCCCCTCAAAGTGGCTAAGTCATTATACTTACATATTGTGGTCATTTCTCTATATTTTGGTATTATATAGTGTTCTATTATTGCTAATATTTATATATATCTAATTAATTTCATTACATGACACCTTTCTTCAGTATGTTGGGGAACTCATTTCCCTTCATGTTCGACTACTTCTCCAAATCGGGGGACCGATCACCCCAGTCCTCCAACAAATTAGTTCTAGTCCCTCTCTCTAAGTGCATCAATAAGGTCCGAGCTTCTCTTTTGACAAGGCAAATATGTGTATTCCTTTCATGCCTTGTTCTCTTTCTATTTTTAAAATTTCAAATGTGATTTCAATATATTGTTAAAGTTCAATTTTTTTCTATATAGGCATTGACTACACTCTATATTGTAGGTTTTCATAATTAAGATTTTGCATAACCACCTCCAATCATCTCAAACAATCAATCACACAAGTGATAAAAGACAAAGTGTGTTTTCACACTCATGTATTCTTTTCATTTAAACAAGCAAATTTAATTTCCTAGCTTGGGGGTGGGGGTGAAAGGGGGTATGTAGACACTTAAATTTGGTAATTTATCACTTGATGATGTCAATATTAATTTAATCCTTAAATCATTCTTGGTGCACTTGTTTTGAGCCTAATTGTTATATCCATAGTATTATTCCAATACTTTTTCTTCCTATTGCACTACTTAGTCACTCATAAAACAAATTACACCATTCCAAAACAATTTATCATTCATAATTATCTTATACAAAGCTTTTCAACCTTGTATATGCTTTGTGGACCAAAGCGCCAAACATGGACCAAACCACCAAATGGTTTGGTGCGAAACTAGTAGTTTTTTCCCAAACCTTCTAATGGCCATTTTTCTCAATTTGATTCATTTCTTTCCTTGTGGGTCAACCTTAATGTAAAATTATACATATGAAACCCTATATAAGCAAGTCAAACACACTCATTTACTCACCTAATAATTACTTAGCACTTTTTGCAAGCACTCCTAAAGAAAAAAGCCACTTAAAAGGAATTCAAAGTTCTCCTAAAATTCTTTAAAGTAGTAACACACATTAGAGCAACCCATACACAAATATAAAGCACTCAAAACCAAGATTTAGAGCCGGTTTCTGAACCAAAGACCATTAGAGCCAAATCAAGCACCAAGTAAGAAAGCCATTACAAACATTAATAAGTGACCGAATTATCAAATATAGCTACATCCATATATGTATAAAATATTTAGGTGAATAAATACATGTGGTTTGATGCCTCTTTAGAGTAGTTCCAATGTAATGATGTATGGATTGAATTACAACCCAAACACTAACATTTTTACAGGGGTTTATCCATGGTTAGGGTTCATGTCTTTTTAGTTGATTACAAAGGGTTTCACACATTTGTGAGACCTAATTTCTTATAACAAAGCATATCACAATTAGTCATAAGGGCACAAAAAGTTCCAGTGTCAAGATCATCTTGGATAAAACCACTTTATGGACGAAAGTACCAAATAGAGTGGGAAATTTTGGTTTGAGTTTGACAATTTGGTCCTACTAAAGTATACACTTCCGTAAGCGAGATGAAGCATCTACATGACATTTCTAGTATATTCATCATTTTATCACACCCATATTAGCTTCCAGATCATCTAAATAGCTAAGTGTGTTTGCTTTCTCATGCTTTACTCTATTTAACACATGTTTTAATTAATTGATCTTACAAATTGTTATATATAAACCTGAATATACATCCAATTTCTAACCCTTATCTAAAATTGAATCAAGAAAAATAAATTATCCCCCTTTCCTAACACTTAAATCATGTTGAGTTAATTCACTACCCTATATCAACCAAAAATAAAATTGAAGTAGTAAGTGTTAGGGTTGAATGGAGGGCTTCATCTTTACTAGTATTATATAACACACACATGTTACCATATATTGTGGAAATACATGGGCTTGGTCCCTATTCATAGTAGTGGTGTGTAGCATTATGCTCATCACATCGGTGAGGATGGGGTGAGGCAGTCCAACCCAAAGTCTATTAACTTTGTTTTTAGGCCTCAAACATGAAAGTCGTGGTTTCAAATAAGGAGAAGCAATATCTCAAGACAACGGTGACCAAATAGACACATAACCAAAAATTAGACCTCTGAGAGGCAGGCAAACCGGATCCCAACATTCGGAGTTGAGCGTGAGTATAAAGGACATGTTTATAACTCTCGGTCTAGGTTCAACCATGAAGGTGTCAAGACATCTATGAACTTGTCTTGCATAGAGTTCTAAGTCCCACATTTTTCTGTAACTTTAAGACACCCTACTCTACTTTTGTGTAAATTTTGAGCACTCTGTCAAATTGTCTAATCACAAAATTATGATTTCTCTCTAACCCTAAGACCCTAATTTGTAATTTATTGATTATCATGACAAAACTATTGGCAAATGCAAGATAAGCATATTTTAGGGTTGTTTATCTTAGTTTAAAATTATCATTATTGTATAATATATTAAATTAGGTCTTAAACCATACTTTTATATTACACAAACACACACCTCCTACTTCTACGATGGGCCCCAAGTATTCCACATGGGATAGAGTCATTATACACTTAACAATATTTGATTTGGGGGAGCATATCACTCCATCTTGCTGCAAAGTTAAACTCCGACCTAGGATCCCAAATGAGTATTTCAAACCTTCTTTAACTCGGTGTTAATATTTCAATCGATGTCACTACCAATTATTACCACTTCAAAGATTTTAATTTAAAATTAAATTAAAAAAACACTTTGAGCCAATATTTCAAACATTTAATTTTATTCATACATTTGATCTAGGAGGAAAAATTCCAATTAAATCCTTCTTCGAATAATGAAGACAAGATAATTAACTTACCTTGTATTTTTCTTTCCATCTCTCGGCTATCCAAACCATGAACTTTCCAAAATTTGTGGAATCTGTATTTCACCATCTCATAAAGCTATAAACTAACCTAAGACCCCAAATGAATATTTCAAACCTTCTTCATCTCAAAGGCCAATATTTCAATCGAAGTCACTACCAATTATTACCACTTCAAAGATTTAATTTAAAATTAAATTAAAAAGACACTTAGTGCGAATATTTCAAACATTTAATTTTATTTAAACATTTGATTGGGAGGAGAACATGACACCCCATCTTGCAAAGCTAGAAACTAACCTAAAACCCCAAGTCAATATTTCAAACCTTCTTTTAACTTGGTGTCAATATTTGAATCGAGGTCACTTTCAGTTATTACCACTCCAAAGGTTAATGATTTAAATTAAATTTAAAAAGAGATATTTAGTGCTTAGTACCAAACACATTAATGTATTAACTCTACTAGTACACATGATAAAAAAATGGCCAAAAAAATCACAAAATGATTACAAGGAAAAACTCACTAGAAAAATCACAAAATAGTTACAAAATAATGGTACAATAAAATGTTGGCCAAAAAAATCACCATAGGAAAAACATTTAATTTTATTGAACCGAGGTTGTGGTCTCACAAGAGGGCAAGCTAAATATTTTGAGCAGAGATATGGAAGAGAATAAACATGGTACTTTAACATTAATAAGGGCCCACAAATTTTTATTACGTCGAAGGCGCAGTATAAGTGAGAAAGAACCACCCAAAATTGATGATAAGTAAGTACAAATATCCATGGATATTTTTGTTTCCGTATGTGAGCATCGATTTCAATCGTGACCATTTATTTATAGCTAATTTCTCAGAAACGTGCCTCTAAATTCTACCCAGCTAACTTAGCAGGGGAATTTTGAAACCTCCAGTTCTCATCAATCCCAAAGCCTCTGCTATAAAAATAATTTAACTATCTTCAAAATATATGCCAGCATTATAGCAGTGACGAAAAATATCTAAAGCTTTGAAGTAGAGCAGTAGGAACTCAAGACTTGCACAGAATGTACATAGAAATGCCGCAACTCTCATGAAAAGAGAAATAATAATAATAATGGTTCCCCTTACCGCTTCTTCAAAGTTTTGTTTGGTGATTTCCAAAGTCTCTGGTACAAAAATAGTTTAACTATCTCCGAAATATATGCCAGTAAGGCATTATGGAGGTGACGAAAAATATCCAAGGCTTTGAAGTAGACCAGTAGGAACTCAAGGCTTGCGTAGAATGTACACAAAAATTCCGCAACTCTCACGAAAAGGGAAATAATAGTTCCCCTTCTTGCTTCTTCAAAGTTTTGCTCGGGGATTTCACTAATGTTCTGGTAAGATTTTATGCATTATTTGATTCATGTCAGTGCAAATGATTTATGGAAAAAATAAATACTTTGTTTTGTAAAAACCTGATCCTGGATTTTGAATGTGTTTATAATGTAGCACGTATACCCAATCATATTTCTAGAAGGCCCGAGAAGACAGAAATTGAGTTGTTTAATTCACACTTGCAATTCTTATTTGGAAAATCTATAGAAGAATATTTGTTCAATAATATTTTGTAGGGGTCTCGTATAGTTCAGAAAGAATCAATGCTTTTAATATGGGCATTTATTAGTCATTCCATTTTATGATTAGTAAGTATGTTTGTGTATTATATTGGGTTATAAAGTGTGTTGTGGAATATTAATTATAAAATACAAGCACTTTATTTTAAAATATTATTTAGATTACAATAAAATTATTTCTTCTTTATGTATTTGTTGAGTGTTGCTTGAAATGAGACTCCACGAAAAAAATTGTGGCACATTGTTGTTTATGAAGGGTTTTTATCCACCTCGAAAGCTCCTTTGGCGCTACAATTCCACTCGAGAACACCGAATTCGCTCTAAATGACATGGTTGTCCACCTGGCCAACTTTGACAATGCACAAAATCCGGTTATATGGAAGAAATCTATAACGTCATCTTGGGATTTTTTAAGATTTCAAAACGTATTTGATAGTTTTTATAACATTCCCCTGTCACATGTTGACATGGACTTATTCACAGAATCCGTCATTTCTTTAAAGCATTGTTTGTATTATAAATATTAGTACGAAAAAATAGCAACTTGTTATATTCATTGGGTTGGATTCTCTTATGGTTTTATGGTACATATTTTTTTTTACACTAAGTTCATATTTATTAGTGATTCTCCCAATTAAAGATGAGATTTGACACCCATCTCGGTCACTTTTTTTACATGTTTTAACCATATTTTAAACTTTGTAAAATAGTCTACCGTCCCTATTTGACGTGAAGGAATTTGGCAAAACCGTCATTATCACCACGAACACATTCAATATAAATATAAGTGCATCATTATATAGATATTTAAATAACATATTTTGCTGAAAATATATTTATATCGAGCATATAATACTTGAAACATACCCGACCCTCATAAATACAACTAAAAACAATGTATTTTTAAAATTATTTAATAAAGAAAAAATATTTGACAGAGATGGATGGGTTGTTTAACACCCTTTAACGTTATAAAAATTTGGTTTGACAAGTGGGTCAACCATCAAATCTCATCCCTGCTCCCAATGATTCTCCCAAGCTCCATTTAGGTAGAGTTTTTAACTTTCACAAATTTTAACGCTAAGTTCATATTTGATTTAACAAAAATAGAATTTATGTTAAACCCTATATTGCAATGTAGCAACAAATGAATAAGCAATAAAGTACAAATTTGGCCTAAGCAATAAGCAAGATAAATGTAAAACCCTAAGTGCAAGAGGGAGGAAAGAAGACTTAGCTGATTCACAATAATCACGAAGTGTGCAAAGTGGAGAATTGACAAAACAAAAGTGCAAACTAGAACAACCAAGCTAGAAAAATGCAAAAGTGTCAAAACAAGTTGGACTGAGGTGCCTGGGTGTTGTAGACCACTGTTGGGTGCCCATGACTGCAAAAATGGCCAGAAACTGGTTTCTTCAGTGTCACTTCTATATCATTGCCCTTCACTGTTGATCACATGTATATTGCACTAAGTCCACGAGATTCGTCTGTAACCTACAAATACCTGTAAAACCCCAAAACACATCAAATACTAAAAAGAAAAAGATGCAAATGGAGAGTCGTACTGACCCCGACAGTCACCCGACTAAGTGAACTTACGATCCGGGCGTTGTACTACATTTCAGACTCCGTGTAGTTTTGCATGTGTGTGTAGAATCGTGCCCTAGGTGGCTCTTGTGCTGACACACTTGAATAGAGAGCAATAGCTAGATGTAGAAGATGTAAATAGATGTGTGCATGGGAAAATGAACTTCCCTTCTTATGTGTGTATGCGAAGAATGTAGTCCCTTGTCCCTTGAATAATAGCTAGATGGATGTTTTGATGCTCTTGTAATGCCTTTGGATGCAACCTTAGGTGATGATAGTAGATGTTTAGTGCTTGGTCTTTTATTATGGTCATATAGCTTTGTATTTATATGATTCCCTTGTTTGAATTTTGTAATTAACCACTAAAAGGCCAACCCATAAGAAAATAAGATGCCCAATAACTAGAAAAGACCCAAAAGATGCGAGCAAGATACAAAGAGGTTGGGGGCGCCTAGGTGTTGGTGTCCAAACTCAGAAAAGCTAAAGTATCAAAAGTTAGACTAGGCAGTAGGGTGTGTAAGACAAAAAAACCATAAACAAAGCATAGAGGCCAAAGATAGTGGTCAATTAGTAGTTTTCTCGCTTAGGAATCATATGAATAATGGTATGTGATCAGGACCTATAAATGTACCCAAAGTGCGTGATTTAGTGTCTACAATATTTATTAGTGATTCTCCCAATCAAAGTTGAGATTTGACGCATGTCTTAGATTTTTTACACGTTTCAACCATATTTTACACTTTGTTAAATAGTCTGCCCATCCCTATTTGACGTGAAGGAATTTGTCAAAACTATCATTATTACCACGAACACATTCAATATAAATATAAGTGCAACATTACATAGACATTTAAATAACATATTTTTCTAAAAATATATTTATATCGAGCATATAATACCTGAAACATACTCGAACCTCATAAATACATTTAAAAAATAATGTATTTTTTAAATTATTTAATAAAGAAAAATTATTTGACAGAGATGGACGAGTTGTTTAACACCCTTTAGTGTCCTAAAAATTTGGTTTAATGTGGGGTCGGCCATAAAATCTCATCCATGCTCCTAATGATCTACCAAACTTCATTTAGGTAGAGTTTTAAACTTTCACAAATATTTAAAAATTAAAAATGACGGTCATTGAAAATTTGTAGATGCAGGGGTTAAATTTGACTGGCCACCTATGTTTGTCAAACAATTTTTAGGTGACGGTAAATTTTGAATGTTGCCCATCAAAAATACAAAATAATGTTATTTATACATTACTTATAAAATTTATAAACGACTACTCCATATTTATTTAACTATGTTTAATATATACTAATATAATTTACATATAAATATATATATAAATGACGATCACATTTTAAATATACAAGTCGCACATGACGGTTGTATAAAATATTTGAAAAATTTTACGTCCAAAATCACGAAAAACATCTAAACGACCGTCAAATTTAACCGTTATGTAGATGTCCTTGAAAATCTCATTAACAGTTGGCCTTGATCGTCAAATCTCATCCCTGATACCATTCACATGTCCGCATCTATTTGGTCAATGTGCATTCAACAATGTCAACTTACAACCTTCGTGTGCACGTGGAGCTCCGGAATTAAATTCATAAAGCATTCCAGATAGTCTTTCCTAGGCATTTAGTTGGGCTCTTTTTGGACCAACGCAAAAAGGGATTCATCATCTTCGGCTGCAAAAAAAATATTGCAGATGCTTTCTAAAATAATGCCAACGTCGTGTTGTGCAAGTTCAAACATCACCTCTCTACTCTAAAATATTGCAAAGAATGGACCCACTATAGTGTATTGATCTTTACGTTGACGTACACACCCTAAAGCCTTTGAAGAAAAAAATATTCCTTGCATTCAATATTATGTTTCAATTAAAAAATGATGCTTTATGATGTTTTATGCTCACTCAACGTATGATTTCATACTAGGCATACATGTTCAACTCCAATGTACCATGATCGAAAATGTAAGGATAATTATTCATTGTAACTAGCAATTGCATCTAGGTGGTGCACCAAAGATGTTGATAGGGATGCGTTGAAGAAGTTAAAGTTGAAGGATTGAAGGTGGGGCATTGGGATGCCAAATTAAAATCCCTACTTTTTATTGGATTTGCAACTTTTAAGGATTATTGCAATCACATTGTTATGTTTTTACTAACATAAGCGTGAAAGAAAAACAATAAAACTTGTAAACAAAAGTGAAAAAGGGTATATGCTTTCTCGCAAGAGTACCGATTCATGTGTCTAGACATCCATAACTCCAACGACAATACTTATTTATTATTTTTTATGCTATATTGTTTGTTAACAAAGAGGATAAGTTAGAAGACGAGAATGGGATGAAGGTCATGACGGGAAAAGGAAGAAGCCTCTCGAGACTCAAATATACACAACTTTCCTTTTTGTAAGTAGTGGTGAAGGAGACTCTACAAAGCCTCCAAAGCCAGGGAGAATGTGGATGTCAGGTTCAATGGCCCAAGGATTATCCCCTTAGGCATGACTCATCATGGAACAAACCCACAATTCAATAATCCTCTATTCTTTTGAAAAAACAAAGATTGAAAAAGTAGATACGTCAACACTAATTTATACACCAAAAAGATAGGCAAGAAGGAATTATCCACAAACATTTTGCATCATACCAATTGTTGGATTTGTAATGTTAACAAGTAATTAAGTATTTGTCAACCATGTCTTGCTTTTTGAGATATCTCCATAGTACGTTTCCTCAATGACCTACACACCCCACCCCCTTTGTACCATCAAACAATTGATAAAAATGGCGCTCGGTTAACTTTGTGCTAGTCGTATTATCATTTTTTGGTGAGTTTTTTGCATTAGTTCCCCTACGATTTTTGTCTCCCCTTGAATTATCTCGCCCTCAAACCCCTTCTTGATCACCCATCATTGTCCTTTGATATTTCACTCCCTCCAATTTAACTTCTTCGATGCATCGCCTTCGGCGTTTCCATTGCACAGTTCACATGTGATTGCTAGTTTATTTTTGCAGACAAAATATGAGACTTTAGCAATAACAAAAACAAGGTCCATGAATCCCAATGAGAATATCGAAAGGAAGAATTGGGAGGAAAACTCAAAAAAATTAAGCAACTGATTTTCCTTTGTGCCCCCACTACTTTTTATGTGCACTTGTAAGCCTCTCATTAAAATATAACCACTCGAAATTTGGGATTTTTATTGAGTTTAACTAGCAACAACAATTTTTTAACATAGAACCACATACCCGTGACTACCCTTCACTCAAAATGCACCTATGGATGGGTGCGCGACCCATCAAAACACATGATACCATGCATGCACATGCCTTGGTGGGTCCTGGCGTCGGTCACATCAGTGGTGTGTTGTGTATTTCAACAAAATGAAATCAAATCATGTTCAAGCAGCCAACATGCGGTAGCTGGATTGGTGGGGACTGTGTGCTGCGTCCAAACATGTCATGGGTTCGATCCCATCGCACCCCCTGCGCATGCAGTGAAAAATACAGTGTGTTTTTCAACCACCCAAAACAAACTAAATATGAAATTGAATGACACGTGCCAAGCATCACATCATGAGTCGCATGAGTATTTCATACATGCATCGGTGCATTTTGAGTGAAGGGTAGCTCTGCCGAGCCACATCTCCCAACTAAAAAGAAGCACTAGCCCCCATGGGACCACGTTCTAACCAGGTAATTGTTATTTATAATAACCCGGACTTCAAAAGTTTGCCAAACTGCAGTTCATTTGCTCCATAAGTAATTTTGTCTGTGTCCGCTCCGCTCTGTGCACACAACTAGGTACAAATGCCCTTTTTCAGAGTCAAACCCTGTAAAGGTCATACTGTTCTTTCCCCAATTTAACACAGATAGGTATATAACAATTTCTTCTCAAAGGCAGGCTCATTTTTTTAGAACAGAAACCCAAACAGTAACTCAAAATAAAAATTACATACGATGATTTCGATTGGCAAGGCATTCTATACCATGGGGTTTTGGGTTCGCGAGACAGGGCAAGCACTCGATCGACTGGGATGCCGCCTTCAAGGAAATTATGGATTTCAAGAACAATGTATATCTATAAACATATACCCTAACTTCATTTTTTGTTTTTTCTGTCATTTTTATCTTATTTCTAGAAAACTTCCTGCATTTTCTAATTTTAGGTAGGGTTTAGGGCCTCTGCATTTAGGGCAAGGGACAATTTAATTTATATTTACTGCCGTGCGTATGTGCTGAGCTAGTGTATACTAACATTAACGAATATGCATCCTTCCATTTTACTAGTTTGGTGTTTTCAGAACCCATTTTAATTTCTATGTATTAAGTATTTGCCAAGGGGCGCTCAGATTATTCATTCTTCTGGCCCAAGGCTTTTTCTAAATTACTATGAATTTGTGCTTGATAAACCTTGGGTGAGGGTTATGGGCCATTTTTAGTGTGTAGGGACGTACTTGGTCTACACTCTTAACATTTGTAAATATGGGTCACACTCCATTACTGGTATAACATAACCTTTCCATATCTCCGTACAGGCGAAATTTTAAGACCACCCCCAACCACCCCTCCAAAAAAAAAAAAAGAAATTTGACTTTCACGCTAATGGCGAATATGAAGAAAAGTTGGCCGGTGACAACATATATTATGTTATCGGTTGATAGTATATGATGTCGGCCAAAAATATATGTAATTTTTTGAAAAATCATTTTTGACAATAGCATTTAAAATGACCGGCTCAATGAGAAATCAAATATGGTACAAACAAATTTAAAAAAAAAAAAACAAATTTCATTGATTTTGTATGGGATTTTTTTGAATTTTTTTGATGTTAGCAATTAAAATGATCGTCTCAATGAGAAATATGTCCTCCCAAAATATGGCGCAAGCAAAACAAAATCCTATACTTTGTTTTAAAATTACTCTATTGCTCTTTGGACGATAGCTTTTTGTATGCTCCCGATGCTACAAGACAACACAAAATATTTATGCTATTGGCCGGTAGCATAAATATGCTATCGACCGACAACATTAAGGCGAATATTGTGAATTTCTTTCGCGGGAATGGCGAATTGACCCCTAAAATTAACTTGTACCTAGAAATTTTTGGCAACCTAGTCCTAATTCCTACCCAAAAAATTCTCTAATTTCAAATTTCAAAAACTAGAATATTCATGAATAATCTAAGATTCGCCATTGAAATTCTCCCTGTCTCCGCAGATTATAGGTCCCCCTAGCGTGGGACAGGGTAACACTCTTTAGTATCCTCCATTACCACAACCCCGTGGACAATTGTTTATTTTCAACTAATTTTAGTATTGTATTGTACTAAATGAGTATGTGTGCTATGATACACGAGTACACTTCCTTCTATTTGCTATGAGGTAGTCCACACTCGGACGATCTATACTTTCTACAGCCAGACTGGCTTTTACGACTAATTATCCCAAACTATTTTTATTCCTTTGTATTGGGTGGATGCCAAGGGGCACCCAGGAAATGCACTATTGTTGCCCATATATATACATACATATACATATATGTGTGTGTATATATACATATACATATATGTGTGTGTATATATACATATACACGTATATATACACACACACATGCACACACATGTGTGTGTATATATTCCAAAAATTATTTTAATTCCATCTTGGTAGCAACTGTCGCCCCTCTTCTACATGAGTGAAGGTAAAGGTTCAGGTCTGTTTTAGCTCAGACATGTCTCTTAGACACCTCTCTTATGGAAATGAATTTTTTTTCAATTTTACCTTATGTATATTGTTCAAATTTTATATCCCTTGTGTTTTGAGGTGTTCGACCTCATGTCCAAGATTGGAAATAAGTCAGGCCTTGCCAAACTATCTACTATAGGAGTACAAAATGCACAGGGAACACATTGTCAAGTTTAGTTCTTGTTTTCTTGTGGCCTAAGTAGGGAACACACCTTCGGGACTTCAACCTGCTTCATCACCATCGGAATGACTCTTCCTTACCACTTAGGCATGATTGCATCATCTTGTCTGCCTGCTTCTGCTTGTTACTCATTTGTATATGGATAGGATTGCCACAATAATAGCATGTGACACTGCTGAATGACTTCGTAGACTTCTGAAGTTTCTCTTAGATTCTTTAGTTTTCTTGGGATTTATTTTTCTCGTGATTTTCCTTGGTTTTACATTTTTCCTTTTGATTATTTATTTGATTGGCAGGTTTATTTTCCTTGTACTCTGCAGCATTGGGACACAAGGTTTCCAATTCATCACCGATCATTAATATTTGTTTCTGTCAGACTAATGCCCCTCTCGTGTTATTGAACTTAATGATTCGAATTTCCAACAACTATCACACTTGCACATGAATGTAGCATAAAATAATTCTTTTTTTGGATCAGTTTCACCAAGAGCACCCAATTGGATTTTAAGCCCTCTAATTGGCTGCATGTGATCGATCATATTGTTATCCAACCTGGAGACTTTTGAGTTGATTTCTTAAAATTAAAGCTTTGGCATGATTTGTTTGTTCTTACAATGGAGTCATTTCCATTACTTTGGCATAATAAAATGACAAATATTTCAAACCTAATTCTATCGGAGTCACAAAAATTAATGGGCACAAACTTCAATGTATGGAGCCATAAGATTTTGACACTTGTAGAATTTCGTGATTGTGATAAGATAATCACGGGCAGCGAAGGCAACTGCTACAAACTTTGCGGATTATGACAAACATCATAAGGAAGCTCTATTGCTTCTCAAGTTGTTGGTATTGGATGATATGATACCGGAAGTGTAGAATGCCACTGTGGCAAGCACGTTATGGACGAATCTGAAAGACAAATATTAGACGTCAAAGAAAGGACGAGTTTTATACCTCAAAAATACATTGTTTGCTTTGAAGTTACAAGAAGGTGGATCACTATCTGAGCACCTACTTCGGATGAAAGACCTCCGAGACCAATTATCTTCCATAAATAAAAAGGTGGACGATGATGATATGGTGGCTTTGGTTCTAAATAGCTTGCCTTCTTCATATGAGTCATTTGTGGAGGCACTTCATTTAATGGCTGAGAGTCAAAACTCTTACGTTTGATAAGGTGAGTTCCTACCATATTGCAAAAGGAATGAAGACAAACACAAGCTCAAGAGTCCAGTTCTGGACAATCTGAGAGCGCTTTTGCTACTCAGTCCAAAGGAAAGTGGAAACGATAGGCTGAGACATCCACTTCCTCTCCTAAACATCAAGTGAAATGTTACTATTGTCACAAACTTGGTCATGTGAAGGATTGTCGAAATGACTCAATGCCCTGAAGAAGTAGAAGGGGCAGGCACATGTGGCTGATTGAACACGAGTCAGAAGATGAGTATGCTCTCATGGCATCTTGACACTGATCGATGATAGCTCTATTTGATCTTTGGTTCTTCGATTAGGAGCATCATGACATTTCACATGTCAAAAAGATTGGTATGTCAATTTTCATTCATGTTCTTCTGATTCAGTTACTTTAGGGGATGGAAGATCACATGTTGTAAAAGGTATTGGGGATGTCTCGTATTATGTTAAATAATAATACCAAACTACTTGTCAAAAATGTTAGATATGTACCTAACATGAATAAGAATTTGTTATCTATCAGTCAACTAATTGATAATCCTAATATCTCTGTAAAATTTTCTGGCAAACAATGTATTGTGTTTGACATCAAGCAAAATAAGGTTGTTGCCTTGGGAATTGGGCATGGTGGTTTATATAGACTTGTTGATCCTACCCAATCAACTTGCATGCCTTAGTTGTGGAAGGCAATACCAGTGTTTTATGGCACGAAAGATATGGCCATCTCAACCTTCAGTATCTAGCCTGCCTTCATAGAGCCAACATGTTTCTAGTTTGTTTCATATCCAGGAAAAATAGGATACGTGTGTTGGCTATTTTGTAGGAAAACATAAGCGGAAGCATTTTTCCACTAAAGGTGCTTGGCGTGTAAAGGGGCTCTTGGATCTTGTGCATGCAAATCTATGCGAGCCATCGTGGAAGACTCCTATAGTCCGTGGTGCACGTTATTTTCTCTTGCTGGTGGATGATCATTCTCGGAAAACGTGGGTTGATTTTTTTAAGAAGTCTGATTGCTTTACTTCTTTTGTCAAGTTCAAGGCCTTGGTGGAGAATCAAACCAGCTGGCGGATCAAGACTTTGAGATCGATAATGGGGGTGAGTTCACCTTTGAACAATTCGCAAATTTCTACAATAAAGAAGGGATTCAACGCCAGTTGACAACCCCTTATACCCCACAACAAAATGGGGTGGTAGAACGGCGGAACAAAACCATCATGGAGATGGCAAGGTGCATGATGCACAGTCGAGGAGTGCCATATAAGTATTGGGAGAAGCTGTTAACACAACAGTATATATTCTCAATCGAAGTCCTTGCAAAGCTTTGCAAGACATCACACCGGAAGAGGCTTGGTCCACAATCAAACCAGAGGTATCAACATTTCATGTTTTTGGTTCATTGCTTATACTTTGGTTCTTGCAAGTAAGAGGAGTAAGTTAGATTCTAAATGTTCTAGATACTTTTTTTTTGGTTATAGTGATCAATCTAAAGCCTATAGATTGATTGATACTTCCACTAATAAAATCATTGTTAGTCGGGATGTTGATGTAAAAGAAACAAAGTCTTTCTTTGGTTGTAATCAACAAGGGGACCAACAAGGGGGCAACAATCAACAAGGGGTCATAATAGAGTTTGGTACTCTTTCCTTGCCCGATCATGAATCTGGTTCTTCTCATATTCCTCCATAGAATCTAGGATAGTCTCAGTGCACTCTCCTGCTGCGACTTTTGAGTCTCCAAGAAATCAACTTGCGTTGGTTTCTTTTCCGTAAACACCACAACCAGACACCACATCCTTGGTTCAGTGGCGACCTAAGTGGTTTTACTCCACTATTCAGGATTTGAGGAAGGAAGAATTGTCTCCTCTCTTAGATGGAAGGTCTTGACGAGTGATCAACGGATTGACTATTTCGAGCATGCTTGTTTTGCTCTTGCTTCTAATCTTCTTCATATTCCCGAGCCTCAAAAATACTCGAAGCACGAGGCATACAGAATGGGAAAGCGCCATGCAACTAGAGTATGATGCCTTCATTAAAAATAATACGGAAAGCCGGTGCCATTGCCTCCAGGAAACATCCCATTGGTTGTAAATGGGTGTATAAAATTAAGTGTAAATGATGATGACATTGTGATTCTTATTGTTTATGTTGATGACCTTGCCATCACAGGTAGTGGAGATGTTGCGATTCATAAGGTAAAATCAGATTTATGTGCTGCTTTTGACATGACTGATTTAGGCCTCCTTCACTATTGTCTTGGTGTAGAATTTTGGCAACATACTCACTTGATTTTCATTTCTCAAGTTAAGTATGCCACGAACTCTGTTACAAAAATTTCAGATGTATGATTGTAATTCTTCTACACCTATGGAGGTCGGGCTAAAACTCTCAGCTCATGATGATTCACCACCGGTCAATGAATCATTATACAAACAATTGGTGGGTAGCTTGATCTATCTAACAACTACATGACCGGATCTTTGTTTTGTTGTCAGCTATCTCTCTCAATTTTTATCTAAACCAAACTCGTTCACTCGGGAGCAGCAAAATAATTTCTAAGATATGTCAAAGGAACTCTTGACTTTGACATTCTATATCAGAGAGTTACAGATTTCAGATTGATTGGCTATACCGACTCTGATTGGGGAGGATCTGTAGATACTCGACGATCTACCCATTGGATATATCTTTTCTTTTGGTTCAGGAGTTGATTCTTGGCAGAATAAAATTCAGCCTATTGTTACCATCTCTTTTCTACTGAAGTGGAATACAAGGTTATTGTTAGTGCCAGTTGTGAAGCAATATGGCTTTGTGCGAAACAATATGGCTTCGTCGGATTCTGACTTAATTTTCAGTTTCCCCAGGCTACGCTACACCTCTTTCACTCTTTTGTGATAATCAAGGTGTTCTAAAGATGGTGAAGAATCCTGTCTATCATGCCCACACTAAACATATTGAGATTCATCATCACTATATTCGACAGTTGGTTGATTCCGGTGATATCTCTCTTCATTTCTGTCCTTCTTGATCAGCCTGCTGATGTAATGACTAAACCTCTTGGTCCTTTGTTGTTTGTCAAGTTTAGAGATAAACTTGGTGTTGTTTCAAGGTTAGTCATTAAGGGGGTGTTGAATATATAATGAACCATTCGGTTCGGACAGTTAAGGAGTTGTAACTAATAACTGATTGTAACTACCCCTCTCTAGAATAAATACACTCTGCCTGTTATCATTTGGACAGTGCAGTTTTGCCTTCTCGTTTTTTCTCTTTGCTTCTCCTTCTACACACACACACACACACACACACACACACTTATTTTACTCATTTTTTAGTCCATAAGAAATACAAAAGTTGAAAAATATAGTAGGATCAAGGTTCAAAACATTCAATATGCTTAAAATTTCCATATGCAACTGCAGAAATATGACAGAACCTATATTCAATATGCATGAGAAAAGTTCCATTGGTGGATTTTTTTGTTGTTTTTTCTTTTCTGTTTTTTTCTTATACAAACCACATTTTTCTTGTGTATTTCATCCCTACTTTTCCAAGTAAGTAGTAAATTTTCTGGGCATAGCATTTTGTTACATTATATTCACTCACTTGGAATGCTGAAAATGCCCTGTGGGCGCAAGTAATATATGATAGAGCTACTGAAAGAAGCCAAGGTTTTCTTTGTTACAATGAGCACTGTGGAAGAAGCTGAAGCAGCCATTCAAAGGTTTAATGGCTCTGTAAGTGAGGAGACTGCTCTGATATAAATACAGCTCATTTGTCTAGGCTTTGTATTCATTATTCAGGGATCAATTCGATTTCGATTGATCAGTCTTGCTATTTTGCACAATAGATCTAATAACCTTAAGCTAGTATAGATAGTTATTGGTATAGCTAGTATTCAATATGCAGAAAATTTCCATTTTCAAGGTTCAAAATGACAAAAATATGAATGTTTTTAAGCAAGTACAACACCAAAAATATACGGGTATGTCTGGATACATTTGAGTACATTTCAGGTATGTTTGTGACGTACCTGGTCGTACTTGGGATGTATCTGTAGTAGGTACATATCAGGAGGTTCATAGGGGTTGGGAACATACCCATGCTTCACAACTTTATGTACTCACTGCAGATGCATTGGGGTATTTGTTGGAGGCTGCACATGCACAAAACAGAGTGAGATGTATTTCTTTGCCAAATGGTTCAAAACTGTTAAACAATCACTTTCTAGACGATTCTCTTCTTTCCATTTAAGTGACTCAAGAATCATTCAATGGAACCCAAGACTGCTTGGATTCATTTTGCCTAGCTTTTGGGGCTCTTGTCAGCCACCAAAAAACTGAATTTTGGTTGATTGGTTTGGACAAACCACCTTGTTGGATTCCTACTAAGTGGTCCTTTGTATGCCTTGGTGTCATTGTCAGCTACTTCAGTATCCCTTTTGGCTTAGATATTTCTCTAGTTAGTATGTGGGACTGGGTGCTACTACATCTTCAGAAAAAAACTTCTTTGCTGACAAAATAACAACCTCTCCTTGGTTGGTAAATTGATGATCTTGACCATAATTCTTTAAGCCTCTCATATATATTATGTCTTATGTCTCAAATTTTCTTTGCACACGAATTTGCGTTAACCACCATGGAATAACCATAAAAGATATTCAAATTTTCTTGCCTGAAGATGACCACTTTAAGTTAAATCTGACAATGAAAGGCCCCATTTGGAGGGATTGGCTTGGGTATATGGGCAGCCTCTTCTTCAGTATGACACAAAACGACTGTACCATATCTTGCACCAGAAATGTCTCCTAGCCCCTATTCTCAATGCCAGATGGACTACCTCTGATGCAGAGACTTTATGGATTCATAGGTTACATGGTGTATGGTCCCTGAAGCTCTCATATAAATTGTGAGTCTTTGCTTGGCTCATGATCTACCAAGGGCTTCTTACCAAGGCTCGCTTGTCTAAAAGCGGTTTCACAGATGATCATTGTTTAATTTGTGCAAAGTCAGAAATAGTCAAACATCTTCTTTGGGATTGCCACTTTGCTAGATCTTGTTGGAAATTTGTTCAATCGACCTTGTTAGGAATTATACAGGGTCCTCTTCATTGGTGGGCATCACTTTTGGGCGACTCCACTACCTTGATTCAAGCCCCCCTGTTGAGTATATGGCATTGTGTTCGAATCTTTGTTTTATTTGTCATATGGAAACTTAAATGCCAACTATATTTTGTAGAATGAGGTTAGGCACTCTGGATGACTTTTGTATTAATTGGAAAGGACAAATACAGTTGCAACTGCTAGCCAAAGGTTCTCTCTTGATCAAAGAAGCCAAAAAACTTCTGCCAGGAGATTATTCTGATTTTATTACTGTCCTTATAGCTTTAAGGAAAAAAATGTAATTTTAGTTGTACTATCAGCTGTACAGATTCCTATTCTTTTGTACAGCCCCTTGTAAATAGTGTTTTCTGTTAATATATGAAGCATATTTTCATTAAAAAGAATAGGCACGAATATTTGTACTATCCAAATATATTTATCATTTGCTTGTTTTTTTAATTTTTAATTTTTAATTTTTCCCTTTGGGTGAAAGCATTATAGTGCATGCCAACTTTTGGCCAAGATGCATTTAAGAAAATTCCAAACAAGTAATGAACAAACTTAATTTTTAAAGAAAAAATAGCTTTAAGGAAAAAAAAGTATTTTTAGTTGTACTACCAGCTGTACAGGTTCTTATTCTTTTGTACAGCCCCTTGTTGTAAATATTGTTTTCTGTTAATATATGAAGCATATTTTCATTAAAAAAAGAATAAGCACGAATATTTGTACTATCCAAATATCTTTATCATTTTTATTTGTTTTTTCCTTTGGGTCAAAGCATTATAATGCATCCCAACTTTTGGCCAAAATTCTAAGAAAATTCCAAAAGTAATGAACAAACTTAATTTTTAAAGAAAATGCACATAAACAATGACATCAAATATCCAAGCTCAAACATGTTAGTTTTATTCATTTTTAGACAACAAAAATTATTTTTGGCATTGGACCTTTGATAGTCCAACAACCTAAAATGGTCACAATGTTGGACACAATTCATGTTTTCACCTCTTTGTTATGTGTAGGTTTTTGTGAAAATGAGATATTGAGAGTGGAGAATCCTAAGGCAATGTGAACTACATAGATCCTTAACCAACAAGATGACCAAAATGGTTGAGAAGATATAAAGAAATTATATTAATGTCCATGAATGACCAAAAGTTGGTCAATGAGACTCGAGAATACATCCAATTACAATGGAAAGTGCTAGGGTAAAAGGAACCTAGGATCAAAGATTAACTAAAGCACTGAAAATAAATGAGGGTTAAACCCAAAGTAGTAAAGCCCTAACCCATGTTATTAAGGTATCAATACAATAGCCATGTGGGGGGAGCAAGAACCCCCAAAGAGTATGGGCTGCTAAAAGTCGAACATAATAGATACTAGTCCCATTAAACATTTCTTTACCATTGCCCGTTATAGAGGAATCATTTGTGTCATTGTCTATCATTGTGTAAGGGCCAATGTAGGATTTGATAATGCTCATGGGGAGTGTCTAGGGTTGAGTTGGCTAGGTTGGGTAACTCTAAGAGGAAGCAAAGCTGTGTAAAATCCCTCTCAATAATGAGGTTGAAGAAGTAACTTGTAATAAAAAAACCTTGTCCCACGGCTCGGGAAGTAGTTAACTAGATCCAAAATGCCGAGAAAGACCAAACTTGTGATGTGGAGAAAGATTAGATCCACGTCGCAAGAGATATTTTGTTGGGGCCCGAGTGGTAGTGTTGTGCAGAGATGAGCGCTACCTCATTGACCTATCCCCCTAGTATGTGAAGCAATAACATCCAAAGGGCGCTCAATGCTGCAATTTCCTTGATGGGCTAAAAGTGAGAACTTTGGAGAACATAAATGCTCGTTGAATATGATAAGGTTTTGAGGGAGGTGAACACTAAATCCAAGTGGATAGTAAAATGATTTCTATAGAAGGAGAACAATTAAATAACAAATAATTGTTGAACTAAAAACATAAGATATGTTTATGTCCTTGGTGGATTTTTTTTAATAGTCTTTTGTTTCACATTGATTGATGTTAATGACAAGTTCTCATAAGCTAGGTAAAGACCTTTATAATTAATTATTTATATTGATAAAGTATTATAAATTCTCTAGATTATTCATAAATAGTGAGCAAGCTACATGGATATCGTCACTGAGTTGAGCTTTAGTATATTTGAGATTATTAATATTGGCATTGCTTATTTGGTTCCCAAAATATTTTTCAATTTTCAAAGTCCTCAGAAAGTCAACCTTTTCATTGAATTTTTGGGATTTATAAATTAAATTGCAAAATTGAGTGTGTGACTACTCAATGTTAGGATTAGTGCAAATACACCACCCACAAGTGATTGTTTGAGGAAGGTAGATGTAATTGAGCCATGTAGCCTCTTGGGGATACATTGAAAATTGATGAAACTTTGAAGCATCTAAGTAAGTTTTGTACCCTTAGAATGACTTTGCAAGGTACCAACACACTTGCATCAACTAGCCAAAGGAGTAAGATGCTCTCTAGATTGTGATCCTTGCATAACTAGCCAACTTTTTATAATACGTAGAGTTTCTTACATTGAAAGAAATTTACAATGGAGTGGTAAGAGATGGTTGGATTGAGGGTTAAATATTTCAAAAAGTAAAAATTTAACCATTCTCAAACTTGTACAAATATTGTCTTGCATTATCTTTATAATTTCTTTTGAATATAATTATAAATATTTTATTAATTTTTTACCTAGCACAACCCAAAGGATATTCACAACATTCTTGTATGCTACTAACTTCATAGTTCAAGCATCACTTTTAAAATTTTCTTTGTGACAATATAAATGTTAAATTATTTTGTAGCTTAAAATATTGGCCTTTTCAACCATTGTGACATCAAATAAAGTCGATGTATATTTTTGTCTAGAAGATCTAGAGTAGAGAAATCTATATCCAGAGGACACCAAGTGCCATTATCAATTAAAAGCTCATTTTGATTTGAGCTAGTCATTTGCGAGTTGGTCCACATTACGGACAAACACCTTTTTCTCGTGCCTAAGATTTCTTATAGACCAAGTCACAAGGTTTGATCAAGTAAGGATAAAATTCATATCAAGTTCGATAATCGAAAATAATATGAAAAAAACATTTTGCTATAATATTCGAAGAATATAAGTATGCATTTATTATTATTATTATTTTCAAAATAAAAATGAATGCACAAGAATGTCACGACATATAATACTACTTTCTCTCGAGGGCTTTGTGGCTTGGCAAATTTTGTTTCGGCATAAGATGTTTTTTCTAGTGCAACATGTTCGCAAAGTTAGAGGAGCTTTTGGCTTATGTGATATTCTTTTGACACCTTAGCTCTTCGAACCGTTTTTCCCTCATCTTCAAGAGCATTTGGTCTTCTTGTAAAGTTGTTGCTTGCTTGGCCCTATTTGGTTGGATTGGATCTTGCTTCTCGCCCTATTTGGTGTTGGAGGGATTAGGGCTCGTGTGTGATGGAATTGCCTCGATTTTAGGATCACGGAGTTAAGCAAAAAGGGCATCTTTATTTGGATGACTTGTGGAATTTTGCTTCTCACTCATGGAAGGAGTGGCATACTCCTGCTCAAAAGTATGGTCTTCTTGCTTTGACTGTCCTTAAATCTTGGAGCTAAGAAGTCTTATTCTTGAATTAAAGCTTTTTAAAAAGAACATTGGGATGGTTGGTCCGGTTTGGAGAGACTGGAAGTGGTGTTTTGGCTGCCTAATTCTTCAGTATGACTCTCGTTTTATGTATTTAATGCTACACCAGAGGCACCCTCTCTCATCGGTTTGAATGCTCGCTGGCTCTACATAGATCTGGAAGATAGATGGATTCATCATCTGCACAATGTTTGGTCATTTCGGCTTTCGTATAAGCTGAGAGTGTTTGCTTGGTTAGTCATTTATCAGGGGATTCCCTCCAAGGCCAGGCTGGCCAAGAGTGGATTCACTGATGGCCTTTGCCCCATTTGTCACCACTCGAGAGATTGTGAAGCATATCTTGTGGGAGTGTTAGTTTGTTAGGTAGTGTTGGAAATTTCTTGAGGAACATTGCTTAGCGCTACTTCAAATCAAGCTTCACCGGCATTCTGTCTTGTTTGGAGATTGTTTCTCTTAGGTCCTTTTTTGTGTTTTTTGGGCAATGGCATTGTCCAAGGTCCCAGCCTTATTTGTTCTTTGGAAAATTAGATGCAAGAATGTTTTTGCTCAAGAGGACAGCTCCTTGTCTGCCTTTTACTCTATGTGGAGGGACGAGGCTCGTCATCAACTTCTCGCTCAAGGAGCGTTGTTGATCAAGGATGCTTGTTCCTTGGACCCTAAGGTGTAGTTTGATTGATTTATGCCCTTGTTGCTATTAGGATGAGATTATGAATTTATGATTTTCATTGTATATATCTGTTCTTTCTTTGTATAGCTTTCTATAAATATGTTTGGTGTAAATATGACGTATCGTTCAAAACAAAAAAAACATATAATATTACTAAATAACTCTGAAAACTATGTAAGAAGATGTCAAAAACATATATCATGATAAGTTGATTAAAAATAGGACATTAAAAGCATGTGAAATCACAATTTTAAGCACATTTTTTGTTTTCAAAAAGGCATAGTCCATATTCTAAAGCTTTAAAGACCGTTCTCAAACTTAATCATGAACTGCTACCTACTTATTACATTAAAAAAGCTCAAATTCATCAAGAGTTCTTGGCTGCGTTGGTTCAATATCTACATCTGCTATCTCTGTTAAAATATGTTGGAGTTACGAAGAAGAGGCAGATTAGTCTTTTGTGGATTTGTTCATACAAAACTGCAAATTGTTGTGAATGTTTAATATCCCCTTTTCAGAATTAATTAACTCTGGATACCCAAAGCCTGTTCTTATTATTTTCCGTAGGCTAAGGGGAAATTAAAGAGGGAAATAAATTAATTTAAGGGATCCAAGGGTATTTTTATATTTTAATTGGAGAAAGGGCACTTAAATTTTATTTAATCCAAAAAGCAAAAATAGAATAAAATAATAATAGAACGATGAACTTCTATTATTAGGTGCCAAAGTTAGAATAATAATTAAATAATGGGGTGCCAAGGATAGAGTGGGCATGAGTATTGGGATCCTTTTTTTTAGGATGGAGAGTGGATAAAGCATGTTTAATATTGTTTATTCCTATTCTTAGGATGGGGCGCCAACATGGGGGAAAATAAAGTTAATTTTTTATTACTTATGGAACATGCATGTGATTTCAAAAGGAGGCACCCACTTTGGAGAGGGCCTTGGAAGTTATAAAGGCAAATTTGGGGTTTATTGTTCAATTATCTTGGAAATTTATCAATTATTTCTGTGTTTGCAAGTAGCTTCTACTCCTGCCGCAACAACAGAGAGGACGAAATCCCTCATTTGCATACATATTTGAGGACGGAATTCCTCATATGTGAGCTTGGAAATTCCATTCGGGGTTGTAGTGACCATTAGGGTACAAGTATCCATCTAGTTCACTTTTCAGCTTGATTCTACATCAAGAACAACAAGTACAACTAGGTCTTCAGCAGTTGGGGCTGTTTTCAGTTAGATGAATTTGCATGCTCTTATCTTTCATCTATCTTTCCATTTAGATCATCAATTGTGAGAAAATAAGTGTATTCAAACACTTTGGTATTTTTTATTGTAGCTGATTTGAAGTCAATAAATAAAAGTCTGTTTTTAGCACATTGAGGTTTGCTGTTTTTATTATTTAAAATCAGATTGTCGCTGCTGTCATAAAAGTCAATTTTTTATACTGCTGCCCTAGGGTTTTGACAAAAATATCCAGATTTATCTAAAGTATTTTCAGGGATATTATAGAATGTAAACAAGATCTCCCAACCTCCCAAACAACTTATTTTGTTTCCTTGATTGAATTTGATTAAGTTGTTCCAATTCCTTTTAGAAAATGATGAACTTGCTCATTGATGAATATTCTATTTGCGAAGTGTTTGCTCATGAGTATTTGCTCAATGGGAAACTCCGCCATCTATGCCTAGTAACATTAGCATGTGACATCATACTTGTGGTGGTATTCCTAACATCTCTTCTTCGACGTATATTTCAACATTGATCCCTATTTTAACCTCGCAACTTCGAGATTTTGTTCAAACCTCCCAATGGCTTCATAAAGCCTACTCATGACTTCACTATCGGGTTATCGGATTGTATTCTTGAGTCCCATCGACCTACTTTTGGTCATCCGTAGATATTAATATATCAATTCCTTTCATTTATCTACACCAACATCAAGAATGTTTTTTTGTAAGATTTTGCAAATATACTTAGAGGTCTTCTTGTGGTTCATGGTTTCAACTACTTTCAAGAACATTACGCCTATAGGGCATGCCACCAAAACATTGATCAATGCCCCTGTAATGTCCCCTTTTTCGAGACATTATTAATATTTATTTTTCATTTGCATTGTAACCCCTTGGCATGCCTAGCGCTACAAGTGGGAGTCTTTTTAGTTAGTTTAATGTGCACATAGGTTAGTTACTTTTATTTATTTAATTAAAAAATAAATAAAGTGCACATAGTCTTAGTATTAAATATTTTAATGAGAGTTTATGTTTTCCCTCCAAAAGGGAAAGGTAGGTCTTTATTGGATATTGCACCCCTTAGTTCTATAAAAGGGAGGTCGCATTTCCTTAGAGGGCATGTTGATGAATTATTGATTTCACTCCATGCTTGGAGAATTGGGATGTATGCCCTAGTTCTTGCATTGATCTCTCTCTTATTTGGATCCATTATTGAAGATTATTGAAGACTCCATTGTTCTTTCCATTTTGCTCTCTTGTGTTGAAGGTGTTTGTGCATGATATTTTCTCTCTAGCTTTGGCGACTTGTCTAGGGTATTGGCGCATTTTATTGAGGGTAAAATCTGCATGTTATTGAGTATTTTGAAGGGTTCTAAGTGCTGGAAATTATTTATGCAATTTACCCTAACCCTAGCGACTGGGTTTGGGATTTCGGGGGCTGATTTGAGTGGTTTCTAGTGCATGCAAAGATCTGATATTTATTTTGATGAGAAGCTCATAATTTTCCCTTTCTACTGCATTTGGTTTCAAGTTAAAAGAGTTAGTATTTTGGGAGTTATTAATTTCCAAAGTTTCAGCTAATTTTCAGCAGTTATTATTTATTATTTTTACTTCTGCAAATTGTATTGGATAAAGGAGTGTAAATACCAACTGGATTGCCCATCAAACCCTCACCTTGGCTCACTCCAACCCTATTTGGGTTGTATTGAAGTTAACACTAGGGTTCGTTGAGGTAAACCTAGGAGGGTTTATCTTCTAAGTGTTTATTTTTGCAAGTATTTAATAATAATCAGTTAATATCCTACAAGGGGATATTACATGGCCTCTGTCACACATTCGATCATCCATCACTCAATACGGTGCAACCAATTGCACTCCAAGAGGCTTTGGTGGATGCCAATTTCTAAGTCACCCATTCTTTGGACCTCTTGAAAGGATTGTCCTTAAAGCCTTGAATTAGGAGGCATGTACACTTTACCGAACTTGACAACTCTTAGTATTACTTTCTTAAAATGTGTATTTCTGCCTACATTGAATGGAATGGCACTTCAATAAAACAAATAAACCAATGCATAATACACATGTTGTTTCTCAATGAGTTCTCTATTGTCTTTCTCTATTGTCCTGTGCAGTGCTATTCTTGTTGTTTAGTGGTAGTTTCTTGCTCTACTTTGACGTTAATTTTTTCCTATCAGTTTGTTGTTTAATGCAAATACATAAGAGAGAAAACAAGTTAAACCATCAAGTGTGTGTTGGGAGCAATTAAGATTCATGTGGGTGAATTAAGAAGTGGAATGCCCATACTAATTACAGATCAACTTTGGATAATAGATATTGAGATCATGTATGTAAGGAAAGAAAGTTCGAGTGTCACTGTCTTGGTCTAAGCCTAATTTTCATTCGACTTGTTGGAAGTACGAAAAATCTATGGGAAAGGAGTCAAAATCACTTAGTTCTGATCCTCATGTGCAGGATTGGAATCTGACTTTGTGAGACATACTCTCAACGTTCTTCTTCACCTTTGAGTAGAACCTAGAAGCTTTCTTACAAATATATGTGGACAGGAGATGAATCTGATGGATAAATTCCACTTATATATACACTGCCTATCCAAAATCTTTTATTTTTGACTAAGTAGCTGATATGTTTTGGATACGGGTATGGGTACCGCGTATCTGATACGTGGATATGGCAAAAACATTTTTGACCCTGGATACGGCCGTACCAAATATACATATAAATTAAAAAATATATATATTCCAGCCTGCTAAATAGGAATTAACCACATATTATGCATATGAAAAACAAAACAAGTTAAACAACCACAACAAACTACTCATAAATTCATAATTTCATTTATCCCTACCATATCTAGTTGAGGTGTTTATTACATTTATGATTTATCTCATACATGCTATTTTTATCCATGTTTATGATGGCTTGTATTTGGTACCTTCTGTAGAATAATGGTGCTGTGAAAACTGTAATTTCTGCTGTAATGATATATTAAATTTAAACTAGAAAAAAATTATTAAAAAAACACAGAGTTTTGGGCCAGGATATGCCAGGATACGGCCAGGCAGGTCCGGGTACATCTGCTGATGTACCCAGCCATACCGGACCTGCCTGGCTGTTTCCGGGCACATATCCGGGCTGTACCCGTACCGGGTATGTTTCGTACCAGTACCAGGTGCCCTAGGGGTGCCGTATCGGCTACTTAGATTTTTGATAATGGATATCTCTGCATTTCTTCTCCCATGGTCTTGTTCTATTGCTCCAGCCAACCCAAGTCTGAATTCTTTACCTGGTTTCTCTGGTTCTGTTGCCTGACTAGGTTTCAGCCTCATTTTGGCGGCTGTTGTTTCTGCCTTCCCATTTTTGGCAAAGCTGGGTTGTTTGTCAGTTTTGCAAGCTGTTGTCTTGTATCTACAATTTGTTGCATTGGGATTTCTTCCCGGTTGACCTGCAGCATTTTGCAGTTTCTTTGCGAGCTCTCTACTGGACTCCATTTGTAATTTTGCAGGAACTGTTATTTCTCTGTCCTATGCTGAAGACTCTGAAGATCATCCTTCTTCAGTCTTGCAGGTTATTCCTCATTCATATTACAGGTTAATCCAGAGACAACACACAAAAATTGCAGATTTGGTGTGTTATGGCAGAAGCAAAATTATGCTGTTAAGTATAAACAGCAATCAAAGTGCGAAAAAGAACATGAAACCATTTACACTTAGAGAGCAATATTGGCAATAAGAACTGAATCATAATTGTAGTAATCTGATAACTCTGAACATGGAAAATATTTAAGAACAAGATGGAAAATTGTATACAGCCATCTTCCAAGGACACTTCTACATTTGCTTCAGCATCCAAGGACCAATACATATATAATGCATAAGTGCAGATCTGAGCTCAATAGTCAGCAAGGGAAGGAAAAGTGGTTCATTTTTTGGCAGTTACTAAGTAGATGGTGCCATGCTGGTGTCATACTGATTTGGTGTTAGCACTGTAACATTGAGGTCGGTATTGGAGGTTAGGGTGGAGTGGGCTATTGCTTTCTGATTTCTGCTGGTAGTGTTGAAATCAATGTTTGTGTTGCCTCTAAATCATTGCATCTCGACCCTGCAAGGAGTGCTGCACCTTGAAATCTGCAAGGGAAAATCATTGATGCTCTGCATGGGGCTGACACACACTGAATTGCCACAATATATTGATCACCCTATGTTGAGCTGCCACCTGGATTCTTTGTTACTTTTCTGAATTTTTACAATTGTTCAACGGAGCTGAGTGTTAATCACCCTGTCAGAGTTTCAAGATTCACATCTTGGAAATCACTGTTGCTTCACCTATTCTTAGGGACGATGGTCTTCTTTGCAGAACACAAGCTTACACTGGAAGATCTCAATTATTTGCCGATTGTTCGAGCTTAGGCATCAAGACGAGATTGGCTTATACGTGGTTGCTCCAAGCAATACACCCTTATGGCATTGAAAGCCTGTTATAATTCTTGGGGAAAATCCTGATTATACATGCCAATGGTGGATTGAAAGACTGATACACTCGTTCCTAAAGGAGGAACAGAAAGCAGTGGTTTGTTTCCTTGTTCCAAATCTGAACCCAGTGACAGCATTATCGGCCCCTTTTAGATCTGCACTGCTTGTTTTCACCCTTAACATTCCTGCTCTACCCAATGCGAACTCCTCAGTGCTGGTTTTGAGATTTTCTTAGGTCATCTAGTATATAACTTCTGGAGGTGGGTTTATTTCTGTCCATTTTTATAATAACAGTTGAATGTTGTTGGAGGATCTTTCCCACTAGTTCGTACTTAAAATTTGAACACGGGGTTGTTTTACCTGTAAATTAAATCCTCACCAGAAGTCCAAACACAGGTCCTTGGTGAGGCACTTACTTTTATTTGACTTCATTATTTTATTATTTATCTATTAGCTTCTCCGAGTCGGCGTGGCAATGAGCAAGGACATGGGCACAAGGATTGGAATTTGGGGATCTTGCTAAGAATTTGACTAGCAAGTCTGCAAGAACAATTATAGATGATTTTACTGTGATGTGCTAGTCACATTTTGTGCATATTCAAGCAACCTGAGTGGTATCAGGGACCATGCACACATGTATATCCACAAATTTACTTTGCATAAACCAATCATGGGTAATGATGTTACCTTCTGTGTTCCTTGGGCAGAACATTTCTTTTCTCTTAATTCATATTCGATATTCGGGTAACGATGAGAGATTGTATATTCCTACCAGATTATGTCATATTTGCTGGTTTATCACAGATTGAGAATGGGCTTGAAAGCTACTTATTTGCAGATAATCTCTCTTTCAATAGATGTTGAGCAAATATTTGGATCATGAACAAGAACTATTTGTTTAGATGATTATTTATTGTGGGATTTTACTCGTGTTTAAGTCACTTAAGGTGTCCTCCATGAGTAGTCATTACCCGAGTGACATTTTTCCTCATGTTTTTCAGTAATAATCAAGGGGCAAGGGGATCCACTTCGCATACAAGCGCTGTAAGAGCATTAGTTAGTTGGTTTGTTTCTCTCTGATACAGACCCATTCGTCAGCCAGTATGTGTTGGTTTGATCAAATTGCCAGTGTATTCCTTGTTATTCTGTGCAAAGGTACTATTATAATTAGTTAGTCTCCATAACCATAGTTGGCAACTGCATACTTATTGAAGTGTATCATGATTGTACTTGTATAATGTGTCATTTTTAGCATATTCAAACTGCCATTTTTGTTATAGAGTTTTCCTTTATTACCTGTTATATAGGTTTAGGCTATTTTGCAAGCATGTTTATTAGGTGAATATTGTAGTAATTGCGGGGCACTTTCTTATCCACATAATATTTCATTACGGAATAATTAAGCGTGATAATTATTTGTGCTGTCAGTGAACAGATGTACATAATTTTCTTGTGGTGAAGGATTTTGCCTTTAGTTAAGTTAATGCAAAAGTCTTTGTTGGAAGGGGCTTAGTGGAAAGGTGAATTGTGTTGCTCACCATGAGGATCCCCAGATTCAAATCCAGTGGGCAGCACTTGGCTGCGTGGTGCCATGGCTTAGGTGGCTCCCATGTGTGTTTTGTCTGTTAAATAATTTTGGTAGCACTTTCAAAACATGTATGGGTAAAAATAACAAGGAAAGTGTATTTTTTTAATGTTTACTATTAAATAGAAACTATAGAAGTGCTAGTATTTGGTTTTGCTTTGGGATTCAAAATTTTGATTTATTATGTAGTAAATTTTCTAATTCAAATATTTTGAAGTCAATGACGAGATTCATATTTTCTTTACTTCTTTACCCATTACAACCATTACTTTTAAATTCGTCTTTGTTTTTGATATGTTGTATATGAAATTTGATTAGTTTCATGACGGTATTGGATGTCGTGAAATCAATGCCAATATTTACCTTGTCGAGTAATGAATCTCAAAGTACAATGGAGTCAAGGGGTTTGGGATTGCTAGCATTGAATACCACTGACATTTCTTTTATTTGCAGTGTCAAGGCATCGCCCATTGATGAATCTCTATGATAAAGCTCCTAACGTTGCTAAAGATGTGTTTGTGGCTCCCAGCGCATCTTTGGTTGGAGATGTCAAAGTCGGGCAAGGGTCATCTATTTGGTATGGGTGCATTCTTAGAGGTAGGTTTTTAGTAGCGTGGAATCCATTGAAAATGTTTTTGTATTCGGAGTAGTTCAAGCACAATATTGCCAAGAATAAGATGTTCATAGAATGTCTTTGGAGAATAAAATGGAATATGCTTGGATTTGGACTCTGTGTTTACCTTTTGAAGATAGAGACTTTATTATTCATAATGCTTAGCATTTGCAAATTGATACCATAATTTTTCAAATCGTGGAAACCAAATTATCCATGCATAAGAATTGTTTAATGCAGTTTGGAGAGAGTTTTACATCTCTTTGCCTCAGGATTTTCCTCATAAATCAAGAAATGCCTGTCTTTGCTGTATCTACTACTGTTTAAAGCATAATAGCAAAAAATTCAGGAAAAAATTAAAATCCATGTTTTTATGTTTTTCCCGACTATAGGAATAGAGCATCCAGTTATTGGGGCACCAAAGTCCAGCCCTATTTTCATTCATAAAAGGTAAATAATGCTATATAAAAAATGGAACAAATCCCTCAATTACATCACGTCTCATGCTTACATTTTTCAATATATACTTAAGAAGTAAGAAAATCCCTAGAAACATTCTTACAATTGTTTTTGCTTACTAGACTCACTTTAGCATGCTTTCCTAAAATAACATGCATGAGTTTTGAATGATCTTGATTTTATCACACACGTTTACTACACATAAGGATGCATGCATGTCTGCTTTTTTCCTTCAGGCATGTAAATCCAAATTTTAAGCTAAGTGTAGAAATAAAACTATCAATTTTTGCATGAGGCTTCTTTCGTGCTCCTGAGCTAATTGGAATCATTTAATGCTAAGTAGCCAGTTTGGGGGCAATTTGGGTATAGGTACGACATTTTATTTTGCTGGATACGTCCTTACAAAAAAAAAATAAATAGAAATGATAGCCTAATAAATCAGAAATTAGAGACATTAACCATGTAGTATGCATATAAAAACAAAACAACCATAAAAATGAAAATATTATCCGAATGCCAAATGTCATAATAATAAAATATAATGTCATGTACTGATCATAATTAATTGCATCAAAATTAAGATTCATAGTTATCTTGCTCTTCGTTGAGAGCATCAATATCAACATCATGTGGTGCACTAGAACCACAAGGACTACCACTCCCGCTAGCTCCACCACTCTGCCAACTATACTATGCCTCCCAAGAGAGTCAATGTCAAACAATGAGTGGTGTGAAAGGGAAGAATTCAGGTCAACATCCTCGGGATTTATATCCCAATGCTTTGACAACCCCTCATTGTACTCTAGCTTCTTGTGGGAGATAAGGTGCAAGTTCGAGTGTATGTAGACCAAGTCCTCGGCCTTTTTTGCTCGAGCTTGTTGCGCTTCTGTGAGTGGATGAAGTTGTATGTGCTCCAATTCTGCTCACAAGAAGATGAACTTGCAACCTATATTAAAATTTATAAAAGGTAAAAGTTAAAATTCAAGTCTTAAACAAAAAAATTCAAACAAAAGAAAGTTAAAAACTCAAAAAAACAATAAACTTACTTGTGACAAGACCTTGATTGCAAGATTTTGAATAGTTGGTGTTGCTTGGCCATGGAGGTGCCACCACATATGCACATCCTTCTTGTATTTGTCTTGCATGGCACCAAGGCTTTGACCTTGGGAGGTGATGAAACTCCCAAACTTAGTCATAAATGTGTCTTCTTTTTCATGATTGGGAAAAATCTTGCTAATGCTGAATCACCACTTCCACATCCGTATATGGTCTCACCCGCCTCAAAGAAAGAAAGGATCTTTGTGCTATAAAATCAAGGAGTCAATGCAAAGGCAAAGAGATGTAGCAGGTGGTCATTTTGTTCCACTAATCGACGAGGATTGAATACACTTCTTTGAAAAATTTCTCCTCGGGATCTTGCTCCTTTGCACTAATGATGGCTTTTATCTTCTCAATCATTGAGTCGATGCCGTCATATACTTCTCCCAAACATGGATGATCCATGTTTGTGAAACAAATCATGCTCATGATGGGCTCCATGATACTCAACAAATAGTCTACATGACCCCACCAATCATCATCTAGGACCATATTTTCCAATCTTTGGGCCCACTCTTTACTTGACTCTTTCCATACAATCCACATGTTGCTGATGACCATGCGTTGTAGTGCCTCTTTCACCTTCACAAGTTGTCTCAAGATGATTGTGTGAGAGATAAACCTAGTCTCAACAACCTATTAGAAAAATAAAATAAAAGAAAATTAAAAACTTATGGAAATAAAAAATCTAAAAGTAGATATTAGATATTAATAAATTTAAAAACATAATTTTTTTAGAGTTCACAAAAATAAAATAAAAAATAAGAAATTTACTTGTACCTTTAGTGGCTCAAAGATGATAAGTTTCTAAACATGGCTTGGGAGAGGTGATGGTTTGTGATGAACATCTGAATCTTCTCTCCCTTAGCGTAAACTTGGCTGATTCATGGATTTTTTTGTGAATATTTTGAAGCATGAGGTTGAGCGAGTGGACAACTGTGAGGTGTCCAAAAATGTGTGGATACCTCGCCTCCACCAATATCCCCTGTAACCTTGCTTTTTGGGCATTATTTGCAATGACTTGGATAACATTTTGAGGCCCCACCACCTCAATGGATTCAATGAGGATGTTGGCAATGAAATCCCCATCCTTCACACATCCCTCACAATCAACGGCCTTAAAAAACATTGCCCCTTTAGGGCACATTGCAACCACATTGATAAGAGGCCTATTGCTTGCATCTTTCCATCCATCAAAGCAGACAGAGGCCCACATTTCGCCCATGAATCCCTAAGCGGCTTCAATGAATTGTCAATATATTGTTTTCTCGCTTAGCAATAGGGTGGTATGAACTTTCTCATAATTTGGTCCTTGGTAATCTTTTGGGTCCTCATTCACTATTGCTCTTATCATTTCTTGAATGGGGCAGCTCCATTTATTGAAAGCAAGGAAACAAATATGAACTAAACTAATGTGTAGGGGTGGCCGTAGACCGGGGTCACACAAGAATACTTCCCTAAACTGTGGCAATTGCTTGTATGGAATACAAGGGAGGAAAATTGCTTAGAGAGAGAGAGATAGGGGAAATAAGAGGGGGATTTTAACCAACAAATAACATAGTTGAGTTTATTGCATTAAAATCAGAATATTTCACTTGCATCAATAAGAAGAAACCATTCACATAGAGGAACAATCAACAAGAAACACAAAGTTTTATTGCATCATGTTGCACAATTTACAATGCTCTTGGAGTATAAGTTGAGATGGAGATAGAATTTCAATAGACAAGAGAATAGAGGAAATGAAGGCACTTGTTCTAGAAAGACAATGGGAGCTAGTAAACAAGAATTAACCATCCCTTTACAATGAGGAGGTCATCTCCTTTTATAGCTTTACAATTCATCTCTTCATCTACCCCCACATGACTTTTCATATTCCCATTACAAGTGACTTTTCAAATATCCTTAGGAAAGACAAAATAAGTCCCTTTTTATAATTGCAAAAGGGACTTTTACATTACACAAATATTACATAGTCACTTTAATGAATAAGACAAAAAGTCATTATTACACACAATGAAGAATTAGAAGAAAGGGAGTAGAAGGAGAGTGAGAATAGAAGAAGGAGAAAGAGAATGGAGAAGGATGAAGTAGCTCAATTGTTTGATGAAGACCCTTCCTATGATGAAGATTCCGCCTCCGATGCATCTTGTGGAAATTCAATTGGTTTGAACTCAAGCCCTTTCACTTCTTTGACAAAACGGACAACCTGCTTGGTGTGATCTTCTTTGATTGAGGAATGCTCACATACTCCAATGTGTTGATCTAAGTCTTGGAATGTGGCTTAGCTTCTTGCATTCAGTAAACCAATTTTTGTGATCCCGAGCAATGTTTGAAATAGAACCATGGATTGTTGCGAGTGACTCTGGTGTCTTCGTTGAAGGAGAAGGGATCTCTTGCCTCTTTCCGAACCATTTCTTGAAAAGGAGTCATGAGCTCTTCCAAAGATGTGTTTTCACTGATAGAGGGGCCCCAAGCTCTTCTACACATTTTCTTAGATCTTTGAGAATTTCTTGAGCATTGTTCTCACACACTTCGAGCTCTGTGACAAAGCATCTTTTAGTACATCGCACCTTGCAGCCATGGTGCGGAACCAAATAGGGGACAAGTTCTCGGTTGGGGTCCATGAACACATTTTTGCTTATCAAGAATGAGGAGTCAAGACTCCCCATTTCGAGAGGTCAATGGGAGAACACTATTCCATATCATCTTTTCTTTCTCCATTTCCACCTGGTGCCTTTGATTCTTGAGATGGTACCTGAAACGAAGCGGACAGGAGAGGACCTCAGGAAAAAGAACATTACCCTTTTCAATGATTTTCCCCACCCACTTGTCATTTCCCTCCCCACATTGTGAATCCTTGGGCTTGTTTGAGGGCTGTGGGTCAAAGCTTTGATGGGTGAGACTACCTCAACTAGAGGCAAGGATGATGAGCTGGTTCTAAGAATGATTGCACATATGAAGACAAGGTCCTCACATGTTCCTCAATTGGTTGATGGTTCGTTTGTATTCTTCATTCCGCTCTAATATCCAAGTCGAAGACTCCTTGAAAAGATGAGTGTCGCCCTCGTGCGTAGCTTGACCAAGTGAGACTCTTGGTCATCTCATAATCATTTGGGGTCATTTCCTCCAAAGGCTTTTCCACCTTGGGTCTTGCAACTTCCACAAATTGAGCTCTGGAAGCCTCAGTGTAGAATCTTGAAGTTGTTTGTGCTTTCCTTGACTTCTTGGCTTTCATGTACTTGAGATGGCCTCAAAGTTTGGTGTTGCAACTTGTTGCACCATTCTTGATTCTCTGTCGAGCAAGTCATGGACCCATGGGAATGGATCGATGGTGTGGACAAGATGTCAAGGAGCTCTGTTGCTTGTTGTGGGATCAATGATTGCTCATTGTGAGCTGACTCAACTACCTCAAATGAGACACTTGGCTCCACTTGATGCACGAGAGATTGGGAGGGTCAATCTCTCCTTGTTCCAACTCTTCAACTTGTTCTCCTTCCCGACCTTAGCTTTCTTGTGAGACTCATGGGAGGTGAAACTTTAGTGCTCTTGGTTTCCACCACCTTCCTCTTGTAGGTCTTCTCAGAATGGGATGAACCGACAACTCTCTCAAGCTCCTTGAGAGATGGTGAGTGTGATAGTTGTCTAGGTAGGGTTGAAGTGGTGCCTTCTTCCCTACTAGAGGCCTTTTTCTTGAACCATTCCCTCGATCTTTGAATCACCACTTTGGTCCGCTCTTTGATATCTCCATCTTCATGAATGCTCCATGAGGGAGGAGGAAGGGGAGATAATTTCACTTCCTAGTACTCTGGATCAAACAACTTGGAACCATCTTCTTGAACTCCTCCAAGTGAACCAATCAAACCCGAATGTTTCCATATGTTCCACGGTCATCCTCATGTAGTCCTTTTCTTGACCTCAAGGTCATCCACACAATTTTCCCAATAGTCTTCCAATTGGGGAATGTGATGCAATCCGGGAACATGGAAAGACTCAGGATCTTTCCGTATGTCAAAGTTGGGCCTAGGAACATATGCAAACAAATGAAATGCAACGGGAGGTCTCGATGTTTGTGGCATCATTGCGCACTCTTATAAGAGAAGACACCAAGTGAGATGGGGAATGAGATGCCCTTCTTCTTGAACCCTTGCATTTGAGATGCACTTGAGAAAGTTGCCTACAAAGCTCTACCAAGATGATCTTATCACTAGGATACTTGGGTAATTTGAGTGGAGCAAGATCAAAGCCACTCACCTTGATGTAGGTGAAGGTATGAAACTGTGTGAAATGACACCCATACTTCTCAATCAACTCGATGCTTGAGGAGAGATTCTTCTTTCAGGATTTCCTTCAAGGAGTCGGATGATGAACATGGTGAATGCATCATTCACCCGTGTGAAATGAACATTGATTTCCTTGAAGGTGATTTGTTTGTACTTCTCGAAGGTAGGGGCTCTCTGAGGAACATTTTGGGAGCAATGGACAATCCTCTATATGGTCTAGTGTATGTGAGGGCATACACTAGATAGGAGGTCATTGTGAATCTCTTGGTGGTGAATAGTTGCATCAACTATTGGTGGAGATTTTCACTGATGATTTGGCCCCAATCTATCATTTGATTTCCCTCCATGATTGTCAACATGAATTGGGCCATCCAGTCCTGGAAGTCCTTGGTGTGTTCTTCCCATTACTCTACTCAGTAAGACAATGGCATCTGAGTAGGCTTCATGAAACTCACTCCTCGATAGTGATTTTGGTAGCCTTGATGGTTTTCTCCTAGGTTTTAACCAAGAGCCAACTGTAATCCCCTGTAAATAGGAGTTTGTCTTGAGCCATTGTTGGGTTGAAAATTCCTTTGTGATGATCACCATGTTGCTTTGAGTTGGAATTTGTAGACAACTTGAAATTCCCTTTGGAGTCAGGACTGCCAGCAATGAGTTGTCATCTGCAGTGATTGTTCGGAGAGGCAGGGTCATAGTGTTTGGCACAAGCTAAGACCAATTCAATGCTCTATATTGAAAGTGGGTGACCTCTACTCGAAAAGCCCACTGGAAACTATCTTTTCTTCCATTGGTTCTCTGACTTCATTTGTCATCCGATTTCTCATTTCTTCCAGATCCAGTGGGCTACATCATTGTCTCCCACAAGTGGATATTCAATAGACAAGGTTGAAATTGGCTCATACCAGTGTATTTGATCTTCATGGTTTACCAAGAAACAGTGATGGAATGATGAGATGAGGGTGTATGCAAAATTTGGATGTGATCGAGCACTTACTATTTTTAGTAAGTTACACCTCACCTTTACTTTCTAAATTTAGCCAATTTTCCCAATTTCACAATTTTCAGTTTTGGAGTCCCGAACTTGAGGATTGCACAGAGGGTTTAGGATGATTGCTTCTTTGTTATCAGACTTACTATTCTTAGTAAGGCTCAGATGCCAACTTACTAAAAATAGAAATAGGCCTTTTGGTTGTCGATTGGGATGAAAATTGTCTTGTTGGATTAGGAATTTATTGTGATTTCTTGCTCCAATTTTTAGGTGTTTTTATCCTCTTGATCTCTAAATCTGAAAAGGAAACTTTTTTTTTGCTGAAATATTTAGGTAGGGACTATGAAAAAAATTCAGAGGATCAATGGTGATGGTGTTTGGATCATCTCAAAGGCGTTTCACCATTGGAGTGCACAGGTAAAATTTGAGGAGGAAACGGATCAAAAACGGGTGAGATATGAGCAATTTGTGGATTTTGGCATAGGGTTTCTTGATGAAATTTGAGCATGACCTAGGTTACAACAGCAATGGAGGGAGGAGAGTTTTTAAAAATGGGCTCCAAAATGCTAAAGTGATTTAAATTTAAATATTTAGTAAATATTTAATGGTTAGGAAAACCCACCGCTTGACTCACTTTGAGCACTTTCTTCTTAACTCGGGTTGAGGTGAGTTGGGACTTACTAAATGGGTTCAGGAGCCTCTCATGTCCCTTACCACATTTAGTAAGGGGACATGAGGTGCAAAATGCAAAGGTGCAGCAACATGGAGAAAATGTGCCATGGGGGGTAGCTAACATGAGGAGGGGGACAACTTGATGAGTGGGGTGAGTTGAAAACATGACCTAGGAGCAAGTAGTGTGGTGGTGAGTGACGAAAGAGGGAGTGATAACATGGTGGCGCACTTTTTTGCACTGATGCACTTTTGCACTAGGTGCAAAGGTGCACAAAAAATGTGCCATGGGTGTGGTGTGTCATGGAGAGGGGGCCACTTGAAGAGGTGTGAGTAATAACATGACCTAACACACAATGTTGTCACTTAAGTGATGAAAAAGAATTTCTCTCTTGGTGGCGCACTTTTTTGCACCCATTGCACTTTTGCACTACAGGTGTAAAGGTGTGCAACAGAGCTTCCCAAGTGCACCATGGGTCATGTTGATCGTGGAGAGGGGGCCAAAAAACCACTGTGAGTGCATAACACTCACCTAACCATAAAAAGTCACTTAAGTGACGAAAGCTTTTCAAACCTTCTCTCCTCACCTTGGTGGCACATGTTTTTGCACCTCATGCACCTTTGCACCAAGTGCAAAGGTGAAAAAGTGCATCCAAGGTGTGAAAATGCGCCATGGACACATTGGAAACCCCGCCTTCACCAACAACTGCTAAAAATAGACACAGAGAGTGATTCTTTGCCTCGGAGCTTCCCTGAGAGTTACCTAGGCAAACCTTATATGATTTTGACTCAAAAGGTCTCTTTGAGATCATTCCCACAAGTTTTCAAGAGCCAATTCTGCTTCCTGAAATTTGAAATTTACCCCCTTTTATGATTTTGCTCAAGCTTGTGCGCCGGTGAAAGTGACTGCCACCAAAAAGTATGATGATGAAAATGGAAACCAACACATTGTGAGTGAAGAGGGAATTGCATAGGTCATCTTGGGCTTTGAATCAGGTCTCAACTCTTCATATAACTCTTGGAATGCTCATTTGAATCCCCACTGGGATCAGGGATCTTCATCTACACTGTTGAACCAATATCTCAAAATTCGGACGATAGAATCTCCGAAACCTTTTGCAATGTGAAGTAGGCCTTCTTAGCTTTCTAATGAGTATTTGGTCACTTCACAAAATATCTTGAGGCTCTGAACCATTTAGAACAAGCCCACTAGCTTTTTTACTTCTTTCATTTCCCTGCACCATGCTATAAGTAGCCTAGTGTTGCATAGCTTGTTCCTAAACTTGTTTCTCCTTACAAAACTTCCCTAAATTGCCTCTCGATGATATCATAGCTCTGCCACACATTGCTTGGATGTTTTAGCTCTTTTGGTTCATTTCTAGAGGGTGTTCATTAGGTGCAAAAGTCCTGAAAATATGCCTTTTGGGCCTTTGGGAGCAATTCCTTCAAAGTGGATCAAAATGAATCCATGAATTGCTTCCCACCAACTTACTGCACATGAAACACACTTCAAAAATCTAGTTTAGCACATCCCTCTTGGCCATGATGGGGTTTACATAGTTAACAATTGGTTGGAGGGTAGGTTTACATTAACTCGGTTCAAGGATTTTTTAGTGTGGGCTTAATTGTCATGACATTTTTTTCTCCTCTTGCTCCTTGATAAATTCAAGAATTTGTGTTTTTGACATTGGAACAAGATGTGTCCCCTTACATCCTCTGATACCCGTATTAGGTATGTGACATAGGTGGGCCTTCACTTGACTATATGAACTATGGTGCATAACATTGCACTAGTTGCATCTCCATTTAGTCCCCCACCACTTGGAACCAAACTTAGAACTGTCACATGTCTCCAAAGTGGTGATTGTTCATCATGTTGAAAGTGAAATTGGTCATGACCCACTGACCTAGAACTAGTTGACATTGTGATTGTAAAAATGTAGTTGCAAGTTAAACAATCATGCAAACTATCAGAAAAAAAAGCCCTACAACTTGGGAAAAAAAAGAAGTTCAAGATTCAAAACTTTACTTTGGCAACGAATGGGCTCTTGATCACCTCAAGAATATAATTTCAATGAATTTTGATGAAGCTTCAACCCTGGACGAGCAATGAAAAGTATGTAAAGAGGATATTTTTTGCGTTTGTGTTTTGCTTTTTGCTTTTGTGGTCTTTATCTTTGTTTTTTGTGTTTGTGTTTTGCTTTTGTCTTTTGTGGTCTTTATCTTTGTTTTTTGTGTTTGAGTTCCTTTTTAGGGTTAGAAATAGTTTTTAATTATATTTTTTGTTTTTTAATGTTGACTTTTCAAATAAAATTCATTTTTGTTTTAAAACATGTTTTAGACTGTGGGTACCCCTTGGATATGTCCTGAACATACACCAGACGTACCTAAGGGGTACCATACCACCTGTACCATGTGCCAGCGACGTATCCAGGTGGGGTTCAAGGTTGGGGGCTATACCGGCAACCTAAATTTAGTGCTATAGATCAGCTATCTCATTGGAACTTGAAGGCAGAAAAGCCTAAGGATGAGAGGGATTTCTACCTTCCTGTTTTCTTTTCATATGATTTTTGTGCTCTTCAGAATGAACGCCTTGCTTTTTTGCATCATTACACATTGAATCCCTTTGGTTCTTGCATGCATATGAATTTCTCTTGATTTTTTTGAGAAAGACATGGTTGATAACTCCAAATTTTTCTTTTCTTGACTATTAAATTCAACACAATAACGCTCACTAGAAGCAACCCTCCACCAGGTGGATTTTAGCTTTCATCTACATTGCACCACTTGAAAATCATTATTAGAAGATATGATATTTTCAGAATTCTTTTGACCTTTTTATTAGGTGTGGGCATACATTGGCCAAATGACCATATTTGAAACATTGACTGCATCTAAAAGCAATGTTTTCATAATCCACTTTTGGGTTCTTGTTGAACCCCCACACCCCCTCCCCAACACCCCAAGCACACGTACTTCTTGAACTAACACTTTGTTGAGTGTGTCCAAAAATGCAAAGGTAAATCTGTTAGCCTAAACCCAATATCAAGACTTCATAAAAAGCTCGACACTCTAATGAAACCAAAGGCCCTTTGTTGTAGATAAAATTCCAATACATTGTTTTATAAAAGCACAATGAAAAATTGTTGGGCACAAGTGTAAATTTCTTTTGATCATTTGAAATGAGAGTAGACCAATTTTGGCATGTCCACTTACTCATCGTAGGGAGAGTGGGCCAAAAACCATTAATTCTACAAATCAATCCTTTTGTGTTAAGCAAAGAAGCAAAATTGGAGATCTCTTCACTTTGAAGATAATGAAAAAGAGGCAAAGATGCTTTGCAACGCAAATTGTTGCCTATGAGAAGCAAAGGAAGCTTTCTGATCTATTCAATTTTTGTATATGACGAAGATCTGTTTTGTGTGGTCGATATTCCCTTTGGAAGTTGTACTCTCTTGTTTCAAAGCAATTTCTTTGAATGAGGCTTTACCTAGAAATTTAACTGATGTTGGATCAATATTGATTAATGATTGGTTCCCATAACTTCATAAGAAGTGTATATTATCTTGGGTAAAGATGCATGTGGATCCTCCTCAAAAGAAGCCAATTTTCCTCTAGAATTCTTGCATGCAGAATTACATGCTAACTTGGGTAATCTCGTTGGTTGATCCTCCAAAGAATCAAATTTCCTCTAAAGCTCTTATATGAATCTTTTGATTTTTCTCTTGAAGATTTTCCCATGCTCTTGAAAGTCAGTAGTTACATTTTAGCATGCCCTAGATTAATTATAGTCATAAGAACTTAGTAATTAGCACATATATCTTAAATACATATACCTGAAATATGTCGAGAAATATCAATCTCAAGGTTCTTATCTTGGATTTTTCACATATAATATTAATTAATATCTACATTACCTTCTCAACCAATTTCCTACTTGATTGGTGACAAATGGCACAAAACTGCACTTTGGTGTCAGGATGAAAAAAATATTTCTAGGGAATCAAGGGGCTTGAAACTCCACCATATGGCCAAGATAATATGATTTTTTGATTGTCTTCTCTAAGCAAAAATATATATATTTTTCTAAGTGATGGTCAAATGGATCTCAAATTTACTTTTGAAATTGCCTTGTGACTATTAAATGGATGTCGAATTCAAGGTCGGACATACTTGTGAACAACTCACGACATTGCAGTCCACCACCACCCCCTATTGCCAATGAGAGGATGCCTATTGGCATAATTATTGACTTGTGCATTCATTTTTACTATCCATCTATACACTTTATGCTGGGTGTAAAAGCAACTATGGTGTCTGTGTTAAAAATTAGAAATGTACATAGAAACATGTCTAGCTGCATGTTGTAAAATGTAAATTGAAACCTTTTAGAGCCAAGGGTTTTGTTGGGTTTAGTGGAGAAATGATATATTGTCTTTTACTATTCATTTATGAACGATTACATTTGGAATGATTGTTAAAAGCAAAATAAAGAAGATGGATGTTTGGGCCCTAAACTATCGATTGAGATGATGAAAATGTTTCAACAAATATGTTGCTTGAATGGATGAAGTGCCACAGTGAGGAGACAACGCATCTAGAAGTATGCATCTGTAGGGGAAAACATAAGAGTCAAAACCTTGTAATGTTTGTGTTAAGAGCACTTTAGTGGCTATTGTGATTGCTAATGGTGATGCCCAATCCGTTGAGGGTTGAAGGAAGTGGTAGGGACTTGGATATCACATAAATAAATTCATCTGTTATGCCCAAAAAAACATTTTTTTGTTTCTAATATTATAATTTGTATCTTAGATATTGTATAGTTTAAAATTATTGTGAATATTGTTGAGTATGCTGCCAATATAAACACCTGATTAGTTATTTGTTAAAATTAGTTTTAGTTGTGTTTTTGATATTTATGAATTTTTTTGGTTAAGTGCAAAATTATCTTTTTAGAAATCAATTTTTAGACATATTCTATTTTTAGATTGGAAGTGCCGGTTAGTTCATTTGACGTGCACTTAGCGAGTCCAAATCATTACCTAGGCACTATTTCTATGTTTAGATGACTGAATTTAGTCTTATTTTAGGCCATCTATATTTTTTAGGAGAGTTTGGGGCACCTAGTTTGACTAGTGTGCATGATGGTTGTGCATGTGTCACTTAAACTAATAATGGCTTCTTGCATGTTGACCATATATTATTAATGGATGATACTTGTCATCTTGAGTTTATTTTTAGTCATCTTTAGTTCATTTAAGAGTTGTAGTTCCTATTATTAGTCTTTTACTTGTCATGCAAATTAAGACAAGTCTTGTTGTAATGGCTATATTAACCTTGTTTATTGATTAATTGTATATGCAATAGTGGGGCGAGTTTTTCCAAGTGGATATGCTTTTTGCATTGAGTTTATCTCTGATTTTATTTGTAGGTATTTACAAAGAAAACCAACAAGCTTTGGATTCATTATTTGAAGTTATTCAATGCATATTTTGTCATCAATCTCACTTACAACAATATTAGTTTAATAGCTAGTTATTTTGGGCAAGATTGGATGATCACTAGCTTCATTTAAAGGGTATTTCATTATATGGGATAAAGGAGCAACCCATAAAAGATCGAATGTGTTGAGGCTCACTAAAAATTCTTAAGGGATGACATGATAAGAAGTGTTGATAAAGCTTAGGAGCTAGAGAGAGAAATTTGACAAAATAGGTAAGCTTGGCAATTTGATAGTGATAAGGAGGTAGGAGAAGAAAAGAAAATGTGACTAAGACTCAATCAAAAGGTGGAGTAAGATGTATGTTGAGTTCACCAAAATGTATGTAAGCTACGATGGTCAACATAACGATTCTCTCTCTATGATATAAGATATAAAAAGAAAACCGTACTAGAGCCAACACACAAGCAAGATATACTAGAGCCAACATACAAGACCGTACTTGGTTGCATAGATGCCCTCGGTGTAGGTATGCCCCAATGTAGTAGGCATCCCTTGGGATAGAAGGTTGTAAGAAGCCCCATAAGGTGCTACGGATGTCGTCGAAGCGAGGCTTAGTATGTAAGATGCCCCCTATTGTGGACATGACCCCAAGATGGTAATGTTTATAATGTCCATGAGTTGTAATTTCTTAACTCATTCTATAGAGTGTGAGTGCTAAAGCAAAGTGTAGAGTGTTAAATGTGAATGGTCAAAGGGCTCAAAGCTAGGCGAGTATTGAGCATGTCACATGTAGGTACTTGTTTTTTTGTATTTTGTAATGTTATAGTGTTTTTGCATTCTTGGATTAGTAGACGTGAAAGATAAATGCAATACTAATTACCTTGGGACAAAGTGGCATAAATAGTGAATGAGGCAAGGTCGGCTTGGGAAAGTATTGTTTCCTCAACAACCACATCGGACTGCGTAAGAATGTGTTGCATCGTCGGGTAACAATTTGGGTAAGAACTAGGGCAATGTATGTCATACAATTGATAATAATGCTATATTGTGTGTGTGCAAAGTGCTATGAGGTGGTCATCCAAGTGAAGGCTTCAATCTCTATTTTGGAAGGATTTGATCATTGACGAACACGATCCACCGAGTTAGACTCATCAACAATTTTTCATATTTGATTTATCCATTGTTGTCCTAGGATTGCATCGAATTCTTTTGTATTAGGCATAATGAAAAATATTGTTGTAACTTTGGTTGTCCTATTCTTGTAGACATATTCACATGCCCCAAAGAACCTTCATAATGTAGATCGTGCTTAAAATCTTCCTTGTTACATCCATGATGATAGATGAAGTCTAATCAACATGTGTTGTGTAATTGCTTTTGATCCACAATGGTATTGTTTTGGGGTTCATCGATTCGTGTATGTATAGTGGGTTAATCCGTTGCTTTTTAGGTATGACTGCATTTGGGATTCTTGTGTAGTCGTTGCTTCATATAGAACCATGTTTAATGCTTGATCATGTAAAGTATACATTGCTTAGTGGTCATTGGGTGTTTAATCATATTCAAGAAGAACATCTTGTGGGTGTGGTGCTTCATCCATTTGCATTGGTTTGGCTTGCTCTCTTTGCACTTGTTCTACTTGCTCTATTGTTTATTGGAAAAACTTGCTCAACTATAGGAGGTAATACTTGCTCTTCGTGAACTTGATCAATTGTAATAGGAATTGCTTGCTTTGGTTGCACTTGTTTGAGGAGAATGGAAACTAGTTTTTCGTGTTTGTATTATTAGAAACCTCTTGCTTTGATGCAAGTATTGTCTAATCTTCCTCTTGGATAAGAGGAGGTACTTTGTTTACGTCATTTTTCTTAGGTGGATGGCATACTTGCTAATGCTCTTGTGTTGTCGTATGCATTTTTGCTTTGCTTATGTTCTTTTTGTATACCATGCTTACGAGTGAGATATTGGATATGATTGTGTAAAGTCCAACACTTGATTGTGTGATGTTTGTTAATGCGATGATGCTGCAAAATGATTTCCTTGATGTCGTATCAAGCGATGTTGCGCGCCTATATTGAGTGCTAGGTAGTGAAATGAGCCTCTTATCAAGCAACTTGCATAAGAGAATGGTAGGTGTGTATCGGTGTTGCAATGTATAATAGGATTGTGATTATGCTCGTGTAGGTGAATATTGCTCTTCATCGTAAGTCAAATGACATACAATTGTTGACATAGAAGTAGAAGAAAAGGTATATGAAGGACGGGTCCTTCGCACATGTGGACACGCATGCGACAAGTCCTTAACGGTCTCAAACATAAGGGCCTCAACTAGTTTAGGATGTCCATCCAACAAAGCCTCTTTATAAGCTTCTAGTTTTTCTACTAGTTGAGCAATAGGAAATCAATGATGTGGGAAAATGAGTTGCTAAATCTTGACAAAACATGTGATGTTACTACTTAAAACTTGGATTGAACATGAATCGGTGCCTTTTTAAAAAAAAAAAACCACATTTATATTAAAAGAAATATAAAGTACAAATTACAATGCCAAGTTATACTCATACTCGAAGAAATATCCTTGGAATTCCAATAACATATAAGAGAAGAGAAATAGCATATCTGCAATTTATCCATCCTGCAATCGCAAATGAAGGATCTGCTCAATTTGTTGCCGTTTCTCTGGAGACCATGTCAAAGGTACAGGGCCAAAGTTGATCAGATTAGTATGATCTAACGCCCAATTGGCCAAAGCATCTGCCACCTTGTTCTGATCCCTAGGCACATGTTGATATATGATTGTCTGAAATTGTCTAGCTATCACATTAATATTATCCTGAATTCTGGTAATAAGCCAATTATTGGATGGATGTTGCTCTTGAGCTGACAGAAGGTTAACAATAACCTTGGAGTCAAATTCCACTATAATACTAAGACATCCCAGTTTAGTTGCCTCCAGAAGAGCGCCATTGGATAGCCATGATTTCAGCCACATTATTGGTGCAGTGTCCCAATTGATGAGCAAAGAAAAAGAGGGGGGTTCCCAAAGAGTCATGTGCTATCCCTCCCATAGTAGTTGGACTCGAGATAACCTCTAGTCACTCCATTAGTATTTAATTTTACATACTTTGTCTGTAATTGCATGTTCCCCAGATAAAGTTTTTGTAACAAAACTTTCCACTTCCTAGGTGGTGGGGAGGTAATTTTCAAATTATGCACTATAGTTTCCCCAATATTACTTCTAGTCAGTTCCAAAACATACCAGGTGTCTCTACTTTTTGATTTGAAAAAGCGTTTGTTTCTTTCCGGTGTTACGTGGGGACGCATCCCCTAGATTTTGGTGACGTCCCCGGATGTTCGGGGACTTGGAGGGGACGTAACCGATTTTTTAAAAATATTTCAAAAGTTTTCGATGTTTTAACTTTTAAAAAGATGTTATTTTTACCAAGAACATCAAATTATAATCTCGAAAGTACCTAAAATACATTAAATACAATAAATCCCTAAATGTCATTAGAAAAAGTTAAAATATTGAAATATTAATTTTTATGTATTATTTTAAAAGCCGTCCCCAAAATTTGGGAAATTGTTTCTTTGTCTTGGAAACCCCATCCCTCCGTACTCCCGCCCCCCCTCCTCGAGACTTAGGTAACTATGTTTCTTTCTTTCCATACATTCCACAACATAAGAGAGGTAGCAATCCATATTCCTTTGTCAAAGTCCTAGGTGTCCGTGACTGATTGTTTCTAGCCTCTAACAGTATCCACTAGATCCATAAAGGAGTTCCAAGTAACAGATAGCCAATCAGCCAGGGTACTCCATAGAGAACAAGTGAAAGGGCATTGAAGAAAAAGATGACTCAGAGTCTCATCCGCATCTTTACATAAAGGACACCAAAAGGGTCTAACCATCCCTCGTTTCATCAAATTATCTCGAGTAAGAACCCTTTTATAGATTAAAAGCCAGAAGAAGAATCTAACCTTGGGCCACAAAGCAGGTTGCCAGAGATCCACAAAAATGTCCTTCCAGGGATGTGGTTGAGAAACTACCAAAGCTCTATATCCGTCTGCTACAGAGTACTTTCCGTCCGACGATTTTCCCCATGCAAGGGTATCTGGTTCAGAAGTGATAGGAAGGATCCTATTCTGCAGGAGTGTTTGAAAAAAGTGAACTTGATCATTAGACAAGTTGACCAACCACAAGGATGGAGATATCCATTCAATCCCTTGATATGTTGGCTGTATATAATGGCTCACCTTTTCCTTTCCTTGTCCTTGAAGAGTATTCATAATATTTCTAAGATTCTGAATATTGCTCAATCAAGGGTGAATGTCCGTCCCACGAATCAGTCCAGAAATTAGCTTGATCTCCTTTCCCAATTTTCCAAAAATGTGTTTTTTGATGATTTCTTCACCTATTATGAGGACTGAGAGAATGGGAGAACCATGAGAAGGTAAAGAGTGCCGAATTAGTTCGTGCGACCTCATACCCTCGCATATTTTGCTCTAATATTGATGCCCCACAGCTGATCCGGATTTTGCAGCAATCTCCAATATAACTTTGCAGACAAAGCTTTATTATTAGGCACACTGGATCTGAAACCCAATCCTCCCTCTTTCTTTGGCAAACATAAGGTTTTCCGTTTCACGAGATGCCATTTATGAACCCGTTGAGTGCTTGACCATAAGAATTTTTGACTAATAGAATCTAATTGGTGCAAAAAATTTGTAGGAATGTTCAGGAGAAACATGAATCGATGCCTTAATGATGTAAATTGAGCAAAATAAGCATGGATAGACTCATCAGGGTTTTGGCATATCACCTCCAAATGCTCAAAATCAGTATGATTTGTAGTATGTGATTGAAAATGTAGGAGGAATAGGTTGTGTAATGTTGAATAGCTATCAATGGATCCGCTAGGTAAACTAGAAAACCATATTACGGCAACACCGGCTAGACCATGTGGAAAATCCTTAAGCAAGATTTTATCGTCATGCATATTTAGTTGTAGACATTTAACAAAATGGTCAATGTGCTGAGAAGAATCCTCTTTTCCTATGAATAGGATAAACTTGGGCATGCAAAAACCAAATGGGAATGTATCATTGTAAATGTTTCACACTATTGGTTGGTTAGTAAATGACTTGGAGGATAAATGTAAGTGTGTGACTTCCTTTTGTAATCTGCTTATGGCTTTCATCATAGATTGTAATTGTTGTCTTGGGATACTGACAAGTTGGGAAGATGTATCATATGGTGTGGTAGGTTGAGGATGGGATTCACACAATCTAGAGGTTCTAGGGAGATCATCCATGCTCCCTTCTTGCCATATGGAAGGGTTGTTATAAATTTTGGGAAGGCTATCATCTATAGGAGGTGGAAGTTGTGCTTGTGGTTGTGCCTTAAAGAGGGCTTAATGTTTAACATTCATTTTGTTCATGAGTTAGTCATAAAAAGCACCCATAGGTGAGGGTACCCAATTTGGTTGGTAAGATATGTTCGATAGGATGTAACAAAATAGCACAAACCCAATATAAAGAGTGGTAGGATCATAAAACCAAATTGGTGTTCAAGAAAGGTTAAACTAATTTGAAAAGGTCACATTAATAACACAACCATTTCAAAAATTGGTGGTGAATTTTTGAAACAAAAATGGTTTTGAGCACCTCAACGTGATAAATAAAAAACCTCCGGGGTTTTTAAAATAAATGTATACTTTGTTAGTTACACTCCTTTTAATGAAAATAAAGATATGTAAATTCCAAATTTTCATGAAGAATTACGGAAAACAAAAAGAGGTTTTTGTTTATTTTGACGAAAAATGAAGATAAACCTCAAAGGTTTTGAAAATAGAGTTGTTATGCTTGAGATATGATTCAAAAGTTGTTATGGCCAATAAAGGAACCTAAAAAGAGGTCCTAATGGGGGTACCAAACATGAAACCCTAGGGAAAAGATTGAAAATCAGATTTAGGTCATGAAATAAAAATAAATTAAAATTCACATTTGAATATCAAGTCCTAGAAGATGAAATCTGAAACCCTTGGGGTGAGGCATGAGGCCATAGGTTGCATGTGATTTTAAATAATCGGGTTCACCAAAATGTAATATAAAATTATGGTTCAATCTAATTGAGATATATTATTTTGTGTAAAGATGAATTTAAGGATAAAAATATTGTTAATATAATAAACACACAAATCCTAGACAAATACAAAGCAAGTGCACGAACTTAGGTGAGCTAAATAAAGTAAGTACAAGTTAGGGTTGGAAGAGATGCACCGATTTTTGATCGAGATGGAGTGACAACGATTTGGGAATGTGCGGGAAGGATGTGCGAGTGTTGTTAGGCTGTCCTGGAAATTTGGAAGTGTGAATTTAAGAGGACAAAGTCACCTTTTGCAGAGAAAGTTGCTTCGGTGACTTTTTACTAGATGGACAAATTTGTCCTTTGTAGGCCTTGACTAGACCTCACCCTCGCACTTGTGTTCTTCTTTGTCGTAGCTTTACTTTGTATGACTAAACTTCTATGATTGCAATTGTGCAACAAATTAAGGCTCTTTCTTCTTCTTCTTTGCTTGGCGGATCTAAAAGGGGATAGTTTGATTGGGTTGAGTTACCTCGCAACGCGTTTGCATAACAATACTCAAAGAGGCATCAAACCCTACTAGTTCCCCACTTGATTTGTGCATGCAAGATGTATATTGTAATTTATTTTGGCAAATAAAGACACCAAATAGGAACTTTGGAACTTGGCAATGACCTTTGGTGTGTTGTAGCTTTTGAAAACAGCCCAGGGTAGCTATGTAGGATGTATGTAGACTTAGTGCTAGTTGAAGTGCTTGAGATAGTGATTTAGCAATTGGGTGCTTTGTTGTGATGTCCTAGGTAGTTCCAAAGATGTGAGATAAGAGGCCTTTTGAATGAGTTGTGTGAATGTGCTTTTATAAATGACATTTGCGAAAGGATTTCTAGCTCAATTGACACTAGGCTAACTAGGGTAACTTGTGAATTTGAAAATGTGATTGTTAGAGTGTTATGTCCCCTTTTCCCAATCGAAGACCTTTGGCTTATTTTGTCAACCCGACGGCCAAAGGAAAAATATAAGGGTGACTTAAGTCATAATAAATTATTATAAAGTGTTATAAAAATAAAATAAAATTATTAAAGAACTTATATTAATTTATGTGGCTTAATAAAATAAATAATCCCTATGGTAAATATGATTTGCCTTGAGGAGCAAATATCATTGTAAAGGGATTTATCATTTTTATTTCTTTCTAGAAAGGATAATGGCGACTTGGGCCAAAGAGGAATAATGAAGTTTAGGGAGGATAAAAATATATTTAATGTATTTCCCCTAGGAAAATGTGACTTGCATTAGAGGGAAAAAGTGGTTGGGAAAAACATTTAATATGAGAAAATATTAAATGCTTTGCATACGGAAAATCATGTGAGCTCATTGGCTGGTTTGGAGGTTGGTTGTTGGCCCTTTTCCTTTAAAAAGGAAGTCGACTTGCCTCTTCCATCATCAGATTTTTATATGATATTTTCTCTTGCATGGAGCTTCAGCTTTTGCATTAAAAATTCCAAGGACGAAACCCCTTGTGAATTAAACCTCTTGTGGACGAAAACCCCAAGAGTTTGAGAGGGATTTTCACTCAGAATTTCCCATTGGTTGTAATCAGATTTTTAGTCTATTTCAGGCTTTTTCCAGCAGTGTTATTGAAGACTTTTGAAGTATTTTGGTGAATAAAATTGCAGCAATGTTTTCTCTATTGGATCGACTCACCTTGGGACTGTTTGGGCATTATTATTGAGGTATTTAGATCTGAAAATCATTGTCTAATATCTCATAATTTTTGTGAATGAAAATACCCAAGTTTCATAATTCTTTTGAGGGTTATTTACCAGTTTTATAATCAGATTTCAGATCTGATTTCTGAGTTGATTTGGCATCCAAAAATTCTGATTCTTATATGAATGAGTTCCTAAAAATATAGGCAAGCATTTGGGATAGAGAAAATAATTTTTGGAGCTCATTTGATGCCCTAAATGTGTGGGCCGAAATAGTAGGAGGGCCAGATCTGCATGTTTGGTAGTTGCTGTTATAATTTGGTTTACACCATCTTGTTCCTTGTATTTTTCCAAGTTCGGGCATATGTCATTTGCCTAGATCGGAGTTGTGTAGAGAAAGTTATGCTATCTTGAAGATTGCAGCAGTTAGGGTTTCAGATTTAAATTATTTTCCAGCTGTTGTAGAATCTAATTTTCGCTATAAATTCTCCAGGGTTGTTACAAGGGTTTGGGAGTAAAAATAATTATTGTACGCTGATTTTGGGAGTAAAAATCAATCCCATTTGCCCTAGCTTTCGAAGTTTATATTGTGCCATTGTATTTTGCTATTGTGTTGAGTGGGAAAAATTTATATTTGCTCCAAGGATCCATTTGGGGATATCTTTCATAGAGCTTTGTAGGATGAAGTCTTTAGCGTAAGACAAAGTCACCCAAATGCCTTTGTCATTGCCGACTTCCAAAGATTTGTTTTATATTCTTAAATTAAGCTTTTGATTGGCCAATGATGAATAACAAGTGTGACCTAGTGGCTGGGAGTGCTAATTGAGCAAGATGCGTGTAGGAACTAGTAATTTAAGTGCACAATGATTAATGGGCTGAGATAAATGCCGAGCATTAATGGCCAAATGCCATCGGTCTATATTAAGAAATCTGCAAATCTCTTACATAAATGAATGCATATGGTTTAAGGAGTTTGTAAGTAGCAAATAATGTCCATTATGATGTGAAATCATAGAAGTCTAGTGGTTTAAATTGTAGTGGTGAATGCGGTGTCTCTAGAAAGGATATGTAACTGGAAACGTATGGAATGAAACACTTTCTGGAGCCCTGATCATTCATTTTTATGCCAGAGTACATTGGTTCAGTCTAGAATTGGGCATTGTTACAAGTTCAATTAGAAAATGTATTTGTCTGAGAAAGTGCATTTTCTTGCAGGCTTTGAAACCTGTAATTTTTGGCAAATGTATTCGTAGGAAATGCTTGTAATGAGATTTTACCTTGAGGAAGTATTTACTTATAATCATATACAGTAGCGATTCCTAGAGTTATGAGATTTTTTTGCTGTCCTGAAATGTTCTTAAAGTGTAGGAATATAGTTTATTTGTCATCAAGTCTAGTTTCCCACACAAAGTTTAGGTTTCTATACATTTGTTAGAGCTTAGATATGTGAAAATTTAAAAGCTGATTGCTTCATTACTTAAGAAGGAACAATTTTGAAAAAATCTCTTTTAAAATTTAAAATGTGATTGATTTGCAGGAGATGTTAAAAGCATCACAGTTGGGTCTGGAACAAATATACAGGACCACACCCTTGTTCATGTGGCAAAAACAAACATTGGTAGAAGAGTCCTTCCAACTGTCATTGGCAGCAATGTTACAATTGGTGAGAAAATTTTCTACTGCAATTTCTTCCATTTCCAAGTGTTTTCTATGCTTTTTAATCATGAAGCCCGAGGTTTGATTTTCTACATTTCTGTCAAGTTTCATTAGTTGATTAACAGCTACTGTCAAAAGGTGGTGTAGATGTTTGTCCTTTCGACCTCAAAGCAATTTTTAACATTGTTTATCCCTGGCTCTCCTACTTCGGCTTTACATTCCTAGTAAAATTGTCAAAATCGACAAGGCTGGAAAAGTGAATTTGTATACTTCTTGAAATGATTTATTAAAAGAAGTCACACAAGTTAAAGGAGAGAAGTGCCTTCCTTTGTTTTATAATCTATGTTGCAAGAAATAGGAAAGAGAGATGTGATGAGAAACGAGTTTGGGAATGGTTATGCATGAGAAACAGACTATCTGTATATACATATAATTTCACTTTTTTTTTTTTGAAATCCATAAATTCAATCATCTTTTAATTTTTAATATTTTAATAAACTTTTATATTTTTTTACTTTTAATGTTTAATTTTAATCAAAAATTTCAACTTTTAAACTTTGAATGTAAAGAAAAAAATGCTGTTGCAGTTGCTTCGGCATGGGCCATTAAAACACACAACGTCAAAATGTCGTGGCATTTCTTGCTACAGCAATTACAATTATGTCAAATATTCATAATGTGAGTCAGATGCATTAAAACCAAATCAACGGTGATTGTTTGTAAGAATATTTGAGGATGATTTGGTTTTAAACTTTTATGTATAGAATCTTGAACAAGGATAAAAATAATACAAGTGTGCAGTGCATGGGAAGTGAAAAATCTAGCTGGCATATAAGAGCAATTTTGACTATCATAACCGATTACTTGTCATTTCTCGAATAGCTTCGACATTTTTGCCAATATGTGTTATTTGATTTGCTAAATGTGCATTAGTGGCATGGCTACAGTGGTTTAGGAATGATGTTTTTATTTAAATATGAATGGATGATTTAGACAGGTCACAGTGCTGTTCTACATGGCTGTACAATTGAGGACGAAGCCTTCGTGGGAATGGGTGCAACTTTACTTGATGGAGTAGTTGTGGAAAAGAATGCAATGGTTGCCGCTGGAGCACTTGTGAGGCAAAATGCCCGTATATCATCTGGGGAGGTCCTGATTTTTCTCTGTTTTAATCAATGGTTGTTGACTGAATTTATTTGTTTTCCATGTTTTTGGCTTGCAACAGGCATGTATGTTTCTGACGACTTAACAATGAATTTATGCTAGGCAATCAATCACTGCTTTTTACATGGTTCAATATACGGCATTACGAATGGCTCCTTATTTCTTAACATGTTTTTCTTACTTTACTTAGAAATGAATCTATATTGTGCCATCATCATTCTCTATTCCAGTTTGTAGTCACTTGTGAATAAAGATCAAGTGATTTCATATGATCAACAATTCAGATTTCTGAGTCAAACATCAAGAATAGATTCCAATGGTATAACTTGAGGATTTTGGTCTCTATTATTCTCCATTACTTATATTTAAATGACAACAGAGCAGTGACTTATTCTGTCATTACAATACTTAGAGACCCCGACATGCAAAATTAGTAAGCTCATGGAAAGCATAAATTTGAATGCTCTGCATACACATGTTGACACTGCTAAGGGCAAAGGAGGAGAAGAGGATGCCCTCAAGGACTTAATGGTTGAGTATGGAAAACAATCATTGGAGGAGGCCACCAAGACACCCCTATTAGAATATAAGGCTTACCTTTTATTGTTTAGTCACTATTAGTTATGTATTAACTAACGGTTGGTTGTAACAGCCTCAACTATTTTGTAACAATCGCCTGCATAATAATATGATGGACATACGGAAATCTTCGATGTGTGCATTCCGATTCCTCTTCATTATTTCTCCACATCTTGTAACATTGGTATCAAAGCCATTTGTGCTCGATAGGGTTAGTAGTTTTAGGAGAAGGCTGCAAAAGTTGAGTAAATTGTGAGGAGATATTTCAGGGAAAAAGTTGCCATTTGTGAGTTTGAGGCCATTGAACAAGAGTACAGTCGTGATAACTCTGGAAAACACCAAAAAATTGACTAAAATTGTGAATAGAGCCATCAGGGCAAAATCGTGAGTCAAAACACAGCCGCGAGGTAGGAATTTGAGGGGAAATACAGTCTGTAGGGTAGGCAAATGCAAGAATAGAGTATTTGAAGGATGTAAAGTGCAGAATTGTTAGAAAACATGAGATTTAGTGCATGAAAAATAATCAGTCACAATTTTCGGAGGATTTTTTAGGGTTATTTTTGTGCAGTTAGGGCACGAAAATAAGACATTTTTAGGGAAAAACGTGATAGCTAGAAAGCAACAAAAAAATGTCATTTAGGGCACGGTTTTGCTAAAAACACAGTCCAGAATCACAAGAGGAAAAACTTGATTTTCGAAGTTATCTAGTTCAAAACAAAAAACAAATACAGTCATATTTTTTGGACTATTAAAAGAGAAATAATAAGCATAAATGTGAGGGCACAAATGTTTTTGAAGAAGATGCATTTTTAGGTAGCTGCTAGGGCATGACTGTTGAAAGACTAGACCGGACCAGAACTTAAGGTTTTAAATTTCGTGCGCTGATATTTTGGTTTGTAGGTAAGAAATCATAATATAAACTGTGTATTTTGCCGAGCATTTTCCAAGTAAAAATTCAGGTTACAGTACTGTACAGTTGCATTTATTTCTGTGCCTGAAGTGAGAAATTCATAATACAGACTATAACTTCATTTTGGCTGCACTAATTTATGGATCTATATCAAATAGTGTGTAAAATGGATGATGAAGTCACTATGTCTAGCCACAAAAACAATTCGAGGTTTCTCATTAAACATCTAGCAGAAGTTAATGCTACGGTAGATGATGAAGATTGCAAAGCTATTTTATTATTCAGTCTGCCTTCTAAATACAGCAAGGGAAAGCTCAAAGACAAACCAAATGGGTGAAAAATTTGCTGATGAAGAATACATATTTTAAGAAGTCCACAATTTGAAGTCAGGAAAGGATCTAGTGTAGATAAAACTCAACATGGATGGCTGCCTAGTTAGTTCGGAAGTTTGTGGATCTTGGGAATTATACCCTTACGAGGGTCATGAGACAACTTGATGGAGCACTGTGGATGTAGCTCAACATGGATGGTTGTCCAATAATTTGAGAGGTTCGTAATTCAAGAGTTTGGGGAGGTGGAATCTGGGAACTCGGGAATTCAACTTGGGAGCTACACCTTTATGAAGGTTACGAGGCAACTTGATGGAGTTCTACTAGGGCAAAAAATTGTTTTCAAGGAGAGTATTTAAAAAAAAAAAAAAAAAAAACACCGAGAAAACTTATATTATAGAGAAATCAAAGTGTACAAATTCTATTGCACCATGCATAAAAATATCCCCTTCTTGGTGAAGACCCTTAGCCCAATTTTGTTTCCTAACGGCTAAGGGGTGATAAAAGGGAAACTATAGTCTTAATAAATTATTATAAAGTGCATAAAAAGAAACTTTATAAAAAGTCTGTTATATTAATTTATTAATGACTTAATAAAAATAAAAGAGAAAAGATAAAGTGAAATTAGAAAAAGAAAAGGAAAAGGTCACTTTATGTTTTTATTTCCCTAGGGAAAAATGCAACCCATGTTGAGGATGAGATAAGTACCAAAAAAGAATAAAATGTTGGCAAAAATATGTGATTAGTGCTTGTGGGTGGCTACTAAGCCAAGTTTTCCTATGAAAGTTAGTCGACTTGGCTTGGAGAGGTATCTCTTTTATTTTATACATATTCTTATTTTTGTTTGAGCTTTGTAAGCTTTTGCAAATAAACTCCTAAGAACGAAAACCCTCTTGAGGTCTAGGAGAATGAAAATTCTTATTTTATTTGAGAGGATTCTCCATTCAGGGGTTTCCATTGCGGATCAAGGATTTATTTGTGTTTCCTGTGTTTCTCAGCAATGTTTGAGAGCTTTCCAAGAGGGGCGAATGGTTGTTGGTGATATCGGGTAGAACTAGGGTTTCATCTACACATTTCTAGATTTCCAAGCCTGTTTTGGGTGCCTTCCACCCATCGGAAAATTCTGATTTTGGTATCATTGGAAAACTTGTGATTTTATCTTCAATTTGAGCTATCATTTGTCAAAAATTGTTGGGTATTTTCTAAGTTATGAATTTATGAAGTTTCGGCTGTTTTCTGCAATTAAAAATCAGATTTTTAGTATTTTGCAAAAATATAAGTATTTTCAGATTTGATAATTCAAGGGCTAGCTACAAATTTAATTTCATAATTTTTGAAGGTGTTTTGAGGCTATTTTACACCCATAGGCAAATCTCTTAGGGTTTTGGCAAGGAATTTTGGGTTGTTTGCATTGTTATCATAAAAACAATAATTTCCAACTTGCATTTTATTTGGGATTTGTGGAAAATCCATCTAGGGTTAGAATATATCCATTTGGGGCATTACAACCTAGGCATTAGAAACATAAGCAAACATAGTAACAACTAACATTGATGCAAATCCATATCTAGAATCTGTCTAAGGTCTTCTTGAAGCTTGGTTGACCACCATGTCGGTGGAGGACCATAACAAATAAAATTGATCGAGCCCAATTTGCTAACGCATCTGCAACTTTATTAAGCTCTCTAGGAATATGGTTGAAATTGATCTCTTGGAACTTTTTCAACCTATGAATTTTTTCCAACTCTCTTAATATTTGCCAATTTCTGCCCTGAGCCACATCAGAATTGGATAAAAGGCTAACGGTCAGTAAAGAATTAGATTCCACCTGAATTTTTTGCCACCCAATTTTCAGTGCTTCTTGTAAACCCCTAAAAATTGCCTTGATTTCAGCTAAATTATTCGTTGCATAACCCAATTTTTCTGAAAAGAAAAAGGCCACCGTAATGCATGGTTTTGTTGATTTAATTTTATGTTAATGTGTTTGTTTTTGCTCTCTATATGGTAAGCTTTTAGAGGGGGCCTTAGAATGTAAGGCTTACCTTTTATTATTAATTCACTATTAGTTATTTATTAATTAATGGTCAGTTGTAACCACCTCAACCATTTTGTAACTCTCTTACATAATGAAATGACGGGGCACACAATCTACGATGTGTGCATTCTAATTTCTCTTCAATATTTTTCCACATCTTCTAACAATCCCATCTTACTCTAGTGCATATTGAAAGTACCACGGGTCCCATGGATGAAAGGTAGGGGCAATACAAGACATTGAATGTGCATAGCCCCTTGGAACATGGAGAAGAAAATTCGCAAGCAAGGTGAAAAAGGAGAGGCGAGCATGCATGACCAAGTACGTGGGCCGAAGAAAACAAGGCTAAAGGGATAGCCTAGGGGAGGACATTATCTTTCCCATGTCTTATTTAAAATGCCACAAATAAATGGGAAGTAGATACTGCTTTAGCTTGGATGCGCATCTGGGTGAGCCCTACTATGAATTTCCTAAGAAAACTTTGAAATTCGGTGGGACATCACCACGACAACGCATGATGTAATTTTCTTAGACCCAAACACCGTGATTGAAGAATCGACAAGATGTGCCCTGATGAAGCTAGCTGCATAATCTCATCAATAGGGATATGTCTAAAGGAAGGTAGGTGCGCTGGAGGAGGCAAAACTTAAAATAAGCAAGTTCGAAACAAAGGGCCATTGTGGCCAAAAGAAAAAGCTGCAAGGATGGAGTGACGCATAAAACTTAAGGTATAAGGTTTTGGGGTGGACCCCTTCATTAAAGGTTAACAAGACGAAAGCCCCCATTAGCGCGTTGGAGCAAAGGTTTGACTTGCGGAAAATATCATCTCTAATATAGAAGGTAGATCTTTTTGGTGAGACCCATAAAGATATTATGGAAAAATGATTTCCTTAGGGAGCTCGAGAAAAGAAAATACTGTAGGATAAAAATGTTTTCGGGCATCAAAGTCGGGAATGAGAAGGCCAATAAGAGCTTGAAATAAGGCAAGGGAAGGAAAAAGGCGTTCGGGCCAAGGTCAAAGTAGAGAGAGGGTGAATCCACTAAGAAACCCTTGACAATAGGAGAGGCCATTACTACTAAGTGCCATGCCTTGAAGGCATCATATAATCTTCATTTCTAAGCAATGATGGAAGAGGACTTCAAAGAACTAGAGAGTCGAATTTTGGTGAAGTTGACAAACATGCGCATACATGACCAAGGAAGGGGAGTTATGTCTCCTAAAGACACTTTTTGAGGAGACACCCCAAGCCATGGGGGAAGTAAATTTGCAATGGCTAAGTGGAGTGCGTTCGAGGCTGAATTAAAGCAGCATGGAGGGACTTGGGTACAATAGAAGCAATTGTTTGGGGACAGACAACCAAATTAGTCCAAGAGGATGTTAATCGAAAGTTTGGGTATAAGTATCCATACATGCATCACATTTACATTAGACACGTGTCTTAGTAAGGCACGGAGAAAGACACCACTTGATAATGTTTCGTGTCGTGGGAATCCAACATCAGATTTTCCAAAAGGAGCGAGAGAGTGGTTTGGTGGAGAGGTAGCTTGACATTAATGGTTGACTGGCTCAACCCCTTGTAATTTGGATGGGCCATTTTGAATTCAAATTATTGTAAACATCTATAAATATGCCTCTTGCATTGTAAGAAGATGTAGAAGAACGGTATTGGCACTATCGTGTTGCCTAAATGTGTTGTGAACTATTGCATACAAAAATAATGAACACATTCTAGTTTTTCCCATTGTTGACTTGCGCATATTAGCTCTACTTTAATGGTGTTTTAGCTTGAATCACGAGATGTGGATGCTTTTTTGTAGTGTTACTGATGGTCTATATGTTTTAATGAATGAGTAATCTAAATACCAATGTGGTAGAATATTGTGTTCAAGTTTGCATATGCGCGTGTCCAGCTCTTGCGAGCCTTGAGCTCAACCTAGCAAGAACTCGGCTCCCTCGCGTGCTTGGTGAGTGCCAGCTCGTGTTGGGAATAAGACTCATGGGATGGGTATGGGGTGTGGATGCTTGAGTAGGGATTAGGTATAAAGACCCCGATGCTCGATGAAAAAAGAAGAATACTACATAATGGAAACACAATAATATTGTCAAAGATGACAATTCTCAATCAAGATGAAGAGTTTGTTTATGTTGCATAAACTCATGATGTGATCCTCCATTAGAGTTTAGTTTAGTACATAGACCCAAGTCTTCTGAGGCACATGACTAGATGAAAGGACCATTTTGTCAATTTGACTCATTCCTCTTATTGTGGTTGGGTCACTCTTGGTGATTAATTGTCCTACTGATATTCAAGCTCTAGGTGATGCATCTTTGCCACTTGGCACGCATTCTTGTATGATTGCAAAAGTTCTTTATGCGTTAGGTTTAACAATGAACTTATAGTTTGGAAGTCGAATGCTAGATCACAACCTTAAGGTTGAGTTTGATTGTAAAGGTGATGAGAAGCTCGCCTCATTTGAGACAAATCCAAAAACTCAATGAATGTTTCACATGCTTCTCTGATGGAAAAGTGTTTGAACTTGATGTCCATAATGACAACCAAGCCTTGTTAATCAACGTTGATGATTACGCTACCCTATGGCGTTAGTCATATGATCATCTTAACATTGGCTATCTACTTGCATTTAGTAGATTTTGAGGCCTTCCCTTGTTAAAGAAAATTGAGGATCTTTGCTCGATTGCTTAGCTAGAAAAAAACAATGAGCTCCTTTTGGCTCTAGTAATCATCGTTCAACTAGTCCATTGAATCTAACACACAATAATTTGTGCACTGAGACATAACTCCTAGTGTTAGTGGGTTCAAATACTTTCAACTCTTTGACGATGATCACACACGGAAGATGTGGGTATATTGCTTGAAGATCAAGGATCGGGGCTTCAAAATCTTAAAGAATTCAAAGCTCTTATCACATACATGTACTTTGCTTAAGTTGGGGGTACACCATGAGTCCTTTGCTTTTTGAAGGAGCATGACTTTGACATTAGTTGATTACTCCCAACATGCCTCAACAAAATGATGTTGCGAAAGAGATGAAACCATACCATCACTGACTGGTGCATAGTATGTTGAAGGATTCTCACTTAAACAATCCATATTGGGCAAAGGTTGTTCGCTCGATGGTTTACTTGTTGAACCGTGCACTCACCAAAACTCTCAATAGAATCACTCCGGAGGAAGCATGATCAAGAAATAAGCGATCTATTTCTCATCGTGTTTTTTTTTTTGTGTGGCTTACATGCAAATTCAAAACTTGAAGTGGAAGAAGTTGGATGAGAAATCCTTGAAATGTATCTTTCTCAAACACATCAATGAGTTGGAGTACATTAACAAAGATGTAGATTTTGATGAGAAGGGTGAGTTGGACTCGCATTCGACATTGTCAACTATTCCAGGCATTGCTCATATGACCCCTTCCGATGACGAGGAGGGTGGTGATGAAGAGGTTAGAAGTGATAATGAGGATGGTGGTGACGATGATATTGGTCCAGCTAGGTCCTCTAGCTCCAATACCAACAAATAGTACACAATGCATACCCAAGTGGTATACCAACACTATGCTTGATGGAAAGTTGGATGGAGTGCCGGACACATGATCTTGAGGGCTAAAAATTCGTAGCATGACCCATAATGAGGTGAACTTGAGCCCTCACGGGCACAATTGTTTGCCATTTTAATCTTTAACAATTGAAGAAACCCATGAGTGCCTTGGAAATATGCTATCAATGTAGAGTATTAGACACTTTTGAAGAATAATACATGGTAACTTGTTGAACTTCCAACGGGAAGAAGGTCATCAAGCTGTAAGTGGGTTTCAAGACCAAGTTAAGGCAAATGGTAGTATAGACAAGGCAAGGCTTGTGGCAAAGGGCCACACTCGGAAAAGGCATAAACTATGAAGAGACTTTTTCTTTTGTGGCTAAGATATAGACTATCAAAATGGTCTTTGTTAGGGCTGTACAGTTTGGATGGAAGATCCATCAAATGGATATCAAAATTGCTTTTATAAATGGAGATTTGGAAGATGTCTATATGATCCAACCAAAGAGATTTGTCATACCTGGTCAAGAACAAAAGATGTGTAAACTCATCAAATATTTCTATGGTCTCAAGAAGGCTCTCAAAGTTCGCTATATCAATATAGACGAACATCTTATACATCATGGATTCCATTGAAGTTGATATGATTCGAACCTGCATTTCAAAGAGCAAGGGGAGATAGGAATTCTTGTTGTGTGTGTCGATAATCTAGTCTTCATTGGCAGTTCATTGAAGATTGATGCAATAAAGAATGATCTTAAGAAATAGTTCGACATGACCTATCTTCGGCTTTTGCAATATTGTTTTGGTTCGGAGGTATGGTAAACTTGGTGTCTTAGATAAAATATGTCAAGACCATACTTGAGAAGTTCTAGAGGATGGATTGTAAACTCATTGTAACACCCATGGAGACAAGGTTGTGGCTGCCTCGATTTGACCCATTTCTTTGGGTTAATGCATATCTCTATTGTCAATTGATTGGGATTTTCATTTACTTCACCTCGACTAGGCCATATATCAGCTATGTTGTCGGTTATCGTTTACGGTTCATGCGGGATCGAAGCTATGACAATATATTCGGAAAAGAATGAATATTCAGTAATTTAATTCTCCAAACCCTAGTGCCTAGGGTAAAATCAGATTCCCACAAACCCTTTTGCAAAAATATAACAAACTGAAATTTATGACAACAATCAGTTGTTAATGCCAAGAATAAGATAATGACCTGATTTTTATTTCAAACCCTTGATACCAAAAAAATGCAGACTTCTGAAATTTCTATTTATTGATCAAAATATTCGTAATCTAGAATACCCAGAAGGCTTAAAACATCCAAGAAGCCTCTAGGAACATAATCATGAAAGAAAATAATTTTTTAAAGGTTCTGAATTTATCTTATTTATTTTTCACACCAAAAACCAAGAAAATACCCGTGTATGATTACAACAATTTTCTGATAAATGACACCTTGGGTGGCATGAAGAGGCCAAATGATGAATATGCAACCCGGAATCGAAGAAATCTGCCCACAGATGATGCCCTAAACGCTGGTCTGAAATCCCATAGGGTGTAGATAGCCCTAGATATGGCTACAAATCATGCCCTAGCTGTCCCTACTTGAAGTCTTGGTAGATGTCTCTCCACTGGCTGAATTTCTTTGCTTGAAATGCAAATCTAAAGCAGAAAATGTAGAAAACGTGCCCGGAAAATGTGCCCTAGCTTTGAAAATCTGATCTTTGCGCCCAAATGTGACCTCCAAATGAAGTCACCCAATAGATGTTGAGGGTTTTCGTCCTCAAATCTGAATTCTATTGAGGGGTTTCGTCCCCAATAGGATACCAAGGAGGGTTTTTGTCCTCTATGGCTGAAAGTGAAAGCAAATGCATTCAACTCTCCAAAGTGAAATTAGATAAATGACCAAAGATGCCAAATGAACCCCTCTTCACCTCCTTTTATACTTTTCTGTCTCTATTTTTCAAGTGGGGCGTTCCATGTGGGATTAGTAAAGTAACTTTATTTTCTATTTTAATATTACTTTACTTTTTCCACCCACCTTTAATAATTAATTTAAGTACTAGTAATAAGAATTACTTTAGTACTAAAATTAAATTATTAATTTCTCCTTTATTCTCCCTTTAGTAGACTAAATACAATGAAAAATAGGCTAAAAAGGGATCTTCTACCTACCAGTATTTAAAAATACGTTTTATTCTTATAATAATATTAATAAGTTGACCCTAGATGATGAATTGAACGGGCCCAATTTAGAAATACTATTAAGGCCCATTAATTTGAAAAAGGGGACATTACAATTAGGTAGACATTGAGAGGAATGAAAAGAAAAGATAGTGGAATTTAAATTTGACTACCCCCCAATTTTATTAGTTGTATAGGAGGAAGTAACAATGTTTTGTTTTTAAATATAAAATCCCTGGACCAAATAGTGTTGGAAGACGTGCACAAGGAAGAAATAAAGAGAAGGCGGATTGCACGCATTTGAGATTGTGTGTCCGTCTATTTATTTGTTATGAATGATGTAGTTACAAAATAGTTGATATAATTCTGACCGGTTCTGACCATCTTGTAGTTAGATAACTAATGATACCCTTATAGATAAGCCTTACATTCTAATACCCCTATTAAGGCTTATCCCACCTAAAGCAAAAACAAACATTCTAACTATGTTGCCGGGGATACGAGGTACAAGTACCGGTTTGGGTACGGGTTCGATCGTGAGATATGTCAATTTTAAAAACCCTTGGAGTACGATATGTCTTGGATACGTTTGTACATATATATTAAAAAATTAAAAAATATATATATATACTCATTTTACTCATTTTTTAGTCCATAAAAAACTGAAATAGTAATACAAAACTTGAATCAATGTTCAAAACATTCAATACAGTCATATATTACAGGCAGGGTTGGGTAGCCTAGAGATGATGAAAATAGACTATAACTTGAAGAAAATTATAGAAGCTATTCTGGATAGACATTTCATTTTTGTAATCATGAAGGAGTTGCTAATCAACAACATGAATATACATCCCAAATGTCAATGCAAAAAAAGGTATAGATATCGGTCGAGATTGATGGACAACTGTGTGTATTGTTTTTGCCCAAAATTCCATAGGCATACTCTTACAGTTACCCCTTAACATACATCGAGTCTCATCAGCACCCAATTCCTCATTTCTGCAACTCTACTGCAGTGTAAAGGGGTAGAAAATTGTCTTTGCACTCCTTTTGCACAGAAATTAGCAATTGCTTTGCTACAAAACTCACCACCATTATTAGTACATATAAATGTATCTTGTTATCTGGATTCAACCTCTACAACAGCCTTAAATTTTTAATGCTTAAAAAGACGTTTTTAGCGCAAGATTCTGACAGTGCGTCAAGCAGTACGTCCGAGGTACATCCGGGTATGTCTAGACATACCCGTGGGCGCACTCTGGACGTACCCCATGTATCCTAGGCGAACCCAAACCCGTACCCTCGCGTATCCATACCAGATATGTATCAGGCAAGGTTTGGGGAGTGCAGGGCGAACCCTTGCATCATAGCATTCTAACAAAACAAACCTACTTAATCTTGAGAGGCATTCACTTTGGAAGCAATGCTATGACTAGGTAGGGCTCCATCAAGTTGATTTGTGACCTTTGCAAAGGTGTAGCTCTCGAGCTGAATTGCCGAGTTCTTAGATTCCACCTCCCGAACTCCCGGATCACAAATTTTCCGAATTATTGGACAACCATCCATACTAAGCTATCCACAAGCTCCATCAAGTTGTCTCATCACCCTCGTGAGGATATAGTTCCTAAGATCCACAATCTCCCGAACTATTTGAGCAACCATCCATCCCGAGCTTCATCTACCCTATATCCTTTCTTGCCTTCAAAGTTTAGAGCATCTTTATATTGCATATTCGTCACTGTCCTCACTACCTTTTGCATCTAGTGGGTCTTCAACCATGGCTATATTGGTTGTATTTGATACGCCTTTACCCTTGAGCACATCATTGGCTTGAAGACGACAATCCCATGTTGTGTGACCTCTTTTCTTACAATGACATTTAATCTTCCAGTTATCTTTATTTGATCTTCAACGAGAATTTCTGGTTTTGGAATTTAATGCACTTATTTGTTGAGAATGACATTACGCATCTTCGTATTTCATTTTCTTTAGCTAGAAGAGCTGCAATCATATCATCTAGAGATTGAGATTGAATTTGATTGAGGGTAAAAATTACATTGTTGTATTTTGAAGACAAACTATTTAATAGGATAGCTTTGGCATCCTCATCCTCAATCGCAACTTTGACTTTTGCTAGTTGTCTGATCAGGGACCTCAGATTATTGATGTGGCTTGACATAGAGACTTCTTCATCCATTTTGAACCTATATAACTGAAGTTTTAGGAAAATTTGGCATTAACTGCTTTCGCTCCAAATAATTTATTTAGAGCATCCCAAATTTCCTTAGATGATTTGTCTAGGTCTACATGATGAAGTTCAGAGTCGGAGAGAGCAAGGCCAATAATAGCTTTTGCTCTATCATCTCTGCTTTGCCAATCTAACAATTTTGATGCATTGGTAGGTGCTGTCTCTTTCCCGTTTACAATGCCCCACAAATTTTTATTCATAAGTTGCATTTGTATTTTCACTCTCCATGTATGAAAATTTAGACCAAAATATTTTTCTATGGGAATTTCCATTTAATAAAAAAATACACCTGCATAGTACCAAAATGAGTAAATAGAGGAAAATACCAGTCCTTTCCTGCAACTGTGATGTGCACAGTTCCGTGCCCTAGCGCAGGTATTATCTTTAGATCTCTGGTAATTTCTGAGACTTTTAACTGACAACACTGTTTCCGACCAGATGGTTTCACGAACCTCGTGACTGTATTTTATGCCCTCAACTCCTGAAATTCGCGACTTGTATATTAATGGTAACTGTATTTTGCTTCTTTGTCTTTGAAAAACTTTGAATGACATCTTTGTAATTTACAGTCTTTCTTGCCCCACAACTGTGCCCTTGTTTGCGTTTCTGAGATTTGTATTCTGCCCTACGACTGTGGAAAAAGATTAGAGAATATCTCCTTGTTTTCGCGACTTGACTGTAAACAAAATATTTGCCCACATTAGTCTTCTGCGGACGAGTTCGACAGGCCCTTGAAAACGCAAATATACCAGTCCGGAAATGAAGTTCCAAGCTTTTGCGACCTCTATTAAAACAATTTTGTCCCGTCGATTTTGAAAAATCCTCACAAAAAATCTTCATGAAAATTATCTTGATTTCTTCAACGTGCCCTAACGGTGCTGTCAATGACTTTCTTCCCCTCTCTCTTTACTTCCCCTGCACTCTGATACCAATGTTGGAAGACGTGCACAAGGAAGAAATAAAGAGAAGGCGGATTGCACACATTTGAGATTGTGTGTCCGTCTATTTATTATGAATGATGTAGTTACAAAACAGTTGATATAGTTACAACCGGTTACAACCATCTTGTAGTTAGATAACTAATGACACCCTTATAAATAAGCCTTACATTCTAATAAATAGAGCGTATGAACCTCCCATGGGCCTCGTAGTATTGGTCAACAGTCAGTGAGTCAGCCTATGCAATGTGCTGATTGGCTGCAGGATTTTCTCACTGTTGTTGGTGATTTGCAATATCTTATGTTCAAGCTTGTAAGCAGGATAAAAATGACGCGAAGAAGGTTCTCAAGAGCAACTTAACCTTAGGTCATGTTCAACAATGAAATTTCATTCTTTCAGTTCACTATCATAGCATGTTCTACTACTTATGAAGAGTTGGCTTATCTGCCTACATACTTGTGTAGTGCACTAGTTGGGGAAATCTCTTTTACTGGTCATGCAACTTGGTGGCTTCTTTCTGAGCCACATAAGCCTTATGTCTCAAGTATCTCCTATTCTCGTCACAACTTCTCTCTACTGCCAACCTAGATCGTCATCTATGATAGACTGATCTTATATATTGGCTGGTTGAACACTGCTTTAATCTAGTGATTCTGTATGTTGTCATACAATCTTTTATCTAGCTGTTTGTCCTGGAATATGTTGCTGGTTAATCAATTGCCCTCCATATCCATTACCTTGTTGTCTTGATTTGCATGTGCAACTTCAATTGTTAAAAGTGCTGTTGCTTTTTTATGTTAACTAATTGCTGGTCTAAATGGGTTAAACTTGTGCACCACACTCATTCATAGGCTGACTCAATTGAACAAGCATCTTTCAATTTCATGGTAGAATGCACAACAGAGGACAGAATAGTCTGGTTCCATTCATCTTCTTCCATTGGGCATTTAATCATTCATCATGCTTGTCATATGGCTTGAAGACTTGACAACAGGATCTCGCATTGCACTCACCTCTCATGCTTTATTTTTAGTATTTATATTTTTTGGTAATTACTATTAGGAGGTTAAGCTTTTATTTTACATGCTATTTCTTATTGTTGTACCTGCTAACTATTTTCCAATCATCTAATGATTTAAGAGGCCATCCCTGCTGATTCACTTACCATCACGAGCAAAACAATTTATTTGGTTGCCTAGAAAATGAACAAACCATCTCTTTACTTTGTTTTCTTGTTATGTTTACTTATCTACATGTAATACTGCAGGTTCTTCCATTCTCAAAATTAATTATTGAGAATTCAGATATCCAGTTTGGTAGCGGTTTCTGTGCCAACAGTAGTCATTAAATTTTAACCTTTGGACTTAATGAGAGTCTAATATGGCAAAAGATTGTCCATCCCACAGCTTGCTCGCTTATGGTCTATTTGACTCTTTTTGTGTTGACAGGAGGTTCCGTCCCACAATATAAACCCTTTTTAGGTATAGGATTCCTTCATAAACAACTCAAATCGTAACTTTCCAACTTATACATCAATCCTAAATGTATGAAGATTATAAACCTTTATGAAAAATATTGTGACTTAGAAAATTCCCAATATATACGTTTCTAGGCCCTCTAATCTGATACTATTATTTTCTTTGCAACAAGTGAGCATCTATGAGAAGTGGTGACTCTTTTGGCATTGTATTGCTAAGGAAAACCTGATCTCCATTTTTATCCGTTTACAAAGTGTTCATTGGGTGCATTGATTGTTCTGTTTACGGAAATGTGTCGTTTTCTTCATTTCAGTTTTTCAAAAATCACATTCATTTGGTGAAGCAGTGAGCTTTCTTGAGTTATGCAGCATGTTTCATGTTAATGATATTTTAATGTTATTCTCTAACAGGTCTGGGGAGGCAACCCTGCAAAATTTCTAAGGAAGCTCACTGATGAAGAAATTGCATTTTTGCTCAATCAGCATTAAACTATTCTAATTTAGCACAGGCACATTCAGTCGAGAATGCTAAAAGCCTCGATGCAACTGAAGCTGAGAAGATCATGCGCAAGGGGTTTACAGAGATAAGTGACAAGATCTCTCCTGAATTGCTCACTTCAGAGGATGACACAAAAAAGGCTCTCACGTAAGGGATTTACTTGTCTGTATCTCGTTCTATTTGATCCTGTAGGTTTCCAATGAAACTGTAAAAGGGGATTCCTGAAGCAATAAGATAAAGTGGAAGCATGTTTTCCGATCTCAAACCTTTGCACAAACTATAAATGAATTGTTTTGAATGGGTTTTGAGATGACCAAGGATCCTGGAACAAGGGGCAGCAGTGAAGATTCATATGGCGTGAAATTAGGTTGAGTAAATATTGCACTACCAAAAATATTTTGTGGCTAATTTTATCCCTTTTTGAATTCCAATTCAGCCTTTAATTAAGAGAGTTTCTAGTGAAGATTCATATCATGTGAAATTAGATCAGTTTCTATTTCACTAAAATATATATTTAGGTTTGGCTCATTTTATGCCATTTTGAATATCAATTCAGCCTTTTGATTAAGACTCAAGAGAGTAGTAGCAGATTTTGGATGTTGGTCATATAGAGCATTACTTTGGATCCGTCTTTTACATCATTTTTATTAGTTCTTATTAGTATTGCCGCTGGCTAATAATACTATAGCAATCATTCTTTCTTATCGCATGATTGATCTCTATAAGATTTGGCCACTCAAAAACTTGTAATAATTGTACTGTTTGAAATCTCCAATGTTTACTGTTCTAAAGATGAGTTTTATACCAAATTAAACGCAGAAAAAGATTTAACAGACCAGCAATTGGTTAAAGAAAGTGATGGTAATTAATTTTTGTTTAGTTCTCATCTTCTTTCAAAAACAATGCACTTACATCCTCTCAGGACATGTAAGCCACTATTACAGACGCCATTTCCACTGTTACCACCTATAAAAGGTTTGATTTCACATTTTTACGGTGTAAGAAAACTGTTGGTTTATTCCCATTTGTCTAATGCTTTTGATACAAATGATGTTCAACCCATGTGATGATAAATTTCATAATTGATTTTAAGTTATTCAATCACAGCTTGAATGAATACTAATATTACACCCCGAAAGTGTTTACCAAGGGCTGCTCCAATCACCGCCAGTTATGACTATTCAGCAATGAAGTCTGGGATTAGGTTTATTCTATAGTTAGTGTTTTTATTAGGATATCTAAATAGATGTATCCATCTTATGATCTGTACGCTTTATCATTGTAATATCTTTTTTTTTTATAAAAAAATACAACAGATCTGAAATTACCTGAAACCCTTGTGCAGAAAATTAAAGAAATTGTTTACTTCACTCCAAACCCTCGCAAAAATTTAAAAACTCTTGGGAAACACTTGCAATAATTTTTATAATCAACTCCTTTTATTTAAGATGAAAACACATCTGAATTTAATTTAATTATTTTGTAGGCTAAACAACTGCAAACTTTGAAAATTCATATCTAGAGAAATATGCAGAATTACAACACACAAAATAGCTGAAAATGATCTATGGGATGACAACAATCATAGATATTTATTACAGAATTTTCCAGCAATGGGAAAACATAAAAATTTCATCATGATTTCTCAAAATGGGGCGCTCACACTGAAAATGGCCAAAAATTGATCCAACTCTTCCAACTCGATGCCCTTGCTGATATCCATCTTTCTGAAGCTCCAAAGTGAAAGAAATGAGGGTTTCTGTCCTCAAATCTGAATACTAATGAGGGGTTTTGTCCTCAATAGCTTGCTCTCAAGGGGTTTTTTCAACAACTTGCTCTCAAGGGGTTTCTCCTAACAACTAAAAGGAAACAAGAGTGTTCTCATATAAGAAAATAGTAAATCAAGATGATTACAAATGAACCCCTAATCTTCTTTTATACTTTTTCTGGGTTGCTCTATGTGGTAAGTGCACTTTATTAAATTAAAGTGACCACCTTTATGTTTTATTTTATCATTACACTTTTCCCTTTCTAATTAATCGATAATTCAAAGTTATTTTTTTGTAAATATTACAAGGCTTAATAAAACAATTTAAAAATATAATGATAAAGTACTTCCCTTGCATTTTCCTTGAAGCCATTGGGAAGTCAACTAGGGCAAAAAGGGTCTTATGGTGAACTTGTATTAAAGAGGGTGCATTAGAGTCCTCCTTTTCCAAAATTGCTTTCCTTAAAACAATTGCAAATTTGGGTGCTCCCTCCAATGTAGCATCCTCCAAAAATACTCACTTATGATCCGACCCCTTAACTTCTTCTCACAAACATTTATGATGGCTTCCGGAACTAGAATTAGCTTGCCTTCCTCATCCATAGGTGGCAGCTCTGCAGAAGGGATAATATGTTGTCCAAGTGCCTTCTTGAGGCACGAAACATGAAACACATTATGTATCTTGCTATGCTTTGGCAGCTCCAACTCATATGCAACCTCCCCAACCCTTCTCTGCACTTTGCATGAGGCTCGAACTTTTCCGCCCTGCTTTGTTTGGGTGAAAATTGTCTGTAGGGCTGCAATCTCAAAAAGACCGTCACACACCTCAAATGTCCTCACTAAACGGTGCTGGTTTGCAAATAACTTCTGCCAGCTTTGGGCATGTTGGAGATTTTTTTGAGCACTTCTAAGATTTCTTGACATTGTTGTTCCAAATCCGTGCCCGAGCACTCTACTATCTGCGTATGCCCGCACTAACGGTGCTGGTTTGCATATAACTTCTGCTAGCTTTGGGCATGTTGGAGATTTTCTTTGAGCACTTCCAAGATTTCTTGACACTGTTGTACCAAATCCTGTGCCCGAGCACTCTACTATCTGTTAAGACCACATATATGAAGGAAAATGCATCATACCCATAAAGAGCTTTAAAGGGAGTCATTCCAATGGACATATGATGGGAAGTGTTGTAACAATACTCACACATGTACAACCATTTAATCCATGTTGATTGCTGCCTGTAACAAAGCTCCTCAAGTATCCCTCTATCCATTTGTTCATTGCTTCAGTTTGACCATCAATTTGTGGGTGGTAGCTAGTGCTTGGAGTCAATTCCGTGTCGGTCAATCGGAAAAGCTCTTGCCAAAATTGGCTCATAAATTTGCTGTCCCTATCACTCACAATATTTTTTGGCAACCCATGAAGTCTAAATACCTCTTTGAAGAAAACATCAACCACTAAGGGAACATCATACTTGGCTGGAAATGTGAAGAAATGGGCATATTTTGTGAGCCTATCAACCACCACAAACAAGCAATTCTTACCTTGGACCATAGGCAGCCCCGTGATAAAGTCCATGGATATGCCCACTAATTTTTGAGTAGGAATGGGTAATGACTGCAATAGACCAACTGGAAAAACATGTTCTACCTTATTTTGTGATGCAAGAGCATCACCATGGAGCTCTGGAGTACAGTGAAGGTTGAATAAGCCTATAAAAGATATTAAGTAAAAATTAGGAATTTGTTAAAATTTCCTCTCTCCATGTTTGTGTTTAAACTAGAATGTACATTGTCATAGTAAAAATGAAAAACATTGTAACCATGGGTAAGTGTCAAGTTTGACTTGGCAAAGGAGGCTCTATAAGCCATATCATGATGTAAATCTTGTTATCATGAGTTCATAGGTTAGTTTGGGTTGATTTGGTCATGTTGCAATTTTAATATTCTTGTTAAGTCAATATTAGGTGTGGTTGCACTATTCTAGGGAGTCAAATATGGAGCTAGAAGAGCTTCTTAAGGAGTTGGAATAGAAGAGAAAAACATGAGTGGAGAAATTTGATGGAAAAAGCTTGTAATAGGTTGGAGGATAATGAATAATACATGAATGATGATTGGGAGGAAGATTTTGGCTCTGGTTTTGCATGAAAATTGTATGTTTCCTATGGATTGTGTTAAGAACCTTGGCAGGGCAGTGGCATACAAACCCTCAATGTTATTTATTCATGATGGATCTTTTGACTGTTAAGGTATATAGCTTCTTCACGTTGGGGATCATGAGTAATAATTTTTATGTCTCTTGAAATTGCATAATTTGGGTTTTAGAACTAATTGTTCCTTCTCGAGGCCATATTTAGGGCATCTGATAACTTGATATTCCTCTAGTGAAAATAGATGAAATTTTGATATAAGTTATGTCTTGGCATGTACTAGAAGCCCTCAAAATCTTGTGTTGATTGGTTTTGCACAGTAGAAGATTTTGTTGACTGTATTTTCAAGCCAAACAATGAAAGCACGGTGCATAGTTAGACAAGGAAATAGACAAATTTTGCATTATAATTTGATCAATCTTGATGTTAGACTGATATATAAGGTGGAAGGAGGCATGTTTGACATGTTTGAATGATCTCATGGGTATAGGACCAAAGAAAATGTTATCATTTCCATATAAATCAAACTACACAGAGGTATAGGACTGTATAAGTCACTCAAAAGCATACAAGAAAGTGAATTGGCCAACATTTGCTATGGTGCAAGCATAGAGGAGGTCATAGACACCTTGATGAGGGTGATAGAGGTCTAGAACACATGAAATTATGCCATGAAACCCTTACCATTGCATAGAAAGGTTGACTATACGGGTTACATGGTGTCCAGAGGGTAAATTGAATGCATGCAAGTGCAAATTAATGAGTTGATGATCCAAATTCAGCGGGGAGGACCTTGAAGACATTTGGGAAGGTGTTCCAATGCTATTTTAGGTAATAATGCCTTAATGTTCGGTATAGTCCGATGCATGCGAGTTCATATGACCGTGTTAAGTCATTAAGATAGGTGTTAAGAAAGTGCATCGAGCCAAATAACGATAGCAAACAGTTTGTGAAGCTTGTGGACACCTATAGCATGATGAAGGAGGTTTGAAAGACATGCATCTATAAGCGAGCATATACGAGTCAAGAACCCTTGGGAAGAGTTGTAAGAATGTGTACTTGAAGAACATTGTTTGAGTAGTCATTGGGGAGTCTAAAGCCTTATTTTGATGGTTTGAACATGTTCCAACAGGTTGCAGAGATCTTGTGACATTATTTCTCCATATGAGGTAAGGAATAACTAAGAGACATCAAGAGGTATGATTGCTAAGGATCTCATAAGTGGGCTTAGTAGTATGAAACAAGTTTAAAGGAGAGAATAGGAGTCTTGCATTGTTAGAGACCCTTTGGGTTGGTGATCACATGAAATCAAGCCTTCTACTTGTTTGTTTCTTATTATGAGTGCCCACAATAGCTTGTTGTTTATTTGCTCATAGACATGTTTGACAAAGTGATGGAGATATCTTGGACATTATTTTTAGATGTTTGATTATATTAGACATGTGTGACATTCAGGCGTATAGCGCCAATTTAGCATAAGTTCTTATTGTCGCATTTTTCTTGTTATAACATGGAAACTAATGAATATGATGTGCTTGGAAATCTAATTATAGTGATGGATAATTGTTGCATGGTGAGATTATATGTCACTTTATTCATCTTGTCTAACTTTTGGAATGTGGAATATAATTGTGCACGTGGTCGCCTCTTGATTTCAGTAGGATGTTAGGTTAGTTTAGCATGCATTGATATCTTACTATGTCACTTAATTATATTGTATTGGACAGGTGCAGTTAATGTGTGCAATGAGTGTGCAGGTGACAGGTTTACAGGAGAACGTGGGATTCAGGCCACCTACTCAAAACTTGCATGAGCCCAGTGAGTCCTAGCAGCCATGTTCACTGTGTGAAGCCCTAGGATAGATGAGTATTAATTTTGGGCACTTTGAGTGACCCCAATGTATGTAAAGTATTTTGCCTTGAATTATTAATTGTGTTTAGGGTTGTTACTAAAGTTGTAAACTTGTTTTGGGAGTTAATAATCCCACTTTCTTTTAAATTGTTGATTTTTGTTAATTAGTCTCTTAATCACAAGGGTTTAGGGTCACATGTGAGACCCTTGGGTGGTCCCCACACCCTCTACCCTTGTGCCAAAATGCAAAACCCGAAATTAGGGTATTTTGGGCATTTTGGGGACCCTTTAGTAGCTAGAGTCCCCTATCACAAAAATGAGCCCTTGGACCCTACCTAATGGGTAGGGGGGCTTGTTTTCAAGGCTAGAAGGAGTTTTCCCTCCCTTTCTACCCTTGTTTGGTCACATCCATGTAAGGGATGTGGATTTGTGTGTTTATCAAAAGTGCAACTAGTTTTGTCTTGCTAACATTTAAGGGAATTTGGGAGAAGAGGGTAAAAAGATAATTTTACCCTTTCTCTCTTTTGTCTTAGCATCTTTGACCATGAGGAGGGAGAGGGGTGACACATGTCACCCCCTCATTTGTGAGGATGCTTGGTTTCTCCTCTTCAAATTCTCATTCATGGAGGAGAAGAGGGACTTTTTTTTGTTCTTCTTGGGATTTTCTTGCTTGGATGCTTGGGTGATTTGGAGCTTGGGATTTGTTTGGAGCTAGGGGTGGAAACTTGAAGTTAGGAAGCTTTTTGGAGAGCTTTCCTTGAGGTAGGCTCTTAGATCTTATTGTTGTGTTGCTTTATTTTAGTTGATAGATTGATTGTTGAAAATTGTTATTGTTGAATGAAGTTTTAGTGTTGTTTGTGTGTTTTTACTCCCTCCATCATATGGCATGATGGAGTTTGGAGTGTGGGGGAAGAGAGAGGGAATTTTCCCTCTCAACCCTCAAGGCTTGATGGCCAAGCCTTGTAGGGTCTTATTATTTTTCCCCTCAATGGTTGAGGTGGGGAAGTGGATTCATTTGGCTTGAATCTCCTTCCCCATCCTTGGTAAGGAAACCCCTTTTGGGGTTTGAAAATCCTTCCAAGGAGGACTTGGAGAAAGGGGGAGGAATAAGGAGGGTTTTGTTGTGAATAAGGAGCAATAAGGAGGTTAAGAAGTTGTGTTCATTGTGCAAATGATATTGATGCTTAATTTTTGGAGAACTTTCTCCTCTCTTCCCCATTTTTGGAGGATGAACATGGGTCTCCTCCTTGTAATTTGGAGTCTTGTGTTGTTGTGAACTTAATGTTTGTGTGTGTTTGTTTCATTGTTGTTTTACCCTTCACCTTGTGCAAGTGTTGGTTAGCTATCCTCTTTCCCATGGGCTTGGGGGAGGCTAGCATGCATCCCAACCTTGGGATAGGCATGTGATGATGCCTATGGTTGGGTGGTAAACAAGCTCTTTTCTTTCTCCTTGCATGGTTTTGGGAAGACATAGAAGATGGCTTTCAAGTTGGATTGGTGGCATTATGGGCTCTTATAGTTCTTATCCTTCCTTGTGATACTTCCTTGAAATGTAATCCTCTTTTAGAAGATAGTATGTGAGAGTTCACATCTCCTTGTAAATACTTCATTTTGCACATTTTGTATCACTTGTATATTTGATTTGATGTTACTTGGGTTTGAACATGCATGTAATCCCAAGCTTGTGGAGGTGAAGCAATGAAGTAATGAAGTAAATAAACTATCTACTTGAATCTTGTTGTAACTCTTGCATTTTTTTCCTTACAAAAAAAAAGTGGTGTGTTGAAGGAGTTGTTCGTCATAGCCTTGTTTCCTTGCCAACTTTGATGAGATTATGTCAAGTAAAGAAATCTATTATTCTCTTGCACTTCCTTGTTTTGTAAAAATTTAATGACTACTTGCATTAGAAAAGCAATTTCAAGATATGTATTCATTGTAGCAATTTCTTTTGATATGTTTTCAAGTTTCTTCCCTTGTTTGAGCTACATTGTCATTTACTTTCCTTGACAATGAAGGAATACATTGTTTGAGCATAGAATGGTAAAAGAAAGGAAACATATACTTTAAAACTCATTACTCTACCACTTACATCCATTGCCTCTTTTCTTTTGTCATGGCCTGTGAAATGGAAATGTTACTTCTTTTATAGTTTTGTCTCAAAATATAACTTTCATAGATGTACAAGAAAATTTTCAGTTCCTATTCATAGAGTTATAGTAGAAAATTGTTTATATATATATATATATATATGCTTTACCCATTTGTAATAAGAGTTTTACAAAATTTCCTAGTTAAAAATATATTGAATATGTATAGATACTATATACATTTATTATTCTATTTTAATTCAAAACACAACAAAATACATAAATTTCACAAAGTAAAATAAAATAGAACTATCACATATATATATATATATATATATATATATTATATATATATATATATATATAAAATAAAAAAAATCAACACAAAAAAAAAAAAAAAAAATGGGGCCCAAACCCCCGCACCTCTGTATAAAGCCGTGGGGGACGCCGCCCCACGGACCCCCACCCTGGCCCCAACTGTGCGCCGACCGCCGCCGCGGCCCTGCTGTCCCCCCTCTCCTAACCCTGTCCGCCCCTACGACTGTGTCCCCGCCCGCGCCCAACCCGCCCCCCCGCGACGCCGCCCCTGCCCTTGCCGCGGCCGTAACCCCCTCCTCCGCCTTCCACAACCGCGCCGCGCCGCCTCTCTCCACCGATCCGCCTCTCCTTCACAGATCCGCCCACCCCTTTTAGCAAAACAAAATGAAAGTATATGTGTTAAACAAAGAAACAAATAAATAAGTAAAGATGTATATATATATATATATATATATATATATATATATATATATGATTTCATTGTTTTCAATTTTCTTGATTGAAGAGATAAAATAAAAAAAAAGATTATGAATAGAGATAGTAAAATGAAGGAAAGAGATAAAAGAAAAAGAGGATATAGATATCTAGGGCAAATTTAGGTCAAATGAGATCTAGGGTTGAGGTTAGGCAGATCTTAGGGCTCACCTATAAGCCTTCACACCTTTAGTCATGAGATTAATGATGGAGATGGTAGATGAAATGTAAAGCGGTGTGGATTTATTCATTTATTAATTATTCTTTCTTTTGGGACACTAGTATAATTAAAATATAATTAAATAATTAATTTCGAGTTAGGGTTAGTAAACATTTTAGATTTGAAAAATTTAATGGTATGAAAATTGTAGTTACAGAAAAAGTTGCACAAGATGTATTAGTATTTAATTTAAACACTTCAAAAAAAAATTTACCTTAAAATTTTACCCTGTTTAGCGCGTTTTCGGTGTCCCAGATGGGGCATTACACTTATGAATGGAAATGCATTAGGTCTCTTATATATGCATGGTGGACTAACTCTCTGAGTTGGGTGAAGTCTGACTAGGTGAATGCTTAATGGACTGGACCTAGTGACAAGGGTGACATGTTTGATAAAAGCAAATCTGAACTAAGTTATAGCAGTAGTATGGACATAACAAGTTGATGAGATTGCATTTCAAGCTTGAGGATAGATTTGAGCAAAATGGATTTGAGGAGTAAAGGAGGATGAGACAAGAGGGGCAAACAAGATCGTGAAGAAGCTATCACATGCATAGGTGATAGAAGTTGAGTTAAAACAGGTTGTAGCTTAGTCAAGACCAAGGGTGTGTTACAAAGAACAAGGGAAAGGAGTTGAGAACCTCAAGGAATCAATTGTGGAGGCTTGAACTAGTGAACTACATGGAGTTGAGAGGCACAAGCCATAGTCCTAGAACAACAAAACTAGTAAGTTAAGAGGTTGTATATCAGTTGAGATTGAATATGATTGGAATCGGTTTTGAATGCTAATAATAGTAGGGTGTATGCCTATAGTCAAGGAAGAAGAGGCAAGATTGCATGTAGAAGCCTAGAACATGATATATGACATAGTATGCAGATTTAGGCGAACAAGTTGAGCTAGGATGCACCATTTTGTTGGCATGTGATACATTCCCTAATGTATTGAAGTACTTCATCTTTGAGACCCTTCCAAAAGTACCTCTCTCTTACTTGCTTGTATGTTTTGAAGTAGCCCGGATGTCCTACCAATGGTGAATCATGAACAGCCCTTAGAACCTTGTGCTTAATCTTAGAATCTTGTGTCAAAAAGACCCTATTCTTATACAAAATCAGTCCATATTCAACGGTTATGTTGTTGTAAACTCATCTTTTGCATATTCAGCGGTTATGTAGGCCTTCCATTCCACTGTAATTTCTGTCATAGCACATAAGATAGGCTTCCTAGACAAGGCATCAACAACTATGTTGTTCTTCCCCTTAACATATTCAATATCAAAATCATAGGCTTGGAGTTTGCTTACCCATTTCTGTTGCCTATCATTCAAATCCTTTTGCCCCAAAAAGAACTTCAAACTATTGTGGTCGGTTTTGACCACAAATTTGCCACACACCAAGTATTGTCTGAACTTTGCCAAAGCATGCATGATAGCTAGCATTTCTTTGTCATAAACTGAAAATCCACACTCAATTTCCTTGAGTTTCGGATCTCAAATGCAATTGGGTGCCCTTTTTGCATCAAGACAACCCCTATTCCCTCTCCGGAAGCATCACATTCCAATACAAAAGGGATAGAAAAATCAGGAACAACAAGCACTGGACATGAGCTCATTACCTTTTTCAAGTTGTCAAATGCGGAATGGGCTGTTCCGGACCAGTTGAAAGCTCCTTTCTTTGTTAATCAGTCAAGGGGGCAGCTAGTTGAGAAAATCCTTTGACAAATCTCCTATAATAGTTGCACAATCCCAAAAATCCTCTCAAATGTGTCATAGTAGAGGGTGGAGGCCAATCCAAGATGGCTTGGATCTTTTGTCGATCAACATGAACACCCTAACATTAATCACATGGCCCAAATACAATATTTCAGTCACACCAAATTCACATTTGGACTCCTTTGCAAAGAGTGATTGTTGTCCCAAAAGTTTCAGCACTATGTCCAAATGTTGGAGGTGCTCCTCCCAAGTCTTGCTATACACAAGGATGTCATCAAAGAATACAAGAACAATTTTTCTCAATTGTTGACTAAACACACGATTCATCACTCGAGGGCATAAGATATGCTTAAAAAAATCAAAATGACCAAAATGGCATCTAAAAGTTGTCTTGTACACATCCTCTTCTCTTACCTAGATTTGATGGCACGGATCTCAAGTCAATCTTGGAAAAATAGAGGGCTCCATATAGCTCATCAATCAACTCATCAATTCTAGGTAGGACAATGCGGATGTGTATTGACTATAGACTCTGTGAGGGAAATGGTGTCATAGTGTCCATGGATCCTTGCAAGTGAAGCAAAGGTTTCTCCTCCTTAATTCATTCCGTGTCTCCCCTTCTTTGTTGGACTTTGAAAGCTCTCTGTGGTGCATTTCCTTGCTGAAATGGTCTCCTTTGTTGGTCATAAGGAGTTGTCCTTTGTTGACCCAAAATGGGGGTTTAAGCTGCCCCAAAGAGTTTCCCTTTGTTGTCCAAAAGGTAGAAATTTACCTCTAGGAGCTGAAGACTCCAAATTTAGTGCTCTCTTGATGGCATCTTGAAGGGATGAGGTTCAAAAGCCTTGACCAAGCCCTTGAGAGGTTCAGATAACCCTTCAACAAACAAGACAACCTTCTTTCACTCACATCTAGAACCATCACTGAAAGTTTCTGAAAATCAATAATATAGTTGTCCACTAATCCTTCTTGTTTGAGTTGTGCCAACTCCCTGAAATGGACCTCTGGATCTTTTCTATCGAATCTCTCCATGAGTCTTTGGTTGAACTCATCAAGAGTAGTGATAGATCCATGCCCTTGGGTGATCAATCTGTGGTACCACCACTCATGTGCAACTCCTTCCAAATGCAAGGTGGCAAACTTGAGTGCTTCCTCCTCATACATGGGGTTCAAGGATAAGTATGTATCCATCTTCTGCAACCATGCTCTAGTTGAACACTTGTTCGATCCATCATAGGAGGGAAGAGTTATTTTTCCCAATCTATGTTGTAGATCCTTTTGTGGCTGATCTTGGTGAGATCCCTTGTTCTTCTTGGGGCCATTATTCATCCTTAGTTGACAAAAGTCCCTGAATGACAACATCTCACATGTTGCAAAATTTAGGGTTGCATATTCTTCACCATAAGTGTCCATGTCTTCTACTACATGTGGTTGCTCCGTCTCTATTTGTGGCTCTTCTCTTTGCAGAAATTTTGCTCTAAAAATTCTAGAAGAAGGCTTGATTGAAACTCTTTCACTGTCATTACCGACGGAGCTCCCTTCACCATTATTTCCCACTCCATGATTGTTTGGCTGTTTGTGTTGAAACCCTGCAAAGCTCTAGTCAATTCAACCATGGATCTCGTGAAAGCCTCCCACATTTCTCTTTGAGATTCCCTCAAGGAATGTTGCACCTCTGTTTGGCCTCGAGTGACGACTTCCTGTAAAAACTCAGCTCATCTATTGGAGGTGGTCTTTGATCTCGATCACCCATGGTACCCTTCACTAGAGTTCTTCTTTGATATTGGTATTTGAAACCCTCTTCACCTATGTGCATTCAGAATTGATTTTCCTCCACAGGATGGGAGAATCAAGCTTTGATACCATTGTAATATCATCTTTTTATAAAAATCAAAACAAATATGAAATTACTTGAAACCCTTATGCAAAAAATTAAAGAAATTGATTTCTTCACTCTAAACCCTTGCAAAAATTTAAAAACTCTTGGGAAACACTTGCAATAATTTTTAGAATCAAATCCTCCTTTTATTTCAAATGAAAACACATATCTGAATTTAATTTAATTATTTTCCAGGCTAAACAGCTGCAAACTTTGAAAATTCATATCTAGAGAAATATGCAAAATTACAACACACAGAATAGCTGAAAATGATCTATGGGATGACAACAATCATAGATATTTCTTACAGAATTTTCCAGCAACAGGAACATAGAAATTCCATCCCAAATTCCCAAAATGGGGTGCCCAAGCTGGAAATGGCCAAAAACTAATCCAAAAACCCTCCAAACCACTGACAATCGCTGCAACACTCTTCCAACTCAATGCCCTTGCTGATATCCATATTCTTGAAGCCCCAAAGTGAAAGAAATGAGTGTTTCGTCCTCGGACACGGATACTAATGAGAGGATTCATCCTCAATAGCTTGCTCTCGGGGTTTCGTCCTTAACAACTAAAAAGAAGCAAGAATGCTCTCATATAAGAAAATAGTAAATCAAGATGATTACAAATGAACCCCTAATCTTCTTTTATACTTTTACGGGCACACTACTCCATGTGGTAGGTGCACTTTATTAAATTAAAGTGACCACCTTTATGTCTTATTTTATCATTACACTTTTCCCCTTTCTAATTAATCGTTATAACTTAAAGTTGCTTTTTTACAAATATTACAAGGCTTAATAAAGCAACTTAAAAATATAACAATAAAGTACTTCCCTTGCATTTCCCTTTAAGCCCCTGGGAAGTCAACTAGGGCAAAAAGGGTCTCATGGTGAGCTCGTGTTAAAGAGGGGACATTACAAATGCCATTTTCACACTTTGTTACCACCTACAAAAAGGTTTTGTTTGACATATTTTAGTATTTATGGCATAAGCAAATAATTAGTTTATTCCCATTTGTCGATGTTTTGATACAAATGATGTCCAATCCATATGATGCTAAATTTCATAATTGATTTTAAGTCATTCAATCACAACTTGAATGAATACTAATATTACACGTCTAAAAGTGTTTCGGAGAGGCTCGCCGATCACCGCCAATTATGACTAACAATGAATTCTAAGATTAGGTTTATTCTATATTTAGTGTTTTCATTGGGATATCTAAACATATGTATCCATATAATGATTGGTACACTTTATCATCCACTCATTCTATCATACTAACACTTGCACCAAAAGGAGGTGCAATGTACACCGATAGTAAAAATATGAAAGTTTGTAAAAATTGAAGTGGTATGCTTGACACAGGTAATAAGGCACATAAGGGTTTGTGAAGTCGTTGAAGAAATTTGAAGATGCATTAAAGAGACATACGTGCAGTTGTGAGGCAAAAATGTACATACCCTACAACTAATAAACCATTATATTAGTGAAAGGAATGCCTTCAATGTGACTTGCCCCTATTGGCACAAAGGATTGTAAAAATTTTATGGATGAGGCTAGGCAACTTAGATGGGATTGGGTTTTGATCGAATGAAGATTTTTAGAGTCGTGGAAGCAATTATAAGGTGCCTTGAGCTGTGGTACAAAGCATGTATGTCATCGCCACCTTCGAGGACATCGCTTGAGTTGAAGACAAAGCCATGGGGAGATTCACCATAGTTAAAAACACAAACACATTTAAACAATCGATGTTAAACATTGGCTAGAGTCGTGACCACAAAGTCTCCCTTGTGCCCGATCTTTTTGTCTCTCACAAAGCACAAGGAAGGTGCATGCGAGAGAGGTGTTGAAAGGCCTTGTATCTTACCCGCCTTGTGAAAAAAGGAAACGATGTAAACAATCTGTCAAATTTCAATGTTGATGACATAGTTTATCGATAATAAAATTATCCAAATATGACAAATCCAATATCACACTATTTTTTCGAGACTAACAAAACCAACATTCGTTCGGCATGAAATAGTCTATGACTAATAGTTAGTATATTTATACGTTTAATAACTGTTTAGTAAAATTAATTATTAATTTATTTGCATTGGATCAATTATATAATTTTCATTGCTTTAATTACTTTATACTTATAATTAGATCTTGTGATTATAATTTTTAAGTTCGAAATTCGAAATTGAAGATTAAGGCGATCATGTTTGAGTAGTGGAAAATACCCCTCTTAAATATTTTTCTTCACGTATTTTTGGTAATAATCACAAGCTAAGGAGACCGAGAATAGGGTGATGTGTGTGTGTGTGTGTGTGGCTACCATAACTATAGAAAATGAGAAGGGACAATGAGTGGAATCTTCCTGTAATTAGAACCACACCTTTAGGGAGTGCGAGGATTTTCCTATAGGAAATTTATGACAATTTACATATTGTGTATTTTTCAAATAATACTTTTTAATCAAATATATATTTTGATTTATTTTAGAATTATTTAAATATTGTATAATAATCTATTTTTTAAACTAGTAAAAGCGATGTGATTGTAACATCAATATCAAATGAATAGAGCTTGCACATGATTTGGTTACATCTCGCAATTGTGATTTGTACATGTAGACATCATAGAATGGGTTTGCACATATCCATATGCTAAATAGACATTGCTAAACAATTTGGGCTTCTACTTAAATAAAGAAAATTCTAGAATGCCATATGTAAACAATGAACAAATAGTAAATGCAGTAACCTATAGCATTCATTTACTAAAGTTCAAAATGATTCATCATACTTCCTTAATAAAAAACATTTTTTTCTTCTTTGAAAATATAATACATATTTTGTACGAGAGTGGTTATGGAGCTTACTCAACAATTTCCACATAACCAATAAAATGCAAGGTATTCGAATAACAATAAAGAGACATAACATTGCGTAAAATTGAGAAGGGTTGACAATAGGGATATTGTGGTCCCCTTGAGCGAGATGTTTCACAAGCTTCTAAATAATCACTACTTGCATCTTTTAAATAAATTATTGTTGGGAATAAGGAATGCATAATAGTGCTATGATTCAATAACAAACTCAATCATGCACACAAGATCTAAACAATTCCCCAAAATCTACAATAGTGGAAGTATAAACTAGAATAATCCAAATCAAAACAAAGTACACACACATAACACAACATGTATCATGGTTCACCCAATGTGGGCTACGTCCACCAAAGATAGAGATCTCAATATATATAATAAACAAGAGTACAAATCAACTCTTCCCACAAGAGTATAATGCATCTCTCCAAGAGTATATCCTCTCCTCCAAATCTCTAAATAGATCTACATGAGTGCACTACAACCGTGCCTCCAAACCACCAACAGATCTCACATAACTAAGAACTACTGCATCTGCCACTGTGCACTAAGCTCTCATGTGGATCTGCAAACAAGACCTCTCATAAGGGTCTACCAATGTGCAACCATAATTTTGCACCAAGAAGTAAGTATCTCCTCCATATTTGCATTTGCCCTTTGTGCAAACAAGAAGACAACCTCCTCTACAATATCTAGATCTACATGGATCAACAATACAACATGATCTCATGGATCTATGAATACAAGATATCTCACAACAACTTGTGGATCTAACAATATAAGACTAGATCTACATGGATCAACAATACATCATGATCTCATGGATCTACAATACAAGATCTCACCAACATGTGGATCTATAAGAAGAAAATCTATGTGCTTTGCATACTATGCAAGCCATTACAATTAGACAATAATTATACAAAAAAATAATAGAAGAAACCTCTTCTCACCATTCAGATATACCTGTTATTTCCTTCTGTCCCACTTCTCTCCATGGAAGCTCTATCTTCATGTAACATGTTCTTTCTTTTTCTTCTTCTTCATCCTCTCAACCAAGGATTAATCTAATTAACCTTCTAACCCTAACTTTTATGCTTATATAAGCATACACAAACTTAGGGCACCTTAGCTATGCATTTACAACCTTTATATCACTTTTAAAATCAACTATCAGATCGAATCCCACATCTAAAATAAAAACATAAACGCATAGGTAACTAGTGTTGGTTCCTTGTCTTGGCCGGTGTCTATTCCCTGACCAACACTGGTTCCTCCCTGGTGACCGATGTTGGTAAGCTAACCAATGTCGATTCTTGTGTAAACCGAAGTAAACCTCAAATGCATGCTTTTGTGAAGCAATTCAACTCTCAACCTAACAATCTCCCACTTGGAGATAAATTTTGAACTAGTACACTGTACATCACCATCCTCTACATACCGTGAAGACCATATATTCTTTAAATCAACAATTCTCTCAAATGAAATCAAGAAGATTAAACCATCTTCTAAAACCAAGAAGATAACAACCATGACTTACCATATACTTACACAAAGCTACTACTAATTCGTGATACACAAGCTATCCATACATCAAGCTCCCACTGAATCATAACTCCAAGCCTCTCATGCAAAAAAATCCACCACGACTAACACACCTGCAAGAGCTCCCACTCCAACTGAAGTATTGAGCTTCAATCATAACCATAGCCATACCAACCATGTTCTCCAACCATCTATCCATGTCTCCATGCAACCACCAATGCAAATGACCAAAGACAAGTCAAACTAGAATATGTAAAAGCAAAAAATAAGATCCTTGGCAAAGACAACCCAAATGAGTTCTACATGCAACCAGTGGGTGATCAATCCACAAACACTTGCATAACTCAAAGAATCCAAACATTGCAATCTATAAATCCAACCCTGCATAAACAAATTGTATGTCCAAGACAACCATCTGTAGAAAATATCTATCATGGAGTAACATAGTAAGAGGAAATACAAACATCCCCTAATCATGCTCAAGGCATCTCAACCATGCTCATAGGCATTCATGTGCAAAACAAACATCTCGCATCATCATAGACTCACAAAACAAAATCTATCCACATGTACAAACTCACCATGTACATCCATCCATATTATCAGGCTCTCTAGAAGCTCCAAGTCTACCACCGACTAACTCCAAAGCCAAATATGAATCATGTGCTTATCAATGTCAACAAAAACAAACATGTTAAACCATGCTACTAAAAATAGTGCAAATACCAGAAAACATGTCATCAACATACTTTGCACAACCATCCAAGATGAAAGCAAAATAAGGGCACCATCTAAAAATGGTAAATAAACACTATTGTCAAACCTGTAGCCTAACCGACCACGGTTGCCCAATTGACATCGGTCAACTTCTGACTAACCACGGTTCCCGGATGACCAACACCGGTCTGCAATGCTTGATTAGATTTACCTTTTTAACCCTTCAAACACTGAAACCTGCTTTCTCTTCTTCACCCAGCTGAATCAACCATCAACTACCATCCCAAAGGATATCCAGGCACCACAAAATAAAACCAGAAGTGACATCACCATGCAATAAAATCAAAAATACCTGCAAAGTCGTGACTATCCTCCAAAACCACTTGTGCCTCATGCTACTCTAAATAGTAACATCCTCCTCTCACTTTGCATGTGCATGTGTCCAACCTGCAATACCAACATCCATGGCTTGCTCCCACTCAACATGAACTCCCTTGCACTGCCTCTAACCACTAAGCTCAAAAGTTATATATGTTAGTGAGAAATAAAACAAATGAAATAAATATAAAATTGATTCCCTTCTTATCAAAGAATACTTTTGCATCACATAATTTTAGACTTCTTGTGAAGTAGGTGAATCACCTTCTTTTCATCCATGTGTACTCAACATCTTTTGTTACATGTAACTGTGTATCTAAACATGAATTTTCATCGAGGATATCATCCTTAGACTAGATACCCTTGTCTTCAAGATTCTAACACATCCCGAAAATAACAGTCAAGCTCACCAAATATCCACGATGCATATTTTACTTGTGCACACAATCCAAACACAATACCACTTTCTTCAAATGAAAGAAATAAAACATGAACAATATAGAGATACCTGAATCTAACCCAAGTCTCACTGGACTCACCGAGCCAACTCCGTCATATTTATGATTCAAACATTTAAGTGATCTACACCATCTCTACCATGTACACTCTGTGCAAGAAACTCGATCCTCAAAACAGGACACTAAACCATCCATGGCCTCTCCTATTGTAAAAAAACCTAGTACAACTTCATTTCCACAGAGACCATCCTCGGTCACCTAACTGGTATCGGTTCCTCTATGACTGATGTGGGTTCCTTGACCGATATTGATGCTGTTGGAATGAACACAATGCCAAAAATTGGCATAATACACCAAACCAGGTGCCTACTCTGACCAAAGCCGATAGCTATGTTGAGCCAGTCATTTCAAGAAGCACCCAAATCTTGTACAAAAACTTAACAACAATACATGCAAATAAATTACACCAAGATGAAATACATCACCTTACCAACACCAAGATACTCAACTACATCTTCAACTGAAGAACATGCTTCTCTGATGGAAACCTCGTCTTTGTTTTGTGCTACTGCCTCTCTAACAAAGCTCGTGCATCTAACTGCACCAAGGATGCATAATTTCTCCTCTATCTCATACTCAGATCTACAATCCCAAACCATGCATGTGTAACCAAAACATACAAGCACTGCAATACCAAGATAAAACCATACCTCTGTAACCCGGATCTGCAATCTGACCAACATGTTTGTGCCTCCAAGAACCAGGGACACCTCAACAAACAAGACACATTCCATGCATCTCTCAATTTCTTCAGATCTGTGATTTTCTGTTTAAAACTAGGTTTCCCAGTAATCGACCATGGTCACCCTATAACCGACCATAGTTACCAGAATGGCAAACAATAGTCACCCTACCGATGCGTCGGTTGCCACCTAACCAACGTTGGTCACTATATTCTCCAGCAACCTCACATTTCTAGCTTCCACTTGAGATTTAAATCTCTTCCTGTAATTTTCACATCAAGCAAAACAAACCATGCTCTCATACACTGTCACAAAAACACTAACAATATCTTGAAACAAAATATTTCTCCGAAATAACCAAGCTCGATATCAATTGTTGGGAATAAGGAATGTGAAATAGTGTTATGATTCAATAACAAACTCAATCATGCACACAAGATCTAAACCATGCCCCAAAATCTACAAAGCGGTGGAAGTATAAACTAGAATAATCCAAATCAAAACAAGGTACACACATAACACAATATGTACCGTGGTTCACCTAATGTGTGTTAGGAAATAAGAGATAAAATATGTGGAATAATCCCTTACAAAATCGCAACAGTAGAAACTAATATGCAAAAAATATTACAGATCTCAAATAAAAGTGCAGAATAAATAACACAACATAGAGAGACAAGATTTAACGTGGTTCACCCAATTTGGGCTACGTCCACCAAGAATCACTTGCTCAGATTTTATTACAAGCCTCCACTCTCTCAATACAATACCCAGATCCGTTTGGAGCTATGCTCAACAAACTCTACAAAATTCACACCCGAATTCAAAACACATCTGCAATACATTTGCTTGTATATCTATCATATGCATAAGACCATATAAATAGACAACTGCTTAAGTAGTTTTACAAAACCATGGGTATCAAACAATGGGTTCCCATAAACCTATGGGTAGCCAAAAAAGCGGTTTTACAAAATAATGGGTATCAAAACCATGGGCCCAAAAAAGCCCGTTACCCATTACCAATGGGTTAATAAACCACCCAAAAAATGGGCTTCACCCCAAAAACCATGGGCGAATTCAAAACAACCCATTGTATAACACTTAAGACCATATAAATAGACCAGTTTGATACAAAACCGTGGGTATCAAAACCATGGGTTCAAAACAAACCACCATGGGCCCAAAAACAACCCATAACGGTTACCCATTACCCATGGGTTAATAAACCACCCCTTCGGGGGCTTTGCCCCGAATCCCCTGACCCGCTCACCGGCGAGTGGTAACTGCCGTAAAAATACCCGAGTGTAACACATGAAGGTATACCACACTCTAACATGAAATCGGGCTCCACAAACATAACAATCTCCCACTTGGAGTGATTTCCACCGAGTTAGCTTCTTAACCCTTCACTGCCATCCGCGAAGACCAACCAAAGTTGAACATAGCTTTAGTTTATCCTTGTGACCACCTTGGTCATCATGTCTATAGGATTCGACTAGTATGAATCTTCTCCAACTTCAACTTATCTTCTTCCAAAGCTATCTGATGAAGTGATATCTCAACTATATATGCTTCATCCTAGAGTGGAAAACAGAGTTCTTAGCTAGGTGTATAACACTCTTACTATCACTATGTAGCTTACATTCCTTCTGCTTATGCCCTAACTCCTCAGAAATTGTTGTACCCAAATCATCTCTTTGCTTGCCTCTCGTGGCAGCAACATACTCAGCCTCTGTGGTTGATAAAGCCACTAGCTTCTATAGTCATGAAATCTAGCTCACTACTATCCCACCTATAGTGTAAATATAACCTGTCGTGCTCCTCCTGTTGTCAACATCTCTAGCCATGTCTCGAATATACATAACCACGTAAAGTGGTGTTTCGATCCACTCGTAGCACAAAACTATCCCCATGGTCCCTCTCAAATACCGAAGGATCCACTTTATTGCTTGCCAATGCTCTTTACCTGGATTACTCATAAATCTACTCATAACTCCCACTTTGCATGGGCAATATTAGGCCTAGTGCACACCATAGCATACATCAAACTGCCAACTGCTGATGAGTAAGGTACCTTGGACATCTGGTTTCTTTCCTGCTCTGTCATGGGACACTACTCCTTTGATAACTTGAAATGGCCTGCCAAAGGAGTCCCAACCGGTTTAGCATCCTACATGTTAAACCTGTCTAATACCTTCTTAATGTACTCTTCCTGAGATAAAGTCAACTTCCGTTCCTTCCTATCCCGAGTTATCCTCATACCAAGGATTTGTCTAGTTGCCCCCAAATCCTTCATATCAAAGGATTCACTTAGTTGTTTCTTAAGTACTTTTATTTCTGCATGTTTTTACCTGCAACTAACATGTCATCAACATACAAACATAGGATAATATAACTTCCATCCTCAAATTTCTTTGTATACACGCAATGGTCATAATGACATCTAATATAACCTTGCTCCATCATGAAGCTATCAAACTTCTTATACCATTGACGTGGAGCTTGTTTCAAGCCATACAAGCTCTTCTTCAGTTTACACACCATCTCCTCTTTACCTTTGACCTCATAGCCCTCTGGTTGCTACATAAATAGTTCCTCCTCCAAATCACCATGGAGATATGCGGTCTTTACATCTAAGCTGTTATAAGTGCAAGTCTTACGCTGCCTATTCCAAGAACAATTCTAATAGAAGTCATTTTTACTACAGGAGAAAATATCTCATCAAAATCTATACCTTGTTTATGTGTAAACCCCTTGACCACCAACCGAGCCTTATATCTTTTCTTTCCTCCTTCTTCATCTTTAACTCTGTACACCCACTTGTTCTGCAATGCTCTTTACCTTCCGACAAGACTTCACCAAATCCCAAGTCCGGTTCTCCATGAGAGACTTATGCTCCTCATCCATGGCTTGCTCCCCTTCTTCTACTGGGATCTACCTACATTACTTCATCAAAACTCTCGGCTCTCCACTATCAGTGAGTAATAAATAATAAAGAGAAGGAGAAAAACATTCAGGTTCTTTTCTTACCCTAGAAGACCTCCTCACTGTAGGAGTTTGGGGTTCATGTTGAGTAGGTTCCTGAACTGATTCATGGGTCACTTTCCCATCTAGAAGATCCTCTACCACTGCATATTATTTATTGGATTCTTCCTTGTTTTCCTGCAACTGTTGCTTATATATGACTTTCTCATTAAAGACCACATCCCTAGATGAATGATTTTCTTGTCCTTAATACTCTAACATTTAAATCCAAAGTCATCACCACCATAACCAATGAAAGTATATTTTTCTGATTTAGCCTCTAGCTTGGTCCTATCATCCTTGTCAATATGAAAAAACACTTCACATCCAAAGACTCTAAGAAATGAATAATCAACTTTCTTACCATACCATGCCTCCTAGGTATGCCTCCATCTAAGGCACTTGAGGGTCCTCTATTTATCAAGTACACGGTTGTGCTCACCGCTTCGCCCAAAAAGAAAGAGGTAGTCATGCATGTAACCTCATGCTCCTAAAGACGTTCCATTATTATTCTGTTCATCCTTTACGATACCCCATTCTCGCCGTGGAGTTCCTAGAACCATCTTTTCTGCTCATGATTCCATTCTTAGAACAATAATCATTAAATTCATTGTTGCAATACTCCCCTCCATTATCTGACCTGAGACATTTTAGCTTAAGACCTATTTCATTCTCTACCAAGGCTTTCCATTTAACAAAAGTGTCAAATACATCAGATTTGTTTCTAATACAATAAACCCAAACTTTCCTTGTTGCATCATCAATAAAAGTAACATAATAACTTGAACCCCCAAGAGATGATACCTGAGCCGGCCCCCACACATCAAAATGTACCAACTCTAACTTACTCTCTTTCTTCGTAGGTCCAACCTTGAGAAACCTTACTCGCTTCTGTTTCCCATATATGCAGTTCTCATAGAAATCCAAACCTATTTCTGTATATCCAGGAAAATTCTTCTTTATGATGTTCATGCCCTTATGGCTCATATGACCGAGCCTATAGTGCCATAATGTTGTATCTACATCTGAAGCCACAAGATTACAATCATTAGTACTATCAGTGGTTAAATACAAGGTTCCAACCTTCTTACCTCTTGCCACCACAAGAGCACCCTTGGTAACCTTCCAAGAGTTAGTTATAAATATCATTAGTAGAACCATCACTTCCCAATTGCCCCGCCGATATCAAATTTCTCCTTAATGTAGGCACATGTCTGACATCCTTCAATAGCCATGTATTCTCATTATGCATCTTAACCTGAACAGAACCTTTTCCAACTATATTACAAGGCTCATCATCACCAAGAAAAACATGCCCAAAATCCCCTTGAACATAATCAACAAAATAATGCCTATGTGGAGTAGCATGAAAAGAAGCCCTGAATCTAAAACCCAAGATTCAATAATATTATGCAAAGAAAGAATCAAAGCATCCTGACATACATTACCCGATGCCACATTTGCCTCCTTGTTTTCTTCCTGTTGTTTCTTCTTGTCCCGAAGCTCCCAACAATCCTTCTTTGCATGCCCATACTTTCCACAATTCCAACATACAATCTTGCTCTTGGATTTTGACCTTGCCCGATCTTTTGATTTTCCACGGTTTCCTCTATTCTTTTGTCTCCCTCTAGTTTCCACTGTCAAAGCATTCCCTGAAGTAGAAGATTCCCTGGAGCTTTTTCTTCACATTTCCTCGCTTAGAATCACCCCTACAACATCCTCAAACTTCAACTTCGAGTTAGCTGGAACCAAGTTGCTTACCGCCATTACCAGGCTATTCCAACTTTTAGGTAAAGAGCACAAAATTAATAAAGCCCTAACTTCTTCATCAAATTCTATTGTAACCAAAGCTAGCATATTCACAACCATATTGAAATCATTTAAATGATCTGCTACTAAACTATTCTCAGACATCTTCATATTAAACAACTTTTTCATTAAAAATATCTTGTTAGAGGCAGAGGGTTTTTCATACAACTTCCCTAATGCATCCATTAGATCTTTTGTAGTCTTTTCCTTTGAAACATTAAATAATATCGAAGATGCAAGATGCAACCGGATCGTTCTAAGTGTCTTCGATCCAACAAATCCCATTCGCATCTGTCATACTCGAGGGTTTGTTCACCTTCTCGACATAACGGAGTATAAAGATCCTTCCGATAAATGTAATCTTCCATCTGCGCATCTTACAAAGAATGAAATTATGTCCGTTGAATTTATCAACCCTAGATCTTCCATCATCCGCCATAGCTCCCACTCAAGATAAAACTTTCCCTACGATTCAAGACTTTCAAAGAAACCAAACTGAGCTCGATACCATTGTTAGGAAATAAGAGATAAAATATGTGGAATAATCCCTTACAGTAATCGTAATAAAGAGAAACAAATATGTAGAAAATATTACAGATCTCAAATAAAAGTGCAGAATAAATAACACAACACAGAGAGACAAGATTTAACGTGGTTCACCCAATTTGGGCTACGTCCACCAAGAATCACTTGCTTAGATTTTATTACAAGCCTCCACTCTCTCAATACAATACCCAGATCCGTTTGGAGCTATGCTCAACAAACTCTATAGAATTCACACCCGAATTCAAAACACATCTACAATACATTTGCTTGTATATCTATCATATGCATAAGACCATATAAATAGACAATTGCTTAAGCAGTTTGATACAAAACCGTGGGTATCAAAACCATGGGTAAAAAAACCGTGGGTATCAAAACAATGGGTACCGAAAAACCATGGGCCCAAAAACAACCCATAACGACTTACCCATTACCCATGGGTTAATAAACCACCCATGAAAATTTGCTTGGGGCTTTGCCCCGAACCCCCTGACTCGCTCACGGGCGGCGGGAATGCCGTAAAAATACGAGTGTAATACATAGAAGGTGTACCACACTCTAACATGAAAACAGCTCCACAAACATAACAATGTGGGCTACGTCCACCAAAGATAGAGATCTCAATATATATAATAAACAAGAGTACAAACCAACTCTTCCCACAAGAGTACAATGCATCTCTCCAAGAGTATCTCCTCTCCTCCAAATCTCTAAATAGATCTACATGAGTGCACTACAATTGTGCCTCCAAACCACCAACATATCTCACATAACCAGGAACTACTGCATCTACCACTATGCACCAAGCTCTCATGTGAATCTGCAAACAAGACCTCTCACAAGGGTCTACCAATGTGCAACCATAAATGTGCACCAAGAAGTAAGTCTCTCCTCCATCTCTACATCTGCCACTGTGAAAACAAGAAGACAACCTCCTCTACAATATCTAGATCTACATGGATCAACAATACAACATGATCTCATGGATCTATGAATACAAGATCTCACAACAACCTATGGATCTAACAATATAAGACTAGATCTACATGGATCAACAATACATCATGATCTCATGGATCTACAATACAAGATCTCACCAACATGTGGATCTACAAGAAGAAAATCTATGTGCTTTGCATACTATGCAAGCCATTACAATGAGACAATAATTATACAAAGGAAATATAGTAGAAGAAACCTCTTCTCACCATTCAGATATACCTATTATTTCCTTTTGTCCCACTTCTCTCCATGGAAGCTTTGTCTTCATGTAACATGTTCTTTCTTTTTCTTCTTCTTCATCCTCTCAACCAAGGATTACTCTAATTAACCTTCTAACCCTAGCTTTCATGCTTATATAAGCATACACAAACTTAGGGCACCTTAGCTATGCATTTACAACCTTTAGATCACCTTTAAAATCAACTTTCGAGATCAAATCCCGCATCTAAAATAAAAACATAAACGCATAGGTAACCGGTGTCGGTTCCTTGACCGATGTAGGTTCCCTGTCCCGACGGTGTCGGTTCCTCCACCGACACCGGTTCCTCCCTAGTGACCGACGTCAGTAAGCTAACCAATGTTGGTTACTATGTAAACCAGTAAACCTCAAATGCATGCCTTTGTGAAGCAATTTAGCTCCACAACCTAACAATTATCTCCTATAAATTTCAGGATTGGACAATATGAATATTGTCAACAACTTCAGAGTCGACATTGCACAATCTTATGAAAAATCACTATTTGTGCCTTCAAAAGCAAGTATCTCCAAAAAAGGAAAAATTAGAAATCATACTACATTTGTTGCTTTAGACTCGGATGTCTCTCTTCTTGAACCCAAGGTAGACACAATTTGATAATAATAATGAAGGGGCATTCCCAACATTAGTGACCTAGCCTCTCAACTCCATCTTGTGTTGTATAAAATATTAAAGAAATATATTGTACAAAAATTCTTGACAAGATGCTCAAAATGTTGTAGTAATTGATTGCAATTGGGACCATAAAGATGCTTTTAAGTTTATTTTCTCAAATGAATCAATTTTGTGAACTTGCACAATATTTGCATTAAAACTCAAGTCTTTGGAAGCAATTGTATTTATTAGGGAATGTGATATATTCATATGAATTGCAATGAATTTATATACTCATTCATATTTCTATTGGGGTTTCTTTCCCTAATTATCTACCAACAAGTCTACACCCCAAGAGCAGCACATGAGCTTCAATCCGGCGTGCGTTGGCACATCACTTGGTGTTTTGGCACATCACTTGGTCACATTTAAGGACTTGAGGAGGTGTCTAGAGGAGCTCCCTCACAATTAGTCAATTTTCCATCTATTACCTATATGAGTTCTAACTAGAACATTTACATTAACATTTAATGAAATTCAAACATCAATATACATTAACATTCTAGTGTAAGAAAACATAAAACACACATTTACATTCCATTGTTGTTCTAGTTGTGCGTCGAAAGCACTCCACTTGTCCATTGCAGCCTTAGTCTCCTTAGTGTTTTGGGGCACTTCACTACATAGCTTCTTCAATGGCTCCCATTTAGTTTCTTCCTTCATTGATGACTACACGTCAAGTAATTTGATGAAATCCTCCTAAATGTCTTTGAAGTCCTCCTCCTCTTCAATGTCCTACAAACTGTAAGTTACAGGATTCCTCTAGGGCCTCTGCTGTGCTACAATGATTTTTCCAGTGTCGAGGCTTCTTAGTGGACCTTCCCATGCTTGGTCTTATTTTTTATCTGGAATACCTTAGCCTCGAGCACTTTCTTGTTTTTTTCTTCTTCCTCTCTGAGGTGTCCTAATGGACTAACTATGTGCTTGATTTTAGACTTGAGAAAATTTATCCTGCTACCTTAACTTTTTCCTACAGTTCGGCCATGGTTTTCTCTAGAGCATCTAGTTGCTCCATGAGGTATTTGCGTACCATGGGGATTTGGTCCATTATTTGTTCCAAGGTGCTCAAAACTTTTCCTTTTTCTCCACAACAGTGGCCCCTTTTCAACTGTCATCCACCTCTTCTCTGTATCCCTGAGACATATCCTTGTTAATCAGGTTCTATTGGATGGCTTTCACTAGAGGCATTATTTCCTTCTTCTCTCTCTTACCATTCCATGCACTTTGTTGCTTTTCTCTTTCCTCTTTGGTCCGTGCACGTGGAAAGCACACACCTTCACAATTCTAAAAAAATTAACATATACACATTTCCCTTTCTCTAAATATGTTTTATTTCTTATTTCCCCCAAACTTAAATGGAAAATGGTCTTCAATTACTCTTGTTCACCTTCATAGCTTTCTTTAGTCGTATCCGCCTTTCCTTATTCCGTGCACCACATTTATAAGATTCATTATATTATTGCCTTTTTCTTTCTGTGCACATACCCACCCTTATGAAGGCCCTAAACTTCTCTTCATTCTTTTTATATCCCTTTTTTACACCTTTGTCAATATCTTAATCTACTGACCTAATTTGAATGATTGTGCATGTGCGTGTATATACACATATTACCAAAAATCTTACAAAACTATTTACACCTTGGTTAAATTTTAGCATATTATTATACAACTAAAAAGATGTAAGGGTTAGTAACATGTAAATTATTCTGATCCAATTAACTTCCTATATCAATTATACTTAACCAAAATAATGCATTCAAACTTCAAACAAACGAACCAATTGACAAATGATAAGCAATTAGTTCAAATACACAAGAGAGAGGAGATAAACTTAGTTGTTCATGATGATTCAAAAATGATTTGGGTGTGAAGGGTAGGGGAACAAGAAGATATGAGAGTCGAGACCGTAGATTATGTACTTGGATATTTTAGAACTAGAAACTAAGGAGGTACGGGACCACACAAATTATGTATGGTCTAGGTAGGAGATGTCTCTAAGAAATGTGATGTATGGTTTCAAACAAGAGAGAGAAACATCAAAACTACAATTTATGTCATGAATATTAGATGTTTTATGCTACTTTGATCAAATAATATTCCCAGAATTGACGACACAACATAATGTAAAGATAAACAAGTTGTAGAATGACTATAGAGATCGGAGATTACATTCCGAATGTGAGCATTTTTCCTAAGCAAGGATACAAGGTCAAACTTGGCATTGCATAAGGAAAAGTTACCAAATTTTAGTGTCTACATTTGCCCCCCCTTTTAAGTTTGTAATTGAAAATTGTATACTTAAATGAAAAACATACCTAAGTGCACACACACATTGCCCTCACTCGAAGTGATTTCACGATGTGTTGGTGTTGGCATGCTCTATGATGAAACCTACAACATAGAGTGTATTCAATGTGTATGATAGAAATTGAAATTTAACTCAAAATATAGATAATGCATTTGTAACTTTAAATATTGCAAAGGAGACACAAAACATAGAAGGAATATATATGCTCGTTTTATAGAGGAAGGAGCTCGTGTTGTTTTCGTGCCTTGGAGATTTGGATTTGGATATGGAGATGTCGAGGATTGAGGGTGGTCACCCCCAATGTTGTGTAAATAGGATTTAATAGAAAATATGAAGGATTAGACTATGAAGAACCCTTGTGCTTTGATGCCTTCCTCATTTGAGAATTTGATGAGAGAGAAGGATATAACAATGTACGAAGATCACAATTTTACTTCAACGCTTTGCTTATTTGGGAATCTGGTGAGAGAAGAGGAAATATCGGTCTATGAATCTCATAGTCTTGTTTCAACACTTTCCACTAAATGCACATACCACACCACTACAAATGAATCTATGCCTAATTCGCTCCAACTTGAAAAAAACAAATCTTAGAAGGAATGGACATTGTCATGCCCCCATAAGGTGCTACTATGTATGAATTAATTATGTAGAATTTTGAAATATTGAAGGGGAGAAGAAGGCCCATGCCCCCAAACCCATTTCATAACCGCATCTCGAAATAGCCTCGTGAAGAAGGAGTGAAGTACTCATGTCCCTTATAACTATGTCATTTCAGATCTGTCAGAATTCTATGTAAAAACTCTGTAAAAACATCTTGTAGAAATTGAAAATTTGAGTGAAACTACCCTTTGTTTGGGAATGTATGATATGGTCAAAAGCCTGTACTATGGTCTTGACTATACGCTTTTGACCTTGTTTGATTTGTTTCAAATTTCAACATTTATGACCTTTTTGAGGATATGAGCCATGTCAATGTTTTCCTATATCCTATAATTTGTCTATTATTGTAGAAATGCTTTGTTTATAGCCCCCTATTTTAAGGTGCATGTGATAAAATATTTGAGTGTGAGGCTCAAAAGAATAGATGCCCCCATGTATGCTTCACCTAATAATTTGTGTGGGATCACATTAAAGGCTAAAGTGGTGGCCACCTTTGAGAATATGTACCTGCAAAAGGGGTTGCACATGGTAGCAACCATGGCATGAAGAAGAAACAACACGCAACAAGCAATAATAAACAAACATGAAAACATATGTTAATAAACTATTAAAATTAGATAATAATAGAAATCATGTCCTACTCCATAGTAAAACAAGTGTAGAATCAACATAGTAAACATGTTAGAAGTCATAGCAAAAATAGTAGTGTAATCATCAATTTAAGATAGAAACAATAGAGCAATAGAAACAAAAGTGTATAATCAAGTAAGCATTACCGCGTAGAAGCATAATCATATGTAGGCATGAAGCTACAAACATGGGACACCCAAAGTGTCACAAGATAATCACAATAGAAGACACATTGTATCAATTTTAGATAAACAATCACATACATGCAAAATATGCATGAAACCAAAAACATGGGACGCCCACGGTGTCACAAGATAAACTAGGACCTTAGGACATATAAAGCAAACAATCATAACATGATAATCAAATAAGACAATCAAGTGAATCCACACAATAAGCAATCAAGGAATGAATATGCATAGTCAAATAGTGACCACAACATAGAAATAAAATTTAGCAAACAATAATAGTTACAATAAAATCAAGGTAGGTTAACACTATAGAAAATACATGTTAGTCCTGGTTGATCCAATAGACAACAATGAACTTATATAGCATGTAGAGATTCCCCCACAAGAGTGGTATAAAGAACCAAGCCACGTACGATCATTGTGTGACAATCTGTGAGTGTCATGTATCAAGCTCAAGATACCTCGTAAATACATGTGTGTAAAGAATATATATTTCATGTATCGATTAATGTGACAAACACCATGTTCAAAGTAACATGATAGCTAAGAAAATTATAACATGTCTTGATTTTTTATTTTTTCTCATATTTGAATGTTTTTGTTGTGTTTTGAAAATAGCTATGTACAAGAGAGGGGTAACATAATAGCTACCTGATAAGAGCCTCATGAAGAGGCATGTTGTGTGTGACAGGAAGAGGGGATGCAAGCCCCTAAAGTAGTGGAAGAGATGAAGGATGCTCATGTATGAGCTATGTAGAAGCCATAATATGCACCTGTAGGAGAATGAGGGTAAGAAGACTCGATAAGTAATAGATGTAGAATGCATCCGCCGACGAGTAGTAGTATATGTTTTAGGTAAGTGAGGAGGAGACACGTGTGTGGGGGAAAGACGAGATACAATATGAGACTAGTATAGGAAACTATAGATGTATTAGCAACAAAGATATTGATCGAATTTGTCGGGATAAGTTGTGACGATGGAAGATCTGCAAACTAGACTCATGTCACATGATATAATAAAAAAGGCCAATAAGAATATAAGTGAAAATGTAGAGGGACCAACTATAAGGGGGAGTACAATATGAATGATTTGTGTCTCGAGGATCAACAATGACATCCTTCTTAGTGTACCCAAGAGAGCATAGTAATTAAAAAGTGTAGATATATTGGGGATTAGTAGTATCAACCAAAACATTACATATGGGGTGTTGGTAAACCGAGGTGGGGATGTATAGTGTATAAGAGATAATCCCATGTTCCATATCAATGTTATTAAAGGAAATAATAGTGAGGAGGCCATGGTGAAAACATTTCCAATCATTATGCCAAACATGTTCTCATAAGATGGTGGAGATGGAACAACATGATAAATATTGTGAACTTTTGGGGTAGATTTAGTGGCATCATGTTCGGAAGTGGGTCACTCATTGTTTTAGCTTTGCATTGTCATTGGAAGGCTTGGGTTGAGGTGTAGTCTCATATTCAATAATACCAACATCAAGTAGGTCTTAGATAACATGATGAAGCTTAAAGTAGTTGTTAGTGGAGTGACCAATACATTAGTGGTAGTCACAATGAGTAGAAGCATCAAATGTTTTGTCATGAGCCCCACTTGGGGCAACCTCGATTGGTGGAGGGAGATATACCAAGTTACATTCAAGTAATTGTTCAAATTTTTTTGAAATAGTGGAGTAGAATACATAGTGTGAGAAGAAACAGATGTGCCTTTTTGTAGTCTTAATATTTAAGCTTGTAAAGTATGAACAAGGGATTCAATATCCTGTGTATTAGAAGAAGAAGCATGTGAAGCACTATGAGTGTAAATAGGTGATGTAGTGATAGTAGTGGTCATAGGAATAGTCATGACAATATGACAAATTGAAGGATTAGATGCCCCCAATGAAATAGGCATTATCGATGTAGGGATGGTTGATGTATGCATATTGTTAGGTTAATTTATGCATTATATTACCTTAAATATTTAATTATTTAATAAGGTAATTATTTTATATATTGTTATAAAACTTTATAACAATATTTTTCATATTATTGCATAGGTTATATTGTTATGTAGTTGTAACAATTATTATTTGTTTGTATTTAATTATTGTTGTTTCCGGATGTATTTTGGAAGTTGTGATTTTGGTTGTACCTGTGCAACCCATTTATTTGTTTGTATATTGTTGTCCAATATGTATAAATATTGCAACACTCCATTGTAATGGTTGATTAATTTCACATTAATAAAATATACAAGCTTCCGTCCCTGTTTGTGAAATTACATTTGGTGTTAGAGCAGGTTGAAGGATATTCGAGGATTGCAATGAGTTTGAGGAGCATTGGAGAAGCTTATGCAAGAAAAGGAGAGCCAGAGTTGCCTCTGCAACTTCCCAGCCCCATCCCATGCAATACCATCATCAAATTCCTCAAAACCTTCATCAAAACCACCTTTATTCATTGCAATTAAGGTTGAGGAGGATTGAATACACCAAGGAAGAGATTACAAGCTCAAAGGAAGGAAGAAAATTGATCTAAGGCACCATACACACTCAAAACCACCTGTCATTTTTTCTCTTTGCTGGAATTTTTGCTCAAAACCACCTTTCCCAAACCGTGGTTTTCTAAAGAGGTATGGTTTTACAGTTTGGAAGTGTTTAATTACAGTTTTCTCTTTATACATACTTGTTTAGCTTAGTCGCCAAGTGGCTAGCATAACTTTGTAAGACACTTCCCATCAAGAGAGGTCAAGGGGTCAAATCCCCCTCCCTCACCCACTACCAAATTTGGTGGGAAATTTAGTGGAACCACTAACTTTAGCGGTAAATTCAAATTTAGTTATAACTAACTAAATTTAGCGAGAAAAACCCTATTTTAGGGAAAAATTTTTTTTTCCTCCACTCTACATATTTTTGCATTCTGAGCACTTTTTACAAAAGGAGGCCTATCCAGAAATTGCATTTTCAGCTATATTTTTGCAATTGTTTGGCGTAGTGGGTCATTTTGGGCTCGAAGGCCACCAGGGCCCGCAAAACAAAAAAAAATTGTTTGCCATTCAATTTTTCTAAATTTTTGAATGTAATTACATGCTTCATCATATTGTACTAATTTACAAGTTGTCATAGTCAACTACAAATATTGTAACTGCTTAGAAACTAGCAGAAAATTGTAATACAAAACAAGTAAAAATTGGTTCTGTAACACTCACAAGATCTTAGATCTCATTCGCAGCATTTGGTATATACAATGCCTCTGGGAAGCACTTACGGGTAAAGCCATCGTGACTACTACTACACTTAATGCCTAATATAGCTACAACAACGTCGTCTGGGCATCGACCCTTTAAATCGATGGGGAGTAATAAGGTCATAGTGCACACACTATGAGCCATCCCATCCATCTGTGAACGATTACACGACATAAATCCAGATTGAGAAATTATCCTATTATATAATGAAGTTACGCGCACGTATGAGGATATTTCTTTGAGTCAATGTCAATAATCGCATGCATCACTTTCGATCTTGTCTTGGTACCATGTATTGAATTCTTTCACGTATGTTAACACCTCTTTCACGTACCGCTGGGTATATAGAAAGGGTGAGCTTCTTCCACATACCACCGGGTATATCGGAAGGGCACGTATATAGAAAGGTTTGGTATATCAGACTGACGGTATATAGATTGGGAGACCTTATACCTGGAGTGATAAGAGCCAAACCCTGTCAGTGTTTTCTACAAAATGGGCACTAATGCCCCCAAATTTTTTTCTTCCGATTCACAACTACTTAGAGGAAAAAAATATGCTGCATGGAAGACAAAAATCAAGACACAACTTGAGTTTGAAGAGATCTAGCCTTGTGAATGGTACTCTGACCAGATCAACTACTGATACAACACAATAACGGCAGTTTGATAAAGCAAATCAAAAGGCCAAACTCATCATCTTGTTTGGAGTGTCTAATGATGTGCAACCCCACATTTGAGATGCCAAAATAGCCAAAGAAGTGTGGGATAAGTTGAACATAGTATATGAGGCCAAAAACAAGAATGTTATACTAAATTTGCAGAGTCAGTTACATACACTAAAGTTCAAGTAGAATGAGAAAATAGAAGCTTTCTTAAGAAGAGTTACAGAATTGAGGGCTTCACTTCTAGCCCTAGGAGAAGTGGTCAAAGATGATGATCTCATTCCCATTGTTCTGAGAGCACTCCCTTCTTCATACCGTATTTTTGTAACAACACTAAACTTGTCAGATACGACAGTTAGTTTTGACAAATTGGTAAACCTATTGCAACAAGAGGAAGCAATGCACAATAAGGATGATGAAGAAGAGCAGGAACTTTCTTCACATCAAAAATGGAAAGGAAAAGGTAAAGGAAAACCTAATTCCTATCAAAATTCCCAAAATCAAAATCAGTATCAAGGGGACAGACAACAAAAGAAGCAATGTCCAATCTGTAAAAGAGGACATGACCTAAAAGATTGTTGGTACAATACTTACAAGAAAGGTTCATCAAGCAACTTTGGACCTCCACAAAAATCTCACAAGGGACATTCTAACTACAATCAAGGGTAGAAAAAGGGGAACTAGAAAAGAAGACCCCATCAACAAGGAAATATTGTTGAGCAATAAGAACAATCAAAAAATGAAGACTACTTGTATATTGCTCGATCAAGTGAACCATCCACGTCATCTAGTGATGTTTGGTATGTTGATTCGGGAGCCACTCGACACATGACCAGCCACAGAGACTAGTTTATTTCAATGAGGGACACACCTTCAAAAACCATGTTTCGTTGGGTGATGATTCTTCATCTTCGAGTTCATGGATTAGGAACATTTCTCTACCCCTTGGTTCACGCAACTATAGACTATTAGATGTCTTATATGTCCCTGGGTTAACAAAGAATCTGCTTTCACTACCAACTCCTTGATCACAAACTAAAAATCAACTTTGATAGTCATTCAGGTAAGAAAATGTGTTTGATTTGAGATAAATCACGAGGCTCAAAAATAGTTGCGAAAGCCTCTAATGTGGGACGCATGTTCCAACTTGATTTTTTCCATAGAGATGATCAAGCACTTGTGGCTAAGAACTCTACCTCAGCAAAGTTGTGGCATCGGAGACTTGGTCATGTAAGTTTCAAGTATCTCAAGACACTTCGTTACGTAATATGGTACATGGGCTACCATCTCTTCAGAAGGATATAGACAAGTGTCCTCATTGCCTAGCAGGAAAATAACACAGAGCCTCATTCCAGAAGAGTACATTTCGAGCTCATGGTAAAATTGACTTGGTTCATACCGATCTTTGCGGTCCGATGCAACCAAGTCATTCTAGGTTCCAGTACTTCATGCTTTGTGTTGACGACTACTCAAGAAAAATGTGGATTTTTTGTCTTCGCAAGAAAAGTGAAGCTTTTGAAACTTTCAAGAAGTTTAAAGTAGCAATTGAGAATGAAACTAGTTTTCACATCATAACTCTCCGCTCAGATCGAGGGGGGAATTCACCAGTAATGAGTTCAAAGACTACCTACAAAATCATAGGATTCATCGACAAATGCCTCCTCCACACACACCACAACAGAATGGTGTTGTTGAGAGAAGAAATCGTACTATCATGGAAATGGTGCAATGCATGATTGATGACTCTAGACTTGCAAAGACATTCTGGGTAGAAGTAACAAAAACAACAGTGTATTTGTGTAATAGAGTCTTGAAGGAGTAACACCACAAGAAGCATGGTCAAAACGAAAACCATCTATTACACACCTTAGAGTATTCGGGTGTAAAGCAAGCATGCACATACCCAAGCAAAATAGAAATAAATTGGACATGAAGTCATAGAAACTCATCTTCATTGGGTACAATGAAGAGACTCTTGGGTATAGATTGATGGATCCTAAGACTAGAAAAGTCTACACCAGCTAGAGATGTTGAGTTTTTCGAGAAGAAGGAAGCAGAGACTCCTCCTCCAGACTCATAAGATGTAGATTTTTCACCAGTTGTAAAAATTGAAGCTGATGTTCCCTTAGAAGATGAAAGTGACAATGGGGATGATGGTGTTAATCAAATAGAACCACAACCCATGGGAACAATTCAACGTATGCCCAAGTGGTGTACTAGCACATTACTAGATGTAACCACCCCTGGACCACAAACTCACAGTAAAGCAAGAGAAGAAGTTAACTTTGCTTTGATGAGTAGATTTATTGAGTCTTATGAACCCTCTACGGATCCATGAAGCCCTACGGTCAAAAGCTTAGAAATATGCCATGGATTCGAATATCAATCGCTGATGAAAATTAACACTTGGCAACTTGTCAATCTTCCACTGGGAAGAAGCCCATTGGATGCGAGATGGATATTCAAAACAAAGTACAAAGCATATGGGAAAGTGGACAAGTATAAAGCGAGACTAATAGCAAAGGGGTATGTATAAAAATAAGGCATTGACTCAAAAAAGTATTATCACCAAATTCATAACAACAAGGAGATTAATCCATTATAACGTCTTCGTAGCAGTCCATGTAATGTGTAGGGATGAATTATGATATCATGCAAATGGTGAACCCATTTGCATGATATCGTAAGTTTGTCAAATTTTATAAGTTTATAAAATAAGGAAAAAAGTTCATCTACCAAGAGAAAATTACATCATTTTTACAATGAGTTTCATTCTTACCACTCGGGTCTAATATAAGGTTTTAATAATTAAATAAGTATGTATAACTTATAACATTCTCGTAAAAATTCACATTTTCACAAGTTTAGACTTCATAATACTATCTCATCATACGGAATTGGCCAATAAATATAATAAAATTCCATTCACTAATGGGTTACAAGAAATCAAGCCAAATGGAATAAAGACCACACCTAGACTCATTGGATTATGTCATTGGTGGTACGCCACCTTGGTTTAATATGAGAAATATATTTCATTACACATGCTTCACGATGTAAAAGTAAATAAAATAGTCTAGCTAAGAATCATATCCAAAATCAATGGAAAATCATGAATTATTAAATTAACTCGTCATATAATGTTGGAATTCAACTTACACAACCCCAATCCCATGCATGTGTGATGGGTTCTCATTTTACCTTCCCTATATTGATTTCGATGCTCTTGATCTAAGACCTTCTCCCCTAATGATGCCCTCCCTCTTTCTCTCTTGTGTTTCAATGAGGGGTTACTTGTTTCGCATTCACCTCATTTAACCATGTTAAAGGGTAGTTAGTTTGTTGCATCTAAAATATTTAATATATTTCAAAATAAATGACTTCCCTTAAAGCATATAATATCCAACTAGCTATCATATCATAACATCCATGTTATAACTTCATTTATTGCATAATAAAGTTAAATTTAACATTTCCATGATTAATATGCAAAACAATATGTGACATCCTTCCCTTCATGGAAGATTCATCGTCCCGATGAAAAACAAAATATTAGTAACACCATTAAATTCAACAAGTAATATCAACAAATTATCAGTAATGGCATCATTCCAAACAATCGTGAACAATTTAATCAAATTCATAAATATGAAATTTCTATATATTATCTTGAAGATAAAAACAATATAATTTCTAATAAGTAGCATTAAAAACCAATTAAAAAACATTATGTTTCCTTTATTTCTATAAATAACTTTAAACAATCATTAATTTGTATTCAAATTATTGAAAAATGTCAAAATGCATAGTTCTCTTATGGATAATCAATGTATAACTCTAATAAAACCATAGTTTTCAATAATATCTAACATCTTACAACTTTTATAAGTTGTTGAGTTATTTAAAATAGAGTTAATATTATCTTATAAACAATATTGCATGCATTAAACAAGTGTGGGAAAGGTGAAAACATATCATCAAATTTTTCCCAAGTGACACTCTCCTCAGAGTATTAGTCCCATTCGAGCTTACACTAATCCACCTCATGGTTACACAAGAGAATCTTACACGTATCCATTACTAGAAAAATATCTATGGTCACCACTCTGGGATCTTGAACCTATAAATATTTCCAATCAACCAAGTGAGATAAGTCTCCTACGTACTTTTTGAGAAAATATATATGTAACACATTATGCAACCGTGACAAGGCTAGAGGCAAGGATAGTTTTTAAGCTACCAATTTGATGACATCTAAGACATCAAAATATCTTAAAAATATGGGTCCTTAACTTTTTAATTTCCCAAATTTAATTAAGTTCTCCTTAGGCTTGACACAATGAAACACTTTGTCTTACACAAAGAACTTTCTTTTTTTGTCCTCTTCTTATCAACATAAATTTTATTCATGTCATTGGATTCTTAAATTTAATTGATAATTTTGACTTGATCCTCCATTTCAATCAACATATTAGGCCCAACCACCCCTCTATCATCCACATTATCCCAACCGATATGGGTTACGTATTCTCCACAGAGAGTGATCGGGGATATTTTTAGTGTTAAAAGTTCCCTAAACTTCCCTAGACCATGTCAGTATAGTAGATCCTTCAGAGATCTTTCCGAAAACTATAAGAATGTGAAAAACGGACACTCTGAGCTCAAGTTATGTCCGGTCAAAGTTCAGTCAACAATAGGAAGTCAACTTTGGTCAATAGGTCAACAAGTGGACCAATGGCAAGGTGACACATGGCAATTGGTGACAAGGCAAAATTTATGGTCTTCTATTTTTTAAAAAAATTAGTTCCATGGTATAGAGCTCATCGCAAGCTTTCTGACGCATTTTGAACGGACCAAATTTGAGTTCGTATGCGAAAGATATGCATAGTCAAAGTTGTGGTCAAATGATGACGTGGCACACTCTGACGTGGACAAATGGCATATTATGGGCATGACACTTGGCAGGTTTTAGTGGTTTTGAATTTAAAATAATAATAATAATATTTTATTTAATCCATTCCACGGGAATAAGCCTAATCCCATGGGATAAGGAGGATTTTGTGGACAAAAAGCTATTTAAAGGCTTATCCTATCCCTTTCCCACCAAATGTGGGGTCAATGGCTAAATTGGGTGCCTAAACCTATGGAAGGGGGATTTGAACCCAACACCTCATCTAAAAAGATAAGCGGCCTTACCAACCCGCCACCCTCTTGTAAGTGGTATAAATAAAGCTCACTTGTATTTGTAATGACAAGTGTCAGGTCTGTGTCAAGCCAATAAGCAGGTAATTTTGGAAAAATGCAATTTTGAGGCACTTCCACTCAAAACCAGATCTTGAGTTATATGTTAAATTTGTTTAAAATTTTGAGAAGATCGCGATGATGTGATCATTTTTTCGATTTGTAGCTTTCGTGATAGAGTTATTTTCTATTAAAGTCACACGAAGGCGTAGAACCAAAGGGAGACACACTGTAAGTGGATCAGGAAGGTGAAGGACAGAGGCTAAGCTCCATTAATGTCCTTCTAAGGTCTGAAACATAGTTTTGTTGGTTTTTATTCATTATTAGTTAATGTAAATGTTATTGTATTTACATTTTGTAACATTATTAATGGTTCGGTTCATCACAAACCCGGGGACGTAGGAATTCGAACCCCGTAAACAATTTGGTGTTGTGTTCTAATTTTTATTTTCAGTTTCTAATATTTGCAAGTAATTTAAATTCAGAATATGAATATGGATGCAACAATAATCAGTAATTGATAAAATTGGGATATCAATTAAAATCAAGAAATAATGATTTTGGGCTTTGATCAAACATTGAATGTTGAATAAAAAGGAATTTAAATTTCAGTTTGAAAACATTCCTAAATCAGAATTTGATCAATTTTTTGAGTATAAAAGACTTCAAGTTGATTAAAAAGTAACAACCCTTGAAAATGTTTAAAAGTGGAAAAAATAAAACACCCGTTTTCATATCAGAGAGCCTCAAACGATGTCATCTTTTAAGTATAGTGATGCATAACATTATAAGAAAACTCCACTAATACATTTGTATCATGTCCTCAAGGACCGATTGTCTCTCCTAGTCTTTCCATTGATGTACGAGTGATGAGTGGAGCTGAAGTTAAAATTTGTTCCAAGTCTTCTTACTACATATACCAAAATCTAGATGTCATGCAAGGATCTCTATATGAGATAATCCACTCCGGTATCCACATAATATGAGTATTTCATGCACATGTATCCTTACAATCCGTGAATCATCTTTAAGGTTCTCAATTTTAAAGTGGGCTAACTTAGTCAAGTTATCCACCATGACCAAATTATATCATGTTTGTTCCTAGATAGGGGTAATCCCTTCACAAAGTCCATACGATTACATACCACTTCCACTATGCTAACTACTTGGGATAAAGTAATCCTACTAGATGAATGTGTTCAAATTTTAGCCACTAGAATTACAAGAAATGAGACACAAATTCAGTTTCATCCCCTTTTTCCATTTTAGAAATAATGTGCTTTCAAACCAACTAAATATTTTTTCACTCTAGGGTGACCTAAATTCATATCATTATTAAATTCCTCTAGAACTATCACCCTTATATTTCCTCTCTTGGGAACATATATTATTCCTAAATAATGAAGCAATCCACTCCCCTCAAAATTTTAACCATCCCACCTATGATCATGGGGATTTTCTTCAAGTGCATCTTTTATGTGTTGGTGTATACACATAATCACGCACTTAGGTACATTTCTAGGTCCTAAAAGCATGTTATCATTTACATGATTCTGAGCAAGACAACCAGAGGTTGATAACTATCTCTGTGGCATCTTTTCTTTACCTCTTGATTTTTATTTGGTCTTACACACCCTAAAATCCAGTCAAAAATTTACTTGTTTATCTTTTATGGCTTTAGACACTAGCACCTAGCCAAGACAGAAGAGCCCGGGAACTCATGTCCCCTTTGGGCGCCCCGAGCCTTTTATATCCTACTCGTTCCTTTTGGGTCTCTTTTATCTTTTGGGCATCTTTTTCACTTATGGGTTGCCCTTCTAGTTTTCAATTATGAAATTCGAATCATATCAATACATAGTTATGTTTTCAAAATTAGGGACCAAGCTCTAAGCATTGCTATTACCACGTAAGCTTGCATTCAAAATGCACCTAAAGCACTTCAAAGCATCCATCTAGCATCCATACAAGGGAAAAGGGACTGCATACTCTGCATACATAGCATAGGAAGGGAAGTTCATTTTATTCCATCCACACATTCTACTACATTGCTACATTCTAGCTACTACTGCTATCAAGTGAAACTTGCACAAGGGAATCCTAGGAACAATTTCTAGACACACACAAGAACTACATGGAGTTTGAGATGTAGTGAAGCGCTTGGTCATAAGTTCACTATCGGGGTGACCATTGGGGTTAGTCCGAATCCCCATTCTACATTTTTCTTTTAGGTTTGATGCGGTTTGTGGGCTTGTGTAAGTGAACTTCTCTTTTGCAAGCTACATGTATCTTCAACATTCACATAGCAACTATCGGGAAATCAATAGGAAACAACCTGTAACACTCTTGTGACATAATGAAAACCAGATTTTGACCATTTACATAGTCATGAGCACCTAAGCAGTCTCTCTAGCGCCTGTGCACCCTTGCCTTAGTGTGGTTGCCCCATCTCCGGCTCTATTCATGAGTTAAAAAATTTATATTGAGCATTTATGAAACTCTACCCAGCCTATTCAACACTTTCCCCAGTTCAGATCAGTTACATATCAAGCATAAATCAGCTAAGTCTCTTCATCTCATCTTCTTGCTTAGGGTTTCATATTCTATATCTTAGTTTGCTTGTGTCATTTTTTTATTTTATCATTTATACATTGGTTACCATGCAATACTTAGATTTAATTAATTTAAATTAAATTAAATCATTTGGTGAACCTACACTTGTGATTAAACACTTGGATCCTTATTTTACCTATTCTATTGGATCTTCTTTCATGACTCTTACAATTCCTCAAATCTCTTTGCATGATTTACTTCAAATGCATCAACCTTACAAAGCTATTGTCCAAAAATCCTAGACACTATGTATCTCCCTCGTAATACACCACCCGCTCAAGTAAGTGTCATCTTCAATCATCTATCTAATGAATCTATTGGTCCTAATCCTTCATCCAATCAACCCATCTTTGAGTCAATTCAAGCTTTACATTGTTTATTTCAAGATAAAATTCAAGCTATGGAAACAACGATTACATCTCTTAAATCTGAAATCCAACATCTCAAGGATGTTTCTCAAGCCCATGCTAGTTCTTCTTCTACATCTCATCTACTTCTATATCTTCTACATGTGCTCATATCAAGTAAATCTCAAGTCTACCATTGCTACCCGCACCTCTGAAGTTTGATTCAAATTCTAAGAAACATGATATTCTTCCTGAGCTCCTCAATCACCAATTGATCAACTTGTCAACTAATCGTTGCGTTACCCTCCTTATCGACTTACCAAATACCAAGGTCTCCCATTTTACAATTATCATAGACTTAATGGACATAATGACAATGATTTCTATGCTTTAAAATGAAGGATTAAGCATCTTGAACATCAAGGTTTTATTTCCTTCACAACCCCTACTACATCTCAATTTCTTAGCCTTATTGGGCTCCTAAATTTATTCCTTCCATGTCTAATGACCATCATTCCATTATTACTAATGTTCCTCCTTGATCAATCAAGAGCCACATGTCCAACCCAATCCAACTAAGTAACCTCCTCTAAAAATCAGTCCATCCTCCTCTCAAGTCTTCTATAGTGTTATCAATCCCAAATAAGCTACCACCATTCAAGATCCCTCCTACCCTACTCCACTTCTATGTCCAATTCTCTTTGTCAAACAAGTTAATCCTTACATTGATGGCCAAGACACATCTCAAACTCCACCACCATGGCATGGTCCTTCTCACATCACCACATAGAACTCCATCACTCACATACTTGGGGGCATCACAACTTCTTCTCCCCTTCATTACTCTCAAAGTGTCTACTTCTACATTTCACGCTCTGCACTTAATGTATAAATATTTCCTAGCATTCACACATCCCCTTTGATACACACATTGTATCGTCATTACCCTATGACACACTCTAGTTCCACGGTTCATACTTGAATGTTGAGGGTCTAAATCTGAAATGAACCTCACATCATTCACATTTACGCTCTATGTTTCATGATCTATCTCTCTATCACATATTCTCAAACCATTTCTTGATGACATAATCTTGTTCTATGGTTCATTCTTGACTTTTGAGGGGTATTTTATAAATTAACCTCATCTCATACAAATCCAATGGGGGCACAATGTTCCTATCACATCCACACATTGCATATCATTCCATCACACTTATACATTGCACTTGCATATCTTGGTTGCACTTATTCTTGTTTTCTTATAATACTTACATGATGCACTTTTCTTACTATGCTACTCAAATACTTAGTATATCATTATCTTTCTATATACACACATGTGCATTCACTTGATATTTTGGAGTAAATGTAGATCTCTTATAGATTTTCACATGCTGCAATGATGATTGACATTGTATCCTTTTCCAATATGACCAAGGCTCCTGGGGGCATCTACCTTTCCTACTCTCACACATTACAAGTGTTATTATTTCATCATATACTACTTCCTATTCTTACTAGCACATTACTTTCTATTGATACATACATGTCTTGACATACTTTTTATCTTTCTAACATGTTAACGGGTGCTTCATGTGTAGCATTTACCTTGTAGAATTATATGCCACCATGGTTATCTGATACACTTTTTTTGTCATTGTTTTCTATTGTATGTTATTATTTTCAGGGATTTTCCCTATGTCTTGTATGCTTATTGTATGCTTTTGGCCACTTCAGCCTTGATTGTCTTGTGACATTGTGAGCGATGTCCCATGTTTGAAACCCACTTTTCATGGTCCACTTTGTTTGCACACTTGTTACATTGTCTTATATTACATGTTTGCTACCTTTTTCTACTAACACATGTTTACTAGCCACTTTGTTTGCATGTGCCTTGGTTTCTACCATACAAATCCCCTACCCTGCGCAGAGATTCAATACATCTCAACATCAAGTCCTCTCTTTTAGGCCACACACTCCTACAATCATCACATGCACCCCAAACAAGAGGGGGAGTACATTGGGTGAACAAATCACCCCTATATTATCTCAAATCTACAACATATATTTACACAAGACAGAACAAAATGAGAACATAGTTACTGAGAACAACCCAAAATTTGACTTGGGTCCTTAGCACAAAATAGACACCAGCACCCATCATTAGAAGGTAGTACCTAAGAACATGTGTCCTCCCCTAGGCACTAATTTCTTGGGGGAAAACACAGTCAGCTTATCATATCAACACAGTCTACAGAAGTCTTCATAGTAGTTTCATAGTTACGGGAATAGTCCTCTAATTACAGAATACATGTAATCTCTTTTAATCAAAGTGTAACTTGGAACTAATTTAGAACAATTGTGACAACAAGAACAAATCAGGGATGTACCATGAACGAGTGGTGCTTTTTGGGAAGATTCTGGAATGGAGAGTAAAACTATACCTCTCCCCCAACACTTGCTCCTAGCGAGATCGCCCAAAAAATCACTCTTGGTGTGAGATCGCCCAAAAAACTCACACTCGGTGTGAGATGTCCCAAAAAATCACTTTTGGCATGAGATCGCCCAAAAAACTCGCTCTTCACAGCATTTTCAGGACATCTTTCTATCATTTGCACTCTTTTACATCAAGTGCACACTTTTCTTTATTTACTACTTTCACACACTTTTGCATACTTTAACATGTTTGGCTCAAATTTTTCATATACATGACTTTGACTACTCTTTCACTCTTATTTTATCGAGTCCTGTCCTTAATACACAACAAGAAACAACCTACAATATCAAGTACAAAAATAGAAATGGGTACAAATGCAACGTATACGCTTCACCCATAGGGTCACTTTCCTTTCCTAGTTTCCACACTTCACTTGTCCACTCGGCACGCGTTTTCACGCATGCTCTACATGGCCATTAGGTATGCATATTCTATCTACTTTATGTTATTAATTATTCACTCAAAAACATAAAGTAGGGAAAATTTTAGACACAAAATCATGCACTTGGATACATTTCTAGGTCCTTAAAGCATGTTAGGATTTATATGATTCCTAAGCAAGAAAACTAGTAGTTGACAACTATCTTTGGCCTCTTTTCTTTGTCTCTTGTTTTCAATTTTGTCTTACACACCCTACAGACCCAATTGAAACTTTACTTGTTTATATTTCATGGCTTTAGACACTAGTGCCCAGACCCAGGAAAGAAGTGCGCCGGGCACTCTTGTCCCCTTTGGGTGCCCCCCTGACCCTTTTTATCCTACTCACTCCTTTTGTGTGTCTCTTTTATCTTTTGGGCATCTTTTTCACTTATGGGTCATCCTTCCAGTTGTCAATTACAAAATTCAAATAAGGGAATCATATAAATACATAGTTATGTTTTCAAAATGAGGTACCAAGCTTGAAGCATTGTTATTACCACCTAAGTTTGCATTCAAAAGGCACCTAAAGCACTTCAAATCATCCATCTAACATCCATACAAGGGACAAGGGATTACACACTCTACATACACAACATAGGAAGGGGAATTTCATTTTATCACATCCTCACATTCTACTACATTGCTACATTTTAGCTATAACCTGCTATTAAGTGAAACTTGCACAAGGCATCCTAGGGAAAAATTTCTACACACACACAAGAAATACATGGATTTTGAGATGTAGTGCAACGCTCGGTCATAATTTTACTCTCGGGCTGACCGTCAGGGTTAATCGACTCTCCATTTTGCATTTTTGTTGATCAAAGAACACTTGACAAAAAGCACACAAGAATTCCGCGTGGGGAAGTGAGTCATATTCAAAGGCATGAATGGATAGGGAGAATGTGTGCGCTAAACATAAGTTCAGATTTCGAGACTTAGTCATTTTCACTCATAAAGGTCTATTTTTAGAGATGGTGTGTAGAGCACAAAAACGAGGCAGAGACGTGCGCGCCACGCATTGGCTATTTTTAGAGGATTGGATACGAAGCACTTTACATGGACACGGGCGAAATAGATCTTCTCTTGTCGGTTATAGTGGTAGTAGTCTATGTTAGCACACTTGAATGTGTGGTTATTTTTGTAATGGCACATGACTATTAGTAGCATGCAACCTATTTTTGGAATGGATAAGCAGTGAAGGGAAAGTCCCCACCCTTATATATATGTAGTAAACTATGTAATAAAGGGGGATCGAGATATATAGAGATATGTTGTTAAATGCTACACACATACTACTGATATTGTAATGAAGCTTCTGTAAACTTATTGCAGTTAATATGATGGAGGATATTGGTTGAATCTAAGTGTTAGTTCTATGTGTATCTGAATCTAGTATGTTTTTGATCTCATCATGGTTAGTACTTAATTCTACTTTTCCTTAGATATAGATTTGGTATGCTCTGTAGAATGATGTGTTAGTAATGGAACTATATATGTTAAGTCTTCATCATGCTAACATCCTGCAACAACAACCCTAAAGAGGGACCTGGTAACTTTGTGTGCTTCGGGTGAGCGCTAGTCTAAGCTAAGTGATGTGTAATTGTGCATAGGGTTTCATTGAGTTTATATCACTTTGAATTCTAGGTTACATCATTCGCTCCATTTTGGGACCTCTTTTGATTGTTTTCAAGATGGTTCGTGATGAAAATGTACCAGTTAACTCTAGCAAGTATTGAAGAGTGGATACACGATGCGGAGGAAGAATACACATGTAGATTCAGCACGAGATATGAGTTTAACACATACATGTGGGTGGAATAGAATCATATGACGGTTTATATGAGAGATTTTTCACTATCTTTCCAGGTAGAATTATATGAGTGGTTGAGTGCTTACGCATCTAAGCAAAATTGGAGGTATTGCGCACTTGTATGGATGCGGGAAGAATTCTAGGCCCTATATGATGCTTGATCTAATTTGGACTTGAGTTATGGATACACGTTTCTATGGTGTCTTGAACAGTTATATCTTGGAATACTCAATTTCCAATTATTCATGTGTAGAAGTAGCTGAATTTTAATTTTTACGGTATCGAGGAGCTTGCCTACAAGACATTCCTTTGGCGATCAATATCTGATGGTAACCTTGTATCGGAGTGTAAGGCGATGGCTAACTAAACCCCACCACACACGAGGGTAGGAGCAAGATTGATGAAATATGGTAGACCTAGTGGCGAGTAAAGGCGAGAGAGAGGAAAGTTGGCTTAAGTATAATGAGGTGCGAGAGGGAGATAGAAGAAGCATCGTACCATTGTAGAAAGTATGATGTTGAGGAGAGAGATGACTCGTGAAGGATTTGAAGCTCACGTAGAAGACGTGGAGCCAGAGCATCAGGAACTCCCCCATCTTGGAAAGCATGACATGGATCCCCCTTGGCCTCACGTAGAAGCCCGCAGAGAGACTACAGGCTACGGGCGTGCATCTGAATCCACCTGGTAACCTTGCCCTTGTGTTTGGTTTTTAGCATCTAGTATAACAAGCACTCAAAAAGCTAGTTTGAGCAATGGGAGAGTAGGAGTGAGTCTTATAAGAGGCACAACAATGGTAGCACAAATAGGTTCATTGTTATACGGGAGTACCTTTTTAGGTGTATCATTAGCACATAATATAAGTGTGCCGTTTTTGGATTAACCTCTGGGAGTAGTAACACTTCACAGAATGTTGGGGTATAGTTCAAGTTCTACTGTTGGGACACAAGGAAGTACATCTTCTGGTTCGAACCTAGCTACGGAGTTCGGAATCGGGAGGCATAGGTAGCTCTGGTTCATCCGGATCTGGTGGTTCTGGAGGTAGGTGAAACATAAGAGGTTTTGAATTAGGTGGGCAAGGTTTGCACCAACCCTAGAATATTTACATGGAAATGTCTCTTCATCTTCTAGAGTATAGGGGCATAGAAGATGTTATTGAACATGTGCATGTGTTTGAGATATTGTGGCACATAAAAGGAATTACAACTTCGGCGTAGGGAAATCCAATTTACTACTACGTTAGAAGGGCGCGCCACAACTGGTATAGGAAGTTTGACCCTGATTAGACCTACGTAGATTATACTGACTTTAAAGGATGCATTCCTTAAAGAGTTTATATCCTTGAGTTTGAGCGAGAAGAGTATAAGTGCACTTAAAGATATTAAGCAAGGCACTATTAAAAGTGTTAGAGATTATGATGCCTTTGTTTAAATGTTGTTCTCAAAGCTTTCTTATGACATTCACACAAGCCAACATGCATAATGGTTCTTTGGGGGCTTGATTACCCCTTTTATGAGGGCATTATCACATAAGACGTATACTGATCCACGTGAAGCACTTGAAGCAGCCTTGCGTTGAGGTAGTTGGGAGCATAGATACCGAGGTGAGCCCATTTTTAGAAGCACAAATAGCAGCAATTGCAAAATAGTTAGAGAAACTATCAGCAAATTCAACACATGAGACGCACACATGGATTTGGTGCATAGATTGTGAGGTGGAAGGTCACACAAAGGATAGTTTCCCTCGTAGAACAATACACTCATTGTTGATGGATTGTGAAATATGCCACCTAAACCATGATGCTAGTTGTTGCCCATTATTACAACGCATGATAAGGAAGAACATTTGCCTCTTGTAAAATATGCATGTCCATGACTCATGACACAAAGGATTGTTCGTTGATTGGAAAAATCCATGATGCTATAGATATTGGTGTATGGTAGATAGGAGTTTTAGATAACTCTAAGGGAAAGAATGAGCATCAGGACCGGGAGCACAATCAGGCACGCTATGATCGAAATGAGGGGCATTTTGAAGGCAGTCATGGCAGAGGTCGAGGATACCACGGTGGATTTGGAGGACGAGGTCATGGTGGTGGAAGAAGTGAGTTTCCTCATGGAACATGTTATACATGTGGATCTCTTGACCACTATAGGTGTGAATGTCCTCATACTATTACATGGATGAGCGTAAATGGACAAAAAAGTGGTGAACACTATCTATGACAACACTCCCGAAAGATGCCTTTTGTTGCCCCAAATGGGCAACAAGAATGCAAAGGTGTAGATCAAAAGATGGAAATGAACTAAGCATTACTTGGGTAGAGCTTTGCCTTGTCGAAGGTGAGAAAGAAGCTAAGCTAAGTGAAACATCGTCCAATTTCTATGATGAAAGGCACTTAGATCCAACTTAAGTGGATTCTTTGCCTTGTTTGAAAAACAAGGTTCTAAATCCAAACAAGTTATCACTTCGTGATGGCTAAGACATGAAAAGGACTAGTAAAGTGGGCTCCAAGAACAAATGGTTTTCCTAATAAGTTCTCTCAACTAGGTGTCACAAAGTTATCCACGAGCGGGGTGATTTACCCAAAAAGTCGCAATGACTAGTTTGGGAGTATCTCGGCTTTGCCCCCTTCAAGCACAGTGGGAAGTAAATGCATCCATCGTGTACTTTTAATAGGGTCGCGATAGGGAAAACTTGTAACTCTATCTCACAAGGAAAACTAATCAAGTGGGTAAGCGAGTGCTTCTGTTTCATCCACGAGGTTACACAGTGGTGGACTACTTTAGGGTTCTGGACACCACCCCCATTGTTGTAGCTTAAGGCGTTATGCCAAAGGGTTATGTTCCAATTGAGCGGATAGGGACATACCCTTTTCTGAAACCTATAATACAATGTTTTGAATATGGTGTGTTTTTTATCTTGCTTAACTTAATGTGGTTTTAAGTGGCACACCATTTGGCAACCTGCAAGAAACACGTGTATTAGAGGGTTTGTGTCTTGTTTTTGGTTTTGACGTCTTTCTTTGACAAGTGATTTTGGTCCTACATACCAAGGTTAGTAATTTTCCAAAATGTCATACAAAGGAGATAAGATGTTGTTTTTGATTTCCCAGATCGTCCTAAGATGCAAGGAAAGAGCATACACAACAAGGTATCTCACTCAAATTTGCAATAAATGGAAAATTCTAAGTAAAATGTGAAAATGAGTTCCTTTTAACCAACTTTGAAAGCTAAATAAACCATTTTACAAATATGAAGAAAGTAGTGAAGCGTTTCTGATTCCCAAGATCACCTAGAAAGGCGCGAGGGAAGAGCATACGCACTCACAAATAAAGATGCAAATGTTTTTGATTAAGTTAGTATAAAAACTTAATGTAAAGGAAACCTCTAAACCACTGTTAGAATCCTGCAAGAGTTAGAAAACCAAGAAAATCAAAAAATTCTAGAAATCCAATTTTTGCACTTTTTAACAATTTTAGTAATTTGCATTTTTGGAGGTCTCGGAGCACTTTGGGAGTTTTGAGATATAAGTTAGTATACTAAAGGTATTTAAATTTTGGAATTTCCTCGTAAATTACACTTTGTTATCTTTCCGATGCCTATTCAAACTCTGAAAATGGGTTAACGAGTCAAAAGATATGGTCAAAACAAGGAGCACTAAAAATAAAATAGATAAATCCGGCCTACACAGAGACACCTGCGCGCCTAGAATGACACATACACGCCCAGCCAATGGATACATGCCCAAGTAGATAGGTACATGGGCAAGGTTAAAAATGCAAAGTCAACAGAGTGGAACAGGACACTGCGCACCTAGAGTGACGCATACGCGCCCCAGCCAACGAGATACGCGCCCAAGCATAAAACAGACAATTTTTCAAATTTTCACAGTCAAGCCATTTATGTGTATGCGGACTAGAGAGATGGATACACATGCCATATGACAGAGATGTGTGCACGTCCTTATAGAGGTGAAATTTATAAAAAAATTACACAGTCTAGCGCCTGACGCATACATGGCCAGAGAGGCGGATACGCATCCCAGGATAGCGGAGACACGTGCGCGTCTATGTAGAGAGAAAATATGCAAATGATGAGGACCTCTTGATAGGTACACACCTGATCCGATGGGTACACTGGGGTTTCAATGTGTACGCGCCCTTTGTTAGACACCTACATGCACCCTGTGAAAAACCTGCAAAAAACATGGATTTTCAAATTTTCAAGAGCAAACAGGTTAGTTGTTAGTCAAAGTGTCCTATTTCTATATCAAACCCACAAAATGTATATAAATGAAGGTCATTTATCTAGGGTTAGAAATAAAAATGAGGAAATAACAAGTGATTTGAGTAAAAACTTGAAAATGAACTTTGAAAAACCTAAAAGACCTCCATTAATGGAGGGTGGACATAAGTGTCCCACCGGGTGTGCCAAATGTATGCAATGGAAAGTTACAAAAGCTATGGAATGAGGATAAAGAACCTCAAAGCTTTGCTAACTCATCCATGCATCATGAGATGAGTGCTAAACAAGATAACTTCTACAATAATGAATTAAACTAAAACACTATCATTTTATCTCTAACTACTCTATGATTACTTAAAACATAAATTGAACCTAGTTAAACCTATGAGCAATCAAATTAGATTTGTTGTTTCTTCAATGGAGGTGAAGAGGTCTCTCTAAAATGGCTACAAGACCAAGTTAGATACCCTCCTACTAACCTACTATGAAGTTATGGATGTAAGATGGAGAAGTTTCAACAATGGAGGATAGCCAAGATCAAATGCCTATTAGCTTAGCTAATGCAAATGAGGTCTAATGCCAATATCTCCAAATGTGAGAGAGATTTGTTATGAAAACAAGGTGTAAGGTTGAGAGGGAGGGGTGACCCTTCTATTTATAGTTTTCCAAATGGAAGAGTTTGAACTTTGGGTGCATGTGGGACTAAAGTCTAAAAAGTACTTTAGGATTAGATTAGGATAAACATGCTTTAGGCTTAGTTAAGCTTGGTTTAGGCTAGTTAACTAGGGTTTAGGCTAGTTAAACTTTGATTAGCAAGTGATTAGAGACTCATTGAGAGTTAGGAGGGGTCTGGATAACCAATTATGATTGATAGATAACCTACGAAGCCAATAGAAGTGGTCTAGAGAGAACTATGGAGGTTATGAATGGTCGAAAGGAGGAATGTTTAGCTAATAAGAGAGATATTAGCCAAATAATCTAATTATAGGAGGAATGTGACCGAAAGAGTGTCGTGAATTGGCATCCGAGAATGGAGTGAAGAATGGGGAATTAACGAAGTGTTGTCAATTGAATGGATTGGATGAAATGCTAAGTGTAAGCATATTTTAGGTGTCTACATGTGTGATGTGAGGAAATGTGAAGGAGGGGCACTTTGGAGATTCATCTACTTTGGAAACGCTTTGACAATGGAGAGTAGAGGGAGACAAAAGAATGGAGGGAAAGGTAATTGTGGGAAGTCAAATGATCGTGGAAGGTCAAAGTCCAAGAGTAAGTTAGAATTTTGGAACTATGGGAAGGTTGGTCATCTTAAGAAATATTGTTGGGCTCTTGAGATAAGAAGAACAAGGAGGAAACTAAAGAGGTAAATTTGGCAGCAGGTGATGTTTTTAGGATGCCTTAATTCTTTCTTTAGATAATATTGTTGATTCTGGGTGTTAGATTTAGGGGCTTCTTTCCATGCCACCCCACATAGACATTACTTTCTTGATTTTGTTGAGGAGATTTTGGACATGTATATCTTGGTGATGATGAACCATGCGAGAATAGTAGGGAAAGGTTGTGTTCGGGAATGAAAATGTAGAATGGGAACACATGGTTACTTAAGGATGTCAGGCATGTGCCTAAGTTGAGGTGGAACTTGATATCAGCAAGTCGGCTAGGAAAGTGATGGTTTTTATGGTCAGTTTACAACGGATTCTTGGAATGTTACTAAGGGAGCTCTTGTGGTTGCAAGAGGTAGGAAAACTGGTACTTTTTATTTAACCAGTGGTGTTGATTATTGTAATTTAGTTGTTGTAGATGGAGATACAACTTTATGGCACTAGAGACTCGGTCATATGAGTCAAAAGGGCATGCAGATTATAAAGGACAGGTTGTTAGGATTAAAGGAGTTAGATTTAGACTTCTGTGAGGAATGTGTTTATGGAAAACAGAAGTGGGTGATATTCCTCAAGGTTGGACCTACTAAGAAGGAGGGTAAGTTGGATTTAGTGCATACAGATGTATGGGGGCTAGCTAAGGTAAACTCTATTGGTGGTTCATGTTATTATGTCACTTTCATTGATGATGTAACTAGAAACATTTGGGTATATTGCATTAGAAAGAAATTTGATGTGTTTGAAACCTTCAAAAGATGGAAAGCCTTGGTTGAGAATGAAACAAGTCTCAAGTTGAAATGTCTCAGGTTGGATAATGGAGGGGAGTATTGCAGCAATGAATTTCTTGATTATTGTTCGGTAAATGGGATCCACAGGAAAAGAATGGTTCCAAATACTCCACAGGAAAATGGAGTGTCAGAGAGAATGAACAGGACAATCATGGAGCGTGCTAGGTGCATGAGGTTACATGTGGGGTTGTCACTCATGTTTTGGGTGGAATCGGTGAGCACAACTATTTATCGATTTGAGAGGACCCTTTATGGCTTTGGATGGAGGTACACCTGAGGAGGATTTGTCTAGTAATAAAATTGATTACTCATTTCTTAGAGTATTTGGATGTGAGGTATTTGTTCACATTGATAAAGATGATAGGACCAAGTTAAAGGCTAAGTCTGAGAAATGCACCTTTGTTGGATATGGTGAGGATGAATTTGGTTTCCGTGTTTGGAGTCTTAAGGACAAGAAAATATTTCGGTCTAGGGATGTTGTCTTTAATGAAAAAGTCATGTATAAATATTAGTTATAGGAACAGAAAGAGGAATCAAAGAAATAATACACATTGTAAGAGGACATTGCAGAAAACAAGGTGTCCAAGGGTCAGGTTCAAGTGCAACATGTTCCGACATAACCAGATTCAGGAACCTGCTCACCAAGAACCCCAAACTCCCGAGGTGAGAAGGTCTTCTAGGGTAAGAAGGGAACTGAATGATTTACTCCATCTTTGAATTATTTATTGCTCACTAACAGTGGAGAGCCAGAGTGCTTTGAGGAAGTAGTGTAGGTGGATGCTAGGAAGAAGTGGGAGCAGGCCATGGATGAAGAGCATAGATATCTTATGGAAAACCAGACTTGGGATGTGGTGGAGCTACTCGAGGGTAAGAGAGCATTGCAAAACACGTGGGTGTATGGAATCAAAGAGGAAGATGTAGGTAGGAAAATATACAAGGCCCTGTTGGTGGTCAATGGAGTTGCACAAAAGAAAGGTATAGACTTTGATGAAAATTTTCTCCTGTTGTTAAAATTACTTCTATTAGAATTGTTCTTGGTTTAGTAGCAATAGAAGACCTGCACTTAGAGCAGTTGGATGTGAAGACTGCATTCCTTCATGGTGAGTTGGAGGAGGAATTGTATATGCAGCAGCCACATGGTTATGAGGTCAAAGGGAAGGAGAGGTTAGTGTGCAAATTGAAGAAGAGCTTGTATGGCCTGAAAAAAGCTCCACGGAAGTGGTACAAGAATTTTGACAGTTTTATGCAATAGAGGGTTACTTGAGAGTCAATCGGACCATTGTGTGTACACCAATAAGTTTCATGATGGTAGTTATATTATTTTGTGCATGTATGTGGATGATATGTTTGTTGCAAGGAAGAACATGCAGGAAATAAAGGTACTCAAGAAGCAGCTAGGTGACTCCTTTGCTATGAAGGATTTGGGGCGATAAAACAAATCCTTGGTATGAGAATAACTCGAAACAGGAAAGAGAGGAAGCTGGTGTTATCTCAAGAAGAGTACATAAAGAAGGTCTTGGAGAGGTTTAGTATGCAGGATGCTAAACCGGTTAGTACCCCTTTGGCAGGTCACTTTAAATTATCAAAGGAGTAGAGTCCCAAGACTGAGGAGGATAAAATCCAGATGTCAGGGTACCATACTCATCAGTGGTTGGTAGCTTGATGTATAGCACTAGGCGACATTTCCCATGTAGTGGGAGCGATTAGCGATTTTATGAGTGATCCGGGTAGAGAGCCTTGTGACAGAAGTGAAGTGGATCCTTCGATATTTGAGAGGGACCATGGGAGAAACATTGTGTTTTGGTGGATCGGACACTACATTGCGTGGTTATGTAGATTCGGACATGGCAAGAGATTTGGACAGCAAGAGGAGCACGACAGGTTATGTATTTATGGTTGGTGATATAGTGGTGAGTTGGATTTCACGGTTACAAAAGGTTGTGGCTTTGTCAACCACAGAGGCTGAGTATGTTTCTGCCATAGAGGCAAGCAAGGAGATGATTTGGCTACAGCAGTTGCTTGATGAGTTGGGTCATAAGCAGGAAGTTGGGAGACTACACAGTGATAGTCAGAGCGTTATTCATTTAGCGAAGAACTCCACTTTTCACTCTAGGATGAAGCACATTCAACTAAGATATCATTTCATCAGGGAATATTTGGAAGAAGATAAGTTGAAGCTGGAAAAGATTCATACCAATCAGAATCCTATGGATATGATGACCAAGGCGGTCACAAAGGATAAGTTGAAGTTGTGTTCAACTTTGATTGGCCTTCATGGTTGATAATGAAGGTTTGAGAACTTTGCTCAATAGGAACAATCTCTAAGTGGGAGATTGTTGGGGTGTGGAGCCTATTTTTGGTCTTCTCAAATTAGTATTGAAGTGTGGAGTTTGAATTGGGAAGATGAAAGGTCATGACCATTTCTTTTCCAGCCATGGGAAGATGAAAGGTCATGTGACAGTTTCTTTTCCAGCTGTGGGAAGATGAAAGGTCGTGACTTCCAAACTTCTAGGGTTAACTTTTAGACTTCTTAAAGGATTGTAATCATATAAATAGAGGTGTTAAGGTATCTTAAAGATATCTTGTGTGTTCAAGAGGTCTTGAGTCTTAGTGATCAAGAGGTGATCAAGAGTGATCAAGGTTAAGCAATTGGGTGTCAATTGTGGTTTAGATGTGGTTTATCATCTTTGGAATTTTCTTGTGAGTTCATAACTGAGAGAAGACTGTGAGAGTTGTTTTACTCTTGTTGATAATAAAATATGAGCAAGTTCTTGGTGGACGTAACCCACATTGGGTGAACCATGTTAAATCTTGTCTTGTCTTCTTTTGTGCATTATTTATTTATGATGTTATATTTTTGCATGTATACTTTTGCTATATAGTTTCCTACTGTTGTGATTTGAGGAATTGTTTCCACATATTTTTTCTCTAATTCCTAACACTAAGGGATCTTCAAGGTGAGATATAGTACTTAAAGGAGCATAAGAAAGCATCGAGAGGCAGTCTAAACTAATATAGATGACTTGAGAAAAGTTTGCAAAATGTTGTGCCATGAGAACATCATTCCACTTTATTAGGGAGTTGGTTAAAAGGGAACACTCCACACGTAAGTACTAAGACCGGACAACCAATCATGCATGCAAATATCCCTCCTCATAGGCTAGATTATGTTATGACAAGGAATACTCTCGAATGTTGTTGTGGATGGGTGGTTGTTGAGTAATATATTGATTAATACAAGCGAGAAGTCAATGTTCTTACCTTGTATGCATGGGTACAAATGGGGAGACCCCCATTGCAGCCATCCTCTAATGTATTATTCATTGCTAATTGGACTAATGCCACTCCCATAGGAGTTTTAAAAGATGCATCCATTACCATACAAAGATCCAAGTTCACTGGAGACTTTAAAGTTTTAGTCTTTGGCGAGAATCAAATAGCTTCTCGGCTCTATTAGGGTGTCCTTGCTACTTATGCAAATAATTCTAATCTTCGGTTCAACAAGGGTTATATCAGTTTTGAAAATAAAGAGGAAAGGGTCATTATCCCTTTAACATATGGAAATTCCACACCTATGTTGAGCCCTTAAGTGAAGATCTTAATAGGATTTATGTACGTTCCATCCAAGATCCAGAGATGATTGAACCAACCAAAGAAGGACTAATTCAGTGGGAGGATGCATAGTCTATTAGTGATACTACAAGTTTTCTTGTGATAATTGGGCTCACAACACTTATGAGTTAGTAGGGTGTGAAGTAAAGAGCATATTCCCTCGAGGCACAAAACCACGTTATGTCAGGAGGATAGGTAACAACTCAAGTACCTTGTTACGTAGGAGAAGGGGATCCCATGGTATTCTGTGCGCCATGGAAGAAAAATGGATAGACCCACTGGAAAGAAGAAATATGCTATCATATACACTATGTGGGATAGTAGCATCGTTGGTGGGTGGTCCACATGGATAATCTTGTCGGATGGAATGAAATTGGGATTGCTCTTACTACTAGGTTCTTTAGGAGCAATGCACCTACTCAAATCTATATTTATCACGGTAATCAACTTGTTTAGCACCACATTCAGAAGTGTGAGAGACTCTAGACATAAATCCATGAAGCTTTACCACCTTCACTATGGGTGCACCGGTTTTATTCCACTTTACATGGCTGTGTGCATGCTTGGTATGTATATGTAGAACTCCATAGAGAAACTAGAAATTGGTAGACTATAATTACACGAATGACCGAGAGATTTGACTTTTTCTCTACAAAACCTCCAGTAGAAGAGGCATTGAAATTTATGAAGCACTTAACTATGGGGGATAGTGCAAGGATGAAGAACTCCTTCGGGAGTTATTGGATAAAGAAGACTCGGGGAGTGCGTCTTGATAATGAACCGGCAGGTCTGATACAACATTACTCAATGCACTTGCCTTAAGAAAGAGAAAGGAAAAATGGTCTACCTAGTGGATGACGAAGAGGTAGATAATCTAGATGTAAACCATTCAATATAGGAAGGCATGAGGTATTGAAGCAGTTCAAATAATACCACACACACCTATCATGAACCTATGAAGATAAAGTGGGTGAATATTGGAACAAATACTAAGCCTAAGGAAGCCATAATTAGAAACTATTTGTTAGACTCGAAGTGGAAAAAATTATAGAGTTCTAGGGGACTACAGGACTATTTTCTAGGGGTACCATGAACTTAAACGTGTGCATGAATCGTTAGGGAGATGAAGATAAAGCTTAAAGAGGGTACGCACCAGTTAGAAAGAGGTCTTGCTGAGAATGAACCCCAATTTGTGTGAAAAGGTCAAAGAAGAGATTGATAACATGTTGAAATATGGAATTATCAAGCCCCTTGATGAGTCATAATGGGTTAGTCCAATGGTGATCAGTATCAAGAAGGATGGATGGATTAGAATATGTGTGGAATTTTGTAGGGATCAGAATGTTACATGTGTAACGAGATCCATTCCCTATGTCATTCACTGAGGAAATACTAGAAGGAGTTGCAAGGTGTGAAATCTATTCATTTACAAATGGGTTCTCTGGGTATCATCAGGTTAGGATTGCCTAGGAGGATCAAGAAAAGACTACATTTACTACTGAATGGGGTAGCTTCACCTATATTGTAATGCCCTTTGGTTTGAAAAATGGGCTGCTTTGTATTTTCACGCATAGTTTTCCAAGCGTTCAAGGAATTTATTCACAACTTCTTACATGTATATTTAGATGATTAGACGGTGTATGGATTAGTTAAGGATCACTGTGAAAATATGCGCTTAATGTTTAAATGGTGTAGACAATTGAGTATCTCTTTGAACATCAAGAAGTGTATATTTTCTACACCATTTGGGATACTTTTAGAGACAGATAATATGGAAGGAGGGTTTGTTAGTTGATCCAACAAAGGTTGCATTCATTATAGGCCTAAGGAGCCTACCATTCAAAGTGAGGTGTGTGGATTTTTGGATCATACAGGATATCATAGAAATTTTATCAAAGTTTATGCCAAAGTTGCCGCACCATTAGAAGAGTTCTTGAAAGGGAAAGGTCACGTTCTCACTTGGGGAGAAAGTAGTAGTGCGCACATTCGAGACATTGAAGGGAAACTTACTACCATGCCTATTTTGCATTTTCCTTTGTGGGACAAGCCATTTCATGTACATGTTGATGCCTCGGCATAGCCATTCACAGTGTTAGCCTAACATGGAGAAGGTATTTTAGATCATCCTATCTATTTTGCTAGTAGAAATCGGCCCCTATAGAACAAAATTACACAACTACGAGAGCGTGAAAATTTTTCAATGATCTATGCGTTACATAAATTCTGCCAGTACCTACTAGCTACACCATTCGTCTTTTATATAGATCACATGGCATTGAAGTATTTGGTAAACAAACCTATTTTACAAGGGTGCATATGTCTATGGGTGCTCTTATTTCAAGAATTTGATTTGAGTTATCGTAAAACCGGGAAAAATTAATTCTAGACTAGACCATTTATCAAGAATACAATTAGGAGAAGAAGCATAGGCAATTGAGGATACCATGTCAGATGCATAGTTATATAGGTTATACACGCACCATCATAACTAGAGGAAAATGTTGTCTTTCTACGCATAGGGATGACACCGACACGAAGGAATGAAAGGCTTGGAGAAGAAACAGACTTGCTATATGCGCAACACCTTATATGTTAATCTGTGGTGACTTGTACAAATTTGGCCAAGATGAGGTATTACATCGTTGTGTATTGGAACATGAGCGCATGGGTATTATGGAAGAATCTCATGGTGGAATTGCAGGTGGCCACTATGTAGGTGATGTCATAGCACGCAAGATTCTACTCACTAGATTATGGTGGGAGACCCTCTATAAAAAGACTGTAAAGAATTTTGTAAGGCATGTGATCATTGTCAACGTCTTGGAAGACTAGGTCAGCGAGATGAAATTCCTCTAAGACCTATTGCTAGTGCAGAACCATTTGAGAAATGGGATATACATTTTGTGGGTCCTATTTCACCATTGCTAGCGTAGAAAGAGGTCGGGGGCGCTACATTATAACTTGCATAGACTATCTGACAAGATGGGTAGAAGCAACACCTACCAAGGACTGTACAGCGGCTACAACAACCCAATTTCTATGGGAACATATTATTACAAGGTATGGATGTCCTTTAAGTTTGACCAGTGATAGGGGCACACATTTTCTTAATGATCGAATTTTATTGGATAAGTTCACATTTTCTTAAGGAAATTAATATTAATGTTTACTATGATTAAGAATTAATGAGTGATTTGTAATAACAAATCACGTATATATTTTGTTAGTATATAAGTTGTTATTAACAACTTATATTTATGGATATATTATTTGGTGACGTTCCAATATATCACATCCTTAGGAGAAGATTAGAGAGATGTTGTAGGAGATATTTGAGGAATTGTAGTTCCTCATATTTAGGAGCAATCTCTCCTATACATATGCATTGTATGTAAAATGTAATGTATCCGGAATGAATTGAAAGTATATTATTATTCCGTGTTTAATATTGTACATTATTGGAAGAAAGGATCCAAATTTATTATGCACACCATAAGACTGCCCTATCATCCTAAAGTATCACGTAGACAAAATTTTGGTCCACACATTGGCAAAATATGATTTTGGAAGAAAGGATTGGGATGATAAAGTAACGTATATAAATGGCATATCGAACAACATATAAATGGTGAACAAAGCCACACCATTTCGGTTAGTGTTTGAAAAGAAGTCATTCTTCCTTTGGAATTTATGTTACCTTCTTTTCATATTGCACTTTATTTGGAGGTCTAGTTGATAAGCAAGCTTTAGATGAAGCGGATTGAAAAGATAATTCAATTAGATGAATGAAGAGCCATAACACATTGGATTCATAAGTAAGAAAATGCGGGGAAGAAGGCATGGCATGATATAAACATAAGGGACAAGAAGTTTGAGATTGGACAAATGGTACTTCTCTATGACTCTAAGTTTTTACGCCATCTAGGCAAACTTAAGGTACATTGGTTGGGGCCGTATGTTATCACTTACATCCTTGAAATAGGTATTTGTCAATTAGAAGCACTTTATGGAACATGGCTACCCAGTTACTTAAATGGGAGTAGGTTGAAGCCCTACTATAAATAAGTCTTCTTGGTGTTTGTAATAAGGCAGTATTACCATTTAGATTAGGTTTTCAATTATGTATTTCCTTAATGTGTTTCCTTCTTTGTTTCTATGCTTTGTCAATTTAGTTGGTGTGTTGTGTAATAAGCGTGTTTGCGCATGAAGCTAATTACTATATGAAGCATGTCTATGAGCGAGAGGATTGAATGTACTTTTAGTGTGGGGTGGATTATTGGTATCCGGTACAAAATCATGGGAATTGAAAGGTGAAAGGAATAAGTTGCTACAGGTGCTCTTCAAGTCAAAGGATTGCTTCTAAAAAGGGTAAATTGAGAAACAGGGGCGGAAGCCTGATAAATATTATTAATCTCAATCAACCAAAAATACAATGGAGTGTTGCAATTCTTATAGGAATTGAACAGCCATGTGCAGACAAAGAAATAGGTTGCAGGTAAAACTAAACTCACAACAACTTCCAAAATACATCCAGGAAGCACATAAATTGTTATAACAATTATAACAATTATGCCTGTGAGAATAAAAGACAAATATGGTTTAAAAACCATATAACAACATACAACAATAATATGGTTTATAATATAACCATATAACATTATTATTTAATTAATAAAATTAATTAAATAATCAATTTATATTATATTATGCATAATTAACCTAACAAAAAGTGACCAAAGATGGAGATGAATGAAGGAATAGTATAACACGGGGTAAGCATAGGCCATAACAACTACCAGTAGAAGGTGCAGTGATGAGGTACTCAGGCAAAAGGAAGCACCTGAAGAGAAGTCTGTGATCAGAGGGTAGGAAGGCGTGCTAGAAGGTTATAGCTGGGTGCGAAGATGTAACACGCGAAAGGATGGAATTGGTCAATTAATGAGAGGATATTTGGTAGGTGAAGGAGCAATGAATGCATCAAAAATTTGAAAATATATATAAGGATGGGATGTGAATTCATTTTTACCATTGTGATTAAGAGTATTTGAAAAAGAGCTAAGTGCAAAGAGCTGAGTGATCGAATTGAGGTGTGAGAGGTGTGTAACCAGTCATGATGAAGAGATTTGTGCACAGAAAGAGCTTGCGTCCCTAGTGGTGAAGGGTTTGAGTGAAGCAAGGTGATAGAGAGGAGTTAGGGCACGTGATTTCACCTAGGGCACGCTAAATCAAGATAGGGTTTGATTCGCACATTATAGAATTCAAGAGGTGAGTATCTACAAAGGATTGCAAGGTAGAAATGGCACCCAAGAAAGCAGTTGCAGTAGGAGTGAAGGGAAAGAAGAAGGTGGTTGAAGAAGAAGAGGAGATGGCTCCCGAAAGCAATTTTTCTGAAATGCAATATCCAGAGAGGAGTTATTGTAGGACAGGAGTGGGATTATCACATAAGAAGAAGCAAGGTGAGTGAGTACAATCATTGTACTGCAAAGAATAAGAAGGAGCTTGATGCCTTGTTGAACACAAAGACAAATAAATGCATGGTGGAAGACATGTCGGTGTATGATGATGTTGGTGAGAAGCTCTTGAAGAAGATTGGAGTTTACCAACTATATGAGCTCCCTTACTTTGGGAAATATGAGCCCTTGTATTAGTGGCTCATGAGTAGAGTGCACAAATATTTTTCTACTTTGTAGGATGCAAAGCCAAAATTTCAGCCACGCTCATCTCCACAATAACGGGATTGAAGGGCATAAGAGAAGATTTGTGAGATGATTTAATAGACAAGGCTGTAATATTGGAGACCAGAAAGGAATTGGGGTACACAAAGGGTGCACTTGCGGTATGGACATTGATAAACTAAAGAAGTATCCGATTGTACAAAAGCCGCACATCACATTACAAAGCTAAATGACCGGAAATGTGGTCACAAGTGAACACCATGTGGTTACACATTGCCAAAAAGATGTCCGAATGGGTAGTCTACAAAATTTCATGGTATATTGCGAAACTATCATTGAGGAAGCGTGCACGGGAGGAAAGATCAAATTTTAATTTGTTCTATTATCACTAGTGTTCATGGAGATCGAGTACCTAAATGCCTCAAAATTACTTGTGTGAAGGATCCATGACAGAACATGTCAAGCAAAGAGTGAGAAATGGTGTGATAGGCTCGAGTGGACTTTGAAGAGGAATGGCGCATCCCCAAGGACTTGCCTTCGGTGGTTGGAAAGTTAGTTTAGTTCGTTGTATACCAGCACTTCTGCATAGTGTGGTTCACCATGAAGGATGGAGCATGGAGCCCTTGGTTTAAGTTACCATATGCCTTCACAAAGAAGGTACTTCTAAGTGTCAATACGAGTTCTCAAATGCATGGCACCTAACATTCAATGTGGACAAGGTAGATTGTGACTACCACACGCTAAGAAAAAATATGTGTATCCAAGATGAGGTGCATATATTGAAAGGCTCATTTCAGATGTATTGAGCATCAAACTAGTAAGTTTGGTTGTGGGAGATGTTGGAGCAGCATTGGTGTACCTCCAACTGAAGCCCAAGTTGGAGAATAACAAGTATGTGGAAGATGAGTTCGCACTTCTAGAACCACCGAGGGGTAAGCATACAATGGAGAACATCCCAGTGCCTAAGCCCACAGAGCCAATTGAGGTAGAGGATGAGGAGGATGAGCGCGAGGATAGTGGTGGTTTGGAGCATAGAGGTAGAAGACATCCTATGAATAAGGATGAAGCTGAGCGTACCACTACACCACCTCAGCCACAAGAGGGGGATGATGAGGACTTGGATGCAGTCCAAGGAGGGCACGGAGTTTAAGAGAGTGTCCGGGAGAACAAGGAGGACCCGAGTGCTACTCCACAAGTGTGCAAATCATCTAGACTCCTCCATAGAAGGAGACAACCACATAAAGGAGAAGGAAAGCGAAGTTGAATGAGGAGGCTTAAGAGTCAATGAGGAGGCGTAAGAGTCGAGGAAAGCATGCCTAATTCTTCTACACCTCCAGAGAACATAAAAGAACAAAAAGATGAGGAATTAAATCAAGGAGAAGAGGAGGAAAAGGGAACAGATGAGACAGCTACAGAGACTACTCAGGACATGGAGACACAAGTCCCAAATCTGGAGGCTCAAGTTCCTAAGAAACCTAGGTCTAGAAGAAGAAGTGGTGAGCACATTCCACCAACCATGGGTTACGTGGGGGACATAGGTAAAATTGTTTGCTCTCATTTCTAGAGCACGCTGACACAAAAAGACTTATATGGTTGGGAACTAATGGATGAAGATATGGCTACATTGCGCATAAGGAAGCAATTATCATGGTCAATGCACACACACATGGATGAACTAGATTTTGATGTGTGTGAGGGTCATACATATCGAGGAGGTTGAAAAAGACACCTCATGCTAGACACATGACGGTAAAGCCTACTATCATGTCGATGAACAAGCGAGCAAGCAATACATTGGTGGAAGTCTCAACAGAGGTGGCGAGGTGGAATATGGACAAGGCTGCCATAATTAGGGTGCTCAGGGAAGAGATTAAAACTAAGGATGGGGAAATAACATGCCTAACATAGGAAAGAGACTTAGCATAGAAGAAGAACTCTATATTTATCATCATCGCAAAGGAAATTGGTGATAATGTCATAAGAGCTAGGCCACACTTGGAGCCAAAGGTACCAAAGACATTTCCTTCAACAATACACTATGTAGGTACATTGGTGGACCTAGTGCTTGAAGATTAACCTCTGCGCATGCTAGTGAGAAAGGATCTAGCATAAGAGGTAGAATGAGGGAAGGCTTAAATGATGCAAAAGATTGCATCCTATGAAGGACTGCTGTAAGCACTCCAAGAGGAACTAAAGAAAGCAAACCAAGCCTTGAACATGCACATAGCTCCAGAGGTGCTCATCAACAAAAAAACCTAGAGGAGAACAATGAGGTCTAGAAAGTGATGAAGGATGAAACATTGGGCCGCACAGAATGATTATCAATGGTTAAACAAAAGCACAAGGCCTTGACAACTAGCACAAGAACCACACAAGACTCAGCTAGAAGAGCTTGGGAATCTCATTACACAGAAGATGGATTTACTAGAGGGGAGGATGACTGCAATGTCCAACATTGTGTTGGTCTTTACAAAATGAAAAAGGGGAGATTGCGAGGGATGAATTGGAGTCCATTGTTGTGGACATTCCAGAAAAAGTAGAGGAAGCACTCACTGAGTGGCAGACCTTGGAGGCTAAAATAAAACAGGAATATCCTGAATTAGTTGTTTAGTGAAGAAGAGACTACAAAGTAAAAACATTATTTCATTCTTTCCATTCTTCTATTCTTTACTTTAGTTTTGGAGATGACCATTGTTGGGGTGAAAATGAAATTAGTGTGGGGTAATGTTGATCAAATAACACTTAAAAAAAACACAAAGTGGGGAAGTGAGTCATATTCAAAGGCATGAATGAATAGGGAGAACACGTGCATCGAAGAAGTTCAAATTTCGAGACTTAGCCATTTTCACTCATAAAGGTCTATTTTTAGAGATGGCATGCATAGCACAACCGAGGCGAGTGACGTGCGCGCCACGCATTGGCTATTTTTGGAGGATTGGATACGAATCACTTTGCATGGACATAAGATGGAAATAGATCTGCTTTTGGCGCTTATTATGGTAGTAAATTCTATCTTAGTGCACTTGCATGTGTGGCTATTTTTTTAACAGCGCGTAGCTATTAGTAGCATGTGACCTATTTTTTGAATGGATAAGTGATGAAGGGAAAGTTCCCACCCTTATATATATGTAGTAAATTGTGTAATAGAGGGGATTGAGATATACAGAGATATGTTGTTAAATTTGCTACATGCATACCACTAATATTGTAATGAAGCTTTTGTAAACTTATTGAAGTTAATATGATGGAGGATATTGGCTGAATTTAAGTGTTAGTTATGTGTCTATCTGAATCTAGTATGTTTTTTATCTGATCATGGTTAGTACTTAATTATGCTTTTCCTTAGATATAGATTTGGTATGCTCTGTAGAATGATGTGTTAGTAATGGAACTATATATGTTACGTCTTCATCATGCCGACACCCGCAACAACAATCCTAAAGAGGGACCTAGTACCTTTACACACTGGGAGAGCCGCCTCGGCATGGATGTGTAGGGTTTATTTGGGTTTGTATCACATAATTCTAGGGTGCATCAATTTTTCCTTTTAGGTTTGATGTGGCTTGTGGGCTTCGCAAGTGAACTTATCTTTGCGGAGCTACGAGGTATCTTTGGCATTCAAAGAGCGACTATCGGATGATGATCAATATGAAATAATTGTGACAATCTTATAGCATAGTGAAAACCAATTTTTGACCATTTATGTAGTCACAACTACCTAGTAGCAATCTCCAGTGCTCATGCACCCTTTCCCTAGTTAGGCACCTATGTTTGGCTATGGTTGTGATTTGCAAAATGTATATTGATCATTTACGACACTCTGCTTAGCTTGTTCAACACTTTCCACTTATACATATTAGTTATAGATCGAGCGTAAATCAACCAAGTCTATTCATCTCATCCTCTTGCTTAGGGTTTCATATTCTATATTGTAGTTTGCTTGTGTCATTTTTGTATTTAATCATTTATACATTAGTTACTTTGCAATACTTGGATTTAATTAATTCAAATTAAAATAAATCATTTGGTAAAATTAGTGTCTGTGGAAAACTACTTGAGGATTTTTTTCTCTAAATTTTGATTTATTTGTCACCATGGAAACAATATATCCATGACTAATAAAAGCACCCATTACCATTTTTTCATTTCCTTTGATGTAACCAATGTCAAAATCATACTTTGAAAGGAATTCCAACCATCTAGATTATCTAACATTTAGATTAGACTAAGTGAAAATGTAATTTAAGCCCTAATGGTCAATTTTTATCTCAAAAGGATTTCCTAAAAGAAAGTGTTGATGTAATTTCTCATTCAATTCAATTTAATGAGTTAGCTACTAAATAAAGTACATAACTCAAAACATGGAGGGTTTATAGTACCTCAAAAGCATGATGTACGTGGATGAATGGGCACCAGTAGTTGATCCTTGTTGTATCTGATGACCTATAAATAAGACAGACTGAAAAGGAGATTGATTAGATGGGATATGCGGGGTTACGAACAATGTCAACTACAAGAAGTGTGACCTTCCTTTGTGGATGTCAACCACCATTTGTTTAGAAAGATCAAAGTAAAAGATGAGTGGAAAATAACATGCAGAAATAGAGATACTACTAAATCGAGAATAATTAAGATCGATCTAGTGATTTAATTGAAAGAATTGTAACTTAAATGTTACCTAGTCTGAGTCGACAACAACCCATTGTGTAGAGGCATGTTGATGATGACATGAGAGTGAAGATATAGAATGTAAGATGAATATGCAAACCCTGCAAGATCTAGATGCATCAGAAGGCTTTTGTATGTTGGAGTCAACCTTGAAGGGATCTAAGGGATCAAAAACTAGGAAAATGACATACCCTGGGATTAAAAGGTTAGATTGAGAATCGGGACCTGGTCGATGGCGACCAAGGTGAAGTGACGATGATTAGGATGTGGATGGATTAATTTTAGTGCACAGAGAAACTAGATGGTGTTTTAGCAGTACTGAGGCGAGAGAAAGAACACATGCGAGAGGTTGGAGATGGATCTAGAAGTATAAAACATCACATAAGGATGGGTTGACAGTGATTGTAGTAGCATTGGACAAAGCCGAGGTTAAAAGGATGAAATGGATGTCCTACAAGTAAAAAAACTAGAAAAGAAGGTTGATGACGAAGCTTTGAATGTTGTTGAGGATGACCTACTCCTATAAAAGGTTAAATATAAGGAAAACAATGATAATATGATAAAATTTGAATAAAACAACACAAATATAATGATAAGCTCACGAAGGATGATCGTGAGTGATGTAAACACATTCAAAGAGGTACGGGAGGTCTATAACTATTGTAGGAATGCTCAAGCATGAGATTCAATTCACAAGTCACAAGAAAGCTCCAAATTTTCATGCATCTGATGATTTTGATTGATTATGGAAAGATTTAATTTAGTTTTATGGGTCAAGTGGGTGGGTTGCCGCCAACCACAAGGAAAATTTCCCCCACTGGGGTAGATTTTTGTGCTTTAGGTTGGGATTTCATGTTTTCAAGAAGGGAAAAAGATGTTTTAAATCTTATGTGTGGGATTAGGTTGCTTAGGGATGAATCATGGGTAGTTAGAAGATAGGGATGGGTAGAAAAAGCATAGGGATTTATATTTTGTATAAAATAATCCTAAATAGCAAGTCCATTAGGGCATAATGGATGTAGATATTAACCAATTAATTAATTAATGGGAGTCCATTAATTAATGTGAATTAATAAGGATTAATGATGATAGGATAATAAGTGGGAAATTTATTAAATAAAGGAGGATGAATTAAATTAAGGGGGACATAGATGGGACCATAGCAAAATATGTGCACACTTTGGTAGACAAGGGTAGAGATACCAAATTTAGGTGTTTAAATTTTCCCCTTTTGTTGAGTGGTTTGCGCTAGCAAGCCATAAGACAAAAATAGTGAGAGACAAATGGTATGATGAGGATTAACGGAAGGTTGATGATGATCTCACCCTCAAATGGGGGTCGGCGATGACAGGGGAAATCGATGACACGTTTGAAAAAGGTAGATGATGAAGGGTAAGTGGGTAAAGAAAGATGGGTAAAAGGATAGCGTAAGGAAAGATTCCCCAAGAAAAAAGATCGCAATAAAAATGAAAACCATGGCGGTGACTCCAATATCACATTGGTAGAGGGATATTATGGTCTCAATGGAGACGAGTGACAATGCTCTACATGCCAACGAGTGGGTGAAGATCACTGTAAAATGGAGAGAATCCAACGGAAATCTCTCAAATGGATGCAAGCCAAAATGATCACAATGTCATAGGCGAGCATCAAAGTATGTGCACCTAAATACAAAAATTATGTGAAATCCTTCGTACACAAGGAATCAAGTGAAAAAGTATGCATCCGTAAAAATGAGGATGAAAATAATGGTGCCCTAGCACAGGACACGAGAAAATGTCGAAAATGTGAGTAATGAAATAATATGCCCCAAGGGGAAGATAAGTATGGCCATGAAGGTGGACTTTGTGCACAAATTGGATAAGATTGAAAAAATAAAAATGCCCAAAGAGGGAGTAAGTATGGCCACAAAAGTGGACTTCGAGATCGTAAAAGGATATGATCTAGAATATTGAAATAGAATTCCCTAAAGGGACAATAAATATGGCCACAAATGTGAACTTTGAATAATGCCCAAGAAGAGGTCATAAACAAATATCGGGAAGCCAAAGCGAAGGCTACAAGGCGGTCGATGGCTACCAAGGATCAAGGCTACAAGGTCGAATGATTATCAAGGCAAGTCGATGGCGACAAGGCAATCGAGCGGCAACCCAAGGGGGGCGGTGACTAGGTGTCGGTGGCTATATAAGCATCTGGGTCGGTCGATGATGTTCATTTTCACATGAAAATTGATGAGAGAGATTAGAGTGATTAAAGAGAAAATTGAGAAATGGAGGTTGCAGGAGCTGCAAGGAAACGCTAAAGGGTGCGGAGGATGGTGAGTAACAAAACTCAAGCTTGTTTTTAGTTTAATTTTGTATTTTATTTATTTTTTGCATTTTTTTAGAAAAAGTGGATGACACCAAGGGCGGTTGGCGGAGACCCACGTGATTCTACGTTGGTCCCTAAGGCGCGTTGATCAGCCCCAAAACATGTCGACCTGACTTGGGTCGGTGTTAACTAGGGTTGGATTGGATATGTTTAGGATAAATTTAATTTTGTAATGAACTTTAATGGATTTTGATTGGATTTTGAATTTTTGATTTGATATTTGCATGTTTTGTTTGTGATTATAGGCTAGAGAGACCCTATATTTGAGAGACAGAGTGCCTACTTTATACGAGAAGATTAGAGGAGATGTTACTAGACACTGAGTGGGATCACTTGGTGGTAGTGGGGCTAGGTGGGTTCTAGATATTATCAGAGGATCCCATGAGATGTGGGGTTGATGATCACATTGGTAGAGAGATGGGACCGGCAGATGGGTACCTTCTAGTTCAGGAAAGGGAGATGACCATCACCCTGGAAGATGTGTATAGGATCCTGAAACTACCTATACAAGGAGTGAATAGTTCCAATCATAGTTGACAGTAGACTTGCAGTTTTAACACGGATATTCAAAGTTGATGCGCCCCATATCAGGTTTTCTTTAGGGGCATTTTCTTATGAGTTGAGGTACGAGGAAGGCATACCTCATAGCTGATTGATATGTTTGGTGATGATGGAAGTGTCTTGTTATGATTTTTGGACTCAGTGAAGCTCGATTTCCATGACCACTAGTTGGTCTAGTAGCGGATATAGTCAAGCACTGCAGGCAGTGTTCTCTTTTGGGACTACCTTACTAGCTCAGGTATACCATGAGCTATCAATGTACAGAGGGTAGGAAGGAGGTCAAGGTTAGACATAGGCTCCTTGATTCACTTTGTTGGGCCTATGAGCACATTATTGTCATTTGGCAACTGTAGGCTTCCATGGGTCATCGGGGATCACATAGAGCTTGCGGTCATATTTTTGAGATGGAGGACCCGACTGAGGCCTTTAGAGACAGGGGATAGAGGATTGGATTGGTATGTTGATCGGTTTGCAGAGTTAGAGACTGATCAAATTAGATGGTGGTCATATAGGGATTTCCTGCATGGTCGGGGTATATCCAGAGTTATGCAGGATGAGGCGGACATGGTGCATTCTGGGGAGACGGCAGGAGATGATCGAGGCCATTCAGTTTGATCAAGTGTGACAAAATTTTGGGGTCATCTAGACTATACTACATGCTCCTATTTTGTATAGGTGAGAGGAGGTTGCGAGGAGTTTTGAGCCTATTATGATAGACCCATTGGAGGAGGAGGTTACACCATGGGATGATGATGATGATGTAGGATTCAAATCCAAATTTGGTGATTGGATGGCCATTATCCGGGCAGCCGAGTGGCTATGAAGGGAGGAGAGGAGGAGGTTGAGGAGGTGGAGATGGAGGTTGAGGCAGAGGCTTCGGGAGGTAGAGATGGAGAATTTAGAGAGAATTCCAAGTTAGCACGACTTCATGCCAAGTTAGACTAGAGGAAGGTGGAGAAAGATGTCGCGGTCAGGAGAGGGATGCAATTGTACATGATAGGGACCGATACCATATGCAGGAAGGAGGCCTATAAGGTTCATTTTGGAGATCTCTCTACTATCTTTGGATACTAAGGTTATAAGTGGAGGATATGTAGCATTGCAGGAGGAGGAGAGATGGTACCTTCTAGTATGATCTTGATTGATAGATACAGAGCCTTAGTCGTAGATGCTAAGTATTATGAAGAGATCGTGATCGAGAAGATGTCGAAGACACTATGATACTAGGAGCATCTACAGAATATATCGACAGGTGGACTTGGGTCATCGAGGATCACAGTGAGTGTGGCTCAGCCACTTCAAGGAGAGGGCCAAGGTGGAGGTGATGAGGTTGATAGCAAAATGGAGGGATCTATCCCGCAGGGGTAGGATATTAGGATCTCTGACATTCACTTTTCTAGTTTTACTGATATCTCTACTTTGAGAGAGCCCCATTAGAGGGAAATGATGTACTGATACATTTGATATATGTGTGTGTGTGTGTGTGTGTGTGTGTGTGTGTGTGTGACATGTGTTTTGTGTGTGATTTTATATGTGTGTATTTTTAATATCGATATATTTGATTTATGATGATGTTGATATTGATAGTCTATGTGATGATGATGAGGATTGGTTGCATGTTTGAATTATATTTGATGATGATGGTAAAAGTATAAGATGAAATGATTTACTTTTACTTGGATTGTTAGATTATGATGTTGGATATGATGTTGTGTTACTTGGGATTTGTATATGCATGGATTATTGATGATGTGAATTTTTGTATGGTTAATGAGGATTAGGATTACATGTTCGTTTTTAATTTGATCATGGTAATGAATTGAATGGATATAATATAATGTGGATGGAAAAGTAATGTGTATGTGATTATCGATTAATGTAAGTAAATATTGATAGGTGATTGAGATAACTAAGGGTGCGTTTAATCGAGAGATAGATGTGAAAAGGATTGGGGATAGAACACAACCAAATGATGGTGACCTATAGGTATGAGCAACATTACATACATCGTATCAAGGAATGTGTTATCACCAAATCATTGCACCCTCGAATGGCCAGAATGTGAACAAGATGTTCGGTGTGATTGGGTAACATGGGATCACCTCTCAAGTTGTGGGACTTGGGCTTGAGGTGAACCTCCAGAGAAGGTTGGCTTCCTCTTCCTAAACTAAGTGTTATACTACTCCTAGTGCAATAAAATGGTTATTTAGACCTATACTAACATTTTCATGGGCTTTAGGGAAAGAGATTTATAAGAAATGAAACTATACTAGGGATGGTGATGCACCAAATAAAGGGTGTTGCTAGAATTGGGAAGGTTAATTTGAAGAGGGTGTTGTGCACCATAAAACAACTTCACCTACTACAACTTGGAAAGGGTAAACATAATACCAAAAACTAAAGAGCATGTGTTCCCTTTGTTAAAAATCAATCAGAAAAACAATATATCAGTCTTCCAGTGAAGAAGGATGAAATTAAGAAGGGGGAATAAACACCACAACTCAACTGCATGCAGAACTCCACCACTTGATAAGCACAAAACTCCAAGAACTTGCAATAGAAACTTAAACTTGCATAGTGTATCTGTAAGCATGAGAAAGGCACAAAGAAGTATGTGGAATGATGAAAATGACTAATGGTAGTCACAAAACATACACTTTTATTACTTTAACAACGTGCACAATGCATCATTACATTTAGAAGAGGCAATGGTTGCCATTACAGTCTTGGAAAAGAGGCTTGAAAGTTCCCAATCCACAAAACTAGTAGAAAGAGGGAAGATTCTTGATAAATGTGCACTTTTCCAATTTTCCAACTTGTCTAACTTGTGTCACACGTCTAAGTTCTGCAACCAATGTGTAACCCTTTGGAATGAGCCTCCAATTTACATTTATAGAAGAATTATGTGAGAGAGAAGAGGAGAAGTCATAAATTCCTTCCTAAAATGAAGGTACATGATGGTCAACATTTATTACAAAGTTAGTTGAACCACTTAACCCTCCATCATGTGCCATTAATGATAGTTTGACTTAATCCTCTTATTTAATTAAAGGAATATTTTAATAATAATTAAAATATTATTAATTAAAATATTTTAATAAAAATATTAATTTAATAATTAATAGTGGGACCCCGAGGACTGGTTTGCATTGAAGGGGCCACTTGAGAGCATGGACCAACTCGATGGTTGGCTCACCTACCAACTCACCAAATTGGTCAATGAGTCGAGTTTTCATGTCCATCGAATGATCCCAAGACTCCCTTACACAAGTTCACCTTGCATTGGCCGACCATCCTCAAACTCAACATTCATCGCCGAGTCATTCATTGTCTTCACGAGATACCTCCATCATGATCTCATTCCACATCTTCCACCTACGTTCCATGTTGATGTCATCAAACGCATTCTCATCCCCGACTTACTTACTGCTACGTGCATGGTTTAACTCTGTGATTCGATCTCACATACAATCCGTCCACACAAAGCCTCTCCCTTTGGCTAGACCCATGAGCTCTACTTGCGAGCTCACCATCGAGCTCCTCTAAGAAACTCCTCACCAATGATCACCTCGGTATCCTTGAACTCGATGTTGAGTCCTTCACTCCAACTCGGTGGCCCATGTAAGCTCGCCATCCTGGAACTCAATGCACTCATGCTCAACTTGGCATTGGCTCGGCCCCATGACTCCTTAATGATCCGACTCTTCCAAGTGAGATCAATCTCCACATCATCCGAGCTCGGCATGAGCTCCCTACAACCAATTTTGAGCTCCCTCTACTCCTGTCGAGTTTTACAAGTTTGTCACGCATTGTCCAACCATCCTCGAACTCAACGTGCATCACCAAAAATGTGTCCTTTGTAAGCTCTTTCTAATGATCACCTTGGCATCCTTATTTCATGACACGATCTCTTCTCAAAACACCAAATCATCTTTTCTGATATGGATCTCTTCCATGCTCCTCTTGATTTCTACCATGGAGTTTCTTCATCCTTTGTAAAGAGCTCCATCTGATGGGTTAGGCTTGGGCTCACATCAACTTAGCTCACCCTTACATAGATAGACCCAACCCCATGCATGTTATGATCTAGATAAGCCTATCCATTTTTTGAATCATTAGCTTGGCTTGGGCCATCCCCGAACTCTCTCCAATGTAAACTTGACAAGACACCAAATGCGAGATCCTTTCATCATTGTGGACAACCCACTTTTCATGCCTCCTTGGTAGACTCGTCAAGTTGAATGAGCTACCAAGCAACTCTCCTTTCACCAAGTTATCCTTGTAAGCTTGGTGAGCTCTTTTCCACGTCCATCCGCCAAGTTCGACGCCCTCATGTTCGACTCACTAATCGGATTTTCCTTCTTCTTTACAAATTCCTCACTCATGATTCCTTTGTGCATGACCTATAATATATTTTCCCCAAGCTTTGACACAACCAACTCGAGCTTCAAGCTTCCATGGACATGGCTCTCACATGCTAGAATCCATCCGAGTGATTCTAAGTATTGAGTTATAGCTTACTTCAGTATTTCCTCAACCTTGACTTGAAAATACCTTCATCGAACAAGCTCCAATCTGGAAAATATGACTTGGTCATCGAGATATTTTCATGAACTCATTTCCTTAACATGATCACATGCCTGTGTATCCACCAAAAACACTCATCCATCCACTTGTCCCTTACTCCAACCATATTCTAAGCTACATCCAAGGAATTGCGATCTCTCACATTCATCAGATGACTAGGTCTTATGCCTATGTTTACACAGAGCTTTCAGGTCTCTACCAACCTCCCACTATTCAAGTCGTTGGGCATCCTAGCTTTTAGCAATCCTGTAATACAAATTTGTTCCACGTATTCAAGGATTATGCCGAATGACTAGGATTTTAATGTCAACAACAAACTCCTCGTTTTCCCGCCGATGTAGAATTTTGACTCGGCTTATTTTCACAATGTCCCCACCTAGAAATGCTTCCTATGATCCCCGCATAACAACTTGGCAAGACAACTTCATGGGTCTTGGCTTTGACTTGACTAATGAGTGCTCTAGCAATTGGCTTTTCCAAGTCTAAGACCCCGAAAATCCCTAACTTAGGCTTCTCATTGAACTTCCCAAGTCTCATCTACCTAACTCGCATGATTCCCTTCATCGACCCTTCACTCCTTAACTCGATCTCGAGTTATTCTACCCTCATGCCACAGTCACACATTGATCGATTCTAACCGATTGTCACATGCTTTTCTTTCTCCCAATTAACTCTTAATGCTAAGTCGAATGGCTCGTTGTTCTTCATTCTCATCTCAAGCCAAAACACTTCATGATCCCCATCGAATGATTCAAAATCCCTTTGGAATGGCCCGACATTGAGTGATTCGCTCGGCGTTTCCAAGTGAGTGATCTTACGTACTACTTACCTTTTTTTATGTGATTAACACACAACACACTCAACTTTCTGAACTCAGGTTGTAGCTCAATTCATCAAGTTATTCTTCACTTATTCCCACGATATCTATCAAATCATTGACTAAGTGACTCGCTTTTTTGCCCGAGCCCCCTTTAGATCATCGAGATGTACACCATTTCTCACAACTCACACAAAACCTGGTTCTGTGGCTCTCTTGAGCCTTAAACTCAATAGCTCTCTAAGTTTTCCTAAGCTTAAACCAAACACCTCTTGAGCTTGCTTTACCATGTGCATGACATCCTTCGATGCATATTCCTCCAACCTTGACATGGCTTGAGCCATCGAGCTTAGTATTCCAAGTTAATTTTAATTTGTTGTGCCCCTACGAATGATGTCAATTCATTGATTGATTCGGTATTTTGTTTGAGCCCTATGTGAGATACGAGTATCCGATCATGAGCCTCTTGCATCAAATTCATTGGATCTCCCTTCTTCATCGTCTCTAAACCCAATTCACATGCCCCTAACACCGAGTTCAATCTTGTGGTTAATCCTAATGTATCTTTAACTTTCCTTCATTCCTTCCTAGTTATTGTTATCCAAAATAAGCCCCCTGCTTATTTTGGCTAACTTTCCTTCATTCCTTCCTTCCTTGTGCCTCAGTCAAATTTTTTTCACTTTTCAGGCACTCAAAATTTTCTAGGTATTGCTTCATTAGATAGAGGATCTTCTCCCCTTTCCAGAAAGGTAAAGAAGTCCTCCTAACTCCTTGTATTTTGCAAGTTATGGCTCAACGGAGTTTTTTTGGGAAAATTTCCCTTGACAGGCCCGCAGCCAATGAAAAGGTGCCATGTGGAAATGGATGGAGGTCGGTGGCAGAGTGAAGTTGGAGAAATTGCCAAGGAGTTGGTGGAGGGCACAAAGGGAAAATATTGAAGCACATGCCCACGGAGAAGAAGGAAGTGCGTCGGTGGAGGCAGGGAGAAATTTGGGCACTTAGCCCCTTTTGGGGTGAAAGTCAAAAATCAAAAATTGGCCCGCAAGCACGTGGACCAACCGGAGGATGCCACGTGTCTAGTGGGCAGCGGGATGGTCGGGGTGGTGGAAGTATTTTGAAATTTTTTCAAAAGTAAAAAAAGCGCTGGGTGAGTTTTGAGCCCGCACCTCCATCAAGAAAAAAATGGGAAAGTGACACACGTGCTGCGGAGAGCGGGGGTTTTGGGAAAATTTTATGCAAAAATCAAAGGAAAAGACAAACCTCGAGCTGTGTTCATCATGAGTGAATGGAAAGTGCCACGTGGCGGCAGTTGGAGTGGGGGGTGGGATTTTTGGGAAATTTTCCCAAATTCAAAAAAAGGGGAAAAATTTCAAATTTTGGCCCGCGAACCCATTTTTGCCCTAATTTTACCAGTTTTGCCCTAAATCTTCAGAGGGCCATATCTTTTGATCCAGAGCTCAATTTTCACGTTCTTTATATCAATGGAAAGATTTGCAAAACCCTCTACATGATGGACTATTCAATTTTTTTTTGGTGGATTTTGGTGGGAGAAAATGAAAAACACCTTTGGCATGAAAAAACACAGAGAATTGACATTCAACCACCAAAATTAATGAAGTATGGCTTCATTCTTTTTGATCATGGTCAAAAATACTTGGGGAATGGTTTTTCCATGAATCCCATCACCTTTAGGTGAAATTGAAGGGATTTGATTGGTAGTTGAACTCATAAATCATTTTTCCCGCATTTTTTGCTTTCTTCTCTTTTTTCGCCATTAAAAGCCAGTTTTGGCTCATTTGTAAAGGGTGGATGTTTTTTTCTTGCAGACTCCCCTCTTCCCTTGGCACATGAATTTGAGGAGTTTTAGACCTTCCATGGAACCTGTGACATTTTTTTCCTTTCTGCTAGTGTAATGCATTGTATCAAATTTGGGAATGGTAATGCATGTTTTGTGAATGATTTTTTCAATCCTCTCATGTGTATATTATTGTTTTCTGGTCTTTCATTACATTCTGGAAATTTGTGCATGCTTGGTGTTACATCTCTATGATTTGTGTTTATTTGCAAAAAAATTTCATCACTCCTTTGGTGTATCACCATTTTTACTTAGTTTTGTTTCTTTTTGCATCCTTTATCTCTGTCTCCTTGGAATTTAGAGTAGGATCTAGTATTAAACCTCTGTAAAATTCATGCATACACCTAGATAGAGGAGTAAGAACCAGCTTTCTCTGGAGAATTTTCTCACCTTGCAAGGTCCCACACCTTGGAGAAAATTCAATGTTGTGCAATCACACTAAATGACCCATTTTTGAACGCAGATCTAAAGGTCATTTAGGGGTGTGTGTAGATTTGCACTAATAGTTTTGGCACACCGGTGGGACCTTAGAGGTCTTCATCTTCATTACAAAAAAGTTGATGTGCATTTTTGTAAGTTTCTTGCTTGAAAAGAGCCCTGATTTGCACATCTGGTGACTCCAAAAGGATAGAATCAACTGGTTTCAAGCAGTCCAGGCTTGAAGATTCATGAGAAGAATCCAAACAAGGTCAAGGGCTAGAGAAGAGGGATTTTTTGAGTATCTGCAATTATCCCTAGGAAGAAGAGAGAGGGGAAGGAGGATTCAAAGGTCTCCATCTCCACCAAACAGAACTCTATCAACTCCTCCACCTAGTAGACCTTTCACCCAATCAACAAGGGTTCTCAAGCCAATCATAATGGCACAACCCAATCCTTATGTCAACTTTACTGGCAAAGCCCCACTTGCTCTCAATGCACAAAACCCAGTTCCAATTGCAGCATTGAAGAATATCCCATACTTTACTATGGGGAAAATCAGACCACTCCTGGTGATCATGTCAAAGACATTGCTAATGTTTGTGCAATCCATGAGATTGTTGAGATGTAAATTGTTGTCAAATTGTTGGCATCTTCATTCAAAGGGAAAGCCTTGCAATGGTTCAGGAGCCTTGAGGTAGGCTCTATCCAAAATTGGAACCAATTGTGCATAGCTCTCCACAACCAGTTTGGAGAAAAGGGGGACAACTTGTCTCTATTGGAGCAACTGACAACTATCAAGAGAGCTCCCAATGAGCAAGCTAACAGACTTCAATTTCAGATTTCAAAGAACATGGGATAGAATCCCATTGACAGTGAGGCCAATAGCTCAAGGTGCTTTCTTATACTTTCTCAAGGCTTTAAATTCTGACATTTCTATGTTAATCCAATCCATGGGAGGTGTAACTATACTTGCAGCTTATAACATCACCATTAGGGCTGAGAATTGTTTGATCCAAGCTGGTAAACTTGCACCTAGGCCTCCTATGCCCTTATATCCAGACTTGGAAAGCCCAAGTACTAGTCAAGCACCTACTTTAGCTCCTATTCCCACTCCTAGAAATCAGAGCTCAAATGAAACTTCTACTTCATCCTCTAGTGCCTCAAATGAGCTTCAAGAAGTTATGAAACAATTACAAAATTTAGGCAATGAGCTGGTTACACTCAAGAGGCAGCAAGCTCAAAGTTTTAGGCCTTCTTATCAGCCTCAAACTCAGCCTAATAGATAACCATATCAGCCTAATAGGCCACCCAACCCAACTGCAAATCAAAATCAAGTAAGGCCTCCTACCAATAGACCATTTCAGCCCTATAACCCCAATGTTGCATCTACCTCTAAAGCCTTAGTGCCAAGTGCAAAATAATGTAGCTCAAGAGTATGACTGGTGTTTCCCATGTAGTGAACCTCACAACCAATCTATGTGCTTCAATGGTGCTTTGAACCAAGCTTTGATGGTGACAACAACTGGTGTAGAGAGTGAGGTGAGTCAAGAAACAAACCAACAACAAGGAACATCTCAACAAGATACAACTCCAAATGAGACTACACTTGTGAATTGGCAAGCTGAAGATTTTTGTGGTATGAATCAAACAACTTCTCAGAGTGTAGCAGCTAACACATGGTCAAAGAAGAGGAATATTGGTGAAGGGAAGTCATTAGCTCCAGGTGATCCACAACCTTCCATCACTCCACAAGGTGTTGGCAAGCAAAATGCAGTTCCAAATGTGCAAGGACAGCCCAAGCCACCTCCTAGACCAGCTCAAATGCCAGTTGTTGCAGCCCATGTACAAGAGAAGAATGTAGATTAAAGGGCAGAAAAGGGATGTTTCAACCCCATTTAGCATCATTGAACAAATGAAGAAGACAAATGTGAACATATCTATGTGGGAGTCACTATCCATCCCAGGCCAAAGGGATCTACTACAAGCTGCCATGAAGAATTGGTCAACCTCAAGTCAGCAAGCTCATATGCAAGAGAAGGTACTCACAAATGCCACTCATCCTGAGGGGAAGTTTGGAGGACAACAAGGTAAATTTTTGAAGCCCCCTCCATTCTATGTTTCATTGATCATTGGGGATAAACTAGTACATAATTGCATGATTGATTCTAGGGCAAGTAGTTCCGTGATGCCCAAGCAAATAGCTGATCAGCTGGGCCTCCAATATGAAGTCATATCCAAGGGGGTAGTGCAATTAGATGGGACAATAGTAGCCACAGTTGGGGTAATTAAATATTTGAGCCTCACTTTGCATGCATGCCCCAATGTCACTATTTTGCAAGATGTGTCAGTGATAGATTTGCCACCACTCTTTGCCATATGTTTGTCAAGGGATTTCAGCTAAAATTGGAGGCTACTTATCTGATTGGTCACACATGTTGTTTAGGACAAGGTATGGAGCCAAGGCCACAATCAGGTCCGAACCTATTGCAAACTTTCACATTGAGCCTCATACTCCAAGCCCAATCAATGCCAATTGTTCAACATTTGATCAAGAGGACTATCCAAGCACACATGAAGCTGATACCAAAGTTGGAAGCATCCCAGATTTGACTCTTGATGAATGGGAAAGCAAGATACATGCTTTTGATCCCTACAAGGAAATAGAGGAATCTGAACTAGGAGTCTATTACATGCATGAAGAAAATCAGCCCATTCCTAGCATCACCAAGCCAGACCATAAAGATGACAATGAGGTATGGCAACTATTCTTTGATGGATCAAGAAGTAGACAAGGTGCAAGGAGGAGGAGCTATGCTTGTTTCACCTCAAGGCATTAAGTATTATTCAGCCTTTAGATTTTAGTTTGCATGTTCTAACAACACTGCTGAATATGAAGCCTTGATACATGGGTTGCATTGGTCAAGGAAAAGAGGCATCAAGAACTTACAAGTCTTTGGTGATAGTGAGCTGATTGTTAATCAAGTTAAAGGATAACATGCTGCCAAGAATGACCTGCTCAAGAGTTATAAGAATAGGGTGTGGGACCTCATTGAGGATTTTGAGGGCTTTGGCATCAACTCCATCCCTAGGAAAGAAAACCAAGCTGTTGATAGGCTTGCAGTAGTTGGAGCAACTTTTGATGTTGTGGAGAGTATCAAAAGGGATAAAATGTAGCCAAACATCCATGTGATTGTGAGGCCATCAGTGCTAGACAATAATGTAAGTTGGCAAGTGTTTGAGAGTGACCAACAAATCATCAATTTCTTGTAAGAAGAAGCTGAGTTCTCAGCCAAAAATCAGGAAAAGTTAGAACAACAATATGGTGATCAAGTGGTACAGTTGAGAACCAACAAACTACCAAAAGGACTTGTGACTTTAGAGTCTATCTTCAATCCTAATGATCAATTTAGGAAGGAGAAAGCAAACATCCAAGTCAAGGGAGAGGATTCAGAGCCCATCTTAGTTGGAGAAGGCAAGTCACTTCAAATTGGTAAAGTGGCAACCGAGCAAGAAAGGTATGAATTCATGCAACTTTTCCAAGAGTTCCGGATGTATTTTCTTGGAGCTATGAAGACTTGAAAGGTTTCAATCCCAAGCTAGCTCAACACACAATTGAACTAGATCCAAGTGCTAGCCCATCAGGCAAAAACAAAGACCGGTCAATCCACACATTGAGCCTCTCATGAAAAAGGAATTGAATAAGTTAATAGAGGCAAGTATCATATTCCCCATCAAGCATTCAAGCTGGGTTGCAAACTTGGTTCCAGTCAGAAAGAAGAGTGGAGAAATCAGGTTGTGTGTAGACTTTAGAGATTTGAATAGAGCATCCCTCAAGGATCACTACCCACTTCCTTCTATGGAGCAGATTTTGCAAGTTGTTGCTGGCTCTGAGAGGTTTTCATTGCTAGATGGTTATTCAGGTATAATCAGATCATGGTAAAGGAAGATGATCAGTTCAAAACAAGCCTTCACCACCAAATGGGGAACCTATGCATATAGAAAAATGCCATTTGGGTTGTCTAATGCCGAGCTACTTTCCAAAGGGCAATGGATATGGTGTTCAAGGGATTGATCAACAAAATAGTGCTGATATACCTAGATGATATTACTATATTTTCTAAAAGTGCAACAAGATCATCTCTTTCATTTGAGACAAGTGTTCCAAAGATGTAGAAGATTTGGGGTATCCTTGAATCCCAAAAAATGCATTTTCTAGCTCATGAAGGCAAGCTCCTAGGCCACATTGTTTCCAAAGAGGGATTAGCAATTGATCCAGAGAGGGTTGAAGCAATAAGAGCACTACCATTCCAAAGCATAAGAAGGCTCTTCAAAGTTTCTTGGGAAGAATCAATTTTGTTTGAAGGTTTGTTCCAAACTTTGCAGCCCTTGTCAAGCCAATAACTATGATGTTGAAGAAAAGTATGGCATTCAAATGGACAGATGAAGGTAAGGCAAGTTTTGAGGCAATCAAAGAAGCTATCTCACAAGCTCCAACTCTCATTAACCTAGATTTCTCCAAAGATTTCATCCTTTATGCATTTGGCGGTGATGATACAATTTCTGCAATTTTAGTACAAGCAAGAATGAAGAAAATGCAGAGCAGCCAATTGCCTTCTTTAGCCAAAGTTTGGAGGACTATGAAGTAAGGTATTCCTTCATTGAGAAGCATGTTCTTGCAGTGATTAGGAGCTTGAAGAAATTTAAGCATCTAGTTTCAAACAACAAGGTTCAACTGTTGGTTTCTCATGTGGGAGTTAAAGACTTCCTCCTCAACAAAGATCTAAATGAAAAATGTGTAGGGTGGATTACTCGTGTCATGGAGTATGACATTGAGATCAAAGTCACCAAGCTGGTCCGAGGAAAGGGATTGTGTGAGAAATTGGCCTTGAGCCAATCAATGGAATCAAAGCAAAGAGAAGAATGTTGTTTTGGTGTTGCAAGACAACCAAGAACAAAGAGATGTTCAAGAAGAAAATGGTGGTATGCTCACTCCTTGCTGGACCCAAGACATAATGCACTTCTTACAAACAGGCCTATGCCCTCCAGAGATGAACAAAGCCAAAAGAAGACACTTCAGATTGTAGGCTATTCCATATGCACTTGTTGATGGCATCTTGTTCAAAAAGGATATCAATGGAGTGTTGTTGAGATGCATTGAGACAAATCAGATTGAGAGAATGTTAGAAGAGTTCCATGGTGGATCAGCTGGGGGTCATTTTTCTCCAAGAGTGACAACTCTCAAGATCATGAAGGCTGGATATTATTGGCCCAAAGTGTTTAGTGATTGTTATGCATGGATCAAGAGGTGCAAGAATTGTGCATTCTTCACAGGTAAAGAGAGATTAACAACACTTCCATTGCACCCAATCTCAGTTGAACAACCATTCATGCAATGGGGTTTGGACTTCATTGGAGTCATTAATCCAAACTCAAGCCAAGGACACAAGTGGATTCTAACAGCAATAGACTACTTCACAAAATGGACTGAGGTGGTGGCACTCAAAGAGGCAAATGAATCTAGCATTCTAGACTTCTATGAGGGGATAACAACCAGGTTTGGCATACCTACCACTATAATATCAGATAATGCATTGGCATTCATAGGATCAAGGGTCACTGAATGGGTTGTTGGAAATGGGATCTATTTGAGCACTTCATCAAATTATTACCCTCAAGGTAATGGCCAAGCTGAATCTACAAACAAGAATCTATTAAGGATCATCAAGAGGACTCTTGATGAGAATCAGAGGACTTGGCACACTAAGCTCAAATCAGCTCTATGGGCTGATAGGATAACTCCCAAGAGATCCACATGTAACTCTCCATTCAGACTTGTTTATGGGAGAGAGGCAATCTTGCCTATGTCACTTGAGTTGCCAACATTGGAACTCATGAAGCAATTGGAATTGTTGGAGTTTGAACCCATGGAGGTTAGATATGTAGAATTGATGGAACTCCAAGAAATCAGAGAGCTTGTAGCCCAAACAATGGAGAAGGACCAAGCTTTGATCAAGAGAAGCTTTGATAGGAAAGCTAAGGCTAGAACCTTCCAAGTTGGAGATCTAGTGTTGAAATGGGATGCAGACCGAGCAAAGCTAGGAAGGCATTCAAAGTTTGATGCCATTTGGAGTGGCCCCTACATGGTCACAAAATGCAAGGACAACAATGCCTTCCAATTGTCTACATTGGATGGTGAAGAACTGCAGATTCCAGTTAATGGAATCCATCTAAAGCATTGCTACTAGAAGGAAACTTCTCACCTTGTACATATTAGCTTAGATTTTTATTCCTCCAAGTGCTTATGCACATTTTTTTGTTGTAGCTTAGATTTACATTTCCCTAAGTGCTTTGGCACAGGTTTTTTTGTCCCAAGGATGCATCTTTTGCAGATCATGTTCCAGATCAAGTAATGTTCTACTCTCACAATCTTCATTCTAGAGATTTTCTAATGGATTGAGAGTAACAAGCAGTTAAGTTCATGACTCCATTACCCAATGGATTGCTTCAAGTAGCTGGTCACTTCATCTAGTAGGTAGATGACCCCTCTGAGTCGCCAAAATTGTTATCCAAAATAAGCCCCCGCTTATTTTGGCTAACTTTCCTTCATTCCTTCCTTCCTTGTGCCTCAATCAATTTTTTTCACTTTTTAGGCACTCAAAATTTTGGGTATTGCTTCATCAGATAGAGGATCTTCTCCCCTTTCTAGAAAGGTAAAGAAGTCCTCCTAACTCCTTGTATTTTGCAAGTTATGGCCCGACGGAGTTTTTTTGGGAAATTTTCCCAGGAAGCCCGTGGCTAATGAAAAGGTGCCACGTGGCGGAGGAGGTCAAGCGGCATGGAGGAGCAAAGTTGGAGAAATTTTGCCAAGGAGTTGGCAGGAGGGCAACGGGAAAATATTGAAGTGCCCATGCCCTGAAGAAGAAGGAATCATGTCAATGGTGGAGGCAAGGAGAAATTTGGGCACTTAGCCCTTTTGGGGCGAAAGTCAAAAAATCAAAAATTGGCCGCAAAGGGAAAAGCAAGAGAAAGCCCATGAGGCAATAAAATGCCACATGTCCCGGTCAAGGTAGGGTGGAAGTCGGCGAAGCGGAAAGGATTTTGGAAAATTTTCCAAAGTGTAAAAAATGGCACAAATGGTAAGTTTTGAATGCACCCCATGAGCGTGAATGGGAAAGTGACACAATGTGATGGGCGGCGGAGGTGGGGGGTACCTTTTGGGAAAATTTTCCCAATGCAAAAATCAAAAGAAAAATGATGATTTGAGCCCGTGTTCCATCAAGTGAATGGGAAAGTGCCACATGGCAAAAGAGTGGTGGGGTGGGCGGGGATTTTTGGGAAATTTTCCCAAATTCAAAAAAGGGGAAAAATTCAAATTTCGGCCCGCGAACCCATTTTTGCCCTAATTTTACCAGTTTTTCCCTAAATCTTCAGAGGGCCATATATCTTTTGATCTAGAGCTGGATTTTTCACATTTTTATATCAATGGAAAGATTTGAAACCCTCACATGATGGAATATTCAATTTTGTTTTTTGGTGGAGTTTTGTGGGAGAAAAATGAAAAATGCCTTTGGCATGGGAAAAAAATATAGAACCGACATTCAACCACCATTTTTAATGAAGTATGGGGTCATTTTTGGATCATGGCAAAAATGTACTTTGGGAATGGGTTTTTCCATGGTCCCATCATGCAAGTGATTTTGAATGGATTTGATTGGTAGTTTGAACATTCATAAATCATTTTTCCCATGTTTTTTGCTTTCTTCTGGACTTTGTTTTTCATCGCCATTAAAAGCCAGATTTGGCTCATTTGTAAAGGGTTGGACATTTTGTTCTTGCAGACTCCCCTCTTCCCCTTGGCATGTGAATTTGAGGAGTTTTAGACCTTCCATGGAACCTATGACATGTTTTTTTCCTTTCTGCTAGTGTAATGCATTGTATCAAATTTGGGAATGGTAATGCATGTTTTGTGAATGATTTTTTCAATCCTCTCATGCGTATATTATTGTTTTCTGGTCTTTCATTACATTCTAGCAATTTGTGCATGCTTGGTGTTACATCTCTATGATTTTGTTTATTTGCAAGATAGAAGTTCATCACTCCTTTGGTGTATCACCATTTTTACTTAGTTTTGTTTCTTTTTTGCATCCTTTATCTCTATCTCCTTGGAATTTAGAGTAGGATCTAGTATTAAACCTCTACAAAATTCATGCATACACCTGGGTCATCAATTACTCAAATGATTTTTAACTATAGCTCAATGATATGAGCTATTCCACAATGAGCAAATTTTTGAGCTCAAGTATTGAGCTACCTTTATCTGCATGTTAACTTGATGCTTAGCTCGCTGATCAACTCACCACGCTGCTCGACGAGCTACCTTTTTCTCAATGCCATCTAGACCTCCAAACTATTTTTTAATCAACATTTGATTATCTTGGCTTTCTCTCAAAACTAGAGAGTCGTGGGAACACATTCAAACCCTCCTGAATTAATTGATCGATTTTGATCACTTTTATATGCATTAACTAAAAGTGGGGACTCGAGGCCTATTTAATCACCCAAAGCAAAATTTGAGTCCTGAAGAGCAAAGGAATTTTTAGTCCCATGGTCCAATAGGCCCTCATTGTCCAATTTTACAAGTGTGCAAAATTGGATAATAGAATTCATGAAGAAAATATGCCTCTAATTGCATTAAAGGTAAACAAGAGGGGATCCGAATAACGCAAGGCACATGCGACCAAAACATGTGTTAGAATGTAACCAATGTCAATTAGTTATATCAAAGATCATAAAGAGACAATGGATGGAATGAACTCATAGACCTGATGTCAACACGAAAAAGGGATTTGAGATGTAACTTGTACATGGGAAGAGGGTTCTCCATTAGTGGTGTTCCCTAAATCTATGTCCTAGCTGGGAAAGGGGAAGAGCAAAGCTAGAATAAATTTGATCAATGTGGGAAGCCTTCAATGCCATGATAAAAAAGAGTAGCCATCCTTCAAGGGTATGGTCTACTTTATACATATGTAATATGGATGAAAAAAGATAATATATATGATAGCCATCCTTCGAGGGATCGGTCTATTTCTTTCTTTTTTATTTTTACTTTTCTTTCTTTTCTTTCTTTCTTTCTTTTTTTGAACAATTATCATTTGAGGGATCATTCTTTTTTAGTGCTTTGACTTTTGATTAGATCATCCTTTGATTTTTATTTTGACATGGGGAAGAGTTGGGAATAGCTAAGTAGACCACTTAGGAGGGGATAATGAATGTACAAGAGACACCCATGGACCCTTTGCATGGTTCCAATAAGCGAATGAGAGGGTGATGGATGTAATGATCACTGTAGAGTTCTCACCAAAAGGGAGAACCTATCCATAAGGAATATGCTATGAAAAAATTTGTGGTGCTCATATTTAAGGTCACATCTAGGAAAGTGATGGATGACCACATAATTCTAAATCACTATGATGAAATATGGATGAGGCTAATGATTGAGGACAATCCAAGGATATGAATAAGAGCTCACTGGAAGGCATGTTAACAGTAGAATGGTCCCAAGTGCAATGCATTAAGAGGTTCCACTTCCATTTTACCATCAAGGGAGTCCAATCGATAGGATCCTGACCCATACTTATGCATGATAATGTATGGTCCAATCCAATTAGGGGAATACTTTCCGCATTGGCTCGTTTCTATAGTAGTGACGTTCGATTTTCTTTGATAATGAGGTCACCGAAATTAAATTTGTGTTCCTTAATGTGCTTATTATAAGCATTTTTGATGTTCTCTTGATAGACATGATGATGCTCAAGAGCGAGAAGGTGGCGTTCATCTAATAACTCAAGTTGTGTTAGACGTGCTTGGTGATAGTCTTCATCAAAGTAAACTCACAAAGGGATACGTGTAAAGATGGAATTTGAACTTCAAGAGAGAGGAAGGCTTCAAAACCATATGTAAGTGAAAATGGTGTAGCCCCATGGAATTATGGATGCTAGTCTAATAAGCCCAAAGAGTGAAGGGATGTTGAAGATGTCAGTCATGTCCTAACTGGTCAATAGTTTTTACAAGAATGTTTTGAAGAGTTTTGTTAGTGGTTTCGGCTTGGCTGTTAGCTTGAGGATAGTATGGAGAAGATAATATGAGTTGGATGTTAAATAAATCACAAAGTTTCTTAATATTTTTATTTTTAAAGGAATTTTTGTTGTCTGTGACAAGTTTGTGAGGAATGCCAAAGTGACAAATGATATTCTAGTAGATAAAGTTAATGATTAGACCAAATTTAGTTGAAGTGAGGGGAATTGCTTCCACCCACTTAGTGAAATATTCAGTTGCAGTGATGATGGAGTGATGTTGTTGTGAAGATCAAGGATTAATAAGACCGATGAGATCCCCTTATCTATGAAAAGGATTTTGGGGAAGAATATAGGTAAAAAGGTTTGGTCAAGAAAACAATCGAGTTCGGGATAAGTTAGATAAGGACCATGAGGTTTGAGTAAGTACAAATTTTCTTGGGAAAACAAGAGTAATAGTTACTAAAGTGATTTTAGGATGATATTATACGACCACGAGGGTGGACCTTAGATAAATCCATGGTGCTCCCAAGGGAAGCACAAATATGGCCACAAAGGTGGTCTTAGGAGGAGAAGATGATGGATAGAACTTGGTTGATATGATTGGATGAGATGAGCTAGATAGGATAAGATAATGTCATGTAGGGAAAGGGTCTAATCCATAAGTAGACATATCCTAAAATGAATTTCCCCAGTATCAAAGAAGTTTTGGGGATAGGATGATGAGGAAGAATATGTAGCGGAATCGATGGCAAGGGGAATGTGCTCCCCCTAGCGAGAAAAATGTGGATGAGCTAGTGGATAGCAAGATAAGAGAAATGAGATGGGATGACAAGTATAGATGGAGTATAAGATTGAAGATCATAGGGATGGTGTATCAAGGAAAACCATATCGATGAATAAGGGAGGACCCTCACTAAGAGGAGTGGTATGTGGAGAAGTGGTGGATGAAGGAGAAGGCCTAGTGACTCCTATAGATGGAGAGGTAGAAAGTAAGGTGAAATTGGTCATGCATGAGCTAGTAGATGGTGAAGGAGATTCCTTGAGAAGGTCCTCTCTCTCGATAAGATCATGGATGACGGTTTGTAGGGCCTTACATTATTCAGTGTTATGACCCGGGGTATGATGGTAGGCACAAATGCAATGGGGGTCAAACCATGATGGTTCTGGATCAAACACCCGATAGGTGGAAGTGTGATGGCAGAAATTTGGAGTAGATGTCGTAGGACTTCCACATAAGATTCAATATATGTGGTAGGAGATGGTTTAGAAGATGTTTTGGATGTTGAGGATGAGGGTGGATTATTTCAAGGTCTTGGTGTTTTGTTTTCAGCTTTGATGGTGATTGGTGTCTTGGAAGAAGAAGGATTTGATGATTTTGGTTTGGATTGGTCAATGGATGGGAGTGTTCTCGATGAAGGAGCTGGTCCTAGGAGGGAGTCAGACTATTTAGATTTGGATTGGTTGATTGATCATGATGAAGGAGGTGGTCCTAGGATAGATGGATGTGGCCCCAAGATGGATGATGTAGGTTTGATCTTGGCTAGAGGAATTTCTATCTTTCTATGGGGGTGCACAAGGGACCATTGTGGAAGGGTACCAAGGTTTTTAGATTTGGTTTGTGAAGGAATACCCTTAGAGGGATGACAATGATTTAAATTAGTGGATCTCGAAGATGCTATTGTGGTGATGGGGAAGAAATTTTCACATGATTTGGTCTAAGGAAGGTGGAGAAATGTCTGGTTGTGTAGACGAGATTGGAGGGTCACCTATGGTTGCTGCAAGTTTTAGTGCTCTCCAATATTATTCAAAGGATGTGGGAGGAGAAGATGATGATGTAGGAGATGTGGTTATGATGGTCAATGTGGTAGGTGTAGGTAGAAGTGTAGAAAGAGGGATTGGGACTGATTCTATAGATGGTATGACGGGTAATGGTGGAATAGATGTGGATGGGGGAGTAGTATCCAATGAAGTGGATGAAGTATATGCTGGTGTGGGGTCGATGATAGATGTAGGTGTGGATAGAAGAAGGGGTGTTTAGATCATGTGGTTGATGAAGTATATGTGAGAGGGAGATGATGTAGGTTTTGGAATGTTTGACGTGGAAATGTGGGGTTATATGGAAGAGGTACGAATGCCTTCAATATTTGTCTTAGGTGTTTCATGAGGCATTGTGGATGTGTTTGTGGATTGGGGAGAAGTGATTGGTGTGATAGTAGATGTAGATGTGGGAAGATTAGGTGTGGAAGAGTGGGATAAAGTTAATGATGTGGGCATGGGTAAAGAGATGTGTGATAATGATGTCAAGACATACATGGGCGGATTTGTTGGCGTAGTAGATATAAGTGTAGTGATGGGTGTGTTTGGGATAGATGTGGCTAATGGGATAGTCATAGTAAGTTGGGGTAGGATAGGTGTGGATGAAGAGGTGGGTGTATTTGAAGCCAATGTGGATGTGGTAAGAGCAGGACTGGATGTAGATATGAGAGAAGTAGTGGAAGTTAAGGTGGCAGGTAAGGCAATGGTGGGTATGGTTGATACGAGGATAGCTCTCGAAGGATTCGTAGGCACAATATCAAGGATGGGAGTAGGTGATGATGAGATAAGTGGGGTAGATATGAAAGGAGGTATCTGGTGTATGGTGTTGATTGAAAATGGGTTATATTTTTTTGGTGGTGCTAGTGAAAAAAGTTTGTTGATGGTGGGTTAGGGAAGGATTTTTGAAAATGTCTGGGAGTGGTGAAGATCGTATTGGTTGAGGGGATGTAAGATATCGGGGAGGAGAAACATAATAATATGGTTGGGATTGGACATGAAGGTTTGATATATGAGAGATGGGAATGTTAATAAGTGAGATAGACACGGGGATGTCATACAAAGTAGGGGTGGTCTAATGTGGTGGGATAGATTCTAATGGTTGGTGTGATCTATGGAGAAATAAGTCACAGATGGGGCTAGACAGAGACAAGGATGAGATATCAATCATGGTAGATGTTTGTGTAGAACTCCTTGGGGAAATTTTGGTTCCATATTTAAATCAATAAAATCAAGTAGATAGTTTTTTTATTGTTTTTAATTAAGAAAATGTGAAAAATAGAAAAGGGGATGGATAATAGGGTACCTAAGAGAAGGTAGTTTGTCTGGTTTTAGGTTTGTTTTGGCTTGGGAGAGTCTTAGGCGGTTTCTATTGGGTGATGAAATCCCAATCAGTCTACCGGGTAGGATGTTGTTTAGATGTGTTGATTGATTTATGAGTTTTGGGTGTGTGTGAGGATTGTGAAATGCAACAAGTTAACCTCCTACTTAAACTATGTGAGAAAGCAGGATGCAAAAAAGAAAGGTTATTTTTAAAACCAAATCGAAGTGTGATCTTTCAATGAGGACACTTTTAGTGTGAGTTATCCTATGTGTCCTCCTCTCATATTGGAGGGTCATCTCACATGGGTTAGGTTTAGGGTTTCATGTGTGTCTTGCACTAGGGTTACTCAGCACCCTATATGTACCCCTTTACTATTCATTTATGAGCATGCCAAGACACTCGCTATCTTTCCTCTATGCAAGCTTTGTTTCTATTGAGCAAGTTCTTCCATCACTGATCAATTTTTTCTTGCAATCGCTGGTGCTATCATGATTTGTTGGAGTGGAACTACTTCGTGGTGCCTTGTTTCGATTCGATTCTCACAAAATCTTTTCATGGTATCAAAGTTGCACGACTTACCATCACACCAAAAGCTCAAATTTATGGTGAGAGGGATCTTGTCATGTTATTGATCGTGTTATTCAATTGCTACGCCAACATCCTCCGCATGATGGAGCCGGGTATACACCCAATCAAGCCCAAAACATTAGGGGAAGTGAAACCAGGAATTTCCCAGAGGTCACCCATCCCGAATTTACTCGGGGTGGTGCACTTAAGCTGTCTAGTATCGAGCTACACGACTTACCATCACACCAAAATCTCGAACCGATGGTGGAGAGGGATCTCATCGTGTTAATCGGTTGTTGCGCTAATACCCTCCCCGCACGATGGAGCCGAGTATACACCCAATCAAGGCCAATGACATATAAAGAGGAAGTGACACCAAGAATTTCCCGAGAGGTCACCCATCCCACAACTAACTTTGGGGAAGTGCACTTAACCATGCAGTATCGAGAGATACATGACTTTTCGTCACACCAAAAGCTCAAACTTTTGGTGTGATGGTAAGTCATGTAGCTCGATACCAAACGATTTGCCATCACACCAAAAGCTCAAACTTATGGTGGAGAGGGATCTCATCGTGTTAATCAACTACTACACCAATATGGTTTTTATTGAATCTAAAACAACTGCACGGGTTAGGTGCACAAATTCTTAGGCTTAGTTGTCAAGGACTAAGGGGTTTCCATTCCGCCAAATTCACCCGGGGCACGATCTCGGCCTCATCCCTTATTAACAATATCTCCTGACTTCACTTATAGTGAGAATTAAACCCTGGTGGGCTAATTAAGAGCCAACATCTTCACCATTGAGCCAAACATTATTCGATCCTTCACTAACAAGGTCACCCCCAAAGTAGTTCTGGGATGGGTGACCTCCCGGGAAATTCTCGGTGTCACTTCCTCTTAATATGTCGTTGGGCCTGATTGGGTGTATACCCGGCTCCATCGTGCGGGAGGGTATTGGCGTAGCAGATTGATTAACATGATGAGATCCCTCTCCACCATAAGTTTGAGTTTTTGGTGTGATGGCAAGTCGTTTGGTATCAAAGCTACACGACTTACCGTCACACCAAAAGTTCGAGCTTTTGGTGTGACGGCAAGTCATGCATCTCTGATACTAGAGGATTAAGTGCCTTGCCCCCAGAGTAGTTCTAGGATGGGTGACCTCCCAAAAATTCCCAATGTCACTTCCTCTTAATATGTCATTGGGCCTGATTGGGTGTATACCCGGCTCCATCGTGCGGGAGGGTATTGGCATAGCAACTGATTAACACGATGAGATCCCTCTCCACCATCAGTTCGAGCTTTTGGTGTGATGGTAAGTCATGTAGCTCTAATACCAAATGACTTGTTATCACACCAAAAGCTCAAACTTATGGTGGAGAGGGATCTCATTGTGTTAATCAATTGTTACGCCAATGCATTACACGCAAGAAAGTAAAGTATGATAAAGAAAGGAGAAAAACAAGGAAAAAGAGGAATACCTAGATAAAGCTTTTCATTTTTATCTAAACTTTAGTGAAGCAAGATCCAAAGGCCGAACCAACATGAGAAAGCAAGAAGCATGTTAGGAAATAAGAGATAAAATATGCGGAATAATCCCTTACAGAATCACAACAGTAGAAACTAATATGCAAAAAAATATTACAGATCTCAAATAAAAGTGCAGAATAAATAACACAACATAGAGAGACAAGATTTAATGTGGTTCACCCAATTTGGGCTACGTCCACCAAGAATCACTTACTCAAATTTTATTACAAGCCTCCACTCTCTCAATACAATACCCAGATCCATTTGGAGCTATGCTCAACAAACTCTACAAAATTCACACCTGAATTCAAAATACATCTGCAATACATTTGCTTGTATTTCTATCATATGCATAAGACCATATAAATAGACAACTGCTTAAGCAGTTTTACAAAACCATGGGTATCAAACAATGGGAAAAACAAAACCGTCCCATAAACCTATGGGTAGCCAAAGAGGCGGTTTTACAAAACAATGGGTACCGAAAAACCATGGGCCCAAAAACAGCCCATAATGGTTACCCATTACCCATGGGTTAATAAACCACCCATGAAAATTTACTTCGGGGGCTTCACCCCCAACCCCCGACCCGCTCACCGGCGAGCGGGACCGCCATAAAAATACCCGAGTGTAACACATAGAAGGTGTACCACACTCTAACATGAAAATAGGCTCCACAAACATAACAATCTCCCACTTGGAGACTGATTTCCACTGAGCAAGCTTCTCAACCCTTCACTGTCATCGCGAAGGCCAACCAAAGCTAAACATAGCTTTAGTTTATCCCTTGTGACCACCTTGGTCATCATGTCTATAGGATTCTGACTGGTATGAATCTTCTCCAACTTCAACTTATCTTCCTCCAAAGTTGTCATGATGAAGTAATATCTCAATTGTATATGCTTCATCCTGGAGTGGAAAGCAGAGTTCTTAGCTAGGTGTATAGCACTCTGAATATCACTATGCAGCTTACATTCCTCTTGCTTATGCCCCAACTCCTCAAGCAATTGTTGTAACCAAATCATCTCTTTGCTTGCCTCTGTGGCAGCAACATACTCAACCTTCGTGGTTGATAAAGCCACCAGCTTCTGTAGTCATGAAATCCAGCTCACTGTTGTCCCACCTACAGTATAAATATAACATGTCGTGCTCCTCCTGCTGTCTACATCTCCAGCCATGTCTGAATCTACATAACCACGTAAAGTGGTGTTTGATCCATTGTAGCACAAAACTATCCCCATGGTTCCTCTCAAATACCGAAGGATCCACTTTACTGCTTGTTAATGCTCTTTACCTGGATCACTCATAAATCTACTCACAGCTCCCATTGCATGGGCAATATCAAGCCTAGTGCACACCATAGCATACATCAAACTGCCAACTGCTGATGAGTAAGGTACCTTGGACATCTGGTTTCTTTCCTGCTCTGTCTTGGGACACTGCTCCTTTGATAACTTAAAATGGCCTACCAAAGGAGTCCTAACCGGTTTAGCATCCTGCATGTTAAACCTATCCAATACCTTCTTAATGTACTCTTCTGAGATAAAGTCAACTTCCATTCCTTCCTATCCTAAGTTATCCTCATACCAAGGATTTGTCTGGCTGCCCCCAAATCCTTCATATCAAAGGATTCACTTAGTTGTTTCTTGAGTACTTTTATTTTCTGCATGTTTTTACTGCTGACCAACATGTCATCAACATACAAACACATAGGATAATATAACTTCCATCCTCAAATTTCTTTGTATACACGCAATGGTCAGAATGACATCTAATATAACCTTGCTCCATCATGAAGCTATCAAACTTCTTATACCATTGACATGGAGCTTGTTTCAAGCCATACAAGTTCTTCTTCAGTTTACACACCATCTCCTCTTTACCTTTGACCTCATAGCCCTCTAGTTGTTGCATATATAGTTCCTCCTCCAAATCACCATGGAGAAATGCAGTCTTTACATCTAACTGTTCTAAGTGCAAGTCTTCTACTGCCACTATTCCAAGAACAATTCTAATAGAAGTCATTTTTACTACAGGAGAAAATATCTCATCAAAATCTATACCTTGTTTCTGTGCAAACCCCTTGACCACCAATCGGGCCTTATATCTTTTCTTTCCTCCTTCATCTTTAACTCTGTACACCCACTTGTTCTACAATGCTCTTTTGCCTTCCGGTAGCTTCACCAAATCCCAAGTCTGGTTCTCCATGAGAGACTTATGCTCCTCATCCATGGCTTGCTCCCACTTCTTACTGGCATCTACCTGCATTGCTTCATCAAAGCTCTCTGGCTCTCCACTATCAGTGAGTAATAAATAATAAAGAGAAGGAGAAAAATGTTCAGGTTCTTTTCTTACCCTAGAAGACCTCCTCACTGTAGGAGTTTGGGGTTCCTGTTGAGTAGGTTCCTGAACTGATTCATGGGTCACTTTCCCATCCGGAAGATCCTCTACCACTGCATATTCTTTCTTGGATTCTTCCTTGTTTTCCTGCAACTGTTGCTTATACATGACTTTCTCATTAAAGACCACATCCCTAGACCGAATGATTTTCTTGTCCTTAATACTCCAACATTTAAATCCAAAGTCATCACCACCATAACCAATGAAAGTACATTTTTCTGATTTAGCCTCTAGCTTGGTTCTATCATCCTTGTCTATATGAACAAACACCTCACATCCAAAGACTCTAAGAAATGAATAATCAAATTTCTTACCATACCATGCCTCCTCAGGTATGCCTCCATCTAAGGCACTTGAGGGTCCTTTGTTTATCAAGTACATGCTGCTCACCGCTTCTACCCAAAAATAAAGAGGCAGTCCTGCATGTATCCTCATGCTCCTAGCACGTTCCATTATTGTTTTGTTCATCCTTTCTGACACCCCATTCTGCTGCGGGTTCTGGAACCGTCTTTTTCCTGTGGATTCCATTCTTAGAACAATAATCATCAAATTCATTGCTGCAATACTCCCCTCCATTATCTGACCTGAGACATTTTAACTTAAGACCTATTTCATTCTCTACCAAGGCTTTCCATTTAACAAAAGTATCAAATACATCAGATTTGTTTCTAATACAATAAACCCAAACTTTCCTTGTTGCATCATCAATAAAAGTAACATAATAACTTGAACCCCAAGAGATGATACTTGAGTGGCCCCACACATCAAAATGTACCAGCTCTAACTTACTCTCTTTCTTCGTAGGTCCAACCTTGAGAAACCTTACTCGCTTTTGTTTCCCATATATGCAATTCTCACAAAAATCTAAACATATTTCTGTATATCCAGGAAAATTCTTCTTTATGATGTCCATGCCCTTATGGCTCATATGACCGAGCCTATAGTGCCATAATGTTGTAACTACATCGAAGCCACAAGATTACAATCATTAGTACTATCGGTGGTTAAATACAAGGTTCCAACCTTCTTACCTCTTGCCACCACAAGAGCACCCTTGGTGACCTTCCAAGAGTGTTGTAAATATCACAAGACAACCATCACTTCCCAATTGCCCCACCGATATCAAATTTCTCCTTAATGTAGGACATGTCGACATCCTTCAATAGCCATGTATTCCCATTACGCATCTTAACCTGAACAAACCTTTTCCAACTATACTGCAAGGCTCATCATCACCAAGAAAAACATGCCCAAAATCCCCTTGAACATAATCAACAAAATAATGCCTATGTGGAGTAGCATGAAAAGAAGCCCCTGAATCTAAAACCCAAGATTCATTAATATTATGCAAAGAAAGAATCAAAGCATCCTGACATACATTACCGATGCCACATTTGCCTCCTTGTTTTCTTCCTGTTGTTTCTTCTTGTCTCGAAGCTCCCAACAATCCTTCTTTGCATGCCCAGACTTTCCATAGTTCCAACATACAATCTTGCTCTTGGATTTTGACCTTACCCGATCTTTCGATTTTCCACGGTTTCCTCTATTCTTCTGTCTCCCTCTAGTTTCCACTGTCAAAGCATTCCCTAAAGTAGAAGATTCCTAGAGCTTTTTCTTCGCATTTCCTCGCTTAGAATCACCCCTACAACATCCTCAAACTTCAACTTGAGTTAGCTGGAACCGAGTTGCTTACCGCCATTACCAGGCTATTCCAACTTTCAGGTAAAGAGCACAAAATTAATAAATCCCTAACTTCATCAAATTCTATTGTAACTAAAGCTAGCATATTCACAACCGTATTGAAATCATTTAAATGATCTGCTACTGAACTATTCTCGAGACATCTTCATATTAAACAACTTTTTCATTAAAAATATCTTGTTAGAGAAGCGAAGGTTTTTCATATAATTTCCTAATGCATCCATTAGATCTTTTGTAGTTTTTTCCTTTGAAACATTAAATAATACCGAAGATGCAAGACATAGCCGGATCATTCCAAGTGCCTTCCGATCCAACAAATCCCATTCGCATCTGTCATACTCGAGGGTTTGTTCACCTTCTCAGACAACGGAGTATAAAGATCCTTCTGATAAAGGTAATCTTCCATCTGCATCTTCCAAAGACTGAAATTCTGCCCGTTGAATTTATCAACCCTAGATCTTCCATCATCTGCCATAGCTCCCACTCAAGATAAAACTTTCCCTATGATTCAACACTTCAACAAACCAAACCAGGCTCTAATACCAATTGTTAGGAAATAAGAGATAAAATATGTGGAATAATCCCTTATAGAATCGCAACAGTAGAAACTAATATGTAAAAAATATTACAGATCTCAAATAAAAGTGCAGAATAAATAACACAACACAGAGAGACAAGATTTAACGTGGTTCACCCAATTTGGGCTACGTCCACCAAGAATCACTTGCTCAGATTTTATTACAAGCCTCCACTCTCTCAATACAATACCCAGATCCGTTTGGAGCTATGCTCAACAAACTCTATAAAATTCACACCCAAATTCAAAACACATCTGTAATACATTTGCTTGTATTTCTATCATATGCATAAGACCATATAAATAGACAACTACTTAAGCAGTTTTACAAAACCATGGGTATCAAACAATGGGCAAAAACAAAACCGTCCCATAAACCTATGGGTAGCCGAAGAGGCGGTTTTACAAAACAATGGGTACCGAAAAACCATGGGCCCAAAAATAGCCCATAACGGTTACCCATTACCCATGGGTTAATAAACCACCCATGAAAATTTGCTTCGGGGGCTTCACCCCCAAACCCCCCTGACCCGCTCACCGGTGAGCGGGACCGCCGTAAAAATACCCGAGTGTAACACATAGAAGGTGTACCACACTCTAACATGAAAATAGGCTCCACAAACATAACAAAGAAGAGCCTCATGTTGTAGTGTTATTAGAAGATAGAAGAAGTAAGAAGATAGAAAAGAAAGGGATCACCTAAAGGGTGGTCCCACCAGGCATGCCAGAATGTTGATATAATTTCTTGTTCAATTCAAGTTAATGAGTTAGCTACTAAATAAATTACACAACTCAAAACATGGAGGGTTTATAGTACCTCAGAAGTGTGATATACGTGGATGAATGAGCACCGAGTAGTTGATCCTTGATGTAGCTGATGACCTATAAATAAGATAGAATGAAAAGGAGATTGATTAGATGGGATATGAGGGTTTCCCAAATAATGTCGGCTCCAAGAAGTGTGACCTTCCTTTCATAGATGTCAACCCTCATTTGTTTAGAAAGATTGAAGTAAAAGATGATTGGAAAATAGCATGCGAGAAATAAAGATAGTACCGAATCTAATAATAATCAAGATCGATCTAGAACCGATTTAATTGAAAGAATCAGTAACTTAAATGTTACAGTGCGGGTTAACAACAACCCGCAGACACTCGCAGAGGGAGGTTGATGGCGACCTGAGAGTGAGGATCTGGAATGTAAGATGAATATGAAAACCCTGCAAGATTTGGATAAAATTTGGATGCAACAGAGGCTTTTGTATGTTGGAGTCAACCTGTAGAAGGGATCTGAGGGAGTAGAAACTAGGAAAATGATAGACAACTGGGATTGAAAAGGGTAGATTGAGAATTAGGACCCTAGTTGATGGCGACCAGGGTGAAGCGATGATGACTGAGATGTAGATGGATTAATTTTAGTGCAATAGAGAGACTCGATGGTGGTTTAGCATGTTGGGCAAAGACCGAACACATGCAGAGGTTGGAGATGGCTATGGAAATATAAAACAACACATAAGGATGGGTCGGTGGTGATCGACAAGATCGATGATGACTGCAACAAGGTTGGAAAAAGTCGAGTCAAAAGGATGAAATGGATGACCTACAAGTAAAGAAGCTAGAAAATAAGGTTGATGATGAAGCTCTAAATGTTTTTAAGGATGACCTACTCCTGTAAAAGGTTAGATACAAGGAAAACAACGATAATACGATAAAATTTGAATAAAGCAACACAAATATAATGATAATCTCATGAAGGATGATTGTGAGTGATGCAAGTACATTCCAAAGAGGTTCGGGAGGTCTATAACTGTTACAGGAATGCTCAGGCATGAGAGTCAATTCACAAGTCACAAGAAAGCTCCAAAATTTACATGCATCTGATGATTTCGATTGATTATGGAAATATTTAACTTAGTTTTATAGGGTTGGCGGTAACAAGGTTGGGTCACCTCTGACCACGGGGAAACTTTCCCCAATGGGGTGGATTTTTTTGCTTTGGGTTGGGATTTCATGTTTTCAAGGAGGGAAAAAGTTTCTTTAAAGCTTATGTACGGGATTAGGTTGCTTAGGGATGAATCATGGGTAGTTAGAAGATAGGGATGGGTAGAAAAATCATAGGGATTTATATTTAGGATAAAAGCATCCTAAATAGCAAGTCCATTAGGGCATAGTGGATGTGGATATTAACCAATTTATTAATTAATGGGAATTAATTAATTAATGTGAATTAATAAGGATTAATGATGATAGGATAATAAGCGGGCAATTTATTAAATAAAGGAGGATGAATTAAATTAAGGGTGGCCTAGATAGGATCATAGCAAAATATGTGCACAAGAGCAGACAAGGGTAGAGATACCAAATTTAGGTGTCTACAAAAAGTACCACCAAATCTATAATGCATGAATAATAACAACCAAGTCCATATCATGTGTCATATAATTTTTTTCATGGGTTTTAAGTTTTATAGATTCATAGGTTATCAACCAACCATCTTAAATTAATACTCACCCATATCCATCCCTAAAAGCATTCATCATTATAATGAAACTTCCATTAGGGTTTGGAACTCTAAGAATTGGTGTCATCATCAACTTTTCCATGAAAAGGCCATGGATTTCACACAGTTCTTTGTTCATTCGAACTTTGTACTTTTTTCTAAAAATCCTTACTATGGTTGGAAATCTTGAAAATCCTAGCACAAACTTCCTATAATCTCTAACCAATCCCATAAATATACACACTTCATGCATGAACCTAGGAAACTATCCAATCCATAATAGATATTATCTTAGTTGGATCAATAGATATATGATCTATAGAGACGATATATTATTTGTAGAGTGATATACCCCAAATACTATACCCTCTTTTGGGAGAAGTAACACTTTGAAAACTTAGAAAAAAGCTTACGATGTCAAAACCATTATATAACCAACTTCAAATGATTAATATGTTCTTCGTTAACCTTGGAATAAATCAAGATGTTGTTAAAAAATACAAGCACAAATTTATCCAAGTAATCTTTGAACACGTTGTTCATCAGGTTCATAAAGGTGGTAGATGTATTTCTAAACCTCAAGGTGATGCCTAGCCTATTTAGCTCCACTTCCTTGACTTTAACTCATCACACAACCTTAGCCTTTGCACTATTAGTCAACTCCCAAAACAACCCTTTCTTGAGAAGACGAGGTAATTTAGATGATATGAAAATCAACCCATTGCTCGCATTGGTTCCTAGGAACTTGATCATTCTTCATACACTTCTATAAGGTTATGCTCTCTGGAACTTGATCAATCTCAAAAACCTACATCTACCTTATAAAGATGAGAACAAATAACTTGATCATCCTATCATGCAGTTTAGATCTTAGGTAGTAAATTTTTTCATTAGCAAGGTGAGGTCAAGGTATGTCTCCATGGAGCATCTCAAACATTATACATAATTGTTCCTTAGGGGTTCAAACACTAAATTAAATATTTTGTTTGGTTTCATGGCCTATGGCATAAACTTTCATAATTACCATGTCTCATAAAATTGGAAACCACACTCATGGGACAAGAGATCATTATTCCCAATCCTCTCTTATAACACTTACACTCCTTGATCAACCTATACACCCCCCTTATGCTATCAAGTATACATTTGCATGCATATGCTATTTGGAACATCAATGAGTTCACAAGAGCTTCTTATAACATCGGACCAGACATGACATCATATGTAGATAGTTTGTAATGGTTTCACTTACCTATGTGACTGGTCCCTTGCTTCACTTGTTGAATTCATTAGCACTTGACTAAATCTGAGATGCTCTACAACACTCCTCCATAATTCAGGCTTTAAAATCCTTTCACTAAGCTTCGATCTCTCTCGTAGACATGTAAAGATTTGACTTTCCAATTTCATCATGCAAAACTTTGGCTCAAGAACAAACAATCTGCAACAAAATTTTGTCATGTATATCTTTTTCTGTAAAATTCTAATTGCTCTAAAAATTTGATATATTTTAGAAGTATCTACAAAGAACATATGTTCTGAATTGCATCCTTTTTGTTTGGAATTTTAAAGTTATGATTGTTTTCCCAGGAAGACATTACATCAAACAATTTGCATGCTTTCTCATTAGTAAAATTTCTGTCATCAATAAATTTTTACTAACTCTTTATTATGACTCCAAACTTATTTTATTTACAAGATGGATGACCAATGGTCATACGTTCCAAATTTCAACTCTTCACTCCTCCTGTTTCATAAGTTATCAAAAATTCTTCTCACTATACCCTGTCTTTGGTTTCATAGTTTACTACCCCTAATATTGTCATAGATGTTAGGCACTTGTGAAGTTAAATTTATATGATTCCTTTTTTATATCCATGAGGGTCTATCAAAGGTCATTAGTTCCAAAATTCAGAGGATGATACCTTGAAATTACCTAGATAGGCTAATTTTCTCTTCAACCCTGTCCTAAGGTATGTTAGAGCTCGAAAGGAGGTAATTTGAAGACACTTTCTTGTCTAATCATTATTATGGTATAAAACCAAATGCATAAACTTTGTGGCATCATAATGTAGGTTTTTATTCACATGAAAAAGGTCTGTAGATGTTTTCCATGCCTAGAACCATATGAACTCCAAATGAAAATACAAGCACATCCTCATAAAATAGAACAAAGTATAGGGAAGTTCACATCCATTATGATCTTAAACACATAGTTACATTCTTTATTCCATTTCATCATTAGAAACATGACTATATAACACGTAGAAGGATATAAAAATTTACAAATAGTAGCTTACTTCACATTTCTTGGTGTTTCCATACAATACACTGTCAATCTTTGTCCAATTCTGCCCTCTCTTCATCACTCTCCCTCTGCCTACCTTGTCTTACATACACCATACTAACTTTTTTATACCTTCTTATCTTCTCTCCCCTATGGAGATTCTCAACCCTCGTATTATGCAAGAACACATCATTCTCACTATATTGATCCTTTATTCTAAATTAAAACATTATATCCTATAGTTGAGATATTCTCTCAACTTATAACTAGAATAGATATAGATGTGTTGGACAACTTTCATATGATTATGCAAGCTCCCATATATTCTCCACCATATCATAGGACACATAATCCTTATTCCTACATAGCATAGTCAACAAAATTCTCACTTTTATCCAGTTGTAACTATGAGAATTTACATAAAAATTCAAATACAAACATAACACGATTTTTGGAGGGATGCTAACTATTCAAACTTCTAGTGCATAGTTCAATTCCTTGAGAAGGCTTATTATAACTTGTTTATTCATCAAGCATCATAGGATGCTCCTACATCAGACTCCTTGGGTAAGAAAATATTTGAACTCCTATTCAAATGTAGTGTATTTTCATCATCTCTTCCTTCTTCTTTGTATGCTGGGTCCCATGGTCTTCTTTGAAGTATTAGTGTTTGGATTTCCTTGATGTGGTCTTTGTCTCTAATCTTATTGGTTCTCTCTTTCTTCTTGTATGTCTTACTTATTATCTCTTTCTCAGATACAAAACTCCATGTTTCTTCTTCATTATCATTCATGTCTTCTTGTTCTTCTTGGTTTAAGAGTTTTATCATTGAATTAATGACTTCATTCATCTCACTAACTTCTTGACCTGCATTCAAAACATCAAAAGTAATATTAGATATAAAAATTGAGGTCATACAATCCATTGATTTTTTTCATGTTGTTTTTTCCCCTTCTTCATTGCTTCTTCAATGACATTCCTCAAATTTTCCTTCACAATTTTGTCTTGTTCTTGCCTTGTATCAACTTCAAGATAGTCAATAAGTTTTTCATTATGATTTGGATCCTCAAAAAATCTCTAGAAGGGTTTAGAAGTTCCTTTATCTTCTCCAACTCTTCACTTAAGGTGATATCATCCATATCTTCATATCCTTCATCATATTTAGGATGTAATTTTGCTTCTTCACCTTTGTTTTCTTCCTTGAAGTCTTGTCTTTCATCAACATATGGTTTCACTACTTCTTGTCTCAAGAAGTCTTCATGAGTTTCATCCAAGAGGTATGAATCCTCTTCACTCTTTTCCATTACTTGATCATAATAATTATTTTTTCATGCCAACTTAGATCATTCTCCTTTTTCATATAGGTTAGCATAGGCATCTCATTCCACATTTCATCTTCTTCTAAGCTGATTTGAGATAATAAATCAGAAGTATCATCACTCACATCATCACAAACAATTTTACCTTTCATCTCTTTTATAATACTCTCATGCTCCTGGAATGAATCTTATATGTTCATCACTACACCTTCATTTTCTTGCTTGTTTGGATTGGATTTAACTCTCTTCCAGTGGCTTCTTGGTATTGTTATCAATTTATCAAGTCCATAATCATTACCTACACCTTGTTGAGATGTATCTCCATTGCTTCTTTCATTCTTGGCCACCCATTTTTGAGTTTTCACCTTAACAGTTGATTTCTTGAGCCATTTAGGAATCTTGTAACCATGTCATTGTGCCAATTTTGAGAGATCAACTTGATTCTTATTTTCAACATATTACACACTTGAATTTGCATTAGAATTATGAACAAAATCAGATTTTGAAACAAAAATTATCTTCTTAAGAACCTTTTGTTTTGATGGATGTTCTTTCATGAATTGGCTTCTTGAAAATTCCTCCTTGCATGCATGACTGAAATCTGCATTTGAATTATCATTCATGTTTGCCATAGCATGTTATTTGATGACATTTATTTTCAAGATTCCATTGTTCACAAAATTCTCATCTTGATGAATTTGATTTACCTCTTCTGGATCATCTTCTAGAACATCATAAAATTCAGAATTTGATTCATTTTCTTCTTTACTTGCTTGTTGTTGTGTTTTATTAGCCTCTTCTTCTTTCATAGATGCTTCAAAATGTATCTCTTCCTTGTGAGCTGTCACAAATTTCTCATTCCTCCATCCCTTCTTAATATGTTATTTATTTGACCCATTTCTTGCTAGCTTCAAAGTCATGTCCTCGATCTTCTCAATATCATCCTTCATACCTATATACATAAACTTAAACACAAAGTTAGATAATATAACAAGATACCAGAACATCTTTATAAGTACCTCCTTCATGGACACTCTACTCTTCTTCTCATTTTTTTCTCAAGTGCTTATTTTGACACTTATTTTATGTTTTCTACAATGATAACTCTCTTCACTTCTTCGCATGATAACTCATTCTTATGTATCCTTCAATGAGTACCTTTCTCTCTTCCCAAGGCAATCAGCTTTTGCCTTTTCTTCTTCTCCATCGGTAGAAAGCTTGGTGGCCACTTTACCTTCTTTCTCATCTTCCATCCAAATTCTTGCATTTTCTCAACCATGAGCTCTACCTCTGCTATCTTTTTTTTAATCTCCTCTACTTCTCTTTGGTACTCTTCCTCTTCCTCTTTATGTTTTCTCCTCCTCTCTCTTTCTTGTCTCTCTTTTCTTTGGTTCTTGTTTCTCTTATGTAGTTCTCTCATCATTCTTATCATTTTCTCAACCTCCATCTTACCTCACTCGAGTCTCTTTCACCTCAATCTGTTGGTAGATCATCCAAGCTTTCTTCTTGGATCTTCTAGAGCAATTCACTATGCCCTTCTTCAAACCTTTCTTGGCTTCTTCTTCTCTTAAGCCTTAATGGATTGACTTCCTTCTTCTGACAATCACCTGCAACTACATTACATCATTCAATATTAACAAAATAAGAATATAAAAAGAATTTTTCATGCTCTAACACCATAAATGACACCTAGCCTAGCTCATATCCACTTCCTTGACTTTAGATCATCGCACAACCTTAGCCTTTGCACTATTAGTCAACTCCCAAAACAATCCTTTCTTGAGAAGACGAGGTAATTTAGATGATATGAAAATCAACCCATGCTCTGCATTGGTTCCTAGGAACTTGATCAGTATTCATACACTCCTATAAGGTTATGCTCTATAGAATTTGATCAATCTCAAAACCTACATCTACCTTATAAAGATGAGAACAAATAACTTGATCATCCTATCATGCAATTTAGATCTTAGGTAGTAAATTTTTCATTAGAAAGGTGAGGTCAAGGTATCTCTCCATGGAGGATCTCAAACATTTTACATAATTGTTCCTTAGGGGTTCAAACACTGAATTAAATATTTTGTTTGGTTTCATGGCCTATGGCATAAACTTTCATAATTAAAATGTCTCATCAAATTGGAAACCACACTCATGGGACAAGAGATCATTATCCCCAATCCTCTCTTATAGAACTTACACTCCTTGATTAGCCTATACACCCCCTTATGCTATCAAGTATATATATGTATGCATATTCTATTTAGAACATCAATGAGTTCACAAGAGCTTCTTATAACATCATAAACCAGGCATGACATCATATGTAGATAGTTTGTAATGGTTTCACTTACATGTGTGATTCGGTCACTTGCTTCACTTGTTGAAGTCATTAGCACTTGACTAAATCTGAGATACTTTGCCACACTACTCCATAATTTGTGATTTGAAATTATTTCATTAGGATTCTAATCTTTGTATACATGTAATGATTTGACTTTCCAACATCATCATGCAAAACATTGGCTCAAGAACAAACAATCTAAAGAAAAATTTTGTCATGTACATATTTTGTTGTATAATGCCATTTTTTCTAAAAATTTAATATCTTTTATAAGTCTCTACAATGAACATATGTTCCAAATTTCATCCATTTTTGTTTTGGAATTTGAAAGTTATGAGTTTTCCTGAGCAGACATTACATCAAACAGTTTGCATGCTTTCTCATTAGTAAAATTTCTATCATCAAGAAATTTTTAATAACTTTGTCTTGTAACTCCAAACTTTTTTTATTTACAATAGGGATTACCAAGGTTCATACATTCCAAATTTCAACTCTTCACTACTCTTGGTTCATAAGTTACCACAAATTCTTCTCACTATACCCTATCTGGGTTTCACAATTTACTACCCCTAATAATGTCATAGAGTTTAGGCACGTGTGAAGTTAAAATGATATGATTCCTTTTGTATCTCCATTACGGTCTATCAAAGGTCATTAGTTCCAAAATTCAAAGGATGAGACCTTAAAATGACCTAGATAGGCTAATTTTCTCTTCAACCCTATCCTAAGGTTTGTTAGAGCCCGAAAGGAGGTAATTTGATGATACTTTCTTGTATGATCATTCTTATGGTCTAAAACCCAATGCATAAAATCTACGGAATCATAATGTAGGTTTGTATTCACATGAAAAAAGTCTATATAGGTTTTCCATGCCTAGAACCATATGAACTCCAAATGAAAATACAAGCACATCCTCGTAGAACAAAACAAAGTATAGGGAAGTTCACATCTATTATGATCTTAAACACAAAGTTACATTATTTATTCCATTTAATCATTACAGACATGATTATATAACATGTAGAAGGATATAAAACTTTACAAAAATGATCTTACTTCACATTTCTTGATGTTGTCATACAATACATTGTCAATCTTTCACCAATTATGCCCTCTCTTCACCACTCTCCCTCTTCCTGCCTTGTCTTACACACACCATACTAAAAATTTTCTACCTTCCTATCTTATCTCCCCTATGGATATGTTTGACCCTATTTTTATGTAAGCACACATCATTCTCACTATATTGATCCTTTATTCTAAATTAAAACATCATATCCTATAGTTGAGATATTCTCTCACTTATAACTAGGATAGATATAGTTATGTTGGACAACTTGCATATGGTTATGAAAGCTCCCATATTTTATCCACCATATCCTAGGACACCTAATCCCTTTTCCTACGTAGCATATTCAACCAACTTCTCACTTTTATTCTCATGTAACTATGAGAATTTACATACAAATTCAAATACAAACATAACATGCTTTTTGAAGGGAAACTAACTATTCAAAAATTTAGTGCACGGTTCAATGCCTTGAGAAGGCTTATTATAGCTTGTTTATTCATCAATCATCATAGGATGCTCCTGCATCAAAATGGTACAACTGTGAGATCATAGTGCCCATAATGAGTTTGAAAAACCATTTTATGGATATCCTTGTCGTTATCCTCATCTAATGATATCATGCCCGAAGATCTATCTTGGAAAATATTGTGTTCCCTCGCATTTGATTAAAGAGATCATTAATACATGGCAAGAGATATTGGTTCTTTATTGTAGCTTTATTTAACAATCTATATTCCACTAACAATCTCAAGGTGTTGTCCTTCTTTACTTGGTACTCCCTGATGTGAGACCGTAGGACGTATCAAACCTTTACACAAAAACTTCGGGAAAATGAGCATTTTGTTCCAATAACTCTGTAGTTGTCATCATGTAGGGTACTTTTGAAACAAGTCCCAAACCTAGCACTATATCAATTGAGAAGTCAAACTCTCACTTAGAAGGTAGCCTATGTAGTTTCTTTGGGAAAATGACCTAAAAATATCACAAAAATGGGCATTCCTCTATTGAGGGTTCTTGATTTTCATCAATTTACGATATCTAAACTATATAAAAATGCATCCTTGTCTTCTAGCTTTATTAAGTTGTGTTGTGGATATATGCCTAAGGTTGAAATCTCTTTTTCTACCTAAATAATGGTTGGATAACCAAAATCATCCATGCATTCCAATTTCTGGAGAAACAATCTACCTTATCCTTATGTTGGGTTACCTAGCTTACCCCCAAAATGACATTGTAAGAACCTAAGGGTACTATGAATAGATTTACCTTTGTGGTGAACTTAGGTAATTTTAATTCCATGTCAAAGATACATTGTTCTACCCGATATTTAATCTTATTTCCATATTGAATGATCCATGTGTTTTCCATATATCCCACTCTTCTAGGAAATTTATATAATAAATCATGAGAAACAAAGGATTCAATAACTACAATATCTATAAGAATCGATACAATTAAAATGAACAACATACCCAAGTCCTAGATGAGTGTAGATTTATGTTTAACTTTGGCGTTTTTCCACAATCGATTGGATCCTCTACTTAAAAACTTCTCACTAATTTAGGAGGGTTTTCCTTTGCTGGAAGTTTCCTTATCCTTTTGAGGGAAATTGTTGGTGAGTATTCACCTCCACATTTGAAACATAATCCAAGATGTCCATTCATTTTTATCCTCTTACTTTTTATCATTGATGTCACTCACATTGTTGTCCTTTTGAAGTTATTTCTGAATTGCTAGTTTTGAGATTCTAGTGGAGCTATTTGAAATGGTAAGAGCAAGTTTACACAAAATATACAATTGAATTATTATGTTGCAAACATGATACAAATATATAGGAGACATATATCCTATAATTGGGGATGCTCTAATCCTATAATCTCCCAACCTATTAACCAAATAACACTACCCACATATTATTGTTGTTTTTCATAACAATAATATACCAAACAATATATTATAACTTAGGTAATAGTATAATTACTATATACCAAAGTAAACTACTAAATGTAAATACTACTTTTCATAACATTCCCCCCTTAGTGTTTATATGGTATAAAAACATTTACACACTCATCTATAATATTCTCACCCCTGTGGCATGTCTAACTATGTGACTCATGACCTTGACACAAAATAAAATATCTCTCCTTCCATGGTTTTAAATAGTCTTACCACAAACATTGACGTGACATGAACACATCAATTGTCCAACTCATGTGGTTTTCTAGATCTCCCAGAAATATTTTCAAGATTCATGAACTGAGTTACTCTATTGCTTTTGTTCACCACTATGCTTGTACATCAAGGAAGTATATAGGAATCAACTTACGTATTAAAAATTGAAAACTCACATTGGAAAAGATTTCACATTACATCCCATAAGAATCACAATGTTCTTAATTGCAGTCATTGTTATCGATCTCGCCACTCGATCTCAAACAACAAAGGAAACTGCCACTACCACTGGAAGATTCCCTTGACTTTAGCTAGTTTGGTGCATAATGGAAATGGAACATTGGTGTCATGCCCCCCACAATGTGAAATTTCCACTTATTCATCAAATAGGAACACTGAAAAGTGAATCGTATCATACTACATACTATTATTTGGATCGTGGTGTCTAGATCATTCTACACATGATCACCATTATTAGTGAACATATTCACTAGCTGACCATCTTCCAAAAAATTACAATAGTCGGAGGATCACCACAGTCATCTACTTTTATACAATTGTTTTTCCATTATCCACACACCACACTAAAAATTAAAAAAACTAAAATCCACATCACATAACTAAAAAAACAAGTCACTGTACTAGAAGTGCAGCCCCATCGTTGGCAATTGATGAGAGGTTGCTAATTGACCTCCAAACTAAAATGCATGTGTCCTCTAGTGTCATACTACTAGCTCAGCTGGATGTGATCATGAAGCTCAAAAAATATAATTTCCCCCTCGATTTGGACTTGGACATTGGGTAAAACTGAAAAATGGGTCCATAAGGCATGTATTTTTAGTTTTCAAAATTTTACAATGACACAAAATTTGAAAAAAATTAAATTTGACTCACAATGTCAACTAACGAAACAAAGACTTACAACACCACAAAATTAAAATTTATGATGACTCTACAATTAATCGACAAAAGAGTGTAATCATAAAATCATGCACTTTAGACATTATTTATCCCAATCTCATACTACTATTTAGAAGGTTCTTGAGTGAAGCGAGTACTAATTAACCCCCGTCTTTTGCCCATGTTGTTTTATTTTATTTCATCATTACTTTCCCTTTTCATCCACATGCTCAGTCCATTTAGGTCATTTCCCATTATTTTATCCTCGATTGGGGCACTCGAAGCTAGTGTTGGGGCACCCGTGGGCACCCTGGTCCCACCAGGGGCACCTCGGTCCCACCAAGACTCTGTCATTTGTACCTTTTCACTTTCTCGTCACTTTTGGGATCTTTCTAGCCATTTTACATCTTTATCTTTCTTTTGGTTGGCCTTTTCAAGGTTAATTACGAAATTAGATCAAGAGAACCCTATAAATATAAAGTTATGAGACCATAATGAGGGACCTAGAATCACTTACTACTATCACTTCATCTAGAGTTACATCCATCTATTACATTAGAGATCACTTGCATCCACATAGCTCCATCATCAAGGCACAAGGCTAGGACATTTGCATCACACTTCATAAGGGGGATTCTATTTTATTCCATGCACACATTCTACTACATTTTCTACACATAGTTATTACTCGCTACTTCACAAAGTGTGACTGACACAAGAGCAACCTAGGGCATGTTCACACACACTTGCACATAGAATTACATCGGGTTTGAGATGTAGTGCAACACTCAATTAGTAAGTCTACCATTGTTGCAGCTAAGGTCAATCGACCCCTTCATATGCATTTTTATTTTTAGGGTTTGATGTTTGTTTTTAGGTCTTGCAGGTCTTTCTCTCATCTTAGAGTATTGGCAACATCTAGGGCAGGATAATGAAGTTGATACGACACACAATGAAGTTTCTAGGTTACTTTCCAGCCCTATGGAGATCGGGCCAGAGATTTTACATATACTAGGGCACCTAGATTGTAGACAAGAGCACCCACAGGCACCCCAGTCCTCCTTTAGGCACTCCAGTCTAGCTAGATCCTCCAGATCCATCCTTTTCGGGACTTCTGCATAGTCATTCCTGCTTATGATTTTTCCAAGTCACCTCTGTGACACTCTCGACATACATCTATTAATCAAGTGATTTCTTTCCTCTTCCTTTTTGCACATTAGGGTTAGCATTTCCTTTTGCATAATTATTTAGCTCATTTACATTTTTATTTATTGCATTTATTTACTTTATTACAGTTGTTCATAGCTTAGATTAACTATCCCCACACTACATAGTCTATTTTTAGTTAATCATTTTAGTGAACCTAACTTGATCATTCATGCTTCTAGGTTCCTCATTCGTAACTTGTTCATCCTAGGTTTGGTCATCATGAGTATATCCCTTAATGATTATCTTCTTAAGCATCCTAATTTACTACATCAATTTTAATAGCTCCTTACTACTTCTCACCTTCATACAAACCCTTATTTTCTACATCAAGCATTTGAAGATGCCTTTTCTCAACCCATTGCCTCTACATCTTCAGAAATTGACCCACCTTTGTATGTTGTGATTAGCATCCATAATATGGGTATCAAGCGTGTTTTAGTTAACATTCCCTCTGATTTTAATCTATGTCCCATGTCATTCATCGAACATTTAGGACTTTTTTTTCTCATATTAATCCATCTCGACTTTCCCTACAATACTAATAGTTTAGTGCATCCATTCCTTGGTCTTATTACACTACCCATTACCCTTGGGCCTAAAACCCTACACATTATGTTTTTTATCATGGATTTCTTAGTCCCTTATAATTTTTTACTAGGTAGGCCATGGCTTTATGCCATGCAAGCTGTAGCTATATATCAAGGTCTTAAATTTCTACATGAAGGTATTGAGTATACCATTTTTCATGCTTCTGATCCCTTCAAATGTTATGACCATAATCTTAACATCACTACACATCATTCTCCACCTAGGGAAGAACCACCACACTTATCATCCCTCGACAAGTATCATTTGTGTGATAGATATAGTTTCTTTTATACCACCGCTACTAATACTACTATGATTCCTTATCGGGGCATGTCCGGTCTATGGACATCACTCTATCATATACACCTTCACATGGATCACCTACCCAAGACGCCCACCATTCACTTGCACACTCTTCATCAATGACTCATATTGGGAACACATTCCATTTGATCCTACTTATAAACTAGTTGATTTAAAAATGTGTCACATTACGAAGCAAAGAATTCTCACCAATTTTGAGTCATCAATGGATTGACATCTACATAATCTCCTGGAATGAAAACAAAGAGTAAACCAGAGAGATCCAATGAACTTTATAGTAGAGAAATCTAAGAAAATAGACACATCGAAACGTGATCTCTCTCGCATTTCCGTTTATATTCGAGAATGAAAAAGGTGGAAGTACAAAATTTTAACTTCAACAACCCAAACTTGATAATAATGTGCTTAGAAGGAAGGAAATGCAACTTGATTTATAAACAAAATATGGTAAAGGAAAATATACTTTTGTGTTAAAATCTTCCTATCCCAATTATTACGTAAATGATTTTTCATTCTCCTCTCTCCGGACTCTCATAGGTATTGTTTTTCTCCGATACCAAATGAAATGGGAAGAGTAGGTTTACACAAAGAATACAATTGAAATATTATGTTGTAAACATGATGTAAATATATAGGAGACGTATATCCTATAATGGAGATGTTCTAATCCTATAATATCTCAACCTATTGACCAAATAACACTATCGAATATCGTTGTTGTTATTCACAACAATAACATACCAAACACTATATTCTAACTTAGTGAATAATATAATTACTATATACCAAAGTAAACTACCAAATGTAAATACTATTTTTCCTAACACTATTTTCCCTTTTAGTGTCCTTTTTCTAGTATGTTTTCTTTGTGCCAGAAGGAGACGTTGGTTGAAATTGACCTTTCTTCATCTCTTCATGAAAAGCTACCATGGCTTGAATATTTTGCTCCAACTTTATGGTTTTTTCAAATATTACATCCATAGTAGATAGCCCATGGACATCTACTTCACCTCGATATCAATATTCAACCCCGAATAAATTTCCTTATTCTAAATTTTTCATCCTTTTAGTACCAAGGAATGTACTTGTGATGTGTCTATTTCCCATCTATCTTTAATTAACATTTATACATAAATAAATATATTGAGATTGGATTTAAATTGAACACATCAAATAAACATTTCATCTGATGACATTTTATAAATCAAATAATAAAAAACAATATTGTAAATTATAATTTATAGTTTTCAAGTTCAAAATGCATCTCTAAAGATAAACTTCTTCAATAGTCAATTTTTCCAGGTAAGCCAACAATGATCGCACACTCAACAAAGAGGAACCAAACGTTTTCTTGTGTCACGATGCAAAAACAACATTCACTTGGCCTTAGCCAGGAAACTGAGATGTGCACTTTGTGCCATCCTTCGACCCACTCAACAACACCCCATCTCATCGTTATTTAGAATGTTACAGTCTACATCCCTTTACCAATGGACAAATACATAATTCCTTATCTTTATCAGGGATTTTATCGGGATCTCTAATAAATAATTAGTGCACACAAAGTTACATGAAAATTTAAATCACTAACAAGTAGATGCAATACGACAAATCTCACAAGTACCATAAAAATGGTTTAAAACATGAAACACTAACTCTATTGAATAACTCAAGTGTAGTGTATAAATAGGATTGTTGTGTAACTCCTCCATGGGAATATTCCCAGAATAAGAAGGGGAGTTACATTCTCAAAATATGAATTTAACTCCTATGATAGACTATGATGCTCTATGACATGTAAGACATGTCATAGTAACTCTATGAAACACTATGACACCTAAGAAAGATGAGTCAACATGTGTGTAGGATAATCCTAATAAACTAATAAAAGGAAAATAAATATCCTACACCAACATCCCCCTGAAGTATAGCTTAGGTGGGTAGAAAAATGGGTCTTGAAAACAAGGCCTAATAATGTACCCATGTACAATGAAAATCTATGGTAAATTGAAGAAAAGGAGAAAACTCAATAGAACTCTTCCCCCAAAAGAGATAAAATGAAGTACATAGTGAACATATCCCTAAAAAGAAGCCCCTAGAAGTACATAAATAAGCTCTCATAAAGTAGAGAGATAAAGAAGAGGAGATGTATATAAGGCCACACATTAGAGTTTTGATGATGTGGTCTTTATCTTGAATAATGAAGAAGGTCCATCTGCATCAAACATTTTTTCTTCCCTTAGGAAGAAAAAAAAGGTGTGCTAAAAGTTTGCCCACTCTATGAAGGAAGCCAAAGGCATTATACGAAGAACTCGAAGTTAGTCCATGATCTGAAATATGGTATAGGTCTAGCAAGAGTATGCATGCAAACTGATGGTAATGCCACAGTAGTAGAATCGTGATAGGATGGGTATGGATCATTCATTGAAATAATGTTCATATGAAGTGAAGGCATAATAACCCTCACAACAATAAAGTGAGGATCCAAAAGTAGAGGTGGATCAATGATGATCTCCAAAATATAAAAAGTGACTAATATCCTAAAAGGATCACTCCCATCAATGGAGATGAAAACTCCTCCAAAATAACACATTTTTAAGGCTCTACAAATGGAAGAGTATCTCCTTGTACTACAACATAAGTAGGGGCTATGAAAAGACATCTAGGGTCTAAAAAAAATTGTCCCAAAAGAGTTGATCAAAAAAATAAGAGCAATTTCTAACAAAAATGTATCATCAACACAAGGAGGAATAGAATATGCCTCACACAATGAATGTGGATCAAAGGAAAATGCAATGAAAGAAGGTGGAACACCATGGAGCTATGAACATGTCTTCCTGGTGTCTGATGGATCTCCAAAGGTGGGAGACTAAGGAGGAGATTCAACATTATCTGAAAGGTGATCAAGAGAGGGAGGAGATGTATTATCATTAATACTCACATCAGTAGAACTAGAATAACAATCCTCATCAACAGGAATACAAACAGGAAAATCTATATTAGCATAACTATCATCACATAAAGTGGGTGTGGAAACAATAATATCAGAAGGAGTAAAAACTACAATCTTTAAAGGGTCTCCAAATAGGGTCTAAAGAATGTGAGGACACTTCATGTGTGCCACATGATGGTGGAGCATCATGGAAAAGTACATCAACAAATGACTAACAACTATGTTATAAGTGTTAATCCAGTCTTCAAGCTGATATGGGTCATTGGGGAAGGTATTTGTCCATACAAGAATGGATAAAGGTCATCGTGAATGAGAAATCATTCAATCCTTGAATGCCACAGTGCATAATTAGCCCTACCAAGAAAAATTGATGGAGGTTGTGATGCAATATTGGTACTACGAAGCATAAGTATGGAAAGAACATCACCCATCGTACATCTGCAAATGAGAGAAATTAGTGTAAAAGAGTCATGGAAAATAAATGCATGCTCAAATGGACATCGGACTCACCAAAAATGCATCCACAAAATACAAAAAGATGGTATGAGAACATATTCAAGGATGTGAGATGTTGGACTCAGCCAAAAATGTGTCTCCACTTGTGATTACAACACTCCCCAAAAAAATTCTTTTTAACCCACCTAATTTTGGCACTTTATAATTTCAGTGTTATAAATAATAAATAAGAATAATGAAATGAGGATAAAAAACCATGCACTTTTGAATAATACAACACTCAAAATGGAGTAGTTGATCAAAAGATACGAGAGTTTTCATTTTCCATTATTAGGCATATTAATGAGTTTGGCACTTATAAATTTATAATTCAATACAAGTGGTTTTGTAAAAACCATATATAAGGAGATTTGAACTCTTAACCTCTTACATAAAATCCAAGTCATTTACCAACTTTCATATAGGCACCTTTACACCAAAAGCAACTCAATTCATATTTAATTCCATTTTACAAAACTAAGCAAGCAATATCTACATTGCATTTGACAATATGGGGGAGTACTTGAATTGACCATATTAACTAGAGATAGCAAGATGATGAGTTGACTCAGCCACCTAGTGAGATGGCAAGAAGAGTGGAGAGATGGTGAGCTGACTAAGCCACTTGGTGAGCACACAGAGGAGTGGTGAGCTGGAGAGTTGATTTGTGATGAGTTGACAATGTAACCATGTAACTAACAAGTCATACAGAGTTGATAGAGAGCTGATCCAAGCATGAATGTAATAGGGGCCAAGTTGAGGTGCAACTAGGGCCGAGTTGAGGTGTATGCAAAGTGAGTTTATAATGGAGAGTTGGATCGACCCAAGAAAACAAGGATCAAGTTTGACGGTGAGATGGGTTAAACGAAGGGGAGCCAAGATGCAAAGTGGGGTGACTTCTGAGTCGGTATGCGAGAAAATTAGGGTATCTCAAGTCGATAGTACAATGAGGAGTGAGATGAAGTCAGGGAAAGAAGATTCCATAATGGAGAGCCAACAAATGTGCAATATAGAGTTGGATGATGAGTTCCGAAGCCTAAGATCGATGCAAACAAGGTGAGCCAGTGAGACAAACATGGAAAGTTGGGTCCGGAGGTGAGTGCAAAAGATTGATCCTAAGTGGAGGTAAGCACCCAAGTTGGAGGCAAGCTGGAGATGAGTTAGATAGTGAGCTTAGGGTAAAGATCAAAGGGACCTCCAAATTTGAAACCTCCACCAAATTTGACTTCTATTAACCATAGTTATTGCAACACCCTTAAATCCTACACAACACCATAAAACACCATAGAACATGAAAACTCCATAAGAATTTTGAACCCTCGACCTAAAAATCTACAAACACCAACACTTCCACAACAACACTAAACCCAAAACCTACACTTATTCAAGATGGGGTAAAATCTCTTTACACATGAATTTTTAGATACACAAATGAAGTACTTAAAAAAATCAACAACTAATCAAAAAATAGACAAACATTTTTCAAGATTTGGCTCGATACCATATCGAGGATTCCGTTAGGATTCTAATAAATAACGCTTGCACAAGAAGTTGCATGAAAAATGAAATCACTAACAATTAAATGCAATATGAAAAATCTCACAATACCACAAGAATGGTGTGAAAACATGGAACACAAACTCTAATAAATAGCTCAAGTGTAGTGTACAAATAAGAGTGTTGTGTAACTCCTCCATGGGAATATTCCTAGAATAGGAATTTCACTCTTGTGATAGATTATGATGCTCTATGACATGTAATACATGTCATAGTAACTCCTATGACGCACTATGACACCTAAGCAAGATGAGTCAACATGTGTGTAGGATAATCCTAATAAAATAATAAAAGGAAAATAAATATCCTACACCAACAATATTTTCCTCAAATAAATCACATCACACGCACCTATGATTATTCAAATGTTTGACCCATTATATAAGGTGAAAGAGGTGGTGGGTGGGTACAACCTTTCAATAAATTCATTCGGTGATTTTAACTACAAGTTATAATTCAAGCTTTATTTTAAATTCTTCACATAATTCTTTTTAACCGATCATTCTTTGGTTTTATTGACTTTTTCACATGAAAACAATTACAAATCCTCATTTGTTTATTTATTATCATCTTTCCTCTGGATTTAGTCATGTAACATTCTCCCCTTGTAATTTTTTTGTTGTCCTTAGTAGCATGGGGTGGATCTGAAACATATAATACAACATATGATTAGTGAAACAAATATGGATATTGATCTTGAATATAATCAACTCTTTCCCTGTTGTATTATTAACATCACAATAAGTCCATTTAACTTTAACTTATTTAATTTCTCTATTCCTTAATTTTCTAGTTATTTCTTCAAGAATTTCTTCTGGTTCAATTTTAAATTCACAACTAGGTTCAATACTTATATTTTACATGTTTAGAATTATGCATATATTTATTAAGTAAACTAGCATGGAAAACATTGTGGATTTAGGACAATTCATGAGGTAAAGCAAGTCTGTAAGCTAAATCTCTAAATTTTTCTAATATTTCAAAAAAACCAAAAAAATGAGGAGAAAATTTAGAATGTTTTCCTATCTTTAATGAGCTATATTTTGGTTTCACTCTAAGAAAAACTTGATCACCAATTTCAAAGGTTTGAATAGATATTTTAGAATCAACCAAAATTTTGTATTGATATTGGGTAGATTTCATGTTTTGTTTTTCTCTCTTAATTATTTATTCCATTCATTTTAAATCATCGGTTTCAAACCATGCTCTTTAAATAAGATCAAACCAAGAAATAAGGGTATTCTACGGCTTTCTACCATAAACTACTTCAAAAGGTGACATTTTAATAGTAGAATGATACCCATTGTTATAAGAAAATTCAATCAAATGTAAATAATCTTCCCATGTTTCGGGTCTTTCATTAGTATACATTCTTAACATATCCTCAATTATTCTATTTAGTCTCTCGGTTTGTCCATCTGATTCGGGGTGATAGGCAGTACTAAAACTTAAAATGGTTCATAGTTCACCAAAAAGAGATCTCCGAAATGAAGAAGCAAACCTTGGGTCATGATCATATACTAAGTTTAGGGGGTATCCCATGTAACTGAAATATTTCCTTTACAAACACATGGGCTATATTAAGCTGCAAAGGATTTGATTTTCACAGGTTATAAATGAGCCAATTTTGTTAATATATCAATTACAACTAGAATAGTATCACGACCTTTATGTGTGTGGGTAAGGATTGTAATAAAGTTCATACTTACAAATTCCCATTTTCAATTGGGTATAAATAACAAATGAAGTTGGCTAGGTTGTCTACATTGTTCAACTTTAACTTTTGACAATTCAAACATTGTTGTACATATATGCAAATAGCCTATCTCATCTTAGGCCAATAATAATGTTTTTAACTAAGGATACGTCTTTTAGAAACATGGATGACCAACTATGGGTATATCGTGATAATACCTTAATATTTATATATTGATCTAAGGTAAATTAGGGATACACAATTGTCCCTTGTAGTACAATAGACAATTTGATATAATGATATAACTTTAAATTCTTAATATTTATATTGTTGATAATTATTTTATATGTTTGATGTTATAATTGTATGGAAGGTTTTGTTTGTTTGAATTTTTTGCAAGATAATCCCATGATAAGGAATACTTTTAGAGATCATAATGGATAGATTTATGTCCATAAATTCATCAAGCGGAAGGTACCTTATCTTGAGCTATCACAGATAAAAATTAGAAGCAATATCAACATACATTAGACCATGGATGAAGAAATATCAACAATTGTGCTACATTTGGAAGCAGTATGATAATGTATTCAACTTATTGATAATATTTCCCATGTCATAATTTCTAAAAAATTTAAAAAGAAAAAGAAAAAGAAAAAAAAAAACCAACAATGAAAACCCTTGGGCATTGTTAGCGGTCTTGGTTTGAAAACCAGCTTGTTGGCAAGACCAAGTATTGGAAAAAAAACCTTGATTAGAAAACCAACTTGTTGGCTGATCAAGGAAAAAGTTAAAAAGAAAATGGAAAAGTTTAAAAGTTGAAAACCACAAATGGTGACTTTTCCAAATAAGTAATAAAGTACCTAGTTGTTCTTTTGTGTTCTTGTTTCTCGCATAGTAGGACTGCAACTTGTCAACAATTTTCCTAACATTTTCACTTTTGCTGACATGGAAGAGACAATGGAAACTAAAGTATACCAAGGTATTTTACTCTTTTATTTTAGTTTTAAATTTACTTGTAAGTTTTTTTATTACATAAGGATCCACTTTTACATCACATGCATGAGATTGAGGATGAAAAGAAAGAAAAATAATTGGGCATATTAAATTAAAAATATCTTTTGGTATATGATTTTGATGATGACAATCATTCCTTCAAGCCTATGCTAGAAAATTTCAAAACAACCAGATTTGTTATGAGGATCCTTTCTATATGGATTCATTTCCTATGAAAAAGAAGAGAAAGGAAACACAAGTAAATGTTGTTTTACATAAAAATAAAAAATGTTAGCATAGCAGGAAACTCTCCACACAAGAACCTACTCTCACAATAAAAAAGAGTAGAAGCAAAAATTACACACAAGAACCTACTCTTAAAAAAGAAAAGAAGAGTAGAAACAAAAATTACACACAAGAACCTACTCTCACAAAAGAAAAAAAAAGAGTAGCAGGAGAAATTCCACACAAGAACCTATGCTAAAATCAAGAAGGATAATAGGAAAACCTCCACACAAGAACCTATTTATAAATCAATGCAAAAAGAAAGACAAGCAACAGGAGGGGATCCACACAAGAACTTGTCCTTCAAAAGAAGAAAGCATAATTGTAAAGGAGGATAATGGCATGCATGAGGACATGCATGAGATTAGGCATGGGGGAGATGATGAGCCCAAAGAAATAACCCATTTCATACAATATTTGACATTCGATTTTCCTTACATAAAGTGGATCTAAATGTAATTTTTGAACTTATGGTTTATTTAGGATGAAATAAAGAGTATATATCATGGTTATTTCTTTATAATTCATTGTTATCTTTTTGTTATCTATTTCTAATGATTATTGGGAAAAAGATGTCAATTTGTGCATATGCAATTCCATACTTTGCTATCATTGTTGAATAAGGCATTTTGAGCACTAAGCACCAACTACAACCAGCCTTGGAGGATCTTCAAAATCTCTCATATCATCTCCAAATATTGTTATTTCAATACTTCATTGGCTCTAGAGGTTCCTTCACTGGCTCTAGAGGTTCCTTCACCGGCTCCGATCAACAGGTTCTATGAGCGGCTTCTTAAGCATATGTTTGGGAAAAGTGAAAAAAATCATCAAGAATATATAAAAACCCAAATCTAATTGTATATTCGATTCCTCTCAAAAAAATTATGCAAGTTAAAAAAATCTTGATTTGAGTTCATATGTAAAAGTTATAGCCATTTAGTATGCTTCTGAGTCTTCCTGAATGCTTGAGTCTTCCTGCAATGTTTTGAGTCTTCCCTGAATGCTTGAGTCTTCCTAGGATGCTTCAAAGTCTATATAACTTAATCCAAAAAAGTAAAATAGATATTCTAAGATTTTTTTTTGGTCATAAGAATGAGTTTAACAAAAACCTCCTTCAATTTTTCTACAACTTTTACCATTTGAAAGAAATCTAACTTTTACTTCAGAGTCTGCGGGAAGCTTCAGAGTCTATATAACTTAAGCCAAAAAAGTCAAATGGATATTTTGAGATATTTTTTTGTCATTGTAATTATTTAAAAAAAAACCTCGTTAGATTTTTCTACAACTTTTACCATTGAAAGAAATGAATTTTACTTCGAGTTCAGAGCCTAGCTTCGGAATCGCATGTCTAGCTACGAAGTCTTGCATAACTTAAACTAGAAAAGTCAAATGGATATTATGAGAGAGGTTTTTACTCATAAAAATGAGTTTAAAGAAAAATCCTTTCATGTTTCTATAGCTATCATCATTTAAGAAAAATGGGTTTTAGTATCGCCTCGAGTCTCCTCGTTTACTGCGAAGTCTAATATTTTTACTTGAAGTTGGATATTAGAGCTCAGGGATGAATATTAGAGTTACAGAGATGAGTGTAACTCCAAGGGTGGCATTGTTATCTATTTTTGGAATTCATTCTAAAAATAGATATTTCTATAAGTGTTTATTATTTGTAAAATAAAGAAAAATCAATATTCATTTTGATTCTCAATAAGAAAACAATAGAATCAAATTATTAGTTAGAATTAGATAAGCTCTCTCCATATTTTGTGGAGATTGATGCTTTTTGGATAGATTGCAATCTTAGTTGATAAATATGTATGCCTTAAAATAAGGAGTGGGTTGGAAGCATGCAATTATAAATGCAACCTCCCACACCTTTGAATGTAATCTCCATTTTTATTTTTGTTAATTCATTCCGAGATTTTATTTCATCCATTTTTAAATACTTCTCTCCCGAGGAATGAGTTGGTCACTCATTCCAAGGAAGATGGATATTTATATTTATTTTTGTTTTCCATTATGTAATTATAATTTTGTTGTCTTTTTATACTATGTAATTATCTTTTTGATGTACAAATCGTTGTAAACATGTAGGTGTTTTCTATTTTTTTCTTTTAAATTCAGTTATTTCCCTTCTATGCAAGTTTTATTTCCTTTTTGCAAGTGATTTTAATTTCATGCAAGTGTTTTTCAATTTCATGCAAGTATGTTTTCCTTTTCTACAAAGTGTGTGTTTCAATTCCTACAAAGTGTGTTTTTATTCCATGCAAAGTGTGCTTTTCTTTTCATGCAAGTGTGTTTAAATTTCTACAAGTGTGAATTTATTTTCGTAAGTGTGATTTTTAATTCCTACAAGCATGAATTTTAGTAGAAGGGACTATTTACTAAGAGATATCTTTCTCTTTTCCATATAGCATTCAGACAACAACCCTAGATTGACATTATTAATGTTGAGGATCGACTAGCCTCATCAACAACTATAGGAGAATGCGCCCAAAGGAGAGGACATGAAGCTGATATGAATATTGGATATTGAATACCGTAGGGGTAGGGGATGTTCATGGTAGAAACCAAGGCACATGCAAACAAGATGGACTAGTAAACAAGTGTTAGTGAAAACGAGCTAACATGCAATAAAAGACAATGTAAAAAGAAATTAGGACCAAAAAAACGGACCAGAAAAAATGGGTTTCATACATGGGACATCACTCACAATGTCACAAGACAATCAAGGCCGAAGCAGCCAAAAACAAACAATGATCAAACAATACATAGGGCATATCCGCAAACAATATCAAACAATAACAAGCAAAAGGTGACAAATAACCATGGTCAGATAGATCTGCAAGGAAAATGCTACATATAAATCACATGTTAGCATGTTAGAAAGATAAATAGTATGTCAAACCATGTATAGATCAATGAAAAGTAAGTGGTAGTAGAAAAAGTAATGAATAATGTAACAATAGAACACGTAATACGTGGAGTGTGAGAGTAGAAAAAGTAGATGCCCTTAAGCCTCGGTGGGACCTGGTAAAGATTAGTGTCGAGTATCATGCATCACGTAAGAATCTATAAAATCCTAATTGCATATTCACATGTGATAAATAAAACAATAAAGTACATATCTGACCTAAGCAATAAGCAAGATAAAAATACAACCCTAGGTGCAAGAGAGGGAATAGAAAACTTAGTTGATCTCGCAATTGATCCTAAAGTGTTTGGACTAGAAAATTGATGGACATAAGGAAGAAATTGTCGCAAGTGCACACATAAAATTGTGAAACTTTCGGAATAAGCTAGACCATGGTGCTTGGGCTAGGTCATGTGTGCCTAGGCATTGGAGACCTTCGATAGCACTCCGTGATCGTGAAAATGATTAGAAATTGATTCTTCTTGTGTCACATCAATGTCACTAACCTTCGTTGTTGATTGTTTGTGTGTCGCACTATGTCGCAAAGATAATTTGCTCAGAACCTACAAAATAAATGATCTCCTGTAAAACCCCAAAACACATCAAATCCTAAAAAATAAAAAAATGCAAGTGGGGATTCAAAATGACCCCAGAGGTCACCTAACAGAGTGAACTTACAACCAAGCCCTCCACTACATCTCAAATTCCATGTAGTTTTGTGAGTGTGTGTGTAGAATTTTACCCTAGGAAGCTCTTATGAAAGATGCACTTGATAGTGAGCAATAACAAGATATACCAATGCGAGATAGATGTGTGGATGTCAAAATGAACTTCCCGTCCTATGAAGTGTATGCATAAAAATGTATTCCTTGTCCCTTGAATGGTAGATAAATGGATGCTTTGATGCTCTTAGAATTCCTTTGGATTCAACCATAGGTGGTGATGGTAGATGCTTAGAGCTTGATCATTTATTATGGTCACATAGCTTTGTATTTATATGATTCACTTAGTTGAATTTTGTAATTGACAACTAAAAGGTTGACCCATAAGAAAACAAGATGCCCAAAAGATAAAAGAGGCCCAAAAGGGGTGAGTAAGATACAAAGAGGTCGAGGGTGCCCATAAGGATGAGGCGTTTAGCACCGACATCCTGGATGGGCGTTGGTGTCCAAAGTCAAGAAATATAAAGTAATGAATATTGGACACTGGTAGTGGGGTATGCAAGACCAAAAAGGAAAGGAGAAAGACAAAAAAATTCCAAAGATAGATGTTAATTACTAGTTTTCTCTCTTAGGAATCATATGAATAGTAGTATGTGATTATGACCTAGAAATGTACCCAAGTGCATGATTTAGTGTCTACACTTTCCCCACTTTATGTTATTGAGTGAATACTTGATAACATAAAGTAGATAAGAGATGCGTACCTGATAACCATGTAGATTGATGGCGAAAGTGTGCCGAGGAGACAAGAAAAAGCGTGGAGTGATAAAATGAAGCATGGAAGCTAAAGAAGAGGAAGTGACCCTAGGGGTGAAGCATATGTGTTATGTCATGTTGTACAAGTTATCGTTTGCCGCTTGTGTTTTATGTGTTCAGCTGATGTGACTGCAACTTCTCATAAGGACAAACTTGCAAAAAAGAAAAGCAAAAATTAGTAAAATATGGGTATATGAAAAATTTGATCCAAATATGTAAAAAGTGTGTAAAAATGTGAAAAAATTAGTTAAAGGACCATGTGCACCTGATCCATGACGAGTGAAAAGGATACAAAGTGTTTGATGTGTTGTAGAAGAGAGAGTTTTTGGGCGATCTCACACCATGACAAAAGAAGTGTTGGGGAGAAAGGTCTAGTGTTATTCTCCATCCCGGATTATTTCCTAAATTAATACACCACTACAGATGGTGTGATCCTACTTTTTCTAGTTTTATCTAGTTTGATCCAAGTAAAAAAATAAAAAATGAGATAGAATGCATTTTGATTACTGGAGGATTGTCTCATGTGTTGTGCAAACTACTCGCAAAATGTTGAAAACTTCACCGATATGAGAAAATAATCAGAACCACCCCCGGTCATAAAGGCCCAGGAAAGGTCATGAGCACCTAGGCACTCATGTATGTATCTGGGTGTTAGATCTCAGAGTTTGGCCGAGGACCCAAGTCAAATTTTGGGTCGCTTTCAGAATCTGGATACTACTATGTTCTTGTATTGTGCGCAGTTTGAACTATGATTGTTTGTTACTTAATGGGGTGACTGATTCACCAAATGTATACCCCACTCGTTTGGGGTGCATGCAACATCGCTAGGAGGATGCGGCCCAAAGGAGAGGACTAGACATCGATTTGAAACCAAAACCCTATAGGGGAGGGAATGAGCTTGGTAAAATCGAGGCACACACAAACAATGTGGTTGAAAACATATGTTGGTGTAAAATGGGTAAAGACGCATATAGAAGACAATGTGTAATCTAGCAAGCAATAGACAATGTAGACCATGAAAAGAAGGTTTCAAACATGGGACATCACTCATAATGTTACAAGACAATCAGGGCTGAAGAGGCCAAAAGCATACCAACAATGAACAAGCAAGACAATCCCGTAAACAATGGTAGATAATGGAAAACAATGGAAAACAGTAGAAAGCAAAGTATCAGACAACCATGGTAGAAAATTGTTCCTGTAAAGAAAATGTTGCACATGAAGCACCCATTAGCATGTTAGAAAGATAAAAGTATGTCACACAGCGTGTGTGGTCCGATTGAGTAGTGTGCTAGTATGAATGTGAAATAGTATAAATGAAACCATAACACATATAGTGTGTATGAAAGTAGACTCCCAGAGCCTCTTGGTGGACCGGTAAGAGTACAGCAAGTGCCAAGAATCCATGTCAGATGTAAGGATCTCAGAGAAATTTTGCATTCACAACTAGAGAACAAGTGAACGCACATGTGTTTATAGAAAATATGATGACATACTAGATATCCATGCTAACATCGTAAGCAAAGTGTAACATGTGAGAATAAGCAAATTGATACTATGGAAAATGAAAGTTAATGGAAAGTAGACAAACAAACTTGTAAACCTCCCCGTAATCCTCCAAAGCAAACCTAAAGTAAGTTGTGTGAGCTTAGAAGTCGTGTAACCTTGTGGTATTGTGGGTGCTCTTGAACAACCTCCAAACATGGATTGACCAATGCTACGAACAAATTTAGGAGATTTCAATATGTAGATATTGGAGCAAATTTAGCGGAGGTTATCAGATCGTGAATCCAAGAGGGTTTGATAGAATGTGTATTTTATAGAGGCAGAAGTAGTTGGAAGTTAGTTGAAATGGGTTGAATGCACATGCTAAAAATAACATCTTGAGGAGGTTGCAATAATTTTAGGACATTTAGGGGTAATAATGGAATTAATTGTAGAAGTTGCATTCATAAAGGTGGTTGGACATGTAATTCAATTACCCCCACATTTCTAGGATTCTAGAAGTGTAGTTGACTAGGATGAGGATGTGGAGTCCAAGTGGAGTCCAAGTGGTTGTTGACTGAGATGAGGAAGTGGAGTCCATGTGGGTTCCAAAGTGGTTGTTATAATGTGCACACTTAATTAATTAACCATTTAATTAATAAATGATAATTAACTTATCTCAAAGGGGTACTAGGGATTAATTTAATTAATCCAAAGGGTGTAATGTGTATGATTTAATTGATTTAATCAATTAATCATAAATGGGTGAATAACAAGGTGTACTAGGACAATATTGGAAACATGTGAGTGATTTTGGGGTGTTTACATTTGCCCCTCTTTAAAGTGATATTATAAAGTAATAGTGATTTAAAGATAGTAGACACATGTAGAGTAGCGAAACAAAGAAATAAAGCATTAGGATGCCCCAACAAGTAGAATGGTAGAGGAAATCTCCCTCAAACGGGCGGATGATGCAACAAGGCGGTGGATAGCCGCTTGATAGGAAGAAGACAAGGGATTATAACAAGGATGGAAAAGGACTGTGCTCGTAGCATGATCGACATTTGGAGAATAATTTTAGAGCAACCTTATTTTTTTGTTGCATAATAGATTTTTCACCATGATTACAAAGGAGTCAAGATGGTTAACCCAGATGCACGTAAACAAACACACACGGAAAAGAAAAGATAAAAAGGAAATGAAACCCAATATACAAAGTAGGTGTAGGCACCACGGTTATAAAGGCACCAAGATGTAATCACGCTACTTGAAGTGGTCTAGAAAGTAAACATCAACAATGCAACACAAATTCGAAAAAGAAGACAATCAATTATGCCCCTAATGCAAGCCATAATGATGATTAATTAAATGTAAATGCTCCCAAATGGGAATAAGATCAGAATGGAAGAGCTGAGTAAAAATGACTCCTTATGACATTATTATTGGATCCATTGTGTAAATTATCGAAAATAAATTGCCCTAGGAAAAATTATATCGCAAAGAAAAAACAATTTTGTGACTTGCCCCAAGTAGAGTTAGCATATCATGCAAAGGGAAGAAAGTGATAGTTGTAAGATTGGAACAATCACTAGGGTAGTAGATAAAGGTATGAATTTACCAAGATTATATTGAAATGTTGAAAGATTCACTTCAAGGGTTTTCCAATTATAGGATTTATGTGATAAGTGAATGTTTGTTTGAATTTTTTTTATTTTTCAGATTTTTTAAAATATAAGATTTTTTTGGAATTTTGAAATATTTGATTTTTTAGAGTTTTGAAAGGCTTAAAATACAAATGCAAAGTAATGTAAATGTAGACATGAACACACAACAAAAAGTAAAACATTCCATGGCTTATTTAATAAACCAGGAGGAAATCACAACAGATGCTGAACAAGAAAACATGAAACAAGCATTGAAAACAAACCCAATATGAAAAGGAAGGAACCACACCAAAGTTATATGTGAAATAATATGTGAATAAATTTCCGTAATTGGTCTACAACAAAGGTAAACAAAGTACAAAAAAATAACAAACTGAAAGAAGTAAAAGCATCGTGACAATGTTGACAAACTACAACAATACAACACAACATACAAAAACGACGTCTAATGACACTCGAATGTGTTCCACATTAAAGAACTAGACAGATTTGAATTCCCCTAAGTGATAGCTTAGAACACGAGAGGATTGGATCGGGCCGAAGAGTGGAGTGATACTTAGATACTCCAAAAGATACTCTTTTCGGATCCCATTGAAGTTTGATCTGTATTGGATTAAAATGTAAAATCCAAGTGTGCCCGAGTAAAATTAAATTGTTAAATGGTAAATTATTTCCTCGAGCATAGCTATACACCATGGGTAATAACTATGATTGTCGAGAGATGATCCTGGAATGACCATGAGAAACACCATCAAATGGAGAAATTGTTGAACTGTGTTACACAGTTGTTGAAAGTTGGTCAAACATTATTTGAATGTTTTGATTATTACATTTTTTTAAAATTATTTTTAGAGTTTTGAACAATTTTATATTTTTTTGTATTTTACGAGATATTTTTTAATGTTTTTATATTTTACAACTCGGTAAAAGGGGTGCACTACTTGAAAGTAGGTGCAAATAATTAGAAGCATTCCATTCCATTGGCAGAAATGTAGATGATAAAATGATAAGGTGTTTCACTCCACTCATGACTCTACGCAACTAGGAAGATGCAAGGGCTCATCACCGAGAGCCAAAAAGGACATAAAAATGAGATGAATAATGATATGAAAGTGAAGATAATGGATGTGAAGACACAAGGTGTAACAATGATCCATGTAAGAAGAGTGTAACTCATCTCTAGTCAAGATTATCTGACCGATTCCAAGATGATTCCACTTTATAGGTTTTTATTTGACTTAGATCCATGATTGCCCTACCGATTGAGAAAATCTAGTTGAAGGAATTGTTGTCTCTCTTTAATATTGTTGGGTTGTGGAGCTGAATTGCTTCACAAAGGCATGCATTTGAGGTTTATTGGTTTACACAAGAATCGCGGCGTCGGTTGGCTAGCGTACGACCACCGGGAGGAAACAACACCGAAAGCATTAGGGAACCGACACCGGTCAAGATCAAGGAAATGACATTTGGTCAAGGAACCGACACCGGTTAGGAAGCCGTCACCCAGTTACTCGTGCGTTTATGTTTTTATTTTAAATGTGGGATTTTATCTGACGTTTGATTATAAAGGTGATCTAAAGGTTGTAAATGCATAGCTAAGGTGCCCTAAGTTTGTCTAAGCTTAAGTAAGATATAAAACTAGGGTTAAAACATAAGGATAGAGGAAGAATGTTAATTCTCCTTGGTTGAAGATGAAGAAGAAGAAAAAGAAGAAAAAGGTTGCATGAAGACAAAGCTTCAATGAAGAGAAGCTGGACAGAAGGAAATAACAGGTACATCTGAATGGTGAGAAGAGTGTTATGTCTTCTACTATATTTCCTTTGTATTTTCTTGTCTCAATGTAATGGCTTGCATAGTATGCAAAGCACATAGTCTTTCATCTTGTAGATCCACATGTTGTTGTGAGATCTTGTATTGTAGATCCATGAGATCATGTTGTATTATTGATCCATAGAAATCTTCTATGCAGCTGCAGCCTAGTAGGATAGCTTGTACATACAAAATAATATGTAGATATTGTAGAGGAGTTTGTCTTCTTGTTTACACAAAGTGGCGTATGCGAGAGATGGAAGAGAGACTTACTTCTTGGTGCAGAGTTATGGTTGCACATTGGTAGACCCTTGTGAGAGGTCTTGTTTGCAGATTCACAGGAGAGGTTGGGTTGCAGTTAGTAGATGCAATAATTCATGGTTATGTGAGATTTTTTCATGGATTAGAGGCACGGTTGTAAAGCACTCATGTAGATCCGTTTGGAGATCTCGGAGTGTTGGTACCCAAATTTGTTCTCCTTTTCAATCTGAGCAACATCAAAGATATGACATGAAGCTTGAAGACAGATGGATCATGGTGTGTGTCATTTTGTAGCCGGGGATATGATCTAACTGGCACTCATATTTGTGGAGAGATGGATAGCACTCAAATAGGACTTGATCTTGTCCTAACTGTTTTAGGTTATGCCTTTCAACCAAGGTAAGAGAACCTATTTTGTAACCCTCAAATGGTGAAGGAGATGAAGATATCCCTCAATTTGTGTAAATAGTATGAAAAGGGCCTTGGGAAAATATGATCAACACTCTAAATCTAACTTTCACAAGTTGTCACTTCCATATTATGGAGATACTTTCAATGCAAGCCAAGGGTTATCAAGACATTTTGAAATCGATCCGTTATCCATACTTTAGCAAATGGATTTTGATCTTTTGTGGGTATACAGGTCAAAACAAGGGTAAAACAGGGTAGGATTAGTTATTTTGAATGATTTTTGGGTGGGAGTTTAGATAAGACAAACCAAGGTCCGCCAGACTCTTTGAGGATTTCAAAAAAATATGGAGAAACTTAATAGCAGAAAGTATCAAAATGGTTAATCATCCCTTTAACCAGGATATGTGCATCAAATGGAGGCCCAGATCTACACTTTTCCACACAATCTTTGATCATCTATCACAAAATCTTGAGTTAGAATGAACCAATGAAGCATTTAGCAATCACTATTTAATCATGACCTAAGGTACACCCAAAGGTTTACAAACAATCTCTGAAGTCAAGGAAGGTAAAGTGATTTTAAATTTGTTTATCTCTTTATTAGATGAAAGCTCTTCTGAATGTGAGATTGCAAATGCCACTAAACTATCACAAGAAATGAGACCATGTATGATCAAGAGAGATTTTAAACACAAGACTACAACAGGAAATAAGAAACACAAATTTGAAATGCATTATGAAATGTAAGCATTCATGATTTTTCCCAAAGACAACACATAATAACTCAAAAATGATCAGATTTATCAATAGAGGAATGTTTTGAAAAATATCTCAGAGCTTGTTAATGGCTATACATATGCAACCAACTTAACATGATTTGAAAAATGATACAGAGAGAGTTATATGAGTTTCTCAAGTGGTCACTTAGAGAATGGGCTTCTTCCCAGATTTTCTCATCAAATTTTTAGTTTTTTAGGCCTTTTAAAACTCTTCCTACCCTTTGCATGAAAAATTCATGCAATATATAGCTTTCAATCTCCTTTGAGCCTTCTTTCCCAAGAAAATAATATGCTAAAGGATCAAATTTGTTACAAAAATTCCTCATGATTCGTAGACAGAGACATTCAACAGAACACGTCCAAAAATTTGCTAGTTGTCTCAAAAAGAGATGAATCATTGCAAAATTTGCACATCATTATCCATTATGGAGGCACATTTTTCATCTTCAAAGCATGCAAACCCCCTTCCTTTCATTATTTCATCCTTATCCCTCCAAAATTTGACTCTGCAACTTTTAGATTTGATATTTTACATTTTTAGACGGGTTAGGGAAAAAATTCATTTCAAAAACATCTCTGATCTTCAAATTGATCCTCAAAACCAATTGCATTGGTCCTTGCAGGCACAAACGACACAAATTTGTCAAAAATTTGATGAAAATTGATGCAAAAATCACATCTCCAAGCTTCCTAGAGCTCAAATGGCAACCAAACTGAAAAATGCACAGTTATCGTTGATCTTCCTTTATCCTTTAATCTGAGCCCTCCACGTGTCACAATGTGATTGGAAATGGGCTTGGGATCACTTTTGACATTTTAACACTTTTGGAAAAATGTAAAAATTTGACATTTTCTCCGCCTCCGCCCTTTGAAAATGAGCTTGACACGTGTCCCAAAGTGGGCCCCATTGGAATCGCGGACCGATTCTACACATTTCCACCTTTTTGGAAAAAGGAAAATTTTCCAAAATATCCCCGCATCTCCACCCTTCCACCCTTTGCTTCTGATATGGGTCCCTAGTGGACCTGCGCTCCAAAATTTCATTTTATACCTATTTTGCCAAAAAGGCAAAATTTCCATATTTTCCCATGGGCCCGCAGTTGCGCCTCTGACCTTGCCACGTGTTCATCTGTGATTCGTTGCGGGTTTCGGCTCATTCCTGCATTTTCATATCTTTTGCCAAAAAAGAAAAAAATCTCTAAGTCTTCTACCAATCCGCATCCCCCTCCTTTGATGCAAACGTGACACGTGTCCACCTGTGATTCGCTGCGGAGTTCCGGATTGTTTTGTGACTTTAATCTTTTAACCAAATAAAGTCAAAAAACTTCAAAAGAACCCAACCACCCACAATTTCATCCTTCGCTCAAGGTGTCACATGTCACCTTCTGATTGGCCGAGGGCTTGCGCTCTCATTTCATACTTTAACTCCTTTTCACCAAAGGAAATTTTTCCACCGTGCCTCCATAGCTCTGCCCCTCCATTGTTTTGACTTTTCTAACTGCCACGTGTCACCCTCTGATTGGCTGAGGGCCTGTGGACTTGTGGGGACAATTTAGACCTTTTCCAAAAACACAAAAATGCTAAGTTGCTCGAGCAGACCTCGAACCTTGTCCAATCACAAATGGCCACGTAGGAGAAGATTTTTGAGCTAAAATTTGATGGGCAAAGGACGCCCGTATGACCATCAAAAACACAAAATTGCCAATGACACCCAAAATCAATTTTTCCTTTCGTGGGTGAAGAAATTTTTTATCAAAGGACAAATGGAAAGTGATTCAAAGCAATTTACGACCATGGCAAGGGATTTTTGAGGGAAAATAAGTATAAATCGAACAATTTCGAGCTCCAAAGGTTGGGAAAATGGAAAAAATGGCAAAGGCGTTTGAACAGAAAAATTAGGGCAAAACATAGGGCAAACTTAGAGATTCCTCAAAATGGTGCAAGAATGGAGAAAAAACGAACAACTCAAAGCATTTAAACATAGATATGAGTTGTTTTTCATCAAATTCGAAGGATGGGAAGATCTAAAGCCATTTTTCTCAGAACATGGCAAAAACACATTTCTCCTTAGCAAAGCATGGCATGTGCAACATTGGGCACCAATATGGAGGAGGAGATACTCTTGTATGAAAAGTTAGGTTGTACTCTTGTTATATTATATATATGAGATCTCTATCTTTGGTGGATGTAGCCCACATTGGGTGAACCATGGTACATATTGTGTTATGTGTGTGTACTTTGTTTTGATTTGGATTATTCTAGTTTATACTTCCACTGCTCTAGATTTTGGGGAATTTTTTAGATCCTGTGTGCATGATTGGGTTTGTTATTGAATCATAGCACTATTCTACAATCCCAAATTCCCAATAAATATGAGCAGCTAAATTACTTCTTGGGATGTTTTTTATTAAACACTTTGATTAAAATTTCATAAAGGCTTTATTGGTTAATTATTTTTGATTTTTTTGTGAAGGACCCCCTACATGTTGCCCCATGCCATTAGTAAAAGGCAAGGGCTCAACATTGAAGACAAAATGTAGCAAGTAAGGGATTCCTCCATTCCCAGTCTCATACTTCTAGTAAGAAGTATGGGCTTATCACCAAAGACTATGAAGGACAAAAGGTGTAGTGATTTTATAATAATTTTTTGTATTTTTAGAATGATGTAATTAGCCTTGTATGTCGATAATGTGTTTGTTGGAAAGGGACATTTTGCCCCCAAGTATCAGCCTCATGCAACTAGTAGGATGCATGGGTTCAACACCATAGATTAAGATGGGTCGTTAAAAAGGACCAGGTAAATAATTTTAGTGCTTTATGTTAAAGAGAGAGCTTATTTGAAAGGAGGAGTTGCCATCAGTAAGCTTCAAGACAAAACCATAGGTAAAAGATCTGAAATGGTAAGAACCATAACAGGGATGAGACACATAATACCCAATAGGAACAAGGTTAACCATGTGTCCTAATGGGTGAAGAATGTGAATATATGATGATGGTATGATCAAGATATCTATAAATAGATGGAATGCTTAACATTATTGGTACACACTTTGTCATTTCCGATTTGCAAGTAGTGATTTAATACAAAGTTTTGTTCTCTTTTAAGTTTTATGAATGTTGGAGGATGAGGGTTTGAAATGGACTCATCAAGAAAGACGTTTGTGTTTATTAATGTTGAATGGTCTTGAAATACGAGACTTGGATGGATGAAATCTAAGCCATCGAAATATTCAATAAGTCTTGAAATACGAGACTTGGGTGGATAAAGTCCAAGTCAAAGGTGGAAATCTAAAGATTTGATAAGTCTGCAATACGAGACTTGGGTAGACAAGGTCCAAGTTAAAGGAATTAACCAAATGATTAATGAGTCTTAAAGTATGGGACTTGGGTGGATGGGATCCAAGTTAAAGGATGTGTGATTAGATAAGTCTTCAATGAGATCAAGAGACATATGCGATGTTAGAAGAAGATTATTGATGTGAGGAATATGTTGAGATTCATATTCACCGTGAGTGAAAGAGTGTGAGGAAAGAAGGATTTATCTCTAGATGTACACTTGAGGCTCCTTATAGGCCATAGAGAGGATATCTTCAATGTCTCTCATTCTAGATTGTAAATTAGTTGATTTGACCAAAGACTCGTAATTAAAGCGTGAAAAGGTTGTAAAAAGATATTCCTAGGTATGCGTACCTCATAGAGTGTACACATGTAGATGTCTTGATAGGTAGGAAACATCATTGATGAGATGCCTGTAATATTGATCATTTGAGGTGTAATGGACATAAAAGGTTGTGTTGTCGCAAGTGTCCAAGCTTGTTGTGGTTGTAGTTGACAACAAGACTAGAGATGTTAGGCGTAGGATCCGGAATGGAAAGAATATAATCAAGCTCAAAGGTTCTTGATGATGGACCCTCTTTTGTAGTGTCTATAGTTATATCAAGATTTGAAAGGGAGTATCAAGAAAATTCAAGCTCTCGTTAGGTGTTATAATATTGTTGTCTGAAACAAGTTCAATGTCTATTGGGACTAAAGGAAGAAAATTTGTCAAGAAATAGATTGGTTTGAAGGGAGAGATACTTGACCTTCATCATGATCTCGTTGAGTGTTAGTATGTATAAAAGTGGTAACAACAGTCAACTCTTTATTTGAAGTTGTGGAAGTTGATATGTCATCGATTGTGATAGCTTTTTCGCCGAACTCTATAAAGATCTCTTTGTCGCCAATTAAGTCTTGGAGATAGTTCTTGAAATGCACACATTTATCTGTTGAGTGGCCATCAATGTGATGAAAATCACAATATATATGAGGTTTGTACCAATATGGCTTAGGTTCTCCTTCAACCCAAGGTCTTGTAAGTGGATATTTTATCATCCTAGCCTCTTTGAGTTGATGAAAGACACTAGAGAGACTTTCACCGAGGGGTGTAAACTTACATTTAACTTTGGTGAGAGTAGTGTTTGCTAGGTTATATAATTATCTTTTTGATTTATTGGTCAAGTATGTTGGGAACATTATGATTATACATGACACAATCATCGATTGGCGACATTACATTGCGGGTGATGTACCTAGGTTCATCATGAGAAGTTCTAGTATTGTGATTGAGGTTGAAAGAAAAATGTTTGATGAACTTCTCCGAGAGGTCCATGAAGGTGGTGATAGATACCTTTGGAAGGTGTAAGAACCAATCCAAAGCTTTTCCTCCTATAATTTTAGGAAAAAGGCACAAGAGAAAGATATCATTATATGCCACTTCATGGCATGCTATGGAAAATTCTTTGATATGTTGTCTTGGATTAGTTTTTCCCTTGTATTTGTCAAATTTGGGTGTCTCAAAATATTTTGGAAAGGGTGTGCGTAAGATGTCCATGCTGAAAGGGTAAGGACACAATTCATCAAATTTGAATTGTTTGTGTTGTTTTTGCATACCCGAAATAGTGTCCTTCATCATTTGTCATTCCTGAACAAATGATGGGTTGTATGAATCCACCATTGTAATGAAAAATGGGAGAAAGTGGAGAAAGTTACGATGAAGAATTTCAACCAATAACAAAGTGAATGCTAAGATGGAAGAGGGGAAAATATTTAAAATCTCGACACTTAGCAAAAAGTTAAGCAACGTACTCGAACTCTAGTAAAGTGAATACTAGAATGGAAGAGGGAAAAGATGAAAAAAACTTGACCCTAACAAAATGAGTGCTAAGAGGGAAGAGGCAAAAATAGTTAGTTAACTGTCTGTCTCTTAACAAAATGAGAGTTAAGAGGAAAGGGACGAAATGAGGTTAGATGTGTTCTTCCCATTAACAAAAATGGGTGTTAAGGGAAGAGAGACTTGACAAGGTGGACGCAATCAACTCTTAATCAAAATGAGTGATAAGAGTGGTAATAAAGGTGGAATCTTAACAAGATGAGTGTTAAGAGAAATGAAGAAGGGGTGAAAAGTTAAATGTGCTCGACACTTAACAAAATGAATGTTAAGGGAGACAAAACTTAACAAGGTGAATGCAATCAACTCTTAATAAAAATGAGTGATAAGAGTGATAAAGAAGGTGGACTTCACAACACTTAACAAAATGAGTGATGTTAAGGTGGAAGAGATGCAACAAAGTGGATGCGATCAAATCCTAATCAAAATGAGTGAGAAGATTGATGAAAAGATATGAAAATTTTAACTCCTAACACAATGAGTGTTAAGAGAAATGACACAGGGGACTTTGCACATCGAGCACAATGGGTGATGTTAAGGTGGAAGGTGGACTAAAATGTTAGTTTAGATGATTCTTAACAAGATGAGTGCTAAGAAAGATGAAGAGGTTTGAAATATGTTGCAATTTTTACAAGGTGAATGTAAAGAGGGAAGAGATGAAAGAAGTTAGTATGCTCAACTTGTGACAAAGTGAGTGCGACAAGAGGAGACTTAAAACATGATGGAAGATGCTCAATTCTTAACAAAAATGTGTTAAGGGAAGAGACTTAGGAAAATGTGATGATTTTTCTCAACTTTTAACAAGGTGTATGTTAAAAGGGGAGACTTAAGAAGATGATGAAAGATGTCTACTCTTAACAAAAGCGTGTTAAAAGAGGAGACATGACAAGGAAGTGGGAATACTACAATAAAGTAAATGTTGTCACAAGAAGTGAGGTAATGATGATGAAAAGGTCCAAATCTCATAAAAATGGAGATAAGAGACAAGGGGAAAGTGATGGATTAGTGAGCTCAAATTAAAGAAAAGTGAATGCTTTAAAGAGAGAAGTGGTGAAGAAATAATGAGGATGTCGACAATGCAACAAAATGATTGCAAAATAACAGAAGAGTGATGGAAGTAAGATATAAGAATGTCATCAATTCAACAAATTGAATGTGCAATGTGATGATGCAAGATGATGGGAGAAAGATAGTGAAAATTTTGTCAATTCAACAAAGTGGATGTGAAATGTGATGATGTAAGAGTGAATGCTCAAAGTTCAACAAGATAACATTAAACTTAAGACTTACAAAAATGAGATATCAAGGTGATCAAGAGGGTGCTTGACCGTGATAAAGTAAGTATCACAATGTCAAGACTTAGTGAAGAAAAAGAAAGTGCTCAAGTGCGGATATGGATGTCCGTAACACAAGACTTAAACATGTTACAAAGAGACAAGGTGGATGAAAGAGAAAATATGAATGACAAGAGTGAAACACAAGTGTGTAACAAGCAATAAAAATGAAAAATTATGTAGTGAAAGTTTTGGCCTCTACCTTAGATTGGCTTGGACAAGACGTGACTTCCTAGGTGGTTCACTCAACTAGGTGTCAAGCAGTATACCCGAGCGAGTGCGGTGTTATTGTTAGCTAATAACTTTACCTTACCCCTTTGAAACCCTAAGTAAAGATCTTGCTTAGAATGAATCACACTGGGGTCACCACTATTGGATATCCGTGACTCTAACTCACAAGGATTTACTAGTTAGTTGGGATAAAAGGTGCTCATTTCGTCAGCCAGTTCCCTCAAGGTGCCGACTACTTTGGGGTTCCTGTGGTAATCCTCAAAAATTTTTATGGCTTATACCAAGGCACTTCCCACAGTTATGTGGACGGGTTTTAACCCTTATCTAAACCTACAAATATAATGTGTAGTGTTAATTTTATCTTATTTATTAGCAATTTCTTGCACACAAGAATTAGTAGTTTGAAGCTCATGAGCAAAGGAAACCTACAGTTAGTAGTTTTAAAGTGTTTTATCAATCTTTGTGAGAGTGGGTCCTACAAGCAAGGATTAGAAAATTCTCCTGAGGTAGGTGGAGGCCAAGACGACAATAACAAGTTCATGCTTTTGTTTTACAATATCGCTTAGAAAAGCATGAGGAAAGGGCATACACGTAAAACAAGCTTTGAATAAGTGAAAAAGCATTAATTCCCCAAAAATAAAATGAAAAAGGTCATGTTTTTGATTCCCAAGATCGTTTAGAAAGCACGAGGGAAGAGCATAAACGTGATCGCACAACGATTAGTCTTACCAAAAACAAAAAAGGAAACACAAGAAAAACACGTTATAGAGTGTTAGTCTTGGTTAGAAAATTATTAAATGTGTACAAAATGGCTAAAATCGATAATAAAAAGTGGATCGAAACGTCCAAGAACCTAAGTGAGCAAATTTCACGATGAGGTGAAATTGGTACAAGTGACGAAAAAGGGAGCATAAAAGGGGTCTAAAATCGGGTTTAGGTGGAGAAAATGTCTGTAAGGGATGAAAATAAGGTGAAGTGAAAGCGCCCAATAGCCCTCCAAAAACAATTTAGACAATTATTCTCTGCGGTGAAAGAAGCAAAAAAAAGAAAAGAAAGTGCCTAATTGTGTATCAAAAGTTCTAAATAAGTAACACAATGAAATATAATCTAAAGTTAATAATAAAATATAATCTAAACTTAGAAATAAAATATAATCTAAACTTAGAAAGAAAATATAATCTAAAGTTTGAAATAAGTTAGAAGAATTAATTAAAATAGAATAGAAAGTTAATGAAGTAAGAGTTTAAACTAAAGTTAAAACTAGAGTGAAAGCTTAAAATAAGTGCAAAGTTATAAACAAAATAATAAGAAAGGAAATAAACGTAAAGCCCTAAGTTGAAAAGTATAGGATAAACCTAATCTTGCCACAAAATTATAAACCTAAAGGTGTAGTCGTGTTAAGATTTAGTAGTTGTAGTCTTTGCATTACTGGGAGAGCTCTTCAAAGGGTGGCGACAAAGGTTTCATGAGGGTGAGAGCTTAGGTGGAGGCCGCATAGGAGCTCATAGTTAGTTGAGTGGGCTTGGACGTGGTGAGGGCTAGATGAGGATCCGATTGTGTTGTATCGATACATTGATCTCGAGCGGTGGGAGCTCATTCAAGGTGGGGAGGAGCTCGTTCGGAATGGGGAGTGGGCAATGAGCCAAGGGGAGGGGTGTTTCATGGGGATCCAGAGGGATAGGGGAGTCGATGTGGGAGTTCTACCTAGGGAAGGGGGTCGATGTGGGAGGTCGGGTAGGATTCGGGGTAGGGGTTCGGGGTAGGTCCGAGCAGGATGGGTAGAATAAGGGGTAAGGGGCGGGAAGGGCCATCTCAACCGAGCTACCAGGAGAGTGGAGAGGGAGGATAGGGGGTGGGTAGGGTTTTAGGATTGGGTTTTTTTTTGTAAGATAAAAATCAGATTTTTTAATTTTTTAGATACCTATAATTTGGTCTACGTGATCTTATTACTAAGATCACTAACAATCCTAGTCTCGTGTTCATTTACTACACTACACTAGTAAATTACCCTTTCTAACCCCTTCTAAACCTCCTAAACCATGTTAGTTCCTCTGTAACCAACTTCTATAAGCTTATTTTCCCTTTAATTAACCTTTAATTTACCTTATTTAGGTTTTATTGACTTTCTAAGGAGAGTTTGAATTTCTAAAATAAATATCTCACCCTCCAAATAGCCACTTGGCTTTCCAAATCCAGTTCACACCTCCCAATGTGCTTTCTAAAAATAACCTTTTTGACTCCTTTTTAGTCCCACATGCATCCAAAACACCTTTTTCTCCAAACCAAAAACTATAAATAGAAGGGTACCCCTCCCACCTTTTTATAAGAACTCTCTCTCTCATCTCATTTCTAATTTAGATTATGCTTTAGTCATTTTAGAGTCATTTGATTTCATATTCAAGTTGTTTACTTGTTATTTGCTAAATCTTTCAAAGCTTTAGGTAAATGGGAGAAGCCATTAATGGTGAGCTTTCATTCTTAAGCTTTTGAAACATCAATAAACACATAATTGATTGCTAGAGCTTTAATAGGTTCATTTAAATATAGCTTTCATGGAGTAGAGAACTAATATAATCATGTTTAGAGGTTGATTGTTTGTTTCAAGCTTTATGTATGCATGCAAATAGGTAGCTCTTGCTTATCTCTAATCTGATGGTCATTGAGTTGTTTGTTCCAAAGATTTTGGGGTTTCTTTAGAGATTCTTACCCCATGTTCATAGCTTTAAACAAACTTTTCATTACACACAAATTTTAAGAAATCGAATTTTTTTATTCTTTATTTTCTTTGAATAATTTTGTTTTTTGTTTTTGTGTGCACGTGTTGCAGGATGAGCAACCAAATTTACCGTAAAACAAATCAAGAGCATAAATGTATAAACCAAGAATATAAATGTATAAATTAGAAGAGAGCAGAAATGTATAAAACATGTAAAAGTAACCCTTGATGCGTAATATTCAAAACACCTGTAAACAATGGTAAACTCCCAAACAACTTGTGGAAGTTGCACACAACTAAGAGAATTATTGTGAAATAAATAAAACAAAAGAATAAGAAATGAAACAAAAATGAAAGAAGACGAGGTTAAGTCCCACCAGACGTGCTGTAATGTATACTATGGAAAATGAAAGTAAATGGAAAGTAAACAAACAAACTTGCAAACCTTCTTATAATCCTCTAAAGCAAACCTCAAGTAGGTTGTGTGAGCTTAGAAGCTGTGTAACCTTTTGGAATTTTGGGTGCTCTTGAGTGACTTCCAAACATGGACTGACCAATGCTACAAGAAAATTTAGGGAGCTTCCAATATGTAGATATTGGAGCAAATTTAGCAGAGTTATTGTATTGTGAATCCAAGAGGGTTTGATAGAGTGCAAGCATGCATTTTATAGAGGTAGAAGTAGCTGGAAGTTGGTTGAAATGGGTTGAAATCACATGCTAAAAATAACATCCGAGGAGGTCAGCAGTTCAGGGACATTTAGGGGCAATAGTGGAATCAATTGCAAAGTTGCATTTGGAAAGGTGGTTGTACATGCAATTCAATTGCCCCCACCTTTCTAAGATTTTAGAAGTGTAGTTGACTAGGATAAAGATGTGGAGTCCAAGTGGTTGTTGACTGAGATGAGGAAGTGGAGTTCATGTAGGTTCCAAAGTGGTTGTTATAATGTGTACACTTAATTAATTAACTATTTAATTAATAAATGATAATTAACTTAGTTAAAGGGCAGTCTTTTGAGTATTAATTTAATTAATCCAAAAAGTGCAATGTGTGTGATTTAATTTATTTAATCAATTAATCACAAATGGGTGAATAAATAGGTGCACTAGGACAATATTGGGAACATGTGAGTGATTTTTGGGGTGTCCACACAAATAAGAGTAAGTGCACCCAAGATATGCAATATGTTGTGAATGAGTGAGACGGAATGGTATGCAAAGTGAGTGTGATAGGAATAGCGTACCCTCCGAGTGAATCTGCGGATGAAATATGAGATGAGGTTCATTTATAAATGCCTCCTCAGTAGTCTAGAATGAACCATAGAACAAGAGTGCATCATCGAGAAATGGTTTGAATTATGCACTAGATAGATATGATCAATGAAGCATAGAGTGTAGAAAGTGAGTGAGTGTGGTTAGATTAACTTTAGATTTAGACCCTCAAAGAATCAAGTATGAACCATGGAACTAGAGTGCATCATAAGGAAGTGTGTGTTGTGATGCCTAAGAGATGTGTCGTGAATGTGTAGAGTGTGAAATGTGTAGTGTGTATGATGCGAGGTTCATGGATGTAGTATGCCCTCAATAGTTAAGTGTGAACCATAGCATAAGAGTGTGTCATAGGGTAATGACGATACAAGTTGTGTGTATCAATGTGTGTACGATGAATGAGAAAGACTAGATATAAAGCTTGATGTAAAATAGTAGAAATGTGAGACACCTGATAGTGTTAGAAGGGGAGAGAGAGTAAGCATGATGTCCCCAAGTGTATGATGTGAAGAAGAATCAAGTAACATCATCTAAAAGATCGTCATTGTCATGGTAAAAGTCAAATGGAGAAGTATCAAAGACTTGATAAGCAATAGTATGAGGTTAATCACATAGAGAGCCATTGTTGCATAAATTATACATGCCCATTGTGTATTATTCATCGAGACAAGGTGGTAATGGACAACCATGCACATACAAGTGAGTAAGATTTTGTGAATAGCCAAGAAATGAATCATTGTAAATAAAAACACAACTAAAGGGCATGGGAATGAGATATCGATATGATCAGGATCTAAAGTACCCCCAATGTAGTCAAGCTAAGACTGCCCAAGTGTGAGTGGAAAAGTGTGAGAAGTACATGTAATAAAGATTGAAAGATGGAAGACACAAAGACCATAAGCAACAGTGATGTGAACATATCCATGATACAAATGAGGAGAATAAGTCGATGGATGAGATGATCCAATGTAAATCCTAACCAAGACAAACCATCATATGTACAAATAGTTTCGAGCAAGTGGGATCGAATGGAGTATGTTTCAATAAGAATTATTCATGAAAAGGGCATGTGAAAGGAGGAAGCATCGATGTTGGTTGCTCATGAGAAGATGAGGAAATTGGAACGACGTCAAATGTATGGACAAGCCCCGATAAAATACCCTAACATTAATAGTATGATGGGGGTGAGCAGAAGTGGATGAGATGGTGTATAATGCACAAATAGTTCCTTTGAGTAGAGGTAAGTTGTCTGGATAGTCCGTGAGTTGCGGATTGGCAACAAGATGCATAAGCAAAAGCGGAATAGTTAATGCAAGTGGTTAGATCTAGGCGACAATATTGAAATGGGTTAAAATTAGTGATAACTATATATTCAAATCCCTCATGTAATAATTTAATGCACTAATGAACTATATAAGGCACTACTTGCATGATGTGAAGCCATGACCTACCAAGTAAGCAATTATACTGAACTAGGATATTAATAACAAAGAATACTGTAAGAACCGTTTTTGGCCCAATGGTGATAGGAAAAGTAATAATGCTTATGCATGGATGTGTATAAGAATCATATGCTCAGAGATAAATGGATGTTGGGCTTATATGAGCTGAAGAAAGGCCAATATTCCAAAGGAATGAAAAGGTACACACGAGTTGAGCTCGAGATCCATTATCGACTAAAGTTTTCTTAATACCCATGTTATTGATGCACATTTGCATATATAGGGGAGGATCATTTTCATGAACAAAAATATTGGAAGCTATGTCGATGGAAAATTAAGTTGTTGAGAAAATACATCTACAAATGTCTAATATACTATGTTTGGATGAGTAGTAGAAGGAATACGAGTATTAGCCAAGAGAGTAATGATTTTAGCGCAAAAATCATGATTGACTAGCAAGAAATCATGAATGGAGATATCCATGACGAGAGAATCCTAGGAAAATGAAAAAGAAGTGATGAAATGAAGACCCAAGAGTGTTCAAATGAGACGAGTTCACCAAATAATTTTAAAAATATAGAATTTGTAAAAACCTAATTGTAGAGTCACATATGATAAATATAACAATAAAGTATATATCTAACGTAAGCAATAAGCTAGATAAAAATAAAACCCTAGGTGTAAGAGAGGGAATATAAGACTTAGCTGATTTCACAATTGATTCCGAAATGTTATGAACTGGAGAATTGATGGAAAGGAGGAGGAAACGGTCACAACTACACATAGAAATTTATGGAATTGTCGGAATAAGTTGGACCATGGTGGCTAGGATAGGTCAAGGGTTCCAGCACTAGAGACATCTACTAGGTTCCTGTGATTGTGAAAATGGTCAGAAACCGATTCTATTATGTCACACTAATGTTGCTAACCTTTGTTGTTGATTGCCTATGTGTTGCACTATGTCCACAGAATTCTCATGTAACCTGCAAAATAAATGATCTCCTGCAAAACCCTAAAACACATCATACCCTAAAAATAAAAAGATGAAAATGGGGAGTCAGACTGATCCCGATGGTCACCCGATAAAGTGAACATACAACCGAGCATTGCATTACATCTAGACTCCATGTAGTTCTATGTGCATGTGTGTAGAATTGTCCCTAAAAGGCTCTTGTGCAATATGTACTTGATAAAAGCAATAACTAGATGTAACAATGCAGAGATGTGTGGATGTCAAAATGAACTTCCCCTCCTATGAAGTGTATGCAGAAAAATGCAGTCCTTTATCCCTTGAATGATAGCTAGATGGATGTTTTGATGCTCTTAGAATGCCTTTGGATGTAACCTTAGGTGGTGATAGTAGATGCTTAGAGCTTGGTCCTTTATTATGGTCACATAACTTTGTATTTATATGATTCCCTTAGTTGAATTTCGTAATTGACAACTAAAAGGTGACCCATAAGAAAACAAGATGCCCAAAAGATAAAATAGGCCCAAAAGGGGCGAGTAAGATATAAAGAGGGTGAGGCGCCAAAAGGATAAGGGCGTCGAGCATTAGCATCCTAGTTGGGAGCTGATGTCAGAATCAAGAAAGATAAAGCAATGAAGATCAAACTAGGAAGTGGGGTGTGTAAGACCAACGAGGAAAGGAGAAAAGAAAAAACGAGGCCAAAAATAGATGTCAATTATTAGTTTTCTCGTTTAGGAATCATATGAATAGTAGTATGTGATTGGGACCTAGAAATGTACCCAAAGGCGTGATTTCCACTTCATACTCCTTTCACACCCGTCATTTCCACTTATGCACTTCCTCCAAACTTCGTCACTCCCAAGCTACCCACCTTCAATGGCCATGGTGATCCTCAAGAGCATCTTTGAGCATTTCATGTGGCATGTCTAGATTATGCGGATGATCATACTTTACTAGTAAAGCTCTTTCCTAGAAGCCTCCAAGATTATGCAATGTATTGGTTCTACGATCTACCTATCCATTTGGTAATATCATTTATGAATTTAGCCGATGTTTTTCTCGCTCATTTTCAATCAATATCGCTTCTAAGATATCCTATTCTCAACTTTCACAAATTAAACAAGGATCTAATGAACATATAGTGGATTATGTATTACAATAGAAGAACAACTTAGCTAAGATTTCTAATGTACTCACGGAATCTAAATTTCAAGATCTATTTTTCCAAAGTCTCTTACCACCTCTGCAGGAGAGCATCATCTTTAAGACCTCTCCATCATTTGATCAGTTATGTCATACACTTAAGCTACGCGAAAGCAAACTATTATCTATGGGAAAGCTTAAATATCATGATCAAGCTTTATCTTCTACTCGGTTTCAAAGCAAATCAACTTTCAATCCATTTACTAAGCCTACTCAAGCAAAAGCTATTGTTAATTTTGTCTCGACTCCCGAAAAGCTTCAATGAAAAACTCTAAAGTGTACATTTATTAATTTGCCTTGTGTTCCACATATTTTATTGCGCAACTCATTAAGAGAAATCTTATTACGCTTCCTCCTCCACTTAATTTGGATCCATCTTGACCTAAAGGACATAATTGTAGTGAAAATTTTTGATTTGACTCTCATCAATGTATCGGGCATTCTACGGATCGATGTTTCAAGCTCAAACATTTAATTTAAGATCTTATTGACAACAATGCAATTGAACTTCCTAAGCCTTCGACATCTACGCCAGTCAATGACAACAAAAATCTCAAAATTTCAATAATCCACTGCCTAAGCATGACAAGCAAGTGACTCTTCGACCAATCATACATATCATGCAGTGCCTCCTCCTTCATCAGGGGCTCTTGTTTTCTAGTTGCTCACACTGATGCATCTCCACCATTCATTATGTTCTTTGATCATGATTATCATGCTACATTATCTTCTAACACATTACATATTAATGCTTTTATCGGGCCTCATGTTATCAATAATACAATGATCGATCCATCAATTCATATGGGTGTGTGCTTTATTGCACTTCTTATTGCTATCAACTATCCACTCTCGTATATTTCATATCCAGTTCCTAAATCTTATGGTTAAATCTTATGGTTGTGTCAAGCTCCCATTTATAGTTGGTCCTCTTACCATGTTTGTGCCATTCCTTATGGAACCTTCAATTACAAGGGTGTGACATGATCTTAGGACTTCCTTAGCTTTGTGTTGCTCAAAATATCATTTATATGAATCATTTGTGTCTAAAGTTCATTCACAACAAGCAAGTTATCACCATCAAGGGTGTTTCACCATACACACCATGGCCGCAACCTCCTCTTGAGGTTGTCATTACACTCACTAGAGCATCTAGGTCTCCTAGACCTCTTAAATCTAAGGCACAATCTTCTCCTATCTCTCCTATTCGCACACAACCTACTCGGTCTCATTGGTCCACTAGTCCATCTCATCAGCCTAGGTCCACTTCTCAGATGAATCCTTCACATAGGTGCATATCACCTCCTTGGTCCCCTTTACATGGGTGCACATCACCTCATCAGACTCCTTCACATGGGTTCACATCACCTCCTTAGTCTCCTTTGCAGACAGTACGCATCATCTTCTCAGTCTCCTTCTCATAGGTGCTCATCACCTCCTAGGTCTCATGCACATAGGTCTCATTCACTAATACATCATCTGTCTCATACATCATCGATCTTAGAGCATGGTCACGTTCCTTTATTTCCACAAGCATCAGGTGGAGGATCCTTGCCCTTCACTTTTTTGGATAGCTCTTTCATTATTGCACACTGGGGGCATCATGCTTACTTTCCCCCTCTTTTAGCATTTTTTGATGTCTTATATTTCCTCTAGTATTCTAAATGCATCCCACACACATTGATACACATAATTTTGTATCGTCATTACCCTATGATGCACTCTCATGTTGTGGTTCACACTTAAATGTTGAGGGTATAATCCATACATGAACCTCACACTACATATTTCTACACTCGACGCATTCACGACACATCTTTCTAGCATTACATTCTCACACAACACACTTCCCTATAACGCACTTTAGTTCCATTGTTAATACTCGATTGTTGGTCTAAAATCTAAAATGAAACTCGCCACATTCACACTCTTTATGCTATATACTTAATTGATCTATCTATATAGCGCATATGTTCAAACCAATTCTCGATGACACACTCTTGTTTTATGGTTCATTCTTGACTATTGAGGGGTATTTTATAAATGAACCTCATTTCACTCATGCTCATTCAGATCTGCTCAAGAGGCACATTGCTCTTATCGCATTCACATTACATTTCATTTCATCTCACTCATTCAAAACATATTGCATATCTTAGTTGCACTTACTCTTGCTTACTCATGCTCACATGTACACTTTGCTTACTATGCTAGTCAGATATTTCATATGTCATTATATTTTCTATATACACATGTGCGTTCACTTGTTCTTGAGTTGTGAATGTAGAATTCCTACATATCTTTACACACAACATGGATGTTTGGCAATGAACCTCTTACTAGTCCCATTGAGGCTTCTAGGGCATATACTTTCGTACACACTCCAGGTGTTATTGTTTCATTTTATACTACTTCTTATTCTTCCTAACACACTACTATATTGATATATACATTTCTTAACATACTTTTTATCTTTCTAACATGCTAACGGGTGCTTCATGTGCAACATTTTCTTTATAGGAAATATTATCTATCATGGTTATCTGATACTTTGCTTGTTACTATTTTCCATTGTTTTTCACATGTCTGCATTGTTTGCGGGCTTTGCCCAATGTCTTGTTTCTTCATTTATTGTATGCTTTTGGCAACTTTAGCCCTTATTGTCTTGTGAAATTGTGAGTGACATCCCATGTTTGCAACCCACTTTTCACAGTCTACATTGTCTTCTTGCTTGTTAGATTACACATTATCTTCTATATGCGTATTTGTCTTGTTTGCACTAACATATTTTCAAGCCACTTTGTTTGCATGTGCCTTTGTTTCTACTATGCACATTCCTCCCCTTGCAGGATCTTAGTTTCAGCTTAGTGTTTTGTCTTATCCTTTGGGTCGCATCTTCCTAAAGAACATCACATGCACCCCAAACAAGGGGGGCACACTGGGTGAATCAGTCACCCCATTCAAGAAAGACACAATCACAATTTGGACCTACATAGTACATGAATAGGACAATCTTCAGTTACAAAAATGACCCAGAATCTAACTTGGGTCCTCATCACATCACAAACATAAGTGCCCAGATGCACACATGAGCTCTTGTGTCCTCCTGACCTTTCCTGGGTGCCTACATGACCAAGGGTAGTTATAGTTATTTTCTCAAATCAACACAATTTTCAACATTTCACAGAGTAGTTTGCATAGCACATGTATAGTCCTCCAAAATCGAATGCATTTTATCTCCTTTTTCTACTTGGATCGAACTAGATCGAATTAGAACAAAGCAGATCACACCATCTACAGCAGTGTATAAATTTCAAAGAACTAGTTAGGGATGGAGAAAAACACTAGACCTTTCTCCACAACACTTCTTTCTGTCTTGGCGTGAGATCACCAAAAAAATCGCTATTCTACAATAGATCAGGACACTTTCTATCCTTTTCACTCATCACATATCAGTGCACACATTCATTTTACTACTTTTTTACATTTTCACACTTTTACATATTTGGATCAATTTTTTCATAAACACATATTTTGACTACTCTTTGCTCTTCTTTTTATAACTTTGTCCTTTTGAGAAGTGGTTGTCACATCATCAAACACATTAAACACAAGTACAACATGACACAACACATACGCTTCACCCCTAGGGTCACTTCCTCTTCTTTAGCTTCCATGCTTCATTTTATCACTCCACGCTTTTTCTTGTCTCCTCGACACGCTTTCACCATCAATCTACATGGTTATCAGGTACACATATCTTATCTACTTTATGTTATTGAGTATTCACTCAAAAACATAAAGTGGGGGAAAATGTAGACACTAAATCATGCACTTGGGTACATTTCTAAGTCCTAATCACACACTACTATTCATATGATTCCTAAGCGAGAAAACTAGTAATTGACATATATATTTAGCCTATTTTTGTCTTTCTCATTTCCTATTTGGTCTTGCACACCCCACGCCTAGTTTGATCTTCGTTGCTTTATCTTTCTTGATTGACACCAACACCCAACCACGATATCAACACCCGAAGCCCTCATCCTTCGAGCGCCCTCGACCTCTTCAGATCTTACTCGCCCTTTTGGGCCTTTTTTAGCTTTTGGGCATCTTGTTTTCTTATGGATCGACCTTTTAGTTGTCAATCACAAAATTCAACCAAGGGAATCATATAAATACAAAGCTATGTGACCATAATAAAGGACCGAGCTTTAAGCATATATTATCACCACCTAAGGTTGCATCCAAAGGCATTCTAAGAGCATCAAAACATCCATCTAGCTATCATTCAAGGGATAAGAGACTACATTTTTCTGCATACACTTCATAGGAGGGGAAGTTCATTTTGACATCCACACATCTATCTACATTGCTACATCTAGTTATTGCTCGCTATCAAGTGCATCTTGCACAAGAGCTTCTTAGGGCACGATTCTACACACATGCACACAAAACTACATGGAGTCTGAGATGTAATGCAACACTCGGTTGTAAGTTCACTCTGTTGGGTGACCGCCGAGGTTAGTTTGACTCCCCATTTACATATTTTTTCTTTTTAGGATTTGATGTGTTTTAGGTTTTTATAGGAGATCATTTGTTTTGGCAGTTAAGGGGAAAATTCATGAACATAGTGTGACACACAGGTGATCAACAACGAAGGTTAAGCAACATTAGTGTGACATAATAAGAACTAGTTTCGACCATTTTCGCAGCCACATGAACCTAGCAGAGGTCTCAGCAACGCCAGGTGCCTTGACCTATCCCGAGACGCCCTTGTCTCAGCTTATTATTATGACATTTCCACAATTTTTGTGTGCGGTTGCGATAGTTTCCTCCTCCTATTCATCAATTATCTAGTCCATAACACTTTGGGATCAATTACGAAATCAACTAAGTCTTTTATTCCCTCTCTTACACCTAGGGTTTTATTTTTATCTAGCTTATTGATTAGGTTAGATTTGTACTTTATTGTTTTATTTATCACACGTGACTTTGTAATTAGGGTTTCGTTTTAACTTACCATTTGACCGTGAGTGAAGAAATGATTATCTACATTCACAAACCTCTAGTATTTTACTTGACAATCACTGTAACCATCATTTCAGGGAAAAACACATTACTAGCTAGTTTTGCAAAGGGGTTTTGTATGCCTCTAGTTGTTATTTGAATAGGTCAAACAAGTCGATTACAACCGGTGGCTTCGGAAAACTAGTCATCATTCGTAAACCGTTCACCAGTTCTAAGTTCCGTCAATTTCTATGAATTCTCAATATATAGGAGAGCACGTAGGAGTTTACCCATTGTGGATTTTCCTATCAGAGGACAATTTTTTAGCATGGTTTCTTAGCCTCCGAGCCAAATTTGGACATTTTCGTAACTAGTAGGAAAATGTAAAAGAAGGTGTAGGACCCTCGTCAAGTCAACAAACCATCAAGAAAACTTATTGACACTTATAAATAATTGTATGAAACTCTATTTTGTGGTTTGTTTTGAGAAATTTGACTTTTGGAAAATTAGTGTTTTCTCTCCTCTCTCTTCTCTACCTCCTTTTCTCTCTACTCCCGTAGTTAAGAAATGAAGTGCAATGAAATGATTATATATCTCTAACCCTCTATGGTTGTGTGTGAATTATTCTACGAATGTGTAAATGAAACAACTAATTTTTTTAATTATGCTAGTGTTTCATCGCAAAGTAGAGATAAAACAAATAAGAGGTAAGGGTAAGGAGGAATACCGTGATAGTCGAAGGTAGGTTATGTGCACGTTGAATGTTGACCAAGCTGATTGTGAAGAGATTCCCTTTGGCTAGGAGGAACAACCTGAAATAGAACACAATACCACAAGAGAGAGTTAAACAATATATGCAGTGGACTACCTAGCGTGTGCTAGATCCAGGAAGTGTGATACTTCCTAAAGAGGTTGTCAATCCATTGTTGTAAATAATTTAATGCAAGGAAAGAGCATAAATAAAGAAATCCTACTATAGTTGATATGATTTAGGCATCTCATATAAACATAATAAGAAAATCTAATCTAACAAGAAAAGTTATGATTAAATTTAAAAGGTGGTAAGGTAATCTAGGTTTGCAGGTCTGACAAAGGTTGTAGGTGAGGTCCGGGGAAGATTTGATGAAGTTTGGGTGGGTTTTGAGTGAGTTATTAGCTTGCTAGTTTGGGGAATTTTACTAGTCACTAGAGACCGGTATCGGTTAGGTGACCGATGTCGGTATTGGTAAATGACCGACGCCTTAGTTGGGTGACTAGTGTTGGTAGGGGAAATTGGGAAGAAATATTAAAAATAGGTTGATGGGAGATCTCTGTGATTGCATGAGAGTTGGGAAGGCTTGGATGAGGTCGTGGGATTCTTAAGAAGACTCAGGTGATAAGATGGGTGTTTGGGTAAGGTATGAAGGTTCTATGGGAAAATGGTCAGACGGAGGTGTTGTGGGAGAGATCCAGATATGAGAGGTAATGGAATGAAATAGATAACCAAGATAAACAACTAATCCACGAAACTAATGACAAAGGAGAAATGTACTTACATGTAAAGAATGTAGGCGTAAAGTAGGTGGTGGTGATGGTGCTGAGGAGAAGGTGATCCCGAACAAACGCAATGACAGCAGAAGGAGGGCACGGTGCTTCCTTGTGAGTGTACTAGAGCTCTGGATCAATTTGTTGATGAGTGGTGTGGTGTTTGAATGTTGTAAGGGTCTCTAGTATGTCGTAAGATTGCTGAAAGCTTGAGAGTAAGGATGCAAGGTCACAAGAGCTAGAAAACCAGATTCAAAACTTGAGCAAAGAGTTTGGAAATCCTATTTAAGGTAATCGCTTGATGGTTAGGAGTAAGGTGACACTGGCCGAGGAATCGCATCGGTTAGGGAGAAATGGTCATACTTGCTAAAAATAGCTCGATTCTTCCTAAATTTGGCGTGATTGAGATTTTGGTTCGGGTCATAAGTGTGGAATAACACTAAATGGAGTGGGAGAGTAGTTAGAGGGATAATAGGCCATTAATATTAGGGTTAGAATAAGTCCTAATGGTTAAGGGTGTTAGGATTAATATTGTTTACATTATTAATCATGGTTATTAATGTAATATAATATGAGTTGGTTAATAACTCATATTATTTATTATATGTTTTGTTATAACTAATATTTGTTTATATGTGAAGTTGTTAATAAACAACTCACGTGAATAGGAGTTTGGTGAGAGAATTAAGGAGTGTTGTTATATCAGATTCCTATTTTATAGGAATGACTTATTCCTATATATTTGTAAGAGTTCTCGTATGAATATAGAAGAAATATATCAGTATTCATTGTATAAACTGTTGGTTTGTGTTTTCATTTGGTATAGAGCAAGGTTCATTTCGATGAGAGTCTGAAGTTTTTTTTTTTTTTGTGCGCACATTCGCATACACAACCATCGAGTGGAAGCCTGCAGAAACAAGATCCGTGTTCATTTCATCTCTGCGTCCACATTAGAGATCACTATCAGAATTGTTCTCTCATCATGCATACAATAAAATTCCTACATGATTGGTGCTGATATAAGGAAGGCGTCATTTTTTAAAAGAAGATAAACATTTGTGAGGATTACAAGTTTCGTGGATCGGTGCAACGTGTCTTCTTCTCAAACCTATATGGCGTTAGAGCATGTAAATAGTATAATTTGCTAGTCAGCTCCTCTATGCAAATTTATAATATTCAAAGAAGGAATATAAAATGACGAACAAATTTCAAGTCTCAATTAAGCGGTAACTTCACTTTTGTGTCTAGCAATATCATGCAAATTTTGATCTCGTTCAGCATCGATCTCTCCTTCAACTCCAGTCTTCCCTGTAAGTTATGCCACCGGCAGTTCAAAGTCATCCTCCTCCAAAAGTTCTTTGAAGTTCTTTTTAAATTCTTTCTTTCACTACCAAAAATAGAATTGAAAAATTGTAAGATCTATTAGTTTTGTATTAAGATATAATATTCTTTTAATTCAAAGTCTTAAGATTGTTTGTCTAACAATGTCTAATGTTCAAATGTGTATGTATATCAAAACACAAATGTCATTGAGGTCTACATATTATTTTTCGAGTCATTTTATATGTTCATCAAAATAAAAAGTAATTGTGGTCAAGTCAAGTCAAAAGTCAAAAAGTTTGGAAAAATTGTCATTGTTATTTTGTGTCTAGGTGAATAATAGGTTGTATCTTTTACAATGGAAATACTATTGGAAAAATTCAATGGTCTCAATTTTCACACATGGAAAGTCAAGATCCGGATGCGGTTGATGAACAAAATCTTTGGAGGATAGTGGATGGAAAGAACCAAGACCTTTAGATCCACCAAATTGGCGAGAATGGGAAATACGGGATGATAAAGCCAAAGCCATTATTGGCCTTGCCCTCTCGTGATTCAGAATTACATTATGTTGATCTAGATAAAAACTCGAAGGACATCACGGGATAATGCGAGCAAATTATTTGGTTCAAAAGCAAAAGTCAATCGAAAGTTTTCCCGAAACTTTAGTTGTTCAAGCTCAAAATGAGTGATGGAGATACAATGTCTAGTCACATCAACAATTTACGATCTCTTTTGAGACAACTTGCGATAAGTAAAAGCTCCAGTGGGACGAGGATGCAAAAGCTATTCTCATTGAATAGTTTACCACCGAAATACAAGAATGTTGTTTTCAAGATGCCTTCCAACTCATGGAAGATATGATATCAGCTCTTCATCTCATAGAAGAAAAAGGACTAAAGAAGATAGAAGAAGAAACGACAATGTATGTGAAAAATAAATACAAAAATTCTTTAAAAAAGAGGACTTAGAATGCTTTTAATAGAGAAAAAGGACATATGTCTAAATTTTGCACAACTTGAGCCAAAGATCTTCTCGGGAAAATGAAGCCACAATGAAGCAAATATAGTTGTAGAAGAATCTTCTGAATCAGAAGATGAACGAGTGACTGATGAACCTGATTATAATTCTGAAGACTACTTGTTTTGAGTTTAGATGATTGGAGGATGGAGGCACAGGAGGATGGAGGACAAGCAACGTCCTCTCGTCAAGGTAGCCAACGACGGGGCCGCATACTGATCTGGTGACATGTGTGCAGTGTGGTTTTTCATTTTCAGTGTTCTTGTTTTGCAGAGTGATGGTTTTCTGAATAAACCCTTTTCAGAACTTTTTGGAGGAGTCATGTTTTCAGAATACTCATTTTGGGGAGCAGGAGAAGATTTCGAGGTAGATTCAAGGGATGGTTATCCAGCTAGTGTGAAGCTTGTGGATCTTGGAGATTCAGAATTCGGGCGCCCAGAGAGGAAGGGAAAGTCCCACAGGAACCCAAAGAGGAAGGGAGCATTCTTGCATAATTCGGCTCGACACTACGCCTTTACGAGGGTAAAGAGATAATCTATGGAGTCTGTACCTGGTCTAAGAAGTGCTTTCAAGAGGTGGTTCAATTTCTTCGAATATGGTTCTTCGTTGTGTTCACATTAAGGGGGTGAAGATTAGCGATTAATAATGTTCACACTAAGGGGGGTGAATGTTAGGATTAATATTGTTTAATTATTAATCATGGTTATTAATTGTAATATAATATGAGTTGGTTAATAACTCATATTATTTATTATATGTTTGTTATAACTAATATTTGTTTATATGTGAAGTTCATAATAAACAACCTCACATGAATAGGAGTTTGGTGAGAGAATTAAGGAGTTGTTATATCGATTCCTATTTTATAGGAATGACTTATTCCTATATATTTGTAAGAGTTCTCGTATGAAGATAGTAGAATATATAGTATTCATTGTATAAACCGTTGGTTTGTGTTTTCAAAGGGGAGTGGGGACTTAGTCTTAGGTAATGAATAGGGTTGGAATAGGTCTAGTATGAGGTGGAGAGGTAAGGTGGAAAGGTGAGGTAGATAATTAACTTAATTTTGGTAATTAAATTAATTTAAATGCATGCACGTGGGCATGATGATGGGGAATTAATTAATCGAAGGGGTTTAGAGGGTTGATAGCCAATTTTGGGTGTGTACAACTAGATTTATGTGATGTCATGCCATCAATCATTGCTTGACCATGCGATGGTTATAAAAATCGAGACTCGTGAAGCAAACTGTACTAGTGATTTCACAATAGCCTATTATTTGGAAAAATGCAATCAGTATATGTTATATCAACAATATTGTTGTAAATTGAGATGTTTATTATTGAAATTTGTAATAAGTATGAGTCACTTTGGTATTTAGGGGTGTTTGGGAAATGTATATTTAATCATGGGTGTTATTTGATCTAGAATTATAAATTGTAATTTTTTTTGGATATTTATGTTAAATGAAATTGAATTTGACATCTTATAGTGCATTTTTAGTGTGAAATTAATGATTAAATATCTAGTGTGTTGTGTTATTTACCTTGAAAATGTAGAAAGAAAATCTAAATAAAACAATCAACCTTAGTATAAAACCCTTGTATGTCCACCCTTCTCGTGTGATCCTTCATAACGTAGAAAACTAAAACTTTAAGGTGAACCTAAATCATTACACTCGATGACACCCCTAGCTTAAGGAAAAAATAGATACAATGCACGCTTAGTGACATTGTCGCAATCCCATCTAATAGGAATGGTAAGGGTTAAACACTATCTTAAGTTTGTGGCCTTCCTCTTAGGATTTGTTTTCGATGTGTATAAGGTGTTTAGATCCCCTTAAGTTGGTACCTCTTGAGGATTAGATTTAAAATCCAATGCGAAACCCTCTTGGACTAGCACATGTGTAGAATGAAGGGCTTTAGGTGGCAAGATCATCAACTACCCTTTGAAATTCATCTTGAGGAGTTGGGGTTATGAATGAATTCCATACCCAATTTCAATTATCATTTTGGTTGCTATAATACAATACTAAGAGTTAATTGTGGAACATAATAAAATTTTAATTTATGATTAGTTGTGAAAATGTAACCATGAGATGATGTACTAGGAGAAAAGTGAAATTTAGATCTTTCTTGTAACATGTTTAAACCATCTTGTTGTGAGAAATGGAATCCATGACGTGTAAACTTTAATGTGAACCTTAATCTTTTAAACAAAGGACTATTCCCTCTTGTTCTCCCACTCGCCCTTTTGTGTAATGAATGTATGATGTGAAACCATGTAATCAATCATGTAATAATTCCTAGGGAAGAACTAGTAGTCTCACGAGCATACAAATGTCCTTATTAACAAATGGGTTATAAAATTAATTGTAATAAGGTATATGAACCAAATTAAGTGAAACCATTTTAAGATGAATGTAAATGACTTGAGTGGATCCTATTTTTTTAGTTACCTACACATGAGAATATTGAGTTTGAACCCCTTAAACCCCTCTCAATCAAGAGTGTTGGTTTGATAAGAAGTATCGAAGTTACCTTGAGTTGCACAAATATTTTGAGAGATAAGGGTGTTTGATTACTCTTGTTATGACCTTAGTAAGGTGTAGAGTATGAAGAACAAATGATTTAATTAATTTTAGTATCTTCTTGAGATTAACGGTATATAAAACCTTGAAATTACGTTACCCAATATTCGTTTTAGTGTCTTAGAAGGCCTTTGGAAGTGTAGGTGAGTTGGAGTCCTCTCGTGTAATATGTGCTTAATGTTTGTGTGGTTAATGATAGTGAAATGAAATGTTTGGCATGAAATCACTCCCAGGAGTCTTGAGACCCTAAATGTTGAGCAAGTTTGGTGTAACTTGATATTGTTTAAAAGAATGCTAACAAAAGACCAAAGTAATAACATAAGTGTAATAATATCATGAGTAAGTGAGGTGTCGGTTAGGGAAAAGGGACACTTAGAGTTCTCCTCATAACATAATTATACTTTGTTTTATCTTTGTTAAAAGGAGGGGTAAATTGCTCCTAGTGAGATTAAACTTTCGTGAGAACATGAATTCATATGGAAAACAAAACTTATGATGTAAATATTAATAAGACTCAAACCAAGCATCAAATGATAACAACTTCAAAAAATAGACATGCCTAATGGAAGGAAGATTATATGGAAAGGGAACTTGGACCCTAATCTCCTTTAAATCTTAAGATTACTTTCCCAACTTCATGTCAGCTCTATTTGTGGAATGAAGGTAAAACTAAACTTCAAGTAAACTTATTTCAGGAACAAACCCTTAACATGTGAGCTAACATTAGGATGTTTCATGACGTGTTTAAATGCACATAACTAACAATCGAGTTATGGAAACCACTATAATGGAGAATGAACCAAATTTAAGTGTACTTATTAAAAATTAGATTTTAAATGGAACCATCATAAGTAAGACGCTAAATGCAATAAAGAAAAAAGGTAACCTAGTTTAAGAGAAAGGGAGGTTTACATGTTAAGTGTTCTACAAATAATTAAAGTTAAAATGATGAAAATGGGACCGTAATAAATATATAACCATGAAAAGGAGATGTCGTGAAAGGTGCTTAACTATAAAATGTATATTGTAATTGGATCATTGTTTGCACTTCATCATTTCGGGAAAAGTGATTTTGATGTGCATCATGTGTTTTCATGTTATCTCTACGCGGGTTCACGTTGTGCAAACGTCTCATGTGTTGTGTGTTATCGTAAGTGATCTCATGTGGTGTCGTGTATACAACAATGTAAGTAAAAAAAAATTAGTCTAGTTTTATTGTTGTATTTGTGTGCATGTTTCACGGGCGTTACACAACTTATGCGTACCTACTGATAGTTAAATATTTGAATTAATAAAAAGAAAAACATGGATTATGGCCTTGCATGAGGGTTTGGGTGGATATTGTGCACTAGTTAGCCCTTTAACAATCAAACACTATGAAATAACACAAATAAATCACTAAGAACCTTATAATTACATAATATGCCACTCACACAATACAAATATTCTCAATGTTAGATGTGTAATCGAGAGAGTGCTTATTTGTGAAATGACCTAAACAATGTGTCTATTGATGGCTTTGAATTTGAATTTCACAAGAGTGGTGTGTATATCAACTTCTAATGACTAGAATTGGAAAGAGTAGAATGGAGCGGATGGGCCCATCAATTAAATGAGGACACAAAAAGACTTCCAAAATGGTACAATCCTATCTAGGAAAGGGTTGAAAAAAGCAGATGGACCCATCCATTAATCGAGGAGAGAGAAAAAGACTTCCAAAACCATACAATCCGCTTAAATCAAAGGATAAAAGGTTTAAAAATATCGGACTAAATATATCTCGAGGAATTGAAAATGAAGATTCTAGACTAAAAAATCAACAAAAATAACAACATAATTTGACATGAAATAAAAGCCATGTATCCATTTTATGATATTACATGCAACTACTATATTCTTTATCAAACCAAAGACTCAGGAAAAACCCAAAACATTTTCTTTTTTAGCACATATTTCAAAGTGCCCTCTTATGTGGAATGGAAGATTTCAATTGAGGACCTTCGATTAAGGACCTTTGTGTTTATTGAAGGGTTTTACATCTCAATTAAAAACATGTTTGGAACTCGAATTGAAAACTTACTTACAATCAACGAGGCTTTTGATAGAAGCTATTCAAAACTCCATTATTTTTATAGTCTTTAAACTTTTTTTTTATGTTATACAACAAAAAAATTTAAGAATCTATTTACAAAATATAATCTATTTATATATTGTTACTTTTTTGGTAATTTAGAGGGATAAACAAATATTTAATGATCACGAGCTTTGAGAAGTGAGGCTCTAATACAAAGGGAGTGCCATCGATCAATCTCATTTATATTTACAATCTTTAAACTTTTTTTTAGGTTATATAATAGAAAAATTTAAGAATCCATTTCCAAAATATAATCTATTAATATGTAGTTACTTTTTTGAGTAATTTAGAGGGATAAACAAATATTTAAGCGAGAGTTTTGAGAAGCGAAACTCTAATACAGGAACTGCCATCGATCAACCCTATTTTATATGGTTAATTATGGAACACTCTAGATAGATTGACGAGTTGAGAATTTATTATTGAGCTTATTTTCGAAGATAAAGTTTGATTAAATATTTAAAATACCAAAAAGTAGTTTACTTACCTTTGGGGTCCACGATACAAAAGTTCCCGGTTCGACCTTGTCATCTGTACAGAATGTCGTTAGTTTAAGGAGGCAGAGGGCCGCCTGTTGTGATCCTCCACCATTCCTGGGAAATGGGTGTAGATCACGAGTTCAATGGCTCTACCCTGCCCTAACACAGGAATGCAACTGTCCTGCAATCTTAGGACTTCAGCCTGTGGCTCTGGTGGATCATGTCGCAAGGGTGGACTGGACCTTGCTGGATGCCATTCCCGGAGAAAGAGGTGGCTCTCAAAGAGTATGTTATTATGCAATCTATTTTCATCTTCTAAGAATAATGATTGTGGACTGCATTGATTTAAATCAATGGAATTGGATTATGTTTGTTGTTATTAATATACGGCTTCTTGGGAGTCTTGTGGGTTTTAGAGTGGGTTTTACTTAGATTAATGTAAAGTTTAAACTAGTGAAAATGGCCGTTTTTGGATTGGATGGTGGTTGCCGTTTCTACGGATTGGGTTCTTAAGAGTCTTGTTTTTGTTTATGGTGGGTGTTGCTTGGATTGATGCACACTAATGAAAATGACTGCAGTTGGATTGTTTTTCTATGTGGGTTCTGGGCGTCTTATTGTAGAAAGAGTGGGTATTGAATGAAATGGATCTGAATCAATGCTATTGGATTGTGTTTTTTGTTTTAATTACATGGGCTCTTAAAAGTATCTGTTTGTTTTATATTGGATGTTGCTTGGATTGATGCAAACTAAGGAAAATGCATATGGTTTCTGTTGTTTCTACTAAATGGCTTTATAAGAGTGTTATTTTTTCTATTGTGGGTGTTGCTCTGATTGATGTACGCTAATGGAACTGATGATTGTTGGGTTGATTTTCTATGTGGGTTCTCACAGTCTTATTGCAGAAAGAATGTTTTATTCATTGAATTGGATCTGAATCAATGGAATTGAATGGTGTTTGTTGTTTTAACTTCACGGGCTCTTAGGAGTCTTTGATTGTTTTACATTGGGTGTTGCCTACTTTGATGTAAACTAATTGAAATGATTGTTTTTGGATTGAATTTTTTTCGTCTCCTTATAGTTATATTGTAGAAAGAACAGGCATTTGATGAAATTGATCTAGATCAATGACATTGGATGGTGTTAGCTGGTATTATTATTTGTGTGTTAAGTTTTGTTTATAGTGGGGTTTACTTAGATTGATGTAATCTAATGGAAATGACTGTTGTTGGATTGTTTCTCTATCTGGGTCCTCAGAGTGTTATTTTAGGAAGAATTGATATTTGGTGAAATTGACCTAAATCAACGGAATTGAGAAGTGTTTGTTGTTTTTACTGTTTGTGGTCTTAAGTCTTGTTTTATTTTATGGTGGGATTTGCTTAGATTATTGTAATCTAATGATGGATTGTCTTTTCTATATGGGTTGTCAGCCTTGTTTTAAAAGCGATGGACATTTGATGAAGTTTGTCTAAAACAATACAAAAAGAAAGGAAAGGAAAGGTCTTTTTAAGGTTGACGATGCCTAGTACCCCGCCTACATTGCAGGGTAGCTTATAGCACGTGAGACCATCCTATATATCTAGCAGGAGTCACCTTACTGTGCGACCATAATAAAAATGAATGGCGCTCATTGTTTTTGCTGTCTGGATTCTCAAGAATCTTGTTTTGCATATAGGAGATATTTTTGTGGAAGTTCCATAGTGAAGTGAAATTAAAGGCCAGCGGTTCTCCAAGAACATAGGTATCTCTAAGTGATGTTAGTACTAGAGATAGGGATAATGCTAACACTGTAAATTAATGAATGCTGCTGGATTATTTTCCTGTGTGGATCCTCAGAGACTTACTGTAGAAAGAATTTATGTAAACTAATAGATGTTGATGAAATTGGATGCACTTTGCTGTTTTTACTGTGTCTAAGAGTCTTATATTATTTATAAATATAAATCGGTTATAGTGTAGTAGTGTGTACAATCTATTAGTTTTGTTTTTAAACCAGTGTCAGTCTGAAATGTCTTGATTACATTTTCTAGTAGAAAACAGGTCTTAATAACCGGTCTTAATAAGTGTCAACACATGTGCTCTGGGAATGCCCTAATAATGTATATTGTCTTGGAGAGCATAAAATGGTCTCTGGATTTCATGGATTAGTTAAGAGAATGATTTGAGAATTTATTTACTATTTGTGATGTTGAGTGTTGGCTAGATTTTCTGCATAGCATAAAACCTAGGTAGTCATGAGATAAATCTCCCTCATTTACCGGTGAGGCTCCCGTGTCAGATTTGTCAATTAAAATATGCTAGTATCTATATGGGGTTTTACTTTAACTATTCTCATGAACCATAGTTGTATAGCTCTGCAGCAAGTAAAAATTGTTTAAGAAAGAAATATTTATAGAGGAAGAAAATAGTAAAACACAGGAAGAAATGGGGAAGATGCAACCCAATCAATAAATAACAGAGTTGATTGCATGCACATAGAAGAAACCAATAGATATCAACACACAAAATTATAAGCAAAGGTAGCTCCAGATCTAGATCTAAAATAACACAAAGTTTATTAAAAGATCTAAGATAGAAAACTTAGAAACAAAATGCACCATGACACAAAGTTCTCCGGAAACCTGCTCCTTTATATTCCTTTGCTTCAAGTGGCTCTCAGGGGTTTCAAAGCACAAAGTTTGGAAACACAAGAATGCTGTTTACAAATTTTGATCCTTAACCCGGAGGTTCTTCTCCTACTTATAGAATGTAGAAGGGAAAACACAAATGGGAAAAACTCAACTGAACTGAAACATAAACAAGAAGTAAAGATGACATTTGGCCATCATCTTCCACTAACTTCTCCTTAAGTGACACATCTATCACTTAACTAATAGAATTGTTTCACATAACTTAAAGCAAGGGTTTCAAAACTAATAACTTCAAAGTTTTATAATTTCATTCGGGAGCGTGGAAAATAGAAGAAGAAAGAATAGAAAAAAGAAGTCAAGTCGGCTATAACATTTATATCCGAATATACTTGTCGAACATGTAATTGACATCTTCCCATCTGTCTTAGCCCTGACTTCCTTTTACGCATCATGAGCTGCAGCAATCATTCGTTCGACACCTTGATACATGCTTCCACATCCTCGAAGCTTCGGCTCGAACGCTTCATGATATCCGATTGCAATGCCACCTAGTGCAATTCTAATTAATGGAATTCATCGTGAAAGACTTAGCTTTCACACAGTTGCTTTCACATTTTCCATCTCCATGGATGATCACTCACTGTTCTTGAGTACAGGAAATGGGTTGGAGTGGAGATTTATGACTTAGCGATGGCAATACGTAT